>CM038145.1:92291652-93523711 GCA_021437245.1 Aegilops speltoides | reverse complement strand
TCGGTATGTTACTTGCCCGAGATTCGATCGTCGGTATCCAATACCTAGTTCAATCTCGCTATCGCAAGTCTCTTTACTCGTTCCGTAATACATCATCTCACAGCTAACTCATTAGTTGTAATGCTTGCAAGGCTTAAGTGATGTGTATTACCGAGAGGGCCCAGAGATACCTCTCCGACAATCGGAGTGACAAATCCTAATCTCAAATACGCCAACCCAACATCCGCCTTTGGAGACACTTGTAGTACTCCTTTATAATCACCCGCCACGCCAGTGACGCTTGGTAGTACCCAAAGTGTTCCTCCGGTAAACGGGAGTTGCATAATCTCATAGTTATAGGAACATGTATAAGTCATGGATAAAAGCAATAGCAACATACTAAACGATCGGGTGCTAAGCTAATGGAATGGGTCATTTCAATCAGATCATTCAACTAATGATGTGACCTTGTTAATCAAATAACAACTCTTTTGTCTATGGCTAGGAAACTTAACCATCTTTGATTAACAAGCTAGTCTAGTAGAGGCATACTAGTGACACTGCTTGTCTATGTATTCACACATGTATTATGTTTCCGTTAATACAATTCTAGCATGAATAATAAACATTTATCATGATATAAGGAAATAAATAATAACTTTATTATTGCCTCTAGGGCATATTTCCTTCAGTCTCCCACTTGCACTAGAGTCAGTAATCTAGATCACATCACAATGTGATTAACATTGATAGTTCACATCATCATGCGATTAACACCCATAGTTCACATCGCTATGTGACCAACACCCAAAAGGGTTTACTAGATTTAGTAATCTAGTTCACATCGCTATGTGATTAACACCCAAAGAGTGCTAAGGTGTGATCATGTTTTGCTTGTGAGAGAGTCTTAGTCAACGGGTCTTTCACATTCAGATCCGTTATGTATTTTGCAATTTTTCTATGTCTACAATGCTCTGCACGGAGCTACTCTAGCTAATTGCTCCCACTTTCAATATGTATCTAGATCGAGACTTAGAGTCATCTAGATCGGTGTCAAAACTTGGATTGACGTAACCCTTTACGACGAATCCTTTTTTTTTTTCACCTCCATAATCGAGAAACATATCCTTATTCCACTAAGGATAATTTTGACCGCTGTCCGGTGATCTACTCCTAGATCACTATTGTACTTCCTTGCCAAACTCAGTGTAGGGTATACAATAGATCTGGTACACAGCATGGCATACTTTATAGAACCTATGGCCAAGGCATAGGGAATGACTTTCATTCTCTTTCCATCTTCTGCCGTGGTCGGGTTTTGAGTCTTACTCAATTTCACACCTTGTAACACGTAAGAACTCTTTCTTTGACTGCTCCATTTTGAACTACTTCAAAATCTTGTCAAGGTATGTACTCATTGAAAAACTTATCAAGCCGCCTTGATCTATCTCTATAGATCTTGATGCTCAATATGTAAGTAGCTTTACCGAGGTCTTTCTTTGAAAAACTCCTTTCAAACACTTCTTTATGCTTTGCGAATAATTCTACATTATTTCCGATCTACAATATGTCATTCACATATACTTATCGAAATGCTTGTAGTGCTCCCACTCACTTTTTAGTAAATACAGGCTTCACCGTAAGTCTCAGATAAAACTATATGCTTTGATCAACTCATCAAAGCGTATATTCCAACTCCGAGATGCTTGCACCAGTCCATAGATGGATCGCTGGAGCTTGCACACTTTGTTAGCTCCTTTGGATCGATAAAACCTTCGGTTGCATCATATACAACTCTTCCTCCTAAAACCCATTCAGAATGCAGTTTTACATCCATTTGCCAAATTTCATAAATTGTGGCAATTGCTAACATGATTCGACAGACTTAAGCATCGCTACGCTTGAGAAAATCTCATTGTAGTCAACACCTTGAACTTGTCAAAACCTTTTATGCATAAGTCGAGCTTTTTAGATAGTAACACTACTATCGGCGTCCGCCTTCCTCTTGAAGATCCATTTATTTTCTATGGCTTGCCGATCATCGGCAACGCCACCAAAGTCCACACTTTGTTCTCATACATGGATCTCATCTCGATTTCATGGCCTCAAGCCATTTCGCGAATCTGGGCTCATCATCGCTTCCTCATAGTTCGTAGGTTCATCATGGTCTAGTTACATGACTTCCGAACAGGATTACCGCACCACTCAGTGCGGATCTCACTCTGGTTTACCTACGAGATTCGGTAGTAACTTGATCCGGTTACATGATCATCATCATTAGCTTCCTCACTAATTGGTATAGTAGTCACAAGAACAGATTTCTGTGATGAACTACTTTCCAATAAGGGAACAGGTACAGTTACCTCATCAAGTTCTACTTTCCTCCCACTCACTTCTTTCGAGAGAAACTCCTTCTCTAGAAAGGATCCATTTTTAAGCAACGAAAGTTTTGCCTTCGGATCTGTGATAGAAGGTGTACCCAACAATTTCCTTTGGGTATTCTATGAAGACGCACTTCTCCGATTTGGGTTTGAGCTTATCAGGATGAAACTTTTTCACATAAGCATCGCAGCCCCAAACTTTAAGAAACGACAACTTTGGTTTCTTGCTAAACCACAGTTCATATAGTGTCGTCTCAACGGATTTAGATGGTGCCCTATTTAACGTGAATGCAGCTGTCTCTAATGCATGATCCCAAAACGATATTGGTAAATCGGTAAGAAACATCATAGATTGTACTATATCCAATAAAGTACGGTTATGACGTTCGGACACACCATTATGATGTGGTGTTCGGTGGCATGAATTTGTGAAACTATTCCACATTGTTTTAATTGAAGACCAAACTCAGAACTCAAATATTTGTCTCCGTGATCGATCGTAGAAATCTTATTTTCTTGTCACGATGATTTTTCCACTTCACTCTGAAATTCTTTGAACCTTTCAACTATTTCAGACTTATATTTCATCAAGTAGATATACCCATATCTGCTCAAATCATCTGTGAAGGTCGAAAATAACGATACCCACCATGAGCCTTAACACTCATTGGATCGCATACATCGGTATGCATTATTTCCAATAAGTCGCTTGCTCGCTCCATTCGCTCCGAGAACGGAGTCTTAGTCATCTTGCCCATGAGGCATGGTTCGCAAGCATCAAGTGATTCATAATCAAGTGATTCCAAAATCCCATCAAGATGGAGTTTCTTCATGCGCTTTACACCAATATGACCTAAACGGCAAGTACCACAAATAAGTTGCACTATCATTATTAACTTTGCATCTTTTGGTTTCAATATTATGAATATGTGTATCACTACGATCGAGATCCAATGAACCATTTTCATTGGGCGTGTAACCATATAAGGTTTTATTCATGTAAATGTAACAACAGTTTATTCTCTTACTTAAATGAATAACCGTTTTGCAATAAACACGATCAAATCATATTCATGCTCAACGCAAACACCAAGTAACATTTATTTAGGTTCAACACTAATCACGAAAGTATAGGGAGTGTGCGATGATGATCATATCAATCTTGAAACTATTTTCAACACACATCATCACTTCACCCTTAACTAGTTTCTGTTTATTCTGCAACTCCCGTTTCGAGTTACTACTCTTAGCAACTGAACCAGTACCAAATACCGAGGGGTTGCTATAAACACTAGTAAAGCACACATCAAACACCTGTATATCAAATATACCCTTTTCGCTTTGCCATCCTTCTTATCCACCAAATATTTAGGGCAGTTCCGCTTCCAGTGACCATTTTCTTTGCAGTGTAAGCACTCAGTTTCAGGCTTTGGTTCAGCTTTGGGCTTCTTCGTGGGAGTGACAACTTGCTTGTCAATCTACTTGAAGTTCCCCTTTCTTTCCCTTTGCCCTTTTCTTGAAACTAGTGATCTTGTCAACCATCAACACTTGATGCTCTTTCTTGATTTCTACCTTTGTCGATTTCAACATCACGAAGAGCTCGGGAATCATTTTCGTCATCCCTTGCATACTATAGTTCATCACGAAGTTCTACTAACTTGGTGATGGTGACTAGAGAATTCATCAATCACTATCTTATCTCGGAAGATTAACTCCCACTTGATTCAAGCGATTGAAGTACCTGCATAATCGAGCACATGCTCACTAGTTGAGCGATTCTCCTCCATCTTTTAGCTATAGAACTTGTTGGAGACTTTATATCTCTCAACTCGGTATTTTCTTGAAATATTAACTTCAATTCTCGAACATCTCATATGGTCCATGATGTTCAAAACATCTTTGAAGTCCCGATTCTAAGCCATAAAGCATGGTGCACAAAACTATCAAGTAGTCATCATATTGAGCTAGCCAAACGCTCATAACGCCGCATCTACTCCTGCAATAGGTCTGCACCTAGCGGTGCATTAAGGACATAATTCTTACGTGCAAAGAATGAGGATAAACCTCGATCACGGATCAAATCCGCATCATTGCTACTAACATTTTTCAACACAATTTTCTAGGAACATATCAAAATAAACATATGAAAGCAACAACGCAAGCTATTGATCTTACAACATAATTTGCAAAATACTACCAGACTAAGTTCATGATAAATTTAAGTTCAATTAATCATATTACTTAAGAACTCCCACTTAGATAGACATCTCTAGTCATCTAAGTGATCACGTGACCCAAATCAACTAAACCATAACCGATCATCACGTGAGATGGAGTAGTTTTCAATGGTGAACATCTTATGTTGATCATATCTACTATATGATTCACGCCGACCTTTCGGTCTCCGTGTTCCGAGGCCATATCTGCATATGCTAGGCTCGCAAGTATAACCTCGAGTATTCGCGTGTGCAAAACTGGCTTGCACCCGTTGTAGATGGATGTAGAGCTTATCACACCCGATCATCACGTGGTGTCTGGGCACGACAAACTTTGGCAACGGTGCATACTCAGGGAGAACACTTCTTGATAATTTAGTGAGAGATCATCTTATAATGCTACCGTCAATCAAAGCAAGATAAGATGCATAAAAGATAAACATCACATGCAAATCAATATAAGTGATATGATATGGTCATCATCATCTAGTGCTTCGTGATCTCCATCTCCGCAGCACCATCATGATCACCATCGTCACCGGCGCGACACCTTGATCTCCATCGTAGCATCGTTGTCGCCTCGCCAATCTTATGCTTCTCGACTATCGCTACCGCTTAGTGATAAAGTAAAGCATTACGAGGCGATTGCATTTCATACAATAAAGCGACAACCATATGGCTCCTGCCATTGCCGATAACTTCGTTACAAAACATGATCATCTCATACAATAAAATATAGCATCACGCCTTGACCATATCACATCACAACATGCCCTGCAAAAACAAGTTAGACGCCCTCTACTTTGTTGTTTGCAAATTTTACGTGGCTGCTACGGGCTTAAGCAAGAACCAATCTCACCTACGCATCAAAACCACAACGATATTTCACAAATAGACTCCGCTTTAACCTTCTCAAGGACCGGCGAGCCACACTCGGTTCAACTAAAGTGAGAGAGACAGACACCCGCCAATCACCTTTAAGCAACGAGTGCTCGAAGCGGTGAAACCAGTCTCGCGTAAGCGCACGCGTAATGTCGGTCCGGCCGCTTCATCTCACAATACCGCTGAACCAAAGTATGACATGCTGGTAGGTAGTATGACTTGTATCGCCCACAACTCACTTGTGTTCTACTCGTGCAAAACATCAAACCATAAAAACCTAGGCTCGATGCCATCGTTGGGGAACGAGTAATTTCAAAAATTTCCTACGCACACGCAAGATCATGGTGATGTATAGCAACGAGAGGGGAGAGTGTTGTCTACGCACCCTCGAGACCCGGCGAAGCGATCACAACGTAGAGGAAGTAGTCGACGCTTCTCCTCGCGATCCGACCGATCCCGGCGCCGTTACTCCGGCGCCCCGAAGTTCTTGACACACGTACAGCTCGATGACGCCCTCGACTCGATCCAGCCGAGTGTCGAGGGAGAGTTCCACAAGACGATGGCGTGGTGACGATCTTGATGTTTCACTGCGCGCAGGCTTCGCCTAAGCTTCATGACGGTATGACCGAGGTGGAATATGGTGGAGGGGGCACCGCACACGACTAAGGAACGATCCGTAGATCAAACTTGTGTATTCATGGGTGCCCCTGCCCCAGATATAAAGGAGGGAGGGAGGAGGAGGCCGCCCTCTATGGCGCGCCATGGGAGTCCTACTCCCACCGAGTAGGATTCCCTTCCTAGTCCAACTAGTAGTCCTTCCATGTATTAGGAGTAGGAGAGAAGGAAAGGGAAAAGAAAAGGAGAAGGAAGGAAGGGTGCGCCTCCCTAGTCCAATTCGGACTAGACCAAGGGAGGGCGGCCACCCTTTTGGCCCTTTTTCTCCTTTCCCGTATGGCCCATTAAGGCCCAATACGAATTCCGTAACTCTCCCAGATCGAAAAATACCCGAATCACTCGAACCTTTCCGAACTCCGAATATAGTCGTCCAATATATCGATCTTTACGCCTCGACCATTTCGAGACTCCTCGTCATGTCCCCGATCTCATCCGGACTCAATTCCTTCGTACATCAAAACTCATAAACTCATAATATAACCGCCATCGAAACCTTAAGCGTGCGGACCCTACGGTTCGAGAACAATGTAGACATGACCGAGACACGCCTCGGTCAATAACCAATAGCGGACCTGGATGCCCATATTGGTTCCTACATATTCTACTTAAGATCTTTATCGGTCGATCCGCATAACAACATACGTTGTTCCCTTTGTCATCGGTATGTTACTTGCCCGAGATTCGATCGTCGGTATCCAATACCTAGTTCAATCTCGCTACCGCAAGTCTCTTTACTCGCTCCGTAATACATCATCTCACAGCTAACTCATTAGTTGTAATGCTTGCAAGGCTTAAGTGATGTGTATTACCGAGAGGGCCCAGAGATACCTCTCCGACAATCGGAGTGACAAATCCTAATCTCGAAATACGCCAACCCAACATCCGCCTTTGGAGACACCTGTAGTACTCCTTTATAATCACCCGATTCGTTGTGACGCTTGGTAGTACCCAAAGTGTTCCTCCGTAAACGGAGTTGCATAATCTCATAGTTATAGGAACATGTATAAGTCATGGATAAAAGCAATAGCAACATACTAAACGATCGGTGCTAAGCTAATGGAATGGGTCATTTCAATCAGATCATTCAACTAATGATGTGACCTTGTTAATCAAATAACAACTCTTTTGTCTATGGCTAGGAAACTTAACCATCTTTGATTAACAAGCTAGTCTAGTAGAGGCATACTAGTGACACTGCTTGTCTATGTATTCACACATGTATTATGTTTCCGTTAATACAATTCTAGCATGAATAATAAACATTTATCATGATATAAGGAAATAAATAATAACTTTATTATTGCCTCTAGGGCATATTTCCTTCAGACGTGTCGCGACGCGATTCGTCGGAGTGAGGTGGCGGCCGAAGTGGACGTGTCCGTCATTGGGCGGATATGTCCGTAGGCGAGGGGGAAAAATCTAGGGTTTCGGGGGAAATGATCCGAAATTTGGAAGGGGAGGGCCTATTTATAGGTAGAGGGAGCTAGGAGAGTCCAAATGAGGAGCGGTTTTCGGCCACGCGATCGTGATCGAACGACCGAGAGCATGGAAGAGACTTAGATGGGTTTTGGGCCACTTTGGAAGGGGTGTTGGGCTGCAACAAAAAGGCTTTGCGGTTACCCGGTTAACCGTTGGAGTACCAAACGACCTCCAAATGGCACGAAACTTGACTGGCGGTCTACCGGTGGTATACCAAGGCCGCTTGGCAATCCTCGGGCCATTCCGAGAAAGTTTAACACCCGCTCACAACAGGAGAGAAGAAGGAAACGCCGGATGACATAGGAGCGCCGGATTGCAAAACGGACAACGGGGAAAAGGCTCGGAAGCATGAGACGAACACGTATGCAAAATGAAATGCACATGATGACATGATATGAAATGCATATGATGACATGATAAAATGCAACACGCAAGAAAATGACAAGGCAACGACGGCGAATAACTGGCGGACACCTGGCACATCGGATCCGGGGCGTCACAACACTCCACCACTACGAGAGGATCTCGTCCCGAGATCTAGGATGGCACCGGAGAGAAACTAAAGAGGAAGAGGGGAGGTAAAACTAAGTTGCTTCTTTGACGAACGAGTGAAACCACGAACCTTGAGAGGTTGAGCAATTTTAAAGAAAGAGTACAACAGAGATGAACGAGATTGCACACAATCCGGTTAAATGGATAAGCAAGAAAAGAACATGATCCTCACAAAACGAGGTGATGGGTGAAGAGCACAAATCACAATGCCTCCGGAACGAAAGAATAGAAGCTAGACCACTGGGATAAAAGAACGGAGAAGAAAATGACAACTTCTACCACAATTGAATTTGGAAGGCATCCTTGCAAGAAGGTTAGAATAGAGTTGTTGGAGAATCAACAACGAGAAGCACAAGCTTGTTGTGGGCTTATGGCAAACATCTCAAGACTATGAGGTGACAACCGTCCACTAACGAAAACAATTGCTTGCTTGAGATTAACGAATAGATGAAAGCTTCTTCCACCGAGGTGATAGAGAGACAACTTGGACCATAGATAAACACCACAAATAGCAACATTCCTTAGGAAAGGCTTTAGGTGAAATATAACCCAAGATAACTCCAATGAAGAGATTGACGGTTGAAAAGATCTCTTGAACAAAGAGGAAATGATGGATTTAAATATGTCACTCTTGAAAACTTGTGAATCATGAAACGTGAAGGGAAATTATCAAGAATGACCTAACACCACCTCAAAAGATAAGGTAGAAGGAATTGCACTTTGGAATGCAAGATGAAGAATGCTTGAACTCCTCAAAACAAAACATGAGTTGAGCACCATGTTTATTTTAGAGTATAGCTTGGCGGATCTTAACTTCGAGAGAAATCTTGAAGAACAGTTGAAGAGTGAAAAGAATCCTTGAGGAACCACCATGTAGAGCCTCCATGAAGAACTCCGGTAAACAAAAGGGTGATAGAAAGAAAGAGAAGTTGAAAACACAAGGTGAAGCCTTGCAATGATTTAGATGGATCTTCGTGATGATGAGAGCTTGGAACTCCGGGAAAAGAAAAGATGAAACAACTAAAACCGAGAATTTATTCATCATGAACAAACTCCGAAAGAAGGAATTAATCACTTGGATGAAACAAGAACAAGAATTATGTTATGCGTATCCTTCACCAATTAAATTGATGACAATCAACGGATTTGGCATACCACTTATTCTCGTAGAAAGGATTAAGAGAGATATGGCGTAAACTTGAGAAGGTCTTCAACGAACCACCGGTAGGATTCGGAAAGAACGAATTAATTAATATGATAACAACCGAAGAGGAATGTTGAAAGAACCACCGTAAGAATTGAAAATGAAAGTAGCAAAGGCACAATTCACCGGGAAGAATTGGAATACGAATGAAGATATTTGAGGGGATTTAGATACATGAGAACAAAGAGATCATGAACTGATTATAGGATATTTAAAAAATGCACCGGTAAGATTTGGAGGATGATGGCTACATGTTGATAATGAAGAATTATGACATGATGGCCTTCGGAGGAAAGAAATGGAAACAACTCATGAAATGCTCCGGATGGGTGAAAAGAATTCTCACAATCGAAAACAATTATGAGAGGATGGCAACAAGCTAGAACCACGCATCTTGAAGAGAATAGAGCAAGATTAAAGAGAAACTCTTCTTCGGTCTTCAAAATCCGAGAATGACTAGGAGAAACACCACCAAGAATTATTGAGGCACACCGGAAGAATCAAAAGCGAAGAGGTTGAGCCAACTATGAAAGAATTTGAAAGATCTTGGAGAAAAGCATTTGACTGATGATAACTCATTCTTACGTCAAACTTGGAGAAGAATTTAGGATAGCTCTGGGAAAAATAGAAGAGTCAGGTAAGATCCTGGGAAAAGACCTGTGGGTTAGGGCCCACTCAAAAGAAAACACCGTTGAAAAATGATTTAAAAGAGATGTTGCACCGGTTGAATTAAATGACTTGAATGAGATACCAATCTCAAGAGAGCTTGAACGAATGCAGAGTGGAAACACGAATCTTCGAGATATCTTGAGCACTCCGGAATAACAAATAGCGAGAAGTAGAATGATAATGAGGTGCACCGGTATGAGAAGACATTAGAAACGAGGAAAGGAATATGATGAATATCGAAAGCTTGAATAGGATCCACCGTAGAAGAGACAACAAGAAGGATGATGAACTAGACGCTGTTGAGCATCTTCATGGGAAATCACCGGATAAGAACATTGATGGAAAAGAATGGAGAAACTTCACATGAATAAATGGATACTTGATTAAGAAATCTGTGTCCTTGAGGAAAAAGGGTGGGTGGGCGGGAAAAACAAAGGCAACTTGGAGACGGATGAAACAAACACCATTGAGAAAACTTAGATTTGATCTTGCGGATGGGAAAAATGATGGGATCCACTTGAAGAGAAGCACACCGGTTGGAAAAGAATTAACATGACAATCTCGATAATCAAAAGGATTAGTATTCACATAGCAATATGAGAACACCACTTAGGAAAGGTATGGATTCAACATTTGACTTCGAAGCAACTCAATACCACAAATAAAACAAAACAAAGGATTTGGCTTGCGAGAATAAGCGGAACAAACATATGATAGAGATTTCGTCCAAGTTTTCGTGGTGGGGCCTACACGGGCTCAATCAGACAACACCATCATGTACAAGGCAAGGCACATGACATACGAAGCATCCCCGAGTCGGCATAGCCAAGGACTCTTTAAGACACAACGAGACCATCAGAAAACCAACCGTGAATAGGCGGACCACTAGACGTCGAACCCCAATTTCATATCATACATCCGTCGGAAAGATATCCTAGGAGCTACTTGAATTCCCACCTATAAAACTCCCGAAACTTTCTGGTTATGCAATCTGGTGTTGGGGATATAGGGGAGCAATATATCTCACTCAAACTAACAATCCCTACATCCAGCTGTATCCATCCGTCAACACATAACCAAGAAACCTTCGAAATCGTCTACCTCAACCTTCAAAAGCATCCGTTATACGAAGTCATGGCAATACTCCGTACTCACCTCAAGATCGGGTTAGCGGGTTATCTCACCAACAACTGCATAAAAGAGATTTTCGATGTCGGCGATTAAACTCGGTATTCCAGAATCGCAACGATAAAATTATGACGACAACACCTCGGAGCTCAACTCCCGGACACCGCCACAACCCCTAAATGTCGAGGCACCAAGACAATGTTGTCATCATAAAACCATCGAACGATTCCAAGATACCCGCGTGATCCTAAAAAAAAATTTAGTGAAATTTGAGAAGAGAAGAGTCAAAACTCTACGTCGAATACCTCACCGTAAGGTCGAAGGACCGGGAGCAAAAAGAATTCCTAAACTCTCCGATATATATAATCCTAAATGACTCAAAACATTTTTCTAGACACAACTCGCCACTAGAAACGATCAAGCGGGGGGGCTCCTAAGGTCGGGATGGCTCGATTACCAACTTGTATCGCCTCGATGCGGCTATATCTCCCACGTGTCGAAGCACGACTTAGAGGCATAACCGCATTGAAAGCAATGTCGCAAGTGAGGTAATCTTCACACAACCCAAGTAATACATAAGGGGAAAAGATACATAGTTGGCTTACAATCGCCACTTCACACAATTACATGAATAAAGCATTACATCATCCAGATACAATCAAGGTCCGACTACGGAACCAAAATAAAAGAAGAACCCCAAATGCGACAAAGGACCCTGATCGACCCCAACTGGGCTCCACTACTGATCAACTAGAACGAAACAACAACAAATGGCAAGATCTTCATCGAGCTCCTCCTTGAGCTTGGTTGCGCCACCGCTTTCATAACAAAGGCACCGCAAACTGGTTTTGGAAGTATCTGGTGAGTCACGAGGACTCAGCAATCTCGCACCCACGAGATCAAGACTATTTAAGCTTATGGGTAAGGTAAGGCATGAGGTGGAGCTGCAGCAAGCGACTAGCATAAAAGGTGGCTAACATACGCAAATGAGAGCGAGAAGAGAAGGCAAAGCACGGTCGATAAAAGTATGATCAAGAAGTGATCCTATAGCAACCTCGCCAAGCATAACTCCAACATCAGTGTTCACTTCCGGACTCACGGAAAGAGACCATCACGGTAACACACACGGTTGATGTATTTTAATTAAGGTCAACTTCGGTTTTCTACAACCGGACGTTAACAAATTCCCATCTGCCACATAACCATGGGCACGGCTCTCGAAAGTTTATACCTGCAGGGTGTCCCAACTTAGCCCATGACAAGCTCTCGCGATCATCGAAGGAATAGACCTTCACCCAAGACACTCCGATCGACTCGGTATCCCGGTACATCAAGACATTTCGACAATGGTAAAACAAGACCAGCAAAGCCGCCCGATCGCCGACAAATCCCGATAGGAGCTGCACATATCTCGCTCTCGGGCACACCGGATGAGCAAGACGTCGGGTTGGCATAGACCCTGTTGCCAGGGGCGCCGGACATCGCTCAGGTTGGACCAACACTCAAAGGAGCACTGGCCCGGGGGGCTAAAATAAAGATGACCCTCGGGCTCCGGAAACCCAAGGGAAAAAAAGGGGCTAGGTGATGCAAATGGTAAAAGTCAATGTTGGGCCTTGCTGGACAAGTTTTATTCAAAGCGAACTGTCAGGGGGGTCCCATAAATCACCCGACCGCGTAAGGAACGCAAAATCCGGGAACATAACACCGGTATGACGGAAACTAGGGCGGCAAGAGTGAAACAAAACACCAGGCATAAGGCCGAGCCTTCCACCCTTTACCAAGTATATAGATGCATTAAAAAAATAAGATATATTGTGATATCCCAACAAGTAAACATGTTCCAACAAGGAACAACATCTCCATGTTCCAACGAGGAACAAACTTCAATCTTCACCTGCAACTAACAACGCTATAAGAGGGGCTGAGCAAAGCGGTAACATAGCCAAACAACGGTTTGCTAGGAATGGTGTCAAAGGTTAGAGGTTTGACATGGCAATTTGGGAGGCTAACAAGCAAATGGTAGGCATCGTAGCATTGGCATAGCAAAAGAGCGAGCAAACTAGCATAGCAAAGATAGTAGTGATTTCGAGGGTATGATCATCTTGCCTGAAATCCCGCAAGGAAGAAGAACGATTCCATGAAGAAGACAAACGGACGAAGTCGAATGGATCCTCACAACTCCGGAACGAAACCGAAGCTAACGAGAGAAGCAAACCGGAAAGAAGCAAACAACATAGTAAACAACCAACACATACACATGGCATGATGCGCAAACAAGTATGATGCATGTCCGGTTTAAAGAGGCGTGGCATGGCAAAGAGCACAAAACAAACTAACAAATTAAATGGAGCCCAATATGCAACGAGTTGCATATTGACGAAACACCACATCGAACTATTTAGTTCTCTCTTGTTTAAGCTACCCAACAATATTAAATGTTGATTAACATGGCAAGGGGTGAAGCATAACAAAACTACCTAACTAGGCAAGTTTAAATGAGGCCGGAAGAACAAACAACAATTCCGGAAAATCCCCATAAGCAATATTCGAATTTGGTACTGTTCTGCCCTAAAACATATTTTTAAGTTGTTAAACAGGAAAAAAAAGTGGACCATGATAATCTAGGCATTTTTCCACCCCAAATACATATAAAGAACATTTAAATCCGAGCTACGGTTATTTAGTTATGAAATAAATCATTTTAACATGGCATTTATGCAAATTTAAACAAACAGCACTTTAAACATTTTAAACATGGATGAAAGTTGGATATTATGAAACTAGATGAAAAACTAAGCATTTTACATATATAAATTATTTTAATCCGATGCACGGTTGTGGAGTTATTATATGCATGAACATAAGGGGCCAATCTGTAAAACTGCAGTTCTCTGAATAATTAGGAAATTCGCATGATCAGAAAAAAAAAACATGATCGGGCCGAATCTGAGGTGAACTAGGCTGGAGGGGGATGCTCACCCTGGGCCACGGCCCGGTTTGGGGAAGAGGAGGCCGGGCAGGGGGCGCGCTGGGCCTGGGGAGGCGCTGGGCCGGAGGGGAGTTCTTGGGCGGCTTCTTTGGACCGAATGCGGGCCGGAGGCGGCTCGCTGGCGGCGGGACGAAGCGGCGACGGCGGCGAAGTCGCGGCGGGCGGAGGTCGACGCCGGCGTGGGGCGGCGCCGCGCGAGCTGCGGACTTCGGCGCAGGGTTCTCGCAAGCGGGCGACGAAGCGCGGGAGGCGCGATCCGGCGAGGGAGGCGGCTCGGCGGCGACGGGGCACGACCGGCGGCGGTGGCGGCGGCGGCGTCGGCGAGGCGGCGGCGGCGGCGGCCAGGCCAGGACGGCGACGCGCGCGGCGGCGGCGAGGACGGCGGGCTGCCTTGGGGAAGCTGCGGTGTTTCGGAGGCGCTGGCGGCGCGCGGCACGCCAGGCGAGGACGGGCGAAGGGCGCGAGCGGGCAGCCGCGGTCAACGGATGGCTCCAGCAGCCCACGGCGCGCGAGGACAGTGGCGGACGGGATTAGCTGCGGGCGGCGGCGACGATGACGAAGTCGCGACGCGATTCGTCGGAGTGAGGTGGCGGCAGAAGTGGGCGTGTCCGGCCATTGGCGGATATGTCCGGCCAGGCGAGGGGAAAAATCTAGGGTTTCGGGGGAAATGATCCGAAATTTGGAAGGGGAGGGCCTATTTATAGGTAGAGGGAGCTAGGAGAGTCCAAATGAGGAGCGGTTTTCGGCCACGCGATCGTGATCGAACGACCGAGAGCATGGAAGAGACTTAGATGGGTTTTGGGCCACTTTGGAAGGGTGTTGGGCTGCAACAAAAGGCTTTTGTTACCCGGTTAACCGTTGGAGTACCAAACGACCTCCAAATGGCACGAAACTTGACAGCGGTTCACGGTGGTATACCAAGGCCGCTGGCAAACCTCGCCATTCCGAGAAAGTTTAACACCCGCCACAACAGAGAGAAGAAGGAAACGGATGACATAGGAGCGCCGGATTGCAAAACGGACAACGGGGAAAAGGCTCGGAAGCATGAGACGAACACGTATGCAAAATGAAATGCACATGATGACATGATATGAAATGCATATGATGACATGATAAAATGCAACACGCAAGAAAATGACAAGGCAACGACGGCGAATAACTGGCGGACACCTGGCACATCGGATCCGGGGCGTCACAATAGTACAGTGACTCCTACGAAACTAGTCCACCTACAACGAAACGAAGGAGCTACACCGTCTTGAATAAAACACCGAGGGGAGGAAATCATCTCGTGCCAATGGATGATTCTCTGAAAGAACTTAACGGACACGATTAGTCCGCAAAAGCATTGTCATCAATCACCAAAACCACTAGGGGATAAATATGCCCTTACACCAGTCCCATGATCCAAAAAGATCAAAGCAAATCAAAATAATTAAACAAAACTCCCCCAGGGTTGTTGTTAGTTGGAGGCACTCGTTGTTTCGAGCAAGCCATGGATTGATGCTTCTTGGTGGTTGGGGGAGTATAAACCTTTACCATTATGTTTGGGAACTGCCTATAATGCATGTAGTATGGAAGATACAACCATCTCATAGTTGTTGTGTTGACAGTGAAAGTATGCCGCTCAAAATGTTATTCAATCTCTATTTTAAAATCGAGCTCTAACACCTCTACAAATCCCTGCTTCCCTCTGCGAAGGGCCTATCTATTTACTTTTATATTGAGTCATCACCCTTCTTATTAAAAAGCACCCGCTGGAGAGCACACTGTCATTTGCATTCATTATTGTTGGTTTATATTGGGTATGACTTGACTGGATCTCTTTTACCATGAATTACAATGTCTAGTCAGTCCTTGATCTTTAAAGGTGCTCTGCATTTATGTTTTGCGGTCTCAGAAAGGGCTAGCGAGATACCATTTGTTATATCATGTTATGATTGTTTTGAGAAAGTGTTGTCATCCGAGTTTTATTATTATGGCTCGCTAGCTGAGTATGCTATTGATATGAGTAATTGTGAGACCTAAGTGTTATTCTGAGTATGGTTAGTTCATAATATTTGCTGAAACATGAATGATGGCCTTGCATGTTTACAACAACAAGAGCAAACAGAGTTTGTAAAAGTTTTCCTTTATCACTTTCAGTTTATCAACGAAATTGCTTGAGGACAAGCAAAGGTTTAAGCTTGGGGGAGTTGATACGTCTCCAACGTATCTACTTTTCCAAATACTTTTGCCCTTGTTTTGGACTCTAACTTGCATGATTTGAATGAAACTAACCCGGACTGACGATGTTTTCAGCAGAACTGCCATGATGTTGTTTTATGTGTAGAAAACAAAAGTTCTTGGAATGTCCTGAAAATCCATGGAGGCACTTTTTGGAAAATATAAAAAATACTAGCGAAAGAATCAAGACCAGGGGGGCCACACCCTGTCCACGAGGGTGGGGGCGCGCCCTCCCCCCTGGGCGCCCCCTGTCTCATGGCCCCCCTGAGGCTCCACCGACCTCAACTCCAACTCCATATATTTCGTTTCACGGAGAAAAAAATCAGGGAGAAAGTTTCATCGCATTTTATGATACGGAGCCGCCGCCAAGCCCTAATCTCTCTCGGGAGGGCTGATCTGGAGTCCGCTCGGGCTCCGGAGAGGGGATTCGTCATTGTCGTCATCATCAACCATCCTCCATCACCAATTTCATGATGCTCACCGCCGTGCGTGAGTAATTCCATCGTAGGCTTGCTGGACGGTGATGGGTTGGATGAGATTTACCATGTAATCAAGTTAGTTTTGTTAGGGTTTGATCCCTAGTATCCACTATGTTCTGAGATTGATGTTGCTATGACTTTGCTATGCTTAATGCTTGTCACTAGGGCCCGAGTGCCATGATTTCAGATCTGAACCTATTATGTTTTCATGAATATATGTGTGTTCTTGATCCTATCTTGCAAGTCTATAGTCACCTATTATGTGTTATGATCCGACAACCCCGAAGTGACAATAATCGGGATACTTCTCGGTGATGACCATAGTTTGAGGAGTTCATGTATTCACTATGTGCTAATGCTTTGTTCCGGTTCTCTATTAAAAGGAGGCCTTAATATCCCTTAGTTTCCGCTAGGACCCCACTGCCACGGGAGGGTAGGACAAAAGATGTCATGCAAGTTCTTTTCCATAAGCATGTATGACTATTTACGGAATACATGCCTACATTACATTGATGAACTGGAGCT
This sequence comes from Aegilops speltoides, assembly GCA_021437245.1. Lineage (NCBI taxonomy): Eukaryota > Viridiplantae > Streptophyta > Magnoliopsida > Poales > Poaceae > Aegilops > Aegilops speltoides. Next base: position 93,506,327 of record CM038145.1, on the reverse strand, counting down.
AGTTCTGTGTCACCCTATGTTATAGCTATTACATGCGGAATCGCATCCGACATAATTATCCATCACTGATCCATTTCCTATGAGCTTTTCACATATTGTTCTTCGCTTGTTTACTTTTCCGTTGCTATTGTTACAATCACTACAAAACCCAAAAACATTGCTTTTGCTATCGTTACCTTTATTATCATACTACTTTGCTACTAAATACTTTGCTACAGATACTAAGTTATCCAGGTGTGGTTGAATTGACAACTCAACTGCTAATACTCAAGAATATTCTTTGGCTTCCCTTGTGTCGAATCAATAAATTTGGGTCGGATACTTTACCCTCGAAAGCTGTTGCGATCCCCTACACTTGTGGGTTATCAGATACTTTTACTCAACATGGATGGTCGCATGATCTTAGGATTGCCCCTCCTCCGCTTTAGGCGTTATACGGATCTTTTTGTATTTCGTCTTTTATTTTTTATTTTGTATGAGGGAACCTTATTTGGCTGTGTGCATCTTAGTTATGCAGAGGCCAGGTGTAATGCTTAAATCTTTTAAGTAATAAAGTGTCCCATTTCGAAGAAAAATAATATCTTTACAGACTCCTTTGTTGTTAGGTTAGTTTATCTCGACCTCTCTTGACGTTATCAATGCGCCTTAACCGCCATTTATGCACTAGCGTTTCTGGAGGCATGCATTGAAACACAAACCATGTTAGACGATGTTGGGCAAGCTTCTCTATAATCAACACCACTCAACTCTCTCATGTATATCATCATTCCGAGACCGATCTTTTCTTGTGTGGCCACATATCCATCTTAATATGCACATCTCTACTACACCTAGCTATTGGACATGTCGCCATTTAGTTGGCCAATATTCAATGCTATATAACATCGCAGGTCAAACACCGTCCTATAGAATCTACCTTTTAGCTTTTGTGGAACTCTCTTATAAAAAAAATGCAAGAAGCTTGGCGCCACTTCATCCATTCAGTTTTGGTTCGATGAGTCACACCTTTTTTTGAATTAAAACGAGATTTTATTCATTAGCAATGACCAATACATCGTTTGTGAGAAGCGTTACAATTTCACTAATAGGCTCCTCAAACCAGTCCAAAGTCGAAAAAAATCTAGCTAATCTAGCAAGTTCATGTGCTACTTTATTAGCCTCTCTATTACAATGTTCGAATTTAGTCATGATAAAATCACAAGCATAGTGATAGCAGTCATCGAAGATTGCCGCCGCCGCTCCCGCTAACTGTCCTCCGTCCTGCGTGGTCTCAATCACCTCCAGGTTGTCAGAGTTGATGATTAGGCAATTACATCCTGCCCTTTGTGCTAAATTTAGGCCAAATTTGAGAGCTAAGGCCTCCGCCATGAGAACATCCACGCAGTAGTCTATCTTTCCATTCCCTCCTGCAATAAACCTACCTTTGTCATCTCTCAATACTGCCCCCATCGTACCCTCCAGCAAGTCATGATCAAAAGAGGCATCAACATTGAGTTTCACAAATCCCCTAGGAGGACATTGCCAGCCCCCCTTTTTCATGGACGCCTTTAAAGATGATGCATTTACAAAATTATATGTAAGAGCTATGATCCCCATTGAGATCTGAGTCGCATTTTGAGTTAATTCCTGGTGCACTAATTTCCGTCTTTCCCACCATAGATACCAAACTGAGATAGCTATCATTTCTCTAACATTTTCGTGGCCCATAATGCGCAGGACTTGATCTGGAAGGAGTAATAGGTATTCCAATGTTGCCTCTCCAGCACGATCAATCTCACAAGCTCTCTCAATAATCATATCCAACCCTAGCCTTTTCCAAACCTCCTTCGCTTTTCTACATAGGAAGAGCAAGTGCTTCGTATCTTCTACACCCTGAGAGCAGGTAGGGCAAGAGGGCGAGACCTTCATATGTCTATTAGTGAGTGTTGCCCGGCATGGGAGAGTGCCATGTAGTGTCCGCCATAAATTTTTTTTGACTTTAGCCGGACAAGACAACTTCCATATCTGACACCATATAGGATTAGGTGTGCTCCGTCCCATCCCATTGGAATAGTTTAGCTTGCTCCCATATTGATAGTTCCACTCCACTGAATAAGCAGACCATACCGAAAACATACCATTTTTCGTATAACTCCAGGCAATAAAATCCGTCATATTATGTTGCGAAATTGGGATTGAAAGAATTCATTGTACGTCAACGGTCCACATAGTTTGTCTAATCAGGTCCTCATCCCAATTATTGGAGACTGGGTCAATCAAATCTACGACTTTTGATAACAAATGCCCCCCCCCTAGGTGTCATAATATTCCTAGAGGCACAATTTGGGATCCAGGCATCTTCCCAAATATTGATGTTATGTCCATCCCCCACTCACCAAATATAACCTCACTTAAGAGTAGTGATGCTTGCCATAATGCTTTGCCAGTTGAAGGAAGCACCATGCTTTGGCTTGGAGTTCAGCAAATCACCATTAGGATAGTACTTGGCCCTTAGAATAGTAGCACACAAGGAGTCAAGATTATCAAGGAGACGCCATGCCTGCTTTGCAAGCGAGCCGAGTTGAAACAAAGGATGTCACGGAAACCCATCCCTCCTTGGTTTTTTGGTACACACATTTTCCACCAGGCCATCCAATGCATCCTCTTTTGGTTCTCCTCGTCTCCCCACCAGAAATGCGCCATCGCGTCGATGAGTCACACCTTCATCAATATCACCATCCTTCTACGGCATCGACCTAGATACAGACCTACCCATCAAAGCTAGCTTCCTCCTCGTCGCGCCTAGTAGTACTAAAAACACACCTCATGTACTCGGTCTTAATTCTACTAAGGTAAAACATTTCGATTCTAAAGTCTGTCTCCATAGCTCCAATTCTATTAACCCCCATCCGACTATCATCGACTAGCACCACACCATTCGCAAAGAGCATACAACATGATATATTTCTTTGTATATCCCCTATGACCTCATCCATCACCAAAGCAAAAAAGATAAGTGCTCAAAGCTGACCCTTGGTGCAGTCCTATTTTAATTGAGAAGTCATCAATGTGGCCATCACTTGTTCGAACATTTGTCACAATATTTACCATACATGTCTTTGATGAGAGTAATGTACTTTGTTGCAAACATTGCCAAATGGGACAGTCTTAGTGTGTCGTCCCGATAGCTCACGTGCCCGGTGTCCAGGTTAAATCCGTCAAATCTCATGTAGGGGGTCCCGAACTGGTGATCTTGGCTTGATGGTAACAGAACGAACAAGAGACACGGTGTTTACCCAGGTTCAGGTCCTCTCGAAGAGGTAAAACCCCATGTCGTGCTTTGGTTGTATTGATTGTGATGGAGTACAAAGTATAGGATGGTCTATCTCGACATCGTATGTGTATGAATGTAACTTAACCCTACAAGCTAAACCCCTTGGCTTATATAGGAACCGGGGGTACCTAGGATTAAATATAGGTCGGTTACATCCAGGGATAAGGTTGCCGATGATTTGAACATGTCTTGAAGTGTGCGCGGATCTTTGGACTATTTCATCTTGAGTACGGCTGGGGTCATGATAAACATGGCCCATTCTTCGGTCTAGGGTCGTTGGCCCGGCCCATGACTAACAGGTCGACGTGGCTAGCACCCCCGTCCAGGGCACCGTCACCCGGCCCATGGTGGGCCAGGCCCGACACATTTATAATCAGGTTGTGTCAGCATGTGGCCTGCCTAGGGCCGTGCCTGGGACACGAGGTTGGGCACGAGTGCCAGCACGGCACGACCGGTTTAGTTTTTTATTTTTATACAACCCAATAGGCTTAATATAGGTCCAAAACATCCCAATAGGCTAAATTCTACGTGGGTTGGCATGTCGGCCAGTGTAACATAGGGGTCGTGCCTGGGCCATCGAGAGTAGCATGCGTGCCGGCCCAGTATGACCCGTGTAATTGTCGTGTCTGGCCGAGCCATGCCGTGTCGGTCCTGTATAACCCAGGTCGAGCTGTATCGGGCCGGCCCATTTGGCCAAGTCTGTTATGTTGGGTGTGCTTCTCCAGGGCCTACCACATGACATTTTGTGGTATTATATTGTGGACCTTCTTCAGGTCAATTAACACCATATTAGACGAAAGTTTTATTCTGATTCCGAGCTCAAATACTCCTCGATGAACAGTAAAGTTGAAAAAATAGTAAACAATTCTAAATATTCTAAAAGAATTTGTGGTGAACCTTCACAAATGTTTTGTATGATTGTAAAATTTTAGAATGAAATGACATTCGTGGAAGGTGTGGCAAAACAATCAGGACTCCAAGATGTTTTCAAAACTAGCATTTTTGAAACATTGATTTTTTTTTTGCCACACTTCCACAAATATCATTTGGTGCTGATTTTTGCAAGTATACAAAACATTTGTTAAAGTTTACCAAAAAAATCAGTTTTTTTTGTTTTTTACTTTTTATTTTATTTTATTGTTCTTCTAGGAGCATTTGATCTCGAGCGCAGATACTCCAGTCGCATATTGAAGTTCTTCTTTTCCTCTATCTTTTCATAAGTTGTTGTATTAGGCATAAAACCAAACTGAGCACGCTTATCATTTTTCTTAAACGGTGCTCAATGTTTCTTTTTTATAGCTTCTTTGTATGGCTTATCAGTTTAATTTCACGCTTGTCATTTTTCTTAAACGGTGCTCAATGTTTTTTTTAATAGCTTCTTTGTATGGCTTATCAGTTTAATTTCACGATACTGATATACTCCGCCTCCATTCTTTGGGCATCTTATTTAGACAAAAAATAATGTTGAAAAATTGAGTTAGCCATATATGTCTTCTAGGACCATCTGCTTCCCCCATTTTAGCCTTGAGACAACATAATTCGTCATAAAAAAATCGATTCGACATGCTTAAATTCTTTTCTTGGTTGAAAGGGTCAACTTTGGATTTTAAACGGGACAAAATTGGTTTATTGCAATTATTCTCAGCAGAATCAGAATTCATGAGCAAGTCCAAGAATAAAACCATCTTATATGGTAGAGTTTCAAAGATGCTGGCGAGTCAACCATAAAACGCAAGCAGAATATCTGCAAATTAGATACTGAACTGCAGCTGTTCATTTGTAGGGGTCAAAAAAATAGATGACAACCCTCAAATTGACTGAATACTGATGAAAGGTGTGTCAGCGCACCAGCTGCTGGGGAGCACCAGCTTCAGAGAATAGCAAAAACACAAAGAACAGCAAATCTGGATGCACGAGGCTGCTATGACCATCATTCAGAATACCATGGAGCACCAGCAATGGAGTCCAAAGCATATCACCTTTTCGACATCACATTGTAATAACTCAACCAAAAAAAAATCTAGGACGGAGTCCCCAGACTTTGAACTACATCCATTACATCACATATGTACTGGCACCATGACCAGCTAGCTCCCTAACACTCTTGTGACAAGGTAAGGTAAAACAGGATTATCACCATGACTAGTTATAACTCTTTTTTCTCTTTCACCACTCCCCCCTGCCTGACCTACTTGATATACTGCGACATCCACTTGAACCCATCGCCATAGCCCATCTTGCGGACGATGCTGCACATGAAGACCTCCAGGGGGCGGACATTGGACTCGCTGAGGCTCACCTTGCCCTTGCCAGTCGTGAAGTTGCTAAGACCCATGTGGTAGCGGAGCTCTTCCTCTGAGGCGGCATAGGGGATGTCGATCTTGTTGCCCAGGATCAGGAAGGGGACGGTGGCCAGCGAATCGTCTGAGAGGAGGGCGTCGAGCTCCTTCTTGGATTCGGCAAACCTCTCTTTGTCATAGGCGTCCACGAGGTACACCACTGCATCAACCTGACCACAAGACAATCAGAAGATGGCATCAAACAAATGAAATCCAGGATCGTTGCCGCGCCCAGTACTCAGAATGACAGAAAAGTACAATACCAAGTCAAAACAACATCATCAGGAATAACAGAGACCGCCATGCATGCAGACAACATGAGTATATGCATAATGCACCAAAATCTATGATTAAGCAGTTAAGCCTTCTTGGCCGCAAGATGCAAATTCAAGAGTTTGGTGCTACAGTATTAAAAAAACAAATTCAAGAGAAAATAAATCCTTATTATTCCTGGCGTTCCTAATGATATTCCTGCTAAAGTCTTTGCCAGCCAGGTTGATTGCTGAGTTTATCTGATACTCCCTTTGTAAACTAATGTAAGAGCGTTTAGATCACTACTTTAGTAATCTAAACACTCTTATATTAGTTTACGGAGGGAGTACTATATATGTATCCATTCGCTGTTTCAACTATGAACTTGTTCTACCCCAAGCCGTTCTTATGTCCCTCTTAGTAATTGCAACCCTATCCAAGTGTCCATTGTAACACCAATTTAACCCTTCTGGATCTGGTCCCTTTGCCAGCACCAGAGATATTCCTATGTCCCCCTTTGTTCCACCAAACCTAATATTTCATGGTTTGGCAAATTTAGTTATACAGAATCTCGGAGCCCGATTGTATCCTCAGACTGATCCTGCTGCACACTCTACAGGATTAATGTAAATATTTATGCTAACATTTCATCATCTGGGACTAGATCACTTAAGACTCTCAGAGTTCGATTGTGTCACCAAATTGATCCTGCTGCAACACTGATGAATATAACTCTTTCACTATGGTCATACACCGCTTAATCCAACATGCCAAAATGACTAGCTACCTCGTAATATTGTACGAAACCATTTTGGGGTAGAAGCAACATCTAAGGTAGATAAGAACAAAAGTCACAACAGCATTTATGCTAATATACATTCAAAAGGGGTAAAACGAAAACCACTGGTATTTCAATAGATTATTGTGCACAGACTAATATGAAAGCATATTCCCTACTTTACGTAAGCAACTAGATTGCCACATTGCACATATATCACTGGTGTTATATCATGGATCTTGAAAGCTACATAATGGTGGGAGTGGGACAGCATATAGGAGTACTGGAGTCAGCTACTTGTGGTTCAAAATGCACTAACCCCACCGGCCAACAACTTGATAAATATTTCTCAACGCACAGCTGGTGTTACATGTGGGGACAAAAGTTAGGACATATTCTAGTGCATCAGTGCCAACTACTACTATCCAGTGATAATGACATTTAATAGAAGTTTTGTCATACTGTATCTATAATCTGTATTTCATATGGAAAGAAAAACATATCAAACAACAGCACAATATTTCTACCACAGGAGAAGAAATGCATTAAACAGATATAACAGCACCAAATAACTCATGTATAGTAAAGAGAGTAATAAGATAGAGGAAGATGAGACCTTGGCATAGTAATCCTTCCACACACGGCGAGCAATCTGATGGCCTCCTAAATCAAATGCCTTGAACTTGATCTTCCCGATGCTCAGCTCTTCAGAAGTTGGATACTGTGTAGGCTGATGCTGAACCAACCTCTGCCAGAAGGAACACAAACCCAAGTAAGATTTTATTCAGCCCACAGGAGCACAAACATGTGATTTGGCATGCGCTTTTTATGTTGAACTTGATTATGTCCAGCTTCTGAGCATAATCGTCATGAGCAACTTAAAAGACTGATTACCAAACCAAGTCGGATAGTAAAAAAATCCTCCCTTTATCGATTAAGTGTGCAAACTTACTGAATTTAAAATAAAATCTAAGCTCCCTAAACAAGCATTTGGAGCAGATCTAACTTGCATGCCCCGGAATTACATGGTAGCTAGTACCCAGGACGGCCGGTCCTTTTCTAAGAAAAAAAGCATGGTAGCATTGAAGAAATCAACATGCAATCTTTTTACGCACGAATTACTGGAAGAAGCAAAATTTAGAAGGTGCTATATGGGAGTTTTCCAGATCTGGCAAGCAATCCAGTGCTCAAAGAAAGAACGCAGCTCAGCTACCAAAATGAAATCTGTCCACTACTATCCTCGACAGGAAACAAAGACTCAGGGTGCTAATCCACCAACTACTTCCAAAATTGGGAACCCCTTTTACCACATCCACATACGATCGAAGCTACCCTAATCTAAAGAATATGATTTTTTTTTTTTTTTGCAACGCACCGTGAAAATTCCACGGTTCGTTTGAAAATGGTCTATAAAGAAAATCCCCAAGAACTCTCGACGCTAAGATGAACATCTACTGGCACAGATGTCGCCAAATCCAAAATCCGAATAGAATCAAAATACTTCAATTTAAAAATAAAGATACTGTGCGTGAACATATATATTAGGGGAAGGGATCAATCAATTATTCTTAAAACCACACGGATCATCCCGATCCAAGAACCATCACAATTCCTCCAAACCTCGTCAAACTACCAAACCTTATTGCACAAAAAACGACTAATCCGTCATATAAGGAACATAAGTAATAAGGAAAGGGCGGAAGTTTTTTCCCGACCTCGTCCTTGAGCATGTGGAGGAGCGTGGTCTTGCCGGCGTTGTCGAGGCCGAGGAAGAGGATCTTGGCCTCCTTCTGCCACAGTCCGAGCGACGCGAGCACCCCGTAGAACCAGTCCACAAGGAACATCTTCGGTCGCCGGCCGCCGTCGGTGGCCTCCCTCTGTCGCCGGAGCCGGAGGGGGGCGCCTGTTAACGGATCTCGACGCGCACCCGCAGAAGGAAGGGATCGACTGGTGACGTGGCGGCCACCACGCCGCTGAGACGGGGATTAATAGGAGGGGATGCGTTAGAATGACACCTGGGACAGCGCGGTGTGGGGCCCGGGGGTCAGAGGAGTAGGTGGGAGTTGGGTGGTTTGGAGAAAGACCGTGGGCCAGCAACTCGCGCATTCCTTTTGTTTCTAGCAAGGAAAGCACCCAGGGTTTCTTTTTGGATTCCATGTGCAATCCTTGGGTCAAAAGTTACAACATATATTTTCTGAAGTTTGAATTGATTTTTCTTTAAAGATAATTGATATTTTAGTTTTATTGGGTAATTGTCCGTACGTTGCAATGGGGTCAAATATATTGATGTGATTGTGTAAATAAATGTTTACCAAATTATGTCCATGATTTACCTGCCCATATTTTGGGATTTTATTTTGTAATCACTTATTGTCTTACCAAAGATAACATAATTTTATTCGGTAAATCAATAAAGATGGCAATTAAGGCGGGTTTCAAGGAATGATACACTTATAGTGAAAAAAAAGGAAGGTTGAATGAAGCACTCCGTGTGACAGAAAAAGACATGCTATTCTTTTTTTAAGTACTGTAGTATATATATAGAGGTAAGGAGTGAAATCTCTACTACTTAAAAAAAAGAGTAGTGTTCCTTCTCCTGCCACATGATCACGTTCTGCCCATCCTTCGTCCGCCCCCATCGCTATCCCTCCCGCACGATGAAAAAACGCTCTCGTTCGACCTCCCGCATACCCGCACGATGAAAAATCAACCTTCACGATTCCCCTTCTCTCGATCTATCCTTAGATCCAGATTGCGACCCCTTTCCCATCCTTCCCTCACCGAACGGCGGCCAACGGACTACCGCCACCACCGCCCCGCTCGCTCGCCGCCGTCATCGCCATCAGTCCCGGCCATGGTGTCGACGCTGCTGCTCCTGGTTGTTGTTGCTGATCTCTATGGAAGAGAGATTGGAATGCATTTTGTCATATGCACATCCATGTACAGCTGTTGACGGACTGCTCTCTGATTTATTCTTCAATGGGCTAATGAGTGTATGCTTCTGTTTGCACCAATTCGAGATAATAGTTGTGGCATGCAGCAATCAAGAGAACAAGGTCAAGCCATGCTTAGACTTGATGGTCCTTCCATCCTCCTCTGTGGTATCTAAGTTTTTAATGTGTGCATTTGAGTTCACAGGTACCGAAGTGTTGTAGGGTGGAACCCTAAGTGAAGATCTTTCACGAATTGGAGGGGGAATCCCCAAGAACAAGATGAACACAAGAGGGAAAACAAGAGGAACACTCAAGAACAAGTCCAAATCACACATCCACTAGACTAACAATCACACAAGATCCACAAGGTACATGAACAATCAAAGGGAAATAAGATACATGGTAGAGTTCATCCCAAATCCTATGAAGGAGATGAGGGCTTGATGATCCTATGATGGGGATCCTTCCCCAAGGAGGAGGTCTTGATGTTTGGTCACTCCGAGAGGAGGTCTTGATCTCCTAGTGGAGTGGATCCATGGAGCAAAGCTCACAAATGTCTATCAAATACTTTGTTATCCTCCAAATGAGCTAGGGGATGTCCTTATATAGCCTAGGGACGAGTTGGGAGAGGGGAGAGGGATACAAGGGCAAAAAGCCCAAAAGGCACGCAGGCCTCGGAGTGGCGCGGGCACCCGGGGTCGGTGCAGGGGGTTGGGCGGCTTCGACCGGGCACCCGGGGCCTCAAAGCCCGGGCACCCGGGGGTTCCAGAGCCTCCGAGTCTTCACGCACTTCTCCCTCCCCTTTCTCTTGAGTCTCCGGTGAACTTGGTGCTTCCTCCGTGCTTCCTTGCGATCATCTCCAAAGTACCTATGAGTGCATAGCAGGTCTCTTTGAGGTAGACTCTCATTCTCATGTGAAACCGAATGAAACTCGAAGAGGAAAGAAGTGACCTCGTTCTCGATGTTGCGTGCACGTGCTCTTGTCACCTGTCCACTCGGTGCTTGCGATGGTGATGGCGCGTCCATGTGGATGGACGAGGGATGCTCCGCATCATCTCCCCCCTTAGATATCCGTCCACGGATCGTGATCTTCATCACCATGGGAAAAGAGATGGTGTCGCCATGTAGGAGTGGACAGCCGCCAAATACTTGTCATGTGGATGCTCGAAATGGGCACTCTCCAATGTCGCACCGTCTTGTAGTTCCTTCAAAAGGAGCAAAGATAACAAGCACTTGGAAAAACAAATGTGGTTGGCATTAAAGCAAAACCAAGCATTCAAGAGGTGATTCACCCAACAAGTGTTGTCATCAAGCATAGAATATGGTTTGACAAAGAAGTGTGTCATGGCATTTAAGCATATAAATGGAGCACAAGCAAAGACATCATGGAAACAAGCATGTAAGTGTGGGGTGGCGATGCTAATATGTGTGACAAGAGAACATGCATCGACCTCAAGATCATAGCAAGCATGCATAAAGTGCTCAACAAATGGTCTATGGTATGCATATGAACCATTCACAACACCAAAGAAGATGATATGTCGAAACACATGTGGTAAGTGCAAGACAATCCGATCATAATGTGCACATGGTGTAGTGAAAATCGAGTGGCACTCAACACGATAGCAAGAGCAATTGTTCATCATGTGTGAGGCAATCAAATCAATCATGTGAGAAGCAATGGGACATGGCATAAGTGAAGTAACGACATTGTTGCAACCAAGCATGTTATAGGACCAAGTAATCCAAGAATTGGATGCAACATGAGAAAGCATAGGAATCAAGTGTGACGCCCTCGATTCAATCGTACACTAATCATACACGCAAATGTGTACGATCAAGATCAAGGACTCACGGGAAGATATCACAACACAACTCTAGACACAAATTAAAATAATACAAGCTTTATATTACAAGCCAGGGGCCTCGAGGGCTCGAATACATAAGCTCGAATACACAAGAGTCAGCGGAAGCAACAATATCTGAGTACGACATGAGTTAGACAAGTTTGCCTTAAGAAGGCTAGCACAAAACAACAACGATCGAAAAGGCAAGGCCTCCCGCCTCGAGCCTCCTAACTACTCCTCGGTCATCACGGTCTCCACGTAGTAGCGCACATCGCGGTGTCATCGGCCCTGGGCTCGGACATCCGGTTGCATCAACCGGAAAGAAGAAGAAAGGGGAAAAGGGGAGCAAAGCAACCGTGAGTACTCATCCAAAGTACTGCAAGCAAGGATCTACACTACATATGCAACATTATCAAAGAGGGGTCAGATAAGTGGATCGGGCATGCGAAATGCCGAATAGAGAGAAGGCCTAGTCCTATCGAAGACTAGCATCTTCCGAAACCACCATCTTGCAAAGAACCGGAGGGAGTAGAGTAGCATAAAGTAAAGTAGTAGAAGTGTTATCAACCTCGTAGGAGATCCTTTCTCGACTCCTGCGAGAAAAGCATCCCGAGCCATACTATCCAGCTTATCATCACAATCCAATTCTCATCACCATCCAGCCTCATCACAAGTATCCAGTTCTAGTTGTATCGATCGGGATACAACTCCAAGTGTCCGCTATCAGAGGACGGGCTATGCATAGATTAGTTCTTCCTGCAGGGTGCACCAACTTACCCACCACGCCGCTTAACTCCGCCGGACACACTTTCTGGTCATGCCCGCCTCGCCAAACAATACGCCGCAACCCGACCTAGGCTTAATAGAGAGGCCAAGACGCGGACTAAACCTATGCCCCTGGGGTCATGGGCCATCTCCTCGAACTCCTCAAGACGCTATGCGTCTGCGCCGGTGAGCGACCTAGCTACCTCCTTAAAAGGAAGAAGCTTACCAGTCCAACCCGGCGCGCGCCGCCCGTCGTGACGCCTAATAAGCTTCGCCGATGCATACGACGCAGAACGCCCATACTATGCCCACGTGATGGTTAGTGCTATCGGGCCGAGGCCCTCGGATCAAATATCCAAATCGTAGTGGATTAGGAGCACGCGGTAACAAGCGAGACTCACGAAGATGTGACCCGTTGCCCGCCTCGAGGACTTGCGGCAAGGGCTAGGAATGCCCGCCACGCCTCGTAATTATCTCGCGGCACCCTCCGTGTCAACCTGTCTCCACATCACTGCAATTAAGCTCGCGGGTACCTCGTATGGACCCGCCTTTAGTAACATGGTTCAAAGTGTAAAGTCATAGTAATCATAGTAACTGTGTGTCTAAACATCAAGGGTAAAACCCGAGGAATCACCCCGTGAACTCCACTCAATGTAATCATCAAGGTGAACGAAGAGGAATCACCCTCGAAGTTCACACTTGAGGGGGTTGCACGACGAGTCGATCGGAAGTGGTTAAGGAGGAAATCACCCTCGATGACCACGATCGAATGACTACACTACAGGTTAACATCGGCGTCAAGAGGTTCACCCTCGGTACTCGATAGTAACCCAAAGAGTGTTGAGCAACTAAGGGAAGTGATGTGCGTGTCGGGCTGGTCTTCGATCACGTGGATCGAGTCGTCGATGATGAAGCAGGCAACAAGGACAAGTGGGGGTCACCGATGGATCACTAACCAACCTATACTAAGCAGTTTAGGATAAGCATGTAAGGTACAACAGCGAGATACAAAAGCAAAGCTATGCATCGTAATAGGAGCAAACAATTACAGTAGCAAAATCTAATGCAAGCATGAGAGAATGGAATGGGCGATATCGGGATGATCAAAGGGGGCTTGCCTGGTTGCTCAGACAAGGAGGGTCGTCGTCGACGTAGTCGATCACAGGACATCAGCATCGGTCTCGGGGTCTACCGGAGAGAAGAGGGGGAAGAAACAGATAAATACATAGCAGGCAAGTGCATAACAGGACAACAGATAGAGCTAGACATGTTCTAACGCAGCGCTAGGCGGCATCAAGGAAGGGGAAACATCCGGAAAGTTTTCCGGTCTTGACGTCTGTAGATGATGAACCGAAGGGAAAAAGTTGCAAGTTTGCTATGCTAGGGATGTGTGGCGGGCGAACACACCGCGTATTTGAATACGCCTCGTCGTTCTGAGCAACTTTCTTGTAGAAAACCTTTTCATCTAACTTACTAATTATTTTCTATCATTTTTCAAAGATTTAACAATTCTTTTAGATTTTTGCATTCACTTAACCCGAATTGACCAAGTCCAATTTGACTAGTCAAAGAGGCATGTGTGACCCACATGTAAATGTCATAGGTGCCATTTAATTAGTCCAAACTAAGTTAAACTAGTGGGGCCACATGCCATCCGTACATAGACTACTAATTAATTACTACTAACCTAAACTAGCACTAACAAGGGTCATTACACTACGCGGTACAAGCCGCCACACCAACATTAACAAATGACTATTTGCCACAAGATGAACATTTTAGATCTCCGTCGACAAATAAGAGTTTTTGACTTTAGATTGATTTGAATTTGAATCGGTGATTTAGATCAAGTGAAGATTAGCAACAGTAACAATGATGACAAGGCATCATTAGATGAGGATTACTGTAGCATGATTCTCGGGGTGTTACAAATCTCCTCCACTACAAGAAATCTCGTCCCGAGATTTAAGAGCTGGAGTAAGGGAGAAAGACTCGGGAAGGACGGAGCTCAACACAAGATAGGTACCTGGGGGCTATCTCGGTGAACGTGGCATAGAGGCATCTCTCGAGTTGAAATCCAAGAAAGTCATCAAGAGCAAGGTAAGAAGGTGCAATAAGAAGCTTCAACTTGGTAGGCAATCATTCATTGCCTAGAACAAGGGGTGAAAGGGGTTCAGAGCATCGAGGATAAGTATGGCGTTTGATACCAGAATAGATCAATAGGAATGTGGCTCGTGAATTACATACGAAGTCAAGCGCAAGGAATAACTTTGGCAACAGGGGTGTACAGGAGAGTCAGGTTTTGATCCTGTGGAACTGCGGGTTATGGGCCCACCATGTGGGAAAAAAAAGGGAAGGTGTTGACATCTTGCACGGTCATGATAGCAAGATATGTCAGGGAATAGCCTGTCAGTTATGTCGGCAACAACATCGGTACCAAGGGCGAGGGACAAAGAGAACCATTTTCCTGCTCGTAATACGAGGCGGACCAGTAGGCAAAGTTCTCGCCCATCGGTTATTACCGGAATGTCATCAACAATAGTAACAAGGTCTTACTGACAGAGTTGTACACTGAGGCGTTTACATAAGCAGGGAATTATCACTGCTCCGGTATGTCACATTACCAGAAAGGTTAAACAAAACAAAGGAAAGGAAAAGTGATTATCGGATTTAAACAGAACAATGGAAAGGAAAATGGGTATACACGAGTATTATGTGTATCTCCTTCCCAAAGCAAGCAGAGCGAGAATAATCATGATGGGACTACAAAGTAGATAACCATCCAGCCTTCGAAGCGAGGAAACTCATGATGTTACCCATACCAAGGTGTTTGGATATTTGATCAAGAAACATTTAGCATTGTGTTTTGAATGCTCTTGTTGATGATCAGAGTAGCACAGTCATGCTTCGGGATAGCATCGACATGGTCATCAGGTAAAGGACAGACTTTGGATTCACAAAGGATCCATCGGAAACAACTTATAAATTAAGTCGTACAATTTTAGCAAGAAAAAAAAATGGTGAGGATAGGGCCCACAGGTTCAGTAATAATTCATCAAGGGGGCAAGGATGATATTTCTCATCATGAATTCGATTGATAACCTGGAAGACCTCAGAATATTGATGATGACCACGACATATTTGTCGAGAGGTTTCATTTAAGATGTAATCGATCGATGATGACATCAAGTCAAAGAAATGATGAAGCGGAAGGTTATTGGAATCATGGGTACGACACAAACTCGAAGTCAAGCTTGCTGTTCAAGGCGAAATGATATGACGAGGAAGATCGACATAGGCTTAGCTCATCGTCGAAAATCGTGCTCTGGGGAGAAGGACAAGGTAGCACCATTAAAATTTAGCACGATAATGATATAGCCGGCCAGGCTAGGAATGACTTGAATGATTATTAAACTCGTAAGAAATGAAAATTACTTAGAGCTGTAGGATCGGAGTGCGGAATCAATTCAACCGATTCACTTATCGGTGTCCTTGAGTGATTAATAACTCAGATCCGGGGAAAATCTGAAATCGGTGAGAAGCAATACTAGATGAAGACTCATAGAAAGCAACACAATTCCTTGTTATTCTCGAGATACCAAAGGATAATACTCAAGAAATATCAAAATAGCGGTTATGAGAGGTATTGATCTGCAGAAGACAAGTACTTTACTTCCAAGAAATAGAATCAAATGAGAGCAATCACGGTGGAAGCACGGTTGCAAGGACAAAACCCCAGATATAACATGAACTTATACCAAGGGGATAATTAATTTTAAGAGAAGCTTCCATGATAGGGCCTACATCGTGTCTATGGGCATGAACACAAAGTTCAAGGTCGACTCCCACTTCTCCAATGCATGACCTTTCATTCACTGCTCTATTAAAAATGATTTGAGTGTGGAAACTTACCTGATGAAATACTAGAGGAGTATGACCCTTGAAAACTTTCGGGTTCACACAGATCAAAGAAGGCATAGGTTCGACCCATCGGGGCATCTTAGAAACATACACTACAAACTCCAGGAGTAATTAACACAAGCTCGAAAGTAGAGCATGGTTGACAAAAGCAGAGTATTGGAGTCAAAGCAGATGATACAATTTACTGAAGGTATTATGTATCAGGGAAAAACTCACAAGACTTTGGATGTGAAGGACATTGTGGAATAACAATCCAACAAAGGATTCAGCGGTCCTCAATGGATCTGATATGAGTATCAGCACTCAATCAGAAGGAAAGAATGCAAAGAGGCATCAGATTATGGAAACATCAGAATAATTCGGCGTTCAAGTTGAAGGGAACTAGGTGGACAATCAATTACAACATGATTGGCCGAGATCAACTCATGTCCAGAATGACGTATGAGCAGGAAGGTCAAATTTCAGGGTTTGACTGATGATTGTGAGCAACGCAACATATTGAATCAATGGGCTCAGGATGACAATGACAAAGGATATTAATGAATATTGCCGGACATATGGATTAACCATAATGCAGGCAGACAAGACTTTCGAGAGCACTAGGCTACAGAGGATCTTCGGGAGATTGCATTGCATTCAAAGAATTTTGTGAGACATATGATCAACTGGGGATGAACGAATCCCCGATAAGTGTGAGAAATTATTCGTAGGGGTATTCAGGTGAAAAAGGAGCTGCAAAGCAGAAGGCGCAAAGGATTCTCGAAAAATCGCAAAGTATTTTAGGGTATCTTGTAGTAACAAGAGCAATTGGAAATGAAGGTATGGACGGCAAGTGTATGTAGATATCCATGGGGATTTATCGGTGGTAGGGATTTGCAATGACAAGGGGCACAAGGGTCTCGGGAAAAACATTGAAGAGTATCTTCGAAATCTTTTGGTGCACCAAGCAATCATCTGGAATGAAGGGCTTTCCGGGAGGAGTGGGTACGAGAGCCTAATGTCAGAGTTAGTAAAATGTTTAACCCGAATAGACGAGAGATCAAAGTCCCTGAGTATAGACGAGGAATAAAAGATCCTAATAGCACCCAATGGCGACGTGGGCCCATAAGACACACAGCCAATGTTAGTAAAAGTTTTTCAGTGACTAGACTCAACTTCGACCAAGGAGTTGGAAAGGGGGCTACCTACAGGCAGTCGGCTCTGATACCAACTTGTGACGCCCTCGATTCAATCGTACACTAATCATACACGCAAATGTGTACGATCAAGATCAAGGACTCACGGGAAGATATCACAACACAACTCTAGACACAAATTAAAATAATACAAGCTTTATATTACAAGCCAGGGGCCTCGAGGGCTCGAATACATAAGCTCGAATACACAAGAGTCAGCGGAAGCAACAATATCTGAGTACAGACATGAGTTAGACAAGTTTGCCTTAAGAAGGCTAGCACAAAACAACAACGATCGAAAAGGCAAGGCCTCCTGCCTGGAGCCTCCTAACTACTCCTCGGTCATCACGGTCTCCACGTAGTAGCGCACATCGGCGGTGTCATCCGCCCTGGCTCCGACATCCGTTGCATCAACCGAAAGAAGAAGAAAGGGGAAAAGGGGAGCAAAGCAACCGTGAGTACTCATCCAAAGTACTGCAAGCAAGGATCTACACTACATATGCAACATTATCAAAGAGGGGTCAGATAAGTGGACTGGCTGCGGAAATGCCGTAATAGAGAGAAGGCCTAGTCCTATCGAAGACTAGCATCTTCCGAAACCACCATCTTGCAAAGAACCGGAGGAGTAGAGTAGCATAAAGTAAAGTAGTAGAAGTGTTATCAACCTCGTAGGAGATCCTTTCTCGACTCCTGCGAGAAAAGCATCCCGAGCCATACTATCCAGCTTATCATCACAATCCAATTCTCATCACCATCCAGTTCTCATCACAAGTATCCAGTTCTAGTTGTATCGATCGATACAACTCCAAGTGTCCGCTATCAGAGGACAGGCTATGCATAGATTAGTTCTTCCTGCAGGGTGCACCAACTTACCCACCACGCCGCTTAACTCCGCCGGACACACTTTCTGGGTCATGCCCGCCTCGGCCAAACAATACGCCGCAACCCGACCTAGGCTTAATAGAGAGGCCAGACGCGGACTAAACCTATGCCCCGGGGTCATGGGCCATCTCCCCGAACTCCTCGACGCTATGTCTGCGGCGGTGAGAGCAGACCTAGCTACCTCCTTAAAAGGAAGAAGCTTACCAGTCCAACCCGCGGCGCGCCGCTCGTCCGACGCCTAATAAGCTTCGGTGATGCATACGACGCAGAACGCCCATACTATGCCCACGTGATGGTTAGTGCTATCGGCCGAGGCCCTCGGATCAAATATCCAAATCGTAGTGGATTAGGAGCACGCGTAACAAGCGAGACTCACGAAGATGTGACCCGTTGCCCGTCTCGAGGACTTGCGGCAAGGGCTAGGAATGCCCGGCCACGCCTCGTAATTATCTCGCGGGCACCCTCCAGGTCAACCCGTCTCCACATCACTCGCAATTAAGCTCGCGCGGGTACCCCTCAGGGCGGACCCGTCTTTAGTAACATGGTTCAGTGTAAAGTCATAGTAATCATAGTAACTGTGTGTCTAAACATCAAGGGTAAAACCCGAGGAATCACCCCCGGTGAACTCCACTCAATGTAATCATCAAGGTGAACGTAAGAGGAATCACCCTCGAAGTTCACACTTGAGGGGGTTGCACGACAGAGTCGTATCGGAAGTGGTTAAGGAGGAAATCACCCTCGATGACCACGACCGAATGACTACACTACAGGGTTAACATCAGAAGTGCTGAAGAGGTTCACCCTCGGTACTCGATAGTAACCCAGTAGTGTTGAGCAACTAAGGGGAAGTGATGTGCGGTGTCGGGGCCTGGTCTTCGATCACGTAGATCGAGTCGTCGATGATGAAGCAGGGGCAACAAGGACAAGTGGGGGGGTCACTGATGGATCACTAACCAACATATACTAAGCAGTTTAGGATAAGCATGTAAGGTACAACAGCAGATACAAAAGCAGGCTATGCATCAGAATAGGAGCAAACAATTACAGTAGCAAAATCTAATGCAAGCATGAGAGAATGGAATGGGCGATATCGGGATGATCAAAAGGGGGGGCTTGCCTGGTTGCTCAGACAAGGAGGGTCGTCGTCGACGTAGTCGATCACAGGGACATCAGCATCGGTCTCGGGGTCTACCGGAGAGAAGAGGGGGAAGAAACAGTAAATACATAGCAGGCAAGTGCATAACAGGACAACAGACAGAGCTAGACATGTTCTAACGCAGCGCTAGGCGGTACTGGCGAAGGGGGAAACATCCGGGAAAGTTTTCCCGGTTCCGGACGTCTGTTAGACAGATGAACCGAAGGGGAAAAGTTGCAAGTTTGCTATGCTAGGGATGTGTGGCGGGCGAACAGACCGCGTATTTGAATACGCCTCGTCGTTCTGAGCAACTTTCTTGTAGAAAACCTTTTCATCTAACTTACGAATTATTTTCTATCATTTTTCAAAGATTTAACAATTCTTTTAGATTTTTGCATTCAGCTTAACCCGAATTGACCAAGTCCAATTTGACTAGTCAAAGAGGCATGTGTGACCCACATGTAAATGTCATAGGTGCCATTTAATTAGTCCAAACTAAGTTAAACTAGTGGGGCCACATGCCATCTGTACATAGACTACTAATTAATTACTACTAACCTAAACTAGCACTAACAAGGGCCGGCCACACACGGCCGTGGCCAAGCCGGCCACACCAACATTAACAAATGACTATTTGCCACAAGATGAACATTTTAGATCTCCTGTCTGACAAATAAGAGTTTTTGACTTTAGATTGGATTTGAATTTGAATCGGTGATTTAGATCAAGTGAAGATTAGCAACAGTAACAATGATGACAAGGCATCATTAGATGAGGATTACTGTAGCATGATTCTCGGGGTGTTACATCAAGTCGTGTGAACTAGTGGAGCGAAGATGCAATGCACTAGAGGAAATCATGGCAATCATGTCATGTGTACAAGTAGTAGGCATGGGCAATGCACAAAGCCTATCACAAGCACGATTGGAAAGCAAGATATCATCGTAGGAATGGATCACAAAGGAAACAAGGCAAGAACAAGCAACATCTCCACCATGTTTGCAAATACCTATGCACGTTGTAGAATCAATCATCATGTGTAATGCAAAGCATGGGTCACAAATGCATGGCAAAGGCATAGGAATGAGCATAACATGCAAAGTGAACATGGCAATATGGGCGTAAAGTGAGAAGTGGTAAATAATCCATAACCAAGTGAGAGCCATGTAGAAGAAATTCGCGAAGTCCTTGCGCGAAGAGAGCGGTGGGAAAGACAATCCAAGGGATCCCAAGTCATCGTTGCTCTCTAGAGCTCGTTTTGTCAACTCATGGGATTGCGAGGTTGACAAGTATTCATGGGTACCTACACAAAAGAGACACAAACCGAAGAAATTGTGTTCGTGGTAAATGTACACATCATCCATCATGATGTGTATGTGCACGTGTGAGTTAGCATAAGATAAGCATCTCTCAAAGAAATTTGATGCATGGTATACGAACATGTCATCCATCATGAAAGAATAGTTGTTATGTATGACACAATGGAGACACAAATTGAGAATGCAAGTATATGGCACATCACTAGCATGTTTATTCATGGGGAGCATATGGTGCACACAAGTAGTGGGATAATGCAATGGATGGGATGGATCAAAACTTCCTAAAATGTATGAGGAAACTATGGGGGTCTCCTCATGAGCAATAGTGGAAACATCATATGGAGAAAATGGAGAACATCCAAAACAATGCATATATCCGAAGCTAGGTGGTCATGGCATGGCATATGAGATAAATGATGGAAAGGGAGCATATCAATATCATCACAAGAAAAACAAATGACAATAGCCACGGGCTTTTCATCTATGTCATATGTGCAAATTGGGTTTATGTTGATGGCATATGCATAGTCACTAAGATGAGATTGCAAATAAGACATATGATTGATCTCATGCATAGCATATGACAAGTCAAGCGGATTATCAAACATGATGTGACCAAGAGAATTATCACAAGAAATCCGATGTAACATGGCATCACAACTACTAGACTCCGCATGGCAATCATCAAACTCATCATAAATGGGTAAATCATCGCATGGGGAAATCATACTAGCATGGAGCATGGTAATAGGTGGGTCAACATCATGCAAGCAATCAATGTCTAGAATGTCCACTAGTGGGACAAGAGCATCACCGTCACCTATGCTACCGATGTCATTCCACTCATGTGGTGTAGGTGAGGTGGCAAAGACCAAATGGTGGTCATCATCTTCATCTTCATGGAACCATGTGGGGGGTGCATCATATTCCACCATGGCCATCGTCTTGTCCAAAGGAAGGATGAAGTCGTCGAGGATCGGCGCATCATCATAAATGGGACCTAGCACCAAATGAGAAGGCATAAAAGAGGTAGAGGTTAAGTCGTTAGAAATCGAAATGGCCTCACATGCCCTATCAACTACCTCACTCTCTCTATGTGGTGGTGGCTCACTCACTCCCTCAAGGTAGGTGCACTCAATGTCACACATGATGGAGTCACTCAAATCACTCAAGTGGTGGTGGTGGCTCCTCTCCTCACATGGAAACTGTGGCAACTCATCATATATGGGGCTAGTGGTGAAGTCACGCTCACTCTTAATACGGTGGCACAAGTCACTCAAGTCATCATACGTCGCCGTGGTCGAAGGGAAAATCCCATGCTCAACCATCTCATCGTCGTCGCCGTGGATGAAGGCCGAAGATGGCACATCATCGCTCTCCTCCATGACCGAAGGGAAAATCCCATGCTCGATCATCTCGTCATCGTCGCTGTGGATGGCCTTGAGAACACTTGGCGAAGATGCCGAAGTGGTGGTAGTAGTCGTAGCTCCGTCTCGGTGGTGCTTGTCTCGTGGTCTTCTCTTGTGCTCATGAAGTTTGGCCGTAGCTTGATGTAGAGCTTTTTGGGACTTGTAGGTGTACGCATCGCGAGCATCTTCATCTTGATGGTGTTGTAGTGCTTGAGCTCGATGACGTTCCGAAGATTGGCCATTTGAGCGTCGCCGCCTTGAATATGACGGGGAAGAAGACTTGTAGTTGGCCAACATGTCGCGTACTTGATCCCTTTGTTCGGCCAACTTGGTGTCGAGGTAGTCTCTTGTCCGTGCTTCAAGTTGATGAATGTTGGCGGTGAGTCGCTCAATGCCGTGCATTGCTCGTTGTAGTCCGAAGATGGATGTTTTGGTGATGTAGTTGTTCGCGTTGTCGTTGTCGTGGAACACCGGAGATGAAATGCCTTGCCTATCCATCACAATACTCGAGTAGAGGTGAGTAGGAAATGAGATAAACAATACCAAGTTACCTTTTCCCAAAGTTGAGGATGTATCCCGTTTCACTCAATGTGAGATGAAAGAATAGTGGAATTGGTACCGGACTTGTTCACTCACACCTATCAAGTAAAGCTTATGGTGGAGCTCGGTGAGGATAGTGGTAAAAAAATTTGATGCCAAATGTTAGCAAGAGTCAATAATGTTGGAAAAGATTCACAAATTCGCAAGTGAAACAAGTAGACCAATAGCAATGGGTGGCACACGGAAACACACACACGGATAGATAAATGGGGTCGTGCAACCAAGGAATGAGCACAAAATGTGGAATCCACGGAAAACGCTCATGTTGCACAACTCAAGAGAGACGCTAGCACGATTGCTCAATAGGCGGATACGACACTTGTGCACAACCTAGGAGATGCAAAATGTATGAGCTTTCTATCCCAAGTATGCTATGTGTATGATGTTCCCGATGTTCTTCTCAAGGTGATCCACGATGATCGGATGTGACAATCTTATGTGCAATATGGTATGATTCTATGGCTCTTGCTCACAAGCTCTTTGCTCTCTTTTTTGCTTAAAAGCTTATTCTCTTTTTTTTATGGACACTTATGCAAAAATGCACAAACCAATATAGCAATTGTGTATATGCGGGAACGATCTTGTGACACAAGGGATGATATGATGATACCAAGATGATACCAATATGATATGGTATGTATGCAATGGAAGGTATGGATCACTAATGTGCACAAGTAACGTTGCCAACAATACTCAAATGGCTAGTATCGATAGGAAAGTGACGCAAAATGGGCTAGGGGGGTTAACAATGTAATGGCAAGAATGTACAATGATGGGATACCACGATACCAATGTGATATGGAGGTTACCGTTCTTGCTTACGGTTAGGGTGTCAAATTGGTGAAGTGGTCGATGTCGACGACGACCTCGCGGCGATGATGAGTGGCGGTGTTCTTGATGTAGATACCAAGATGATGTAGACCTGTCCCTAAGTAGCCAAAAACCTTAGACGGTAAAAAACCGCGAACTCAAAATCTCAAGGAAAATGTCAAATGGTGGTAGCGGAATGCGTTGGTGGTTCCGGAGTTAGCAATGTAGAAGTGGTGGTGGTTGTTGATGAAGAAGCAACCGTCCCTAAGTAGCCGAAACACCTTAGGAGACTCAAGTCACCACTCAAGCAACCACAAATGCTATATGGAGCAAAAATGGGTTAGGTTGCGGAAAGCTGTGGTGGTTTTGCGGATGATATGGTGGAAGGCCTATGCAAAGATGCCAAAGTGACAAATTTTTGATGAATTCAAATGGTGTTGTAACCTCTCTATATGGATGGGGGATGTCAATAGCTACTCAACGAGCTAAGGAACGCGAAAATCGGACTCCGGGAGTGAAAGTTATGGCCAAAATGGTGAGTGGGAGTGGGCTGATTCTAGGAGGTGCGGGCACCCGGGGTTTGGGGGTGCGGGCACCCGGGGTGGACAGGGGCAAACAGCCGGGGTGCAGTGCCGGGGCTTGGGTCTGGCACCGGGGTCAGCGAGGTTGCACGGGGGGTCCGGGCCCGGGTTTGAGGTCTGGGTGCCCGGGGTTGACGGATTTGGGCTGAAATTCGTGGGAAAGTGCAAAAATTGGTGGATTTTGTGGAGGGAAAGGTGGAGATGGATGGGGGAATGCTATATCCACTTGAAACCAAGCAAATCAACAAAAAAATTTGGGGCTATTTTTGGTGGGGAATTTTCATATTTGGGGAAGAACACAACAAAATTAGGCTAGAGAACAAGAAGGGGGCTCCAATTTCGTGAGAAACCATGGCTCATGATACCAAGATGTTGTAGGGTGGAACCCTAAATGAAGATCTTTCACGAATTGGAGGGGGAATCCCCAAGAACAAGATGAACACAAGAGGGAAAACAAGAGGAACACTCAAAAACAAGTCCAAATCACACATCCACTAGACTAACAATCACACAAGATCCACGATGTACATGAACAATCAAAGGGAAATAAGATACATGGTAGAGTTCGTCCCAAATCCTATGAGGGAGATAGGGGCTTGATGATCCTATGATGGGGATCCTTCCTAGGGCTGGAATTCGAGCCGAGTCGAGCCAGCTCGGCTCGACTCACTAGAGCTCGTTTCGTTAACGAGCTAGCTCGACTCGACTCGTAACTATAACGAGCTCAAACCCAAGATTGGCTCGACTCGTATAACTCGCGAGCTGGCTCGTTTAGCTTGTTAAGTTCGTTTAAGATATAAACATAAAGCCCTCAAATATGATAAAAATGATTATGTATATATTAAACATATATATCACTATACAATTGTAGTTTTCTTGTAACGCTTTGAATCTCCTAGGAGGCTAGGCCTTCAACCGCCAAATTTTGGGTTGTGCACAGGGACGAGGTTGTTTAGTGGTTGATCTTTATTTGTATTGGGAGTGGCTGATCCGTTGTATCGAGCCTAACGAGTTACACGAGTACTTGTGAGATTGGCTCGTTTAACTTGGTCTATAAATGATCTTAAACTAAAGCTCGGCTCGACTCGTTATTCTTCGAGTTCGAGTCGATTCGAGCCGAGTCACGAGCTACTTGTTTAGCTCGCGAGCTTCGAGCTTTTTTTCCAGCCCTAATCCTTCCCCAAGGAGGAGGTCTTGATGTTTGGTCACTCCGAGAGGAGGTCTTGATCTCCTAGTGGAGTGGATCCATGGAGAAAAGCTCACAAATGTCTATCAAATACTTTGCTATCCTCCAAATGAGCTAGGGGGTGTCCTTATATAGCCTAGGGACGAGTTGGGAGAGGGGAGAGGGATACAAGGGCAAAAAGCCCAAAAGGCACGCAAGCCTCGGAGTGGTGCGGGCACCCGGGGGACCTAGGCCCGGGCACCCGGGGTCGGTGCAGGGGGCTGGGCGGCTTCGGCCGGGCACCCGGGGCCTCAAAGCCCGGGCACCCGGGGGCGTACTGGGCCGGCACCCGGGGGTTCCAGAGCCTCTGAGTCTTCACTCACTTCTCCCTCCCCTTTCTCTTGAGTCTCCGGTGAACTTGGTGCTTCCTCCGTGCTTCCTCGCGATCATCTCCAAAGTATCTATGAGTGCATAGCAGGTCTCTTTGAGGTAGACTCTCATTCTCATGTGAAACCGAATGAAACTCGAAGAGGAAAGAAGTGACCTCGTTCTCAATGTTGCGTGCACGTGCTCTTGTCACCTGTCCACTCGGTGCTTGTGATGGTGATGGCGTGTCCATGTGGATGGACGAGGGATGCTCCGCATCACGAAGTTTCTATGATGTGTGTCTTCAAATAAACTGACACTTTTGGCACATGGATTTTTTTGGCCAAACACATCTTCCCAACCATAAGTAGAAGATGGACAATCATGAGACAGACCTAATTTATACACCGTCTAAAACATGGACCTTTAGAAAATATATAACTGAATTGTTCTCTTTACTAATTATACTAACCTACTTCCTTTAATTTCTTTGCAACCTTGTTTTCTGGATTTCATGGACATCTTAATGGTTTAGGTTCACTGAGGGCGGTGAAGATCACGTGATGGTGGTTCGCATGGACAACGAGAAGGGTGGGGTCTGTGGTGGAAGGGGGGATACCTAAACATTGGGATGTCCCTGCTGCTACAGCTCCAACGCAACTCCAGCCGCTTCAGCTTCATGTTTGGTCATCACATGTGCATCATTGCCGTGTGTTTCAGCTTGGATAATTAACTGACCATTCCATTCTCATTTCTAGTCACGAGGTTGCGTATTCTTATGTGGATATAGGTTTTTTCTACTTTGGTATTTTCATTTGTGTGGAGTTCAATTGGCCGATTGAAAAATTTGTACGTGGTGTTGTCATGGTGGGAGAGGAGACAACTCGGAATAGGATGCCAAGGAGATAAATCATATTTCCTTATACGTTAAGGTAATATGCATCTTGCTTTCCTGCTATTGTATTATTGCACCACATTATCAGTGGTGGCACGGGTCCGGCCATCGCACCTTGTTGGGAAATGTTGTATGGAAAATAAATAAAATTCTACACACACGCAACATCTATTCATGGAGATGCATAGCAACGAGAGTAGATGATAGAGGCGAGGGTCCCTATCTTTCGATGAGATGATAACTATCAATTTAGTGGGGACGACTTTGACGATCCGACTACAAACGTGCACGACACTGCGCCTCAGCAATTGCTAAACCAACTCCGAGAAGTTATTGACCACGCTGGGGCACGATCAACCTGACCACAAAGGTCTATTCCTCCAAGTAATCAAAGAACAAGCACGAATATGATAAAAGCAATCCGAATATTGTGAATATAGATGAAGTATTGATAAAGGCGGGGATCCGTAAGTGGTCTTGGTCTGATCATTGTGAAGGAAATATGCCATAGAGGCAATAATAAAGTTATTATTTATTTCCTTATTTCATGATAAATGTTTATTATTCATGCTAGAATTGTATTAACCGGAAACATAATACATGTGTGAATATATAGACAAACAGAGTGTCACTAGTATGCCTCTACTAGACTAGCTCGTTGATCAAAGATGGTTATGTTTCCTAACCATAGACATGTGTTGTCATTTGATTAACGGGATCACATCATTAGGAGAATGATGTGATTGACTTGACCCATTCCGTTAGCCTAGCACTTGATCGTTTAGTATGTTGCTATTGCTTTCTTCATGACTTATACAAAGTTCCTACAACTATGAGATTATGCAACTCCTGCTTACGGAGGAACACTTTGTGTGCTACCAAACGTCACAACGTGAACGGGTGATTATAAAGGTGCTCTGTGTGTGTCTCCAAAGGTACATGTTGGGTTGGCGATTTCGAGATTAGGTTTTGTCACTCCGATTGTCGGAGAGGTATCTCTGGGCCCTCTCGGTAATACACATCACTTAAGCCTTGCAAGCATTGTAACTAATGAGTTAGTTACGAGATGATGTATTACGGAACGAGTAAAGAGACTTGCCGGTAACGAGATTGAACTAGGTATTGGATACCGATGATCGAATCTCGGGCGAGTAACATACCGATGACAAAGGGAACAACGTATGTTGTTATGCGGTTTGACCGATAAAGATCTTCGTAGAATATGTAGGAGCCAATATGAACATCCAGGTTCCACTATTGGTTATTGACCGGAAACAGTTCTAGGTCATGTCTACATAGTTCTCGAACCCATAGGGTCCTCACGCTTAACGTTACGATGACAGTTTTATTATGAGTTTATGAGTTTTGATGTACCGAAGTAGTTCGGAGTCCCGGATGAGATCGGGGACATGATGAGGAGTCTCGAAATGGTCGAGACGTAAAGATCGATATATTGGACGACTATATTCGGAGTTCGGAAAGGTTCCGAGTGATTCGAGTATTTTTCGGAGTACCGGAGAGTTACGAGAATTCGTATTGGGCCTCAATGGGCCATACGGGAAAGGAGAGGAAGGGCCAAAAGGGTGGCCGCACCCCTCCCTTTCGACTAGTCCGAATTGGACTAGGGAGGGGGGCTGAAAGTGCAACTAATCCCCGGGTGGTTTTGGTAATTAATAACAACATATATATCATTGAACTAATAGTTTCTTGAGAATCATTTTAGAAAGTTCAGTGATATGGGTATGGCAAGGATCAAGAAGTGGACCCTCAAAATGCTAAGGCAAGCATTGGCAAAAGCTCAAGACTCCATTTTTGGTTTAGTGATCCAAGATCACATTGAGTCCATAGGAAAGCCAATACTATTAAAAGGGATGAGGTTATGATAATGATCCGGTTGCTCAAAGTGCTTAGTGATACATCTCCCAAACTATCAGCAACTTTCACTTCCATATACACTCATAAGTAATCTCGGTCCCACCGATTTTCCAAACCCAGTCACACCGAGATGAACCACCTCAGCCATAAAGCCAAACCCTAGAAATTTCGGATTTTCCGATTCTGAACTCGGTCTCACCGAAACTTGAGTTGCCAAGCTTCAGAACATACATCATCAAATCGGTGTACCCGAGATGATGAAGTCGGTCCCACCGAGATTGGCAAGCTCTTGTCTTTGGAAGAATCGGACTAACCGAGATTGTATTTTCGGTCCCACCGAAAATCCCAATGTTCACATGATTTGAACTTTTGGTCTCACCGAGTTGTCAACTTTGGTCCCACCGAGATTGGTCAAATGTGTGTAACGGTTGGATTTTGTGTGGAGGCTATAAATACCCCTCCACCCCCTCTTCATTCGTGGAGAGAGCCATCAGAAAGTACTACCACTCCTATCTTACATTTCTGAGAAGAGAACTACCTACCCTTGTGTTGAGATCAAGTTGCTCCACTCCCACCATATGAAGCTTGATCTCTAGCCTTCCCAAGTTGCTTTCCACTCAATCCTTTCTTCCACCACAGCCAAATCAGTGAGGAGAGTTGAGTGTTGGGGAGATTATCATTTGAAGCACAAGAGCAAGGAGTTCATCATCATCAACACCATCTATTACCTTTTGGAGGGTGGTGCCTCCTAGATTGGTTAGGTGTCGCTTGGGAGCCTCCGTCGAGATGTGGAGTTGAACCAAGAAGTTTGTAAGGGCAAGGAGATCGCCTACTTCGTGAAGATCTACCCCGAGTAAGGCTAGCCCTCCGTGGGCGTAGGCCATGATGGCATAGACAAGGTTGCTTCTTCGTGGACCCTTCGTGGGTGGAGCCCTCCGTGGACTCTCGCAGCCGTTACCCACCGTGGGTTGAAGTCTCCATCAACATGGAATGACGATAGCACCACCTATCGGAACCACGAGAAAAATCTCCGCGTCTCCAAAATTGCGTTTGCTCTTCTCCACCTCTCTTTACTACATGTGCAATTTACTTTCCGCTGCCTATACTCTAGAATTGCATGTGTAGGGTGATACTTGACTTGATCATACTTGTGAATCTGCCAAAAACTTGTCTTTGTCAAAGGCTGAATTTTTATATTGTCAAGTAGTCTAATCACCCCCCTCTAGACATACTTTCGATCCTACAAGTGGTATCAGAGCTTTGGTCTCCATTGTATTGGTTTCCATTGCATTGGACTCCATAAGCTTGGTTTCACAACCTAGGAGAGTATGGCGTCTAGTGACGGTAATTTTCGTAGAGGTCCTTACTTTGATGGTACAAACTTTGCTAGTTGGAAGCATAAAATGAAAATGCATATTCTTGGCCATAACCCAGCCGCATGGGGCATTATTTGTGTTGGTATGCAAGGTGAATTCTTCGAGGAAGGAAAAGTTCGGATCGCGGCTTACAACGGATGAATTATGGATGTTGCAAAACAATGCTCAAGCTTGTGACATTCTCTTCAATGCTTTGTGTCCCGAGGAGTTCAACAAAATCAGCCGCCTTGAGAATGCAAAAGAGATTTGGGATACTTTGGTTGAAATGCATGAAGGTACCGAGTCCGTGAAGGAATCAAAGCTAGATGTTCTTCAAGGTCAACTTGACAAGTTCAAGATGAAGGAAGGTGAAGGAGTCGCTGAAATGTACTCTAGGCTTGCTCTCATCACAAATGAGATTGCCGGCTTAGGAAGCGAAGAAATGACCGACCGATTCATCATCAAGAAGATTCTCAGAGCTTTGGATGGAAAGTATGACACCGTGTGCACTTTGATCCAAATGATGCCAAACTACAAGAATCTCAAGCCAACCAAGTCATTGGAAGAATTGTTGCTCATGAGATGACACTTAAGGATAAGGAAGAGCTTCACAACAAGTCAAGTGGTGCTTACAAAGCTACAAGTGATGCTCCCACAACCACAAGTGACAAGCTAGTTTCCAATGAAGAGATAAGCCTAATGGTGAAGAACTTCAACAAATTCTACAAGAGTAGAAGCAAAGAGAGAAGCTCAAAGTCTAGATCATATGATGAAAAGAGATCTTCTAGTCGTGATCGAAACTGCTACAATTGTGGAAGACCCGGACATTACTCAAATGAGTGTTCGGCTCCCCACAAGAGAAGAGAAGAATCTCCAAGAAGAAGAAGCTGAAGAGAAGAGTCACCTCGGAAAGAGAGAAGGAGTAGAGATGATCGTTATGAATGAAGACCCTCTCGGAGAAGCAAGGATTCGGAGAGGAAAGACAAGCCATCAAGGAGCTACACAAGAAGAAAACATCAAGCTCATGTAGGTGAATGGGTCTCCGGCTCCGACTCCGACAATCAATCCGAAGGAAGCTATCACTCCAACTCCGACTACAGTCAAGATGAAGGTGTTGCCGGTCTTGCTCTCGTATCCTCCAACTCCAACCCCTATGACTTATTTGATTCACCAAATGAGGGAATTGGAAGATGCTTCATGGCTAAAGGCCCCAAGGTATCACACCCTGAATTCATTGACTTTGATAGTGATGAGGATGACTTGCTTGGTGAAGATGAGCTCTTACATGATAAATCTAGTGAGCCTAGTAATGATGAACATGCTAGTAGTCTTTATAGTCGAGAAGAGTCGAATGACAATGCTATGAAGGAGATTGAGCGTCTAACTAAAGAACTAAACACTCTTAAGTTAGCTCATGAAACAACTCAAGAAGATCATAGAGAGCTCCTAAGATCTCATGAGAAGCTACGCTTCGAGAAGCTCACTCTAGAGCAAGAACATGAGTTTCTAAAAGCAATCAATGATGATCTTCGAAAGAAGAGTTCTTCATATCTTGCCAAACGACTTCTCTTGTCTAATTTCTTGCCTCCCATTAAAACTAAGCATGACAAGCATAAGAAAAATTCTTCATCTAGTAGTAACAATAACCATGCTAAATTCAATATTGTTGCTTCTAGTAGTTCTCTTGATTCCACTAACAATGTTTCAAGCCAAGTTACACTTGAGCAAGAAAATAGTTTATTGAAAGGGATTATAGAGAAAGGTGTCTACAAGAGCCTTGCCGGAAGCAAGAACTTTGAGGAAATTGTTCGCAAGCAAGGAAGGCACCGGAAGAATCAAGGAATTGGACTTTTGAGCGAAAGTTCAACGCCGAGGGTGTTGAATGGGAAGAAGGTCAATATCCTACTCCACAGTTTATTCCTCAAAAGGAGAAGTACAACCCTACTTCTTCCAATGTGGAACAAGCTCAAGATGACCTTCCACCACAAGACCACAAGCTAAAAGGCAAGGACAAGCTTCAAGAGGAGATTGATGCATTTATTGAAGCACCTAAAGCCATGGTCAAGTGGGTTCCCAAGGAAACGTCAAGTTCTACTTCGTCAAGCTCAACTACAACCCCAAGGATTCCCATCAAGATGATGTGGATCCCGAAGAAGAAGAACTAGAGAGTTCTTGAGGGTGACTCCGCCAACATACTTCACTCACATTCATTTTGGCAAAAACTTGTGCAATCAACTTCCACATTATGCACTTGTTCATGGAGTCACAAACCCTCTTGTTGGTAAGTCAAGGGACAAGGTAATCATTGCTTTCATGGACATCATCTATTGTGAACTTCAATCTATGTCCATGGATATCCTTGTTTGTTCCTTGTGGGACTAACCCATGTAGGTATTGAAAGTGCCCGAATCCAAAGGATTGCTCCCAACTCTTGATGATCTACATCAACATTGAGCATCCACATCTTCAACATCTACATGAAGTCTTCTCGACAACCCAAGGTTAGTTTGACCCTTTAAAGGGGTTCTCACATCTAGGGGAGCTTTGCTCTAAAGAATTGAGCTAAAGCATCTTCAAATGATGTGAACACATTAATGCTTTATGTAAAAGTGGTAACCCCACTTGTGCTTAAACGATGAGTATGACCTATGATCAAATGTTCTCATTTGGCTCCTAAGTCAATATACTCATATAAAGATGACCTAGTCATCGACAAATTGTGTGATAGTAGCTAGAGTTTTGATTGTGCATGTTTGACACATATTTCATTTGCTATCTTATTGTGTGAGCATGTTGGATGCATGATTTTATCCATTCAAGGACATCCATTTGTGGTTTTGGTCATTTTGATTTTTCTGACCAAATGGATGGACAAGAATGCATAAGTACCTCCCCTAGCTATCTATGCTTTCTTGTCTCAAATTCTATTCATGCTTACATCACAAACTTTGAACAAGTCATTTTCGGACCCTCCGAGTGAGGAGCACTCGGAGCCACCGATCCGTAAAGGGCTAACTTCCAAAACCTTCTAAGTGATTTCGGTCAGACCAACACACTCCAACTCGATCGAACCGAAAACATTTAGACTGATCTAGGTTTTCACCTCGGTGAAACCGAGTTGTGATTTTCGGCGTGACCGAAGTGTATAACTGCCCTGCAGTTATCCATCTCGGTGCCACCGAGTTTTACAACTCGGTCCCACCGACAACAAAGGGTATATATACTCCGTGGGTCGCGCGCATTGATTTCTACTTCAAACGCCGCCCCACACCTTCTTTGCCGTCGCCGCTCGACTCGGATCGTCTTCGTAAATGCCGCGCCCTCGCCGCAGTCTCCGTCGCCGTCAACGGACATCTTCTCCGCCGTTGCCGCCGAGAAAACTCCACCAAGTTAGGGTGAGTTTCGATCCCACTCGTGCTCCCATCTCCGATTCAATGCACGTTTGGTTTGCCTATAATCTTGCCACGATTGCAATCTTCCTGAACACCAGATTAGTTCTTTTGGACTAGATTCGAGTAAAAGTTTTAGGGTTAGGTTTCCGCCGAACACATCTCGGTGAGACCGATTTTACATTCTCGGTATGACCGATTTGGCCCATGGCCATTGCACTGCACCTTTCGGTCCAGCCGAGTTGTGCAAATCGGTGTGACCGAAATGAGGATTCTGTGAAACCCTAGTGTTTTCGGCAGGACCGAAACCCACTTCGGTCTAACCGAAAGTGGTGTGAATGCTTCTGTTTGAACACTTTAGATTCACCGAATTTTAAAACTCGGTCTGACCGAAATGTCTTTTGTGAAAACCTAATACTAAAATTTGAACTCATTTGTTTGCAAAAAACTTCTGCAGTTTGTGATAACTCTTCTTCTCTGCCTATACCTTATCTATTCACAGGTTGTCAGCCATGTCAGATGCCAGTGACAGCCAGAACATGTCAGAGTCACCTATTGCAGATATTCCAGAGGCGAGCACTAGTCCCGATCCCAAAGAGCTCGTCGATGATGGTGAGAGGAGCACACCAAGTGGTTTGCCTCCTGCAGCCACCAGAGCCAGGAAGAAGAGGAACTCAGATGAAGAAGACTCAGATTTCACTGTTGAGGAAGAAGTCTCCTCCAAGCCCAAGAGAAAAGTTGTTGCCAAAGAGCCTCAAGGTCAGCAAACTAAGAAAGGCACCAGAAAAGTGAAGCAGTCCACTGTTGCCAAGAAGCTGAGTTTGGAAGAGGAAACTACAAGCAAGGTAAAGAAAACTTCCAAGAGGAAGAGGATTGTGCATGATGATGCAGCAGAGGAAGATGAGGATGAGGAAGCACCCCAGCCTCCTCAGAAGTCTAAGTTCATGGGTGATGCCATCGTGTGGGAGCCACTTCAAAGCCCAAGCAATCTGCTCCAGTCAAGGCAGCTCCAAGAAACCTCTTTGCCAAGCCAAAGAAAACAATCGAAACATTCCAAAGATCTCGAGAAGAAGAAAGATGATGTGCCACCAGCTGTGTCATATGATGAAGCACCAGTCTTGCTGAAACTTCGACAGAAACTGCCACTTCACAATGATGCTCATCCTCAAGCTGAGAACATGAATGAAAGGAAGGATAGAGGTCTCAGGCTATGGAGACAAGCTGACCCATATGCCGTGAGGAGAAGAACTGCTGTAGATCCAAGATTCCACACCAGAGAGCAGCAGGACTTCTATGAGACTGTGCTGATGGATAAGAAGCCCATAGTTGCAGACACACGATATGTTGACTGGGCATACATTGACAGTGAAGAGCACAGAGACTTCTTTCCACATGTGCATGAAAACTTCACTGCATGTGGTGTTGCAGATTTTGTTGGTCAGAAGTTGAAAAATTGGAATGATGAAATGATTATGCAATTCTATGCCACAGCTCATTTCTATCCAGATGGAAAGATCACATGGATGACTGAAGGCCAAAGATTTTCTTCAACTGTTGAAGAATGGGCAGAACTGCTGAATGCTCCAGTGCAAAGAGAAGATGATATTGATGTTTATGGTATTCCAAAGAAGAACCATGAATCCATGAAGAACATGTATAAAGAGGTTCCAGCTAAGGATTTGGGAATCTGGAAGCTCGGCTCAGTGTATTATCTCCAGGCAGGTCTACCTACCACAAACACTATTCTGAGGCATACCTTGATGCCCAAGTCTGGAGATCATCGCATGATCAGAGGATATTCTATCAACATGCTGCATATACTTGATGAGAAGGCACCTTTCAAGGTGATGGACTTGATAGTTGAGACCATCAAGAGGACTGCAATGACGAAAAAGGTCATGTGGATTTGCCCGCATATTCAGATGCTTATCAATGCCAAGTTTGGCACGGGCACATACTTGTTGGATAGACCACACTTGCCACTGCAGCTGAGCATGAGGATAATGATGTTGTGATGGATGAGGAGGATCCAACTTCGCTTGAAGGTCAAGCAAAGATTGAAGCTGCCAAGAAAGCCAAAGTCGACAAGGAAGCAGCGGAGCAGCAGCTAAACCCAAGACTGTTGGAGAGCAGCTCCTTGAAGCTACCCAAAGGATTGAACAACGCCTGCCCAGCATTGTGCGCCTCGGGAGAGCCTAGAGAGGATTGTTGAAGACAAGATCCATGCTCGGATGTGAAGTCGATCAAGTGCAAGTAATCACAACAAGCTTGAGGCAGATATTGAGGAAGCAAAGAGGGAGAAGGAAGAGCTTATGCGTGAGATGCAGGATGACTTAGTCCAGATGATTATCAACAGCCTGCTCCGGTTCCCACAAGACCCGATCACCGCTATTCGAAAGGATGACACGGGACTACAGCTTGGCAGACCTCCACAGCTCCATCGGTTGCTCCAGCTCCAGCTCCGGTGACCACTCCTCCAGCTCCACGACATCACCAAGTCTTCGCCGATGCTGCCATCTCAACTCCAACATCAACCTGCACAGAGCCGCCAGAGAGTCCCCAAGTGACGCTTAGCTCTATGCCTTTTCGAACTTTTTGGTAACTTGTTGCCAAAGGGGGAGAAATTGTATAGATCATAGGACTTCGAGAGAGAGAGTGTTGTCGCTTTTGCTCTTTCGTTCTTTTGCGGTTTCTTTGAGATACTTTTGGTTTTCGAGACATTCTGTGTGTTTGATACTACGTTTGATGAGTGCTTGGTCGTACTATGCCTTAATGCGTGCTTAATGCTTATCATATGCTATTCCTATCTTGTATGACCATTTACTCATGTCTTGGTGATTGGGTGCATGCTATTCATTCTTATCATTTTGTGCGCTCCACCAAGATGTATGTGACATGGAAGAGTGACCCATGATCCTAATCGATTGTGCATTTGCATTCAAACGCAAATATTAAATAATGCACAAATTTAGGGGGAGCTCTTGCTTATCACATACTTCTCAAAGCGACGATATTATTCATTGATTACATCCTTTGTCGAAGCTTTGATCTATATGTTGTCATCAATTACCAAAAAGGGGGAGATTGAAAGTGCAACTAATCCCCGGGTGGTTTTGGTAATTAATAACAACATATATATCATTGAACTAATAGTTTCTTGAGAATCATTTCGAAAGTTCAATGATATGGGTATGGTAAGGACTGAAGAAGTGGACCCTCAAAATGCTAAGGCAAGCATTGGCAAAAGCTCAAGACTCCATTTTCGGTTTAGTGATCCAAGATCACATTGAGTCCATAGGAAAGCCAATACTATTAAAAGGGATGAGGTTATGATAATGATCTGGTTGCTCAAAGTGCTTAGTGATACATCTCCCAAACTATCAAGAACTTTCACTTCCATATACACTCATAAGTAATCTCGGTCCCACCGATTTTCCAAACCAGTCACACCGAGATGAACCACCTCACCATAAAGCCAAACCCTAGAAATTTCGGATTTTCCGATTACGAACTCGGTCTCACCGAAACTTGAGTTGCCAAGCTTCAGAATCATCATCATCATATCGGTGTCACCGAGATGATGAAGTCGGTCCCACCGAGATTGGCAAGCTCTTGTCTTTGGAAGAATCGGACTAACCGAGATTGTATTTTCGGTCCCACCGAAAATCCCAATGTTCACATGATTTGAACTTTCGGTCTCACCGAGTTGTCAACTTCGGTCCCACCGAGATTGGTCAAATGTGTGTAACGGTTGGATTTTGTGTGGAGGCTATAAATACCCTCCACCCCTCTTCATTCGTGGAGAGAGCCATCGAAAGTACTACCACTCCTATCTTACATTTAGAAGAGAACTACCTACCCTTGTGTTGAGATCAAGTTGCTCCACTCCCACCATATGAAGCTTGATCTCTAGCCTTCCGAAGTTGCTTTCCACTCAATCCTTTCTTCCATAACAGCCAAATCAGTGAGGAGAGTTGAGTGTTGGGGAGATTATCATTTGAAGCACAAGAGCAAGGAGTTCATCATCATCAACACCATCTATTACCTTTTGGAGGGTGGTGCCTCCTAGATTGGTTAGGTGTCGCTTGGGAGCCTCCGTCGAGATGTGGAGTTGAACCAAGAAGTTTGTAAGGGCAAGGAGATTGCCTACTTCATGAAGATCTACCCCGAGTAAGGCTAGCCCTCCGTGGGCGTAGGCCATGATGGCATAGACAAGGTTGCTTCTTCGTGGACCCTTCGTGGGTGGAGCCCTCCGTGGACTCTCGCAGCCGTTACCCTCCGTGGGTTGAAGTCTCCATCAACGTGGAATGACGATAGCACCACCTATCGGAACCACGAGAAAAATCTCCGCGTCTCCAAAATTGCGTTTGCTCTTCTCCACCTCTCTTTACTACATGTGCAATTTACTTTCCGCTGCCGATACTCTAGAATTGCATGTGTAGGGTGATACTTGACTTGATCATACTTGTGAATCTGCCAAAAACTTGTCTTTGTCAAAGGCTGAATTTTTATATTGTCAAGTAGTCTAATCACCCCCCCTCTAGACATACTTTCGATCCTACAGGGGCGCCCCCTTCCTTCCTTCTCCTTCTCTCTTCCCTTTCCTTCTCTCCTACTCCTACTACATGGAAGGGTTCCTAGTTCTACTAGGAAAGGGGGAATCCTACTCCCGATGGGAGTAGGACTCCCCTAGGGCGCGCCATAGAGAGGGCTGGCCCTCCCCCTCCTCCGCTCCTTTATATACGTGGGTAGGGGGCACCCCATAGACACACAAGTTGATCTACGGATCGTTCCTTAGCCGTGTGCGGTGCCCCCCTCCACCATATTCCACCTCGGTCATATCGTCGCGGAGTTTAGGCGAAGCCCTGCGCCGGTAGAGAATCATCATCGTCACCACACCGTCATGCTGACGGAACTCATCCCCGACACCCTGCTGGATCGGAGTCCGGGGATCGTCATCGAGCTGATCGTGTGCAGAACACGGAGGTGCCGTACGTTCGGTACTTGGATCGGTCGGATCGTGAAGACGTACGATTACATCAACCGCGTTGTCACAACGCTTCCGCTTACGGTCTTCGAGGGTACGTGGACATCACTCTACCCTCTCATTGCTATGCATCACCATGATCTTGTGTGTGCGTAAGAATTTTTTTGAAATTACTACGTTCCCCAACAGTGGCATCCAAGCCTAGGTTTTATGCGTTGATGTTATATGCACGAGTAGAACACAAGTGAGTTGTGGGCGATACAAGTCATACTACTTACCAGCATGTCATAATTTGGTTCGGCGGTATTGTTGGATGAAGCGGTCCGGACCGACATTACGCCAGACGCTTACGCGAGACTGGTTCTACCGACGTGCTTTGCACATGTGGGCTGGCGGTGTCGGTTTCTCCAACTTTAGTTGAACCGAGTGTGGCTACGCCCGGTCCTTGCGAAGGTTAAAACAACACTAACTTGACGAACTATCGTTGTGGTTTTGATGCGTAGGTAAGAACGGTTCTTGCTCAGCCCGTAGCAACCACGTAAAACTTGCAACAACAAAGTAGAGGACGTCTAACTTGTTTTTGCAGGGCATGTTGTGATGTCATATGGTCAAGACATGATGCTATATTTTTATTGTATGAGATGATCATGTTTTGTAACCGAAGTTATCGGCAATCGGCGAGAGCCATATGGTTGTCGCTTTATTGTAAGAAATGCAACGCATACATAATTGCTTTACTTTATCACTAAGCGGTAGCAATAGTCGTAGAAGCAATAGACGGCGTAAACGACAACGATGCTACGATGGAGATCAAGGTGTCGCGCCGGTGACGATGGTGATCATGACGATGCTTCGGAGATGGAGATCACAAGCACAAGATGATGATGGCCATATCATATCACTTATATTGATTGCATGTGATGTTTATCTTTTATGCATCTTATCTTGCTTTGATTGGCGGTAGCATTTTAAGATGATCTCTCAGTAATTATCAAGAAGTGTTCTCCCTGAGTATGCACCATTGCCAAAGTTCGTCGTGCCCAGACACCACGTGATGATCGGGTGTGATAAGCTCTCGTCCATCTACAACGGGTGCAAGCCAGTTTTGCACACGCGAATACTCAAGTTAAACTTGATGAGCTTAGCATATGCAGATATGGCCTCGGAACACGGAGACCGAAAGGTCGAGCGTGAATCATATAGTAGATATGATCAACATAGTGATGTTCACCATTGAAAACTACTCCATCTCACGTGATGATCAGTTATGGTTTAGTTGATTTGGATCACGTGATCACTTAGATGATTAGAGAGATGTCTATCTAAGTGGGAGTTCTTAAGTAATATGATTAATTGAACTTAAATTTATCATGAACTTAGTCCTGGTAATATTTTGCAAACTATGTTGTAGATCAATAGCTCGTGCTGTTGCTTTCATATGTTTGTTTTTGATATGTTCCTAGAGAAACTGTGTTGAAAGATGTTAGTAGCAATGATGCGGATTGGATCCGTGATCTCGAGGTTTATCCTCATTTGCTGCACGTAAGAATTATGTTCTTGATGCACCGCTAGGTGACGGACCTATTGCGAGGAGCGGATCGACGTTATGAGCGTTTGGCTAGCTCAATATGATGACTACTTGATAGTTTAGTGCACCATGCTTAACGGCTTAGAATCGGGACTTCAAAGACGTTTTGAGCGTCATGGACCATATGAGATGTTCCAGAGTTGAAGTTAATATTTCAAGCAAATACCGAGTTGAGAGATATGAAGTCTCCAACAAGTTCTATAGCTAAAAGATGGAGGAGAATCGCTCAACTAGTGAGCATGTGCTCGATTGTTTGGGTACTTCAATCTCTTGAATCAAGTGGGAGTTAATCTTCCGAGATAAGATAGTGATTGATGAATTCTCTAGTCACCATCACTAAGTTACTAGAACTTCATGATGAACTATAGTATGCAAGGGATGACAAAAACGATTCCCGAGCTCTTCGTGATGTTGAAATCGACGAAGGTAGAAATCAAGAAAGAGCATCAAGTGTTGATGATTGACAAGACCACTAGTTTCAAGAAAAGGGCAAAGGGAAGGAAAGGGAAACTTCAAGTAGAATGACAAGCAAGTTGTCACTCCCGCGAAGAAGCTCCAAACTGGACCAGAGCCTGAAACTGAAAGTGTTACACTCGCAAAGGAAATGGTCACCGAAGCGGAAATACCACAATATTTGGTGGATAAGAAGGATGGCAAAGTGAACAAGGGTATATTTGATATACAGGTTATTGATGTGTACCTTACTAGTGTTTATAGTAGCCCCTGAGTATTTGATACTTGTTCGGTTGTTAAGATTAGTAAATCGAAACAGGAATTACAGAATAAACAGAGACTAGTTGAAGGGGAAGTGACGATGAGTGTTGGAAGTAGTTCCAAGATTGATATGATCATCATCACACACTCCCTATACTTTCGAGATTAGTGTTAAACCTAAATAAATGTTATTTAGCTTTTGCATTGAGCATGAATATGATTTGATCATGTTTATTGTAATACGGTTATTCATTTAAAGTCAGAGAATAATAGTTGTTCTTTTTACATGAATAAAACCTTCAATGGTCATACACCCAATGAAAATAGTTTATTGGATCTCGATCGTAGTGATACACATATTCATAATATTGATGCCAAAAGATGCAAAGTTAATAATGATAGTGCAACTTATTTGTGGCACTGCTGTTTGGGTCATATCGGTGTAAAGCGCATGAAGAAACTCCATAAAGATGGATTTTCGGAATCACTTGGTTATGAATCATTTGATGCTTGTGAACCGTGCCTTTGGGCGAGATGACTAAAACTCCGTTCTTCGGAACAATGGAACGAGCAACAAACTTGTTGAAAAAAATACATACTGATGCATGCAGTCCAATGAGTGTTGATGCTCGTGGCAAGTGTCGTTATTTTCTGACCTTCACAAGATGATTTGAGCAGATATGGGTATATCTACTTGATGAAACATAAGCCTGAAATAGTTGAAAGGTTCAAAGAATTTCAGAGTGAAGTGGAAAAATCATCGTAACAAGAAAATAAAATTTCTGCGATCGATCGCGAGAGCGAATATTTGAGTTACGAGTTTGGTCTTCAATTAAAACAATGTGGAATAGTTTCACAGCTCACGCCACCTGGAACACCACAACGTTATGGTGTGTCCAAACGTCGTAACCGCACTTTATTGGATATGGTGCGATCTATGATGTCTCTTACTGATTTACCACTATTGTTTTGGGGTTATGCATTAGAGATAGCTACATTCACGTTAAAAGGGCACCGTCTAAATCCGTTGAGACGATACCATATGAACTGTGGTTTAGCAAGAAACCCAAGTTGTCGTTTCTTAAAGTTTGGGGCTGCGATGCTTATGTGAAAAAGTTTCATCCTGATAAGCTCAAACCCAAATTGGAGAAGTGCGTCTTCATAGAATACCCAAAGGAAACTGTTGGGTACACCTTCTATCACAGATCCGAAGG
Organism: Aegilops speltoides; assembly: GCA_021437245.1. Lineage (NCBI taxonomy): Eukaryota > Viridiplantae > Streptophyta > Magnoliopsida > Poales > Poaceae > Aegilops > Aegilops speltoides. The sequence continues at coordinate 93,464,720 of CM038145.1, read as the reverse complement.
CAAGTTATTCGTTGCTAAAAATGGATCCTTTCTAGAGAAGGAGTTTCTCTCGAAAGAAGTGAGTGGGAGGAAAGTAAGAGCTTGATAAGGTAATTTGTACCTTCTCCCGAATTGGAAAGTAGTTCATCACAGAAATCTGTTCCAGTGATTCCTACACCAATTAGTGAGGAAGCTAGTGATGATGATCATGAAACTTTAGATCAAGTTACTACAGAAACCTCATAGGTCTTCCAAAGTACAGTCCGCACCAGAGTGGTACGGTAATCCTATTCTGGAAGTTATGTTACTAGACCATGATGAACCTACGAACTATGATGAAGCGATGATGAGCCCAGATTCCGCGAAATGGCTTGAGGCCATGAAATCTGAGATATGATCCATGTATGAGAACAAAGTGTAGACTTTGATTGACCTGCCCGATGATCGGTGAGTCATTAAGAATAAATGGATCTTCAAGAGGAAGACGGACGCTGATAGTAGTGTTACTATCTACAAAGCTAGAATTGTCGCAAAAGGTTTTCGACAAGGTCAAAGTGTTGACTACGATGAGAGTTTCTCAGGCGTATCTATGCTTAAGTCTGTCTGAATCATGTTAGCAATTGCCGCATTTTATGAAATCTGGTAAATGGATAGACAAAACTGCATTCCTTAATGGATTTATTTAAGAAGAGTTGTATATGATGCGACCAGAAGGTTTTGTCAATCCTAAAGGTGTTCACGAAATGTGCAAGCTCCAGCGATCCATCTATGGACTGGTGCAAGCATCTCGGAGTTGGAATATACGCTTTGATGAGTTGATCAAAGCATATAGTTTTATACAGACTTGCGGTGAAGCCTGTATTTACAAGAAAGTGAGTGGGAGCACTACAACATTTCTGATAAGTATATGTGAATGACATATTGTTGATCGAAAGTAATGTAGAATTATTCTGCAAAGCATAAAGGATTATTTGAAAGGAGTTTTTCGAAGAAGGACCTCGGTAAAGCTGCTTACATATTGAGCATCAAGATCTATAGAGATAGATCAAGACGCTTGATAAGTTTTTCAATGAGTACACACCTTGACAAGATTTTGAAGTAGTTCAAAATGGAGCGATCAAAGAAAGAGTTTCTTGCCTATGTTACAAGGTGTGAAATTGAGTAAGACTCAAAGCCCGACCACGGCAGAAGATAGAAAGAGAATGAAAGTCATTCCCTATGCCTCACCATAGGTTCTATAAAGTATGCCATGCTGTGTACCGATCTATTGTATACCCTAACTGATTTTAGAAAAGGAGTACAATAGTGATCTAGGAGTAGATCATCGACAGCGGTCAAAATTATCCTTAGGGAATAAGGATATGTTTCTTGATTATGGAGGTGACAAAAAAGGTTCGTCGTAAAGGGTTACGTCGATGCAAGTTTTGACACTAATCTAGATGACTCTAAGTCTCGGTCTAGATACATATTGAAAGTGGGAGCAATTAGCTAGAGTAGCTCCGTGCAGAGCATTGTAGACATAGAAATTTGCAAAATACTTACGGATCTGAATGTGACAGACCCGTTGACTAAAATTATCTCACAAGCAAAACATGATCACACCTTAGTACTCTTTGGGTATTAATCACATAGCGATGTGAACTAGATTATTGACTCTAGTAAACCCTTTGGGTGTTGGTCACATGACGATGTGAACTATGGGTGCTAATCACATGGTGATGTGAATTATTCACATGGCGATGTGAACTAGATTATTGACTCTAGTGCAAGTGGGAGACTGAAGGAAATATGCCCTAGAGGCAATAATAAAATTATTATTTATTTCCTTATTTCATGATAAATGTTTATTATTCATGCTAGAATTGTATTAACCGGAAACATAATACATGTGTGAATATATAGACAAATAGAGTGTCACTAGTATGCCTCTACTAGACTAGCTCGTTGATCAAAGATGGTTATGTTTCCTAACCATAGACATGTGTTGTCATTTGATTAACGGGATCACATCATTAGGAGAATGATGTGATTGACTTGACCCATTCCGTTAGCCTAGCACTTGATCGTTTAGTATGTTGCTATTGCTTTCTTCATGACTTATACAAAGTTCCTACAACTATGCGATTATGCAACTCCCGTTTACCGGAGGAACACTTTGTGTGCTACCAAACGTCACAACGTAACTGGGTGATTATAAAGGTGCTCTACAGGTGTCTCCGAAGGTACGTGTTGGGTTGGCGTATTTCGAGATTATGTTTTGTCACTCCGATTGTCGGAGAGGTATCTCTGGGCCCTCTCGGTAATACACATCACTTAAGCCTTGCAAGCATTGTAACTAATGAGTTAGTTACAAGATGATGTATTACGGAACGAGTAAAGAGACTTGCCGGTAACGAGATTGAACTAGGTATTGGATACCGATGATCGAATCTCGGGCGAGTAACATACCGATGACAAAGGGAACAACGTATGTTGTTATGCGCTTTGACTGATAAAGATCTTCATAGAATATGTAGGAGCCAATATGAACATCCAGGTTCCACTATTGTTATTGACCGGAAACAGTTCTAGGTCATGTCTACATAGTTCTCGAACCCATAGGGTCCGCACGCTTAACGTTACGATGACAGTTTTATTATGAGTTTATGAGTTTTGATGTACCGAAGGAGTTCGGAGTCCCGGATGAGATCGGGGATATGACGAGGAGTCTCGAAATGGTCGAGACGTAAAGATCGATATATTGGACGACTATATTCGGAGTTCGGAAAGGTTCCGAGTGATTCGGGTATTTTTCGGAGTACCGGGAGAGTACGGAATTCGTATTGGGCCTCAATGGGCCATACAGAAAGGAGAGGAAGGGCCAAAGGGTGGCGCACCCTCCCTGGACTAGTCCGAATTGGACTAGGGAGGGGGGGCGCCCCCTTCCTTCCTTCTCCTTCTCTCTTCCCTTTCCTTCTCTCCTACTCCTACTACATGGAAGGGTTCCTAGTTCTACTAGGAAAGGGGGAATCCTACTCCCGGTGGGAGTAGGACTCCCCTAGGGCGCGCCATAGAGAGGGCCGGCCCTCCCCCTCCTCCACTCCTTTATATACGGGGGCAGGGGGCACCCCATAGACACACAAGTTGATCTACGGATCGTTTCTTAGCCATGTGTGGTGCCCCTCTCCACCATATTCCACCTCGGTCATATCGTCGCGGAGTTTAGGCGAAGCCCTGCGCCGGTAGAGAATCATCATCGTCACCACAGTGTCGTGCTGACGGAACTCATCCCCGACACCCTGCTGGATCGGAGTCCGGGGATCATCATCGAGCTGAATGTGTGCAGAACACGGAGGTGCCGTACGTTCGGTACTTGGATCGGTCGGATCGTGAAGACGTACGACTACATCAACCGCGTTGTCACAACGCTTCCGCTTACGGTCTACGAGGGTACGTGGACATCACTCTCCCCTCTCATTGCTATGCATCACCATGATCTTGCGTGTGCGTAGGAATTTTTTTTGAAATTACTACGTTCCCCAACACGTTGGACACAAATGAAGTACACGAAGTTGCAATGGCTAACTTTTAACTAAATAAATCCCAAGCAAAAAGCTACAAGATGGATCTACTTGTATAGGAGGAAGGGGTGGCGTCCAAGGAGGTGGGAGGATGTCCCAAGGCAGCCTAAAACTAACCCTAGGTCGTATAAGGCCAATGGGCCCAAGTGGAGGTGATGCAACACCTTTGGACTTATAGTTTGACTCAGATTCTGCCATAGCGTCAGCTTGTTTTGTCAATAACTCAATGCTCTAGACGTATTTTAAGGTGAATCAAATTGGGTTGGAAAGAGCACGAAATCTACTTTCTAATAAAAAAAGAATCACCCAATTCGGAGTCTGTATGAAAGAGTTCTTGTTGTTTTGAGCCTGTGCAGTCCGAATATGAGTCCAGAACGTGAGAGACTTGGACTCTATTTTCTCTTGGCCCAAAAGTGACGTGAGAGGACTTTTTGAACAACACCTAAACTTCTCTTTTTTCCTTATCTTCATATGTGGATTGTGTAAATGTCCCATACACGTGCAATTAGACATGGCACAAAAGTCTGTGAAGTATTTTTGTCCTGAATAACATAAATAAATAATTGCATAATTTGCACTAGAAATCACCCCACAAATATGCATATATGCAATATTTTTGGTCGTATCTAAAGTAGTCATGTCCTCATCATCCTCCCCTTCTTGAAAACAAAGTCGTCCTCGACGTTGCTTAATCTGAAATGTGGCTAACAAAAGAGACATGGTGTACATGTTGTATATGTATATGTCATCCGTTTTTACTTCCCTTGGTTTTCGCACATATGAGACAACATGAGTAACTTTCACAATATATAAGATATAAAGCCAAAATATTATCACAAGAAGTAGAAGACATGAAAATATTGCAACTCAATTTAAACATATAAATGAAGTTCTTATTCATATCTAAAGATTGACAATGTTCATCATTAAACCATCCCAACATTGATGAATAAACCTTACGTGCATCAAATTGACATGCTACAACATGCTTAAATAAGTAAACATGCAATAAGTCATTTGGCACAGAATCATCACCAAGATTAGATGTCATATTAAAATGATTGAACATTGGTTCTTTTGCATCAACAGTTAATTCAATGGGTGCACTCAAAATTACTGGTATTTTAGTTGTTTGATCACATGACACATTCATGACACTAACATGATTCTCTAAAATAGGTGGTGTGCTCAAATCAACAGGTAACTCAACACATGATGGATTTAAGTTAACTAGGTATGCATCATTCTCATGTGAAGTTATATAATCAATACCTTTATAGTTACCTTGTCGCAAAGACGTAGTTGATGTAGGTATGGACGATGACAATGTACCGTACTCTTGAGATGGTGTCGTGCTCACAGTCTGAGGTGTGGCTGCTCTAATAGGTGCGACGGTGGAGGAACCAACCGGTGGTGGTGAGCATGACTGGAGTAGTAGTTGTTGTAGTCACCCAATGCATCCTCTGTATATGTCTCTCAAAGGTACAAGCACGAACATACATACCAATAATGCAACGAGGAATATACTGAAATCTTGCACGAATATCATGGTTCAAACCACCAAAAAATCTACTCGTTGTATCATCCTCAGATTCTTATATGTCACAATGATGCATATAAGATTTGAACTCTTGGTAGTAAGCATGAACAGTGTTACTGCCTTGTTTTAATTGTTCTAATTTGCGAAGCCATTCACGACGATAGTAAGGAGGAAAAAAAATGTTGTCTCATTACAGCTTTCAAATCTTTCCAAGTTGTGGGTTGGTTATCAATGTTTTTCTTACAATGTACACTCCACCAAACAGAAGAAAAACCAGTAAATGCTCCAATGGCAGCTCGTACTCTCTCAAGTTCAGAAAAAATCATGGTGACTAAAAGCTTGTTCTACTTCAAGCTCCCAAGCTAGATAAATAGCAGGATTAAATTTACCCTCAAATGACTGTAAAGAGATAACCTGACCATGTGCTTGTATGTGTTGTCCCACCTCTTGTGATGGTGAAGATGTATCCATCGTCCAATAACTTCTATCTCCGAAACCTGTCATGATTAGTAGAAACAAGAAACAAAATTCAAGAATAATGTTCCTATGAGGTACTAGGATGTGGTGGTAAAGTGCTCACAGTAAAGCAAATATCAATATTACAAGTTCTTACCAAGCAGCAGGTGGTGACAGGCAACCAGCGGTGTCAAATAACTCTGAAGGTTGAGTAAAGCGATTGCCACGGGAACATATGTATACACGGTGTAGAAATATGTGGAGCTTGGAAGGCTTAAATATATGGTAGCAAAAGATTACCAATAATCAATTCAGAGATGCAATGTTGAATAAACGCTCAACGAGGTACTTTGCTGGTCCTAGGCTAGACCGGACTAGAGACGCGAGACTAGAACACTAATGAGGTCACAGTGTAGCACAACTAGCATCAATAAAGTATATGAAGTAGCTCTAGACAGCAAGATAAAAGTGAAGATCACAATAGCAGTAAAGATAATGACATGAAACAACTGCCAAGCAGGATATACCAACAACTTCTCTCCAACTTTCCTCTAGAAAAGTTTGTGCCAATTTTCTGATATTTTTTCTCAAGAATGGCACCGACTCAAGCTTTCAAATGCAAAAAGAATTAATCAATTCCGAGTTAATATGAGGAGTTAAAAAATTTCTAAAACTGACCTGAAAAACTGTAACAAACTGTGTTCGTGAACTTTGGAGGGCAAAAAGACCTATTTAGAAGTCGAATTTGAGGTGCCAATATTGAACAAGTTTCTGCAACTATTTTGATGCGGCTCGTCGATAACTTGAATTTGAGTACTTGTGGAGCCAAAACGGACTTCGTATGAGAAAGATATGTCTGTTTTACCGAACAGTGCGCAAAACAGATTCCAATCCGAATTCAAGTATGAGAATGAGTCTAGATAGATCCAAAATTAGTTTTTCTTTTCTTCTCTCTTTTTTCTCACTTTTTCTTTTTTTTTCCTCATTTTCCTTGACTTTTTTTTTCTCTGTCTTTTTTCTCTCTCTTTCCTAAACAAACCACGCAAGATGTAGATTGGATCAAGCGAAGATGCAAAGGACCTCAACTATGATTATGACAATGAGCGATGGGCGGCACATGGTGGAAATTGATGGATGGAGGTGGTGGACAGCGGAAGGGATAATGACGCAGCGGCGGCGTGACTAATGTGAACAGAACTCGAAACTCCAAATGAACTAGACACTAAGATCAGGAACTTGACACGATGATGCAACCGCTAATTCAATAATGCAAAAAATGAAAAGAAAATTGCAAAGGTTCAAACTGGCTTGGACAAAGGATAAACAGATCTAACTATTTTTCGGCTTTTTTGGACAATAGGCAAGAAAATAAATCTAATCTAGGGAAAACTGGAAATTCTCACCAAGCAACCTGAAAACTGATATCACTTGATAGAGGCGAGGGTCCTGATATTTCGATGAGATGATAACTAGTGATTTAGTGGAGACGACTTCAACGATTCGACTACAAACGTGCATGACGTTGCTCCTTAGCAATCCCTAAACCAACTCCCGAGAAGTTATTGACCACGCCGGGGCACGATCAACCTGGCCACGAAGGTCTATTCCTGTAAGCAATGCAAGAACAAGCAATGATATGATAAAGCAATCTGAATATTGTGAATATAGATGAAGTATTAATAAAGGTGGGGATCTGAAAGCGTTCTTGGTCTGGTCGTTGGACACAAACGAAGTACACGAAGTTGCAATGGCTAAGTTTTAACTAAACAAATCCCAAGGAAAAAGCTACTAGATGGATCTACTTATATAGGAGCAAGAGGAGGCGGACAAGGACGTGGAAGGACGTCCCAAGGCAACCTAAAACTAACCCTAGCTCGTACAAGGCCAATGGGCCCAAGTGGAGGTGATGCAACACCTTTGGACTTGTAGTTTGACTCGGATTTTGGTGCAACATCAGATTGTTTCGTCAATAACTCAATGCTCCAGACAAATTTTAAGGTGAATCCAATTGGGTTGGAAAGAGCACGAAATCTGCTTTCCAACAAAAAAAGATTCACACAATTCGAAGTCCATATGAAAGAATTCTTTGTTGTTTTGAGTCAGGTATGTCTGTGTAGTCCGAATCTGAATTCAAAACATGAAAGACTTGGACTCTATCTCCTCTTGGCCCAGAAGTGACATCAGAGGACTTTTTGATCAACACCTAAACTTCTCCTTTTCCCTTATCTTCATATGTGGATTGTACAAATGTCCCATACACCTGCAATTAGACATGACACAAAAGTCTGTGATGTATTTTTGTCCTGGATAACATAAATAAATTATTGCATAGTTTGCTTTAGAAATCACCTCACAAATATGCATATATGCAATATTTTTGGTCGTATCCAAGGTAGGCATGTCCTCATCAGGGGAGAGTGTACCTACGTACCCTCGTAGACCATAAGCGGAAGCGTTTCACAACGCGGTTGATGTAGTCGAACTTTCTTCGCCATCCAACCGATCGAGTACCAAACGTACGACACCTTCGCGTTCAGCACACGTTCAGCTCGGGGACGTCCACACCTTCTTGATCTAGCAAGATGGTGTGGTAGTGGATGAGTTCTGACAGCATGATGGCGTGGTGACAGTGATGGTGAAGTTATCTCCGCAGGGCTTGGCCTAAGCACTATGAAAATATGACCGTGGGTGTAAACGGGGGAGGGGGACGCCACACACGGCTAGGCAATTGTCTGGTGTGTGCTAGGCGCCCCCTCCCACATATATATAGGTGGGAGGGAGGGCGGAGCAGCCAAGGGGGGTGCCCAAGTAGGGGGAATCCTACTTGGGGTCTCTCCCAAGTGGTGCGCCCCCATTCCTTATATAGGTCCGGGAGGAAGGCAGGAGGGGGTGGCACCCCCCTCTTTCCTTTCTCCCATGAGGAGGGAAAGGCAGGAGAGGCCACCCCTCCTGTTTCCTTCCCCATAGGGCCAGGCAGAAAGGGAAGAGGCACACCAACCCCCTTATGGGCTGGTCTATCCCCCCTTGGCCCATTAAGCCCATACACCTATCGGGGGTGTTCGGAACCCCTTCCGGTGACCCGATGACTACCGGGTGCACTCCAAAACTCTTCCGGTGTCTGAATACCATCGTCCTATATATCAATATTTACCTCTCAACCGTTTTGAAAGTCCTCATCATGTCCATGATCTCATCCGAGACTCCAAACAACAGTCGGTCACCAAATCATATAACGCATATAACACTATATCGTCAACGAACGTTAAGCGTGCGGACCCTACGGGTTCGAGAACTATGTAGACATGACCGAGACACCTCTCCGGTCAATATCCAATAGCGTAACCTGGATGCCCATATTTGCTCCTACATATTCTACGAAGATCTTTATCGGTCGAACCATTATGACAACATATGTAATTCCCTTTGTCCATCGGTATGTTACTTGCCCGAGATAAGATCGTTGGTATCTTCATACCTAATTCAATCTCGTTACTGGCAAGTCTCTTTACTCGTTCCGTAATACATCACCTCGTGACTAACTCCTTAGTCATTTTGTTGCATGCTTATGATGTGTATTACCGAGAGGGCCCAGAGATACCTCTCCGATACTTGGAGTGACAAATCCCAATCTCAATCTATGCCAACTCAACAAATACCTTCGGAGATACCTGTAGAGCATGTTTATGATCACCCAGTTACGTTGTGACGTTTGATAGCACACAAGGTATTCCTTTGGTATCCGGGAGTTGCATAATCTCCTAGTCGAAGGAATATGTATTTGACATTAAGAAAGCAATAGCAATAAACTGAACAATCAATATGTTAAGCTAACGGATGGGTCTTGTCCATCACATCATTCTCCTAATGATGTGATCCCGTTATCAAATGACAACTCATGTCTATGGTTTGGAAACCTTAACCATCATTGATCAACGAGCTAGTCTAGTAGAGGCTCACTAGGGACTCGGTATTTGTTTATGTATCAACACATGTATTTAAGTTTCCGGTCAATGCAATTCTAGCATGAATAATAAATCTTTATCATGATTTAGGAAATATAATAATAACCATTTTACTATTGCCTCTAGGGCATATTTCCATCACACCTATCAGTTGGGGAAACCGTACCTAGGGTGCTGGGAAGGATCCTCGAGTGGGGCGCCGCCCACTACTGCCATGTCTCTGATGCTGGCACTGCATGCATTAGGTTGGATACAGACTGATATTTGACTATGTTTCCTTGTTTCCTGGTCGAAAGGGCGCATGCCATGTGGCTAGCTCACGTATTAAGGGTTGTTCACTAATTTTTGAAAAGGGCATAATGTATATTTTTTGTCTAAGTGGTGGCAATAGCTTGAGCATGAGGAATCCAGTGAACTACACTTGCTTCTTGATAGATGTGTGGGACAGAGGGCTCGTGGTACCTGTTGCCCGCCTTCCTCCACTTTGATAACCATGTGAATGGAGAGTGGGCAAAGCAAAAGGGAAGAAGGTCCTCATACGGAGTCGCACACTTGAGCAGTGCGGGAGACTGGAGAATGGGTCGAGTAAAATCCCTTAGGGCCGATTAAATCATAGACGAGGAACTTTTCTTTCCTTTTTCTTTTTGATTTGAAGGGTATGTTCTCAAAAAAGAAAGGCCGAGGTAAATACTTCGAAGAGACAGCTCGGTAGGGATGGAATGGGCAATAATCAAGTCAAGGATGACTTTTTTGGCTTGAGTTTTTTTGGATCCATGCAAGCCATTTCCAGTTGAAGTCATAAGGTGCCATCCTGTTCCACCGAGGAAGACGACTCTATCTCACAAGTTAGCTGGATATTTTATTTAAGCCAAAGGCTAGAAAACCTATTCAAATGAGTTTGGGCTCCGCTAATTTATCCTCATTTCCCGAGATAAGCGCAGTTCAACAAAACTAAAAACTAGATATATCATTGTAAAGTGGAGCTAGACTGCATGATTGGATTATATAGAAGTATAAGAAGAATTTTAAATTTCCTTCTTTTTTCTTAAAACAAAAGAAGAAAGAGAGTGGGATGGGATGAAAGTAAATGCAGAGAGCTGATTCGATCAAAGAACCTCATAGCTTTAGTGCAACAAATCGATCGAAAGCACTCATCTTTATCGACTAAATGCTTTTTTGTCTCTTCCTCACTAAACGCCCGCTTCCTGGCTCCTCCCTCTTTGTCTACCGATTAACAGTCCCTCTGGTCCAAAAACCAAGAGTCACTCATCGAAAGCTGACTAGGAAGACAATAATTACTATTTCAAGAAAGCATGGTTGGAGTTCTTCTATTGACAAAGGGAAGAGGATGGTCTTAATTTTCAGAGATACCTGACTTATTAGTGGACTGGTCATGTCATAGCAGAAGGTTAGAGGTGGGAAACAATGAAACAGAGGAAATTCTTACTGTGACATATTGAAGGGAAGAGGTTTGATTGCTAATAAAATGAGTGGAAGAGCTGCTCGGTCAAAGGCATTCTCTCAAGTATCAAAGGCAAGACAGAAAAGTAGGAATGAAGGTTGCTAGGTACCGCTCCGTGGTAACATCTATTGATTCCACTACTGGGAAAGTCTGGCAAGGGGAATATCTGGCTGAGGATTAGAGGAACTTCAGTAGCACTCGGGGATGGAATCAATCAATGAACTTAAGAAACTGCCCATACCGACAGCAGCTCCTACTTTAGAAAAAACCCTATCTTATCAGGTAGGTATACCTGACCCTTTTTTAGTTTCGGTAAAGCGGTAACTTAAGTAAGTCAAGCCCTTCTAAGAAAAGAATAGCGGAGAGAAATGGTAACGGAATAAGGCAAAGGGAGCTAGCTGCTTCCATATCGCCCCCAAAAAAGAACCAAAAAGTTCTAGAGGCATCTTCCATTCATTTCGATTTAGGTCTTTCTGCACCATATTCAGATCGTCCGTTTCTACGACCTGGAATTCCCAACAAATCCTTGACTCCTTGAATGCGTTGGGATTTCACACTTGGCGAATCTTTCACCCTATCTCCTCTGACTAAAACTATAGAATGTTCCTGCGAATTATGACCTTCTCCTGGAATGTGAGCAAACATACCATGTCAATTGCTCAACCGTACTTTTGCTATCTTACGTAGAGTTGAATTAGTTTTTCGGTGTTCTCACCGAAATACGCAGGCATACTTGATACGTATCCATCGTATCTATGAGTTTTGCTTGTTTCATGCCAATATTCACTACAAAAAAAGACACATCCGTGACATTTTGGGTTGAGCGAATTTTTTCTGTCATACTTATGACACTTCTATGATGATAATTGTGACAAAACCCGGTATCATCATAGATGTGGTGGGCTCCTACTTCTATGACAAAAAATCATGACAGAAAATGGGCTTTTCGTCCTGGGCGGGCTGGAGACGCAACTGCATGACATTCTTTGGGCCATGCATGGCAGAAAAAAACATGGTAGAAGCGAGGGCGAGGAAAATATCGGGGAGTTCCCGGTTACGGTGGGTGGTAGGGGGCCGAGCGATGCACGTTTCTCTCATACACGTACGTGTGTGGGTGTGAGGCATTGGGCTCTAACTGAACCCAAGCGAGGCGTCGCCTAACTGAACCCGAGCGATTGCACTACATGCTATGGATTACTGAACCCGAGGGATCGATCGATGGGGGCTGTTAACTGAACCCGATCGAGTGATTCCTTCGCTACTGCTACTAACTGAAGCCGATCGATGCTGCCTCTGGATGAACAGTGAGCGTAGTTGGAGGGGGGGGGGGTGGATGAACAGTTCCCGGTAGGGGTTGGATGAACAGGACCCCATGGTGTTGCCACTGGATGAATAGGACCCTGATCGATCGAGCCGGTTGGGCGTGGATGAACAGGACCCCGTGGAGGGCTGGATGAATAGGACCCCGTGGAGGGAAGGTTGAATAGTAGACAGTGGAGGGCTGGTTGAACAGTAGCCGGTGGAGGAGCGCGTGGTGGAGGATGGATGAACAGGAGCTCGTGGATGAACAGTCGGAGGTGGAGGCTGGAGGAGGTTGACGGTGGATGAACAGTATCTCGTCGAGGCTGGAGGAGGTCGACGGTGGAGATGAACAATATCTCGTGGAGTCCCTTTTTGCTGTACGCCACACCCCTCCCAATGAAGAGGACCCCTGTTTCGACCGTAGCGCTCCAACACAAGTCCGTTTCCTCTGTTTTGCGGTACACCACACCCCTCCCGATCAACAGGACCCCGTTTAGACCATACGAGGTCCAAGAGAAGTCTGTTTCCTCCGTTTTGCGGTATGGCAGACCCCTCCCGATGAACAGGATCCCGTTTCGATCGTGGCCGATCAAACACAAGGTCGTTTCCTCTGTTCTGTGGTACGCCAGGCCTCATTTCCATCGGATGTTCCGTCCAAGCCAGTTAGCTCCCGATGAACACGACGGCACATTCCATTCCGACCCAGCCGGTTGGCTGCCCATGAACACGACGACGATGCAGTTTCTCCGTTCCGACCCAGCCATGTACATGAGCCCTAGCCATACGTATGCGCGAGTAGACGTTCGAGACCCCGCCCATATGTACGTACGTGGCCATATTGACTTTCTTGCACCCTGGCCGCTGTACGTACATGTACATGCTATGTGCGTGCCTCTGCTACGACACGTGCGCGCCTCTACATCGACCAGTATGTACGTACACGTACGTTACCAGAATGATAATGCTACATATGCTTTGACCAGGTGGGTCCCGACTGTCAGGCACTTCCTTGCGTGTGAAGATATAGCTGGTGGGTCCCAGCAGTCAGGGGGGCGAATCATTTTCCCCCCGTAATATGGACACACTTCCTTGCGTGCGAAGATGTAGCTGGTGGGTGATGTCTACTACACAACCTTCTTCTTGTAGACGTTGTTGGTCCTCCAAGTGCAGAGGTTTGTAAGACAGTAGAAAATTTCCCTCAAGTGGATGACCTAAGGTTTATCAATCCGTGGGATGTGTAGGATGAAGATGGTCTCTCTCAAGCAACCCTGCAACCAAATAACAAAGAGTCTCTTGTGTCCCCAACACACCCAATACAATGGTGAATTGTATATGTGCACTAGTTCGGCGAAGAGATGGTGATACAAGTGCAATATGGATGGTAGATATAGGTTTTTGTAATCTGAAAATATAAAAACAGCAAGGTAACTAATGATAAAAGTGAGCACAAACAGTATTGCAATGCTAGGAAACAAGGCCTAAGGTTCATGCTTTCATTAGTGCAACTTCTCTCAACAATGATAACATAACTGGATCATATAACTATCCCTCAACATGCAACAAAGAGTCACTCCAAAGTCACTAATAGCGGAAAACAAACGAAGAGATTATTGAGGGTACGAAACCACCTCAAAGTTATTCTTTCTGATCGATCTATTCAAGGGTCCGTAGTAAAATAACACGAAGCTATTTTTTCCGTTCGATCTATCCTAGAGTTTGTATTAGAATAACACCTTAAGACACAAATCAACCAAAACCCTAATGTCACCTAGATACTCCAATGTCACCTCAAGTATCCGTGGGTATGATTATATGATATGCATCATACAATCTCAGATTCATCTATTCAACCAACACAAAGTACTTCAAAGAGTGCCCCAAAGTTTCTACCGAAGAGTCAAGACGAAAATGTGTGCCAACCCCTATGCATAAGTTCATGAGGTCACGAAACCTGCAAGTTGATCACCGAAACATACATCAAGTAGATCACTTGATATCCCATTGTCACCACAGATAAGCACATGCAAGACATACATCAAGTGTTTCTCAAATCCTTAAAGACTCAATCCGATAAGATAACTTCAAAGGGAAAACTCAATCCATTACAATAGAGTAGAGGGGGAGAAACATCATAAGATCCAACTATAATAGCAAAGCTCACGATACATCAAGATCATGCCGAATCAAGAACACGAGAGAGAGAGAGAGAGATCAAACACATAGCTACTGGTACATACCCTCAGCCCCGAGGGTGAACTACTCCCTCCTCATCATGGAGAGCGCCGGGATGATGAAGATGGCCACCGGTGAGGATCCCCCCGTGGTGTCTTGGACAGGTCCCGATTGGTTTTGGTGGCTCTGAGAGGCTTGCGGCGGCGGAACTCCCGATCTATCGTTGTCCTCGATGTTTTAAGGGTATATGGAGATATATAGGCAAAAGAAGTCGGTTAGGGGAGCCACGAGGGGCCCACGAGGGTGGGGGCGCGCCCAGGGGGGTAGGGCACGCCTCGCTGCCTCGTGGCTTCCTCGTTGCTTCCCTTATGTGCACTCCAAGTCCCCCGGATTGCTTCCGTTCCAAAAATAATTCTCCCGAAGGTTTCATTCCGTTTGGACTCTGTTTGATATTCCTTTTCTTCGGAACACTGAAATAGGCAAGAAAACAGCAATATGGGCTGGGCCTCCGCTTAATAGGTTAGTCCCAAAAATAATATAAAAGTGCTTAGTAAAGCCCATAAACATCCAAAATAGATAATATAATAGCATGGATGCTTCATAAATTATAGATACGTTGGAGACGTATTAGCATCCCCAAGTTTAATTCCTGCTCATCCTCGAGTAGGTAAATGATAAAATAAACAATTTATGAAGTGTGAATGCTAGCAGGTGCATAAGTTTGATCAATGAAAATTTCAATCACCTTTCCTAGCTTGATTATATGTCATAACAGTAGCTCATCTCATAAAACTTCTCATGATCAAGTAACAAGCTATTCACATGTTAAAGCATAGACCATAAACTTTCTTGAAAACTAACAAATTATGTTCTCAGTCATCAAACAATATTAATTCATCTTATTTCCAGGAAGGGTCTATGTCAGAGCTTTGATTTAGCAAATCCCACATACTCAACTATCATATAGTCTTCCGTGATTGCTACCACTCAAAGCATATTTTTTAGAACAAATAGCATCCATTGAACACAGAGAAAGATAGGGGCTTAATGTTTTGCCTCCCAACTTACTTATCATATAGATAATTGTCAACAATAATAATTCATGATCAAATATAATTGAATGGCTGTATATGCTTAGATCTTTCCCCATCACATGATGCTTGCCAACTAAAGAGTAGGTTGGAATGAGAAGGAATACTACTGACTCTTGCATAAAAGTAAAATATAGGCCCTTCGCAGAGGGAAGCAGGGATTTGTAGAGGTGCCAGAGCTCGATTTTGAAATAGAGATAAATAATTTTGAGAGATATGCTTTCATTGTCAACATAACAACCACGGGTTCCCAGTTTCTTCCATACTGGATACATTATAGGCGGTTCCCAAACAGAATGGTAAAGTTTTTTACTCCCCCTCCACCAACAATCATCAGTCCATGGCTTGCCCGAAACTACAGGTGCCTCCAACTAACAACAATCCTGGGGGAGTTTTGTTTGCAATTATTTTGATTTGATTTTGATCTTTTGATCATGGGACTGGGCATCCTAGTTACCAGCCATTTTTATCATGAATAATGAATGGAGTCCACTCATCGTGAGAATAACCCACATAGCATGGAAGATACTGACAACCCCTAGTTGCTACATGAGCGATTCATGCATACAAAACAGATTATTATTTGAAGGTTTAGAGTTTGGCACATGCAAATTTACTTGGAACGGCATGTAAATACCGCACATAAGTAGGTATGGTGGACACTTATGGAAGAAACTTGGTTCAAGGGATTTGGATGCACAAGCAGTATTCCCGCTTAATACAGATATTTTGGTTAGTAAAGGATTCTAAAAATCAAGGACCACATGTTGGAGGATCTATAACAATATAACTTCTATACAAATATACCCAAGCATAACTCATTACGTCGTCTTCCTTGCCCAATTTCAACTAACTTGCTCAGGTTTGAAAATAATTAATGGGGCTCACAATCATAGAAGATGTCTAAGATAGTATATTTATATGTGAAATCTCTCTTCCTTCAATATTCTTTCATGAATTGTTTAAATGACCAACAAATTTACTACCTCTACTTCTTATAAGTGAAGACATTACTCCCAATGGAGTAAGCATGTGAAACATATATAATGACATTCAACTCATTCAACCATTTACTCATAGGATATAAGTGAAGAACACGAGTAAATGACAAACTACTCCAAAAAGATATAAGTGAAGATCAATGAGTAGCTACATAATTATGTAACTATGTGAAGACTCTCTCTCATTTAAGAATTTAAGATCTTGGTATTTTATTGAAACAACAAGCAAAGCAAAATAAAATGACATTGCAAGGATAGCACAACTCATGTGAAGAAGCATAAACTTAGGTTCAACCGATACTAACCGATAGTTGTTAAAGAAGAAAGTTGGGATGCCTAACGAGGCATCCCCAAGCTTAGATGCTTGAGACTTCTTGAAATATTATCTTGGGGTGCCTTGGGCATCCCCAATCTTGAACTTTTGCGTCTTCTTAATTCCTCTCATATCATGGTTTCTCTATTTCTCAAAAACTTCATCCACATAAAACTCAACAAGAACTCGTGAGATAAGTTAGTATAAACCAATGCAAAACCTTATCATTTTCTACTGTAACAAATCACTAAAATTATTATTCAACATTGCATACTAAATGCCTATGCATATTTAATACTCCTATCCTCAAATAGAATCATTAAACAAGCAAACATATGCAAACAATGCAAACATAACAACAATCTGCCAAAACAGTACAATCTGTAAAGAATGCAGGATTCATCATACTTCCCTAACTCCAAAAATTATGAGAATAATACTACACTGTAGAGAATTTATCATATCTCAATATGAAAAAAGTCTCAACATTTTATCATTCTCTTACTTTTGTAGGGAATTTTTGCAACAGCGGTAAACTTTCTGTTTTGAAACAGCAACATGTATACTTGCAAAATAAGCATGGTAAAGGCTATCCTTGACATTTTTATTGAAAATAAAGATGCAAAACATTATTCTAAATAACAGAAAGCAAATACTAACAAAAGAAAATGATGCTCCAAGCAAAACACATATCATGTGGTGAATAAAAATATAGTTCCAAGTAAAGTTACCGGTGAACGAAGACGAAAGAGGGGAGGCCATCCGGGGCATCCCCAAGCTTAGGCTTTTGGTTGTCCTTGAATATTACCTTGGTGTGCCTTGGGCATCCCCAAGCTTAGGATCTTGTCACTCCTGATTCCATAGTCCATCGAACCTTTACCCAAAACTTGAAAACTTGACAACACAAAACTCAACAGAAAACTCGTAAGCTCCGTTAGTATAAGAAAATAAAACCACCACTTAGGTGCTGTTGTGAACTCATTATAAATTCATATTGGTGTAACATATACTATATTCCTACGGTTCATACCCTCCGATACTACTCATAGATTCATCAAAATAAGCAAACAATACATAGAAAACAGAATCTGTCAAATATAGAACAGTCTGTAGTAATCTCTATCAAACGTATACTTATGGAACTCAAAAAATCCTACCAAATTAGGAAGTCCTAAGAAATGTGTGTAATAATCCAGAGAGAAAATAATAAGATCAAAAGAACGTTTATGTTAATTATCAAAACTAATTTACTGGGTGCAAAAGTTTCTGATTTTCAGCAGGATCAACACAACTATCACCGTAAGCTATCCTAAAGGTCTTACTTGGCACTTTATTGAAACAAAAGCTATAAAACATGATTACCACAATAGCATAATCATGTGGACACACAAAAACAGTAAGGGTAAATATTGTGTTGTCTCCCAACAAGCGCTTTTCTTTAATGCCTTTTAGCTAGGCATGATGATGACAATGATGCTCACATAAAAGATAAGAATTGAAACATAAAGAGAGCATCATGAAGCATATGACTAGCACATTTAAGCTTAACCCACTTCCTATTCATAGGGATTTTGTGAGAAAACAATTTATGGGAACCATAATCAACTAGCATAGGAAGGCAAAACAAGCATAGCTTCAAGATTTTCAACACATAGAGAGGAAACTTGATATTATTGCAATTCCTATAAGCATATGTTCCTCCCTCATAATAATTTTAATTAGCATCATGAATGAATTCAACAATATAACCAGCACCTAAAGCATTCTTTTCATCATCTACTTGCATAGAAAATTTACTACTCCCCACATAAGCAAAATTCTTCTCATTCGGGATAGTGGGACTGTCATAAGAGACTCGAATACTATAAATTGTTTCCACATTAAAAGGGTAATGTTCAGAAAAAGGGTAATCATAATCATGACAAGTTTTATAAATATAATCATCACTACTTTTTATAGCATAAGTTTCATCACAATAATCGTCATAAGTAGCAACTTTGTTCTCATCATAATCAATTAAAACCTCTTCCAAAATAGTGGACTCATCACTAAATAAAGTCATGTCCTCTCCAAATCCACTTTTATAAATATTATAAGATTTAGCATCCTCCAATATAGTGGGATCATTACTTTCTAAAGTTGACACTCTTCCAAACCCACTTTCATCAATATAATTCTCATAGGTAGGAGGCATGCTATCATCATAACAACTTTGCATATCAAAACTTGGGAGACTAAGAATATCATCTTCATTAAACGTAGCATCCCCAAGCTTGGGACAAACATTAATTGCAGCAAATATATTCTCAAACACATCATTCTCATCAAACATAGCGTCCCCAAGCTTGGCCCTTTTCATATCATAAGCATAATCACTCTCATCATTAATAGTATGGATAGCACCAATAGTATAGCAATTATCATCATCACAATGAGTAGTAGGAGAAACATCATTTGGGAGGGATACCTTTCTACGTTTGCTTCTCCATCTTTTCTTTTTCTTCTTCACATCATGTGTGGGTTCAACCCTCTTCTTTGAGCTCCTTATTAATGAGATTGGTTCAGTAGAAATGTCGGAGTAATGGGCCACGGGTAGGCCGACCCGGGACCCAGGATCTTTCAAGACATCGGGGCAGGCCGCGCCCCTCTGGCCGAGTCCCAGCCGGCGACCTTCGGAGAGGCCGAGTCCCAGAGGGCGATCTCCCGCGAAGCCGAGTCCCAGACGACGACTTTAAAGCAAGCCGACTCCCGGCTTGCGACCTCCAGGAGTGCCGACTATGGGAGTCGGCCCGCGACATTTCACGAAGACCGATGCAGGGTACGGCCCCGACGTGGCCGTCCCTTCCTGCCTACGAGGGGTTGGCATGGCTACAGTGAGCCGTATCGCCGGGAGATCTCCGGCGAGGCGCGGCACTGTTGCCATGCCTCCCCTGACCTCAGCCACAGTGCGTGATGCACTGTGCCCACGACGCCGGCCTGTACGGCCCAGAGATCGCAGGGCCACCCGTCAGTGGGTGAATCAGAGACGGCAGAGCGCCAGAAGACGGCCCTGAGGGAGTCGGCCTCCACGGAGTCGGCCGCCTCCCCGCCAGGGCCCCACAAGCCATAAACCAGATTGGATGGGGAGTGGCGACAGTGATCGCCTGACAGACGGCGGCACTGTTGCCACGAACCCATGACCAAGCCTGCGTCATCAAGAGTGCTGCACAGTGTTCGGCCTGTCTGCGGGACCCACCAGTCGGCGGGCCCCAGAAGCCGGCAGGAAGGACGGCGGCGTGAGAGACAAACGGCTGGGGGCCACGCCCAGTCAGATTACTATTGTAACCCCGGGGGGTAGGCCTATATAAACCCCCCGGGGCACCCATGCAAAGGGTTCGGCCTTTGATAGAGTTAGACACATAGACAGGGGAAGAGAGAGCCAGCCTAGCTCCCTCTTGCCTCCCGATACAGCTCTAGGAGCACCCTTGTAACCATCTCGCCATAGTGACCATGCGGAGACCCCGCAGAGCAGCAGTAGGGGTGTTATCTCCCCGGAGAGCCCCGAAGCTGGGTAAGATTCGCCGGCGTGCATGTCTGCGCCTCATCCCGTTTCCAGGCACCGGCGACGTTCTACTCGCCCCCACCATGATAAACCATCCTTTGGCATATGTCGCACCTAACCCCCGACATTTGGCGCCCACCATGGGGCCTGGTGCACCGTCGTCCGGAGATCTGCTTCGGGCGGAACCCTTTTCCTCCTCGCGGCGCAGCCAGCAGGCTTCTCGCCAGATGGAGTATGCATCGACCGCTGTCTGCGCGCCGAAGCCGCTTTGTGCTCTGAAGCGGCCTCGCCCGAACTTATCGGCGAGGTGCGCCTCTCCGACGAGCCTGCATCCGGCGCAGACACGGGTGGCCCCGAGAACCTTCTCACGGGCCTCCTCGACCAACTCCACGTCGCCGCGCGAGCTGCGCCAGATTTGGAGTCCGTAGGCTCCTCCGACCGATGCTGGTCGACTCGACGCCGTGACGCTGACGCCTTCCCCACCAACGGTGGTCTCGACGAGCCGCTTCCGTACGAGGAGAGTGGCGGAAGCGCCGTCACGGAGGTGCTCGTCATCAGCCACGGCGAGCACTCCGGCGAAGAAGCCCAGGACCCGCTGCCAGCGGTCCTGCAAGACCTAACCGCGCCCATTCCAGAGGACGCGGACGCCGAGACGCTGGAAACGCGCCGCCTTCAGATCATCGAAGGCGCCAAGAAGTTGGCAAGCATGAGGCGCTTGTCAGAAGCATACCAGCCTTGAGATGGACCGCGCCAGAAACAGCTCGCCGCCCGACCGTGGCCGAGCCGTCTGGTACGGTCCGACAGCGGGCGCAGCCATCGCCGACGCTTTCGGGCGAACGCCCGTGTCGCCACCCCAGCGGAGAATATCCGCGCCGCCCAAGCGGCGACTGACGAGCTGAAGAACTTTGAGGGCGAAGAGCGCCGTGTGATGACGGAGCGAGTCCAGCAGCTCCTCGACGCGGTTGCTGCGCAAAACGCGGCCGGCGGCCGCGCAGATGCGCTGCAGCAGCCAAACGACGACTTACCTCCCCGCCGAGATCAAGGCGCGACCTCCCGGACGCCGTCTGGGGGAGTCCACGGAAGGAAAGAGAAGGAGCCGGCTGTCAGTCACAGTCGGACTCACATCACCATCGAGCGCGACCAAGACGGCCGCCCAAGAGCAGTGGAACGACGGGACGATTATCTGCCTCCCCCGCCCCGAAGAGAGCGGCGAGTTTCTCCGCCACGTGTTGAGCATCCGACTCTCGGAGGTCGCCTCGGCCGCCGAGAGGGAGTCGGAGAGAACGACGCCCGCCATCGGATTGACCGACTCCACCGATCCCTGGCGCTAGAAGAAGATGAGTTGGGTCCGCCTTGCTTCGGGCCCCGCATCAGAGACGAGCCCTTCCCCAAAGGGTTCACGCTCCCCCGAGACACGCCCAAGTACACCGGCTCCGTAAAGCCGGAAGACTGGCTGATAGACTACTCCACAGCCGTCAGCATAGCAAACGGCAACAAGCGAGTTGGCGTGAAGTATGTTCCTCTCATGCTCGAGGGCACGGCCCGGACATGGCTGAACAGCCTGAAGCCCTGCAGCATCAATAGCTGGGTTGACTTCACCGAAGCCTTCATTCGCAACTTCACTAGCACGTACAAGCGACCTCCCAAGCCGCCCAGCTCTCCTTGTGCGTGCAAGGCCCCGAAGAATCAACGCGCGACTACCTCACACGCTGGGGCGAACTTCGAAACTCCTGCGAGGGCGTGCACGAGGTGCAGGCTATCGAGTACTTCACTGCCGGGTGCCGAGAGGGCACCCTCCTCAAGCACAAGCTCCTCTGCGACGGGCCAAAAACCCTTGACGAACTGCTAGTCATAGCAGATAAGTACGCCACGGCCGACTCTTCTATGAAGACGGAGATTCAAGTCAACGCGGCTGGCAAAGTGACTCCCCAGGCTCCCAGAACTCCGGCTGGTGACGCCAGTCGGCGACAGCAACAAAACGACAACAAACGCAAGGCCTCGCAGCGGACTTCCAACAGTCGGCAGGTCGCAGCAGTAGAAGATCAGCAGCCGGAGGGGCAGCCTCCGGCCAATCGGCAGAAAGGCGGCAAGTCGGCTTTCTCCTATGAGCAGACTTTGGATGGTCCTTGCAAGTTCCACAATGGCCTTGGCCGTCGAACCACACCACCGAAAGTGCCACCGGCTCGCCAGAATGCCAAGGAGACGACCACCTCCTCCGCCGCTGCAGGCGCCGCCTCCCCGCCGCCCAAGAAGCGGCCCGGCTCGGCCAGTCGGCGCAGTACAAGACGAGTTCCCAGAAGAGCACGGAGCCTACGTAGTATTCACCAGTGTGGCAGATGACCTTCGCAGCAGGCGCCAACAGTAGCAAGAAGTAAATGCAATAGCAACGGACGCTCCAGAGTTCATGCATTGGTCCGAGAGGCCTATCAGTTGGAGTCGGGCGGATCACCCAGAGGTGATGCCGAGTCCTGGCTCCTACGCCCTGGTCTTAGGCGCGACCTTGGCCACTAATAGGCGGGCCGCCCGTTTTTCGCGGGTCCTGATAGACAGAGGCAGCAACATAAACATCCTATACAAAGACACCATGGAGAAGCTAGGAATCAGGCGAAGGCAGCTGCAGAGCAGCCGCACCGTGTTCCATGGAATTTTACTCGGCCTCTCCTGCTCAACAATCGGCAAGATCCTGATAGACGTCCTCTTCGGGGACAAAGATCACTTCCGCCGAGAGCCGGTCTGGTTCGAGGTGGTGGACTTGGAGAGCCCGTACCATGCTCTGCTTGGCCGGCTTGCCTTGGCCAAGTTCATGGCGGTTCCACACTACGCCTACCTTAAAATGAAGATGCCGAGTTCCAAGGGTATCCTGACCATTGCCGGCGACTACAAGAAATCATCCGCTTGCGCGGCCGAGAGCAGTCGGCTGGCCGAGTCCTTGGTGATCGCAGCCGAGAAACGGCTCCTTGACCGGATCGTGGCGATGGCCGGAAAGCAGCCAGAGATGTCGCCCGACCCCAAGGAGTCGGAGGTAGAAGGATCATTCAAGCCGGCCAAAGAAACCAAGAAGATACCCTTGGACCCAGAACACCCAGAGATACTGTTTGTCGAGGCACGAGCCTTGACAGCAAATAGGAAGGCGAGCTCGTCGATTTCCTCCGTGAGAATCGGGACATCTTCGCATGGTCCCCCAAGGACATGCCGGGTGTACCGACGGAATTCGCCGAGCACAAGCTGCACGTCAGACCAGATATGAAGCCCGTCAGGCAGCCCTTGCGATGCCTGTCAGAAGAGAAAAGAAGAGTTGTTGGAGAAGAGATAGCCCGGCTCCTGGCAGCCGGTTTCATCATGGAAGTGTTTTTTCCAGAGTGGCTGGCAAACCCGGTGTTGGTACTGAAGAAAAACAAGCAGTGGCGGATGTGCATCGACTACACAAGCCTCAATAAAGCCTGCCCGAAGGACCCATTTGCTCTACCAAGGATTGATCAGGTGATAGATTCCAGAGCCGGATGCGAGCTGTTGAGTTTCCTAGACGCATACTCAGGATATCACTAGATCAAGCTGAATCCAGCAGACAGACTGAAGACCGCATTCATCACGCCGTTTGGAGCCTTCTGTTACTTGACAATGACGTTCGGCTTAAGGAATGCGGCGCCACCTTTCAGCTGCCAGCATGCGTAGTGCCTCCTCAAGCAACTCGGCAGGAACGCCCACGTCTATGTGGACGATGTGGTGGTGAAGACGGAAAAGCATGGGATGCTGCTGGAAGACCTCAAAGAGACCTTTGAAAATCTGCGTCGATTCCGGATCAAGCTCAACCCCGAGAAGTGCGCTTTGAGTACCACCGCCAGCTCCTTGGCTTCGTGGTCTCCGAACGCGGCATAGAGTGCAACCCCATAAAGATCAAGGCCATTGAGAGAATGGAGGTACCCAGCCGACTGTTGGATGTGCAGAAGTTCACTGGCTGCTTGGCGTCCATCAGCCGATTTATCGATCGGTGCAGAAAGCTCGCCTTGTATCAACTGGATGAAGAAGACCACCTTTTGAGTGGAACCACAAGGCAGATGAGGCATTTCTCCAAGCAAGAAGATGTTGACTACTCTCCGTGTTGGCGGCTCCGACTCCCAAAGAGCCCATGCTCTTGTACATCGCCGCCACCAGCCGAGTAGTTAGCACAGTCATCGTAGTTGAGTGCAAGGAGGAAGGCAAGGCGCTCCCAGTCCAGAGACCGGTATATTACCTGAGCGAGGTACTGTCGACCTCCAAGCAAAACTACCCTCACTATCAGAAGATGTGTTACAGCGTGCATTTTGCCACCAAGAAGCTGAAGCCCTACTTTCAAGAGCATCCAATCACTGTGGTTTGCACCGCTCCACTCGCCGAGATCATTGGAAGCCGAGACGCCTTCGGCCGAGTGGCCAAATGGGCTATTGATCTAGCCCCTTACACCATCTACTACCAGCCCCGCACCACCATCAAGTCGCAGCGCCGCCGACTTCGCCGACCGGGCCGAGACCCAAGACTGCCGCCAAGACTGACTCCACTCATTGGCGGATGCATTTCGACGGCTCCAAGATGCGCACCGGCCTTGGAGCCGGCGTTGTCCTCACCTCCCCTAAGGGCGACAAGCTCAAATACGTGCTGCAAATCCACTTCGCCGCCTCCAACAACGCCGCGAATATGAAGCGCCATCCATGGGCTCCGGCCGCCAAAGAACTCGGCATTCGCCGGATCCTCGTGCTATGGCGACTCCGACTTGGTGGTTCAGCAATCATCCGCGATCGGGATGCCAAAGACGCAAACATGGCGAAGCTACCGCTTCGTGCAGCAACTCAGCGGATATTTCGAGGTGCGAATTTCTTCGTGCCAAGAAATGACAACGATCAAGCAGATGCCTTGGCACGAGTCGGCTCCACTCGCCAAGCGATACCTTCCGTGTCGCCTTGATTCACCCTCGCCGCCTATCAAGCCTTCACCAGAGTCGACTCCATCTTCGTGTCGGCTTCGCCGTAAATAGTCGGATCCGACTCCAAGGCCCTAGCAAAGCACCTCAAGAAAGCCATAGTTGAAACTAGCCCGGATCGCGCCACGATCGGCGGGACTTCAGAGCCCAGCCCGGATCGCGCTGGGGCGTCGGGACTTCGAGTTCGCCCGAGGATCGCGGCCACGCCCGGAGCTGCCCCAATCGTCCCAGAGATTCCCTCAATCCAGCAAACGGCCGCAGACTCCAACCCACCGCCTCCCAGCCCAGCCACCCTTGTCCAAGTCATTGTGGTAGCAGCTTGAAGAGATAATAAGACCTTCATGGGCACAGCCCATCATCAAGTTTCTAGTGAGCAAAGAATTACCAACAGATGAGATCTCGGCTCGGCAAGTGCAGCGCAAGCAAAGCATACACCATAGTCAACAGAGAGCTAGTCAGCGCCGTGGTCACTGGTGTCTATCAGTGACAGAGAGTCGAGCAAGGCCAGCGATTCTCGAGACATCCATCGTATGAAAAGGGCCACCATGCAGCTTCAAGGGCACTTTCGTGGCCAAAGCCTTTCGACGGTTTCTTTGGCCGATCGCCTTGGAAGAAGCTAAAGAGCTAGTCCAAAAATGCAAGGGGTGCCGATGTTCCGCCTAAGCCCCTTCACCGGCTTCAGCGCTGAAGACAATCCCCAATGCCCGCCCTTCAGTAGTTTGGGCCCGGACATGGTAGGACTATTCAAGACGGCCCGAGGCGGCCTAACTCATCTACGCTTGTCGCGTGGACAAGTTCACCAAGTGGGTAGAAGCAAAGCCCATCAAGAAATTGAACGGGCCCACAGCAGAAAACCTTCATTGCCGACATCACGGTGCGGTACGCAAGATACCGCACAACATCATCACTAACAACGGCACCAACTTCGCCAAGGGCGCTTTGGCTCGCCGCCGACGCAGGCATCCGATCGACTTAGCGCTCTGCCCATCCGCAATAAACGGCCGTGGAACGAGCCAATGGCCTCATCCTGTCCGCATAAAGCCTCGATTGGTCGAACCACTCGAGCGCTCGCCGGTTGTTGGGTCAAGAGCCGCCATCCTTTGGAGTCTGCGCACAACCCCAAACAAGTCAACCGCTTCACGCCTTTCTTCCTCGCTTCACGGTGCCAAGCCGCCATCCCAACGGATATAGAGTTCGACTCTCCGCGAGTCTCCATGTACACCGAGGAGGAAGTCGAAGACGCCAAGACGGCGCCGACCTCTGGAAGAGGGCCGATCGCTGGCACTTTTCGGGCCACCCAAAGATCTACCAGCAGAGTCTGCGCCGATACTACAACCGCAAGGTCAAGCCAAGATCGCTCCAAGAGGGCGACCTTGTGCTCCGGCTGATTCGTAGAGAACAGCCGCCAGCCAAGTTGTCGGGCGCTTTGGGAAGGCCCTTCATCATCAGCAAGGTGCTAGGGAACGACGCCTACTATCTGATCGACGCTTAGAAGCCTCGAGCGCGCAAGAGGGACGACTCCGGCAAAGAAACAGAGCACCCGTGGAACGCGAATCTTCTTTGAAGATTTTATAGTTGATGCAGTATGTATTGCACTACCCTCTTTGTATTAAAGTACTAAGACCTTAGGCCCCCCGGGACGAGCTCGGGGACTGCCTTTTTGATTATCTGTATGATAAGAATTATGCTTCCGAATATGCTGCTCTTTTTATCATATCGTTCGCACCGGTCCGACTAGTCGCCCGGGACTTGCTCCTCTTGCGCTTATGGAATGCTTCTCGCGGTCGACAAGTAATGTGTTACGCCAAGCCGCCTCTCGTCGAAAGTCGCGAGTCGCAGAGCATCGCCGGTAGGCAGGGAACACGCAAGAACGAAAGCATACGATGAAAAATGGCTAAGGACCTAAAAGCTTACGATAGCCCAAGCCGGGCTACCAGCCTTCCCCCACCGAGCCGACTAATGAGCGTTCGGCTCATTGCCTCGACTTTTATCAAGGACAGCCGACTCTTGAATAGTCGGCCTGTCGCTTCCTAGCCGACTTGCTAGAAAAAACTCTAAATGGCTAAGTACTTGCCTTCCTAAAGTAGCCGAGCACTTGACCCGGCACACCGCAGAAAGATTCGCCCACCGCAAGGCGGCAACTAAAGGAAGGCGGCAAAGGAAAAGTCTAAGGAGCAATAAGCAAGGAAAGGCAGAAATTAGATAAATATTTACATAGGCCCTCGTCAATCTCCAATAAGAATTGAGGATACACCCTGGGTGGAATTGTTCGAACCTAACAAGTCTTTCAAAAGAACAATGAAGACAGATAAATGTATGCGATCTAGAGGCGGCCTCCGGAGCCGGAGGATTTCGAGGTGACGACGGTGTCGGATGCCGGGGCGGCGGCTGGGCGGTCTCACTGAGTACGCCTCCCGCGCATCGCTTTGTCCCAGCTGCTCGTTGTTCGAGGCGCTGATGTCGGGCCGAGGCTGCCGCCGCTTTCGTCTTCCGCACCTCCTCTCGCCTCCATCCTCCGACTCGCCCTCCTCCTCGTCTTGAGTCGATCACTCCGCCGAAGTCTTCTCAGACTCCGTTCATCCTCAACCAGTCCGCGTAGCCTCTCGCCGCCTTCATCCGGCGGGCATGAAGACGCTGTGTCCGTACTCGGCGATGGCCGCCCAGGCTGACAAGGGCGCTTCTCGGCCTCCAGCTCGGCTCGCTTCGATCAAATGCGCCGTGGTCCAGTGTCCAGCCCTCGATACCACGCCTTGACAAACCCAAGGCCTGCATGCTCGGCCCGGCCGAGGAGCCTTTCTTCCAAGCCTCAAAGGCGGCGGCGATTTCCAGCCGGGCCGGCGGTCCGATGGCGGTGCAAAGAGCTGCACGTCCGCCACAGGCGGCAACCACTTGGGCACCGCACGTCAAGAAGGCGCAATGACGGTGAGTAGGACGAAGACGAGCCCGATGCTCGGCTGCTCGCCGATGGTTCGGGGGCGCATGCGGCAATCACCTCACCTTTTCGCCTTTTCGCCTCCGAGCGCCTCGATGGCTGTGAGGGACGGCTTGTGAATGGCCGGAAAGAAGTTCGCCAAGGCGTAAAAGAAGATAGTCGAGAAATCAGAAGTCAGCCCGACTACGAGTCGGAAGACCAAAGAAGCGAAAAGACTTACCGTCGACGATGTCCTTGAGCTCGTGGTAGCCGGAGGTCGCGATCGCCTCCCGATCAGTCCGGGCGAGCTGTTCGACCGAACTCGCCATGAGGGCATTCTCCGCGACTTACGTTGTCCGCGCTTCCGGAGCAACTCTTCGCCGCCACCAGGCTACACCAAAGCAGATCGCGCTTTTGGCGAGCCTGTCAGACTCCTCCTCCTTGGCACGACGAGCAGGTTGGCCTCGCCCAGCCGTTTCGGAGGGCGGCAAGCATACTCAAGAACGGAAGAAGAAGACAAGAAAGTCATCAAGAAGGTAGATCACGGGAGATCCGCCCGACCGCCAGCCATCGGCCCGAATCTCGGGACTACACACTTCTTGGTAGCCATACTTGCCATGGAGAAGAAGGAAATATAATCGCCGGAGAGATCTGCCCGATCGCTCAACACGGCCCGAGCCTCGGGACTTACCCGTGGATGCGCCAAAGGCGCTTCGCCAAGAAGGAAGAAATAACTCACCTCGGCTCCGTCAGTCGGCGGTCCGGCTTATTCAGCCTCGACGCTGCGTTGAAGGCAAGGGCGCCGAGATTATGATATTCCTGCAAAGCCGCAAAGGCAAAAGTCATCCCCGGAGTCATTGAGAGGAGTTCAATCACCGCTACTCGAGCCAACCGAACTGGACTACACTCGATGGAGGGCTGCGCGCCTTCACGAGAAAGATAGAAATTTAAAAAGAGAAAGGAAACATACCGACGGATGTCCGCACGCCGAGCGCGCTGGTGCAGAGTTGAGGGCGCTCCGCCGCGACAGCCTTTGACAGACGCCCAGAGGGCTCGATTCAGCGGGCCGGTGCCGCCCACAGAATTCAGCCGGTGGGCGGCGGCTGAGGCCTCGACGCCCAGATTCGCCAACTTGCTTGCGCCAGCCTCCCGAGCTTGCGGCGCCGAGCTCGTCCTCTCAAGCCGGCGGCGTACCGGCACGGCGACCTGAAGAAGCAGCCGCGCCTCGGCGTTGTCCGTAGTCGGAGGATCCTGCGGGTCCACCGGCTGCTTGCCATGCGGCCTCCTAGATGGAGGCGGATGCGATGGAGGCGGCGCATGGGTGTCCGGGCCTGAGGCGTCGCCGCCCTCCTCCACGAGAGGGTTCTCGGTGCCGACCTCTCTGGCCTGCCCCGTGAACTTCAGAGCCAGCAGCGCCGACGACAACGGAGGGACGAGCATCGCCGATCGGCGACGCGACCTCTGCCAAAGACGCTTCGTCAAGGCGGCGATCTCGGCCTCCTCCGGCCTCCGCCTGGCATTGGCGGCCGCCTTCTCAGCCTCCGCTTTCTCCAGCGGTCGGCCTCCTCTTCATCGCGCTTCTCCCGCTGCCTGCCTGCCGCCTCCCGAAGGTCGGCGGCGGATCGACCCGCCGAGTGTTGGCGGATGTCTCTACCCGACCCCATGACAGAGGGGACGGCAGCTCTCAAGGGAGAGGGAGCTCGGAGGAGACCGAGGGAAAATCAAAGAAGGCTCGGATAAGATCCAACAAAGAAAATGAAAGAGTAAAAAAGACTTACGCTGAAACTAGCGGCGGCCTTCTCACTTCCCTTCGAAGCGGTTGGCCTCGCGTCGCCCTCCCGCTTGGTCGCGGGGCCGCCCCTTGAACTTTCTTACCTTGCCGCGGGCTGCCCGGGCGTGGCGCTTTGCGCCGACTTGGCCGAGGGGCTGCCCTCGGTTGGCGGCGTGGGATGACTTCCACGCCGGGCGTCGCCCTCGGGCCGGGCGGCGGTGGCCGATGGCCTGAGGCCGCCATCCGCTTCTCTCCGCTCGGCCGGGTTTTCAGCCGCCGCCGCCTCAAGTCGGGTCGCCGACATCAGTGTCCTCGCACCGACGAAGTCGCTGCCTCCATGACGCCGGCCGGCACCGTGAGGGGATTCGCAAGAAACCAATGATGATTAGAAGCCGGATTCGCCGCAAGGAGGAACAAGCTACGTATGATGCGACTTACCATTGAGGGGGTTGTCGCGAGTACGGTTTCCCGTCGAACTGCCAGCCCGTGAACTCGCGCAGGCGCTGATGTGGTTCACCAAGTTCGCCACCTCGCTGGGCATTTCCTTGGTACACACTTGGCTCGGATCGTGGCGGCCGCCATCCGGACAGATGAGGTGAGGCCGGCCTCGGTGTGGAGGACTCGGCGCCACGGCGCGCGAAGATCGGATCCGACGAGGCCCCGATCGCAGGCAGAATCCTGGAGTCGCTGCCACGGAGCCGCCCGAGGGAGACAGCGATTTGGACCGGTGGGACCAACCGCCAAGCCTGCCACCGAGGCTCGGGTCGGGGCGGCAAGTTGACCCCGCCATCGGTGGAGAGGTTCTTCACGAGAAGTAAGATCGCTGCCACATCTTCACCGACTTCACCAGCGAGATGGGAGGGAAAGGGTTGTCGCCCGTCGAGCGCCGCACCTCAAGTAGGTGCCAAGACTGAGCCAGGCGTGCGGCGGCTGAGTACCGAGCCAAGAGAAAAATTCTCCCCACAACTCGAGGGTGGGGAGAACGCTGAGGTAGCCTTCGCATTGCAGTGGCGGCGGAAAGCAGCACCACCACGCTTTGGGGTGAGGTGGTGCGTCAAGATTATGGAACTCCGTAAACGAGCGGAAGAACCCGCCGCCGCAGCCCTAGCCCACGATTAGGTGCGAGCGGAAGACCTCCGCCGCCTCCTCCGTAAGGGCCGGATCTCTCCCACCGGCGCGGGACGGGCGCGCACCAGGTCCGCGCTCGGGAGACGGCGGGTCCGGTGGAGAAACTCGATGTGCTCCGCCTCCACGTCCGAGCCGTCCCACACGCCAGAGCGCGAGGCGGGGGGCGCGGCGGAGGAAGAGCTCATCGCCGATGAGAGAGGATGTTTTGGCTCGCGGCGGAGGAAGAAGAGAAGGCAGGAGAGCGGGGGAGAAGGTGTGCGTGCAGTGCCGCCCCGCTCCTCCCCGCCTATTTATAGCCCTATGGGCTGAGGAGCCGAGGGGGCGGACGTGGGATTAATCCGCCCGAGCCCCACGCCGACGATGCATTCCCACGGGTTATCGCGCGCAGAATAACGGGGATGCCAACCGCCCGCGCGTCATAGCGGATCCGCTCGGAAGCCGAGGCGCGGTAATGACGGGCCCCACCTGGCGGCCCGTCCCGTCGCGCGCATGGGTGGGCAGACTATCCTCCCCACGTGGCGCCACGCGATAGGACCGTCTCAATGGCGGCAGGGAAGCGTATCCGATACGCCGCCTGTTTTCCCGCCACGACTTACGAATAATGGCCCCTCGCTGAACAAGTCCGACTTCGGCGAGTCGGCCCGAAGAAACAGCGGCCGAGTCCCAGAATCGGCGCTGAGAAGATTGAAACTGTTGAAGCCCCACGAGGCGGCGCCCGCCGGGCTTCACCAGCTTCGGGGTCTACTGTCGGAGTAATGGGCCATGGGTAGGCTGACCCGGGATCTAGGATCTTTCAAGACATCGGGGCAGGCCGCGCCCCTCTGGCCGAGTCCCAGCCTGTCGGGGTGAACTCTGGGCGGCCACGAGCACCTATGGGGCACGGGGGCCCCTTCTAGTCCGCAAGGAGCTGAGGGCGGCGCAGAGAGCGATCAAGGTCCTGCGCTGGGGAGACGGGCGATTTACTCCAGCTTGGGGCTCTCCGAGATAAAACCCCTACTGCTTTTTGTTCTTGTATTTGATCTTGCTTGAGAGCGCGAGCGATGGTGGTGTTGTGGGTGTCGACGAACCGAACCCCTTCTACGTACGCATGGGCCTCCCTTTTATCGCTCAAGGGGCGCCAACAGGTGGCAGCGTAGGAAGAGGGGGTAGAAAGGTAAAAACGCAGTTTGGTACAACATTGACCAACCGTGTCCCCTACCTAACTCTGACGGCAGGGGACAAGGGCAATTAATGCCCGTCCGGTCGCCCAACAAAGGCAAAGAAACGATCATAGGTGAGCCACCGGCTGCCACGATGGCGCCTCCGCTCACCCCGCCACACCGCCCGCATGGCTATGCAAATACCGCCACGCGTTCTCGACGGTCCCCGGCGGACACGCTGTCGGACGCGCTGGGTTTTGGGGTGTGGGTGGCAGCCTTGCCGCTCAGCGTCGCCGCGTCATTTCTTTTTTGTCGGGCCGCAAGCTTGTTTGTTGCCGGCCTTGCCGGACGCACGGGCGTCGCGGCAAGTCTTTTGAAGCGCCTTAGTCGGCCTTCCCGCAAGCTCCTCTTGCCGGGCCTTTGTTTCTCGGGCTTGATACTTTGTTCTTGAATGGCAGTAATAGGCAATGACGGAGGGTTTTGGCGGGCGCCGGCGAAGCCTTGCCGCTGGGCGACGCGATGCCTAGCACAAGTTCGGTGTACTAAGGTACCCCTACTTTAGTACACCGACAGAGCCCCCTGCCTAGGCTATACACGGTGCCGAGCATCAAGGCCAGCCCAAAACAAGGCATGGGCACGCGCCCGGTCCACACAAAACCCACTCCGCCCACCGCTGCCTTCCTCAACGCACGCCGATTATGGCGCTGCGTGGGAGGCGTGGGTGGTAGCGCGCGCTGATTTCGGCGCCCACCCTTTGATCACGGGCAGGTGAGGTCACTTCACTGCCGCCTCCTTGCCTTCCCCGCCACGCTGCCCCATGCGGTGGGGTCGGGCGGCGGCGTGGGAAACCGAGCCACGGGCGGAGGTGGTGAGCCAGCCCCGCCTTCCGCCTCTCCCAAGGCCCGACATGAGCTGGGCGGCCTAGTCCCCACTTCGCCCTTAAAAGGGGCGGAAGGGGAGCGCAAAAATCCCGCACTTCCTCATCTTCGCTTTGCTTCAACTTCTGCTATTCTTCCTCCCCTCTGCCATGGAGGGAGGGAACCCTGGTCCTTCAACGGTGGCAGCGAGGGTCGCTACCAGGAAGCGCGCCTCTCCCTATCCCGCGCCTGTGGTGGCGGAGCCGGCCACGAGGGGGAGAGGGAGGGGGCGAGGCCGCGGACGAGGTCGAGGACGTGGTCGAGGCGCTCGGGGAAGAGGCGGCCGGGGCGGTGCGCCACCTCGCCCCGCCGGCAGCTCTTCTCTCGAGGCGGTCCACACCGGGACGACCTGCGGGAGTTCTTCATGAAGCTGCGCCGAGCACCTGCCGCCGCTTCCGCCTTCCGCTCCATTGGCGGAGCACGATGGAACCAGACCCACCCGAGATGTTGAGTTATGCGATGAGGGGCTGCGGATCAGCGCACTCGAAGTTAGTGTCGATCCCCACCCGGCGTGATGTACTTCGATCGAGGGTGGAAGACATTCGCCGCATCCACAGCTTGACGGCGGGTTCACCTCCATTTTGTTAATGGAGGGCGATCTTCTCGCCGCCAAGGTCTTCGGGACTCCGCACCCGGGCGAGATGTTGCGGACAGCTCCTCCG
Organism: Aegilops speltoides; assembly: GCA_021437245.1. Lineage (NCBI taxonomy): Eukaryota > Viridiplantae > Streptophyta > Magnoliopsida > Poales > Poaceae > Aegilops > Aegilops speltoides. The sequence goes on along the minus strand of CM038145.1, from coordinate 93,430,859 downwards.
ATAGCGAAGACTCTCGAGCGAGAGTGACGAGGAGGAGAGCGACAATGACGACGACGGGCGGCGAGTCCGACTAGGCGCTTGGTCGCCGCCAGCAGACCACCGGGCGACCCCATCATCCGGTCGCTGCCTTCGAACTCCCCCCGCCGCCTCTTGGGCGGCCATGGGGAGGCTGCGGAAGAGGAAGAGGGTGGCGGCAAGGCCGCTCAAGTCGGAGTACGAGGGCGAGGTGCCTCGACAACGTGGCCGACGTCCCGCCGCCTGCCTCGAAGCCTCGCTCTCGGCGCCTTCTCCGCCAAGCTCCCCGCCGCCCCTAGGGTGTTCTCTTGGTGTCTTCCGCCTATAGCTCACCTAGGCGCCTTCTGCCCCTTCCCAAAGAACTTCTCTGCCGGGCCTCTTGACCTACCTCCTAGAGAGAGAAACAGAGAGGGATTACGGGCATCTTATCTTCTTAGTTTGTAAGCCTTCGTGCCTTAGCTGCATTTAAAACTTGTAATCCTCTCTTTCATGTTTTTCATCCTCTATGGACTTGTATTGAATGGGATATTTTTAATGAAAAGAGGGAATGCTTGCCAGGTTACGCCCTTTACTTGATCCTGCGGCCTTGTATGTTTCCCACCCCACGCTCGAGGGAACTTGCCGTACAACCATTACACTTGTCGAAGCTGAAAATCAGCAACTACCGGGCGGTCTGTTTCCGGCAAGAAACCTTGTCGGGCCAGTTGCAGTGCACTTGTTTTGTTGAGTGGACTCGAAAACTTATCAAGGGCGCAACTCAGCCACGATTCGGCTCCTCCGCGCACAGGTTTTCCCATACAAGGCATGCTCGTTCAAGGACACGGCCTCGCATCCCTCGGTCCATGGGAGGATGCATGAAGAGGGATGAAAAGCTTATCTGATATCACAGCCCCCGGCAACTCTGGCTTGTCGGGACATAGGAGCCTGCGCCCTTTTCCTTTTTTCTGCTGCTGCATCGCAGCCCCCGCGACCTCGCTAGTGCGAGGAACTTTGGTACTGCAGCCCCCAGAACGCCGGGTTTGTCGGGGCCCAGCACGGCGCTTCTTCGCTTCCTTGGCGCTGTCATTCCAGTTATGAGAATAACTTAGACAGCGCTGTAATAAGTTACTTTCGTGACGTAACTCCGTGTTGGGCAACGCAGTGCTGTGCTTCATCCTTTGTATGTTCGTACTCTACGCTTTTAGGGTACTTGCCGGCGCATACATGCTTGCTGAGTGCGGAACATCAGCAGCCGTCGGGCGGTGTAGCCTCCCGCAAGAAGCCTCGCTGGCTTAGTTGCAGTAGCGCTTTCATCGCTTGAGCGGACTCAAAACGAATCAAGGGCTTAACTTAGCCATGAGTCGGCCTCCGCGCACAAGTTTCTCATACAAAGGACGCCCCACTAAAGCTTGCTTATGTTACATCCTCTACCTCACAGCACCCCTTTGTATGTTCCTACCCCACGCTTTTTAGGAAACTTGCCGCGCTTAACACACTTGCTGAGTGCGGAACATCAAGAACTACCGGGCGGTGTTGTTCCGCAAGAAACCTTGTCGGGTTAGTTGCGCAAGACTTTTATTGTTGAGCGGGCTCAAACAAAGCAAGGGCGCAACTTAACCACTTAGTCGGTCCCTCCGCTGCACGGGTTTTTCATACAAGGTAGAAACGCTCATGGAATATAACATAGAAATTTAAAACTGAAAATGTTCTCGACTCAAACTTGGGCAACTTATCTTTTCATCTTCGGCTTCGGGCCGCAAGACTCCTCCCGGATATCCTCCCTTGTACGCTTTTCTCCCTCACGCTTTCGTGGACCCCGCCGACGAAACACACTTGCCGAAAGTGCGGAACATCAGCGCACACACCGGCGTGTTGCCCGCAGAAGAACTCGCCGGGCTAGTTGCGCGCCGCCATCGCCGAGCGGACTCGAATAGATCAAGGGCGCAACTTAGCCACGATTCGCCCCTTTGCGCATGTGTTTTCCGTGACAAGGTATGGACTTTCAAGAATACGACTCAAAAGTTCAAACTCGATCGCTCTCTTAGCCCTGCTGGCCGGTAGAGCTCGATGGCATCGCCCTCGACGGCAGCGCAAGACTCCGGAGAGGTGCGCTATCGGGCAGTACCAGAGCCGCTTCTCGCCGGGCTTGGTCTTTGGTGAAGTTATCTTTGCCTTCTTGCACTTGCCGGCGGAGCTCGATGGCGCGGCCTCGACGACAAAGAAGCGCCCGGGAGGTGCGCTTGCCGGAGTGGGCACCGAGCTATCCTGCCGGACTTGGCCTTCCTCTTCCCCGGGAGCTTCAATGCAAGTGGTTTGCGCTCGCGCGGCTGCAGCTTCCCCAGAGATCTTGTCGGTGCAGATAAGTGCATCCTTCTTGTCACCTTGGACAGAAATGACACTTATTGGACCAGGCATCTTGAGCACGCCAGTAGGCGAGGAGAGGCTGCCATGAACTTGGCGAAGCGCAGACGGCCTAGTATCCCGCTGTAGGGCAACGGATATCGCAACATCAAATGTGACTTTCTCCGCCCCAAGTTCAGCTCGCTGCCAAACGCCACCGGGCAGGTGATCTTCCCATTCGCTTGCTCCTTCCCGGATTTATCCCTTGAAAGGTACCCGCTTCGAAGCTCATTGTCGGGATCCGAGTTTCTTGAGCACCGCGGAGGAAATCAGGTTCAGCCCGCCCCGCCAACCAACATCTTCGTGACCTTGAGGTTGCGGATTGTTGGTGAGACCAACATCGGCAAGCACCGACCGCGGTGATGCGATCGGGTGATCCTCAACGTCAAGATGATGGGCGGCTGACCACTTCGTGAGGCTTGTGCGACTCGACGGACGGTTCTGCGCTGCGCTCACTTCTTGCACCCACCGCTTGAGTTAGCGGTGCGAGGTGTGCGAGAGGCGCCACGGCCGATGCACAACACCTCTGTTGCTTCAAACTCTTGGTCATCAGTCTCATCTTCCTCCATCTCATCGCCCTCATCTTCATCTTCATCCTTATCGCGCCACGGGAGGCTCTCGCCTCCTTGCCGCTGCTTGGCCTTGCCGCGGTGCCCTCCCCAGGCGGGAAGCTTCTTGCCGGATCCTCCGCCACCTCCCTGGGCCCTCTCCTTGTCGCGGCACTCGTACTCAGCTTTTTGTAGCTCCGCCATCTGCTCAACTTTCTTGCAGGTTTGGAGATCATGGCCCTTGGTGCGGTGGATCTTGCAATACCGCTTGCCGGAGCCATCCTGCTTGTCGGCGGCTACCACGGCTCGCCGAGTCAACGGCTCGCCTTGTCGGAGCCGCCTCTGTTTTAACGCCGACCGCTAGCACATCCTTAGCTTTTCTCTTCCCGTTGTTCCGCCCGGTTCTTCCTTGCCGGGCGGCATCCTCACCGCCGATCCTTCGCTTCCCGCGATCTCTCCGGGATCTTCCTCCTCCTCAGCCCGTGCACACTTGTCGCCGAGCATAAAGCTCATCGACATCTCTAATCTTGCACATCGCCATCTCTCCTCATCTCCGCGTTACGCGACGTTTCGATGGAACGCTACCGATAACCGCGCAGGGTGGACGTCGATGTTGCGCCGCACCGCTGAATCTCTCGTATGTATTTACGCAGGGCTCTCCTCCTCTCGAAGAGCAATGCAGATCGCTTCGCCATGGGGTTTGTGGTCACCGTGAAGGCGCCACAAACCGATGACACAGTCCGCCCATCAAGAGATGGAGCCGTCCGGCAAGTGCATGAGCCAAGATCTCGACATTGGGCTTGAGCACCAGCAGAAGTAGTTGGCGAGGATCTTCGTCAGCCCCCGCAGCCTGCACCGCGATGGTGTAGATGCCGAGGAACTCCGACGGATGTATCCTGCCATCATACTTCTCGCACGCCGGGCTTGAAGTTCTGGTCTTGGGCCATCGGATTTGCCGCAGCTCACGGTGAACGCAGGGCAACTCCGCGATACGGCAAGTCGCCTGTTCTTCGGGCGCATGCATGTCGACAAGGCCCAGCGGGCTGGTCCGATTGACGCCGCGACTTCCTTCAAGGCCGATGCGGTGCGAAGCGCTTCGCGCCGCCGTTTGGAGCACGGGCGCTGATCACGGCGAAGTTCGCGGGTTCGACGACGCAGATGGAGTCGGCGCCGGGGTTGGCCCGGCGAGCCGGGCGATCTTGTCCCGGGCTGGGAGTGCACGGAGGTGGCACCCCTGAAGGTCTTGTCGGCGCCAACCGCGCCGGGCGCCCGCCGGGCTTTAATGCGCTGGTCGCTGGGCTTGTCGCCGCATGGCGGCCGGCGAGGTTGTAAATGGTCATCCTCCGCCGTCAATCTTGTGCGGCGCCGAGGGTAATCTAAAGAAGCAATGGCTCGGCCAGCGCTTCTCGCTGTCTTGGGTGGCGGTGGCGACGAAGCGGCGCGAGGAGCGGATGTGCCGGACTCCCACCGGATTGGGAGGAGCAACACCGCCCCGGCGATCAGACCTCACTTGCGCCAAAGATGTCGGGCGCAGCATGCCGACTCGAATGTCCCGCGACCCACCAGCTTGGCCTTGCTCCACGCAAGCACGGTGCTAGGAGCACCGGGCGTTGTTGACCTTGCACCTCCGGGAAGGGTGCGGCATCTGCACGGTCGCCGACGCTATGGGCCTTGTTCTTGGATCTCGTGACGACGCAGTCCCCACCGCCGGCCGCCCGCTTCCTCCGCCGGCGCCCACTCCACCGCCCGCTGTTCCGGCGGTGGTAGAATCAATGTAGATGAGCGCCACCTCCAAGGCTTCTTCTTTGGTGGCATGTTGATGAAGGCGTTGATGTAGCGCGCGCGGAGACCGGATCAGATGCTCACGACCTCGACGCAGCCCCCTACCTGGCGCGCCAAAGATGTCGGGGTGAACTTTGGGCGGCCACGAGCACCTATGGGGCACGGGGGCCCCTTCTAGTCCGGCAAGGGAGCGGAGGGCGTGCACAGAGCAGATCGAGGTCGGGCGCGCGGGGGAGACGGACGATTTTACCCACCGGGCTCTCCTGAGAGATAAAACCCCATCGCTGCTTTTGTGCTTGTATTTGATCTTGCTCGAGAGCGCGAGCGTATGGTGGTGTTGTGGGTGTCGAATGAACCGAACCCCTTCTACGTACGCATGGGCCTCCCTTTTATAGTCCGAAGGGGGCGCCAACAGGTGGCAGCGTAGGAAGAGGGGGTAGAAAGGTAAAAACGCAGGTTGGTACAACAGTGACCAACAGTGTCCCCTACCTAACTCTGACGGCAGGGGACAAGGGCATTTAATGCCCGTCCAGCCTTCCCGGCAAGCTCCTCTTGCCGGGGCCTTTGTTTCCTCAGTTGATATTTTGTTCTTGAATGGCAGTAATAGGCAATGACGGAGGGCCTTGGCGGCGCCTCAAGCCTTGCCGCTGGCGCCATGATCGCTCGTGGCACAAGTTCGGTGTACTAAGGTACCCCTACTTTTGTACACCGACACAGCCGGCGACCTTCGGAGAGGCCGAGTCCCAGAGGGCGATCTCCCGCGAAGCCGAGTCCCAGACGACGACTTTAAAGCAAGCCGACTCCGGCTTATGACCTCCGTGAGTGCCGACTATGGAGTCGCCCGCGACATTTCACGAAGATCGATGCAGTACGGCCCCGACGCGGCCGCCCTTCCCGCCCACGAGGGGTTGGCATGGCTACAGGAGCCAGACGCCGGAGATCTCCGGCAGGCGCGCACTATTGCCATGCCTCCTCGACCTCAGCCACAAAGGCGTGATGCACTGCGCCCACGACGCCGCCCGACGCCCAGAGATCGCAGGCCACCCGCTGGGTGAATCGAGACGGCAGAGCGCGAAGACAGCCCCGAGGAGTCACCTCCACGGAGTCGGGCCACCCGCCAGGCCCCACAAGCCATAAACCAGATTGATGGGGAGGGCGATGGTGATCGCTGACAGACGGCGGCATCAAGGTTAATGACACCCATGACCAAGCCTCGGCTATCAAGAGTGCAGACAAGAAATTCGGCTCGTCCGCTGGACCCACCAATGGTCAGCCCCGGGGGCAGAAGGACGGCGGCAAGTGAGAGACAGACTGGGGCCACGCCAGGTCAGACATTATTGTACTCTTGGGGTAGGCCTATATAAACCCCCCGGCACCCATGCAAAGGGTTCGCCTTTGATAGAGTTAGACACATAGACAGGGAAGAGAGAGCCACTTAGCTCCTCTTGCCTCCCCGATACAGCTCTAGGAGCACCCTTGTAACCATCTCGCATAGTGACCATGCGGAGACCCCGCAGCAGCAGAGGGTGTTATCTCCCGAGAGCCCCGAAGTGGGTAAGATTCAGCGGCGCAGCATGTTCTGCGCCATCCTGCTTTCTGTGCACCGCGACGTTCTACTCGCCCCCACCATGATAAGCCATCCTTTGGCATATGTCGCACCTAACCCCCGACAAGAAAGCTCCTCCTCGTTACCTAATTCATCATAAGAAATAGTAGGAGGATATTGGGAAGTCTCTTCCCTTTCATTAGTATTCTCTCCATCTTCTATTTGCTTTCTTTTATTTATGTAATTGGAAATATAAGGATTTTCAATGCAATTCACCGCACAATACATATAAATTTCCTCTAGATCAATATCAAGAAAATTCTTAAGGTTAAATTCTGGAATATGCTTAGTTGCACGTTTCAATTCTACATAACCCAAAACCAAACTAAGTTCATTATGATGTGCAAGGGAAATCAAGTCATCACAATTTTTGGACACGATTCGATCATGAAATAATTTGCATCGGAGATTTAAATGACCATGTTCATTGCAAAGTTCACAAGTTCGGTAAAGATATTTTAAATTTTCAGCACTAACATTTAGCCTTTCTTGCAACCATTTAGTTTCTAAATGCTTATGCCTCTTGGAATATATATCTTCCCTATTTGGTGTGTACTTGCAAACCCAATACACTCCACAAAAATTGACATGCTTATAGGAGACATTTTCATCATAACTAGTGCAATCATCATTAGTACTATGGATATTCAAAGAGTTCATACTAACAACATTGCAATCATGCTCATCATTCAAAGATTTAGTGCCAAACATTTTATAGACTTCTTCTTCTTGCACTTGAGCACAATTTTCCTTTTCATCAGACTTACGAAAGATATTAAAAAGATGAAGCGTATGAGACAAGCTCAATTCCATTTTTCGAAATGTTCTTTTATAAACTAAACTAGTGATAAAACAAGAAACAAAAAGATTTGATTGCAAGATCTAAAGATATACCTTCAAGCACTCACCTCCAAGATCGGCGCTTAAAAAGAGCTTGATGTCTACTACACAACCTTCTTCTTGTAGACGTTGTTGGGCCTCCAAGTGCAGAGGTTTGTAAGACAGTAGCAAATTTCCCTCAAGTGGATGACCTAAGGTTTATCAATCCGTGGGAGGCATAGGATGAAGATGGTCTCTCTCAAGCAACCCTGCAACCAAATAACAAAGAGTCTCTTGTGTCCCCAACACACCCAATACAATGGTGAATTGTACAGGTGCACTAGTTTGGCGAAGAGATGGTGATACAAGTGCAATATGGATGGTAGATATAGGTTTTTGTAATCTAAAAATATAAAAACAGCAAGGTAACTAATGATAAAAGTGAGCACAAACGGTATTGCAATGCTAGGAAACAAGACCTAAGGTTCATACTTTCACTAGTGCAAGTTCTCTCAACAATGACAACATAACTGGATCATATAACTATCCCTCAACATGCAACAAAGAGTGACTCCAAAGTCACTAATAGCTGAGAACAAATGAAGAGATTATTGAGGGTACAAAACCACCTCAAAATTATTCTTTCTGATCGATCTATTCAAGAGTCCGTAGTAAAATAACATGAAGCTATTCTCTCCATTCGATCTATCCTAGAGTTCGTACTAGAATAACACCTTAAGACACAAATCAACCAAAACCCTAATGTCACCTAGATACTCCAATGTCCCCTCAAGTATCCGTGAGTATGATTATACGATATGCACCACACAATCTCAGATTCATCTATTCAACCAACACAAAGTACTTCAAAGAGTGCCCCAAAGTTTCTACCGGAGAGTCAAGACGAAAACGTGTGCCAACCCCTATGCATAAGTTCACGAGGTCACGGAACCCGCAAGTTGATCACCAAAACATACATCAAGTAGATCACATGATATCCCATGGTCACCATAGATAAGCACATGCAAGACATACATCAAGTGTTTCTCAAATCCTTAAAGACTCAATCTGATAAGATAACTTCAAAGGGAAAACTCAATCCATTACAAGAGAGTAGAGGGGGAGAAACATCATAATATCCAACTATACTAGCAAAGCTCGCGATACATCAAGATCGTGCCGAATCAAGAACATGAGAGAGAGAGAGAGATCAAACACATAGCTACTGGTACATACCCTCAGCCCCGAGGGTGAACTACACCCTCCTCGTCATGGAGAGCGCCGGGATGATGAAGATGGCCACCGGTGAGGGATCCCCCCCTCCGGGAGGGTGCCCGAACAGGGTGCCAATTGGGTTTTGGTGGCTATAGAGGCTTGAGGCGGCAGAACTCCCGATCTATCGTTGTCCTCAATGTTTTTAGGGTATATGGAGATATGTAGGTGAAAGAAGTCGGTCAGGGGAGCCACGAGGAGCCCACGAGGGTGGGGGGCATGACCAGGGGGTAGGGCACGCCTCCCTGCCTCGTGGATTCCTCGTTGCTTCCCTTACGTGCACTCCAAGTCCCCTGGATTGCTTCCTTTCCAAAAATAACTCTCCCGAAGGTTTCATTCCATTTGAACTCCGTTTGATATTCCTTTTCTTCGAAACACTGAAATAGGCAAGAAAACAACAATATGGGCTGGGCTCCGGTTAATAGGTTAGTCCCAAAAATAATATAAAAGTGCTTAGTAAAGCCCATAAACATCCAAAATAGATAATATAATAGCATGAATGCTTCATAAATTATAGATACATTGGAGACGTATCAGTGGGTCCCAGAAGTCAGGGGGGAAACATTTTTTCATGAAATACGGTGGCCCGTCCGGTGGGTCCCTGCTGTCAGGTGGAGGAATAATTATTTTGCGCGTAATAAGGAGGCACTTCCTTGCGGCTGCCGTGGGCCCAGCTGTCAGCCTCTCCACGTACAATGCTCTTCCGATGGAAGTCGTTCCTTGACCATGTTGACCATGCCCAGCCAAGAGCACCAGGGCGGTGGACGACAGCGAGGCCTAGGAAGGAGACGACGCGGAGCCGGGGAAGACGCAGCAGTGGATGCCCATGCGGAGAGGAGTACGAGGGTTCACTGGTTTGAATGTGGTGTGAGGCTGCCGTCGCCACAGAATAACAGGGGGTGTGGGTGAGTAGAGGGATGGCATGGCCAGCGGTGGGAGTAGTAGGGGGCGGTGAGGCCTCCGCGACATCACAACCAACCACGGGAGGCAGGAGCACGCGGCACGACCGGCGCTGGTTTGGGCGGCTGGAGCAAGAAGACCAAAGATTGAAGAAGCACTACGACTGTTGGATGGACATCGTACGGTCACTGGAGCTAGAATCGTTCATATTGACTAAGTTGACAAAGACCTCCGTCCCCATCAACTTAGTAGACCCACAAGTCAGCCTCCCACTATGGTGGGTCCCAACTAGCAGGGGGTATTCATTTTTTTGTGCGTAATAAAGAGGCACTTCCGTGCGTGCGAAGATATAGCTGGCGGGTCCAACCTGTCAGCGGGGGACACGTTTTTTTCATGAAATACAGAGGACCTTGTGGTGGGTCCCAGTTGTCAGGTGGAGGAATCATTATTTTGTGCGTAATAAGGAGGCATTTCCTTGCGTGCAACCGTGGACCCAGCTGTCGCGGGAGTAGAGTCGCAGACAGAGAGGTGTACGAGGGTTAACTAGTTCTGGTGCGCAGTGGTTCGGCAGTCGATGGAGAAGAATAGGAGGTGTAGAGGGGTGGAGGGGTGTCCTGGCCAACGGTGGGGTAGCGCTTCACAGTGAAGTGTGCTAAGCAGAGCTGCTAGCAGCAGGAGGCGGGAGCAGGTGGTCCCGGCGGCGCTGGACGAAGAAGACAAGAGATTGAAGATGGATGCCGGTCGTTGGATGTAAATCCAACAGCTAACGATGTCAGAATCATTTGTTGACTAAGTTGACAAAGACTTGCATTGGCTTCAACCTATTGACCCACATTTTAGCCTCCAAAAATGTGGCACGTATTCAACCCATTTTTTTTCCAGAATTTATAGTCAATTTGATCTTTTTTTAGAATTACAGTCCATTAGCTGGGCTAGGTGAACAAATAATGTAGCTTCCATGCTGCCCATTTATTTTTTTCCTAAAAAATTACAGGCCATTTGCACTTTCTCGAAATACACGATTTTGATGGGTTGATTCTAATTATAATGTTGGGTTGGGCGCAACAATGTTATCAAAAAATAAACAGGGGCTGAACATTTTGTTATAAATATATTTAACTAATACGTGATTTATTATTACAAATCTCACCAAGCTTTTGTACACAATCACCAGGATTTTCATTGCGGATTTTTTTGTTAAGAAATTATTTTTTATAAGTTAATAAGATGTGGGATATTGTTTTCTTACATATGTAAGTATCTGTTAAATATATGATGACAATAACAATAATATATAATAACATATAAAATAATTTACTTATATATAATATAGTTAGAAGGGAAACATAAGTTGGACCAGACGTTCCTATTCTTATATAGAAAAATAGAACAGTCCGCTGCGTTTTCTTCAAAAAAATACATAAATTGGGATGCCGATGTTTCAGGAAAAATAAAACCTCGGATGGGAGGTCCATAGGACAACCCTCAAGAAAATACAAACCGGCATGTCATGGGCTGCGCATGTTAAAAAAGAAAGCCTAGATGGGGCAGCTCAAAACCCAGCTGATACTTGCTGCCCCAGTGATAATAAATGATACCGCCGCCTCCGACTTCGCAGAATTTATCTCCTATAGTAACTACGTTGAAGCACCTAAAAAATGTAACTATGTTGAAAACCCGTGGGCCCCGACGTCAGTATAGCATTAGGAGGAAGTATTTTTCGGTGAGGCACTTGCTTGCGTACGGCCATAGACCTGGTGGTTCCCGACTATCCACCTCTCCACGTACAGTCCTCTCCAGATTCCTCTCGTTTGTTCAGCATGTTCACAACGGCAGACAGCGGCGCCGTAGCGAGCGCACAAAGGCGCAGGAGGAGATCCGACCACCTACGGAAGTGCCTTATTTGTAACGAAAGTACTGAACTAGCCTAGTGGCCAAGTGACACTACCCGACAGCTGTTCCGCCCGGGTTCGATTCCACCTGATGCAGTGAAAATATCTCCAATTTTTTGCCCCTATCATTATTGACCTGTGGGTCCCCATTGTCATCTACGCACACCACATCCAACACTTGCCAAAACTTCGTCCCTCGTTTTCTCTGTTTTTCGCACACTCGACATTGTGTGGGCATTTTGAAAATAGCATATCTTTTTGACTGTGCATCATATGAAGATGTGATATGCATGAATATTGATCAACATGATGTTAACTAGCTGGTGGTTCCATTTTCGACCATGAATAAAACTTCCAACATGATGTTAACCCTGCTTGAAAAGGCCGTGTTAATATAAATGCTCTGCCTCTGAAAGTTGCAGTTTCTTATCTGAAACTGAACTTGCAGTTTCTTATCTGAAACTTGTAGTTTCTTCTCTGAGAATCACATTGTCTGCACTTTTATACTCCTATGAAACTACATTTTTAAGTGCTAAAAATAGATCTCTAGAATTCATAAAATACTTCGTATGCTCAATACTGCAAATCTGAAATTCAAAAGACATTCATATTTGAAAGTACTCTCAAAATACACAACACAAAACACAATTCAAAACCTGCAAATACTGACAACCCTAAGCTCCTCCTGATAATTCACAACCTGCCCGACTATTGGGCTGGGGGGGGGCAGTCCCCTCCTATTCCTCGGTGGCGCATACCGCCTGCGTGAGACTATGTGAACAGCGAGGAGAGGATGGCGGTAGTGTCGTCGGGCAACCGCTTTTCTCCTCTTGCAGCTTGGGTTCGGTCGACGAAGACTCCACCGCTCGCTCTGCATGACACCCTCACAAACGACACCCCGTAGATGCTCGATCCTTCAATCTCTGGTGGATGCTCCATCTGGGATCGATACTCCCGCCACCGCTCCCTCACGATCGGATTCGGTGAATCTGTTTGCTCCATGGCCCAGAGGAGCAGCTCTATGTACTCCCGTGCGAGCCCCTTCGGGAGTATCGACGCCTTTTTGCTCTGTTGCAGATATTTGGCCATGGATGTCGCCATCGCCGCTAGTTGGTCCTTGTTGTCAAACCAAGACTGTATCTCCAACATCCTAGCTAGCTTCACAGGGTCGCCGTCTGCGATCCTCACGTATCGGTTGTACTCCTCCATCGATCTACTTCTCCACAGCACCTTCACTCGCCGACGGTGGTTTTTGAATGGAAGAGGAGAGGAGTAGCGCTGGTTTTGGATTAGAACGGGAGAGGAGCGACGCTGGTTTTGGATTGGAACAGGAGAGGAGGGGCGGTGATTTTGAAATGGAAGAGGAGAGGAGCGGCGCTGAATTTAGATTCGAAAAGGAGAGGAGCGGCGATGATTTAAGAGGAGAAGAGCGGAAGAGCGACGCTGGTCTTGGAAGTATTTTTTTGTTTTGCGTATTTTGGGTCAAAGTTTGACCATGTGTTGTATTTTACAAGCAAAATGTGAATGCATGTCACAAAAAATTGTATCGTTTGGTTAGTATCTGAATGTACTTTCAAATTATATTATTTTGGCAACGTATAACATATATTTTATTTGTGAAAATGATGGTCAATTGTATCGCCCTCGATGCGGCTATATCTCCCACGTGTCGAAGCACGACTTAGAGGCATAACCACATTGAAAGCAATGTCGCAAGTGAGGTAATCTTCACACAACCCAAGTAATACATAAGGGGAAAGAGATACATAGTTGGCTTACAATCGCCACTTCACACAACTACATGAGTAAAGCATTACATCATCCAGATACAATCAAGGTCCGACTACGAACCAAAATAAAAGAAGAACCCCAAATGCATAAAGGTCCCCGATCGACCCCAACCGGGCTCCACTATCGATCAACTAGAACGAAACAACACAAAGGGCAAGATCTCCATCAAGCTCCTCCTTGAGCTTGATTGCGCCACCCGCCGTAACATAGGCACCGCAAACTGGTTTTGAAGTATCCGTGAGTCACGAGGACTCAACAATCCCATTACCATGGGTATCAAGACTAGCAAAGCTTAATGGGAAAGGAAGGGGTAAAGTGGTGAGGTTGCAAAGCTGCTAAGCATAGATGGTGGCTAACATACGCAAAGAAGAGCGAGAAGAGAACAAGCGGAACGGTCGTGAAGCTAGCAATGATCAAGAGGTGATCCTGAACACCTACTTATGTCAAACATAACACGTAAACCGTGTTCACTTCCGGACTCCGAGAAGAGACCATCACGGCTACACACACGGTTGATGCGCTTTAATTCGGATCTGTGTCAAGTTGTCTACAACCGACATTAACAAATTCCCATCTGCCACATAACCGCGGGCACGGCTCTCGAAAGTTTATACCTGCAGGGTGTCCCAACTTAGCCCATGACAAGCTCTCGCGATCATCGGCGAATAGACCTTCACCCGAGACACTCCGATCAGCCTCGGTATCCCGTACATCAAGACATTTCGACAATGGTAAAACAAGACCAGCAAGACCTCCCGCGTGCCGACATCCCGATAGTAGCCGCAGATCTCGCCTCGAGCCACGACCGATGAGCACTACGCATAACTAGAACCAGCCCTCAAGTTTCCCGAGGTGGCGCCGCAAGTGGTTTAGTTTGGACCAACACTTAGACAAGCATTGGCCCGGGGCTAAAATAAAGATGACCCTTGGTATGCGCGACTCCCAAGGAAAAAAATAGGTGGTGGTGAGGCAAATGGTAAAAGTCAATGTTGGGCCTTGCTGGACAAGTTTTATTCAAAGCGAACTGTCAGGGGGGTCCCATAAATCACCCGACCGCGTTAGGAACGCAAAATCCGGGAACATAACACTGGTAGACGGAAACTAGGGCGGCAAGAGTGGAACAAAACACCAGGCATAAGGCCGAGCCTTCCACCCTTTACCAAGTATATAAATGCATTAATAATATAAGAGATATTGTGATATCCCAACATAAACCCTGTCCGCCATGGAGAATCTTCAACTTCACCTGCAACTAGCAACGCTATAAGAGGGGCTGAGCAAAGCGGAAACATAGCCAAACAACGGTTTGCATAGGAATGGTGTCAAAGGTTAGAGGTTCATGGCAATATGGGATGGCTGGACAAACAGGTAATAGGTAGCGCAAAGATAGCGAAGAACGAGGCAACTAGCATAGCAATGATAGTAGTGAGATCCAGGGTAGCGGTCATCTTGCCTGAAATCCCGCAAGGAAGGAGAACGAATCCATGAAGAAGACAAACGGGCGAAGCCGAACCAAACGTAGACGAACGAATCTTCACGAACGCAACGAAACAGGAACTAACAAGAAGAAGCACACAACATAGGTAAACACACCACACATGAGCAAGGCACGATGCACAACAAGCATGATGCATGACCAAGCTACATGAAGCTACTCATGGCAAGAGATAATGCAAACAAGAACAACACATCAAGGCAAGTTTAAATGAGGCCGGGAACAACATATAAAAATTCCGGTAAGTCCTCATATGCAAATTTCGAAATGGGTCCAGAACTGAATAAACCTTATGTTGAAGTTGTTAAACAGCAAGTTAAAGATCACCAAGATGATCTACACGAAATTCTAGTCAAGTTACATATAAAGTTCATTAGATTCGGAGCTACGGGCTAGAAGATATGAGCAAAACAAGTTAAACATGGCATTGATGCAAAATGCACCCAAACATCAAGCAAATACACCAAAGCAAGGATGCAACATGATAATATGAAGCTACATGCAAAAACAAGCAAGTTTCATATAGAGCACACTCAAAACGGAGCAACGGGGCAACACACACACACTATACAAGTCATAGCAACAATCATTCAAAACAAAGAACTAGGCATCTTACAAGCATCAAAACAACAAGCTACATCATCCCAACATAATAACAAAAGGCATGGGCATGAAGTACACGTAAAGCACAACAAAACATGAACACTGAGCTATCTCCAGAAATCACTAGAACATGATCAAAAAGACATGGGGATATTGCAAGTAATAACAGTTTCAGACTTTAGTAGAAATAACATCAGGTTGCAATGTTTAGAGCTAACAAACAACATGTTACAGGAACTTATCATGGCAAACAAAGGCATGGCATGAATCTACTAATAGCATATATCAAAAGACCCTTAGTGACCATGATCCAAAAAGGCATAGAAAATATGATGGCACCCATGTAAACATGGCAAGTTATATTACAGATTTAAACATGGCAGGAACAACAATAAGTAGGCATGTTCGTGAGCTCGAAACACTCACTACAGAGCAATACATGGCATGGCAAGGCAACCAACAGTAAGAAGGCATGTTTATGAAGCTAAGCATGGCAAGAGCAAGGTCATAGCATACACGGATCAACTACAACGACCTCGTGAAAATTGAATCTCATGCAAACAATCTGTCAGGAAACATTTTCAAGCAACTTTGGAGCAAGAAATGAACATGTTCCAGCAGGCTATAATTGCAACCAAGAGCATGAATGGATAGAGCAAGACATGTATATCAAAACATGTTTATAGAGCATCTCCAGATTATGCATGGAATGATTACTAGAAGCATGTTAACATGGCATCAAAATATAACAGAATCTGTCAGGAAAATAGCAACAGCAACTATCCTACTTTACAAGCTTGATACACTCAGCACACAAGTCACAAAAATACATGGTCAACACTCCTGGAAAGATGGCATGGCCTAGTCCAACATTCATGTAGAGCTCATACTCATAGGATGCACACATAAATCATGGCAAAAATGTTAAAACAGCAAGTTATAACAGTTTCAGTAGATTAACATCCTGAAGCACTCTTCCAACAGCATTTCGGACATCAAGATGATCTCAAATGAAAATGATGCGATGGAGTGAAATGATGTACTCGTCGAGGCGAACAATTTGACATATTATACGCGCGAAACGGAGCTACGGGTGCGAAGATGTGATGCGATGAAAATGGCATGAAAATATTAGAATCCTGGGGACTTGGCAGTTTCGGGGTCAACCTTAGGGTTTGGCACGGAAATCGAGGCAGCCGGAGAAGCTCGCCGGAGTCGAGGCCGAGGAGGAGGGAGATGACCGGAGACGGAGCGGAGGAGGCCGGGGATGGACGGATCCGGTCGCTCCCGACCAGATCCGGCCGGAGGGATCCGCGGCGAGGCGGGCGCGGGGCGGGCGAAGGCCGGGCGGGCGCTGGGCCTTGACCGACGGCGAGGAGGGGCGGTGGCGCGCAGGCGCAGAGGCGGCGTGGCTACCACGCAGAGGCGGCGAGGGCGCGAGAGAGCCCGGCGGCGCGATGGCGGCGGCGGCAGAGGTGTGATGGCGGCGCGGGGCGGTTCAGCGGGCGCCGGCCGGGGGTCGGGCGCTGGCGAGGCAAGGCTGGCGGCGAAGGGGCGCGCTCCATGGCGGCGGGCGGCGGCGATAGGCCTCTGCCCGGATGACTGCGCTGGCCGGGCGGCGTGGAGAGAGAGAGAGAGGGCGAGGTGGCGCGGGATTGGGCGAGGCGGCGGGGGGACGGACGGCAGCGCCGATTGGTCAAGCGACGTGTCCGGCGGACATGTCCGGCAAGGCTGGACATGTCCGTGGCGCGAGGAGTTTGGCTAGGGTTTGACCTGGGGATTTTCGGGGAGGCCACATATTTATAGGTAGAGGGAGCTAGGAGAGTCCAAATGAGGTGCGGTTTTGCCACGCGATTGTGATCGAACGACCGAGAGCATGGAGGGAGTTTGGTGGGTTTTGGGCCACTTTGGAAGGTGTTGGGCTGCAAACAAAGAGGGCTTTACGGTTACCCTTTGTTAACTGTTGGAGTACCAAACGACCTCCAAATGGCACGAAACTTGACAAAGCGGTTCACTAGTGCTATACCAAGGCCGCTTGGCAAACCTCGGCCATTCCGAGAAAGTTTAATACCCGCCACAACAGAGAGAAGAAAGGGACGCCGATGACATAGGAGTGCCGGATTGCAAAACGGACAACGGGGAAAAGGCTCGGATGCATGAGACGAACACGTATGCAAAATGAAATGCACATGATGACATGATAAAATGCAAATGATGACATGGCAAAGAGAAAAACGCAAGCAAATGACATGGCAACGACGGCGAATAACTGGCGGACACCTGGCGCAACGAATCCGGGGCGTTACAACACTCCACCACTACGAGAGGATCTTGTCCCGAGTTCTAGGATGGCACCGGAGGGAAAACGGAAGAGAAAGTGGAGAGGTAAAGCTAAGTTGCTTCTTTGACGAACGAGTGAAACCACGAACCTTGAGAGGTTGAGCAATTTAAAAGAAAGAGTACAACAGAGATGAACGAGATTACAAACAATCCCGTAGAAAAGAGAAACAAGGAGTACAACGAGAACTTGAAGGTTGAAAGACATGGAAATAAGAGCTTCACGAATGAAAATAATATGACCACATGGGTATAACGAGATAGCCAAGGAACAAGAATGACAGAATTTGGATAGCTCTCCGGTAGAAAAGAGAAGAAAACTTGATGAGATGAAAAGATATTGAAGAGATGATACAACACTCCGGTTAAATGGATAAGCACGAAAAGAACACGATCCTCACAAAACGAGATGATGAGTGAAAAGAGCAACATCACAATGCCTCCGTAAGAAAGAATAGAAGAAAGATCATTGGAATAAAAGAACGGAGAAGAAAATGCCAACTTCTAGCACAATTGAGCTCGGAAAGCACCCTTCCAAGACGGTTAGAATGGAGTTGTTGGAAAACCAACAACGAAAAGAACAAGCTTGTTGTGGGCTTATGGAACACATCTCAAAATGAAGAGGTGACAACCGGCCACTAATGGAAATCATTGATTGCTTGAGATCAACGAAGAGATGAAAAACCTCTTTCGCCGAGAGGATAGGAGAAGACTCGGATCATTGATAAGCACCATAATAGCAACATTCCTTAGGGAAGGCTTTAGGTGAAAACATGACACAAGATAAATCCAACGAAGAGATTGATGGATTTAAAATACCTCATTCTTGACAATATGTGAATCATGAAACATGAATGAAACTGTCAAAATGACATAACACCACCTGAAGAGATAAGGTCGAAAGAATTGCACTTCGGAATGCAAGATGAAGAATGCTTGAACTCCTCAAAACAAAACATGTGTTGAGCACCATGTTTATTTTAGAGTATAGCTTGGCGGGTCATAACTTCAAAAGAAAACTTGAAGAACAATTGAAGAATGAAAGGAATCCTTGACGAACCACCATGTAGAGCCTCCATGAAGAACTCCGGTCATAAAAGGATGATAAAAGAAAGAGAACTTGAAAACACAAGGTGAAGCCTGCGATGATTTAGAAAGAGCTTCGCGACGAGATAATTGAGAGAGCTTGGAACTCTGAAAAAGGAAAAGATGAAACACTAGAACCGAGTATTACTTCATCATGAACAATCTCCGGAAGAAAAGAATTAATCACTTGGATGAAACAAGAACAAGAATTATGTTATGCTTATCCTTCACCAATTGAATTGATGACAATCCACGGATTTGGCATACTACTTATTCTCGTAGAAAGGATTAAAAGAGATATATGAAGACTTGAGAAGGTCTTCAACGAACCACCGGTAGGATTGAAAAGAACGAATGAATTGATATGAATGAATTGATACGATGACGAAGGAAGAGAAATCTTGAACGAACCACCGTAAGAATTGAAAATGATCGAAGTAGGGGTGCATCACCGGTAAGAATTAGCAAATGAACGAAAGTGCTTGAGACAAACTAGATACATGAGAACGAAGAGATCATGAACTGATTAGAGGGTATTTGAATGATGCACCGGTAAGATTTGAGAATGATAACTGACAGCTGAGAATGAATAAACCTGAATTGATGAACTCCGGATGACAAACTGAGAAGACTCTTGAATATCTCCTGATGGGTGAAAAAGATTCTCACAATCGAAAACAATTATGAGAGGATGGCAACAAGCTAGCACCATGAATCTTGAAGAGAATAGAGCAAGATTAAAGAGAAACTCTTCTTCGGTCTTCAAATGATGAGAATGACAACGAGAAACACCACCAAGAATTATTGAGGCACACCGGAAGAATCAAAAGCGAAGAGGTTGAGCCAACTATGAAAAGAATTTGAAAGATCTTGGAGAAGGCATGTGACTGATGAAAATTCATTCTTACGTCAAATTTGGAGAAGAATTTAGGATAGCTCCGGAATAATTAGAAGAGTCAGGTAAGATCCTGGGAAAAGACCTGTGGGTTAGGGCCCACTCAAAAGAAAACACCGTTGAAAAGATTTAAAAGAGATGTTGCACCGGTTGAATTAAATGACTTGAATGAGATACCAATCTCGAAAAAGATTGACGAATGCAGAGTGGAAACACGAATCTTTGAGGTATCTTGAGCACTCTGGAATAACAAATAGCGGGAAGTAGAATGATAATGAGGTGCACCGGTACGAGAAAGCATTAGAAAACGAGGAAAGGAATATGATGAATATCGAAAGCTTGAATTGGATCCACCGGAGAAGAAACAACAATGAAGGATGATGAACTTGAAACTGTTGAGCATCTTCATGGGAAATCACCGGATAAGAACATTGATTGAAAAGAGTGAAGAGACTTCACATGAATAAATGGACACTTGATTAAAAAAATCTGAGTCCTTGAATAAAAAGGGTGGGAGGGCGGGAAAACAAAGACAACTTGGGATGGATGGAACAAACGCCGTTGAGAAAACTTAGAATTGATCTTGCGGATGGGAAAATGATGGGATCCACTTGAAGAGAAGCACGCCGGTAGGAAATGAGTTGACATGACAAAATCAATGATCAAAAGGATTAGTATTCACATAGAAATATGAGAACACCATTTAGGAAAGGTATGGATTCAACATTTGACTTTGAAGCAACTCGAATACCACAAATAAAACAAAACAAAGGATTTGGCTTGCGTATAAGCGGAACAAACATATGATAGAGATTTCGTCCGGTTTTACGTGGTGGGGCCTACACGGGCTCAATCGCACAGCACCATCATGTACAAGGCAAAGGCACATGACATACTGAAGCGCCCCGAGTCGGCATTGCCAAGGACTCTTTAAGACACAACGAGGCCAATCAGAAACCAACCGTGAATAGGCGGACCACTAGACGTCGAACCCCAATTTCATATCATACATCCGCCGGAAAGATATCCTAAGAGCTACTTGAATTCCCACCTATTAAACTCCCAAACTTTCTCGGTTATGCAATCTGGTGTTGGGGATACAGGGAGCAATATATCTCACCCAAACTAACAATCCCTACATCCAATGTATCCATCCGTCAACACATAACCAAGAAACCTTCGAAATCGTGTACCTCAACCTTCAAAAGCATCCGTTATATGAAGTCATGGCAATACTCCCGTACTCACCTCAATCTTGGGTTAGCGGGTTATCTCACCAACAACTGCATAAAAGAGATTTTCGATGTCGGCGATTAAACTCAGTATTCCGAATCGCAACGATAAAATTATGACGACAACACCTCGGAGCTCAACTCCCCGGACACCGCCACAACCCCTAAATGTCGAGGCAACCAAGACAATGTTGTCATCATAAAACCATCGGAACGATTCTAAGATACCCGCGTGATCCTAAATTTTTTTTAGTGAAATTTGAGAAGAGAAGAGTCAAAACTCTACGTAAGGATACCTCACCAGAGCGATGAAGGACCGAGGAGTAAAAAGAATTCTAACTCTCCGATATATATAATCCTAAATGACTCAAAACATTTTTCTAGACACAACTCGCCGCTAAAACGATCAAGCAAAGGGGCTCCTAAGGTCGGGATGGCTCGATTACCAACTTGTATCGCCTCGATGCGGCTATATCTCCCACGTGTCGAAGCACGACTTAGAGGCATAACCGCATTGAAAGCAATGTCGCAAGTGAGGTAATCTTCACACAACCGAAGTAATACATAAGGGGAAAGAGATACATAGTTGGCTTACAATCGCCACTTCACACAAATACAGGAGTAAAGCATTACATCATCCAGATACAATCAAGGTCCGACTACGGAACCAAAATAAAAGAAGAACCCCAAATGCGACAAAGGTCCCCGATCGACCCCAACTAGGCTCCACTACTGATCAACTAGAACGAAACAACACAAAGGGCAAGATCTCCATCAAGCTCCTCCTTGAGCTTGATTGCGCCACCGCCGTAACATAGGCACCGCAAACTGGTTTTGAAGTATCCGTGAGTCACGAGGACTCAAAGAATCCCATTACCATGGGTATCAAGACTAGCAAAGCTTAATGGGAAAGGAAGGGGTAAAGTGGTGAGGTTGCAGCAGCGGCTAAGCATAGATGGTGGCTAACATACGCAAAGAAGAGCGAGAAGAGAACAAGCGGAACGGTCGTGAAGCTAGCAATGATCAAGAGGTGATCCGAACACCTACTTACGCCAAACATAACACGTAAACCGTGTTCACTTCCGGACTCACGAGAAGAGACCATCACGGCTACACACACGGTTGATGCGTTTTAATTCGGATCTGTGTCAAGTTGTCTACAACCGACATTAACAAATTCCCATCTGCCACATAACCGCGGCACGGCTCTCGAAAGTTTATACCTGCAGGGTGTCCCAACTTAGCCCATGACAAGCTCTCGCGATCATCGGCGAATAGACCTTCACCCGAGACACTCCGATCAGGCTCGTATCCCGTACATCAAGACATTTCGACAATGGTAAAACAAGACCAGCAAGACCTCCCGCGTGCCGACATCCCGATAGTAGCCGTGCGATCTCGCCTCGAGCCACGACCGGATGAGCACTACGCATAACTAGAACCAGCCTCAAGTTTCCCGAGGTGGCGCGCAAGTGGCTCTAGTTTGGACCAACACTTAGACAAGCATTGGCCCCGGGGGGGGGGGCGAAAATAAAGATGACCCTTGGGATGCGCGACTCCCAAGGGAAGAAAATAGGTGGTGGTGAGGCAAATGGTAAAAGTCAATGTTGGGCCTTGCTGGACAAGTTTTATTCAAAGCGAACTGTCAGGGGGGTCCCATAAATCACCCGACCGCGTTAGGAACACAAAATCCGGGAACATAAAACCGGTATGACGGAAACTAGGGCGGCAAGAGTGGAACAAAACACCAGGCATAAGGCCGAGCCTTCCACCCTTTACCAAGTATATAGATGCATTAATAATATAAGAGATATTGTGATATCCCAACATAAACCCTGTCCGCCATGGAGAATCTTCAACTTCACCTGCAACTAGCAACGCTATAAGAGGGGCTGAGCAAAGCGGAAACATAGCCAAACAACGGTTTGCATAGGAATGGTGTCAAAGGTTAGAGGTTCATGGCAATATGGGATGGCTGGACAAACAGGTAATAGGTAGCGCAGCATAGCGAAAGAACGAGGCAACTAGCATAGCAATGATAGTAGTGAGATCCAGGGTAGCGGTCATCTTGCCTGAAATCCCGCAAGGAAGGAGAACGAATCCATGAAGAAGACAAACGGGCGAAGCCAAACCAAACGTAGACGAACGAATCTTCACGAACGCAACAAAACAGGAACTAACAAGAAGAAGCACACAACATAGGTAAACACACCACACATGAGCAAGGCATGATGCACAACAAGCATGATGCATGACCAAGCTACATGAAGCTACTCATGGCAAGAGATAATGCAAACAAGAACAACACATCAAGGCAAGTTTAAATGAGGCCGGGAACAACATATAACAATTCCGGTAAGTCCTCATATGCAAATTTCGAAATGGGTCCAGAACTGAATAAACCTTATGTTGAAGTTGTTAAACAGCAAGTTAAAGATCACCAAGATGATCTACACGAAATTCTAGTCAAGTTACATATAAAGTTCATTAGATTCGGAGCTACGGGCTAGAAGATATGAGCAAAACAAGTTAAACATGGCATTGATGCAAAATGCACCCAAACATCAAGCAAACACACCAAAACAAGGATGCAACATGATAATATGAAGCTACATGCAAAAACAAGCAAGTTTCATATAGAGCACACTCAAAACGGAGCAACGGTGCAACACACACACACTATACAAGTCATAGCAACAATCTGTCCAAAACAGCAACTAGGCATCTTACAAGCATCAAAACAACAAGCTACAGCATCCCAACATAATAACAAAAGGCATGGGCATGAAGTACACGTAAAGCACAACAAAACATGAACACTGAGCTATCTCCAGAAATCACTAGAACATGCTCAAAAAGACATGGGGATATTGCAAGTAATAACAGTTTCAGACTTTAGTAGAAATAACATCAGGTTGCAATGTTTAGAGCTAACAAACAACATGTTACAGGAACTTATCATGGCAAACAAAGGCATGGCATGAATCTACTAATAGCATATATCAAAAGACCCTTAGTGACCATGATCCAAAAAGGCATAGAAAATATGATGGCACCCATGTAAACATGGCAAGTTATATTACAGATTTAAACATGGCAGGAACAACAATAAGTAGGCATGTTCGTGAGCTCGAAACACTCACTACAGAGCAATACATGGCATGACAAGGCAACCAACAGTAAGAAGGCATGTTTATGAAGCTAAGAATGGCAAGAGCAAGGTCATAGCATACACGGATCAACTACAACGACCTCGTGAAAATTGAATCTCATGCAAACAATCTGTCAGGAAACATTTTCAAGCAACTTTGGAGCAAGAAATGAACATGTTCCAGCAGGCTATAATTGCAACCAAGAGCATGAGTGGATAGAGCAAGGCATGTATATCAAAACATGTTTATAGAGCATCTTCATATTATGCATGGAATGATTACTAGGAGCATGCTAACATGGCATCAAAATATAACAGAATCTGTCAGGAAAATAGCAACAGCAACTATCCTACTTTACAAGCTTGATACACTCAGCACACAAGTCACAAAAATACATGGTCAACACTCCTGGAAAGATGGCATGTCCTAGTCCAACATTCATGTAGAGCTCATACTCATAGGATGCACACATAAATCATGGCAAAAAATGTTAAAACAGCAAGTTATAACAGTTTCAGTAGATTAACATCCTGAAGCACTCTTCCAACAGCATTTCGGGCATCAAGATGATCTCAAATGAAAATGATACAATGGAATGAAATGATGTACTCGTCGAGACGAACAATTTGACATATTATACGCACGAAACGGAGCTACGGGTGCGAAGATGTGATGCGATGAAAATGGCATGAAAATGTTAGAATCCTGGGGACTTAACAGTTTCGGGGTCAACCTTAGGGTTTGGCACGGAAATCGAGGCAGCCGGAGAAGCTCGCCGGAGTAGAAGCCGAGGAGGAGGGAGATGACCGGAGACGGAGCGGAGGAGGCCGGGGATGGACGGATCCGGCCGCTTCCCGACCAGATCCGCCGAGGATCCGCATGGAGGCGGGCGGGCTTGGAAGCGCAGCCGGAGGCAGCCTTGAGCGCCGACGGCAATGTGAGGCCGGCAGTGCGCGCAGGCGCAGCCGGCGGCATGGCCACTGGCAGGAGGCGGCGAGGGCCGTGAGGAGCCCGGGCGGCGCGAGATGGTGGCGGCGGCCGGCGAGGCTGGGCGCCGGCGGCGGGCGGCTTGGCGGCCGGCGGGCGGCGGGCGGCCGGGGCCGGTGTTAGAGGCGCTGGGCTGGCGGGCGAAGCGGGCGCGGGCCTTCGCTCCGGGCGGCGGCGGCGGATGGGCCCATGGCCGGATGGGCCGCATGGGCCGGGCGGGCGTGGTGGAGAGAGAGAGGTGAGTGGCGCGCGGGATTGGGCGAGGCGGCGGGCGGTGACGTGGCAGCGCCGATTGGTCAAGCGACGTGTCCGTGCGGATATGTCCGCGGCTGGACATGTCCGCGGCGCAGAGGAGTTTGGCTAGGGTTTGACCGGGATTTTCGGTGAGGCCACATATTTATAGGTAGAGGGAGCTAGGAGAGTCCAAATGAGGTGCGGTTTTCGGCCACGCGATCGTGATCGAACGACCGAGAGCATGGAGGGGAGTTTGGTGGGTTTTGGGCCACTTTGGAAGGGGTGTTGGGCTGCAAACAAAGAGGGCTTTACGGTTACCCTGTTAACTGTTGGAGTACCAAACGACCTCCAAATGGCACAAAACTTGACAGCGGTTCACGGTGCTATACCAAGGCCGCTTGGCAAACCTCGGGCCATTCCGAGAAATTTTAGTACCCGCTCACAACAGGAGAGAAGAAAGGGACGCCGGATGACATAGGAGTGCCGGATTGCAAAACGGACAACGGGGAAAAGGCTCGGATGCATGAGACGAACACGTATGCAAAATGAAATGCACATGATGACATGATAAAATGCAAATGATGACATGGCAAAGAGCAACACGCAAGCAAATGACATGGAAACGACGGCGAATAACTGTCGGACACCTGGCGCAACGAATCCGGGGCGTTACATGAATTATGACCCAGAATAAAAGGGAGACTAGTTAATGTGGGGTTGCTTTCTTAATTGAAGGGTAAATTGATTTTGATCCAGTCACAGCGCGCCGCTTCTCTCGTCCAATCCTAAATCGCTGCCGCACGCTCCTCTCCCTCTTCTCCATTGCAAAACCACCTCCTCTCCTGTCCATCATCTCCATTCCAAAACCACCGTCTCGCCTCTCCCTCTTCTCCATTGCAAAACCACCCCCTCTCCTCTCCATCATCTCCATTCCAAAACCACCATCTCGCCTCTCCCTATTCTCTATTGCAAGACCACCATCTATCCTCGCATCTTCCAAAGCTAGCAGCAGACCACTCAGAAGGACATCGATGGAGAGGATGCAAAGAAGAATCGAAGCAGTCGCCGGGCGGCCACTGCATAGTTAGCCAGGTTGAAGGAGATCCTTACTTGGTTTGACAATGAGTGGGAGATTTCAAGGACGGTGAGGGCCATGTGGCAATGTATGCGAAAGAGCGAGACAGCGGCGATGAGGGCGGCGATGTACTCCTCAGCGGCAGTCACGCCGCAGTCCGTCGAGTTCATCGAGTATCTCCTATGGGCGATGGAGCAGACAGATTTGCCCGAGGCGAAAGTCAGGCGGAGGTGGTGGGCGTACAGGTCGAAGGTCGAGCACCCAGAGGATAATGAATCGATCGAGTACGGTGTGCCATTTGTGAGGGTGCAGAGCTAGCCGGAGCAACAGGAGTATTCATTCTCCCACTGCAAGACGAGGCCAGATGGCCCGACGTCGCTTCCCTGCCATTCTCCACGGTTCCCTCGATGCTCGCCTCGTTTCAACGGCGGCGGTAGGGTTTAAGGTAAGTTTCGCACTAACCTAATCTTCCATCTGCTCATGCTTACAATAAGTGTGACAGCTAATGAAAATCATGCTTACAATCAGTCTCCGAGTACTGCACCAATTACCCTAAAATAGCTCTGGACCTTTGGGTCAAAGTTGTGACACTGTGTACAAATAAAGAAAAATAGATTGGTGCTTCTTTCAGAAAAGAGTACTCCCTAGAAAACTGCCAATATAAGCTACTAGTATTTGGTTAGAGGATTTGCTGTCGAGAAAGATCCGTCCACAGAGAGCGCCACACATCCCACTGGTGGTGGTGGATGCCAATGCATGCATGGATCATGGTTGGTGTCGGTAATTTTTACTTGGCACACCTCGCACTCTGCATATATGCCGGTTCCATCCGTACATTTGTGCAGTTCCACCAGAATGCAGCCGAATAACCCTGTTTGCACAGATAATGAAAAAGCGTGATTACATTATAGTGGCACTAGTTGATGAAACATGCACTAATAAATAGAAGAAAATATTGCGATAGTATCATAGTATGCCATGCTGCGAGGGCGAGATGGGTCCTGCGATGCCTCACACGGTACGCCTCATATTGGAAATCGACCCAAGTCTCCCCGATACACCTTCTGCCAGTGATGAACATTAGTGTACAACGGTAGTACAAGGAGGGGCCTTGAGACATTCCAATCTCTATTTTTGTGAAGATCAACTAAAATTAAGCACCCCAGTTTGCAGAAACGCTTAAACATTAACGACGGGACTAGTTGATGAAACATATACTAACAAAGAGAAGCACTTTTTTATCTACATTGGAAATGAAATGATAGATAGGACACTCGCTCTATTTTAACTGTATTATTATTTCATTTTATCAGTGACACTAGGGTCGAGCAAGTGGCAAACAAGGTGTACCGTGCGTCGCAATGATGGAGGCCGGGGGTGCTTAGACTGGGATGCTGAAGCTGGCCCTTTCAGTCCCTATCTCCCCCCTGATGTTTTTGTGGTAGCATTTGGGTTGTAATCCAAACTTGGTCAAGCTGGTGCTGTGTCCCCCTACCTGCCTAGCTTATGTGGCGAACTTGTCTCCTGCTAGTACTCAGTCCGTTCTAGTAGTAGTTGCGTTACTGCCGGTTTACACTGAGATGTTGTCAGATAATGGTTCTGTATTGTTGGTTTTCTTTAATGAAATCGGAGGCACTAGCGGTGCCAAAACATTGCCTCAAATTATTAGTGCCACTAGATTAAGGTGCAAAATAAAAACATTACTGCTTTATCATGGCAGTGCCAAAATAGTAGCACAAGAGCAGACTCAACATGCATGATCTTTTGCAAACGGTCAGACCAAAAAGGAACATACCTCGTGATGGGAACCATATCTGTAGTCAATGCCATCGTAGAAGGGATGACACCAGTCACCAACATGGATGATTCAATTCATGGGACCTTTTGGTGCAGTTCACCTAAAATGAAGCAATGTCCCATGAGCTAGCAACATCTTCTTCTTCTTTTTTTAAGAAAAGGGCTCCAACCCCGGTTCCATTTCCATCAGAAAACGAAACCCACAGGGCCTATTCTTCATTAGTTGCAATAAAATTGAGCAAGATCAAGGTTGGTTGTGAAGCTCCTGGAATGTTCAACTATAATTTGGATATCATTTGTGCAGTTCAACTAAGATTAAGTGTGAAATGTATATCCCTGTTTGCACAAAAAAGGTGGAAAGGAGGGTGACTAATAAGTGATGAAACATACATCAAATGAAAAGAAGCATGTTCCTTATCTGAATGGCAATCCTACAAGGACATTAGCAATTTCTAAAGCAGCAACATTGCTAGATATTAGTGTTGGTATTAGGATTAACTATGACAACCGTTAAATATGACATTACTTTAATGGTGCCATTGCTTCATTTTACCAGCAACATTACATTAACAGCTGCTACAGAGTCGGTATTTGGGCACGGGAGAGTAGGAGGACTAGGACAGTTGCATTTGTAACAAAAAGAAGCAACTTATCTTAATGGGAAATTTAGCAGGACATGAAAAAAGTGCCATTGATTCATATTACTGGAGGCATTACATTGAAAACAACATTGGTTTAACGTGTCCTTACTTTTAATAGTGCGACTGCTACATTTTACCAGTGGCATTACATAAGAGTGGCTCGGGGCAATAAACACGAGAACATGATATCTGGGTTGGTCCCATTTTTGTTCGGTATAGCCACCTTATACTGTGTGAGGCTAGCAAATCTAGTGCTGGACTTACTCTGTTGACTTGTCCCCTAGTCCCCACTTTCCTTCCTTTTTCAACCAATAGATCGGGTTTGTATCGAGTTTGTACTGCGTTCCCTTTATTTCCCTATTAGACCTAGAGACCAGTTGGATAGCTAGTCTCTGCTACTTTTCGCCCCTGTCGGTGTCAAAACCGGCGGATCTCGGGTAGGGGGTCCCGAACTGTGCGTCTAGGCGGATGGTAACAGGAGACAAGGGACACGATGTTTTTACCCATGTTCGGGCCCTCTCGATGGAGGTAAAACCTACTCTGCTTGATTGATATTGATGATATGGGTAGTACAAGAGTGCATCTACCACGAGATCAAGGAGGCTAAACCTAGAAGCTAGCCTATGGTATGATTGTTGTAATGGTTGTTGTCCCACGGATTAAAACCCTCCGGTTTATATAGACACCGGAGAGGGCTAGGGTTACAGTAGTCGCCACAATGGTAGGAGATCTACATATCCAGATCGCCAAGCTTGCCTTCCACGCCAAGGAAAGTACCATCCGGACACGGACGAAGTCTTCAATCTTGTATCTTCATAGTCTTGGAGTCCGGCCGACGATGATAGTCCGGCTGTCCGACACACCCCTAGTCCAGACTCCTCAAGAGTCTCTGAACTAGGCTTCAATGACGATGAGTCCGCGCCAAGATATTGTTTGGCATTGCAAGGCAGGTTCCTCCTCTGAATAATTCATAGAAGATCGTGAACACCAGGATAGTGTCCGGCTCTGCAAAATAATTTCCACATTCCACCGTAGAGAGAATAATATGTACACAAGTTCAATCTGCTGACGTATTTTGTGGCATGACGTTACGCCACTACCAAGCCTTTACTTGAATCGTTTTTTACTATACCACCTCGGTAGCGTTTAGCGGCGGTTTCTTGGCACGCCTTGTCGGCAGAGATCGTGTTCCCCTTATTCCGGATTCCCATCAATATGGACGTGGTAACCCAACCGCGCCATTGATGGTGGCGCTTTGGGAGATAAGCGAGTTTTACGAGCTGGTGGGGACGCATAGTCTTCGTGCGCCCATATATAAGGGATAAGGATCCACCTTTTACCTCGCCTTCTTCCTCCTTTGCCTATCCATCTCCGCCAAGACTCGAGCTCCAACGCCAAGCCCGCACATCTCGTCTCAACCTTCTCCACCATGTCAGGTGGGAGGCAAGTGGTTGGCTTCCTCCGTTATGGAGGACCACATCAAGCTTCTGGCGGCGCGGATACCTGTCCGGCGACATCACAGCCCGGCTGCCCGACAAGGGCAGCTCATCCCCACCCAGGCCCCATGAGAGGGTCGATTCTTCCCCACTTCCTCCGTGGATGGGATTCCCATTGCATCCCTTCGTCAGGGGCTCATGTACTACTACGGCCTAGACTTCCACGATCCGGCGCCAAACTTCATCCTCAACATCTCGGCGTTTATCGTCGTAGCGGCCTTCCTCCGCATCCAGCCCCACCCGCCAGGCTCAAGACCTTCAATGTCACGCGAAGGTAGTGAAGGAGTCCAAGCGGAGTGCGGAGGCGCCGTCTTGGGCAAGATGCCCAACGCCATCCGCTCAAGGGGTCTTCGTGGAGTCCATCAAGGCGGCAATCGGGTGGTTCTACATCACCGAGCCACGAACCCTAAATGGGCAGCGGCCCCGAGTTCAGATCTGGTATCCCTATGCAGCTCACCTCCTGGAAAGAGAAGGGCTTGCTATGGGGCAGTTCGGAGGAGCTGACAGGACTCCAGTCCTGTCTCCAGACCTTGGTGAACAAGAAGCTTAGGCTTGTCAATGTGATCCAGGTCATGCTCATCCGCCGGATTCTCCCCTGCCAACAACGAGCCTTTAATTTGTGGGAGTTCAATCCAGCACAGCACCGGACCCTAAGCGGGCTATTCAACACGACGTACGAAGATGCTTGGAGGGTGCTGTTCAAAGGCGGAGAAGCCCCTGCGTCCGCGACGGAAGACCGCGGATTCAGCACCAAGCGCCCGGCCGACGAGGTAAGCTTTGTTATCCTCTATGGGATACTTACCTTCCTTCACAATTTAATTTTATGTGGGATCTAAAACTCCCAATGCCTTTGACAGGACTGGCAGAGGACGTCCGGATAGGTAGACTGTCCGGCTCCCCTTCCCGAAGACCCAGCGGACGCCCGTTTAACGGGGTTGCTAGTCCCGACACTTTATGTGGTGCCGGAGAAGAAGGCCAAGAAGAAGGCCGCGGGAACTCAAAGAAGTTCCCGGCGCCAGGTGATATCGGACTCATCGTCCGATGGCTCCGAGGCAGACTCCTCCCCCGAAGATGAGGAGGAGAAAGAGGACTCTCCCCCGGAGGGGGGATAAAGGAAAAGGAAGGCTTCCCCAACGGGGGAGGCCGAAGGGTCCAAGAGGGGAAGGACCCTTCCCCCGGACAGATCCGCCAACGCCAACGTTGGCGACGAAGAGTGGCCCTCAAGGGCCAGGCCTCCGGCAAGATCGTAAGTATTTGGATTCCTGAATGGTTTATAATTTCTCTTTTGCGTCATATAGTGTCCTTCTGATGCCGCATACTACCTGTAGTCCGGCCGATGATGATCTTCCCGCTTCATCGAGCGAGTCCTTGGCTCCGTCGGACGTGGATTCCATTCCGACTGCCTCCACCCCTCGCGACGCTAAGGACGCCGAGGTGTGTCGGTGTACTAAAGTAGGGGTTCCTTAGTACCCCGAACTTGTGCACGGGCAGTCGCAGCGCCCCGCGGCAAGGCTTGCCGGGCGTCCGCCAAAATCCTCCGTCATTTCCATTTACTGCCATTCAAGAACAAAGTGTTAACTTTGAAGACAAGGCCCCGGCAAGAGATGCTTGCCGGGAAGGACAAGACCCCGGCAAGAGGAACTTGCCAGGAAGAATAAGACCCCGGCAAGAGGAGCTTGCCGGGAAGGCCAACAAAGGCATGTCAAGAGACTTGCCGCGACGCGCCGCGCGTCCCGGCAAGACCCGGCGAGCGACAAGCTTGCGGGTGCGACAAGTCGGCGATCGCGGCAAAGGCGCTTGCAGCGCGGTTACCACCACTCTGCCACGCCCAAACGGACATTAGACGGCGATGTCGCCGCAGGATCGCTCCTGGTGCACGTGGTGGGCGGCTGTGCAGCTAAGCGGTGCGAGGTGGCAAGTGAAGATGACGAGGAGGCCATCGTGGCGATCGGTGGCGCCTCTAACGGTCGCTTCCTGCACTGTTGGGACGACCGGACGGGCATTAAATGCCCTTGTCCCCTGCCGTCAGAGTTAGGTAGGGGGCACTGTTGATAGCAGTTGTACCAACCCGCGTTTTTACCTTTCTACCCCTCTCTGCGTTGCCACAGCCGGTGACCCCTTTAGACTATAAAAGGAGGCCCGTGCGCGTAGGGGGTTCGACTCATTCAAAGCGAGAACACACCCACGCCGAGCAAGAATGAATAAGAACACAAAGCAGCGGTGGAGTTTTATCTCTCCGGAGAGCTCGAAGCTGGGTAAAATCCCTCGCGTGCTCGACCTCGACCTGCTCTTTCAGGCCCTCCGCCCCTCGCCGGACCGAGAAGGGCCCCTGCCCCATAGGTGCTCGCCCCCACGACATCTCCGGCGCTCGGTAGGGCGTCGAGGTTGTGCGAACCTGATCCGGTCTCGTGCCGCTTCATCAACATCTTCATTGACATGCCACGAAGAAGAAGACTTGAAGGTGGCCGCTCCATCCACGTCGATCCCACCGCCGGAGCAAGCGGGTGGTGGGGTGGGCGCCGGCGGAGGAGCGGGCGCCGACGGTGGGACTCACGTCGTCACCAGGTCAAGGACAAGGCCCATAAGCTTCAACGTCAGATACATCGCGCACCCCTCCCAAAGTGCGGGATCGACAACGCCATGGTGCTCCTAGCACCGCATTTGCATTGGAGCAAGGCCGAGCTAGTGGGTGCGAGGCGCTCAAGGCCAACAAGCGCGTCGGCATGTTGGCCTGAAGCGGCATTTATTGCTCGGGCGAGATGTTGCTCCTTCCAACACCGTTAGAAGTCGAGCATATCTCGCTCCTCGCGTGCTCGCCACCACCGCCTAAGACTCCAGAGAAGCGCTGGCGGGCCCAACTGCTTCTAGACTACCCTCCAACATGCACAAGATTGACGGCTGGAGGATCACTATTCAGAGCCTCGTCGGCTTCGCCAACGGCGACAAGCCCCGGGAACCGAGCACTTTGAAGCCCCGGCAAGACGCCTAGGCGCAAGCCGACGCTGATAAAACCGCTGGGGGTGCCACTACCGTGCACTCCCCGCCCCGAAGGCCAAGATCGCCGACTCGCCGGGCCAACATCGACACCGACTCCACTGCATCGTCGGACCCGTGAGCTCGCCGTGATCAACGCCAAGTTCTCCAAAACGGCGACATCGAAGACGCCAGACTTTTCGCATCGGCGTCGGAGAGAAGCGCGACGTCAGTCTGACCAGCGCGCTAGGCCCGCTGTCGATATGCATGCGCCAGGGGAACCAGGCCACTTGCCGTATGCGGTAGGTTGCCCTGCATTCACCCGTGAGCTGCGGCAGGTCCAGTGGCCCAGCACCAAGAATTTCAAGCCAGACGTGCCCGAGAAGTACGATGGCAGGATCCATCCGTTGGAGTTCCTCAGCGTCTACACCATCGCGGTGTAGGCTGCGAAGCGACGAGAAGATCTCGCCAACTACTTCCCGGCGGTGCTCAAGCCCAATGTCGATCTTGGCTCATGCACTTGCGGACAACTCCATTTCTTCGTATGCGGACCTATGCCATCGGTTTGTCGGCGCCTTCACGAGTGACCAAAAGCCCCATGGCCAGAAGCGATCTTCATTTGCTTGCCCGAAGGAAGGAGAACCCCTGCGCAAGTATATCTGAGAGGTTCACCAGGTGCGGCGCAACATCCCGACGCGTCCACCGCCGCGGTTATCGGCGCGTTCCATCGAACGTCGCGAAACGCAGGATGAGGAGTAGATGGCGATGTGCAAGATTAGAGGTGTCGCCGAGCTCTACGCTCTGGCCGACAAGTGTGCACGGGCTGAAGAGGGGAGGAGACTCCCCGGAGAGAACGCAGGAGCAGAAGGATCTGACAGTGAGGATGCCCCTTCGGCAAAGAAGAATCGGAGGCGGAATAACAGAAAGAGGAAAGCTAAGGATGTGCTAGTCGTCGTGCAGTCCGGCAACGGAGGCGGCGCCGAGAAGGCCAAAGCTAGCGGCTCCGGTGAGGCTGTAGTGGCCGCCGACAAGCAGGACGGCTCCGGCAAGCAGTACTGCAAGATCCACCGCACCAAGGGCTATGACCTCCAGGCCTGTAAGAAGGTTGAGCAGATGGCAGAGCTACAGAAAGCTGAATATGAGCGTCGCGACAAGGAGAGGGCCCAGGAAGGTGGCGGAGGATCCGGCAAGAAGCGTCCGTCCGGGAGGCGCCAGCGGCAAGGCCAAGCAATGGCAAGGAGACAGACCTCCCGTGGCGCGACAAGGTCGAAGACGAAGATGAGGATGATGAGATGGGCGAGGATGAGACCGACGACCAAGAGTTTCGAGAGGCGACGGAGGTTTTGTGCGTTGGCGGTGCTTCTCTGCACACCTCGCACCGTCAACTCAAACAAAGGTGCGGGAGGTGAATGCAGCAGAACCATCGGTCGAATCGCGCAAGCCCTGAAGTGGTCCAAGACGCCCATCGTCTTTGATGTTGAGGATCACCCTGATCGCATCATCTGCGGTCGGGTGCTTGCCGATGTTGGTTTCGCCAACCATCCGCAACCTCAAGGTCACAAAGATGTTGGTTGTGGCGGGGCGCCGCCTAAATCTGATCTCTTCCGGTGCTCAACAAGCTCCGATCCCCGACAATGAGCTCAAGAAACTGGTACCTTTCAAGGAATCAACCCGGAAGGAGCAAGCGAAGGGGAAGATCACACTGCCAGTGACGTTTGGCAGCGAGCTGAATTTCAGGACAGAGAGAGTCACATTTGACGTTGCTGATTTCCCATTGCCCTACAATGGGATACTCGGCCCTCCGGCACTTGCCAAGTTCATGGCAGCCTCTCACTACGCCTACAATGTGCTCAAGATGCCTGGTCCGATAAGTGTCATTTCTGTCCAAGGCGACAAGAAGGATGCACTTATCTGTACCGACAAGATCTACCGGGAAGAAGCAGCTGCAGTAGAGCGCAAACCACTTGCCGCTGAAGCTCCCGGAGGGAAGAAGAAGAAGACCAAGTCCGGCAAGAGTAGCTCTGATGCCCACTCCGGCAAGCGCACCTCTTCGGAGTGCTGCGCTACCGTCGAGGACGCACCATCGAGCTCCACCGGCAAGTGCAAGAAGGCAAAGAAAACTTCGCCAGAGACCAAGAAAGTGGCCGCCAAGGAGGACGGCACTGGTGGTACCTTCACCATCAGTGCCACGCTTGACCCTAAATAGGAAAGCGCGCTCGTTGCTTTCCTGCGGGCGAATGTCGATGTGTTTGCATGGCAACCATCCGACATCCCCGTGTTCCTGAAGTAATTGAGCACCACCGCGCCGTCTGTCCTCACGCAGCGCCCGCCGTCAGCGTAGAGTCGGGAAGCAAGCGGTGGAACGCCAAGAGTTCATTGCAGAAGAGATCAAGAAGTTGGAAGCAGCGGGCCTCGTCTGAGGAGTACTCCATCCAATGTGGTTAGCCAATCCAGTAGTCATGCGCAAGGCAAACGGGAAGTGGAGGCTTTGTATTGACTTCATGGATGTTAATAAAGCTTGTCCCAAAGATCCATTTCCCTTGCCGCGCATTGACGAGATTGTCGACTCCACGGCAGGATGCGATCTGCTTTCATTTCTTGATGCATACTCAGGATATCATCAGATCTTCATGGCAGAAGAGGATGAAGAGAAAACCACATTCATCACTCCATGTGGCACGTCTCGCTTTGTATGCATGCCTTTCGACTAAAGAATGCGGTTCAACGTTTGCAAGAGTAGTTAGTCATGATTTTGAGCCACAGCTGCACAGGAATGTAGAAGCATACATGGATGACATAGTGGTCAAAAGCAAGGACAGAGAAACTTTGATTCAAGATCTGGAAGAGACTTTTGCAAATCTGCGCAAGGTCAATCTCAAGTTGAACCCCGAGAAGTGTGTGTTTGGAGTTCCTTCCGGCAAGCTTCTCGGGTTCTTTGTGTCCCAGAGGGGGATTGAAGCCAACCCCGACAAGATCAAGGCCATCGAGCAGATTGAAGTCCCGAAGCGCGTCAAAGATGTGCGAAGGCTTGCAGGCTGTGTTCTTTGCTCGGTAGGTTCATCTCTAAGTCTGCTGAAGCGCCGCCTGCCATTTTTCAAGATTTTGAAAAAGGCAGGTCAATGAAATGGACTCGAGCGGAGGCCGCGCTACAAGTTGAAGAGATACCTATCCTCCACTCCGATACTTATCGCACCTAAGCCACAAGAGAAGTTGCTCTTTGTATCTAGCGGCAACCAATCAAGTGGTTAGTGCTGCGTTAATAGCAGAGAGGAGGCAGATGATTTGCCAGCGTGACGCGACAAGCGAGTCCAAAGACAAGCGGGGCTTCCCGTCAAGCTCTCAGTCCCGACAAGGATGAGTCCTGCAACAGCAGCAGAGAAAGCGAAGAAGATGGTGCAGCCCCGATTTATTTTGTCGACTCCCTTCTCTGGGGCTAGGTCAAGGTATTCTGGTGTGCAGAAGTTGCTCTTCGGCCTTCTCATGGCCTCAAGGAAGCCGCGCCATTATTTTCAAGCACACGAGATCACAGTTGTCACTCGCTTTCCGTTGAAGAGGATATTGCAAAATCCGGAAGCAGCAGGCGGGATTGTCGAGTGGGCCTTTGGAATTGTCAAGCTTTGGCCTTAAGTTTGAAAGTACTTCAACTATCCAGAGCCGAGCATTGGCAGAATTCATAGCTGAGTGGACGCCAACACCTGATGAAGAAACTCCGGAGAAGAGCATCCCCGTCAAGGAAGCGAACAAGGAATGGATCATGTACTTTGATGGTGCCTTCTGCGCAAAGGCGCCGTGTCAGTGTGCTACTTGCCGCACCCACCGGAGAGCACCTCAAGTACGTCGTCCAAATGCACTTTCCCAAGGAGCAAGCAACAAACAATACTGCAGAGTATGAAGGCTTGCTTGCCGGACTCAGGATCGCGGCAGAGCTTGGGATCAAGAAGCTCATTGTCAGGGGTGACTCACAGCTTGTCGTCCGCCAAGTCAACAAAGATTATCAAAGTCCGCTGATGGAGTGAGGAAGCTGGAAGAGCATTTTGACGGCCTGCAGATGGAACATGTTCCAAGAGCTCAGAACGACATTGCAGATGGTTTGTCAAAATGTGCCGCACTTAAGTTGCCTGTGGAACCAGGGATTTTTGTGCTCAAGCTGACTCAGCCATCTGTAACACCATCAACTGGACAGAGCAAAAGAGAAAGTTAGTTCTTGGCGACTACTTTCGTGCAGAGCTCCCGAAGCCGCCGCCAAGAAGGTCCCAGGATCAACACAGAAAGTGCTTTGAGGAGCAGTCTGCTCCGACAAGCCCTAGGGTTTGTTTCCTTGAAGCAGACGCTCCCGACAAGTTTCACTCCGGCGAGCTTGCCGGGGAACATCAAGCTCCGGCTGAATCGGAGATTCTTGCTGTGGAAGCGATGTTCCTTGCAAAGAAAGATTTATGCTTTTAGTCCTTGTTGTCGAGCCACAAGCTCCAACATGGGCACAGCAGATAGTCAATTTACTTCAGACAGGAGAACTTCCCGAGGAGCAAGAAGAAGCAGAAGAAGTAGCCCAGCAATCAAGTATGTACCAGTTTGTCGATGACATACTGTATAGAAGAAGATTCAACAGAGTGAAATTGAAGTGCATTTCCCGGGAAGAAGGACAAGAGCTGTTGGCGGAGATACATGGAGGCATATGTGGCCACCACATTGGCGCAAGAGCACTTGTCGGCAAAGCCTTCCGGCAAGGTTTCTTTTGGCCGACAGCCCTCCAGGATGCAACTGCACAAGTAACCAAGTGTGAAGCGTGCCAGTTCCACTCCAAGCAAATTCATCAACCAGCTCAAGCTCTCCAAACAATCCCTTTATCCTGGCCATTTTCGGTCTGGGGGCTTGACATCCTCGGCCCCTTTCCCCGAGCTGTCTGGGGCTTCGAGTTCTTGTACGTGGCAATCGACAAGTTCACGAAGTGGCCGGAGGTGGAAGCAATGAGGAAGGTGACAACACAAATCGCCAAGTTCTTGGTCAATTGTTTGCCGTTTGAGTCCCTAACAGGATCATCACCGACAACGGCACACAATTCACGAGCCGCACCTTCATGCAAGACGCCCAAGATCTTGGTGCCAAGATCGCTTCGCTTCTGTGCTCACCCGAGAAGCAACGGTCAAGCGGAGAGGGCAACGCTGAAGTGTTGCGCGGCTCAAGACCGTAACTTTGACAGGCTGCACAAGTCTTGAAGAAATTGGATCGAGGAGCGGTGGTTCTTTGGTCGTCGGAAGGACGCCAAATCGAGCCACCGCCGACACCTTTTGCTCTTGTCTGGAGCGCAGGCGCTTCTCCCGTGGAACTTCGTATACGGATCGCCTCGAGTGCTCGCTTATGATGAGCTTGAGCAAGAGCAGCTGCGGCAAGATGACGCGCTGCTCCTCAAGGAGGATCGTCTTCAGGCTGTTGTACGAGCTGCTCGTTACCAGCAAGCTTTGCGCCGCTACCATAGCCGCAAAGTTAATGCCAAAAGCTTCGAGGAAGGCGACCTTGTTCTTCGGCGCGTTCAATCCGCCAAGAATTCCAACAAGTTGGCGCCGAGGTGGGAAGGCCCTTATCAGGTAAAGCGAGTCACTAGGCCTGGCGCTGTCCGCCTTGAGACCGAAGATGGCTTTCTGGTGAGCAACTCCTGGAACATAGAGCATCTTCGTAAGTTTTACCCATAAGGCGCGGTTGCGTAACTCGCTGTCCAGTAACCACCTTTTGTACAAGCCTTGCCGCTGTTGCATGTAACCCTTTGTACAAAGCCGGGCGCAGAACCCGTGCGTAAATAAAGATCGTATGTTCAGTACATGTTGTCAAATTTCATGCCTTTTTCTTTTTAGCATGTATACACTGACACTTTGTGCAGAACTTGCCCCCGGTAAGCAATAACGAGCCTTAAGGCTCCATAACTTTATTTTCTCCTCTTTCTTTTGCTCAAAGAGAAGATTCCTCCACCCACAAGTTCACCCGGGGAAGAAGGAGAAGATAATGATGTGGACTAGGCGTCGTTCAAAGAAGCATAAGCCTTGCCGGGACACAAATGACAGAAAAGCTAAGTTGCCAAAGTTTGAGCACAGTCAGTTTAAAATTTTTAAGTTATATTCCTTGAACGATCGTGCCTTGTATGGAAAACCTGTGCGCGGAGGAATCGGCTCGTGGCTAAGTTGCGCCCTTAATTTGTTTCGAGTCCGCTCAACAATGAAAGTGTGCTGCAACTAGCCCGACAAGGTTTCTTGCGAGGCAACACCGCCAAAGAAGTGCTGATGTTCGCACTCAGCGCATGGCAAGCATGTTCGCACTGGCAAGTTCCCTAAAAGCGTAAGGGTAAAAACATACAAGGAATGGAATCAAATAACGGAAGTAACATAGCAGATAGTGCCCAAAATAAAGTTATGTTACAATAAATAACTTGCCGCGCTCTAATGGATTGTTCCTATGACATATCTAGCAGCGGCAAGAAAAAGGAGAAGGAGGGTGGCCTAATCCACGCGCTCGCCGTCGATCCTCCTGACTTCATTGACCTTGTCCACAATGGGTGCGACAATGGCCTTGAGCTCTTCAAGATCGGCACCCGCCGGCAGCTTCTTGAGGACGCGGGAGAGGTCGAGGCCCGGGTTGCGGAAGAGTATCTTCACCAACACCTTCTCCAAGACCACAGGCGCGGATTACGCGACTTCGTCGGCCAGCTTCTTGGGATCCTTTCCCGAGCTGCCGGAAGCCGTCACCACACCCTTGAAGAAAAGAGTAAGCTTGGCGCTGGTGAAGGTTCTCGTCGGAGGAGTACCCAAAGCCCGCCAAGTCCAGCTCCGCCAGACTCCTCGTCAATGGATGCAACAATGTTGGCGGGGCCTTACATCGAGCTCCATCAGTAGCCACGAAGGTGTTACGAGTCTCGGCGGCCCTCGTCAACAGCTCCTCGTTGCCCTTGAGCTCTTTCTTCAAGTCATCCTCCCGCCCCTTGGCGGCGTCCAGTGTCTCCTTCAAGGTGGCCAGCTTCATCTCGAGATCGGCGCTTGAGTCCTTGGCGGGGTTCAGGTTCCTTGGCCTTCTCGGCGAGTTGAACTTGCGATCGCCATGGGCAAGTGCATCCTTCTCGCCCAGCGCGCTGAGTGCGGCAAGCTCTTCATTCTTCTTTCCCATATCCGCCTCCAGCTGCGCCACTTTCTCCTCTAACTCCTTCTTGGCGGCCTCGGCGGCCGCGGCAGCGTCCTTTGCCTCCTTGAGCGCCCCGCCAAGTGACTACTCTCGTGCCTCGAGCTCCTCCTCGTGGCTGTCCAGGTTCACCTTCTTCTGCGTCAGCTCACCTTCCCGCCTGGACATCTCCTCGGCGGCGAGCCTCTGCTGCTCCTCGGCCTCAGCCTTTTCTAGGATGAACGCCTTCTTTGCCTCTTCAAGTTGCGCCCTCTCCTCCGCAATGGATCGGAGGACCTCCTGGTTGCGGCTCTTGAGCTCCTCCGCATGTTTCTCTATGTCAACTCCTGCCCGCGTGACAAGCGCTTCCCGGGACTCAAGCTTCGCTTGCAGGGCGTGATAAGTGACACCAACTTCCGGCGCTTGCTCCTCCTCGCACTACTACTTTGCTGCTGCTGGCGCGCGTCAACCACCGCCAGCCAGTGGCGAGTACTTCCCCGTCAAACTCCTCTCCTTGACCGGCGCCACGAGGCTCGGCGCTTGAAGAAGCTTGATGTATCGCCCTCGCCGGCCTTCAAGTATCTTGCTGCCGGGGCTCCTCGAACCCGGCGCTGCATCGATGGCGAGAGGATCGGCGGTCGGTGCAGCGCCTTGCGCTCTGGTCCTCCGGTCGTCAGGTAATCGCGGATCCTCGCCCGACTCTGCGCCAAAGAGCCTTTGGCGGCTTCTTCGTCGGCGAGTTCATCAGCGCTGGCCTCTCCCTCGTCAGCGGCGGCCTCTTCAGTATTGCCGCGCGCGCCTTCCTTGCCGGTGGCCTCAGTATCCATCGGGTCTGTAAGAGGGGGATCTGAGGACAGAAAGAGGAAGGAAAAGTCAAGCAAATATCCAAAAAAGAAGATCAGAAGAAAAACCAAGGGAAAATTTCCGACAAGGAGTGTTAGCTGTCAGGCCTCGTGACCATGGGCTCCTGCTGGGGCTCTTGGATCCGCCCTTGCAGGGGACCCCTCCCTTGGGGGCGCTCCTTGTCGAGAATCGCCTTGGCGTGGTCGGTCAGCAGACGGCACCTCCGGCGGTTTACGCTTGCTCTGGTGGGCCTGTTCTGCTCCTACACAAGTAAATCGACAATCAAGATGTCGACCAAAGAAGAAGCACCCATCTGCGCCCCCTAGCAGAAAAGTAAACCAAGCACTTACGCTCGGGGCTGTCTTTGAGGCTGCTGCGAGGAGAAGGAACCGGTTCGTCAAAGGTGGTCTCGGGCGTGTCTTACGCCATCACAGCGAGGATTGTCCTCGATGACGACCACGGGGACCTTGGCCCTCTTCGCCGCCCTCTCGGCGAGTCCCAAAATGAAACAGGAATTCAGAGAGAGACAAATCAGATGCAAGACAAGAAACAACAAAGATCGAAGAAAAACAAAACAGCAAGAGAGAGCCTTACTCTTCCACCTCTTCCTCCTCCTCGTCGGAGCTCAGCGAGAGAGGTGAAATCCAGTACCCTTCTGCCTGGCGGGCGGAGGTAGGCTCCCTTGGACGTTCTTGGGAAGCTGCGGCAGGATCGAGCGTGGCGGCCGGAAGACCCGCCTCGATTGCCGACATAGCACAGGACCCTCCCGGCGACCAGTACTTGCAGCAGTGGGCGTTTCCCACGGCGCCTCGGCTGCTGGCCTGCTGTCCTCCTCGCCGTATCTCAACCCGACGGAGGCACCTTCTTGGTTGGGTGGGGCTGCGCTGGGGGCTCCGCTGCGGCAAGCTGCTCGAGCGGTGGCCACTCGCGCCCTCGGCAGGCTCGCTCGCTTGACCTCGGGCTCCTCCTCCCCGACAACCTCTCCGGCAAAGTCCTCCCACATCGGCAAGGCTGCGCCGCCTCGGCTACCTCTGCCTCCGCCAGCGTGAAGCCGAACTGCCATGCGGCGGCGGCTGCCGCCGCCTCTTCGGCCCTATTTGGCGATGTACCGCATCTCGTTTTTGGTGGTGGCGGGTGAGAAGCTTCTTTTAAATCGGCGTTGGTGCTACCTCCGTCAAGCCATCGAAGAATTGCTGCACGCGTCGTCGGCGGGCTCCATCAAGTTGGGCTTATCCGTGCGAGTCGCACTCGGCATCATCGCGCGATCTTGGTCGCTGGGAGTTGTTGCACAATGGGATGGCGCCTGCGACAACTGAACCACTCTGGATGGTTGGCGTCATGCTTGAACAGCTCCTTCAACATCCCGTCAAGCTCCAGAACGGTGAAGTTGAAGTTGAGGCCTGGACGCAACCTCATGATATCCGCCGGGCCGCCAAACAGCCAGGCGGGCCTCCCCCTCTTCTGCAGAGGGACGATGCGACGGCGAAGGAAATCCGAGCCAACCGCCCCTGCTGTGAGCCCGGCAAGCCTGAGCCGGAGGATTCGGGTAGTGGCAATCTTCACTTGGCGTCGTCCGGCGACAGAGCGCTCGATCGCCCGCCCGCGAACTACCGAGTCTAAGCGCAGGATGGTGAATGGCTGCGGATTGGCATCACAGATCCAGCACCACTCCGCCTCCACTCATCCCACTTGCTGCGGAGCTCTCCGTCGATACACCTCCTTCATACCGATTAAGTGAGGTCCAGCGATTCCGCCAGCCAATGGCTCTCCTTTCTCGGCTCGGGGGTGAAATAGTGGCGAAAAAGAGCAACACTTGGGTGGGCCTTGGCGAAATTCTCGCAGAGGTGTGCGAAACCGCCATTGTCGAGCAGCGCTGGGTGAAATCAAGAAGATGAAACCGTAGGTATTCATGACGTCGCAGAAGAAATCGAGAAAAAGGTGGGCGAGCCCGCAATAGAAGAACACCGAAAGAAATAGTGCCCTTTTGGGCACCGCAATTGGAAGCTTGGCGAGAAACACCGGCGTCTTGTGGATCTTGCCTGTCTCCGTCGACGGAAAGAGGTAGAACTCCTCCGCAGCACCTTCGGGTGAGCTCGGGAGGAAAAGCACTCGCTCATTGCAGCGCCTCAAGCTGCAGCGCCTCGGCCGACCATTGGTCTTGCCGGTCTTGAACCATGGCGAAGCGGCAGGGGAACGCGGAGGTGTTGAGGGCGACGGCGGCGACGGGCGGCGGAGGCTTGGGAAGCGGAGGGAGCGGCGAGCTTTTCGGAGGAAGGAACGCAAGTGGCGAAGGTGGGGAGCGACCTGTTCCCTCTGCTTATGAACAGGGAGGTGAGCGTTCGCATTTCACTGGTTAAAATTACCCACGATCTCTCCCACGGCGCTTGCGATTGGCGGCGTGCCGTTCTGGGAGGGCGCGGTGGATCACGAGTGGATTTGGCTTGGACCCGGGCCGCGTGCCGTGCCCTATTTTGGGCCTGGCCCAACGCTCGGACCGTGTATGGCCCAGGCCGGGGCTCTGTCGGTGTACTAAAGTAGGGGTACCTTAGTACCCCGAACTTGTGCACGGCCAGTCGCAGCGCCCCGCGGCAAGGCTTGCCGGGCGTCCGCCAAAATCCTCCGTCATTTCCATTTATTGCCATTCAAGAACAAAGTGTTAACTTTGAAGACAAGGCCCCGGCAAGAGAAGCTTGCCGGGAAGGACAAGACCCCGGCAAGAGGAACTTGCCGGGAAGAATAAGACCCCGGCAAGAGGAGCCTGTCGGGAAGGCCAACAAAGGCATGTCAAGAGACTTGCCGTGACGCGCCGCGCGTCCCGGCAAGACCCGGCGAGCGACAAGCTTGCGGGTGCGACAAATGGCGATCATGGCAAAGGCGCTTGCCGCGGCGGCCACCACTCTGCGCCCACGCTCTAAGCGCATCGACGACGCGATGTCGCCGCAGATCGCTCTGGTGCGTGGCGGGCGGCAGTGCTGACTAAGCGGTGCGGTGGCAAGTGAAGATGACGAGGAGGCCATCGTGGCGATCGGTGGGCGCCTCTAACGGTCGCTTCTGCTGATCTTTGTTGGAGACGACCGGACGGGCATTAAATGCCCTTGTCCCTGCGTCGAGTTAGGTAGGGGCCTTTGTTGATAGCAGTTGTACCAACCCGCGTTTTTACCTTTCTACCCCTCTATCTGCGTTGCCACCTGTCGGTGACCCCTTTAGACTATAAAAAGGAGGCCCATGCGCACGTAGAGGGGGTTCGACTCATTCGAAACGAGAACACACCCACGCTTTCGAGCAAGAACAGAATAAGAACACAAAGCAGCAGTAGGAGTTTTATCTCTCCGGAGAGCTCCGAAGCTGGGTAAAATCCCTCGCGTGCTCGACATCGATCTGCTCTTCGTGCGCCCTCCGCTCCCTACCGGACCGAGAAGGGGACCCCTGCCCCATAGGTGCTCGTCCCCCCACGACAAGGTGGGATCCCAGGAGGGGACCCATCAGGAGGAGGCTCCGGAGGTGCCGCAAGGCAGCCTCCCGGACTCTGCGCCGGACTCCATGCCGGAACCCACAGTGGTTCCGGAGTCCGGCAGGCGGCCTCTTCGTAAGAAGGGCAAGACCGTGACGCCGGCGGCTTCCGTCCAACCGGAGGCGTCGGACAACTTGTTGGAAGCGCTTAACGGTGCTTCCATCGAGGAAGAACACCGCACTATCATGAGTGCGGTGATTCAAGGTTCAACTTCGCCAAGAGCGGGCTGGCCAAAACTGCGATAGCCTTCTAACAGGCTTTAAGGTAAGTTTAAAATATGTAATGTAATACCGCATAGACAGTAGCCCGATGCTCGGTTCGGTGTTGAAAAGAAAACCGGACTGAG
The DNA here is from genome assembly GCA_021437245.1 of Aegilops speltoides. Lineage (NCBI taxonomy): Eukaryota > Viridiplantae > Streptophyta > Magnoliopsida > Poales > Poaceae > Aegilops > Aegilops speltoides. The sequence continues at coordinate 93,386,015 of CM038145.1, read as the reverse complement.
GATCTAAAAATGATATACTGGGAGTGCTAAAAATTATGTCAATATGGGTTTGCAGGCTGCGCTGCTGACCTCTGCCGCACTGGCTGCGGAGGTCGGTGCTTTGAAGCAGGATCTCGAGCGGTCCGAGCAAGAGCTCGGCCTTGCCAAGAAGCAGCTCGAGGACAAAGAAGGTGAGTAACATCACTTTGAAATTTGTACCTTACAGAAAAGGATTTTGGTTGCCGTAGAAATAACAAGGATAACATGGGTACTGCAGGGGCCACGAACGAGGTGGCGACCCTGAAGGAGGCCGTGTCCGTGGCCGAACGCAATGCAGCCGCGGAACGGGCGGAGCGAAAGAAGTAGGAGGCGCGGGTGGCGGAGGTGCCGCAAGAGCTCCAGGCTCTCATGGAAAAGCATGAGAGTTTAGAGTGCGACACGAAGACTCGAGAGTCCGAGCTTGCCTCGGCTCTTGAAAGTGCCAAAGCCGCCAAAGCCGAGGCCCATAAGTCCCTCCAGGAGATTGAGGCGATGAAGAAGATAGCGGCGGGTAAGGCATTTTTCATGCAAAGCAAGCATGTGAATGTAAATTACCTGTTACTTTCCCGAATTCGGAGCTCTCTAGGGGCGTTTGCAGATCTTCCACGCAGCGTGTCCGATGCCGCCGCATTCTACCGGGCTGAGGAGGGGAGCTAAATGGAGAAGGTCTTCTGGTCTCAGTACTCTGAGGCCGGACATCCGGTGCCCCCTAGCGACCAGCTGAAGCAGTTGGTCGAGCTCCACAAGGTAGCCGAGCAGGCCATGAAGGGCCTCATAGTCCGGTGTGGCACGGAGAGGCCATGCACAGGAGCTACTTCAGCCTCGTCTTGGCGGCTGGTGGATCGTGCCCACAGGTGGAGGTCGTCAAGCGCTCACTTTGCATTGAAGGTGCCTGTCGGGCCTTGCCCGCGCAAAGGTGCACTGGGGCAGGCTGGATGCTGAGAGGCTTCTGACGGACGCGCCGTCGGTGGGCAAGGAGTATCGTACGCCCGAAATGTACTATAAGACTGTCCTAAAGGGTGCCCGCAAGATTGCGGATGAGTGCCCCAGAGATGTAATTATTGAGTAAACTCACAATGTGTTATCCTGTGCGCTAAAAACTTTGTTCATATCGCTAAGCAACGCTTATTGATTTAAAATATTACCTTCGTATGCGGCTGTTTATAAAATCGAGAGATGGCAAGTCGTCGGCTTCAGCCCCCATGCCACAGTCTTTGGGGTGTTCAGGATAAACTTGAGCACTCTTGTTCCCATTTTGGGTCCATCTAGGAGGCGCTCAACACAACGAACAAGGCAACCGGACTTATAATGCTTGAACACTCTCACTTAGCCATAGAATTCTATAATTTTAAATTTCGGCGAAGCCCCTAGTATTCGGAAGACCGAGTTCGGGGCGCTATCCATGCCTAGGCCGGACAAAGCCGGTTCCTCGCTCTAAGCGGCATAAGTCTTTAAGGACTCGAAAGGACCTCTCAAACAGCGACCAGTCTCTCGCCTTATCATGACAGTCAGTTTTAGCTTTCTCCACTGAGGCGCTCGCCCAGCTCAACCAGGGTGCAATCGTTGTGGTTCTCCCAGTGCTACCTTAGCCAACAGAACGGAACGTAAGGTACCAAAACATGGGAGCCGGGCAAACCCGACTATTGACCCAAGACATGATTCGGAGCCGATGCATATAATGATATAAGTTCGGGGTGCCGCACTTGTGGAAGTGTTCGGACTTCACACCATAATGCGGGGAACATAAGCCCCTGGTGTATTCGGCCGCACCAATTTGTACGGATGCAAGATGTCATAAATGAACATATATATAGAAAGGAATGCAATTATAAGGAAAAAGTAATGCATTGTTTATTCAGGGAATTCTGCCATGAGTGCAGAACGATACAAATAGTGCGGTAAGCAAGGGAGTGGACTATTTAAACATGTCCCTCTCCAGGGGTGGGCCGTGAAATGGTGTAATAAACGGATCTAATGCTCGTAATGGAGACCACCTGAGTGTTCGTCGTAGCCCTTGTTCCTCCCTGGCTGTTGCATCGTGAGTTCGGCCGTTCTACTGCCGGACAGGGCCTCTTGTAAACGGAGTCCTGTGGATAAGATAAAAAAGGAAAAGAAAAAGAGCGACACATTTAGGAGCCCCTGGTGTGGTTGAGCCGCACTCTGGGCCTGTCGTGGTCGTGCCCCTCCCCTTATGCCCAAGGTATCTCCAGAGCGTAATGATGTATGCGGGGAGCTTGTCTAGTAATCATGCAAGGGCTGGGGGTGGGGCCGCATTGCTACGCGTGCTCGGAACGTGCCAGGTGGTCTTGATGTATGTTGCTCCGGGCACGTTTGATCATGTACGGTCTTTTAACGGCCGGACTCGAAAATTGCCTTAAGAGGCTGTTCTGGACTTCTGCCGCTTGAGCCACTGTGTGTTCCTCCGTTCGAAGGGAGCATTCAGTGTTTCCGTTGACCATGATGACTCCACGAGGGCCTGGCATCTTGAGTTTGAGGTATGCATAATGCGGCACCACGTTGAACTTTGCAAACCCAGTTCGTTTGAGCAGGGCATGATAGCCACTGCGGAACGGGACTATGTCGAAGATTAACTCCTCGCTTCGGAAATTATCCGGGGATCCGAAGACCACTTCAAGCATGACCGAGCCTGTGCAATTGGCCTCGACACCTGGTATGACGCCTTTGAAGGTCGTCTTTGTAGGTTTAATCCTTGAGGGGTCTATGCCCATCTTGCGCACTGTATCTGATAAAGCGAGGTTCAGTTGCCGCCGTCCATCGAGGACTCTAGTGAGGTGAAATCATCGGCGATTGGGTCTAAAACCAATGCAGCGAATCCGCCATGGCGGATACTGGTTGGGTGGTCTCTTCGATCGAAAGTGATCGGGCAGGAGGACCATGGATTGAACTTAGGGGCGACTGGCTCCATCGCATATACGTCCCTGAGTGCACGCTTCCGTTCCCTCTTGGGTATGTGGGTTGCGTATATCATGTTTACCGTCCGCACTTGTGGGGGCAACCTTCATCCTCTCTTGTTCGGCGGCGGGTCTCTTCCTCGTCGTCATTGTGCAGCCCCTTGTCATTGTTTTCGCAATTAACTTGCTCGCTGCTGAATACCCAACAATCTCTGTTGGTGTGATTAGCTGGCTTTTGAAGTGCCATGTATCGGCAAGAGCGGTCGAGTATTCGGTCCAAATTGGATGGACCGGGTGGTTCTTTTGAATGGCTTCTTCCACGACGGGTTTAGAGCCTCGAATCCGGCGTTGACTGCCGATCCTCATTATTATCGCCATTAACGCGGCGTTTGTTTTTGTTTGGACGCGACCTGCCATTGTGGTCCTTAGTATCCGGACTGCCAGCGTTTTTGCTGAGGTTGTTGCTGTGAGCTAGCCAGCTGTCTTCTCCCGCACAAAAGCGGGTCATGAGTGATGTGGGGGCTGCCATGGATTTCGGCTTTTCCTGTCCTAGGTGCCAGGCCAGCCACCCATCGCGGATGTTATGTTTGAAGGCTGCAAGAGCCTCTGCATCCGGACAGTCGATGATTTGATTTTTCTTTGTTAAGAACCGTGTCCAGAACTGTCTGGCCGATTCGTCTGGCTGCTGAATTATGTGGCTTAGGTCATCGGCGTCTGGTGGTCGCACATATGTGCCCTGGAAGTTATCGAGGAATGCGGCTTCCAGGTCCTCCCAACACCCAATTGACTCTGCGGGCAAGCTGTTAAGCCAATGCCGAGCTGGTCCTTTAAGCTTGAGTGGGAGATACTTGATGGCGTGGAGATCGTCCCCGCGGGCCATATGGATGTGAAGGAGGTAATCTTCGATCCAAACCGCGGGGGTCTGTTGTGCCATCGTAGGATTCAATGTTCACGGGTTTAAACCCTTCAGGGATTTGATGATCCATTACTTCGTCTCATGAAGCACAATGGGTGTCTGGCGCCTCTATATTGAGCAATGTCACGGCGTAGCTCAAGAGAGCGTTATCTGCTGTGTTCGGCCCGCCGGGTTGTTGTATCCGCGCGACGGTAGTCGCCGCGTTAGTCGGGGGCGCCCGTGATCCGTAGATGGATCTGGATTGTCTTGCTTTGTCCTCCAATATATCCCGCAAGTCCGGCGCATTCCCTCGTGGCTTCGTACTTTTCGAGCGGTGCCGGGGTACGGTCCTGAAGGAGGGCCTAGATGCCTCCCTGTCGTGACCACGGGGTGGTCGGTCTTCCGTATTGTGCGCTGGTGATGAAGGTTTGTATGCTTCCTCTTCTAGCCGGGGGAGCAACTTGCGTTTTGGGTATCTCTTGGAGGGGCATTCGAGTTCATACTCTTTGGCCGCGAGGACCTCGGTCCATCTGTCAGCCAACAGGTCTTGATCAGCTTGAAGCTGTCGCTACTTTTTCTTTAGGCTATTTGCCGTGGCGATAAGCCTGTGTTTAAAATGCTCTTGTTCGACGGGATCCTCGGGCACGGCAAATTCGTCGTCGTTGAGGCTTGCTTCATCTCCGGAGGGATGCATGTAATTATCATCCTCTAACTCCTCATCTGCCGCTCTCTCTCGAGGGCTGTCTTCCCCGTCCTCCTGTGCTGAATTGTGCTGGAGGGGGTTGTCTTCGGCACTCTCTGGGGTGTTGTTATCTCCGGTGCCGGAATCTCCATTCTTGCTGTGGCGGGATTTAGAGCGGCGCCGCTGACGTCGGCGCTTGGGCTGTTTCTTAGAGGAATCTGCCTCCGCTACTTCTTCGCCGTCCCCGTCCTTTGGGGTGTCCACCATGTATATGTCATATGACGAGGTGGTCTTCCAGTGCCCTGTAGGCGCCGGTTCTTGATCGTCTCCGGCATCGTCGTCCATACCGTCGATGTCTTCGGAGTCATAGTCTAGCATGTCGGTTAGGTCGTCGACAGTGGCTACAAAGTGGGTGGTGGGTGGGCTTTGAATTTCTTCGTCGTCCGCATCCCAACCGTCCTGACCAGAGTCCGGCCAGGGCTCTCCTGATAGCGAGAGATGCTTTAGCGAATTTAGGATGTCGCCAAAGGGTGAACGCTGAAAGATGTCCGCGGCGGTGAATCGGATTCGGTTGGCATGGCGCAGGAGGTTCGGAGTCTGGCAAGGAGTCCGGCGCCTCGGAGTCACGAGCTTTATAAGGGACAAGGTCGGTATTCGGCTCTATCGCCGTAGAAGTCACAGTTCCTGAGGCGGTGTCCAGCCACCCGTGCTCGATCTGCGCGATTGGCTCCAAACTATAGGTGGGAGCGGATTCGTGTGCGGCCTCCAAGGCACTGTCCGGCGGCAGAGCTAGATCATACCCATCGTGACAGTGCAGCACGCTCGGCTGTGGCTCGAATCCGTCGAAGATCAAATCTCCGCGACGTCGGCCGTGAAGTTTAGGCTTCAAATCGACTGATGGCGAGGGCGTAGCTTCGATCTGCTCCAGATGGCCAAGTGAATTGGCCCGTAGTGCAAAGCCGCCGAATACGAAGATCTGTCCGGGGAGAAAAGTCTCACCCTGGATGGCGTTGTTGTTGATTGAAGAAGCCATCAAGCCTATCGGTGACGACACAGAGGAACTCTCATTGAAAGTACCAATGTCGGTGTCAAAACCGCGGATCTCGGTAGGGGGTCCCGAATCTGTGCGCCTAGGTGGATGGTAACAGGAGACAAGGGACACGATGTTTTTACCCAGTGTTCGGGCCCTCTCGATGGAGGTAAAACCCTACTCCCGCTTGATTGATATTGATGATATGGGTAGTACAAGAGTGGATCTACCACGAGATCAAGGAGGCTAAACCTAGAAGCTAGCCTATGGTATGATTGTTGTAATGGTTGTTGTCCTCACGGACTAGAACCCTCCGGTTTATATAGACACCGGAGAGGGCTAGGGTTACAGAGTCGGTTACAATGGTAGGAGATCTACATATCCGTATCGCCAAGCTTGCCTTCCACGCCAAGGAAAGTCCCATCCGGACACGGGACGAAGTCTTCAATCTTGTATCTTCATAGTCTTGGAGTCCGGCTGACGATGATAGTCCGGCTGTCCGGACACCCCCTAGTCCAGGACTCCCTCACCCCCATTATTTCCTCTTTCGACTAAGTCCTACATTCAGGTAACAAATCTTCCCCCACCCCCACCCCCTTTCTTCCTTGTTTGAACCAAATAGTACTAGATTCGAGTGCATGAACTAGTTTTACCTCTTAACAGTAAAAAATTATGTGGTTTTCGGACAGCCGATCGATCCCATGTACGAGGGGGCCTGAGAAATAGTAAAAGATACAAATGCAGCAACATCGAAGGAAGTTATACGTGAGGGTCGTTGGGATGTCGCTAGGTGGGCGGCGGGAGGCCGGATCTGCCCACACGATAGCAAGGAAGAAGGGGTCAGAGGCCCTCCCTAGCCAGTGGTGCTTGGGAGAGAACGACAAGGCACGCTGATCAGGATGCTCTGATAGTGGGTAAGAGCCGTCGCTGAGGACGACCGCGTGAATGTTGCACCTTCTCACCTTCCCCGGTGGAGAGGATCCGCCTAGATCTGTGACCAGCGGTGAGCAGAGAGAGATAGAGTGTGGCCACCGCTGTCGTGTTTAGATCTGGAGAGGACGAGACAGTGTGAAGAGAGAAACACTAGCAAGCAAGCACGGGGGCTCCTGCCTATATAGTGGAGTACTAGTTTTCTTTTGTCTACCGGAGCCGTCTTGACCTCGTCAATGACTGCCGAGAAGTCTTCATGCACGTGCCCCGGAGGCGCAGTTATCATCATTTTGATCTGAAGCACCGTATTATAACATATAACAAGAAAAAATGCCACATGACAAGAAACCATAACCTCACTGCCCAAAGGAGACAACATGAATCCCGACGGACAAACTAGACGAGGATCAAAGCTCAAATTAAAGATAAACTCGTAGAAAAGGGGTCCATCGATACGTGTCCTAATTAACATAGCCGGCTTGACCTAGATGGCAGCCAAGTAGTCTTCGTGCATGTGCCCCCAATGACTAGCCCCTTGGAGGAACTCAGTTGTCGCTGTTTAACCCTCTCAGTGATCCGAAGCACATGACACCTAATTTTGCGAGATGACAAGAAACCTTTTTTTATATTTCTCACCAGAACTACATCCCTGTACAACACAGCCTGCACGATATGTAGACGATAGCCAATCCAGGAGTGTCTGCTGGAGTCTGGTCACATGCATGGACGAACTGATCTTCCGTGTCTTGCAGGGATCATCCAGGAACCAACTTTTGTACAACACTTCTCTAGTACTATCGCTCGTCTCTCTCTTCTATTAACTCACCCGACTTGCGGGGCCGGGTGTGTGTGCCTATGGTCGGTTCTCAATTGCGGTCCCACATGTGTGTGCAAACGCAATATGATGCGTGTTCCATTCGGAGAGCGGCGTGCCAGACCGACCGACCATATGGGGTGCAACGCGAATGCGATGGGTGTGTTGTATACTCCATACATGTGTACCGCCGTTTTCTTCAGGCTTTGCTCCATGGCGCAATCCATGGGTACAAAATTAGTATACCGTACTATTTAAAAGTTGAGGGCGGGGCTTTTCCCGCACGGTAGGCGGGGCAGTTCCGCCTAGTCGGTTTGACAAAGATGCAAGAAGATGAGGGAGTAGGCTGCTGCAAACGTAGGGCTGTGTGATTTGACAGCGAGTTACTACTGGACAGGTGGGGCTCCGTGATTTGACTCGCCATTATCATTTTAACTATGGCTCTACGATCGGCGCGAGTCTCCTGATTCTTGACCAACTCCATACAAGTGCCTCTCCCAATGCTCCACCATGTAGAGGCTGGCTCTTGCATGAGATCCCACTCCTCCACTTTTTCCTTGCCTCTTTCCTCCACATATGCAAAAATGCCATGTAAAGCGGTCTTGTAGTCCACTATTGTACTTAGTTGCTCCTACAGGTGCTAAGCCCGCCACATAGGCATAAAGTCTGATGTGGCAAGTTAATTAAGAAGAGAGAGACTAGTTTAGTGACCCAAGGAAGAAACGATGCTAAGCGCATGTACCTAGGTGAAAAGACAGTTTTGAGTCTATAGCTAATTAAATGAAGCAAACTTAGCAACAAAAAACTAAGCTCCTATGCATTGGGGACTTGAGTTGCTAAGCCATTTAATGCCCTTAGCACCTCATCTAAGCACCATTTCATTGGAAGAGGTCACTCCCTGGCAAATGCAACAAATACTACGAAGAAAGAGATAGAGAGAAGTAAAAAAAATACTCTTATACCCAACCTTATAGCTAACCTTGTTGTAGTATGAGTGACTAAGTGATGACTATGTATGACACGCCAACATCAGATAGCCTAATGCACCGTGTTAAATCTCTTGGATCCGAGATCGTGGTGGTAGGCGCGACCATGATACGGGCTGCTGGAAGCCCTTGGATCCGAGATCGAACGATCGCATGCTAAGTTGCTGAAAATTTGCAGAATAACCCTGCATGATAGGATATTCACCAATAGGTCTAGAATCACGCCATGCAACCGTTCGATATCAGATCCAAGGGCTCTCGGAAGCCCGTATTATGGGAGAATGGAAAGCTTCATATCACCTGTAATTTTCCCGACGCTTGACATGAGATCGAAAGCCATTTAATTGGGCGTCGAGTAGACATGACATCTAACTGGGCCCCCATAGTACCATGCATGAATCCATTTATCCACCAGGCAAGCCACTACCCTGCCGTTCGCACGCCCCACTGAGCATTTTTACAATCGAAAAACTGCTGGCAGTTCGCTTCAACTCGTCCCCGGACGTCCTTTAACATTACGGCAGTTCGCTCCTAATCGTCCCGTCCTTTCACATTACAGCAGTTCCACTAATCCTAACCCTCCTCCCAAATCCATGGCATCCCAAATCTCCATGATCAGCGGTGAGTACAAGGTTAGAACCATCACCGGTGATGAGTTCGACGTCATCTACACCCGTTCTTCTACGACGGTGAAAGGATGCCTTGCTCGCTTCAGACGCATGTTCGAAAACTCAAATGATGAGTGGGTCACTGGGCTAGATGTTGAGTACACCACAACCCTGGACAAAGAGAAGAATCTAAAGGAGGAAGAGAAGATGATGCCCGCCGTGATCCAGGTTTGCGTGCATGACTTATGCTTGGTATACCACATATGCCATGCCGACGTTGAGTGCGAGGAATTTAAGAACTTCCTCAAGGGCGGCCTAGTCAAATTCGTTACTGTAGACTTTATGAATGATAGAACAGTCCTGAGTCGGATAGGCCTCGTTGTAGGCAAGCCCTTCGACCTCTAGAAGGATGGGCTGGTGCCCTCTCGTGAGCAGCCTTCAATGCTGACCCTGGCAGGAGCCATGGTTCATCCTTTGTACGGTAAACTGAAGAAACCTCCGCACACGTTTCATCGTGCATGGCAGTGGAATGTACTAGATATAGACCACATCCACTATGCTGCAATGGATGGCTACCTTTGTTTCAATATCGACAAGGGTTGGATGAAGAGCAAGAGCCAAGTGTGCGGTTCAAGCAAAGAAGTATTAGCCAAGAGGAAGAGGGACATGGACGAAGTCGAGGACGTGGACGAGGACTCCGAGAAAGGTGGCAGTGTCGTTGCTCATGGTGGTTCTAATGAAGTGTCTACCGAATTAGTTGCTTAGTTTAATTTCAGGTGTGCTTAGTTTTATTTGAGGGGTGTGTTGTGCTGAGCCCCCAGCAGAACTATGTTATGTTTCTTCTTGTTACTTTAACTCCTCAGTACGTACATACTAGTATTTCTTATAGTTCATCTTTTAGTTGGTATAGTACTACCACTCGTTTCTTCACATTATATACGTACAATATATATGGCCAACATCATATAGCCAACAGTTTAGTTGTCCAAGAATTTCAGGGTGCTTAGTTTTGTCAAAGAATTTCAGGGTGCTTAGTTTTATTTGAGGGGTGTGTTGTGCTGGACACCATTATTGTGACTCAAATCACTTTTGCCATGTTATAATGACATAAATACCGATCGACCAACATACCAGCTTTCCCTCTATCTCACTACAGTAAAATAAAGTGTGGGGCCTACTTGATCCCAACAACGTTCTTATTTTCCTGTAAAATTATTCGCTTGGTTACTCCTGACAAGCGGGGCCACACGTATCATTGTGAGAATTGGCTTATTTTTGTCATGTAACATGGTCAACGGGCTTGACATGAAAATAATAATGTCTAATAGCATTTTTGAGCAGACATCTAACTTAATGATGGCATTTTTGAGATATCTAATTGCATTTTTGAGCAGGCATCTCACGGATCGATGGCATTTTTGAGTAGTTGTAACTTCTAATGGCAAAACTGAGTAGTGATACGCAACTAGTGGCATAAATAATAAAAACCCAAGAATTAAATAGGTATGCTAATTTCTTTAATAGAATCTAGCACCCCATTTAAGCACGTACTAGCTTTCTAATAGTACTATATGCATAATTTGGCAACGAGCGCTCTCTGTATGTACCACATTTTTCTTTAACTTCATCTTGTTAGTTTTGCTCCAAGGCGCAATCCATCAATACTACTACTGTACAAAAGTATACATTTTTTAAAAGGCTAGAGGGCAGGGCAGTCTAGCTTGGTCGGTTTCACGAGAGGCGAGGGCCTTTGTGATTTGACGGCTCATTACTGCTGGAAGGCGGGGTCTTGATTTGACTGCTCGTATAAATGTGCCGACGACCTGAGAAGGAGCAAAGAACCATGCAGTATACTCAAGTTTTCCACTGGAGTAGTACTACGACGGAGGAGCACGAAACACGGCAGCCCAGTGCCATATGGCGACAAAAAATGATCTAATTTGCTAGTCATCTCATTGTTAGCATTGTTCTATTCATGCCTCGCAGGGAATGTGACACATGCGGCGGAACACCCGAAGCAAAAGAAGAAACACAAGAGCAAAAGAAGAAGGAAGATTATCACCCCCAAAAAAGAAGAAGACGCACATACAAGTCAGGGGTGCTGCTCTCACTACATGAAGGGTTGCTGGCCGCGGAGTTGTAACTGCTTCTTCATCGCCTCCACGACCTCCATATCCTTGTGCGTCTCCTCAGCCATCTTTTTCATTCTGTCCATGACGCGGGATTTCTCGATGCGAGCCTTCATCATCAGTTCCACGGCCGCATTATGTACCTTGACAGCAGCTGGGTGCTCGATGCGGAGCTTCGCCAACTCCTCCTTCTGTTCCATGACGAGGGCCTGCAGGAGGAACTACTATTCTCATGCAGCTTCTAGCCGAAGTTCTTGTCCTTCAGCAGGTCGAGCTTGTGGCAGAGCTTCGCCTTGTCCTCCTGAAGTTGTAGGATTTTGCCGGTCGCCTTCTTCTCCGAGGCAATGCTCTTCTTTAGTAGCATCACCAAGCCGGCGGTCAACTCCCCCTGCTCATTGAGCTCAGCGAGCATGTCGTCGAGGCTCTCCTTCAGCAGCTCCACCAAGCCGTGGATGAATGATGTCTACTATGCAACCTTCTTCTTGTAGACGTTGTTCGGCCTCCAAGTGCAGAGGTTTGTAGGACAGTAGCAAATTTCCCTCAAGTGGATGACCTAAGGTTTATCAATCCATGGGAGGCGTAGGATGAAGATGGTCTCTCTCAAACAACCCTGCAACCAAATAACAAAGAGTCTCTTGTGTCCCCAACACACCCAATACAATGGTAAATTGTATAGGTGCACTAGTTCGGCGAAGAGATGGTGATACAAATGCAATATGGATGGTAGATATAGGTTTTTGTAATATGAAAATATAAAAGCAGCAAGGTAACTAGTAGCAAAAGTGAGCGCAAACGGTATTGAAATGCTAGGAAACAAGGCCTAAGGTTCATACTTTCACTAGTGCAAGTTCTCTCAACAATAATAACATAACTGAATCATATAACTATCCCTCAACATGCAACAAGGAGTCACTCCAAAGTCACTAATAGCGAAGAACAAACGAAGAGATTATTGTAGTGTACTGATGACCCAGAAGTATAGGGGATCTATCGTAGTCCTTTCGATAAGTAAGAGTGTCGAACCCAACGAGGAGCAGAAGGAAATGACAAGCGGTTTTCAGTAAGGTATTCTCTGCAAGCACTGAAATTGTAGGTAACAGATAGTTTTGTGATAGGATAATTTGTAACGGGTAACAAGCAATGAAAGCAAATAAGGTGCAGCAAGGTGGCCCAATCCTTTTTGTAACAAAGGACAAGCCTGGACAAATTCTTATAATGAGAAAATCGCTCCCGTGGACACATGGGAATTATCGTGAAGCTAGTTTTCATCACCCTCATATGATTCGCGTTCGTTACTTTGATAATTTGATATGTGGGTGGATCGGTGCTTGGGTGCTGCCCTTTCTTGGACAAGGATCCCACTTATGATAAACCCCTATTGCAAGCACCCGCAACTACGAAAGAAGTATTAAGGTAAACCTAACTGTCATGGAATTGTCACATCAGATGTCCTCGTGAAAGGACTTAGTTGTGGAGCCATCGCAACTAGGAAGCTTGAAGGGGTTAATCGGGACAAAGGGCACGAGAGTTGGCGCCCACCGTGGCAACCCTTTAACCAAGACCGGGCCGCTCCATCTAACATCATGGTGAAATACTTAGCCATTGCCGCGTCACTAACCTCCAACAGCTCCATGTCCATCTCACAACTTTCGATCCACGCTCCGGGCTGTAAGTCGGCTGTGTAATTCGGCACCTTTCGAGGTCCCTTGAAGTCCTTGGGTAGGCGCACATTACGCAGAGCTGGTACCAAACAAGGAACACCGCCGGTTCTAGTGGCTACTCCCGTCTCAACGAAAGTCGTCGGATACTCTGGGAATTCCTGATGAGCCGTCTGTTGAGCCGCTAGCTGAGCCGCCCGCTCATTCTCCTGACGTACTCGGTCTTGCACCAGATTATAGCCACCGGGCTGATTACGGCGCTGGGCGTTGCTTGACAAAGCTTCAGACTCCATGTGCCTGCTGTAACTCGGACTCCGGTTTTGACGAGGCGGTGCTAACCAAGGCGGAGGAGTTGAATGAATCCTATCCCGGCTGTAAGAATAAGTCTCTTGCTGAGCCAGGGCCGTCTGGAGAAGTTCTCTGACCCTCCGGGTCTCTACCGCTGCCGGGTCATCACCATCCGCGGGGAGAGCCGCCAAGCCCGCCGATGCTGCGATTAAGTTCTCCATGGGGTTGGAAAAGTGACTCGGTGTTTTCGGCACGTAACGGGGCGGAGCCATACTCCCATGAGGAGGTGCCATCTCCCGAGGCTGAGTTGGTCCTCCTGTTCCGGCTGTCATAAACTGATTTGCATCTGGCGGGTTACTTGGACCGGCTCCGGGTGTAGCGAAAAGATTCCGAGGATCATAAACCAGAGGTAAACGGGACTGGGATTTCTGATGTCTCCTCCTCATCACCTCGTTGGACGCATTTAGGCTCATCGTGAGCTGGTAGGCTTTTGACTGTAGCCGCTGCACCCGTGCATCTAGAGCCGCCCACTCTGCGGCTAACCTAGTGTCCTCAGCTGCCAAGGCCTCCTTGGCCCGAGCTATCTCCTCACGCACCCGTGCCACCTCCGTGTCATGCTCATCTTTATTTGCGGGAATAACCGTGGCGGTTAACAGGGTCGTAAGCTTGTCCATGAGATCTATCAGCACCTGAGCCGGCGGGCGCACAGGGCCTCCTGCCCCGGCTGCCCCCGTCCCGAACATTATTGCTGTAGCGGCTATAGAATTTTGGCCGAGTTGAGTCCCAGCCATGAAGACTCCTGCCCATCTTGGCGGCTCACAGGGGTCCGGAATACTAGTGCCATCGGAACAGCCCCCAAGCACACTGTCTTGCACTTGGTATAGTGAATCTGTTGAACCGGCGGACGAATCACCGTCCGAGTGGACGACCGTCTCACCACCATCTTCAGATCCTTCAGAAAGTTCCTCTCCGTGGATGCAGCCCACGAAGGCACGCTTCATAACGGGTTGAACTTGGGCCTTTCTCGCACGCTGAGCCGTCTCGACGAGGTCGGTGCAATTGTCCGGCTCAGGTCTCGGTTCACCGATCCGGCCGATAAATACGTGGATTCCGCCGAAGGGGACCCGGTATCCGTACTCAATTGAGCCGGCGTTGGGGCCCCAGCCTTCATCGTCGATGTAGGTCTTGCCGCGACGACTCTTGGTTATCCGGCCTACTACGTATCCCTTGAGCCCTTCGAAGTTGCCCTTCAAGAACTCAAATCCACCGCGCGTTTGCCCCACGGTGGGTGCCAACTATCGTGGAATTGTCACGTCAGATGTCCTCGTGAAAGGACTTAGTTGTGGAGCCATCGCAACTAGGAAGCTTGAAGGGGTTAATCGGGACAAAGGGCATGAGAGGTATACTAGTTCGGCCCCTTACGGTGCAGGTAAAGCCTACGTCTAGATGGGTTGGTATTGATTGATGTTTCGATGACCAAGGAGCAAGGTACGCTATGCCCGGTTCTGGATGAGTTGTTTATTACCCTAAGCCGCTGGCGGGTCGTCCCCTTATATACACGGGTTGACGCCCTACGGCTTACAGAGTCCCGGCCGGCTTATAAACAATGTCCGGCTCGGTGACTAGTTAAATCGACCTTATGATACAAGTCATGCCATTATGGCGGTTTACTACGACGGGCCTTAAGTCGCCTGTGGGCTTTAGACCCTTTACTGAACCGCCATCTTCATGCTGGGTCTTGGGCTTCTTTCTGATGAGTCTTCTTTGCGTAACCCGACCCCTCTTGGGCGGCTTACACAAATAGTTATATCCCCAACACTAACCATAGCATGAAACTAGTGGATCCAAATCAGCCCTTTACGAAGCAACGCATAAACTAGGGTTTAAGCTTCTGTCACTCTAGCAACCCATCATCTACTTATTACTTCCCAATGCATTCCTCTAGGCCCAAATAATGGTGAAGTGTCATGTAGTCGACGTTCACATAACACCACTAGAGGAGAGACAACATACATCTCATCAAAATATCGAACGAATACCAAATTCACATGACTACTAATAGCAAGACTTCACCCATGTCCTCAGAAACAAACATAACTACTCACAAAGCATATTCATGTTCATGATCAGAGGTGTATTAATATGCATTAAGGATCTAAACAAATAATCTTCCACCAGATAAACCAACTAGCATCAACTACAAGGAGTAATCAACACTACTAGCAACCCACAGGTACCAATCTGAGGTTTGGATACAAAGATTGGATACACGAGATGGACTAGGGTTTGAGAGTAGATGGTGCTGGTGAAGATGTTGATGGAGATTGACCCCCTCCCGATGAGAGGATCATTGGTGATGACGATGGTGATGATTTCCCCCTCTCGGAGGGAAGTTTCCCCGGCAGAACAGCTCTGCCGGAGCCCTAGATTGGTTCCACCAAGGTTCCGCCTCGTGGCGGCGGAGTTTCATCCCATAAGCTTGCTTATGATTTTTTCCAGGGTAAAAGACTTCATATAGCAGAAGAGGGACACCGGAGGGCCACCAGGGGGCCCACGAGGCAGGGGGCGCGCCCAGTAGGGGTGGGCGCGCCCCCCACCCTCGTGGCCAGGGTGTGGGCCCCCTTTGGTACTTCTTTCGCTCAATAATTCTTATTAATTTCAAAAATGACTTTCGTGGAGTTTCAGGACTTTTGGATCTGTGCAGAATAGGTTTCCAATATTTGCTCCTTTTCCAGCCCAGAATCCCAGCTACCGGCTTTGTCCCTCTTCATGTTAAACCTTGTAAAATAAGAGAGAATAGCCATAAGTATTGTGACATATCGTGTAATAACAGCCCATAATGCAATAAATATCGATATAAAAGCATGATGCAAAATGGACGTATCAACTCCCCCAAGCTCAGACCTCGCTTGTCCTCAAGCGGAAGCCGAAATCGAAAAATATGTCCACATGTTTACAGATAGAGGTGTCAATAAAAATAAAATATGGACATGAGGGCATCATGATCATTCTTATAACAGCAACATATATATTTTTTGTCATATGATTTCTTATGCTCAAGTAACAATCTATTCAGAATGTCAAGTATGGTTCAGAAACTTCATTGAGAACTAACAAACTATAATCTCAATCATTGAAGCAACTGCAATTTATCATAACATCGGAAAGAGTCAAAAATAGAGCTTTTCAGCAAGTCCACATACTCAACTATCATATAGTCTTCTACAATTGCTAACACTCAAGCAATACTTATGGTTATGGAGTTTCAATCGGACACTGAGAAAGATAGGGGCTTATAGTGTTGCCTCCCAACGTTTTACCTCAAGGGTAATGTCAACAATAATAGTTCATGCTAACTTACATCCAATTGGATATATATATCAGGATCTTTCCAACACGAGGTGCTTGCCAAAGGATAAAATGAAAAAGGGAAAGGTGAAGATAACCTTGACTCTTCATAATATAAAAGACATAAAGTAAAAGATAGGCCCTTCATAGAGGGAAGCAGAGGTTGTCATGTGCTTTTAGGGTTGGATGCACAAAATCTTAATGCAAAAGAACGTCACTTTATATTATCACTTGTGATATGAACCTTTATTATGCAGTCCGTCGATTTTATTACTTTCATATTACACGATCGTATAAAGCTTATTTTCTCCGCACTAATAAGTCATACATATTTAGAGAGCAATTTTTATTGCTTGCAACATGACAACTTGCTTGAAGGATCTTACTCAATCCATAGGTAGGTATGGTGGACTCTCATGGCAAAACTGGGTTTAAGGATATTTGGAAGCACAAGTAGTGTCTCTACTTGGTGCAAGGAATTTGGCTAGCATGAGGGGGAAAGGCAAGCTCAACATGTTGGATGATCCATGACAACATACTTTAACTGAGATGTGAGAAAACATAACCCATTACGTTGTCTTCCTTGTCCAACATCAACTCTTTAGCATGTCATACTTTAATTAGTGCTCACAATCATAAAAGATGTCCAAGATAGTATATTTATATGTGAGAACCTCTCTTTCTTTATTACTTCCTATTAATTGCAACGATGACCAAAACTATGTTTGCCAACTCCCAACAACTTTTAAGCCTCATACTCTTTATATGTGAAGTCATTACTATTACTACGTCTTGAGCTTCCGTTGGTTTTCCTTGAAGAGGAAAGGGTGATGCAGCAATAGTAGCGTAAGTATTTCCCTTAGTTTTTGAGAACCAAGGTATCAATCCAGTAGGAGGCTCCTCAAAAGTCACATGCACCTATACAAACAAACAAAGATCTCGCAACCAACGCAATAAAGGGGTTGTCAATCCCTTCACGGCCACTTGCAAAAGTGAGATCTAATAGAGATAGTATGATAAGATAAATATATTTTTGGTATTTTATAATATTGATGCAAAAAGTAAAGATGCAAATAAAAGTAGATTGGAAGCAAATATGATAAGAGATAGACCCGGGGCCATAGGTTTCACTAGAAGCTTCTCTCAAGATAGCATAAGTATTACGGTGGGTGAACAAGTTACTATCGAGCAATTGATAGAAAAGTGAATAATTATGAGATTATCTAGGCATGATCATGTATATAGGCATCACGTCCGTGACAAGTAGACCGACTCCTGCCTGCATCTACTACTATTACTCCACACATCGATCGACTCCTGCCTGCATCTAGAGTATTGAGTTCATAAGAACAGAGTAACGCCTTGTAACGCCCCAAGACCGGAGCTTCAGATGCCTTCCAGCTATTCCGAGTTTGGTCGTGTGTTTTGTTTTGTTTGTGCATTCATCATGCCATCTCTTGCATTTCATCATCTCATCATGCCATCATATCATTAATTTTAAAACTCATGTAAATAAATGGCATGGATCTTTGATCCATTTAAATCGAGGGAATTCACATGGTGATTCTCTTTAAAACATATCCTGTCGATATTTAGGGAGCTATAGTAAAATTATTCCATTTATTTGGAACTAACCATAACCCACTTGCAAATAATTCCCCATGCCTTTGTTATCTCACGTCTTGACCTCAAACTTTGTTCAATAAATCATTTCGTCATTTTCCGGAGCCCCACCTAAATCCGAACATTTTTGGACCTTCCTTTTATCAAGTCCTAGTTCAAACCCATTTGAATTAAATTCAAATGAGTTTGAATTTAAATCTTTCAATCATGCCTCTTTCTATTTTTCCTGGATCGAGCTCATTCTTACGAGTCCGTGGAAATTATCCCCGTGCCCAACTCTTTCTCTAACCTTTCTTTTCTTCCCTTTTTCTTTCTCTTTATTTTCTGTTTTGATAAGAGAATTAGAGAAAGAGTAAAGAGAGAGGAGCAAGACCAGCCGCAGCCCACTACCTATCCAGCTAGACCAATCCAGCCCAGCCGGCCTCTTGGGCCTGGGCCTCCCAACCTCCCGCGCCGGCCCATGGCCTTGGCCCAACCGTGCCCTTCCTAACCCTAGCGAGCTTCTGCTCGATCTCTCCCTCTCGTCCTCCCACGCCGCCACCTCGCCTCGATCCCCATCTCACTCCCGATCCCCATCTCCTTCCCTCCAGCGCCGCCAGCGCCCGGCCCCTTCTCCTCTGCCACGAGTCCTCCTCTGTCGCCTGCGCCTGTGCGCCTCCTCCTCGCCAAGGCCCCGTCGCCCGAGCGCTCGAGGAGAGGAGCTCCTCGAGCACCCGTCCCGCAGGAGGCCGCCGCCGCCATGTACGCTTGCAGGAGCGCCAACGCCACCAGAGCCGTCCCGTCGCGCCTCCTCCACCCCGCAGCCATCCCCGTAGCGCCTCGCCACCCGCAACCATGCCTCTGCTCTGCCTTGGCCCCGCCTCTCCACTTCCGCGTTGGCTGCTGCGCCTCGCTGCTGTCGGCGACCACCAGGAGGCCGCTGCCTCGCGTCGCCATCAGTCCTCGCGCGCCTGCTCCGAGGCCCCGCCTCTATTTCCGAGCGCCACCAGAACAGTTTCAGGCATCCCCGTCGCCGAGCCCCTCGCCGCCCTTCTGCACCTCGTCTCCGGCCCTGCCCGTCGGAGCCACGCCTCCCGGTGCCTGCAGCTGCGTCGCCGGTCTTCCTCCTCGACACTGTCGCCTCGAGCCTCCCCATGCCTCGCGCGACCGCCGTGCCAAGTTCCCGCTGCTGCCGCTGCAAGTCCCGCTCGGTACCAGCCTCCTGCTTCGCGCCAAGTCCCGCGGCCGTCGTTCCTGCATCACGCCTCTGCTTGCTGCTTCGACTCCCTGCCCGAGTTTCATTTTTCATCATGGACGTGGAGGAGCTGCTGAACCTCGCCATGGTTCTGTCCTTGGATTCGTTAAGACCGCCAAGACCCATACCTGGATCGTCAAGTTCGACTACACGGAACCGCCAAGTACCACTACGATTGCATGTACATCTACGGACGCCAAGACCGAACCAACAAGTACCCCGACGACCGTCGAGACCGCCAAGTTCCACTATCGTTAGCATCATACTTGTTTGTGCATCATGACTTGTTTATGCTTGTGTGTTTACCATGTTGTTTGTTTCTTTCCGGTTTGCTTCTCTCGTTAGCTTCGGTTTCGTTCCGGAGTTGTGAGGATTCGTGCGATTACGTCTGTTTGTCTTCTTCATGGACTCGTTCTTCTTCATTGCGGGATCTCAGGCAAGATGATCATACCCTCGAAATCACTACTATCTTTGCTATGCTAGTTTGCTCGCTCTTTTGCTATGCCAATGCTACAATGCCTACCATTTGCTTGTCAGCCTCCCAAATTGCCATGTCAAACTTCTAACCCACCATGTCCTAGCAAACCGTTGATTGGCTATGTTACCGCTTTGCTCAGCCCCTCTTATAGCGTTGTTAGTTGCAGGTGAAGATTGAAGTTTGTTCCTTGTTGGAACATGGAGATGTTGTTCCTTGTTGGAACATGTTTACTTGTTGGGATATCACAATATATCTTATTTAATTAATGCATCTATATACTTGGTAAAGGGTGGAAGGCTCGGCCTTATGCACGGTGTTTTGTTCCACTCTTGCCGCCCTAGTTTCCGTCATACGGTGTTATGTTCCCGGATTTTGCGTTCCTTACGCGGTCGGGTGATTTATGGGACCCCCTTGACAGTTCGCTTTGAATAAAACTCCTCCAGCAAGGCCCAACCTTGGTTCTACCATTTGCCTACCTAAGCCTTTTTCCCTTGGGTTCTGCAGACTCAAGGGTCATCTTTATTTTACCCCCCTGGGCCAGTGCTCGTCGTGAGTGTTGGTCCAACCTGTCAACCGCTGGTGGCCACCAGGGGCAACTCTGGGCTGGCCTACCGGAAGTTTGGACAATCCGGTGTGCCCTGAGAACGAGATATGTGCAGCTCCTA
Organism: Aegilops speltoides; assembly: GCA_021437245.1. Classification (NCBI taxonomy): domain Eukaryota; kingdom Viridiplantae; phylum Streptophyta; class Magnoliopsida; order Poales; family Poaceae; genus Aegilops; species Aegilops speltoides. Next base: position 93,365,717 of record CM038145.1, on the reverse strand, counting down.
TCAGGACTTGTCGCCACATTCGGGCGGCTTTGCTGGTCTTGTTTTACCATTGTCGAAATGTCTTGATGTACCGGGATACCGAGTCTGATCGGAGTGTCTCGGGTGAAGGTCTATTCCTTCGTTGATCGCGAGAGCTTGTCATGGGCTAAGTTGGGACACCCCTGCAGGGTATAAACTTTCGAGAGCCGTGCCCGCGGTTATGTGGCAGATGGGAATTTGTTAATGTCCGGTTGTAGAAAACCCGAAGTTGACCTTAATTAAAACGCATCAACCGCGTGTGTAGCCGTGATGGTCTCTTCTCGGCGGAGTCCGGGAAGTGAACACAGTTTTTGGGTTATGTTTGACGTAAGTAGGAGTTCAGGATCACCTCTTGATCATTTCTAGTTGTCGACCGTGCTTTGCCTTCCCTTCTTGCTCTCATTTGCGTATGTTTGCCACCATATATGCTAGTCGCTTGCTGCAGCTCCACCTCATGCCTTTACCTTACCCATAAGCTTAAATAGTCTTGATCTCGCGGGTGCGAGATTGCTGAGTCCCCGTGGCTCACAGATACTTCCAAAACCAGTTTGCGGTGCCTATGTTTCCGGCGGTGGCGAACCAAGCTCAAGGAGGAGCTCGATGAAGATCTTGCCCTTTGTGTTGTTTCGTTCTAGTTGATCAGTAGTGGAGCCCAGTTGGGGTCGATCGGGGACCTTTGTCGCATTTGGGGTTCTTCTTTTATTTTGGTTCCGTAGTCGGACCTTGATTGTATCTGGATAATGTAATGCTTTATTCATGTAATTGTGTGAAGTGGCGATTGTAAGCCAACTATGTATCTCTTTCCCTTATGTATTAAATGGATTGTGTGAAGATTACCTCACTTGCGACATTGCTTTCAATGCGGCTATGCCTCTAAGTCGTGCTTCGACACGTGGGAGATATAGCCGCATTGAGGGCGTTACAAGTTGGTAATCAGAGCCTTCCCCGACCTTAGGAGCCCCACTGCTTGATCATTTTTAGCGGCCGAGTTGTGTCTAGAAAAATGTTTTGAGTCATTTAGGATTATATATATCGGAGAGTTAGGAATTCTTTTTACTCCCCAGTCTCTTCGTCGCTCTGGTGAGGTCTCCTGACGTAGAAGTTTTGACTCTTCTCTTCTCAAATTTCACTAATTTTTTTTTAGGATCACGCGGGTATGTTGGAATCGTTCCGATGATTTTATGATGAGAACATTGTCTTGGTGCCTCCTGTCAGGGGTTTAGTGGAAGTGTCCCGGGGAGTTGAGCTCTAAGGTGTTGTCATCATAAATTTATCGTTGCAGTTCTGGAATACCTGAGTTTAGTACGCCGACATCGAAAATCTCTTTTATGCAGTTGTTGGTGAGATAACCCCGATAACCCAGTACTGAGGTGAGTACGGGAGTATTGCCATGACTCGTATAACGGATGCTTTTCGAAGGTTGAGGTAGACGATTTCCGAAGGTTTCTTGGTTATGTGTTGAAGGATGGATACAATTTGGATGTAGGATTTGCTAGTTTTGGGTGAGATATTATGCTTCCCCTGTATCCCCAACACCTGATTGCATAACCGGAAAATTTCGGGAGTTTCATAGGTGGGAATTCAAGTAGCTCTTAGGATATCTTTCCGACGGATGTATGATATGAAATTGGGGTTTGACGTCTAGTGGTCCGCCTATGCACGGTTGGTTTTACTGATGGTCTCGTTGTGTCTTAAAGAGTCCTTGGCTATGCCGACTGGGACACCGTATGTCATGTGCCTTTGCATTGTACATGATGGTGCTGTCTGATCGAGCCGTGTAGGCCCCACCACGAAAACTTCGGACGAAATCTCTATCATATGTTTGTTCCGGCTTATTCTGCAAGCCAGTCCTTTGTTTTTGTTTTGAGTTGTGGTATTCGAGTTGCTTCAATGTCAAGTGTTGATTCCATACCTTTCCGAAATGGTGTTCTCATACTCCGATGTGAATACCAATCCTCCTCGACAATCGAGATTGTCATGTCAATCCTTTTCAACCGGCGTGTTTCTCTTCAAGTGGATCCGATCACTTCAACATCAGCAAGACCAATTATCATTTCTTCTCAACGGTGTTTGTTTCATCCATCTCTAAGTTGCCTTTGTTTTTCCCGCCCACCCACCCTTTTTCCTCAAGGACTAAGATTTCTTTACCAAGTATCCTTTTATTTTTGTGAAGTTTCTCCATTCTTTTCCGTCAATGTTCTTACCCGGTGGTTCTCAAGAAGATGTTCTACTAGTTCGTCATTCCTCATTCTTTTCTCTTCTCCGGTGGATTCAAGTCAAGTTTTGTTGATCATACCTTTTTCCTCATTTCAATGTCTTCTCATACCGGTGCACCTCATTATTATTCTACTTCTCGCTATTTGTTATTCCGGAGTGCTCAAGATATCTCGAAGATTCGTGTTTCCACTCTACATTCGTTCAAGCTCTTTCGAGATTGGTATCTCATTCAAGTCATTTAATTCAACCGGTGCAACATCTCTTTTAAATCTTTTCAACGGTGTTTTCTTTTGAGTGGGCCCTAACCCACAGGTCTTTTCCCAGGATCTTACCTGACTCTTCTATTTTCCTAGAGCTATCCTAAATTCTTCTCCAAGTTTGACGTAAGAATGAGTTATCATCAGTCAAATGCTTTCTCCAAGATCTTTCAAATTATTTTCATAGTTGGCTCAACCTCTTCGCTTTCGATTCTTCCGGTGTGCCTCAATAATTCTTGGTGGTGTTTCTCGTTGTCATTCAAATCATTTGAAGACCGAAGAAGAGTTTCTCTTTAATCTTGCTCTATTCTCTTCAAGATTCATGGTGCTAGCTTGTTGCCATCCTCTCATAATTGTTTTCGATTGTGAGAATCTTTTTCACCCATCAGGAGATATTCAAGAGTCTTCTCAGTTTGTCATCCGGAGTCCATCAATTTAGGTTTATTCATTCTCAGCTGTCAGTTATCATTCTCCTATCTTGCCGGTGCATCAATCGAATATCCTCTAATCAGTTCTTGATCTCTTTGTTCTCATGTATCTAGTTTGTCTCAAGCACCTTCGTTCATTTGCTAATTCTTACCGGTGATGCACCCCTACTTCGATCATTTTCAATTCTTACGGTGGTTCTTTCAAGATCTCTCTTCCTAGTTCACCATATCAATTCATTTGTTGTTCCAATCCTACCGGTGGTTCGTTGAAGACCTTCTCAAGTTTTGGTATATCTCTTTTAATCCTTTCTACGAGAATAAGTAGTATGCCAAATCCTTTGATTGTCATCAATTTAATTGGTGAAGGATAAGCATAACACAATTCTTATTCTTGTTCATCCAAGTGATTAATTCTTTATTCTGGAGGCCCTTAAAATTCTTGGTTTCAGTTGTTTCATCTTTTCTTTTCCCGGAGTTCCAAGCTCTCATAATCACGAAGATCCATCTAAATCATTGCAAGGCTTCACCTTGTGTTTTCAACTTCTCTTTCTTTCTATCACCCTTTTGTTTACCGGAGTTCTTCATGGAGGCTTTACATGGTGCTTCGTCAAGGATTCTTTTCATTCTCGATTTGTTCTTCAAGATTTCTCTTGAAGTTGTGACCCGCCAAGCTATACTCTAAAATAAACATGGTGCTCAACACATGTTTTGTTTTGAGAAGCTCAAGTATTCTTCATCTTGCATTCCAAAGTGCAATTCCTTCTATCTTATCTTTTGAGATGGTGTTATGTCACTCTTGACAATTTCCTTCTTGTTTCATATGATTCACATGTTGTCAAGAACGAGGTATATTAAATCCATCAATCTCTTCGTTGGAGTTATCTTGGTAAAGATTTCACCTAAAGCCTTCCCTAAGGAATGTTGCTATTATGGTGTTTATCAATGATCCAAGTTTTCTCCTATCCTCTCGGCGAAAGCAGTTTTTCATCTCTTTGGTGCTCTCAATCAAATTAATGGTTTCCGTTTGTGGCCGGTTGTCATCTCATCATTTTGAGATGTGTTCCATAAGCCCACAACAAGCTTGTTCTTTTCGTTGTTGGTCTTCCAACAACTCTATTCTAACCTTCTTGCAAGGATGCCTTCCAAATTCAATTGTGGTAGAAGTTGTCATTTTCTTCTCCGTCCCTTTATCCCAACGGTCTAGCTTCTATTCTTTCGTTCCGGAGGCATTGTGATGTTGCTCTTTTCACTCATCATCTCGATTGTGAGGATCGTGTTCTTTTCGTGCTTATCCATTTAACCGAAGTGTTGTGTCACCTCTTCAAGTTCTTTTCATCTTATCAAGTTTTCCTTCTTCTTTCAGTCAGAGTGCTGCCCAAATTATATCATTCTTATTCCTTCTCTATCTTGTTTTAGCCGGAGTGGTTTCAATACCTATCTTATCACTAAATCTCTTGGTTCTCGTCGTATCCCATGTTCCTCTTTTCTAACAGAGTGTTTTCAACTTTGTTCATCTTCGTTGTTTTCTTTCTTTCATTTGGTTCAACCTCTCAATGTTCTTTGGTTTCACTCGTTTGTCAAAGAAGCAACTATGTTTTACATCTTCCTCTCCCGTTTCTCTCCGGTGCCATCCCAGATCTCGGGACGAGATCCTCTCATAGTGGTGGAGTGTTGTAACACCCCAAGACCGGAGCTTCAGATGCCTTCCAGCTATTCCGAGTTTTGTCGTGTGTTTTGTTTTGTTTGTGCATTCATCATGCCATCTCTTGCATTTCATCATCTCATCATGCCATCATATCATTAATTTTAAAACTCATGTAAATAAATGGCATGGATCTTTGATCCATTTAAATCGAGGGAATTCACATGGTGATTCTCTTTAAAACATATCCTCTCGATATTTAGGGAGCTATAATAAAATTATTCCATTTATTTGGAATTAACCATAACCCACTTGCAAATAATTCCCCATGCCTTTGTTATCTCACGTCTTGACCTCAAACTTTGTTCAATAAATCATTTCGTCATTTTTCGGAGCCCCACCTAAATCCGAACATTTTTTGACCTTCCTTTTATCAAGTCCCAGTTCAAACCCATTTGAATTAAATTCAAATGAGTTTGAATTTAAATCTTTCAATCATGCCTCTTTCTATTTTTCCTGGATCGAGCTCATTCTTACGAGTCCGTGGAAATTATCCCCGTGCCCAACTCTTTCTCTAACCTTTCTTTTCTTCCCTTTTTCTTTCTCTTTATTTTTTCTTTTGATAAGAGAATTAGAGAAAGAGTAAAGAGAGAGGAGCAAGACCAGCCGCAGCCCACTACCTATCCAGCTAGACCAAGCCAGCCCAGCCGGCCTCTTGGGCCTGGGCCTCCCAACCTCCCGCGCCGGCCCATGGCCTTGGCCCAACCGTGCCCTTCCTAACCCTAGCGAGCTTCTGCTCGATCTCTCCCTCTCGTCCTCCCACACCGCCACCTCGCCTCGATCCCCATCTCACTCCCGATCCCCATCTCCTTCCCTGCAGCGCCGCCAGCGCCCGGCCCCCTCTCCTCTGCCACGAGTCCTCCTCCGTCGCCTGCGCCTGTGCGCCTCCTCCTCGCCAAGGCCCCGTCGCCCGGCCTCCGAGGAGAGGAGCTCTCGAGCACCTGTCCCGAGGAGGCCGCCGCCGCCATGTACGCCCACAGGAGCGCCAACGCCACCAGAGCCGTCCCGTCGCGCCTCCTCCACCCCGCAGCCATCCCCGTAGCGCCTCGCCTCCCGCAACCATGCCTCTGCTCTGCCTTGGCCCCGCCTCTCCACTTCCGCGTTGGCTGCTGTGCCTCGCTGCTGTCGGCGACCACCAGGAGGCCGCTGCCTCGCATCGCCATCAGTCCTCGCGCGCCTGCTCCGAGGCCCCGCCTCTGTTTCCGAGCGCCACCAGAACAGTTTCAGGCATTCCCGTCGCCGAGCCCCTCGCCGCTCTTCTGCACCTCGTCTCCGGCCCTGCCCGTCGGAGCCACGCCTCCCGGTGCCTACTGCTGCGTCGCCGGTTTTCCTCCTCGACGCTGTCGCCTCGAGCCTCCCCATGCCTCGCGCGACCGCCGTGCCAAGTTCCCGCCGCTGCCGCTGCAAGTCCCGCTTGGTACCAGCCTCCTGCTTATCGCCAAGTCCCGCGGCCGTCGTTCCTGCATCACGCCTCTGCTTGCTGCTTCGACTCCCTGCCCGAGTTTCGTTTTTCATCATGGACGTGGAGGAGCTGCTGAACCTCGCCATGGTTCTATCCTTGGATTCGTTAAGACCGCCAAGACCCATACCTGGATCGTCAAGTTCGACTACACGGAACCGCCAAGTACCACTATGATTGCGTGTACATCTACGGACGCCAAGACCAAACCAACAAGTACCCCGACGACCGTCGAGACCGCCAAGTTCCACTATCGCCGACATGTACGACTACACCACGGTCACACGTGAACGACTACATGGATACGACAAGTTCCTCTCCGAAACGTGTACCTCTACCGACGACCCTGGACATCTACGAAACGAACATGTACAACTACCGTCGCCGTGTAAACGACTTCCACTACGGCCCGTGAACGACTACTTCCTCTACGAAACGCGTTCCGCCCTGAATGCACGCTTCGAAGGTATAACCGCCGAGATGACCGCCCGTGAACAAATGCTCATGTGTGCACCGTGTCCGAATTGTCATTGCAAGTTCCTCCTCGTTTGCCATGCCGCCGTCCCGTGGGAACCCGGTAACCAGGATCACCCCCACCATCGTTGCATGTTCTGCACATCCACACTTTCGTTCGCACCGACATCTTGATGAGTTGTCGGATCATCGGAATGTTGCCGTGGCACCATTTCCGTTTCGCCGCCGTGGCACCCTTTTTGTTCCGCCATGGTGACCAAATGCTTCTTATCATGCTCATGTGGACATTTTCATAAAAATTGCATAAAACTTGCATATGTCATCCGCATCATGATAACAACAATTAAAATGTTTAAAATTGTTGTTTGCTTTAATTGCTAAATGACATATGGGGATTTTCCGGAATTATTGTTCGTTGCTTCCGGCCTCATTTAAACTTGCCTAGATAGGTAGTTTTGTCATGCTTCACCTCTTGCCATGTTAATCAACACTTAATTTTGTTGGGGTACATAAACGAGATTGAACTAAATTAACTTGTCGTGGTGTTTCGTCAATATGCAACTCGTTGCATATTGAGCTCCACTTAATGTGTAGGATTGTTTGTGCACTTTGCCATGCCATGCCTCATTAAACCGGTCATGCATCATACTTGTTTGTGCATCACGACTTGTTTATGCTTGTGTGTTTACCATGTTGTTTGTTTCTTTCCGGTTTGCTTCTCTCGTTAGCTTCGGTTTCGTTCCGGAGTTGTGAGGATTCGTACGACTACGTCCGTTTGTCTTCTTCATGGACTCGTTCTTCTTCCTTGCGGGATCTCAGGCAAGATGATCATACCCTCGAAATCACTACTATATTTGCTATGCTAGTTTGCTCGCTCTTTTGCTATGCCAATGCTACGATGCCTACCATTTGCTTGTCAGCCTCCCAAATTGCCATGTCAAACTTCTAACCCACCATGTCCTAGCAAACCGTTGATTGACTATGTTACCGCTTTGCTCAGCCCCTCTTATAGCGTTGTTAGTTGCAGGTGAAGATTGAAGTTTGTTCCTTGTTTGAACATGGAGATGTTGTTCCTTGTTGGAACATGTTTACTTGTTGGGATATCACAATATATCTTATTTAATTAATGCATCTATATACTTGGTAAAGGGTGGAAGGCTCGGACTTATTCCTGGTGTTTTGTTCCACTCTTGCCGCCCTAGTTTCCGTCATACCGGTGTTATGTTCCCGGATTTTGCGTTCCTTACGCGGTCGGGTGATTTATGGGACCCCCTTGACAGTTCGCTTTGAATAAAACACCTCCAGCAAGGCCCAACCTTGGTTTTACCATTTGCCTACCTAAGCCTTTTTCCCTTGGGTTCTGCAGACTCAAGGGTCATCTTTATTTTACCCCCCGGGCCAGTGCTCGTCGTGAGTGTTGGTCCAACCTGTCAACCGCTGGTGGCCACCAGGGGCAACTCTGGGCTGGCCTACCGGAAGTTTGGACAATCCGGTGTGCCCTGAGAACGAGATATGTGCAGCTCCTATCAGGATTTGTCGGCACATTCGGGCGGCTTTGCTGGTCTTGTTTTACCATTGTCGAAATGTCTTGATGTACCGGGATACCGAGTCTGATCGGAGTGTCTCGGGTGAAGGTCTATTCCTTCATTGATCGCGAGAGCTTGTCATGGGCTAAGTTGGGACACCCCTGCAGGGTATAAACTTTCGAGAGCCGTGCCCGCGGTTATGTGGCAGATGGGAATTTGTTAATGTCCGGTTGTAGAAAACCCGAAGTTGACCTTAATTAAAACGCATCAACCGCGTGTGTAGCCGTGATGGTCTCTTCTCGGCGGAGTCCGGGAAGTGAACACGGTTTTTGGGTTATGTTTGACGTAAGTAGGAGTTCAGGATCACCTCTTGATCATTTCTAGTTGTCGACCGTGCTTTGCCTTCTATTCTCGCTCTCATTTGCGTATGTTAGCCACCATATATGCTATTCACTTGCTGCAGCTCCACCTCATGCCTTTACCTTACCCATAAGCTTAAATAGTCTTGATCTCACGGGTGCGAGATTGCTGAGTCCCGGTGGCTCACAGATACTTCCAAAACCAGTTTGCAGGTGCCTATGTTTCCGAGCAGGTGACGCAACCAAGCTCAAGGAGGAGCTCGATGAAGATGTTGCCCTTTGTGTTGTTTCGTTCTAGTTGATCAGTAGTGGAGCCCAGTTGGGGTCGATCGGGGACCTTTGTCGCATTTGGGGTTCTTCTTTTATTTTGGTTCCATAGTCGGACCTTGATTGTATCTGGATGATGTAATGCTTTATTCATGTAATTGTGTGAAGTGGCGATTGTAAGCCAACTATGTATCTCTTTCCCTTATGTATTAAATGGATTGTGTGAAGATTACCTCACTTGCGACATTGCTTTCAATGCAGTTATGCCTCTAAGTCGTGCTTCGACACGTGGGAGATATAGCCGCATTGAGGGCGTTACACGCCTTAAGCAATATGACATGATGTAGAGGGATAAACTCAAGCAATATGACATAAACCCCATCTTTTTATCCTCGATGGCAACAATACAATACATGCCTTGCTGCCCATGCTGTCACTGGGAAAGGACACCGCAAGATTGAACCCAAAGCTATAAGCACTTCTCCCATGGCAAGAATGATCAATCTAGTAGGCCAAACCAAACTAATAATTCGAAGAGACTTGCAAAGATAATTGAATCATACATAAAAGAATTCAGAGGAGATTCAAATATTATTCATAGATAAACTTGATCATAAACCAACATTCACCGGATCTCGACAAACAGACCGCAAAACGAGTTTACATCTAATAGATCTCCACAAGAGAGGGGGAGAACATTGTATTGAGATCCAAAAAGAGAGAAGAAGCCATCTAGCTAATAACTATGGACCCGTAGGTCTGTGGTAAACTACACACAACTCATCAGAGGGGCTATGGTGTTGATGTAGAAGCCCTCCATGGTCGATTCCCCCTCCGGCGGCGCGCCGGCGAAGGCTCCAAGATGGGATCTCGCGGATACAGAAGGTTACGGCGGTGGAAATTGTGTTTCGATGGCTCCCTAGATGTTTTCGGGGTACAAGGGCTTATATAGGAGGAAGAAGTACGTTGGTGGACACCCGAGGGGCCCACGAGATAGGGGGCGCGCCCTCCTATCTAGTGGTGGCCTCTGCTGCTTCTTGACTTGCACTCCAAGTCCTCTGGACCACGTTCGTTCCAAAAATCACTCTCCCAAAGGTTTCATTCCGTTTGGACTCCGTTTGATATTCCTTTTCTTCGAAATACTAAAATAGGCACAAAAAAACAGCAATACGGGCTGGGCCTCCGGTTAGTAGGTTAGTCCCAAAAATGATATAAATGTGTAAAATAAAGCCCATAAACATCCAAAAGGGGTAATATAATAGCATGGAACAATAAAAAATTATAGATACGTTGGAGACGTAGCAAGCATCCCCAAGCTTAATTCCTGCTCGTCATCGAGTAGGTAAATGATAAAAAGAGAATTTTTGATGTGGAATGCTACCTAGCATAATTCTTAATTTAATTTTTCTTTATTGTGGCATGAATGTTCAGATCCAAATGATTCAAAATAAAAGTTCATATTGATAAAAGAAATAGTAACACTTCAAGCATACTAATCAAAGTAATCATGCCTTCTCAAAATAACATGGCAAAAGAAAGTTCATCCCTACAAAATCATATAGTTAGGCTATGCTTCATTTTCGTCACACAAAGATGTTCCCAACTTCTATACCCCCGATGACAAGCCAAGCAATTGTTTCATACTTAAATAATCTCAAACTATTTTAACCTTCACGCAATACATGAGCGTGAGCCATGGATATAGCACTATGGATGGAATAGAATATGATGATGGGGATTGTGTGGAGAAGACAAAAAAGGAGAAAGTCTCACATTGATGAGGATAATCAATGGGCTATGGAGATTCCCATCAATTGATGTCAACATGAGGAGTAGGGATTGCCATGCAACAGATGCACTAGAGCTATAAATGAATGCTCAACAAAAGAAAACTAGTGGGTGTGCATCCAACTTGCTTGCTCACGAAGACCTGGGGCATTTGAGGAAGCCCATCGTAGGAATATACAAGCCAAGTTATATAATGAAAAAATCCCACTAGTATGAAAAAGACAACTTATGAGACTCACTATATGAAAAACATGGTGCTACTTTGAAGCACAATATATGAGACTCACTACATGAAGAACAAGGTGCTACTTTGAAGCACAAGTGTGGAAAAAGAGATAGTAACATTGCCCTTTTTATTTATTTTCTTTTTTTTGGGCCTTTTTTGGGCCTTTCTTTTTTTTCTTTTTGGGCAATGCTCTAATAATGATGATCATCACACTTTTATTGATTACAACATATGAATTACAACTCGAAACTGGAACAAGATATGACTCTATATGAATGCCTCCGGCGGTGTACCGGGATGGTGCAATGAATCATGAGTGACATGTATGAAAATTAATGCATGGTGGCCTTGCCACAAATACGATGTCAACTACATGATCATGCGATGGCAATATGACAAAAGTAAAGTATGTCATGATGATGATGAACGGAACGGTGGAAAGTTGCATGGCAATATATCTCGGAATGGATATGGAAAAGCCATAATAGGTAGGTGTGGTGGCTGTTTTGAGGAAGATATAAGGAGGTTTATGTGTGATAGAGCGTATTGTATCACGGGGTTTGGATGCACCGGTGAAGTTTGCACCAACTCTCAAGGTGAGAAAGGGCAATGCACGGTACCGAAGAGGCTAGCAATGGCGGAAAGGTAAAAGTGCGTATAATCCATGGACTCAACATTAGTCAAAAAAACTCATATACTTATTGCAAAAATATAGAAGTCATCAAAAATCAAGCACTATGTGCATGCTAATAGGGGGATAGATTGGTAGGAAAAGACCATCGCTCGTCCCCGACCGCCACTCATAAGGATGCACAAGCCAGGTACACTTCATGTTTCAAATTTGTTACACAACTTTAACCATACGTGCATGCTATGGGACTTGCTAAGTTCAACACAAGCATTCTTTAAATTCATAATCACCCAACTAGCATGACTTTAATATCACTACCTCCATATCTCAAAACAATTTTCAAGTATCAAATTGATCATAGCATTCAATTCATTTCCTATGATAGTTTTTATTATACCCAACTTGGATGCCTACCATTCTAGGACCAATTTTATAACCATAGCAAATACCATGCTGTTTTAAAAGACTCTCAAAATAATATAAGTGAAGCATGATAGACTAGCAATTTCTTCAAAATTAAGTCACCACCGTGCTCTAAAAGATATAAGTGAAGCACTAAAGCAAAAACTATCAAGCTCAAAAGATATAAGTGAAGCACATAGAGTATTCTAGCAAATCCTAATCAAATAGGCTTCTCCCAAAAGGTGTGTACAGCAAGGATGATCATGGTAAAATAAAAACAAAAGACTAATATAGTACACGACGCTCCAAGCAAAACACATATCATGTGGCGAATAAAAATATAGCTCCAAGTAAAGTTACCAATGAACAAAGACGAAAGAGGGGATGCCTTCTCGAGGCATCCCCAAACTTAGGCTTTTGGATATCCTTGAATATCTTGGGGTGCCATGGGCATTCCCAAGCTTAGGCTCTTGCCACTCCTAATTCCATAATCCATAAAAGCTTTACCCAAAACTTGAAAACTTCACAACACAAAACTCAACAGGAAATCTTATAAGCTCCGTTAGTGAAAGAAAACAAAACCACCACATAAGGTACTGTAATGAACTCATTCTTTATTTATTTTGGTGTTAAACCTACTGTATTCCAACTTCTCTATGGTTTATAAACTATTTTACTAGCCATAGATGCATCAAAATAAGCAAACAACACACGAAAAACAGAATCTATCAAAAACAGAACAGTCTGTAGCAATCTGTAACTAACGCAAACTTCTGGAACACTAAAAATCCTACCAAAATAGGAAGTCCTGCAAAATTTGTCTGTTGATCAGCATCAAAAAGAATCAACGCAAAAGCACGTTTCTGTGATTTAACAAAACTAAATTGGTGCGTGCAAAGTTTCTGTTTTTCAGCAGAATCAAATTAACTATCATCATAGGTTATCCTATAGGTTCTACTTGGCACAAACACTAAATAAAAGATAAAAACACATCTAAACAGAAGGTAGATGCAAGATTTATTACTAAACAGGAACAAAAACAAAAAACACAAAGAAAATTGGGTTGCCTCCCAACTAGCGCTATCGTTTAACGCCCCTAGCTAGGCATAAAAGCGAAGATAGATCTAAGTAGTGCCATCTTTGGCACTAAATTCATAAGTAGCCCGCATGATAGATTCATAAGATAGTTTGACTTTCTTTCTTGGAAAGTGCTCCATGCCTTTCTTTAATGGAAATTGGAATCTAATATTCCCTTCATTCATAGCAATAATCGCGCCAATCGTTCTAAGGAAAGGTCTACCAAGAATAATAGGGCAAGAAAGATTGGAATCTATATCAAGAACGATAAAATCCACGGGTACCTAATTTCTATTTGCAACAATGAGAACATCATTGATCCTTCCCATTGGCTTTTTAATGGTGGAATCCACAAGGTGCAAATTTAAAGAGCAATCATCAAGATCATGGAAACCTAGAATATCACATAAAGCTTTCGGAATCGTGGAAACACTAGCACCCAAATCACACAAAGCAAAACACTCATGATCTTTAATTATATTCTTTATAGTAGGTTCCCACTCATCATTAAGTTTTCTAGGTATAGAAACTTCCAAATTAAGTTTTTCGTCATAAGATTGCATCAAGGCATCAATGATATGTTTGGTAAAAGCTTTATTTTGACTATAAGCGTGAGGAGAATTAACAACGGATTGCAACAAGGAAATACAACCTTCTAAAGAACAATTATCATAATCAAATTCCTTCAAATCCAAGATAGTGGGTTCAATACTATTTAAAGTTTTGACCTCTCGAATCCCACTTTTACCAAATTTAGCATCAAGATCTAAAAACTCCGAATTCTTGGGACGCCTTCTAGGTAAAGTTGACTCATCATCAGTCCCATAATTATCAAGATTCATATTGCAAAACATAGATATAATAGGAGACACATCAATAACTTTAAGATCTTCATCATTATTTTCATGGAAACTAGAAGAACACACTTTTATAAAGCAATCTTTCTTTGCACGCAATCTAGCGGTTCTTTCCTTGCACTCATCAATGGAAATTCTCATGGTTTGGAGAGACTCATTGATATCATGCTTAGGAGGAGAAGATCTAAGTTTAAGAGAATCAACATCAAGCGAATGTCTATCAACGTTCCTAGCCAAATCATCAACTTTGAGCAATTTTTCTTCAAGCAAGGCATTAAAATTCTTTTGAGAAATCATAAATTCTTTCACACTATTCTCAAAATCAGAGGGCATCTTATTAAAATTACCATAAGAATTATAGTAGGAATTTCCATAATTATTATAGGAATTACTAGGGAACGGTCTAGAATTAGAGTTTCCTCTATAAGCATTGTTTCCAAAACTATTCCTACCAACAAAATTCACATCCATGGATTCATTATTATTCTCAATCAAAGTAGAAAAAGGCATATCATTGGGATCAAGAGGAGTATTTTTAGTAGCAAACAATTTCATAAGTTCATCCATCTTCCCACTCAAAACATTGATTTCTTCTATAGCATGCACTTTTTTACTAGAAAATCTTTCGGTGTGCCATTGAGAATAATTAGCCATAATATTATCAAGAAGTTTTGTAGCATCTCCTAACGTGATTTACATAAACGTGCCTCCCGCGGCTGAATCTAAGAGATTTCTAGAAGCAAAGTTCAAACCGGCATTAAATTTTTGTATGATCATCCATAAATTCAAACCATGAGTAGGGCAATTGCGAATCATGAATTTCATTCTTTCCCAAGATTGGGCAACATTCTCATGATCAAGTTGTTTAAAATTCATAATATCGTTCCTAAGAGTGATAATCTTAGCGGGAAGAAAATATTTAGAGATAAAAGCATCTTTGCACTTGTTCCAAGAATCAATACTATTTTAGGCAAAGACGAAAACCAAACTTTAGCACCATCTCTAAGTGAAAACGGAAATAACTTCTATTTAACAATATCGTTATCCGTATCTTTCTTCTTTTGCAGATCACACAAATCAACAAAGTTGTTTAGATGAGTAGCGGCATCTTCACTATGAAGGCTGGCGAATTGATCTTTCATAACAATATTCAACAAAGCAGTATTGATTTCACAAGACTCAACTTCATTAAGAGGAGCAAAAGGAGTACTAAGGAAATCATTATTATTGGTATTCGAGAAATCACACAATTTGGTATTATCTTGCGCCATGGCAACAAGTAATTCAACACACAAGCAAACAGAAAAATGCAAGCGAAAAAGAGAGGAGGAGATTGGGAAAGAGAGGGTGAATAAAACGGCAAGGGTGAAGTGGGGAAGAGGAAAACGAGAGGCAAATGGCAAATAATGTAAATGTGAGGGAGATGGGTTTGTGATGGGTACTTGGTATGTCTTGACTTGAGCGAAGACCTCCCTGGCAACGGTGCCAGAAATCCTTCTTGCTACGTCTTGAGCTTGCGTTGGTTTTCCTTGAAGAGGAAAGGGTTATGCAGCAATAGTAGCATAAGTATTTCCCTCAGGTTTTAAGAACCAAGGTATCAATCCAGTAGGAGGCTCCTCAAAAGTCCCACGCACCTACACAAAAAAACAAAGAACTCGCAACCAACGCAATAAAGGGGTTGTCAATCCCTTCACGGCCACTTGCGAAAGTGAGATCTAATAGAGATAGTATGATAAGATAAATATATTTTTGGTATTTTATAATATAGATGCAAAAAGTAAAGATGCAAATAAAAGTAGATTGGAAGCAAATATGATAAGAGATAGACCCGGGGGCCATAGGTTTCACTAGAGGCTTCTCTCAAGATAGCATAAGTATTATGGTGGGTGAACAAATTACTGTCGAGCAATTAATAGAAAAGCAAATAATTATGAGATTATCTAGGCATGATCATTATATAGGCATCACGTCCGTGACAAGTAGACCGACTCCTGCCTGCATCTACTACTATTACTCCACACATCGACCGACTCCTGCCTGCATCTAGAGTATTAAGTTCATAAGGACAAAGTAACGCCTTAAGCAAGATGACATGATGTAGAGGGATAAACTCAAGCAATATGATATAAACCCCATCTTTTTATCCTCGATGGCAACAATACAATACGTGCCTTGCTGCCCCTGCTGTCACTGGGAAAGGACACCGCAAGATTGAACCCAAAGCTAAGCACTTCTCCCAAGGCAAGAAAGATCAATGTAGTAGGCCAAACCAAACTGATAATTCGAAGAGACTTGCAAACATAACTCAATCATACATAAAAGAATTCAGAGGAGATTCAAATATTATTCATAGATAAACTTGATCATAAACCCACAATTCATCGGATCTCGACAAACACACCGCAAAAAGAGTTTACATCGAATAGATCTCCACAAGAGAGGGGGAGAACATTGTATTGAGATCCAAAAGTAGAGAAGAAGCCATCTAGCTAATAACTATGGACCCGCAGGTCTGTGGTAAACTACTCACAACTCATCGAAGGGGCTATGATGTTGATGTAGAAGGCCTCAATGGTCGATTCCCCCTCCGGCGGAGCGCCGGTGAAGGCTCCAATATGTGATCTTGCGGATACAGAAGGTTACGGCGGTGGAAATTGTGTTTCGGTGGCTCCCTGGATGCTTTCGGGGTACGTAGGCTTATATAGGAGGAAGAAGTACGTCGGTGGACGCCCGAGGGGCCCATGAGACAGGGGCGCGCCCTACAGGGGGGGGGGTGCCCTCCTATCTCGTGGAGGCCTAGTCTGCTTCTTGACTTGCACTCCAAGTCCTCTGGATCACGTTCGTTCCAAAAATCACGCTCTCGAAGGTTTCATTCCTTTTGGACTCCGTTTGATATCCCTTTTCTTCGAAATATAGGCAAAAAAACCAGCAATACGGGCTGGGCCTCCCGTTAGTAGGTTAGTCCCAAAAATGATATAAATGTGTAAAATAAAGCCCATAAACATCCAAAAGAGGTAATGTAATAGCATGGAACAATCAAAAATTATAGATACGTTGGAGACGTATCAACTATCCATAAGATCAATATGAACTCTTTTATTTCTTTTTATTCTTTCTATTTTCTCAAGATCATTGCAAGATAGCAGAGCCCTTGACTTAACACTAATCTTTATTATATAGCTCACGGACTCAATTACATCGAGGGATCACAAAGCAAAACTTAAAACTAAATCATACCAAAACTTTATTCTACTAGATCAAGATATTACCAAAAGGATCGAACTAAGAAAAACAGTAAAGATAGGAGTGTGATGGTGATACGATACCGGGGCACCTCCCCCAAGCTTGGCAGTTGCCAAGGGGAGTTCCCATACCCATGTGATTATGTCCTCAGAGGTGATGAAGGTGGTGATGATGATGGTGGATAATCGCACATCGAGTGTAAAAGCTCCTCCAACTTGCGGATAATGCCCTTGAGTGCAATGATATGATCCTTCAACAAAATATTTTCCTGTGTGTGATACTTTTTTTGTATGCGAGCCAACTCAATCATCTTGAAAGCTTCAATCTCAGTTGGGGTAAAGAGTTTAGGTAGAGGTTGATGGATGTTTTCTTCTTCCGCTGCTGGAGCTTGATCCTCCATGGCCTTCTTGATCCCTTCATCCTTGTTGATCTCCTCCGGTTCTTCTCTTTTGAGCTCTATCTTCAATAGCCAAGCACCCTTGTCTTCATTGTTGGAGGAGGGTGACGTCATGATGCTCTAGATCCGTCAGAAAAACAGGTCGAAACAAAGACACAGGATTTTTGCGTGATACGGTGGTCAAAACCTTTAGGAGATTATATAATGAATTTTTACCAACCAAAAGAAGTATCGTGCAAGAAAACGGAGTCCGGAGAGCACACGGGGTGCCCACGAGGCTGGGGGGCGCGCCTAGTAGGGGTGGGGGCACCCTCCACCCTCATGGAGGCCTCGTGTCCTTCCCGGACTACTTATTTTCCTATTTTCTTAAATATTCCAAAACGGAGAAAAATTGCTATTAGAATTGTTTCGGAGTCGGTTTACTTACCGTACCACATACCTATTCCTTTTCGGAGTCTGAAACATTCTGGAAAGTGTCTCTTATGTATTCCTCCGGGGACACGGTTTCAATAATATTAGTTATAACATTTATAGGATTACCTGAGATATAATGTTTGATTCTTTGACCGTTCACCACTCTCGGACTTGTGCCTTCGAAGTTGTTGATCTTTATGGCACCAGAACGATAGACCTCCTCGATAACGTAAGGACTTTCCCATTTAGAGATAGGTTTTCCTGCAAAAAATCTTAAACGGGAGTTGAATAGCAACACATAATCACCTACGTTAAACTCACGCTTTTGTATCCTCTTATCATGCCATCTTTTAACTTTTTCTTTTAACAACTTGGCATTCTCGTAGGCCCGAGTTCTCCATTCATCAAGTGAGCTAATGTCAAATAACCTCTTCTCACCGGCAAGTTTGAAATCATAATTGAGCTCTTTAATGGCCCAATATGCCTTATGCTCAAGTTCGAGAGGTAAGTGACATGCTTTTCCATAAACCATTTTATATGGAGACATAACCATATGATTTTTATATGCAGTTCTATAGGCCCATAATGCATCACCAAGTTTCTTGGACCAATTCTTTCTCGATCTGTTAATAGTCTTTTGCAAAATTAATTTGAGCTCTCTATTACTCAATTCTACTTGACCACTAGACTGTGGGTGATAAGGAGATGCAATTCTATGATTAACATCATACTTAGCAAGCATTTTACGAAAAGAACCATGAACAAAATGTGAACCACCATCAGTCATTAAGTATCTGGGGACTCCAAACCTCGGAAAAATGACTTCTTTAAGCATCTTAATAGAGGTGTTATGATCAGCACTACTAGTTGGAATAGCTTCTACCCACTTAGTAACGTAATCAACAACAACTAAAATATGAGTATAACCATTAGAGGCAGGAAAAGGTCCCATATAATCAAAGCCCCAAACATCAAATGGTTCAATAACAAGAGAATAATTCATAGGCATTTCTTGACGTCTACTAATAGTACCAATTCTCTGACATTCATCACAAGACAAGACAAACTTACGGGCATCTTTAAAGAGAGTAGGCCAATAAAAACCGGATTGCAATACCTTATGTGCAGTTCTGTCTCCAGCGTAGTGTCCTCCATATGCCTCAGAGTGACACTTACGTAGGATCTATTCCTGTTCATGCTCAGGTACACAACGTCTAATAACACCATCTACTCCTTTATAAAGGCGTGGGTCATCCCAGAAGTAATGTCTTAAATCATAAAAGAACTTTTTCTTTTGCTGGTATGTGAAACTAGGTGGTATAAATTTAGCAACAATGTAATTAGCATAATCAGCATACCATGGAGCCGTACGAGAAGCATTTATGACCGCTAATTGTTCATTAGGAAAGCTATCATCAATAGGTAGTGGGTCATCAAGAACATTCTCTAACCTAGACAAGTTGTCCGCAACGGGGTTCTCAGCTCCCTTTCTATCAATAATATGCAAATCAAATTCTTGTAGCAAGAGAACCCATCTAATAAGTCTAGGTTTAGCATCTTTCTTTTCCATAAGATATTTAATAGCAGCATGATCAGTGTGAATAGTTACTTTAGAATCAACAATGTAAGGTCTGAACTTATCACATGCAAATACAACTGCTAAGAACTCTTTTTCAGTAGTAGCATAATTTGTCTGGGCAGTGTCAAGAGTTTTACTAGCATACTGGATAACATTTACTTTCTTATCAACTCTTTGCCCTAGAACAACACCTACAGCATAATCACTAGCATCACACATAATTTCAAAGGGTAAATTCCAATCAGGTGGCTGAACAATAGGTGCAGAGATCAAAGCTTTCTTAAGTATTTCAAATGCTTCTACAAAATCATCATTGAAGACAAAAGGAATATCTTTTTGTAATAAATTAGTAAAAGGCCTAGAGATTTTAGAAAAGTCCTTAATGAACCTCCTATAAAAACCGGCATGACCAAGGAAACTTCGTATACCTTTTATGTCGTTGGGACACGGCATCTTTTCAATAGCATCAACTTTAGCTTTATCAACTTCGATACCTCTTTCAGAAATTTTATGCCCCAAGACAATGCCTTCATTAACCATAAAGTGGCACTTCTTCCAATTGAAGACGAGACTGGTGTCTTCACATCTCTGCAAAACTTGATCAAGGTTGCTAAAGAAATCATCAAAAGAGGACCCATAATTGGAGAAATCATCCATGAATACCTCACAAATCTTTTCACAAAAGTCAGAGAATATAGCCATCATGCATCTTTGAAAGGTAGCAGGTGCGTTACATAAACCAAAAGGCATACGTCTATAAGCAAAAGTACCGAAAGGGCAAGTAAAAGTAGTCTTTGCTTGATCGTCCGCTGACACAGGTATTTGAGATAAACCAGAATAACCATCTATAAAGCAGAAATGTATGTTTGGATAGTATTTCTAGCCTTTGATCAATAAAAGGTAAAGGGTAATGATCTTTCTTAGTAGGTTTATTTAATTTGCAGAAACTAATTACCATCCTATAACCAGTGATAATTCTTTGCGGAATCAATTCATCTTTATCATTAGGAACGACAGTAATAACTCCCTTCTTAATTAGGGACACAATGGACATGACTTACCCACTGACTATCAGCAACGGGATAAATTATACCTGCCTCGAGGAGCTTTAGTATCTCCTTTCTTACCACTTCTTTCATCTTAGGATTTAGACTTCGTTGATGATCTCTAACTGGTTTGGCGTCTTCTTCCAATTTTATTTTGTGTTGGCACAGAGTGGGACTAATGCCCTTAAGGTCATCAAGAGTATATCCAATAGCAGAACGGTGCTTCTTCAGAGTTTTCAATAATCTTTCCTCTTCTTGCTCTGAAAGGTTAGCACTAATAATAACAAGATATATCTTCTTTTCATCAAGATAAGCATATTTAAGAGTATCTGGTAATGGTTTAAGCTCAAACACGGGATCACCCTTGGGTGGAGGAGGATCCCCTAGGATTTGAACAGACAAGTTGTGTTTCAGAATAGGACCCTATTTAAGGAATACTTCATCTATCTCCCTTCTTTCATTCATAAACATATCATTTTCATGGTCTAGCAAATATTGTTCTAAAGGATCAGTAGGAGGCACGGCAATAGAAGCAAGACCAATAATTTCATCCTTACTAGGCAATTCTTTATCATGGGGTTGTCTACGAAATTTAGCAAAATTAAACTCATGTGTCGTATCGCCCAAACTAATAGTAACAACATCCTTTTCACAATCAATCCTAGCATTGACAGTATTCAAGAAGGGTCTACCAAATATAATGGGACAAAAGCTATCTTGTGGGGAACCAAGAACAAGAAATCAGCAGGGTATTTGACTTTCCCACACAAGACTTTGTCATCTCTAACAATCCCAATTGGTGAAATAGTATCTCTATTTGCAAGCTTAATAGTAACATCAATATCTTCTATTTCAGCCGGTGCGATATCATGCATAATTTCTTTATATAAGGAAATAGGTATTGCACTAGCACTAGCACCCATATCACATAAGCCATGATAACAATGATCTCCTATTTTAACGGAAATAACAGGCATGCCTACAACTGGTCTATGTATCTTAGCATCGGGTCTAGAAATATTAGTAGCTTCCTCACAGAAGTAAATAACATGCCCATCTATATTATCAGCCAAGAGATCTTTAACCATAGCAATACTAGGTTCAACTTTAATTTGCTCAGGTGGTGTATATGTTCTAGTATTACTCTTACAAACAACAGTTGAAGCTTTAGCATGATCTTTTATCCTAACAGGGAAATGCGGTTTCTCAACATAAGTAGTAGGAACAATAGGATCATTATAAGTTATAATATTTTCTTCAACTGTAACAGGTGCAACTGCTTTTACTTCAATGGGAGGATTATATTTAAACCACTTCTCCTTAGGGAGATCAACGTGAGTAGCAAAAGATTCACAGAAAGAATCTACTATCTCAGAGTCAAGTCCATATTTAGTTCTAAATCCACGAAAAGCATAGGTATCCATAAAAGACTTAACACAATCAAACTTAGGTGTCATACCTGACTCCTTACCATTGCCGGAACCCAATCTTCCGAGTTGCATTTAATTCTTTCCAATAAGTCCCATTTGAATTCAATAGTCTTCAACATATAAGAACCAGCACAGGAAGTATCAAGCATGGTGCGATCATTCAGAGAAAGCCGAGCATATTTTTTTGAATAATCATTTATCTTGAGATCTCATGATTGGGGCATGAATATAACATTGACTTAAGCCTCCCCCAAGCTTGAGTGACGCTTTCTCCTTCGCGAGGCCAAAAATTATATATATAACTACGATCACGATGAACAAGATGCATAGGATAGAACTTCTGGTGAAATTCCTGTTTCAATCATTTATAGTCCCAAGATCCCGTATCATCACATAGCCTATACCATGTCAATGCATCTCCCTTCAAAGATAAAGGGAAGTCCATCCTCTTAACAACATCACCGGGTATACCTGCAAGCTTAAATAATCCACAGACTTCATCCACATAGATAAGGTGTAAATCGGGATGCAATGTTCCATCTCCTGCAAAGGGATTATCTAGCAGTTTCTCTATCATACCCGAAGGAATCTCAAAGTAAACATTTTCAGTAGGTTCAGTAGGTTGAGGAGCAACTCTTTGCTCTATTGCTCGGGGCGAAGATGCCCCGAACAAGCCCCTCAAAGGATTAGTTTCCATAGTAACAAGTGACAGTAAATTTCAGCACACTATATAAATGTTTCCTTACCAAGTTCCACTCACCAAAGGCGCTTCACTCCCCGGCAACGGTGCCAGAAAAGAGTATTTATGACCCACAAGTATAGGGGATCTATCTTAGTCCTTTCGATAAGTAAGAGTGTCGAACCCAATGAGGAGCAGAAGGAAATAACAAGCGGTTTTCAGTAAGGTATTCTCTGCAAGCACTGAAATTGTAGGTAACAGATAGTTTTGTGATAGGATAATTTGTAACGGGTAACAAGCAATGAAAGTAAATAAGGTGCAGCAAGGTGGCCCAATCCTTTTTGTAACAAAGGACAAGCCTGGAAAAATTCTTATAATGAGAAAAGCGCTCCCGAGGACACATGGGAATTATCGTCAAGCTAGTTTTCATCACGCTCATATGATTCACGTTCATTACTTTGATAATTTGATATGTGGGTGGACCGGTGCTTGGGTGCTGCTCTTTCTTGTACAAGCATCCCACTTATGACCCCTATTGCAAGCATTCGTAACTACAAAAGAAGTATTAAGGTAAACCTAACCATAGCATGAAACTAGTGGATCCAAATCAGCCCCTTACGAAGCAACGCATAAACTAGGGTTTAAGCTTCTGTCACTCTAGCAACCCATCATCTACTTATTACTTCCCAATGCCTTCCTCTAGGCCCAAATAATGGTGAAGTGTCATGTAGTCGACGTTCACATAACACCACTAGAGGAGAGACAACATACATCTCATCAAAATATCAAACGAATACCAAATTCACATGACTACTAATAGCAAGACTTCACCCATGTCCTCAGAAACAAACATAACTACTCACAAAGCATATTCATGTTCATGATCAGAGGAGTATTAATATGCATTAAGGTTCTGAACAAATAATCTTCCAGCAGATAAACCAACTAGCATCAACTACAAGGAGTAATCAACACTACTAGCAACCCACAGGTACCAATCTGAGGTTTGGATACAAAGATTGGATACACAAGATGGACTAGGGTTTGAGAGGAGATGGTGCTGGTGAAGATGTTGATGGAGATTGACGCCCTCCCGATGAGAGGATCATTGGTGATGACGATGGTGATGATTTCCCCCTCCCGGAGGGAAGTTTCCCCAGAAGAACAGCTCTGCCGGAGCCCTAGATTGGTTCCACGAAGGTTCCGCCTCGTGGTGGCGGAGTTTCATCCCATAAGCTTGCTTATGATTTTTTCCAGGGTAAAAGACTTCATATAGCAGAAGAGGGGCACCAGAGGGCCACCAGGGGGCCCACGAGGCAGGCGACGCGCCCAGTAGGGGTGGGCGTACCCCCCACCCTCGTGGCCAGGGTGTGGGCCCCCTCTGGTACTTCTTTCGCTCAATAATTCTTATTAATTCCAAAAATGACTTTCGTGGAGTTTCAGGACTTTTGGAGCTGTGCAGAATAGGTTTCCATTATTTGCTCCTTTTCCAGCCCAGAATCCCAACTACCGGCATTCTCCCTCTTCATGTTAAACCTTGTAAAATAAGAGAGAATAGCCATAAGTATTGTGACATAACGTGTAATAACAACCCATAATGCAATACATATCGATATAAAAGCATGATGCAAAATGGACATATCAGGTATGAAACCACCTCAAAGTTATCCTTTCTGATCGATCTATTCAAGAGTCCGTAGTAAAATAACATGAAGCTATTCTTTCCGTTCGATCTATCATAGAGTTCGTACTAGAATAACACCTTAAGACACAAATCAACAAAAACCCTAATGTCACCTAGATACTCCAATGTCACCTCAAGTATCCGTGGGCATGATTATACGATATGCATCACACAATCTCAGATTCATCTATTCAACCAACACAAAGTACTTCAAAGAGTGCCCCAAAGTTTCTACCGGAGAGTCAAGATGAAAACGTGTGCCAACCCCTATGCATAATTTCACAAGGTCACTGAACCCACAAGTTGATCACCAAATCATACATCAAGTAGATCACGTGATTATCCCATTGCAACCACAGATAAGCACATGCAAGACATACATCAAGTGTTCTCAAATCCTTAAAGACTCAATCCGCTTAAGATAACTTCAAAGGGAAAACTCAATCCATTACAAGAGAGTAGAGGGGGAGAAGCATCATAAGATTCAACTACAATAGCAAAGCTCGCGCTGCATCAAAATCGTGCGATATCAAGAACACGAGAGAGAGAGAGAGAAAGAGAGAGAGAGAGAGAGAGATCAAACACATAGCTACTAGTACATACCCTCAGCCCCGAGGGTGAACTACTCCCTCCTCATCACGGAGAAGATGGCCACTGGTGAGGGATCCCCCCTCCGGTAGGGTGCCAGAATAGGGTCCCGATTGGTTTTTTGGTGGCTATAGAGGCTTGCGGCGGTGGAACTCCCGATCTATTGTGCTCCCCGTTGTTTTTAGGGTATATGGACATATATAGGCGAAAGAAGTCGGTCATGGGAGCCTCGAGGGGCCCACGAGGGTGGGGGGCACGCCCAGGGGGTAGGGCACGCCTCCCTGCCTCGTGGTCACCTCGAAGCTTCCCTGACTTTCACTCCAAGTCTCCTGGATTGCTTCCGTTCCAAAAATAACTCTCCCGAAGGTTTCATTCCGTTTGGACTCCCTTTGATATTCCTTTTCTTCGAAACACTGAAATAGGCAAGAAAACAACAATTTGGGTTAGGCCTCCGGTTAATAGGTTCGTCCCAAAAATAATATAAAAGTGTATAATAAAGCCCATAAACATCCAAAATAGATAATATAATAGCATGCTTCATAAATTATAGATATGTTGGAGACATATCAGCATCCCCAAGCTTAATTCCTGCTCGTCCTCGAGTAGGTAAATGATAAAAGAATTAATTTATGAAGTGTGAATGCTAGCAGGTGCATAAGTTTGGTCAATGATAATTTCAATCACCATTTCTAGCATCATTATATGTCATAACAGTAGCTCAATTCATAAAACTTCTCATGATAAAGTAACAAGCTATTCACATGTTAAAGCATATACCATAAACTTTCTTGAAAACTAGCAAACTATGTTCTCAGTCATCAAACAATTGCATTCATCTGATTTTCAGTAAGGGTCTATGTAAGAGCTTTGATTTAGCAAATCCCACATACTCAACTATCATATAGTCTACCATGATTGCTACCACTCAAAGTATATTTTTAAAACAAATAGCATCCATGTTTTGCCTCCCAACTTACTTATCATATAGATAATTTTCAACAATAATAGTTCATGATCAAATATATTTGAATGGCCATATATGCTTAGATCTTTCCCCATCACATGATGCTTGCCAACTAAAGAGTATGTTGTAATGAGAAGGAATACTACTGACTCTTGCATAAAAGTAAAAGATAGTCCCTTCGCAGAGGGAAGCAGGGATTTGCAGAGGTGCCAGAGCTCGAAGCTTTTAAACGGAGATGAAAATAATTTTGAGAGCTATGCTTTCATTGTCAACATAACAACTAAGAGTTCCCAATATCTTCCATGCTACACACATTATAGGCGGTTCCCAAACAGAATGGTAAAGTTTTTACTCCCCTCCACCAACAATAATCAATCCATGGCTTGACCGAAACAACGGGTGCCCCCAACTAACAACAATCCTGGGGAAGTTTTGTTTGCAGTTATTTTGATCTGATTTTGATCTTTTGATCATGGGACAGGGCATCCCAGTTACCAGCCATTTTTCTCGTGAATGATGAGCAGAGTCCACTCATCATGAGAATAACCCACCTAGCATGGAAGATACTGACAGTCCCTAGTCGCTACATGAGCGATTTGGGCATACAAAACAGATTATTATTTGAAGGTTTAGAGTTTGGCACATGCAAATTTACTTGGAACGGCAGGTAAATACTGCATATAGGTAGGTATGGTGGACACTCATGGAAGAAACTTGGTTCAAGGAATTTGGATGCACAAGCAGTATTCCCGCTTAGTACAGATATTTTGGCTAGCAAAGGATTCTAAACATCAAGCACCACATGTTGGAGGATCTATAACAATATAACTTCTATACAAATATACCCAAGCATAACTCATTATGTTGTCTTCCTTGTCCAATTTCAACTAATTTGCTCAGGTTTGAAAATAATTAATGGGGCTCACAATCATAGAAGATGTCTAAGATAGTATATTTATATGTGAAATCTCTCTTCCTTCAATATTCTTTCATGAATTGTTCAAGTGACCAATACAATGTTTGCTAACCTTCAATAAATTTACCACCTCTACTTCTTAGATGTGAAGTCATTACTCCCCATGGGATAAGCAAATGAAACATATATAATTTCAGATTTATGGTATTCAAATCATTCAACCATTTACTCATAAGATATAAGTGAAGCACACGAGTAAATGACAAACTACTCCAAAAAGATATAAGTGAAGATCAATGAGTAGTTAAATAATTATGTAGCTATGTGAAGATTCTCTCTCATTTAAGAATTTCAGATCTTAAGTACTTTATTCAAACAGCAAGCAAAACAAAATAAAACAAAATGATGCTCCAAGCAAAACACATATCATGTGGTCAATAAAAATATAGCTCCAAGTAAAGTTACCGATGAACGAAGACGAAAGAGGGGATGCCATATGGGGCATCCCCAAGCTTAGGCTCTTGGTTGTCCTTGAATATTACCTTGGGGTGACTTGGGCATCCCCAAGCTTAGGCTCTTGCCACTGCTTATTCCATAGTTCATCGAATCTTTACCCAAAACTTGAAAACTTCACAACACAAAACTCAACAAAAAACTCGTAAGCTCCGTTAGTATAAGAAAATAAAACCACCACTTAGGTACTGTTGTTACTCATTCTAAAGTCATATTGGTGTAATATCTACTATTCCAACTTCTCTATGGTTCATACCCTCCGATACTACTCATAGATTGATCAAAATAAGCATACAACACATAGAAAACAGAATCTGTCAAAAACAGAACAGTCTGTAGTAATCTGTATCAAACATATACTTCTGGAACTCCATAAATCCTACCAAATTAGGAAAGCCTGACATATTTGTGTACCAATCCAGATAAAAAAGAATCAGATCAAAAGAACGTTTCTGTGAAATATCAAAACTAATTTACTGGGTGCAAAAGTTTCTAATTTTCAGCAGGATCAACACAACTATCACCGTAAGCTATCCTAAAGGTCTCACTTGGCACGTTATTGAAATAAAATCTATAAAACAAGATTACTATAGTAGCATAATCATGTGAACACACAAAAACAGTAAGGCTAAATATTGGGTTGTCTCCCAACAAGAGCTTTTCTTTAATGCCAGCTAGGCCTGATGATGACAATGATGCTCACATAAAAGATAAGAATTGAAACATAATGGGAACATCATGAAGCATATTACTAGCAAATTTCAGCCTAACCCACTTCATATGCATAGGGATTTTGTGAGCAAATAACTTATGGGAACAACAATCAACTAGCATAGGAAGGCAAAACAAGCATAACTTTAAAACTTTAAGCACGTAGAGAGGAAACTTGATATTATTGCAATTCCTACAAGCATATGTTCCTCCCTCATAATAATTTTAAGTAGCATCATGAATGAATTAAACAATGTAACCAGAACCTAAAGCATTCTTTTCATGATCTATAAGCATAGAAATTTTATTACTTCCCATATAAGCAAAATTCTTCTCATTCGAAATAGTGGGAGTATCATAAGAGACTCGAATACTATAATTTGTTTCCACATTAAAAGAGTAATGTTCAGAAAAAGGGTAATCATAATCATGACAAGTTTTATAAATATAATCATCACTACTTTTTATGGCATAAGTTTCATCACGATAATCATCATAAGTAGCAACTTTGTTCTCATCATAATCAATTGAAACCTCTTCCAAAATAGTGGATTCATCACTAAATAAAGTCATGACCTCTCCAAATCCACTTTCATAATTGTCACAATAAGATTCAACATTCTCCAAAATGGTGGGATCATTACTTCCTAAAGTTGACACTCTTCCAAACCCACTTTCATCATTATAATCATCAAAAGTAGGAGGCATGCTATCATCATAACAACTTTGCATATCAAAACTTGGGAGGCTAAAAATATCATATTCATTAAACATAGCGTCCCCAAGCTTGGGACAAACATTAATTGCAGCAAATATATTCTCAAACATGTCATTCTCATCAAACATAGCATCCCCAAGCTTGGGCCTTTTCATATCATAAGCATAATCACTCTCATCATTAATACTATGGTTAGCACCAATAGTATTGCAATTATCATCATCATGATGAGTAGTAGGAGCAACATCATTTGGGAGGGATACCTTTTTACCTTTGCTTCTCCGTCTTTTCTTTTTCTTCTTCACATCATGTGTGGGTTTAACCCTCTTTTTTAGCTCCTTATTAATGAGATTGGTTGAATAGAAAGCTCCTCCTCGTTACCTGATTCATCATAAGAAATGATAGGAGGATATTGGGAAGTCTCTTCCCTTTCATTAGTATTCTCTTCATCTTCTATTTGCTTTCTTTTCTTTATGTAATTGGCAATATAAGGATTTTCAATGCAATTCACCGCATAATACATACAAATTTCCTCTAGATCAATATCAAGAAATTTCTTAAGGTTAAATTCTGGAATATGCTTAGTTAAACGTTTCATTTCTTCATAACCCAAAAGCAAACTAAGTTCATTATGATGTGCAAGGGAAATCAAGTCATCACAATTTTTGGACACGATTCGATCATGAAACAATTTGGATTGGAGATTTAAATGACCATGTTCACTGCAAAGTTCACAAGTACGGCAAAGAAATTTTAAATTTTCAGCACTCGCATCTAGCCTTTCTTGCAACCATTTAGTTTCTAAATACTTATGCCTCTTGCAAAATCTATCTTCCCTATTTGGTGTGTACTTGCAAACTCTATGCACTCCACAAAAATTGACATGCTTATAATAGACATTTTCATCATGACTAGTGCAATCATCATTAGTACGATGGATATTCCAAGAATTCATACTAACAACATTGCAATCATGCTCATCATTCAAAGATTTAGTGCCAAACATTTATAAACTTCTTCTTCTAGCACCTGACCACATTTTTCCTTTCCATCATTCTCACGAAAGATATTAAAAAGATGAAGCGTATGAGGCAAACTCAATTCCATTTTTAGTTTTCTTTTATAAACTAAACTAGTGATAAAACAAGAAACAAAAAGTTTCGATTGCAAGATCTAAAGATATACCTTCAAGCACTCACCTCCCCGGCAACGGCGCAGAAAAGAGCTTGATGTCTACTATGCAACCTTCTTCTTGTAGACATTGTTGGGCCTCCAAGTGTAGAGGTTTGTAGGATAGTAGCAAATTTCCCTCAAGTGGATGACCTAAGGTTTATCAATCCGTGGGAGGCGTAGGATGAAGATGGTCTCTCTCAAATAACCCTGCAACCAAATAACAAAGAGTCTCTTGTGTCCCCAACACACCCAATACAATGGCAAAATTGTATAGGTGCACTAGTTCGGCGAAGAGATGGTGATACAAGTGCAATATGGATGGTAGATATAGGTTTTTGTAATCTGAAAATATAAAAACAACAATGTAACTAGTAGCAAAAGTGAGCGTAAACGGTATTGCAATGCTAGGAAACATGGCCTAAGGTTCGTACTTTTACTAGTGCAAGTTCTCTCAACAATAATAACATAACTGGATCATATAACTATCCCTCAACATGCAACAAAGAGTCACTCCAAAGTCACTAATAGCGGAGAACAAATGAAGAGATTATTGTAGGGTACGAAACCACCTCAAAGTTATCCTTTCTGATCGATCTATTCAACAGTCCGTAGTAAAATAACATGAAGCTATTCTTTCTATTCGATCTATCATAGAGTTTGTACTATAATAACACCTTAAGTCACAAATCAACCAAAACCCTAATGTCACCTAGATACTCCAATGTCACCTCAAGTATCCGTGGGCATGATTATACGATATGCATCACATAATCTCAGATTCATCTATTCAACCAACACAAAGTACGTCAAAGAGTGCCCCAAAGTTTCTACCAGAGAGTCAAGACGAAAACGTGTGCCAACCCCTATGCATAAGTTCACAAGGTCACTGAACCCGCAAGTTGATCACCAAATCATACATCAAGTAGATCACGCGCATATCCCATTGTCACCACAAATATGCACATGCAAGATATACATCAAGTGTTGTCAAATCCTTAAAGACTCCATCTGATAAGATAACTTCAAAGGGAAAACTCAATCCATTACAAGAGAGTAGAGGGGGAGAAGCATCATAAGATCCAACTACAATAGCAAAGCTCGCGATACATCAAGATCGTGCTATATCAAGAACACGAGAGAGAGAGAGAGATCAAACACATAGCTACTGGTACATACCTCAGCCCGAGGGTGAACTACTCCCTCCTCATCACGGAGAGCATTGGGATGATGAAGATGGCCACCGGTGAGGGATCACCCCTCCGGCAGGGTGCCGGAACAGGGTCCCGATTGGTTTTTTGGTGGCTACGGAGGCTTGCAGCGGTGGAACTCCCAATCTATTGTGTTCCCCAATGTTTATAGGGTATATGGACTTATATAGGTGAAAGAAGTCGGTCAGGGGAGCCTCGAGGGGCCCACGAGGGTGGGGGCACGCCCAGGTGGTAGGGCGTGCCTCCCTGCCTCGTGGCCACCTTGAAGCTTCCCTGATTCCCACTCCAATTCTCCTGGATTGCTTCCGTTCCAAAAATAACTCTCCCGAAGGTTTCATTCCGTTTGGACTCCGTTTGATATTCCTTTTCTTCGAAACACTGAAATAGGCAAGAAAACAACAATTTGGGATGGGCCTCCGGTTAATAAGTTAGTCCCAAAAATAATATAAAAGTGTATAATAAAGCCCATAAACATCCGAAATAGATAATATAATAGCATGAATGCTTCATAGATTATAGATACGTTGGAGACGTATCAATGAACTCCTTTTGCTTATTAAGGTGCTTATTGAGCTAATCGGGCATGCCGTCGAGGGATAATGACTCCAGCGCCGCCAGCTCACACTACAAAAAAAGACACATCCGTGACATTATGGGCTGAACGATTTTTTTTCCTCTCATACTTATGACACTTCTATGACGATAATTGTGAAAAAACCCGGTATCATCATAGATGTGGTGGGCTCCTACTTCTATGAAAAAAAATCATGACTAAAAATGGGCTTTTCGACCTGGGCGGGACGGATACGTAGTTGCATGACATTCTTTGGGCCGTCCATGATGAAAAAAAATAGTGGTAGAAGCGAGAGCGAGGAAAATTTCGGGGAGTTCCTGGTTACGGTGGGTGGTCGGGGGCCGAGCAATGCGCGTTTCTCTCGTACACATATGCGCGTGGATGCGAGGCATTGATGACCCACAAGTGTAGGGGATCTATCGTAGTCCTTTCGATAAGTAAGAGTGTCGAACCCAACGAGGAGCAGAAGGAAATGACAAGCGGTTTTCAGTAAGGTATTCTCTGCAAGCACTAAAATTGGAGGTAACAGATAGTTTTGTGATAAGATAATTTGTAATGGGTAACAAGCAATGAAAGTAAA
This sequence comes from Aegilops speltoides, assembly GCA_021437245.1. Taxonomy (NCBI): domain Eukaryota; kingdom Viridiplantae; phylum Streptophyta; class Magnoliopsida; order Poales; family Poaceae; genus Aegilops; species Aegilops speltoides. The sequence goes on along the minus strand of CM038145.1, from coordinate 93,333,612 downwards.
TAAGGTGCAGCAAGGTGGCCCAATCCTTTTTGTAGCAAACTACAACCCTGGACAAGTTCTTATATAGAGAAAAGCGCTCCCGAGGACACATGGAAATTATCGTCAAGCTAGTTTTCATCACGCTCATATGATTCGCGTTCGTTACTTTGATAATTTGATATGTGGGTGGACCGGTGCTTGGGTACTGCCCTTTCTTGGACAAGCATCCCACTTATGATTAACCCCTACTGCGAGTGTCCGCAACTACAAAATAAGTATTAAGGTAAACCTAACCATAGTATGAAACATATGGATCCAAATCAGCCCCTTACGAAGCAACGCATAAACTAGGGTTTAAGCTTCTGTCACTCTAGCAACCCATCATATACTTATTACTTCACAATGCCTTCCTCTAGGCCCAAATAATGGTGAAGTGTCATGTAGTCGATGTTCACATAACACTACTAGAGGAGAGACAACATACATCTCATCAAAATATCGAACGAATACCAAATTCACATGACTACTAATAGCAAGACTTCACCCATGTCCTCAGGAACAAACGTAACTACTCACAAAGCATATTCATGTTCATAATCAGAGGGGTATTAATATGCATTAAGGATCTGAACATATGATTTTCCACCAAATAAACCAACTAGCATCAACTACAAGGAGTAATCAACACTACTAGCAACCCACACGTACCAATCTGAGGTTTTGGTAAAAAGATTGGATACAAGAGATGAACTAGGGTTTGAGAGGAGATGGTGCTGGTGAAGATGTTGATGGAGATTGACCCCCTCCCGATGAGAGGATTGTTGGTGATGATGATGGTAATGATTTCCCCCTCCCGGAGGGAAGTTTCCCCGGCAGAACAGCTCCGCCAGAGACCTATATTGGTTCCGCCAAGGTTCCGCCTCGTGGCGGCGGAGTGTCGTCCCGTAAGCTTACTTATGATTTTTCCCAGGGTCAAAGACTTCATATAGCAGAAGATGGGCACCGGAGGGCTGCGAGGTGGCCCACAAGGTAGGGGGCGTGCCCAGGAGGGTAGGGTGCGCCCCCACCCTTGTGGGTGGTGGGTGCCCCCCTCAAGTATTTCTTCCGCTGGATATTTTTTATTAATTCCCAAAATGACTTTCATGGAGTTTCAGGACTTTTGGAGCTGTGCAGAATAGGTCACTAATATCTGCTCCTTTTCCAGCCCAGAATCCCAACTGCCGGCATTCTCCCTCTTCATGTAAACCTTGTAAAATAAGAGAGAATAGCCATAAGTATTGTGACATAACGTGAAATAACAACCCATAATGCAATAAATATCGATATAAAAGTATGATGCAAAATGGACGTATCAACTCCCCCAAGCTTAGACCTCGCTTGTCCTCAAGCGGAAGCCGGTAACGAAAAATATGTCCACATGTTTAGAGATAGAGGTGTCGATAAAAGAAAATACGGACATGAGGGCATCATGATCATTCTTATAACAGCAACACATATATATTTTGTCATATGACTTCTTATGCTCAAGTAACAATCTATTCACAATGTCAAATATGATTCAAAAACGTCACTAAGAACTAACAAACTATAATCTCAGTCATTGAAGCAATTGCAATTTATCATAACATAGGAAAGAGTCAACATAAGAGCTTTTCAGCAAGTCCGCATACTCAACTATCATTTAGTCTTTCACAATTTCTAATACTCATGCAATACTTATGGTTATGGAGGTTTAATCGGACACAGAGAAAGACATGGGATTACAGTGTTGCCTCCCAACCTTTTACCTCAAGGGTAATGTCAACAATAATAGTTCATGCTAACTTACATCCAATTGGATATATATATCAGGATCTTTCCAACACGAGGTGCTTGCCAAAGAATAAAATAAAAAGAGAAAGGTGAAGATCACCTTGACTCTTGCATAATGTAAAAGATAGGCCCTTCGCAGAGGGAAGCAGAGGTTGTCATGTGCTTTTATGATTGGACGCACGAAATCTTAATGCAAAAAAAAACGTCACTTTATATTGCCACTTGTGATATGAACCTTTATTGTGCAGTCAGTCGCTTTTATTACTTCCATATGACAAGATCGTATAAAGCTTATTTTCTCCACACTGATAAGTCATACATATTTAGAGAGCAATTTTTATTGAATGCAACATGACAACTTACTTGAAGGATCTTACTCAATCCATAGGTAGGTATGGTGGACTCTCATGGCAAAACTGGGTTTAAGGATATTTGGAAGCACTAGTATCTCTACTTGGTGCAAGGAATTTGGCTAGCATGAGGGGGAAAGGCAAGCTCAACATGTTTGAATGATCCATGACAATATACTTTAACTGAGATGTGAGAAAACATAACCCATTACGTTGTCTTCCTTGTCCAACATCAACTCTTTAGCATGTCATACTTTAATTACTGCTCACAATCATAAAAGATGTCCAAGATAGTATATTTATATGTGAAAACCTCTCTTTCTTTATTACTTCCTATTAATTACAACAATGACCAAAACTATGTTTGCCAACTCTGAACAAATTTTATGTATCATACTCTTTATGTGTGAAGTCATTACTCTCCACAAGATCAATATGGTCTTTTCATTTCCTTTTACTCTTTTATGCACTTAAGATCATAGCAAGATAGCAAAGCCCTTAACTCAACACTAATCTTTATTATATATAGCTCACGGACTCGATTACATAGAGGGATCATAAAGTAGAACCCAAAACTAAATCGTACCAACACTTTATTCTACTAGATCAAGAAATTACTAAAAGGACCGAACTAAGTAAAACGGTAAAGATAGGAGTATGACGGTGATACGATACCGAGGCCAAGGTAGTCAGAATCCCGACTCAACTGCTAGAATCCTACGACTTCACGACCCTACAGAAGCATGTCGATCCAAATCCCACTATGAATCCGGATCAGGTAGAATCCATGTTGAGTCGCGATCCAAATCATAGAATCCTATACAAAACTATACAATCCCGACTATGTTATGGACTATGTCTGATTCTACTAATTTATCTAAACCGTTTGTTTAGTTATAGCAGAATAGTATGCAATCATCCAAACCCCTTTTCATATACCTCATTTACCTTTATTCCCCTCCCAAGCCCAAATGCTCAACCGCCGACATCTTTGATCTAGCTCTCAGAAACCCTAGATCAAAATTGAGGATCAGGCTTGTGAACAGACGGAATTGGCGTGAAAAGGAGGATGCTTCAAGATTGATCGGAGAAGGAGAGGAAGACCCTTCAAGGTTTAGCACTGCAGCTCAAATAGACAAGTGATCGACTATTCACGCACTCCAAAAAGAACCTAAGTAAATTTCGTGCGTTGAAGGTTTAAATGTTCTATATATTTCCCTCTCATATATGTTCCATACAAGCGAGCTAGATGGTAGGTTAGCCATAAAAAGAAGTGGAATACACTAGCATTGATGTGTATGTTCTTTGCTCCATATTTAGTGTCAAAACTCTATAGAACCCATATAAATTAGTTGTGTGCATACAAAATATCTTATTTGAGTAAATCTAGTAGAATCCTCGATTCCACGACTCGATTCTGTCTGAGGAAAATCTATCCGACTCCGAATCCCGACTCTGACTACCTTGACCGGGGCAACTTCCCCAAGCTTGGAAGTTGCCAAGGGGAGTGCCCATACACATGTGATTATGTCCTCGGAGGTGATGAAGGTGGTGATGATGATGGTGGATAGTCGCACATCGAGCGTAAAAGCTCCTCCAATTGGTGGATAATGCCCTTTAGTGTGACGATATGATCCTTCCACGAAATATTTTCCTGTGTGAGATACTTGTTTTGTATGCGAGCTAACTCAATCATATTGAAAGCCTCAATCTCAGTTGGGGTAAAGAGGTTATGAAGAGGTTGAAGGATGTTTTCTTCTTCTGCCACCGGAGCTTGATCCTCCATGGCCTTCTTGATCCCATCATCCTTGTTGATCTCCCCAGGTTCTTCTCTCTTCAGCTCTATCTTCAATAGCCAAGCATCCTTGTCTTCATTATTGGAGGAGGGTGACGCCATGATGCCTGGCCTTGACAAATCTGACAGAAAACAGCTCGAAACAAAGACAGAGGATATTTGCGTGATACGGTGGTCAAAACCTTCGGGAGATTATATAATGAATTTTTACCAACCAAAAGAAGTATCGTGCAAGAAAACAGAGTTTGGAGAGCACACGAGGTACCCACGAGGCAGTGGGGCGCGTCCAGGGGGTAGGGCGCACCATCCACTCTCGTGGACGCCTCGTGTCCTTGTCGGACTACTTCTTATTTTCCTATTTTCTTAAATATTCGAAAACGGAGAAAAAATGCCATTAGAACTGTTTTGGAGTCGGTTTACTTACTGTACCACATACCTATTCCTTTTCGGAGTCTGAAATGTTCTAGAAAGTGTCCCTTATGTATTCCTCCGGGGTTACGGTTTCAATAACATTAGTTTCAACATTTATAGGATTACCTAAGATATAATGTTCGATTCTTTGACTGTTCATCACCTTCAGACTTGTGCCTTCGAAGTTGTTGATTTTTATGGCACCGGAACGGTACACCTCCTCGATAACGTAAGGGCCTTCCCATTTAGAGAGAAGTTTTCCTGCAAAAAAATCTTAAACGAGAGTTGAATAGCAACACATAATGACCTACATTAAAATCACGCTTTTGTATCCTTTTGTCATGCCATCTTTTAACTTTTTCTTTAAACAAAATTTGGCATTCTCGTAGGCCTGGATTCTCCATTCATCAAGTGAGCTAATATCAAATAACCTCTTCTCACCGACAAGTTTGAAATCATAATTGAGATCTTTGATAGCCCAATATGCCTTATGTTCTAGTTCGAGTGGTAAGTGACATGCTTTTCCATAAACCATTTTATATGGAGACATACCCATATGATTTTTATATGCAGTTCTATAAGCCCATAATGCATCGTCAAGTTTCTTGGACCAATTCTTTCTAGATCTATTAACAGTCTTTTGCAAAATTAATTTAAGCTCTCTGTTACTTAGTTCTACTTGACCACTAGACTGTGGGTGATATCGTGATGCAATTCTATGATTAACATCATACTTAGCAAGCATTTTATGAAAAGCACCATGAATAAAATGTGAACCACCATCTGTCATTAAGTATCTAGGGACTCCAAACCTCGGAAAAATAACTTCTTTAAGCATCTTAATACAGGTGTTATGATCAGCACTACTAGTTGGAATAGCTTCTACCCACTTAGTAACGTAATCAACAACAACTAAAATATGTGTATACCCGTTAGAGGCAGGAAAAGGTCCCATATAATCAAAGCCCCAAACATAAAATGGTTCAATAACAACAGAATAGTTCATATGCATTTCTTGACGTGTACTAACATTACCAATTCTTTGGCATTCATCACAAGACAAGACAAACTTACGGGCATCTTTGAAGAGAGTAGGCCAATAAAAACCGGATTGCAATACCTTATGTGCAGTTCTATCTCCAGCGTGGTGCCCTCCATATGCCTCCGAGTGACACTTGCGTAGGATCTGTTCCTGTTCATACTCAGGTACACAATATCTAATAACACCATCTACTCCTTCTTTATAAAGGTGTGGGTCATCCCAGAAGTAATATCTTAAATCATAGAAAAACTTTTTCTTTTGCTGGTATGTGAAACTAGGTGGTATAAGTTTAGCAACAATGTAATTAGCATAATGAGCATACCATGGAGCAGTACGAGAAGCCTTTATGACAGCTAATTGTTCATCAGGAAAGCTATCATCAATAGGTAGTGGGTCATCAAGAACATTATCTAACCTAGATAAGTTGTCTGCAACGGGGTTCTCAGCTCCCTTTCTATCAATAATATGCAAATCAAATTCTTGTAGCAAGAGAACCCATCTAATATGTCTAGGTTTATCATCTTTCTTTTCCATAAGATATTTAATAGCAGCATGATCAGTGTGAATAGTTACTTTAGAATCAACAATATAAGGTCTGAACTTATCACAAGCAAATACAATTGCTAAGAATTCTTTTTCAGTAGTAGCATAATTTCTCTGGGCAGTGTCTAGAGTTTTACTAGCATATTGAATAATATTTAATTTCTTATCAACTCTTTGTCCTAGAACAACACCTACAGCATAATCACTGGCATCACACATAATTTCAAAGGGTAAATTCCAATCAGGTGGCTGAACAATAGGTGCAGAAATCAAAGCTTTCTTAAGTATTTCAAATGCTTCTACATAATCATCATCGAAGACAAAGGGAATATCTTTTTGCAATAAATTAGTCAGAGGCCTAGAGATTTTAGAAAAGTCCTTAATGAACCTCCTATAAAAACTAGCATGACCAAGGAAACTTCTTATACCTTTAATGTCCTCCGGATACTACATCTTTTCAATAGCATCAACTTTAGCTTTATCAACTTCAATACCTCTTTCAGAAATTTTATGCCCCAAGACAATGCCTTCATTAACCATAAAGTGGCACTTCTCCCAATTCAAAACAATACTAGTATCTTCGCATCTCTGCAAAACTCGTTCCAGGTTGCTCAAGCAATCATCAAAATAGGATCCATAAACAGAGATATCATCCATGAATACCTCACAAATCTTTTCACAAAAGTCAGAGAATATAGCCATCATGCATCTTTGAAAGGTAGTAGGTGCACTACATAAACCAAAAGGCACACGTCTATAAGCAAAGATACCGAAAGGGCAAGTAAAAGTGGTCTTTTCTTGATCCTCAGCTGACACAGGTATTTGAGAGAAACCAGAGTAACCATCTAGAAAGCAGAAATATGTATGTTTGGATAGTCTTTCCAGCATTTGATCAATAAAAGGTAAAGGGTAATGATTCTTTTTAGTAGCTTCATTTAATTTGCGGAAATCAATTACCATCCTATAACCTGTAATAATTCTTTGCGGGATCGATTCATCTTTATCATTAGGAACGACAGTAATACCTCCCTTCTTAGGGAAACAGTGGAAAGGACTTACCCACTGACTATCAGCAACGGGATAAATTATACCTTCCTCAAGGAGCTTTAGTATTTCCTTTCTTACCACTTCTTTCATCTTAGGATTTAATCGTCGTTGGTGATCAATAACTGGTTTGGCGTCTTCCTCCAATTTTATTTTGTGTTGGCATAAAGTGGGACTAATGCCCTCAAGATCATCAAGAGTATATCCAATAGCAGCACAGTGCTTCTTCAGAGTTTTCAATAATCTTTCCTCTTCCTGCTCTGAAAGGTTAGCACTAATAATAACATGATATATCTTATTTTCATCAAGATAAGCATATTTAAGAGTATCAAGTAATGGTTTAAGCTCAAACACGGGATCACCCTTAGGTGGAGGAGGATCCCCTAGGATTTCAACAGGCAAGTTGTGTTTCAAAACTGGTCCCTATTTAAAGAATAATTCATCTATTTCCCTTCTTTCATTCATAAACATACCATTTTCATGGTCTAGCAAATATTATTCTAAAGGATTAGTAGGAGGCACAACAATAGAAGCAACACCAATTATTTCATCCTTACTAGGCAATTATTTATCATGGGGTTGTCTACGAAACTTAGCAAAATTAAACTCATGAGACATTCCCCTAAACCAATTGTAACAACATCCTTTTCGCAATCTATCTTAGCATTAACATTGTTCAAGAAGGGTCTACCAAATATAATGGGACAAAAGTTGTCTTCTGGGGAACCAAGAACAAGAAAGTCAGCAGGATATTTAACTTTCCCACACAAGACTTCAACATCTCTAACAATCCCAATTGGTGAAATAGTATCTTTATTGGCAAGCTTAATAGTAACATCAATTTCTTCTACCTTAGCAGGTGCAATATCATGTATAATTTCTTCATATAAGGAATAAGGTATTGCACTGGCACTAGCACCCATATCGCATAAGCCATGATAACAATGATGTCCTATTTTAACAGAAATAACAGGCATGCCTACAACAGGTTTATGTTTCTTAGCATCGGGTCTAGCAATTCTAGCAGCTTCATCACATAAATAAATAACATGCCCATCAATATTATCGGCCAAGAGATCTTTAACCATAGCAATACTAGGTTCAACTTTAATTTGCTCAGGTGGTGTATATGTTCTAGTATTACTCTTACGAACCACAGTTGAAGCTTCAGCATGATCCTTTATTCTAAAAGTGAAAGGTGGTTTCTCAACATAAGTAGTAGGAACAATAGGATCATTATAAGTGATAATATTTTCTTCAACTGTAATAGGTGCAACTACTTTTACTTCAGTGAGCGGATTATATTTAAACCACTTCTCCTTAGGGATATCAACATGAGTAGCAAATGTTTCACAGAAGGAAGCTACTATCTTAGAGTCAAGTCCGTATTTAGTGCTAAATCCACGAAAAGCATCGGTATCCATAAAAGATTTAACACAATTAAACTTAGGTGTCATACCTGACTCCTTACCATCATCGGAATCCCAATCTTCAGAGTGGCATTTAATTCTTTCCAATAGATCCCACTTGAATTCAATAGTCTTCATCATATAAGAACCAGCACAAGAAGTATCGAGCATGGAGCGATTATTGAGAGTAAGACGAGCATAAAAGTTTTCAATAATCATTTCTCTTGAGAGCTCATGATTGGGGCATGAATATAACATTGACTTAAGCCTCCCCCAAGCTTGAGCGATGCTTTCTCCTTCACGAGGCAAAAAATTATATATATAATTACGATCACGATGAACAAGATGCATAGGATAAAGCTTCTGGTGAAATTCCAATTTCAATCGTTTATAGTCCCAGGATCCCATATCATCACATAGCCTATACCATGTCAATGCATCTCCCTTCAAAGATAAAGGGAAGACCTTCTTCACGATAACATCATCGGGCATACCTGCAAGCTTAAATAGTCCACAAACTTCATCCACATAGATAAAGTTTAAATCGGGATGCAATGTTCCATCTCCTGCAAAGGGATTAGCTAGTAGTTTCTCTACCATACCCTAGGAATTTCACAGTAAACATTTTCAGTAGGTTCAGTAGGTTGAGGAGCAACTCTTTGCTCTACTGTTCAGGGTGAAGATACCCAGAACAAGCCTCTCAAAGGATTAGTTTCCATAGTAACAAGTGACAGTAAATTTCAGCACACTATTTAAATGTTTTGTAGCAACCAGACCTCAAACAGTCTGATCTCTGTGCATCAGTGTCATCCCTGGATCGGTAATGCTGACATGCACAATACTCGAGGATTTTGTAACAAAGTACAAATCACACATTATTACATTGAATGTCTCAAAAGAGAACTTATTACAATAATATGGCTTAAGGCCATCTAAAATCGATAACAACGGAAGGCTTGGAAGATAAAGTGAGTCCATCAACTCCAACGGCATAGCTGAGTGAACGACAACGACCTATGGCACCTTACTTGTCGTATGAAAAGTCTAAAACATGAAATGTTGCAGCCTGAAATGGGTCAGCACATGGAATATGCTGGCAATGTAACACATAGAGTAATGAACAGAATAATTGCTATCACTACATGCATATATGGCTGGTGGAAAGCTCTATGGTTACAGTTTTGCATAAAGCCAATTTTTCCCTACAACAAAGGAATAAATTTTGTTTAACTATCATGGTGGTTGTTAAACATTAAGAAGGTTCCTCCAACTCAATCCCAATTAAACCTCATCATTAACCCAATCAAATTATATTTAGAGTGCTGAGATCAACATGATAATCCAAGAACCAGATACTCAAGATGTCCATAACTGGGGACACGGCTAACCATGATTAGTTTATACACTCTGTAGAGGTTTGCACACTTTTCCCCACAAGACTCGAATACATCCATGGTCGGAGATTTGAGACTCAGTCTTTTTGAAACAATAACTCTTTACTCTGGGTGGACAGTTAAACCTACTTTCCCCTACATCTGCTAGCCCACCACTGAAAGAGGTCATGCAACATACTCAACGATGCTGGAGCCCATAATAGCTTGTGGCCACACACGGAAGTTTCTAGCATGAATAATCTTATGATCCCTTTGAGCCTAGGAGGCGGATCGTAGGATGATCACACGGGTACTCCGGGATATCCTTGGACAACACTGGATTCTCCAGGTGCCCTGACAACCACTGGGTACTCCAGGGTGCCTCAAGCAATCCACCCAGATGTGTATTTAAGTAGCCACCTTAAGTTAACCATTAATTAGCAGTACTCACATCTGTCATGGATACATTCACCCAACCATGTCTACGAGCATATCATAGGAATGTAGACATAACGTAGAAGTAACTCCCAAATGTTTGATAATAAACAGGGCGATAGGTTCTACCTCATCATCTACTTCCCAAAACCCACATGTTAAAACAGATCCTAACCATGCAGTGTTTGAGGGTTGATCTAATGCAATAAAAACTGGGTAGTAAAGAGGTATGATCAAAGTGTTACTTGCCTTGCTGATGATCCGTGAAACCTAGAGACTCGTAGTAGCATGCTTTGCACTCCGGGTACTCTATCACAAACATACAATAACATACAATAAGCACTCAACTAGAAACACGGGTAAAACTCAAATAAAAGAGATCTAACTAGAAAGTTCAACTGAAGAACTCTGATTTTCAAAAAGAATCAAATCAAACGGAGTAACAAAACTCAAAATGCGAAAGAAATAACATCCGTTTAATAATCTGGACTAAAGTCAAATCTTACAGTACCAAAATCTTGTTAAAGTTGGTTAAACGGAAAGAGGGCTTCGAGACAAAGATCCAGGCACTTGAATCGCCAGATTCCGATAAACGAGCGAAAAGATAAACTAAAACGAAAATCAGGGTGGAAATCACGATCGAAAATAATCGCGGAGAAACCCTGGAAAAAGAAAAACAGACGAACACACTAAGGAACAAAAGTTCGCTGTCTACGGCTAAAGAGTGAACACCGTTCATTAAAACGAACATACGGACGAACGTCCGCTGTTAAACTAAACCGGAAAAAAAACCCGATCTATATAAAAAACCTAGGGTTTTCGAAAAAAAACAAGCGGTTTTCTAACGAAGACCGGCGGCGGCGAGCGGCTACCTCGGCGAGGTCCTGCGGGGTTGGCGGCAGCGGCGGTGAGCAGATCCAGTGGCGGGGCGGCGGAACGGGGTGGCGGCGACGCTGTGGGGTGGTGGTGAGGCGGCGGCACGATAACGACGGCGGCTAGTGGCGGCGGCGTGACACGGGAGTCGAGGCGGGGCACGACGGCTGGCTAGGGTTTCGGCTGGGTCGGGCCCCTCGGCTTATAAAGGTCGACCGGGCTAGTGTGCAGGTCGGACACGACCTGGTTAGGTCGGTACTTTTTTTAAAATATTCGGACGCGTAGAAAAACGATTAAAAGAAATACTAAACGGACTCCAAAAATCCTGAAATAAATTTTCCCCGTCCTCTAAAAATATAGCACACAAAGTGAACATTTATTTGGGCCTCTAATGCAATTTTGGAAAACGCATTTTTTCCTAATTCAAATAAAATAACGATAAAACTCTGAATAAAAAACTTATTTGATTTTAATATTTTCCCTTCAATATTTCTTTATTTTGGAGAAGTCATTTTATCCCCTCTCTTTTATTTCACATAAGAAATATTCGAAGAGAAAAATATTTAAAACCAAATGATCCTCTTTTCAAAATTTGAGAAAACTCAAATATGAAAATAATGAAATCCCCAACTCTCTCCGTGGATCCTTGAGTTGCGTAGAATTTCTAGGATCAACAAAAATGGACTAAAATATGATATGCAATGATGATCTAATGTATAACATTCCAAATTGAAAATTTGGGATGTTACAAACCTACCCCCCTTAAGATGAATCTCACCCTCGAGATTCGGGTTGGCTAGAAAATAGGTGCGGGTGGTCCTTCCTTAGGTCTTCCTCTCGTTCCCAGGTGGCTTCATCCTCAGTATGGTGGCTCCACTGAACTTTGCAGAACTTGATAACCTTGCTGCGTGTGACTCGGCTGGCAAACTCAAGAATCTTCACTGGTTTCTCCTCGTAGGTCAAATCACTATCCAACTGAATGGCTTCCAGCGGCACTGTATCTCTTAGAGGGATATCGGCCATCTCTGCGTGGCACTTCTTCAACTGGGAAACGTGAAACACATCATGAACTCCTGACAATCCTTCTGGCAATTCCAACTTGTAAGCAACTTCTCCCATATGCTCCAAAACTTTGTATGGTCCCACAAAATGTGGTGCTAACTTTACTTAACTCGAAAGCGTTTAACCACTCGAAGTGGGGACACACGAAGATACACTCAATCTCTGACTTTGTAAATTGTCTCCTTGCGTTTAGAATCCGCATAGCTCTTCTGCCTGGACTGGGCTATCTTGAGTCTATCGCGAATCAACTTAAACTTCTCTTCAGACTCTTTAATCAAATCTGGTCGAAACAAGTGACGGTCTCCAACTTCATCCCATAACAACGGTGTTTGATACATCTCCAACGTATCTATAATTTTTGATTATTCCATGCTGTTATATTACCCCTTTTGGATGTTTATGGGCTTTATTTTACACATTTATATCATTTTTGGGACTAACCTACTAACCGGAGGCCCAGCCCGTATTGCTGTTTTTTGCCTATTTCAGTATTTAGAAGAAAAGGAATATCAAACGGAGTCCAAACGGAATGAAACCTTCGGGAGCATTATTTTTGGAACAAACATGATCCAGAGGACTTGGAGTGCAAGTCAAGAAGCAACCGAGGCAGCTACGAGATAGGATGCCCCCCTGTAGGGCGCGCCCCCTGTCTCGTGGGCCCCTCGGGTGGCCACCGACGTACTTCTTCCTCCTATATAAGCCTACGTACCCCGAAAACATCCAGGGGGCCAACGAAACACAATTTCCACCGCCGTAAGCTTACAGATCCATGAGATCCCATCTTGGAGCCTTCGTTGGCGCTCCTTGGGAAGGTGTCGACCACGGAGGGCTTCTACATCAACACCATAGCCCCTCCGATGAGTTGTGAGTAGTTTACCATAGACCTTGGGTCCATAGTTATTAGCTAGATGGCTTCTTCTCTCTTTTGGATCTCAATACAATGTTCTCCCCTCTCTTGTGGAGATCTATTCGATGTAAACTCTTTTTGCGGTGTTTGTCGAGATCCGATGAATTGTGGGTTTATGATCAAGTTTATCTATGAGAAATATTTGAATCTCCTCTGAATTCTTTTATGTATGATTGAGTTATCTTTGCAAGTCTCTTCGAATTATCAGTTTGGTTTGGCCTACTAGATTGATCTTTCTTGCCATGGGAGAAGTGCTTAGCTTTGGGTTCAATCTTGCGGTGTCCTTACCCAGTGACAGAAAGGGTTGCAAGGCACATATTGTATTGTTGCCATCAAGGATAAAAATATGGGGTTTATATCATATTGCTTGAGTTTATCCCTCTACATCATGTCATCTTGATTAAGGCGTTACTCTGTTCTTATGAACTTAATACTCTAGATGCAGGCAGGACTCGGTCGATGTGTGGAGTAATAGTAGTAGATCTGCGGCGAGAGTCGGTCTACTTGTCATGGACGTGATGCCTATATACATGATCATGCCTAGATAATCTCATAATTATTAAGCTTTTCTATCAATTGCTCGACAATAATTTGTTCACCACCGTAATACTTATGCTATCTTGAGAGAATCCTCTAGTGAAACCTATGGCCCCGGGTCTATCTCTTATCATATTTGCTTCCAATCTACTTTTATTTGCATCTTTACCTTTTGCATCTATATTATAAAATACCAAAATATATTTATCTTATCATACTATCTCTATCGGATCTCACTTTACATGAAGTGGCGAGAAGGATTGAAAACCCTTTATTGCGTTGGTTGCGAGTTCTTTGTTTGTTTGTGTAGGTGCGTGGGACTTTCGAGGAGCCTCCTACTGGATTGATACCTTGGTTCTCAAAAACTGAGGGAAATACTTACGCTACTATTGGCGCATCACCCTTTCCTCTTCAAGGAAAACCAACGCAAGCTCAAGACGTAGCAAGAAGGATTTCTGGCGACGTTGTCGGGGAGGTCTTCGCTCAAGTCAAGACATACCAAGTACCCCTCACAAACCCATCTCCCTCACATTTACATTAATTGCCATTAGCCTATCGTTTTCCTCTCCCCCACTTCACCCTTGCTGTTTTATTCGCCCACTCTTTCCCAATCTCCTCCTCTCCCTTTCGTTTGCCTTTTTCCGTTTGCTTGTGTGTTGGATTACTTGTTGCCATGGCGCAAGATAATACCAAATTGTGTGATTTCTCCAATACCAATAATAATGATTTCCTCAGTACTCCGATTGCTCCTCTTAATGATGTTGAGTCTTGTGAAATCAATACTGCTTTGCTGAACTTGTTATGAAAGATCAATTCACCGGCCTCCCTAGTGAAGATGTCGCTACTCATTAAGAGGAGCAATTGGAGTACTAAGGAAATCATTATTATTGGTATTGGAGAAATCACACAATTTGGTATTATCTTGCGCCATGGCAACAAATAATCCAACACACAAGCAAACATGAAAAGGCAAGCGAAAGAGAGAGGAGGAGATTGGGAAAGAGAGGGCGAATAAAACGGCAAGGGTGAAGTGGGGGAGAGGAAAACGAGAGGCAAATGGCAAATAATGTAAATGCGAGGGAGATGGGTTTGTGATGAGTACTTGGTATGTCTCGACTTGAGCGAAGACCTCCCCGGCAACGTCGCCAGAAATCCTTCTTGCTACATCTTGAGCTTCTGTTGGTTTTCCTTGAAGAGGAAAGGGTGATGCGGCAATAGTAGCGTAAGTATTTCCCCGCTTTTGAGAACCAAGGTATCAATCCAAAGAGGAGGCCTCGAAAGTCCCACGACCTACACAAACAAACAAAGAACTCGCAGCCAACGCAATAAAGGGTTTTCAATCCCTTCTCGCCACTTCATGTAAAGTGAGATCTAATAGAGATAGTATGATAAGCTAAATATATTTTTGGTATTTTATAATATAGATGCAAAAAGTAAAGATGCAAATAAAAGTAGATTGGAAGCAAATATGATAAGAGATAGACCCGGGGGCATAGGTTTCACTAGAGGATTCTCTCAAGATAGCATAAGTATTACGGTGGTGAACAAATTATTGTCGAGCAATTGATAGAAAAGCTTAATAATTATGAGATTATCTAGGCATGATCATGTATATAGGCATCACGCCCATGACAAGTAGACCGACTCTCGCTCGCATCTACTACTATTACTCCACACATCACCGCTATCCAAGATGCATCTAGAGTATTAAGTTCATAAGAACAGAGTAACGATTAAGAAAGATGACATGATGTAGAGGATAAACTCAAGCAATATGATATAAACCCCACCTTTTATCCTCGATGGCAACAATACAATACGTGCCTTGCAAACCTTTCACATCGGGTAAGGACACCGATAATTGAACCCAAAGCTAAGCACTTCTCCCATGGCAAGAAAGATCAATCTAGTAGGCCAAACCAAACTGATAATTCGAAGAGACTTGCAAAGATAACTCAATCATACATAAAAGAATTCAGAGAAGATTCAAATATTTCTCATAGATAAACTTGATCATAAACCCACAATTCATTGGACACCGCAAAAAGAGTTTACATCGAATAGATCTCCACAAGAGAGGGGGAGAATATTGTATTGAGATCCAAAAAGAGAGAAGAAGCCATCTAGCTAATAACTATGGACCCGAAGGTCTGTGGTAAACTACACAACTCATCGGAGGGGCTATGGTGTTGATGTAGAAGCCCTCCATGGTCGATTCCCCCTCCGGCGGAGCGCCGACGAAGGCTCCAAGATGGGACTCCCGGATACAGAATGTTACGTCGGTGGAAATTGTTTTTCGTTGGCTCCCTTGATGTTTTCGTGGTACGTAGGTATATATAGGAGGAAGAAGTACGTCGCTGGCCGCTCGTGGGCCCAGGAGACAGGGGGCGCGCCAAGGAGGGGTGGGCGCCCTCCTATCTCCTCGCCGCCTGCTTGCTTCTTGACTTGCACTCCAAGTTCTCCGGATCACGCTCGCTCCAAAAATCACGCCCCCGGGTTTCATTCCATTTGGGTCCGCTTGATATTCCTTTTCTTTGAAATACTGAAATAGGCAAAAAAACAGCAATACAGGTTGGGCCTCCGGTTAGTAGGTTAGTCCCAAAAATGATATAAATGTGTTAAATAAAGTCCATAAACATCCAAAAGGGGTAATATAATAGCATGGAAAAATCAAAAATTATAGATCCGTTGCAGACGTATCAGTGAGGCATATGAAACAACTCTTCCTCCTGCATAAGCACCACTCCAAGTCCTCGACGAGAAGTGTCGCAATACACTTGATAATCCTTGCGTTGATATGGAAGAATCACCACACTGGGGCTTTAACCAAACGTTTCTTCAACTCCTGAAAACTGGCCTCACAATCCTCAGTCCATTTGAACTTGATGTCCTTCTTCAACAACTCCATCATGGGCTTTGCAATCTTAGAGAAATTCTCAATGAACCTCCGGTAGTATCCTGCGAGTCCAAGAAAACTCCGGATCTCTCCAACTGTCGTGGGTGCTTCCCAATTTGTCACAGTGACAACCTTGGTGGGGTATACTGCTATTCCTTCTCCGGATATAACATGTCCGAGGAATCCAACTTCCTTCAACCAAAACTCACACTTACTGAACTTGGAATATAACTGATGTTCTCTGAGCTTCCCAAGTACCAAACGCAAATGCTCCTTATGCTCCTCTTCATTCTTCGAGTAGACAAATATGTCATCAATGAACACCATGACGAACTTATCCAAAAACTCCATAAACACCTTGTTCATCATGTTCATGAAATAGGCAGGTGCGTTAGTCAGACCGAATGACATAACGGTATACTCATATAGCCCGTACCTTGTGGTAAAAGCTATCTTAGGTATATCCTGCTCTCAAATCTTCAGCTAGTGGTATCCTGATCATAGATCGATCTTGGAAAATACTTTAGCTCCTTGCAACTGGTCAAACAAATCATTTGATAATCGGCAGTGGGTACTTGTTCTTGATTGTCACTTCATTCAATCCACGATAATCAACAACCAGCCTCAACGATCCATCCTTCTTTTCCACTAGAAGCACTGGTGATCCCCAAGGTGACGAACTTGGGCGAATATAGCCTTTATCCAGTAACTCTTTAATCTGCTTCTTAATTTCCTCCAAATCTTTTGCGGGCATCCTGTACGGTCTCTTAGATATTGGCCCTGTGCCTGGCAAAAGCTCGATCAAAACTCAATGTCTCTATCCAGTGGCATGCCTGGCAACTCCTCTGGAAATACATCAGGGAAATCCTTCACCACTGGTACTTCCTCCTGTACAACTCCTAATAAGGAATTCACTTGAGTCCTCTTCGGCACATGCCGGGATACATACTTAATCCTCCTTCCTTCTGGGGTGGTGAGCATAATAGACTTACTGGCGCAATAGATGTTCCCTCCATACATCGATAGCCAATCCCTACCCAAAATCACATCCAAACCTTGCGACTCCAGAATTATCAGGTCTGAGGGGAAAACATACATACCTATGGTCAATGGCATCTGAAAACATCCTTGGCTTGCCATATGTTCTGCTCCTGGTGAACTTACTAACATCGGTGTTCTAAGAACTTTGGTGGGCAACTTATACTTATCCACAAATCCCCTTGATATGTATGAATGTGATGCACCAGTATCAAAAAGAACGATTGTAGTAAATGACTTAACCGAAAACTTACCTATTACTGCATCTGGCTACACTTCAACCTCCTCCACGTTAATGTGGTTCACTTGTCCCCTGTTGAAAGGGTTGGGCTTCTTCCGAGAGCTTCCATTGCCATTTCCATTCTTAGCTTTAGAACAATCCATGGCGTAATGTCCATTCTTCCCGCACTTGAAACAAGTAATGTGACTTAGATCCTTCTTGGCGGGCATTGCTGGGTTGGAACGGTTCTGGCCGTTGCTTCCTCCATTCCCATTCTCATTCTTGGGGCCACTATGGTTATGCGAACTTCCTCCATTGGAATTATGGCCTCCATGGTTATGGTGAATGTGTCCTCCAGAGTTCGGGGTAAAACGGGGCCTCTGCTGAGCTCCTGAATTGTACTTCCCTTGTCCATACTTGCTCTTGCGGTTGTCCATCTTCTGCTGCTTCCCTTCGATCATGAGAGCTCTATCTACCAATTCCTGGTAGTTTTGAAGGTTGCCACCATCAACTGCATGCTTAGCTCATCATTCAGTCCTTCCAGAAACTTCTCCTACTTAGCAGCATATGTAGCAACGTCATCTGGGGCATAACGTGCTAAATTACTAAAATCATCCACATACTGGCCCACTGTGCGTCCTCCTTGGCGCAAGTTGCGAAACTCGCTCTTCTTCATGGCCATAGCTCCTGCTAAAACATGGGCAATGCAAAAAGCCTGCTGAAACTGGTCCCATGTGATAATGTTGATGGGGTAAGTGGCTGTGAAATTCTCCCACCATGATGCTACGGGTCCATCAAGCTGATGTGCGGCGAAATGCACTCTCTCCGCATCTGTGCATCCTGTAGTGGTCAACTCCCTTCCAATCTTGCGGAGCCAATCATCTGCAACAATCAGCTCGGTGCTACTGGAGAACACCGACGGATTCAGCCTTAGAAAACGGGCTAAGTGATCAACAGGTGTTGTTGTTGTTGTTGTTGTTGTTGTTGTTGTTGTTGTTGTTGTTGTTGTTGTTGTTGTTGTTGTTGTTGTTGTTGTTGTTGTTGTTGTTGTTGTTCCCCGGTTCGACATCGACTAGTATCGCATCGTGGTATTCTCTTTGGATCAACTGAGTGAGCTCCGGCGTGAGAACAAATCCATTGTCATGTCTCAGAGGCATCTGATGGGTTTAGAAAAGATGAGAAAACAGAATAGAATGAGATCTAGAGGGAAAACACTACATATATGCACATGAGACAAACACAAACATATCACTCCAATCAATTCAAACAAGGGCATACAATCGGTAAGACAAACACAGAAAGCTTTGTGAAGGAAGTACTAGCTAGGAGTATCCAAATGAGATGAACTTTTGCACACTCCTTAATGTGCTCATATTGACCCCTTCCACCCATTTGCAGCCCTATCCAATCATCTATGTGAGCACAGGAGAAAATCTTTGATTCTGGCAATATTTTCAGGTTGTGAAGCAAGTATATTTTATATTGCTTCAAAAATCCTGATAAATTACCAGATCATTCTTATACACATAAAACATCTCTCCACCCAATTTGGCATCATTTCATTGATCCATTTGACCACCATAATTATTCCAAGTTTCTGGTCAGCAGAGATGTTTGTGAAGCAAGTGCCATTTTGGCTTGGCCATTTGGCATGGGCTTTTTACAGCATCTTGATATGACCATATGACTAAGCTTTGCCCAATATTAGCCCTAGGTGACACTCCATGTGAGTGCACCATCCTGATCTTCATTTCTGGACCAAATATGCAGTTGTGAAGCAACTATAATCATTCTTGGTCCATTTCCCCTCAAAACCTCCAGGATCATAGTCCCTCCATATCTAAACTCCCCAGACAACAATTCTACCATTCACCCTCTCTGGTTTTACCTCTAGGATGTTGCCAAGTTTGCAACAGCAAACTGGTGGAGCTTGGTTTACTCCACTCCCTTTGTCTCTGCCGGTCTATTTACCTTAGTAATACTCCACGCTGGAAAGACTATGCGGTAGACATGATTTAGCCTCAGTAAAAACTCCAGAGCGCGCCATGCCAGTGGTGACCACGAGGGAAGCCAGCCAAAACGGTGGTCTAGCCACTGTTGGCCTCGGCATCATCACTCAGGCTAGTTCTGGCTTGTCCCCAGGTGTCAAACAGCTCAGCATCGTCGTCCTCTTCACCCTGGACCGCTCTCCCCCTCCGGCAGCTTCCTTGCCGACGCTCGCCGACGAATGCCCACGGGAGCACTGTGGCCGACAACGCATTTATGGCGCCCGACCTCTTCCTCTGCTCCCCTCGTCTCCGTGACCCTTGAGCCTCGTCCGCGTCGTCCCTCGTCGCCTTGCCACTCCTGTCTGTGACCCTTGGCCGCGCGTGCCCGTCGCCGGAGCACGGACACGTAGCTGCGGACGTGCCACGGCCTCCCCTCCTCGCCCCGGCTGTAAATGGCTACCTCGAGCCCTCCCGAGCTCACCTCTCGCCTCACCACTCCCCTAGGAGCCCGCCCAGCCATTCCCTCGAGCCCAAGGAGCTCCTGAGCCCGCCCTTGCCGCCATGGTCGCCGCCTCTGCCCTTCTTCGATCCCGGCAAGCTGAGCTCCCTCCCTCCTCCATTTCACCCCTAGAGGCCTCCTGTCAACCCACCAAGCCTCCCCCTCTCCTCAACTAGTCGATGGAGTAGCTGGGGCCGTCGTCCCAAGATCGACCGAGCCACCGTCTACCATGGTTCATGGTGCTCTCGCTCCCGCCCTCTTCGAGGCACGTTTGGTGCGGGGATGGGCGCGCCTCCGTCTCCTGATCATTTCGGTAGGTCGGGCGCCGCAGAGGTGGCCAGAGTTGGCCGGACTCGTCGCCGGAGCGCTTGGCCCTGCCTCTGCCGCAGCTCGGCGTCGGGAAAAGGAGAGAGGAAGAAGAGAAGGAAGGAGAGAGAGGGAGTGGATAAGGTGGGACCCACCTGTCAGCCACACAGGAGCCGGCCCCGCCATTGCCAGGCTGGATAAGTGGAAGCGTAAACCCTGGAATACGCCTTTTGTTTTTCTGTTTTGGCCCAGTCTGTAAATTAAATGTTTACAGATAGGTCCCTGACAGTAAAACCCTTATATCTTCTTATCCGTAGCTCCAAATCAGGTGAAACCAACACTCACTTCTTTGTTTCACCAAGCACGTTTTGTTGGTCATGCTTTCACTATGGTTTGACACTGTGAAAATGACCTTTATGCCCTTGCCTTATGCAGCCCCCTCTGAGAGAGAATGTTTTCCAGCGTTTCGTTCTGCGGCTTCATCGCACTTCTCCCCGGTGCTTTCTTCATCCCCAGGCAAGCCACAATACCCACTTGCATGATAGTCATGCAGTAGCCATGGTTTTCAACTTGAATATTTAATAAATGTTTGCTTGTTGAAAAGATGGTTATCGTTGTTCCGGTGATGCTCGGATTTGCATGTTCGCTTTTGTGCTATGTTGTCTTATACTCTGTGGTCATGTTATACCTGCTAGTATTACCTTTCATATGTTTATGCTTGTTAGTAGTACATGTTGATGTTGGAGATGGTCATGCTAGTCAGTATGCGATGCTTAGTGGATATGATTTATTGTGGATATGGTGGAAAGTTATGTGATACTCTCACGATGATGTTGATATCATGTTCATGCATTTTATCATGGCTCAGCATATTTGCATTCAAGTTAACCGGATTAAACTGAACTTGAACAACTGTTGGCTGAGTCATGGTGCCGCTGAATCGATGCTGACCAGTGCAACCACGCTTACCGGTATGGGGCGGTCCTAACTGGGTCTATTGTCGTGCCTCTCGCCGGTGCCTCCAACGAGGGAAGGTTATGGGCGTGCTGTACCCTGGCCCGGTAAGCAGGCATAACCTTGTGTGCCCGTAGTTGTTATAGCCGGCGGATCCCCGTGTGGGATCGTTTATGTTTTGGCCACGGCGGTGGTCGTTGTGTCTGGAGGTAGACACGGGGCCACCCATGACTTAGCTCAGTGGGGAGTGAGTCGGAGTGGCCGGGAGAGTGTCATGGCAGTAGGACAGTTTTGTTGAAACGCCGTTGGAGTGCGAGGACATGGGTTTCGTAGTGTGAGTACAGTGTACTAACCTCTGCAGAGTGTATATTAAAATCTATCGATAGCCGCGCCCGCGGATAAGGGCCCAGGTCAAAAGTAGGTCACACCATGAGTCAACATTAATAAGAAAAATGTGTTTAATAACAATGAGATAAGTTGGTTGTAAGGATCACGGGCCATGTGTTGGTCGGGTTGTGATCGCCGTAAGGGTCACGGGCCATGTGTTGGTCGGGTTGTGATCGCCGTAAGGGTCACGGGCCAAATGTTGGTCGGGTGGTGATCGTCGTAAGGATCACAGTGGTATCGAGGATACCGAGTTGTTGTATATTCGTGATGTTGTACGTGAATCGTGGGTAAAGGTCAAGCTCCTTGTGGTCCTTTACTGATCACTACGGTATTGTTTATACCAAGCTTGATTTGATCCTGAGATGATCGTGTGATGTCCGAGGTTGGTAAGTGATGCATGTGTTGGTTACGAGGTAACCCGAGCAGAACAAATGGTGCATATAGTGTCATTATGTTGCATGCTAGTATTGTTGGATTAATATGTTCATGTTGTGATAGCTGTATCCTATTTATGCTGGTTATGTCATGTTATTCTAATAATATCATGATAATTCCTGTTTAACCTGTAATTGCCATGCTGTTGTTTGTCTTGAATGCTTCTGGATTATTGTGAGCTTGCAAGTACATTCAATGTACTGACCTGGCGTGCCATGCCACTTTGCAGGTCATGCCGGATGGTATTGCTTGCTTGTCGTGGTTTCCGTTCGTGCGAGCTAGGATAAGCATTCCAGCCAGAGTCCCTGCGGAGTGCAGTTCACCACCGTCGCCGTTGTTCCGCTGCTAGAGTTATTCTGCTGCTTCGAGTTGTTCTGCTGCTTGCATAGAGAAACTGAGGATGGCGTAGTGTCGCCGTGCCGATGTTATTCATTGTAATATCGGAGACCTTGCATTCATATTCGTGTAATAATAGAAGGCTGGTTTGTTCTATGCTAAGCAGTGCCGTATTCCAGAAGACTTCATCTCGATCTCTGGGCTGGAATACGGGGCGTTCTGGTTTCCTCTGAGCCGGGGTGCCACAACGCTTGGTATCAGAGCAGGTCTGGCTGTAGTACGCCCTAGACCGCGCGAACGTTAGAAATCGGTAGTATAGAGTCTAGCTTGATGGTTGCACTTGATTGCTGCATTTGTTTGTTGCATAGCATGCATATAGATTATTATTTAGTCGCTAACGGTTTATCTGGTGAGTGTAGCTGGCATCGGTTCGGATCCACTACAGCTCAACCTTTGCATTTCCCAGTTCCTTTTTCCTCCGGTGTTTGGTGTCATTTCTGTCCCAGCAGAGTGATGCCAAGTGATCCTGACACTGTTTGCAAAAATGGTGCTCAGGTATCATGCCGATGTCTTTCTTTCAGTCCCGTCTATCGTTTCGGTGATGGACATGCTTCTATCCTGGATCTTTTTTTTATTTTGTCGTGTTGGCAACCCTTAATGATCTTAGTTATCAAGAAAGGGCAATGTCAGCAGCCTTAGCTTTTCCCCGCTATCCTATTTCTTGGACGAGTACGGATCTTTTTCCGTCCGGTTGATAATGATGTGGTTGCGACCTTCATGTCCTACTACATGATTACCGAGTATGTCCTCACCTCCGAGCTAGTTCAGATTTCCACCTGGCTAAGCTAGCACTTAGTGTAGCGCTAATTACACCAATTCTTCCACACATTTATTCGTCCTCGTGCACATCGTCACAGCATGCTAGATCGTGGTACCGGAGTTTCTGCGAGATTTGTGTGCTTAGGTGTGCATGCATATTGTTGTGTGAGTAGCAGTAATATGTGATGATTGCTTGATTAATTATATTAGTAGTATGCTTGTGTGCTTTTGTTTTGTTGTTTCTTTCTTTGGGCCTTCGGTGTTACAAATTTTCCCCCTATTAAAGTTGCTCGTCAGCCGACACCGGACCCGAAGAGTCAGCAAGAAATGCACATATTTGGAAACTTAGTTAAACAGAATGGAATTATCAGCTGACTGCAATGAAAGTTGGAATATCTCGTCTGAATGCAAAAGAAATCCTGGATGGACCGTCAGTATCAAGTTTTCATTAGCGTGCACTCATCACAACAAAATGATTAAATCAGCAAGAAGACAAATTGTGTGCAAGGTTGGCAGAAGATTATCAAAGCTATGGCTCAGATACAAGTTTAATTTTTCGTTGAGATTTTGGAACTCGATGTACCTGGAAGCAAGCAAAAATATGGCATATACTCAGAAAGGAGGATAGTCCAGTAAAACACTGTTTCATACAAGAAATCAACATCAGAAATATTAAGATGGTATGTATATGTGGAAATCGGTCTGCATATCACAATAAGAAGTTTCTGGTGTAAGCAACCCAATCTTCCCTCGCAAGATACCAGAGAAGCTTCCAAGCCAAGATTCATCTATCTTCCTCAGTACGATACATGGATGACTTCTCACGCAAGGTACTCTGCCTTCTTCAGTAAGCAACCACAAAAGCTTCCAGCATAAGGTACCGAGTCTTTCCCAGCAAAGTCTTTAAGGGGGTAAGCTTCTGAAGCACGATACTCAATCTTCTTCAGCAAGCTGTCCGATGAAAGTTTCAAGCACAAGCCAGCAAATATTCCTCAGTAAGACATTGGTACAAGGTAGTACGCTGTGAATTGACAGCATATGGCAGTGAATCCCAAGAATCAGATCCACAACATTTTGGTCAGAATCAAGAATCAGTCAGAATACATGTCTATCTCGGAATCAGGTCCTCATATATATGCAATGAGCATACCATTAAGATCTTACAAGTCACTCGGATAAGGATCTGACAACCACGTGAGGATGATTAATAGAAGAAAGCCAGTATACATCGCAGTGCGACAAAGGATTATGAGGATTGACAACATCAATGAGCTCAATACAAGTACTTGTGAACTGGAAAATGATCCTGATGAGCACTTGTCCCCTTTTCTCCAATGACGGCACCACGCCTGTGATCTGAGCTGTTTCTAGCTATCCGGGGTGGATGCCTATTTTTGTTTCTCTCTTCAACGACTGTCACGATTCTGAGCTGCTTTTCGGCCGTCTCGTACAACTGTTGAGTTTCTTTTTGTGACAGTAGCCCTATAGCTGCTTTTTGGCTATTTTAGGGAGCTGCCACCTTCTTCTTATCGACCCAGTCTCATGCTGAAAGTGCAATCATGCCCTTAATCTTATTTTGATGTTGATGACAACATGCATTTTTGTGACTAATCATGTTTATCAAGTATATCTCAGGATTATGTTTCAAGTGCTATGTGTGTGGATCATGACTACAAACAAAGAGGTATATATTACTCAAGAGCGGAGAATACAAGACAAATGGCGTTGGCCCTTTCTTTCAATTTGTTCTTGAGTATAGGGATCCCGCACTATTAAGAGGGGACCATTGGGTAACGTGAAAGACTTGCTCAAAATACACAAAACACTTCTTCTATCATATTTTTGTTTTCATCATGTGTGCATGGTCTATTTTGTGTTTTTGAATCTGTTGGACCAGCCTTCACAACTGACCGGACATCCGGCGCCCACCGGATGACCGGTACTTCTCAACAGAACACTTATTAACGGATGTCCGATCTCTCCGGATGGCCGGTCGCCGGATGTCTGGTTTCTCCGGACGTCCGGTACATCTAAACAGAACACATATTAACGGATTTCCGGTGTCTCCAGACGTCTGGTCAGCGGTCGACCGCTACTCTCCGGACGTCCGCTACCTGTGCTGTGTTCACGGTCAGATTTATACTCCAGCGAGCGGACGACCGGCTGCCCGGCCGGACGTCCGGTCCGATCTGTGTCACCAGTCGTCCGGTACCCACCGGACGTCCGGCAGCTCCTGTGCCATAAGTGGCCAAACGGCTAGCTTTTCACCACCATTATATATAGCCTTCTTTCCTCACGGGATAGACTGACCACTCACTTTGAACAAACCCTAATACACATTACACACTCTCTCTCACTCCTTCATACCAAACCTTAGATCCCTAAGGTATTTGAGAACATTTGAGAGAAGTTGTCCAATCAAGTGATAGATCCACTCCTTCCCTTCTTTGCACCAAAGTAATTTGTGACCTGAGCAAGTCTTGAGATTTTTCCCCATCGTTCTTGTTACTCTTGGAGGTTGGAGACTCCTAGGCGGTAGGAGTCATTCGGAGAGGAATCGAACTTTGTGATTACCCTCGAATAAGTTTGTGAGGGTTTGGAGACCACCCCAAGGTCTACCACTAGTGGTTGAGAAACACCTCCGTGGTGTTTTCTCAAAGGGAGAATAGGGTGAGCCTTCGTGGCGTTGGTGTGCCTTCGTGGTAACATCCACCTCTCTAACGGTGACTAGCTTCCCTCCAAGGAAGTGAACATCGGCATACATCCTCGTCTCCCGGAGTTGTGGTTATTCCTAACCCTAACTCTCTACTTGTGGTTACTTGTCTCTTGTGCTCTTACGTACATCATTTTGTGCTCGCTTACTTACGTGCTTGTGTTACTTTCTTAGTACTTAGTACTCACTTGCAATTGTTAGGCCCATCTTCATATTCCGCATTATTGCCTAAAATTGCTAAGTAATAATTAAAATTTAGTAATTGTACCTATTCACCCCCCCTCTAGGTCCATCTCGATCCTTTCAATTGGTATCAGAGCCTCGTGCTCTATTCTTGTGGCTTAACCGCCCTAGAGCGAGATGAACCCGGATGGGACTCCCCTGGTTGTAGATCCTAAGGATAAAGGCTAGGCTTCCTCTGAAGTCAAGTCCTTTATGTCGGAGGATCTAGAACGGGCCCTTGCTAAGCAAAAAGAGTAGCATGATGCTTCTCTTGAGGCCTTGGTCCAAATGAGATTAGCCATGTTGTCCACGGTGCTTGCACCACTCTCGGGTCGTGCTGCTTCGAGGCCAACTGTGCCTACTCCATCACTTGGTCAACAACCTTCTAGCAATGAACACGCCAGTGTTCCTTGGCTTTATGCAAGACCTCAGGTTGAGAAACCAAGATATAATCCTCAAGGCAAACCTCCTTTACTCAGTGCCACTTCCTTTTGCTTTGTGGAGAGTTGCTATGCAGGATCATCTTTGACATGGAAACGATGAGATGCTGGAGATCTTGGAATATGGCTATCATGTGGTTGATCCAAAGAACCCCACACCAAGAGAAGTATATAACAAGAACCTCAATGACACTGCAATCATGTGTATAAGGAGAGGTATGGATGAAAAGCAAAGGGGATCGTTTCATACACATCACAAGTGCCAAGGAACTATGGGAAAGTGTTATACGATCCAAGACTGGCACTTCTACCCTCCGGAGTGCTCAATATGAAATTGCCAAAGGGCAATTGCAAAACTTTTGTATGGAGAAAGGTGAAACCCCCAATCGACTCCATGAGCATCTCATGACTCTCACGGCCGATATTGAGTCATGTGAGTGTGACAAGACACAAGATGGATTCAACATGACTAAGAGGTTCCTTGTGGATAAGTTGCTTCATGCTCTTGCTCCATATCACCATCAAATGGTGTGGGACATAAGACAACATCATACCTTCAAGGAAATGACTACAGATGACATTGTATCCACCTTTCAACTATTTGAAGAGTCAAAGGCTAATGCCACAAAACATCTTGCCATGCATGGTTCCCCATCATCAAAGATCAATCTTGCATTGAAGGCCAAGCATGTATGTGAAGATGAACAAAGTGAAGAAGAAGAAGATGATGATGATGAACATGGTGATGAGATTGAATCCGACGAGGGCCCTTCATATGAAGACATGGCTCTTTTTGTCAAGAAGTTTAGCACGGGAAAATTCAAGGGAAGGTTTCAAAAGAAGAAAGTAAGAAAATGCTACAACTGTGAAGAAACCAACCACTTCTCCAACGAGTGCCCTTATGAGAAGAGAGAAGATAAACCAAGGTTTCCCAAGACCTTTCCCAAGAAGAAGTTTCCAAATCCTTTGAACTCCAAGCTCAAGAAGAAAGATGGGAAAGCAATGGTTGCTCAAGAAGAATCCGATCCGGATGATGTTAGTGGTGTTGCCGGAGTTGCTCAAGATTCTCAAAACATATTGAGGCTAGTCAATAAGAGTGGTGAAGTTGTCACCTACAACTACATGAAGGATTACAAGGGCAACGCTCACAAGTGCCTCATGGCGAAGGCCGTAGTAGAAGATGGAGAGGACCAACACTCTCCTGACAAGGTCAAGGTAACCCCACGATCAAACCCTCCTCTTTTCACTCCTACTCCTAGTGATGAGTATCTTCATGCGTAGGATAGTTATGAGGATGATGATCTAAATGATCCTATGCTTGCTAAACTTAATAAGTTCATGTGCTCCCTCAAAGGAAAGAAGCTCACTATGTTTCATATGCTTATGGAGATGGTGAGTAAGCACACCATCACCATTAAGGAACTCGAAACCCTCGTCACCGAGGAAAAGGAAAATTGTGAAATCCTTGAGCGGAAAGTCCAATATGAGAAAACACGAAATGATGAACTGTGCTTAAAAATTGGTGCAAATATTGATGTTCATACTAAAGATCTTGCCTCCTTGAAAAAGGCTATTGTCTCTTGTGAAGAGTTGATGAATGATAAAAGTAAGCTTGCGAAGTCTCATGCTTCTCTCTCTAAGGATTGTGAGCTTCTATCCGTGTCCCTCAAGACTAAGGAAGAAGAGCTCACCCTTCTTACAAAGAGTTTTGAGACGCTCAAACTTACTTATCTTGAAACTCTAGCTAAGGCTTACTCGTCTCCTATTATAAATGTTGATGCTTGTTCTACTAACTCTAGTAGTGATCTAGCATCTATTCTTGAGGAGAATCGCTTTCTCAAGGCTCAAATCGAGAAAGGGCTCATGACATGTGCTCAAGGGCAAAAGAACCTTAATGAGGTGTTGAGCCAACACAATGAAGTGTTTGCCAAAGAGGGACTTGGGTTTGACCCAAGCACAAGCAAGAAGAAGACGTCCTCTCTTAAGTGCACCACCCCTTTAAAAGAAACTTTTGTACGAGAAGGACACAAGGAGAAAGGTAAGGTTGCTAGTGGGAAAGCCACAAGGGCATGCCCACTCTCAAGAAGCCAAAGAGTTCATGCCTCCATCCTATGTACTTCAGAAGACTAAGGATGGAGAAGTTTATCTAAAGTTTGTTGGTCCTCGAAATGCATTTCGTTTTATGCTATTTGGGTCCCTAAGACCCTTGTGACTAACTTGAGAGGTCCCATTGCAAAATGGGTGCCTCTAACCAAGTAATAATTGTGTGTAGGTTGCCTTCTCCGGTGGAGTAAAATGGCTGATTGATAGTGGATGTACCAATCATATGACCGGAGATAGCAAATTGCTCTATGATTTCACGGAAGCTATTCAACCATTTATGAGCATTATGTTTGGTGGAGGATCAAAACGATAGGTACTTGGGTTGGGGAAGGTGGCTATCACAAATGACATGTCTCTTGCAAATGTCATGCTTGTCCAATCCCTTAAATATCATTTGCTTTATGTTCGTCAATTGGCTTCTGTTGGTTATGATACACTATTTGGACTAACGGATGTGAAAGTCTTTAAGAGAGATACTCTCGAAGTGGCCTTTGTTGGAGAGTTGGATGGCAACCTTTACACGGTTGATTTCTCGAAAGAGAGCACATTCCATGCAACTTGTCTAATGGCCAAGGCCGACAAGGGGTGGCTATGGCATCGCCGGCTAGCCCATGTCGGCATGAGGAATCTTCAAGATCTCTTAAAGGGTAATCACATCCTTGGACTAACAAATGTCTCTTTTGAGAAAGATCGTGTGTGTAGTGCATGAATAGCCGGGAAGCAACATCAATCAAAGCACCCACGCAAGAATATTGTGTCCACTTCAAGGCCTTTGGAGCTCCTTCATGTGGATCTCTTTGGGCCTCCTTCATGGGATAGTCCTGGTGGGAAAAAGTATGGACTTGTCATTGTTGATGATTACT
This sequence comes from Aegilops speltoides, assembly GCA_021437245.1. Taxonomy (NCBI): domain Eukaryota; kingdom Viridiplantae; phylum Streptophyta; class Magnoliopsida; order Poales; family Poaceae; genus Aegilops; species Aegilops speltoides. The sequence continues at coordinate 93,303,821 of CM038145.1, read as the reverse complement.
CAAGATATACATGGGTGTTTTTCCTCAAGTCCAAGGACGAGACGAAGATCACCTTCATTGACTTTGCCAAGCAAGCACAACGCAAGTTTGACAAAGAAATCTTGGCAATAAGAAGTGACAATGGATCTGAGTTCAAAAACTACACCTTGGAAGAATTCCTTAGTGATGAAGGGATTGAGCATCAATATTCAGCTCCATACACTCCTCAGCAAAATGGTGTAGCCGAAAGGAAGAACCGCACCCTTGTGGAGATGGCAAGGTCCATGTTGGATGAATACAAATCACCACATAGTTTTTGGGCCGAAGCTGTCAACACTGCATGCCATGCATGAAACCGGCTTTTCCTCCGCACTATATTGGAAAAGACTCCATATGAGCTTCTAACAGGAAACAAGCCAAATGTCAAGTACTTTCGTGTATTTGGGTACAAATGTTTCATCCTCAACAAAAGATAACGGTTAGGAAAATTCCAATCCAAAACGACTGAGGGTATATTTGTTGGCTATGGATCAAACTCCCATGCCTATAGAGTCTACAACAAATCCAATGGATGTGTTGTCGAAACTTGTGACGTGGTGTTTGATGAATTTAATGGATCCCATGGGGAGCAAGTTGATCTAAGTGACGTAGGTGAAGAAGATTCTTCTCAAGACATTTTGACCATGGGTGTTGGTGCACTTCTTCCTATGGAACAAGAACCTCATGATGATGAAGAAGAAGATCGAAGTCTCACACATCATCAAATTGCTTCAACATCCATACCACCACAAGCTCCTATTGTTCAACCGATACCCTTAGCCCAAGTTGAAGAGGATGATCAAGTTGCTCTTCATGATAATCTTCAAGAACAAGAACAAGAAAGTCCAATCATTGATGATGAACCTCAACAAATGCAATATGAACAAGAAGATCTTCCTCCACACATTAATGATCCATATGTTGAGGATGTAGATGATGGACATGAAGTTGAACCTCGTGAACCCTTACCTCCATTATGCCTCGAGTGACCGGTCATGTTGATGTTGACAAAATTCTCACCGGCATATTGGAAGGTAGAGTCACTCGTAAACATTTGTAACGCCCTCGATGCGGCTATATCTCCCACGTGTTGAAGCATGACTTAGAGGCATAACCACATTGAAAGCAATGTCGCAAGTGAGGTAATCTTCGCACAATCCATGTAATACATAAGGGAAAGAGATGCATAGTTGGCTTACAGTCGCCACTTCACACAATACATAAATAAACATCCATCATTCAGCTTACACTCAAGGTCCGACTACGGAACCAAAATAAAGAAGAATACCCCAAATGCAACACAGATCCCGACGCTCTAACTGGCTCCACTACTAATCGTCTGAAATGAAACATAGTAACGACCAAGGGCCTCATCAAATTCCCACTTCAGCTCGGGCTTCGCCATCTTCGCTGGCATCACCGTACCATATCTGTTTTGGTAGAATCTGTGAGCCCTGGGACTCAACAATCTCACACCAGCGAGATCAAGACTATTTAAGCTTAAGGGAAGGCTGGTGTAAAAAGGGGAGCTGCAGCAGCGACTAGCATATATGGTGGCTACATCGCAAAAGAGAGCGAGAAGAGAAGCAAGGCGCGGTCGTGAAGCTATTAGCGATCAAGAAGTGATCCCGACTACTTACGCCAAGCATAACTCCAACATCGTGTTCACTTCCGGACTCACGAGAAGAGACCATCACGGTTACATACATGGTTGATGTATTTTAATTAAGGTCAACTTCGGGTTTTCTACAACCGGACATTAACAAATTCCCATCTGCCTCATAACCACGGGCACAGCTTTCGAAAGATAATACCCTGCAGGGGTGTCCCAACTTAGCCCATCACAAGCTCTCACGGTCAACGAAGGAATGAACCTTCTCCCGGGAAGACCCGAGCAGTCTCGGAATCCCGGTACATCAAGACATTTCGACAATGGTAAAACAAGACCAGCAAAGCCTCCCGAATGTGCCGACAAAACCCGATAGGAGCTGCACATATCTCGTTCTCAAGGCACACTGGATGAGCAGTCCGTACAACTAAAACCAGACCTCAAGTTTCCTTGAGGGGGCGCTGCAAAGCGCTCTAGTTTGGACCAACACTCAGAGGAGCATTGGCCCGGGGGGTTAAATAAAGATGACCCTTGGGCTCGCGAAAACCCAAGGGAAAAAGGCTTAGGTGGCAAATGGTAAAACCAAGGTTGGGCCTTGCTGGAGGAGTTTTATTCAAAGCAAACTGTCAAGGGGGTCCTATAAATCACCCGACCGCGTAAGGAACGCAAAATCAAGGAACATAACACCGGTATGACGGAAACTAGGGCGGTAAGAGTGGAACAAGTCACCAGGCATAAGGCCGAGCCTTCCACCCTTTACCAAGTATATAGATGCATTAATTAAAACAATAGATATTGTGATATCCCAAAATATTCGTGTTCCAACAAGGAACAAACTTCATCTTCACCTGCAACTAGCAACGCTATAAGAGGGGCTGAGCAAAGCGGTAACATAGCCAAACAACGGTTTGCTAGGACATGGATGGTTAGAGGTTGACATGGAAATATGGGTGGCATGATATAGCAAGTGGTAGGTATCGCAGCATAGGCATAGCAAAAGAGCGAGCATCTAGCAAGCAAAGATAGAAGTGATTTCGAAGGTATGGTCATCTTGCCCGCAAGGTTCTCGAGTTGTCAAGGCTTGATCCTCGTAGTCGCTTTCAACAGGTTCCTCGCTCACGCACTCGCCTCCGGCTCTACCCAAAGCAAGAACACAAGCAACGGAACCACAATCAAACAAGGAACAATGCACAAGCAATATGATGCAATACATGACATGCTATGCGAGATGTGATATGCAATGCATATGTATGCTCGGAAGGAAAATGATGAACTGGCATCAACTTGGCAAACCAAGTATGCCGCTGAAAGATGGGATGATTTCGGTGAAATCGATATAAAGATCACCGAATCGGATGCACGGTTTGCAAATGACAAGCAAAACAAGAATGACGCAAATCTGCGTTTAATGTACCGATGCTACTTAGCACGCAACAAGAAACTATGCTACAAAGACCCCAACATAAAAACAAAGCATATGGCAGTGATCTACAGGAGATGCTTAACAAAAGAGGAACACTGAGCTACGGCTAAATCACATCATAACATGTTCAAACAAGCATGGTGAAAGTGCAAAAAATATCAGGTTCACAGACTTAGTGAAAATACTAGCATGCCAGAAATTAACATCAGGAAGGCATGTTTAGAGCAAGCAAACAACAAGCTACAGGGACTTATAATAGGAAAACAAGGCATGACATGATTCTACTCAAAGCATATATCAATAGTCCCTTACTGACCATAAGCCAAAAAGGACTAGAGGATATGATGGCACCCATGTAAACATAGCAAGTTTTATTACAGATTTCAGACAGCAGAAAAACTGGGCATGGCAAAAACAGATAACAACTAGGCATGTTCGTGAGCTCGATGCACTCACTACAGAGAATCTCATGATAAACTAAGCATACACCCATCAAGAAGACATGGCATAGAAGCTATACATGGCAAGAACAACATCATAGCATACACGGATCAACTACAACGACCTCGTGAAAATTGAATTTCATGCAAACAATCTGTCAGGAAACATTTTCAAGCAAAAGTAGAGCACGAAAATGACATGCTATACTACTTCATAAATGCCAACAAAGGCATGGATGAATAGAGCACATCCATATGTTCAAAACACCCTTACTGATCATGCTCAAAAAGGGCATAGATCTCTCTGTAACAACATGAACATATGGCATAAAAATAACAGCAGGACAAGGCTTAGTGAAAACATTAAGTTCCTGAAATCAGCAACATCATCATCCCTTGTTTGCATGCTTGTTCTAGTCAACACACAACTCACAAAAATACATGGCATACACCCCTGGAAAGATGGCATGGCATAGTTTAACACACATGTAGGACTCAAGTTCATAAGGTGCACACATTAATCATGGCAAAATGATAAAGTGCAAGTTACATAAGAAACGTAAACTAACAATCTGAAGCCCTCTTCCAACAGCATTTCGGGTATCAAGATGAGCCCAAATGCAAATGATTCAATGGAATGAAATGATGTACTCTTCGAGGCGAACAATTTGACATATTATACGCCCAAAACGGAGCCACGGTTGCGGAGATGTGATGCGTTGAAAATGCCACAAAATATCACAGAAATAAGGACTTGGTGGATTTTTGAAGGGGAAAAAGTCAACCGTAGGTTTGCTCAGATCTGGATCGGCCGGAGTTAGAGCTCGTCGCCGGAGTTCGTCGGCCGGAGCTCAAGGACGGTGGGGAGGAGGTCGCCGGCGGGGCTGCCCGGCCGGAGGAGGGGCGCGCCGGCCGGATTCGGGCCGGGCGGCGCGGAGGCGCGGCGATCGAGGCGGCGCTGCTGCGGCGCTGCCGCCGAGCCTCGGTGGAGATGAGCGGCGGCGCTGCTCGAGGCGGCGGGCGGGCGGCGACGGAGGCAGCGGCGGCGCGGTCGTGGCGGGCGGTCGGCGGCGGAGAGGCTCGGCTGAGGCGCTGGGCGGAGGCGCGAGCGGCAGCTGGCGGCCGCGCTGGGCGGCGCGGGCGAAGCCGCGGCGGCGGCGGGCGATGGGCCGGGCGGGCTCGCGCTGGCTCGCTGGCCGGGCGGCGCAGGGACGGCGGCGCGCCACGTGTCGAGCCCGATTCGCCGGGCGCGGCGGACGCGTCTGCCTCCGTCCGGACGTGTCCGGCGGGCGCGAGAGGAGCGGGCTAGGGTTAGGTGGATTTGACCTCGGATTTCGGGGAGAGGGTGTTTTATAGGTAGAAGGAGCTAGGAGTGTCCAAATGAGGTGCGGTTTTCGCCCACACGATCGTGATCGAACGACCGAGAGCATGGAAGGGAGTTAGATGGGTTATTGGGCTGTTTTGGAGGGTTGTTGGGCTGCAACTTAAAAGAGGCCTTTGCGAGAGAGCGGTTAACCGTTGGAGTACCAAACGAACTCCAAATGACCCGAAACTTGACAGGTGGTCTACCGGTGCTATACCAGGGCCACTTGGCAAGGCTCGGTCCATTCCGAGAATGTTCAACACCCGCACACGGAAAAAGAACAAGAGGGGTGCGCCGGGGAACATAGGAGTGCCGGATTGCAAAACGGACAACGGGGAAAATGCTCGGAATCATGAGACGAACACGTATGCAAATGAGATGCACATGATGACATGATATGAGATGCATGACATGGAAAAAATGCAAAACGAAAAAAAAACCCAACCATGGACGGAATATCATAGCACATATCCGAAAATGGCAAGAGTTGGAGTTACAAATATGGAAAGATACATCCGGGGTGTTACAACACTCCACCACTACAAGAGGATCTCGCCCCAGATCTAGGACCGAAAGAACTCCTGATATTCGAACGGAGGTGATCCTCGCGCCCCGTGTGGCTTCTCGGTCGGAATGGTGTGACCACTTTACTTTCGTGAATTTGATTGACTTGTTGCGAGTCTTGCGCTCGGTTTCTTCAAGAATAGCAACGGGGTGCTCATGATAAGAAAGATCTTGTTGGAGGTCAATTTCTTCAAAGTTGATAGTGCGCTCTGGAATCTTGAAGCACTTGCGGAGCTGTGACATGTGAAACACATCGTGCATGTTTGCAAAGTTGGATGGAAGCTCAAGTTGATAGGCGAGATCGCCTCTTTTGCCAATGATCTTGAAAGGACCCACGTATCTAGGGGCAAGCTTCCCTTTGATACCGAAGCAACGAGTACCTTTCATTGGAGAGACGCGAGGTAGACATGGTCTCCGATTTCAAAAGCCACATCACGATGCTTGTCATCATAATAGTTCTTCCGCGCGATTATGCTGCTTTAAGATTCTCACGAATGACTTTGCACATTTCTTCGCTTCGTGATCAAGTCGCTGCCAAGAAGTTGGCGCTCACCGTCTCGGACCAATTGAGAGGAGTACGACACTTTCGCCATAGAGAATTTCGAATGGGGCCTTGCCCAACTCACTGGAAGCTGTTGTTGTAGGAGAACTCGGCATATGGAAGACAATCTTCCCACTTCATGCCAAAAGAAATGACACAAGCCCCGAGCATATCTTCAAGGATTTGATTGACTCGCCGACTTGGCCACTTGTTTGAGGATGGAAAGCTGTGCTTTGAAACGAATGTTGGTGCCCATGGCCTTCGAAAGGAGTCCTAGAACTTAGAAGTGAAGATGCTTCCACGGTCCAAGAGATCAATTGTGGAATACCGCAAGGAGACAATTCGAGGTGTATAGCTCGCCAATGAGCTGCTGTGATAGATTCTTTGACAGAAGAAAATGAGCCACTTTAGTAAGCTTGTCAATGACAACGAAGATGGCATCATTTCCACGCTTGGACTTTGGAAAACCAGTCACGAAGTCCATCTCGATATGATCAAACTTCCATTCTGGAATAGCAAGAGGTTGGAGGAGACCAGCTGGTCTTTGGTGTTCTGCTTTCACCCTTCTGCAGACATCACATTCATTCACGAATTGAGCAATTTCTCGCTTCATTCGATTCCACCAATATGACTGCTTGAGGTCATGGTACATCTTCGTACTTCCAGGATGAATGGATAGGAGGGAATTGTGTGCCTCATTCATGATGACTTTTCTCAGATCACCTTTAGGAACCACAATACGGTCCTCGAAGAAAAGAGTATCTTTGTCATCCAAGTGATAGCACTTGTATTTGGAAATGCCCTTGTCAATACCACGTTTCACCTTCTTCACCATGGTATCTAGGAGTTGTGCCTCACGAATTTGATCTTCCAAAGTAGGAGAGACTATGAGGTTGGCAAGAAAGCCTTGAGGAACAACTAGAAGATTTAGCTTGCGAAAAGCTTCACAAAGATCCGGTTGGAAGGGCTTGAGAATTAGGCTGTTGCAATAAGCCTTTCTGCTCAAGGCATCTGCAATCACATTCGCCTTGCCAGGAGTATATTCAATACTTGGATTGTACTCTTGAATCATTTCACCCATCGAGTTTGCTCGAGGTTGAGGTTTGGTTGAGTGAAGATATACTTGAGACTCTTGTGATCGGTGAAAATGTCCACTTTCCTTCCCAACAAGAGATGTCTCCATGTTATCAATGCATGGACAACTGCCGCCAACTCAAGATCGTGAGTGGGGTAGTTCTTTTCGTTGGCTTCAACCGGTGAGAGGTATAGGCCACAACTTTCTTCTCTTGCATTAACACAAAGACCGAGACCTTGCAAGGAAGCATCACGTAAAACTTCAATGGCTTCGATTCATAAGGAGGAGTCAAGACAGGAGCTGTGACTAGCTTCTCTTTGAGGGTGTTGAAAGCGACATCACACTCAGGCGTCCAGACATACTTGACATGCTTCTGAAGGAGGTTGGAAAGAGGCTTTGCAATCTTGGAGAAGTTCTCAACGAATCTTCGACAATAGCTTGCAAGACCGAGAAAACTGCGGAGCTGCTTGACATTCTGAGGAGGCTCCCAATCCAGAACCGCAGAAACCTTCGCCGGATTAACAGCGATGCCCTTGGCGGAGATGATATGACCAAGATAAAGAACTTCATCAAGCCAGAACTCACATTTGGAAAACTTCGCATAGATTTATGCTCTCTAAGCTTGTCGAGCACCAATCGCAAATGTTTGGCATGATCCTGCTTGTTCTTGGAGAAGACCAAAATATCATCGAGATACACCAAGACGAAATCATTGGTATAGGGGTTGAAGATAAAGTTCATCATGCGAGAGAAAGTTGGACGAGCATTGACAAGGCCGAAAGACATGACAGTATATTCATAAGAACCATAGCTTGTTCTGAATGCTGTCTTGGGAATATCTTGTTCACGAATGCGGATCTGATGATAACCCATACGAAGGTCAAGCGTGGAGAATACTTTAGCGCCTTTGAGTTGCTCGAATAGCTCATTGATGTTGGGAAGTGGATACTTGTTCTTGATTGTCTTCTTGTTCAATGGACGGTAATCAACACAAAGTCGGTCCGTGCCATCCTTCTTCTGGACAAAAAGAACTCCACATCCCCATGGAGATGAACTCGGTCTGACCAAACCCAGACGCTCTTGTTCATCGAGCTGCTTCTTCAATTCTTTCAGCTCCTTGGGTCCAAGCTTGTAAGGACGCTTGCAAACGGGTTCGAAGCGTGCTCAAGATCGATAACGAATTCGACCGCCGATGCGGAGGCATACCCGGAAGCTCTTCCGAAAGACATCTTGGTACTCACAAACGATCGAATCGAGAGATAGCATCCAACTCGCCCTTCTCATTGAGAGAAAACAACCGAATGGTTTCATCACGAGCGCATAGATGATAACATCCTCGTAAGGGTGTGTCAATTGAATTTCCACTGGCAGCACAATCAAGCTGAGCCTTGTGCTGAGAAAGCCAGTCCATCCCGAGAATTAGATCAATATCAGAGTAACCAAGAACAATTGGTTTAGACAGAAATCTATAGTCGCCCATCTTGATAGAAACCTCCGGGACGAAATTATTAGCTGTCATTTGCTTACCCGGGGACACAATTGATAAATAACTAGGCAATGCTTGAAAACCCAACTCATTCTTAGATGCAAAAGGTCTTGAGATGAAAGAAAGTGAAGCACCAGTATCAAATAAGACTTTTGCAGGAATATCATTAACGGAGAGATTACCCATTATCACATCTGAAGAATCCTCTGCCTGAGCTGCATTCATCATATTCACCTTTGCGGACTTGGGATTATGCTTGACCACTGCATTGCTTGAAGACCTCACAGGAGGAGGAGGCGGAAGGCGCCTTTGGTTATGGCATTTGTTCGCATAGTGACCCTTCTGCTGGCACTTGTTGCAGGTCACCTCTGAGAGCGGACGGTGATAAGGAGCATTTGACTTTGGAGCTTGAGGCTGAGACTTGTTCTGGTAGCTTGGGTTGGGTGGGTGGGAAGATCCACGACCACCGAGTTCTTCTCACTGGTAAGGTCAAGCGAACGGAGGAGGAGGAAGGTAGAACTTTTGCTGCTTAGCTGCGCCTTGAGAGGAAGAAGAAGACTGAGCTGCATCCCTGATTCTCTTCTTTGAAGCCTCACACTTGAGCTGAGCACCTTCTTGCTTGAGTGCCATATTATAGAATTGATCAAACTGAGTAGGCTCAATAAGAACAAGAGCTAACTGCAGATCCTCTCTAAGGCCACCTCTGAACTGATAGATCGTACTCTTTTCATCAGAACGCCTTGTTTAGCGGTTTGAGCAAGTTTCAAACTGTATGTTGTATTCAGACATCGACATGTTTCCTTGCTTGAGATTGCGGAACTCCTCACGCTTTCTCTCAACAACACCGGTAGGAATGTGGTGAGCTTTAAAGTCCCGGCAAATCAGTCCAAGTAATCACCGACCACCTCTGGAATCCTTGTATTGTGGAACCAATCAGCTGCTCGATCCTTGAGCTGAAAAGACGCGAACTTGACGTAGTCCTCGTGTCCGACATTGCTGCATTCAAATGCTTGTTGATATCCACGAGCCAATCGTCGGCGCCTCGTGGCCTCGCACAAGAGCTGAAAAACTTTGGCTGATTTGCAAGGAATTGGTTGAGTGTAGGAAACTGAGGCTGATGGAAGAACTGCCCTTGACCTTGATTCCCTTGGTTGCCTTGGCCTTGGTTACGCTCTTGCATCAGCTGGATCAACAACTGAGCGTTGGTGTTTGTGGTTGCCATCAAAGTTTGCCATGCCTCCGGAGGCGGAGGTGGAGGTGGAGGTGGAGGGTTTGCTCGACTCCCATCACTGCTCCGGATTCTCGACGCTGGTGGAGCCATCTCAAGAGGGTGACATCCGTTAGCATCTTGATAGAGATAGACAAGTTGAATCAACGGATAGAAATTGCAACATATAGTCTTCACAATAAACATTCGAACAGGGATGAACGAATGAATTCAAAAGTAAACATCACGTCCATTAAGGTGAGAAGCCACTTGATAAGAGCTTGATGAATGAAAATAAAAAACAAGGTATGAATGGAACAAATATGTGGTAAGGATTACCCAATCACAAACCAAATATCTGTGGAAGAAATGCTAGAGCTACTTGAATCCCACCTATAAACTCCCGAAACTTTCCGGTTATGCAATCAGGTGTTGGGGATACAGGGGAAGCAATATATCTCACCCAAACTAACAATCCCTACATCCAGCTGTATCCATCCTTCAACACATAACCAAGAAACCTTCAGAAATCGTGTACCTCAACCTTCGAAAAGCATCCGTTATGAAGTCATGGCAATACTCCCATACTCACCTCAAGATCAAGTTAGCGGGTTATCTCACCAACAACGCATAAAAGATATTTTCGATGTCGGCGCATTAAACTCAAGTATTCCAGAATCTGCAACGATAAAATTATGACGACAACACCTCGTAGCTCAACTCCCGGACACCTCCACTAAACCCCCGCTGACGGGAGGCACCAAGACAATGTTGTCATCATAAAACCATCGGAACGATTCCAAGATACCCGCGTGATCCTAAAATTTTTTTAGTGAAATTTGAGAAGAGAAAAGTCAAAACTTCTATGTCAGGAGACCTCACCAGAGCGACGGAGGGACTGAGGAGTAAAAAGAATTCCTAACTCTCCGATATATATAATCCTAAATGACTCAAAACATTTTTCTAGACACAACTCGGCCGCTAAAAACGATCAAGCAGTGGGGGCTCCTAAGGTCGGGATGGCTCGACACCAACTTGTAACGCCTCGATGCGGCTATATCTCCCACGTGTCGGGCACAACTTAGAGGCATAACCGCATTGAAAGCAATGTCGCAAGTGAGGTAATCTTCGCACAATCCATGTAATACATAAGGGAAAGAGATACATAGTTGGCTTACAGTCGCCACTTCACACAATACATAAATAAACATCCATCATTCAGCTTACACTCAAGGTCCGACTACGGAACCAAAATAAAGAAGAATACCCAAAATGCAACACAGATCCCCGATCGCCCCAACTGGGCTCCACTACTAATCGTCTGGAAATGAAACATAGTAACGACCAAGGGCCTCATCAAATTCCCACTTCAGCTCGGGCCGCCATCTGCAACCGCATCACCGGTACCGTGATCTGCTTTTGAAGAATCAGGAGCCCCGGGACTCAAAGAATCTCACACCCGTGAGATAGAGACTATTTAAGCTTAAGGGAAGGCTGGTGTAAAATAGGGGGAGCTGCAGCAAGCGACTAGCATATATGGTGGCTACATCGCAAAAGAGAGCGAGAAGAGAAGCAAGGCGCGGTCATGAAGCTATTAGCGATCAAGAAGTGATCCTGACTACTTACATCAAGCATAACTCCAACTCCGCCGAGAAGAGACCATCACGGTTACATACACGGTTGATGTATTTTAATTAAGGTCAACTTCGGGTTTTCTACAACCGGACATTAACAAATTCCCATCTGCCTCATAACCACGGGCACGGCTTTTGAAAGATAATACCCTGCAGGGGTGTCCCAACTTAGCCCATCACAAGCTCTCACGGTCAACGAAGGAATGAACCTTCTCCCGGGAAGACCCGATCAGTCTCGGAATCCCGGTACATCAAGACATTTCGACAATGGTAAAACAAGACCAGCAAAGCCTCCCGAATGTGCCGACAAATCCCGATAGGAGCTGCACATATCTCGTTCTCAGGGCACACCGGATGAGCAGTCCGTATAACTAAAACCAGACCTCAAGTTTCCTTGAGGGGCGCTATAAGCGTTTAGTTTGGACCAACACTCGATGAGCATTGGCCCGGGGTTAATAAAGATGACCCTTGGGCTCGCGAAACCCAAGGGAAAAAGGCTTAGGTGGCAAATGGTAAAACCAAGGTTGGGCCTTGCTGGAGGAGTTTTATTCAAAGCGAACTGTCAAGGGGGTCCCATAAATCACCCGACCGCGTAAGGAACGCAAAATCAAGGAACATAACACCGGTATGACGGAAACTAGGGCGGTAAGAGTGGAACAAGTCACCAGGCATAAGGCCGAGCCTTCCACCCTTTACCAAGTATATATATGCATTAATTAAAACAATAGATATTGTGACATCCCAAAATATCCATGTTCCAACAAGGAACAAACTTCATCTTCACCTGCAACTAGCAACGCTATAAGAGGGGCTGAGCAAAGCGGTAACATAGCCAAACAACAGTTTGCTAGGACATGGATGGTTAGAGGTTGACATGGCAATATGGGTGGAATGATATAGCAAGTGGTAGGTATCGCAGCATAGGCATAGCAAAAGAGCGAGCATCTAGCAAGCAAAGATAGAAGTGATTTCGAAGATATGGTCATCTTGCCTGCAAGGTTCTCAGAGTTGTCGAAGGCTTGATCCTCGTAGGCGTTCTCAACAGGTTCCTCGCTCACATACTCGCCTCCGGCTCTACCCAAAGCAAGAACACAAGCAACGGAACCACAATCAAACAAGGAACAATGCACAAGCAATATGATGCAATACATGACATGCTATGCGAGATGTGATATGCAATGCATATGTATGCTCCGGAAGGAAAATGATGAACTGGCATCAACTTGGCAATCCAAGTATGCCACTGAAAGATGGGATGATTTCGTGAAATCGATATAAAGATCACCGAATCGGATGCACGGTTTGCAAATGACAAGCAAAACAAGAATGACGCAAATCTGCGTTTAATGTTCCGATGCTACTTAGCACGCAACAAGAAACTATGCTACAAAGACCCCAACATAAAAACAAAGCATATGGCAGCGATCTACAGGAGATGCTTAACAAAAGAGGAACACTGAGCTATGGCTAAATCACATCATAACATGTTCAAACAAGCATGGTGAAAGTGCAAAAAAATATCAGGTTCACAGACTTGGTGAAAATACTAGCATGCCAGAAATTAACATCAGGAAGGCATGTTTAGAGCAAGCAAACAACAAGCTACAGGAACTTATAATAGCAAAACAAGGCATGACATGATTCTACTCAAAGCATATATCAATAGTCCCTTACTGACCATAAGACAAAAAGGACTAGAGGATATGATGGCACCCATGTAAACATAGCAAGTTTTATTACAGATTTCAGACTTAGCAGAAAAACTGGGCATGGCAAAAACAGATAACAACTAGGCATGTTCGTGAGCTCGATGCACTCACTACAGAGCATCTCATGATAAACTAAGCATACACCCATCAAGAAGACATGGCATAGAAGCTATACATCGCAAGAACAACATCATAGCATACACGGATCAACTACAACGACCTCGTGAAAATTGAATCTCATGCAAACAATCTGTCAGGAAACATTTTCAAGCAAAAGTAGAGCATGAAAATGACATGCTAGACTACTCCATAAATGCCATGAAAGGCATGGATGGATAGAGCACATCCATATGTTCAAAACACCCTTACTGATCATGCTCAAAAAGGGCATGGATCTCTCTGTAACAACATGAACATATGGCATAAAAATAACAGCAGGACAAGGCTTAGTGAAAACATTAAGTTCCTGAAATCAGCAACATCATCATCCCTAGTTTGCATGCTTGTTCTAGTCAACACATAACTCACAAAAATACATGGCATACACCCCTGGAAAGATGGCATGGCATAGTTTAACACACATGTAGGACTCAAGTTCATAAGGTGCACACATTAATCATGGCAAAAATGATAAAAGTGCAAGTTCTGTTAAGAAACAGAAACTAACAATCTGAAGCCCTCTTCCAACAGCATTTAGGGTATCAATATGAGCTCAAATGCAAATGATGCAATGGGATGAAATGATGTACTCTTCGAGGCGAACAATTTGACATATTATACACCCAAAACGGAGCCACGGTTGCCGAGATGTGATGCGTTGAAAATGCCACAAAATATCACAGAAATAAGGACTTGGTGGATTTTTGAAGGGGAAAAAGTCAACCGTAGGTTTGCTCAGATCTGGATCGGCCGGAGTTAGAGCTCGTCGCCGGAGTTCGTCGGCCGGAGCTGAAGGCCGGTGGGAAGGAGGTCGCCGCGGGCTGCCTGCCGAGGGAGCGCGCGCCGCGATTCGGGGCGGGCGGGCGGCCTTGCGGCCGCCGAGGCGGCGCGCTGCGGCGCTGCCGCCGAGCCTCGGGTGGAGATGTCTGGCGGCGGCGCTGGCGCTCGAGGCGGCGGGCCGGGCGGCGACGGAGGCAGCGGGCGGCGCGGTCGTGGCGCCGGCGGCGGCGAGAGGTTTCGCTCGAGGCGCGGGCGGAGGCGCGAACGGCAGCGGCGGCGGCGCGGCTGGGCGGCGAAGAAGGCGGGCGCGGGGCGGCGGCGGCCGGGCGGGCTCGCTGGGCTGCTGGCCGGGCGGCGCTGGGACGGCGGCGCGCCACGTGTCGAGCTCCGATTCGCCCGGGGCGCGGCGGCGGACGCGTCCGGCTCCGTCCGGACGTGTCCGGCGGCGCGGAGAGGAGCGGGGCTAGGGTTAGGGTGGATTTGACCCGGGATTTCGGGGGAGAGGGTGTTTTTATAGGTAGAAGGAGCTAGGAGTGTCCAAATGAGGTGCGGTTTTCGCCCACACGATCGTGATCGAACGACCAAGAGCATGGAAGGGAGTTAGATGGGTTATTGGGCTGTTTTGGAGGGTTGTTGGGCTGCAACTTAAAAGTGGCCTTTGCGAGAGAGCGGTTAACCGTTGGAGTACCAAACGAACTCCAAATGACCCGAAACTTGACAAGTGGTCTACCGGTGCTATACCAGGGGCCACTTGGCAAGGCTCGGTCCATTCCGAGAATGTTCAACACCCGCACACGGAAAAAGAACAAGAGGGGTGCGCCGGGGAACATAGGAGTGCCGGATTGCAAAACGGACAACGGGGAAAATGCTCGGAATCATGAGACGAACACGTATGCAAATGAGATGCACATGATGACATGATATGAGATGCATGACATGGACAAAATGCAAAACGAAAACAAAACCCAACCACAGAGGGAATATCATAGCACATATCCGAAAATGGCAAGAGTTGGAGTTACAAATATGGAAAGATACATCCGGGGTGTTACAACATTTGACAAAATTTTGTGCTCACTTCTCGTTTGTGTCTAGTATTGAGCCCCTCAAGGTACAAGATGCATTAATGGACAACGATTGGCTAGTTGCTATCCAAGAAGAGTTGAACAGTTTTGAACGCAACCAAGTGTGGTCATTAGTCAAGAGGCCATCTACTGAGCACAACGTCATTGGAACAAAATGGATTTTCAAGAACAAACAAGATGAGAATGGTGTAATCATCTGCAACAAGGCAAGGTTAGTGGCACAAGGGTAGTCACAAGTTGAAGGTTTGGACTTTGGTGAGACCTTTGCCCCAGTTGCCCGTCTTGAATCCATTCACATCCTACTTGCTTATGCTGCTTTCAATGGTTTTACATTACATCAAATGGATGTGAAGAGTGCTTTCCTTAATGGTCCTCTACAAGAGGAAGTATATGTGTCACAACCACCTGGGTTCGTTGATCCCGATCACAAAGACTATGTGTACAAACTTCATAAGGCTTTGTATGGCCTCAAACAAGCACCTCGTGCTTGGTATGATCATTTAAAGAAGTTTCTACTCGATTATGGTTTTGTGAGAGGGGTGATTGATCCCACTCTTTTTACTAAGAGGGATAAGGGTGATTTGATCCTATGCCAAATCTATGTAGAAGATATCATTTTTGGTTCTCCTAACATTCATTTGTGCAAGAAGTTTGCGGCTTCAATGACCAAGAACTTTGAAATGTCACTCAATGCGGATTTGAAGTTCTTCCTTGGGTTTCAAATTCAACAATTTCAAGAAGGAATTTTCTTGTCTCAAGCAAAATACCTCAAGGATATCCTAGAGAAGTTTGGTATGTCTGATGCTAGTCCATGTAAGACACCAATGCCAACCAAAATAACACTCACTGAAGACACAAACAGTATCCCTTTCGACCCCTCTAAATACTGCTCTATGATTGGTTCATTGCTTTACCTTTGTGCATCTAGACCAGACATCATGTTTAGTGTATGCATGTGTGCTAGATTTCCAGCTTCCCCTAGGGAAAGTCATCATAAGGCGGTTGCATATTCTTAGATACCTTGTTCACACCCCAAAGTTGGGTCTATGGTATCCCAAGGATGCTAATTTTGATCTCATTGGGTACACGGATGCGGATTGGCCGGAGACAAAGTGGATCGTAAGTCCACTTCCGTTGCCTGTCAGTTTCTTGGACGTTCCTTGGTAAGTTGGTCATCGAAGAAACAAAATTGTATTGCCCTCTCTACCGCAGAAGCTGAATACATTGCTGCCGCCAACAGTAACTCAGTTATTATGGATGAGGCAAACTTTGAAGGATTACGGTATCACCTATAGACATGTGCCTCTTCTATGTGATAATGGAAGTGCCATCAACATTGCTGAGAACCCCAAGGATCATCTCCGCACCAAGCACATTGATATTAGATATCACTTCCTAAGAGATCATGTTGAGAAGGGTGAAATTCACATTGATCACATTGGTACAAATTTACAACTGGCAGATATTTTCACCAAACCATTGGATGAAGCAAGGTTTTGTCAACTTAGGCGTGAACTTGGTATCTTGGAGCTTGACAACATTATGTGAAAACTAGTACTCATGCATGCATTGTCATAATGTCCTGTCTCTATGTAGGCATATTCTTAGGGGGAGACACTCAACTCATGCGTTCTCTCTCCCTATAAAATGCGTAAAAAGAACAACCACTCTCAAAGCTACCATGTTTCTCTAACTATGGTGCTTTCAATGATGGCATAGTCATTATGGACCCAAAGTTCAAATCTTTGCAGTGTCATGTCACGTATACTCATACATGGTGGCATCTGCCACCGCCTTGTCATTAGAACAACATGTGATCAGTATGTGTGCTTATTATTGTTGATTTAGGAAACTCATTGCTTCACCCAGGGTGTCCTTGCATCCTACAACCTATTTCACTCATCATCTCTCCATCATTGTCATTAGCACCAACTATGGCACTCTAATCTTTCTCGTAAAGAAATATATATATATATATATATTTATTTATTTATTTATTTATTTATTTATATATATATATGCCGCCGGACGTCTGTCAATACCGGACGTCCGTCAAATCCTTTCTGGTGCTCTTGCACCGGTCATCCGCTGTAACCGGACTTCCGTCATTTATTGCTCTGTCTAAACGCGTCGGTCGTCCGTTGTTGCCGGTCGTCTGCTACTCCTCTCAGGCCCCGGACGTCCAGTTCACACCGGATGTCCGGTACGTCTCTCGCCCGCTTATATATACTGGGGTGTGCGGCCCGGTCGTTTCTAAACCTAATTCATCTCCACTCCTCCTACCGCCACCGCCGCCGCCGCACTCTCTCCTTGCCGTGTTCACGGGCTGGGCCCCTCGCCGCCGGGACCCCGTTGGGCCCTTTCGGCTGTCGTCGGGCCTCCGGCCGCCCCTTCTCTCGACCCGGCCGACGTCGGGGGAAACTTCCTCTCCGTCGCATATCTCTTGAACCTCCACTCTCTCACGGCCGCACCATTAAACGGTTCAATAAGGTTCCCATCGCTTCTTACCTTAAGCTTCGTCATGATGTAGATCAATTCACTATTCTTAGCGATTCACAGGATGCTCGTTTTCACACAAATTTCCAAGCCGACATTTTCACCACTATAGTCATTCCGAAAGGTTTATCTCTCCATTGGTGCATCGACTTAGAGCATATCCGCACTCATCCGGCGAAATATCCGGGAGCTATTGAGCTCATTGAGTCCTCAAATCTTGCTGCACCATTTGAATTCCAGCATGATTTTAACCATGCTGCAATTCATTAATTCTATGCCACTTGTTACTTTGGTCCCGATAAAACTGTCACTTGGATGACCTCCGACACCATGTTCACGGCATCCTATGCTCAATTTGTTGCTGCACTTGGTTTTCCTGACACAGGGTTCAAAATCCATAAGGATGACCCTAATCATAGGTCCAAGGGCATAGAGGTCTGTATGGATCTTCTCAAGCCCATCAGTGATATGTCTAATGAGGAGAAACAAAAGGGCCTGAACCAAGTTTCAATTTGGCGCTCACCCTTCTACATCATTTTTCAGTGTGTTATTCGCACCATTTATCCCAAGATGGGTGACAAGGGGTCATGTAACAGCTACTGCATTGATCTCATGCATCGCCTCTATGCGTCTCCCAAAGGGAAGATAAATATCCCTCATTTTCTATGGTATGACATCCGTCTGGCTTGTTTTCAACACAAGCGAGCCTTTCCTCATGCCCCCTTTCTTCAGGCATTTATCGAGAGTGTTGCTCCGTTTCCCATTGCTCGCGCTCACTTGCATGAACGGTGGGTTATTCCATCTCACATGGTGGATGATTGGGTTCCCAAGGACTCTGTTGCTCCTACTCGTCATACCCCGGCTAGTGTTCCTTCTTCCGCCACTCGGTCTACTTCTTCCATCTCCGCACCTTTTGGTCGCATCTCTCGCTTTCTTGGGAAGGCTCACTCTGCTATGATGAAGATGTTTACCTTTCATTGCACCCAAAACCACACTGTTGTCACACGCTTGGTCACTTCCAAGAATGCTCTGAAGGCTCGTCTGCGAGACTCGAGAGTTCTGATGTGAGTGACGATGAACGCCTTCCGATGCTCCACCTTCTCGATTT
This sequence comes from Aegilops speltoides, assembly GCA_021437245.1. NCBI lineage: Eukaryota > Viridiplantae > Streptophyta > Magnoliopsida > Poales > Poaceae > Aegilops > Aegilops speltoides. Next base: position 93,285,124 of record CM038145.1, on the reverse strand, counting down.
CGGTTTTCCTTCGGTCCCGAGGGGCTGACTTCCTTGATGAGGCTGGTGGTAGTGGTGCTCGTGACAGTGATGATGATGATGCTCTTTGATGCTGCTCTGATTCCTCCCTTTTTGGGTATTTGCTGCCAAGGGGGAGTAGGCACTTATTTATGTAATGTGATGATGCTATGTTAGCCTACCTGTTATTTATGTTATATGCTATGAGTGTTGAAGGAGTTGATTCTCCTGGGTATTGAGTTTCGGTGTTTGAGTCTCGGTGGTGTTGGTATCATATTAAGGGGGGGCTCCTCTCATGCTTATCTTTAGTTATTGCACATACTGAGAGGGAGCTCCACATCATATCCTTCGATACTAAATGTTTTTACTTCTTTTGATATTCAAAGATTATTAAAAAAAAGTGCATGTATGTTGTCTCAACTACCAAAAAGGGGGAGATTGAAAGTGCAATCATGCCCTTAATCTTATTTTGATGTTGGTGACAACATGCATTTTTGGGACTAATCATGTTTATCAAGTATATCTCAGGATTATGTTTCAAGTGCTATGTGTGTGGATCATGACTACAAACAAACAGGTATATATTACTCAAGAGCGGAGAATACAAGACAAATGGCTTTGGCCCCTTCTTTCAATTTGTTCTTGAGTATAGGGATCCCGCACTATTAAGAGGGGGCCGTTGGGTAACGTGAAAGACTTGCTCAAAATACACAAAACACTTCTTCTATCATCTTTTTGTTTTCATCATGTGTGCACAGTCTATTTTGTGTTTTTCAATATGTTGGACCAGCCTTCACAACTGACCGGACATCCTGCGCCCATCGGATGACTGGTACTTCTCAACAGAACACTTATTAATGGATGTTCGATCTCTCCGGATGGACGGTCGCCGGATGTCCGGTTTCTCCGGACGTCCGGTACATCTAAACAGAACACATATTAACGGATTTCCGGTCTCTCCGGACGTCCGGTCAGCGGTCGACCGCTACTCTTCGGACGTCCGCTACCTGTGCTATGTTCACGGTCAGATTTATACTCCAGCGAGCGGACGACCAGCTGCCCGGCCGGACGTCCGATCCGATCTGTGTCACCGGTCGTCCGGTACCCACCGGACGTCCGGCAGCTCCTATGCCATAAGTGGCCAAACGGCTAGCTTTTCACCACCACTATATATAGCCTTCTTTCCCCACGGGATAGACTGATGTCGGTGTACTAAAGTAGGGGGTACATTAGTACCCCGAACTTGTGCACGGGCAGTCGCAGCACTCCACGGCGAGGCTTGCCGGGCGCCCGCCAAGGTCCTCCACCGCCCCTTTATTACTGCCATTCAAGAACAAAGTACTAACCCAAAGAACGAAGGCCCCGGCAAGAGGAGCTTGCCGGGAAGACCAAACTAGGCATCACCAGAAGACTTGTCGCGGCGCCTGCGCGCCCGGCAGAAGTTTCCGACCGCAAGCTTGCTCAAGACAACAAAGGGTCATGGCAAGGCACTTGCCGCGGCAAGGCTGCCACCCATCTCCAGCGCACCCAGTGACGCGTCGTCACCAGGCCATTTCAAGGGCACGTGGCGAGGAACTACGCAGCCATACGGAGCGAGGTGGCAAACGAAGCTGACAGAGGCGCCATCGTGGCAACCGGAGGCGCACTTAATGGTCACTCCTCCTGCACTGTTGGGGCGACCGGACGGGCATTTAATGCCCTTGTCCCCTGCCGTCAGAGTTAGGTAGGGACACTTTTGTGCACTGTTGCACCTACCTGCGATTTTACCTTTCTACCCCCTCTTCCTACGCTGCCACCTGTGGATCCCCCTTCAGAGTATTAAAGGGAGGCCCATGCGCACGTAGAAAGGGTTCGGTCCATTCGATACCCATAGCTCACGCTCGCTCGCTCGAGCAAGATCAAATAACACACAAAAGGCAGCAGTAGGGGTCTTATCTCTCCGGAGAGCCCCGAAGCTGGGTAAAATCGCCTGCCTCCCCCCGACGCCGACCTCGACCGCTCTGCAAGACGGTCCCGCTGCCCCGCCGAACCAGAAGGGGCCCCCGAGTGCTCCATAGGTGTTCGAGGCCACGGATACGCGTCCAGCCCCGACATCTTTGGCGCGCCAGGTAGGGGGCGTCGAGATTGTGAGCATCTGATCCGGTCTCCACGCGTGCTACATCAACGTCATCGTCAACATGCCACCGAAGAAGAAACCTTCGGAGGTGGCCGCTCCGTCTACTTCAATCCCACCACCACCGCCGGAGCAAGCAGGCGGTGAAGTGGACGCCGGCGGAGGAGCGGGTGCCGCCGGTGGGTCTCGTGTCGTCACCAGATCCAAGAACAAGGCCCCGCAAGCGTCGGCGACGGTGCAGACGCCGCGCCCTTCCCAAGAGGTGCAAGGTCAACAACGCCCCGGTGCTCCTAGCACCGTGCTCGCGATGGAGCAAGGCTGCTGGTGGGTCGCGGACGCTCGAGGTCGCGATGCACGCCCGCATGCCGGGCGCGAGTGAGGTGCGGTCGCTCGACGAGGTGTTGCTCCTCCCAATCCGGTTGGGAGTCCGAGCACATCCGCTCCTCGCGCCGCTTCGCCGCCGCCGCCACCTAAGATAGCGAGAAGCGCTGGCCCGAGCCCAGCTGCTTAGATTTCTCCGGCGCCACACAAGATCGACGATCGAGGATGGCCATACACAGCCTTATCGGCTTCGCTTAACGGCGACAAGCCCCGCGATCAACGCGTCGAGGGTTCGGCAAGACGCCGGCGCAGGCCGGCGCCGACGGGTCATGGGGTGCCGCTCGGCGCCCCAGCCCCAAAGGCCAAGATCGCCGGTTAGCCGGACCAACCTTGACGCCGACTCCACCGCGTCGTCGGACCCGCGAACTCGCCGTGATCAGCGCCACGTTCTCCAAGAACGGCAACACGAAGACGCTCGCACTCGCATCGAGCGCCGGAGAGAAACGCGACGTCAATCTGACCAGCGCGCTGGGCCCACTGTCGATATGCATGCACCTGGGGAACCAGGCGACTTGCCGTACGCGGCAGGTTGCCCTGCGTTCACCCGCGAGCTGCGGCAAGTCCAGTGGCCCAAAACCAAGAACTTCAAGCCAGATGTGCCCGAGAAGTACGACGGCAGGATACACCCGTCGGAGTTCCTCAAAGATCTACACCATCGCGTGCAGGCTGCCGGAGGGCGCGACGAAAGATCTCGCCAACTACTTCCCGCTGGTACTCAAGCCTAACGTTAGATCTTGGCTCATGCACTTGCCGGACGGCTCCATCTCTTCATGGGCGGACTTGTGTCATCAGTTTGTTGGCGCCTTCACGGGTGGCCACAAGCCTCATGGCCAGGAAAGTGACCTCCACTTGCTCATCCGTATGAGGGGAGCCCTCGCAAGTATATACAAAGATTCATCCAGTGCAATGCAACATCGGACGTCCACCCCGCCATGGTTATTAGCGCGCTCCATCGAACGCGCGCACCCGCAGGATGAGGAGGAGATGGCGATGTGTAAAATCAGAGATGTCAGCGAGCTCACGCCTGGCCGACAAGTGTGCACGGGCCGAGGAGGGAGGAAGATCCCGGAGAGGTTGCGGAGCGTATGATCTCGACAGTGAGGATCCCGCCCCGGTAAGGAAGAACCGGAGGCGGAACAATAGGAAGAGGAAAGCTAAGGATGTGCTAGCTGTTGAGCATTCCGGCAACGGAGGCGGCTCCGACAAGGCCAAGACCGACGATTCCGGCGAGGCTGTGGTAGCCGCCGACAAGCCAGATAGCTCCGGCAAGCGGTATTGCAAGATCCACCGCACCAAAGGCCATGATCTCCAAACCTGCAAGAAAGTGGAGCAGATGGCGGAACTGCAAAAAGCCGAATACGAGCGCCGCGATAAGGAGAGAGCCCAGGGAGGTGGCGGAGGATCCGGCAAGAAGCTTCCCGCCCGGGAAGGGAACCGCGGCAAGACCAAAACGCTGCAGGAGACAGCCTCCCGCGCCGCGATAAGGACGAAGATGAAGATGAAGATGATGAGATGGAGGAAGATGAGGCTGATGACCAGGAATTTCAGAAGGCAACGGAGGTGTTGTGCATCGACGGCGGCGCTTCTCAGACACCTCGCACCACCAACTCAAGCAAGGGTGCGAAGTGAACGCCGCAGAGCCGTCCGCCGAGGCGCCGAAGCCTCTGGTGGTCTGAAGACACCCATCATCTTTGACATTGAGGACCACCCTGTTCGCATCATCAAGGGTCGGTGCTTGCCGATGTTGGTTTCACCAACAATCCGCAACCTCAAGGTCACGAAGATGTTGGTTGACGGCGGGCCGGCCTGAACCTGATTTCCTCCGCGATACTCAAGAAGCTCCAGATCCTCGATGACGAAGCTTGAACAGACCGCACCTTTCAAGGAATAAACCGGAAGGAGCCAGCCCAAGGGAAAGATCACATTGCCGGTGACATTCGGCGGTGAGCTGAACTTCAAGACCGAGAGGGTCACATTCGACGTGGCTGATATCCCTTACCTTACAACGGATACTCGGCCGACCAAGACTCGCCAAGTTCATGGCGGCCTCTCACCACGCATACAATGTCCTCAAGATGCCCGGCCCGATGAGTGTCATTTCTGTCCAAGGCGACAAGAAGGATGCACTCATCTGCGCCGACAAGATTTACCGGGAAGCAGCAGCTGCAGCAGAGCGCGAGCCACTTGCCGCTGAAGCTCCCCGGGGGAAGAAGAAGACCAAGTCCGCAAGGATAGCTCGTGCCCACTCCGCAAGCGATCTCCCCGAGCGCTAGCTGCCGCCGAGGACGCGCCATCGAGCTCCACCGGCAAGTGCGAGAAGGCGAAAGCAGACCAACCAAAGGCTGAGCCCGGCAAGGACAGCTCTGGTGCTCGCACCGGCAAGCGCATCTCCCCGGAGTGCCATGCTGCCGTCAAGGACGCGCCATCGAGCTCTGCCGGCCAGTAGGGCAAAGAAAGTTGCCAAGCTTCGAACTTTTGAGTTGTGCTCCCCGAAAATCCATACCTTGTATGAAGAACCCGAGAAAGTGTATGGGTCGAATCGTGGTTAGGTTGCGCCCGCCGATCCGCTTTGAGTCCGCTCGACGATAAAAGCACGCCGCAACCAGCCCGACGAAGTTCTTCCCACCGGAGGCAACACCGCCATGGGCTCAAGTCTGCGCCAAAGAAGCGTGTTTATACCGTGGGTTCCCCGAAAGCGTAAGAACAAAAACATACAAGGGGGAAAGATCAGGGAAGGAGCACAGCCTCGACGGATTGTTGAAGACAGAAAAGCTAAGTCGTCCGAGTTTTTGTACAGAACACTTCTTAGTTCCATGTTTTTATGTTATGGTCCTCGTGCGTTCGTCCTTTGTACGCAAAACCCGTGCGCGGAGGAGCCAACTCGTGGTTTAGTTGCGTCCTTGCTTTGTTTCCGAGTCTGCTCAACAATACAAGGGCACTGCAACTAGCCCGAGGAGGTTGCTTGCCGGAAACAACACCGCCAGCGGGCTGCTGATGTCCCGTACTCAGCAAGCGTGTTAACGCCGGCAAGTTCCCTAGAAGCGTAGGGTAAAAGCGCACAAAGGATATAACAAAGTAGAGGACGTAACCTATCAAGCGATGCCATAAGGTGCCCTTCGTATGAGAAACTTGTGCGCAGAAGAGCCAACTCACGGCTGAGTTGCGTCCTTGATTTGTTTCCGAGTCCGCTCAACAATTCAAGTGCACTGCAACCGGCCTGGGAAGGTTTCTTGCTGGAAACAACACCGCCAGCGGGCTGCTGACGTCCCATACTCAGCAAGTGTGTTAGCGCCGGCAAGTTCCCTAGCAGCGTAGAGTATAAACATACGAAGGGCAAAGCATGGCACCGTTTCGCAAAATCACACATAAAATGAAATATAGATAAAGAACTTATTACAGTACTATTTCAGCTGTTTTCATGGCTGTAATTACAGTAACAAGGAGAAGCCAGAAGGGCGCACTGGCCCCGGCGAACTAGCTTCGCTGGGGGCTGCAAGAGCCAAAGTCCCTTCGTGATGGGCCAGGGCCCCCGGCGGCCGCAGTGTCGGCGACTAAGGCAAAAGAGGGCACAGCAGAACCAGGATTTTGGCGGAACCAGAGTTGCCGGAGGCTGCGAAGGCCAAGAATCCTCCCCGACAAGCTAATATCGCCGGGGGGCTATGGAGCCAGATAAGTTTTTCATCCCTCGTCATGCATCCTCTTATGGACCGGGGAAGGTGGGGCTGCGTCCTTGAACGAGCATGTCTTGTAAAACCCGTGCGCGAAGGAGCCGAGTCGTGGCCTAGTTGCGCCCTTGGTTTGTTTCCGAGTCCGCTCAACAAACACAAGTGCACTGCAACTGGCCCGGCAGGGTTGCTTGCCGGAAGCAACACCGCCAGCGGGCTGCTGATGTCCCGCACTCAGCAAGTGTGTTCGCTCCGGCAAGTCCCCTGGAAGCGTACGATGGGGACGTACAAGGCACGAAACCAAGTAAAGGACTCAATCCGGCAAGCGTTCCCCTCTTTTCATTAAAAACACCCTAGTGTAGTACAAGTCCATAAGAGGATGAAAACATGATAGAGAGGATTACAGACTTTAAATACTGCTAAAGCCTGAAAGCTTACAAATTAAAAGATAAGATGCCCGTAATCCCCCTCCTGTTTCTCTGTTCAGGAGGTAGGTCAAGGAGGCCCCGGCAAGAGAAGCTTGCCGGGGAGGGCAAAAGGGGCGCCTACGAGCGCCAGAAGACACCAAGAGAACTTCCCGGGGGCCGGCCAGGAGCTTGGCGGAGACGGAGGCGCCGGAGGCAGAGCTTGAAGACGGGGTGGTGGAACGTCAGCACGCTGTCGAGGGCTCCTCGCCCTCGTACTCCGACTTGACGGCCTTGCCGCCACCCCTCTTCCTCTTCCGCAGCCTCCCTACGCCAGCCGCCCAAGGAGACGGCCCCGGGGAGTTCAGAAGGCCGGCGACCCGGATGATGGGGTCGCCGGTGGCGCGCGAGGCAGCGTCCGACGCCTAGTCGGACCCGCCATCCCCGTCGTCGTCGCTGTCGCTCCCCTCCTCATCACTCTCGCTCGAGGAGGGGCCTTCGCTATCGGTGGAGCTGTCCACACAAGATCTCGCCCGGTGCCGGAGTCCTCAAGACCTTGACGGCGAGAAGGTCGCCTCCATTAACTTAAAATGGAGGGTAAACCCCGCCGCAAGCTATGGATGCGGCGAACGCCTTCCACCCTCGGTCGGCACATCACGCCGGGGCTGGGGACACGACACTCACTCGAAAGTGCCGCTGATCCCGCAGCCCTCATGCGCAACTCCATCATCTCGGCGGATCCGTTCCATCGCGCCATGAACGGGCCGGCAGCCGGAGGAGGCGACGAGGCGCCGGGCGCAGCTTGATGAAGAACTCCCAGGATCATCTCCAGTGGGACCGCCGAGGAAAGGAGCCACCGGCGGAGACGGGAGGCGACGCCCGGCCGCCTCTCCCGAGCGCCGACCACGCCCTCGGCCCCGCTCATGCCTTGCCCCTCCCTCTCCCCCTCGTGGCCGGCTCCGCCGCCGCAGGTGCGGGATAGGGAGAGGCGCGCTGCCTGGAGGCGACCCTCGCTGCCACCGATGAAGGACCAAGGTTCCTCCCTCCATGGCAGATGGGAGGAAGAGAAACGGAAGCTAAAGATGAAGGAAGAAGAGGAAGTGCGAGACTATTGTGCTCCCCTTCCTTCCCCTTTAAAGGGCGGGGTGGGGGGGGGGGCTCGGCCGCCCTGCTCAGCCAATCAGGAAGCAAGAAGAGCAGAGGAGCGGGGCCGACTCGCCATCTTCGCCCGTAACGGCTCGGTCTCCCACCTTCGCCGCCCACGACCCCCATGCATGAGGGCCGCGTGGCGAAAAAGCGGGGCCGGAGCAACGGATGAAATGACCTCGCCCTGCACCACGATCACGGGGGTGGATGCCGTAAAGGGCGCATGCGCCACCCACGTCTCCCACGACGCCGCAATCGATGCGCGCGTTGCTATGGGGGGGCGCTGCTGGGCGCTGAGCCCGATTTTAGTGCGGACCAGCCGCGCATGCCTGCAGATTGCTTTTTGGCCTGGCCCAACGACGCCAAGACTGTATGGCCCAGGCCGGGGCTCTGTCGGTGTACTAAAGTAGGGGTACATTAGTACCCGAACTTGTGCACGGCAACAGCAGACTCCACGGCGAGGCTTGCCGGGCGCCCGCCAAGGTCCTCCACCGCCTTTATTACTGCCATTCAAGAACAAAGTACTAACCCAAAGAACGAAGGCCCCGGCAAGAGGAGCTTGCCGGAAGACCAAACTAGGCATCACGGAAGACTTGCAGCGGCGCCTGCGGCGCTCCGGCAGCCCCCAGCCGCCGGCAAGCTTGCTTCAAGACAACAAAAGGGCCGCGGCAAGGCACTTGCGGCGGCAAGGCTGCCACCCATCTCCAGCGCACCCAGTGACGCGTCGTCACCAGGCCATTTCAAGGGCACGTGGCGAGGCACTACGCAGCCATACGGAGCGAGGTGGCAAACGGTTTACAGAGGCGCCATCGTGGCAACCGGAGGCACACTTAACGGTCACCTCCTGCCTTTCACATGCGACCGGACGGGCATTTAATGCCCTTGTCCCCGCCGCCGAGTTAGGTAGGGACACCACAGTGCACCGTTGCACCTACCGCGATTTTACCTTTCACCCCTCTTCCTACGCCGCCACCGTGGATCCCCCTTCAGAGTATAAAAGGAGGCCCATGCGCACGTAGAAAGGGTTCGTCCATTCGACACCCATAGCTCACGCCGCCGCCGAGCAAGATCAAATAACACACAAAAGGCAGCAGAGGGGTCTTATCTCTCCGGAGAGCCCCGGTTGGGTAAAATCGCCTGCCTCCCCGCACGCCGACCTCGATCTGCTCACAAGACGGTCCCGCCTCCCCGCGAACTGAAGGGCCCCGAGTGCCCCATAGGTGTTCGAGGCCACGGATACGCGTCCAGCCCCGACAACTGACCACTCACTTTGAACAAACCCTAATACACATTACACACTCTCTCTCACTCCTTCACACCAAACCTTAGATCCCCAAGGGATTTGAGAGCATTTGAGAGAAGTTGTCCGATCAAGTGATAGATCCACTCCTTCCCCTTCTTTGCACCAAAGTAATTTGTGACTTGAGCAAGTCTTGAGCTTTTTCCCCATCGTTCTTGTTACCCTTGGAGGTTGGAGACTCCTAGGCGGTAGGAGTCATTCGGAGAGGAATCGAACTTTGTGATTACCCTCGGAAAAGTTTTTGAGGGTTTGGAGACCACCCCAAGGTCTACCACTAGTGGTTGAGAAACACCTCCGTGGTGTTGTCTCAAAGGGAGAATAGGGTGAGCCTTCGTGGCGTTGGTGTGCCTTCGTGGTAACATCCACCTCTCTAACGGTGACTAGCTTCCCTCCAAGGAAGTGAACATCGGCATACATCCTCGTCTCCCGGAGTTGTGGTTATTCCTAACCCTAACTCTCTATTTGTGGTTACTTGTCTCTTGTGCTCTTACGTACATCATTTTGTGCTTGGTTACTTATGTGCTTGTGTTACTTGCTTAGTACTTTGTACTCACTTGCAATTGTTAGGCTCATCTTCATATTCCGCATTATTGCCTAAAATTGCTAAGTAATAATTAAAATTTAGTAACTGTACCTATTCACCCCCCTCTAGGTCCATCTCGATCCTTTCACATGCTCTGAGCTGTTTTTCGACCGTCTTGAGCCATGGTTGAGTTATTTCAGTAATGTCCCACATCTGAGTTGTAAAGACTGTTCTGGTGGCTACTGATTTATTTGCCAATTTCTTGCAAGGTTTTCGGATGATCATTTCCCAACGAACAGAACCTGAGAGGTGTTGAACCTGCCATTTAATGGGTTACCTTATCAGAAAATTGAGGATAAACTACAATTGCCGAAAAATTGCACCGACAGTACCTATGGTCATATGAAGAAGCAATATGGCCCAGCTCTTTCAGCCAAGGATCCAGACCAAGAAAACAATAATGAAGGAGCAAGACTAGTGAGGCAGGTATGAAAATTGTATACGACCCCCATGGTGCAGATCCTCTGACAGTCTAAGTCAGTATTGATCCACATGGATATGCCTACAACATGAGTAATCGGCATGAGGAATAACAGTCTGGAAGGCTGAGTCCACACTTATATGAATCATCATGGATAGTCTGTCGTGAACAAAAATTTTCCGTCAGAACCACCGTCAGCCAAGTCTGCTGATATTATCATACAGGCCAAACCCTTTATGCTGGCCGCGACAGGAGACAATCAAATATTTGGTACGGATCTGATACTCACGACAATGGAACCAATTCAGAAGATTCAGAAACTTCTGCGATGAGTCAGAATCTGTCAGGAAACGGTTTTGTTTTAACTCACTGTTTGGAACCCGAAGGACTTGCATTTAGTAGAGAAACCCAATGCAATGAGTCAGAGCTTGAGTTTTCATCAGAAAATTCTGAAAAGTTGTCAGTGCCGGGTGGCACACCCAGCAGAAATCACTTTTGGATTTGTGAGACGGACATATATTTTAGTCGTGATAATTAAATCACACTCAGCTAGTCAGCAGGTCTAAAAAGAAATTGGAGCCTATATAAGCATGAGCAAGCCAGGTAAGATCTGTCAGAATGTGGATACAATGAAGCAAACCACCCCAGGGCCAGTCAGATAAAAATTTAATGGGAACAACAATAAAGGAAAAAGGATACCCGAGTTGGAAACGGTTTTCTTAAGTTAGAATATTCATACTAGTTCCCTAAGCAACCCAATCTCGAGGATGAGATTTCTTTAAGGGGGTAAGGTTTGTGACAGCCTGATTTTTGGCCCTTTCTTTTTCTTTTGTTTTTCCGAGGTTTTTGCCGGAGTTTTCTTTTTCCGTGGCTTTGTGGTCTTGACACTGAAGAAAATGCCCTCTTCTTTGCTTCCAGAGTGGCTTGTCATTCCCAAATCCTTCCCTGGAACTTTCCATTTCCACCTTGGACCAAATCCCAATATTCTTTTTATTGAGAATATTCCTTTTCTATTAAAGGAATAACTCAAATTGCCCTAGGTTGTGAAGCAACCTATATTTCCATCACTCCAAAAATTCCCAAATAATTCTCATAAATTGTGGGTCATATCTTGATCAAATATGGCAAAACGTTTTATCGCCATGTTCAAAAATAATTCCCCAATATTCCTTTTTCTATTCTGTCCTGAATGGCACTTTGTGAAGGATGTGTCATTTATATTTCTCCTATTGAATCACAACCTTTTTGGGAATGTTTATATGTACAAATAATTTCCTCATGCACAAGTTCAACTTTATTTGCCTAGCCAATCTTCCTCAGTGAATTTTCAAAGTTTCTATCAAACAGAAAGCTTTGTGAAGGAAGTACTAGCTAGGAGTATCCAAATGAGATGAACTTTTGAACACTCCTTAATGTGATCATATTGACCCCTTACACACATTTGCAGCCCTATCCAATCATCTATGTGAGCACAGGATAAAATCTTTGATTCTGGCAATATTTTCAAGTTGTGAAGCAAGTATATTTTATGTTGCTTCAAAAATCCTGATAAATTACCAGATCATTCTTATACCCATAAAACATCTCTCCACCCAATTTGGCATCATTTCATTGATCCATTTGACCACCATAATTATTCCAAGTTTTTGGTCAGCAGAGATGTTTGTGAAGCAAGTGCCATTTTGGCTTGGCCATTTGGCATGGGTTTTTTACAGCATCTTGATATGACCATATTACAAAGCTTTGCCCAATCTTAGACCTAGGTGACACTCCATGTGAGTGCACCATCCCGATCTTCATTTCTGGACCAAATATGCAGTTGTGAAGCAACTATAATCATTCTTGGTCCATTTCCCCTCAAAACCTCCAGGATCATAGTCCCTCCATATCTAAACTCCCCAGACAACAATTCTACCATTCACACTCTCTGGTTTTACCTCTAGGATGTTGCCAAGTTTGCAACAACAAACTAGTGGAGCTTGGTTTACTCCACTCCCTTTGTCTCTGCCGGTCTATTTACCTTAGTAATACTCCACGCTGGAAGGACTACGCGGTAGACATGATTTAGCCTCAGTAAAAACTCCAGAGCGCCATGCCATGTGACCACGAGGAAGCCACCAAAACGGTGGTCTAGCCATCGTTGGCCTCGGCTTCGCTCAAACACGGTTCTCGCTTGTCCCAGTGTGTCAAACAGCTCAAGATCATCGCCCTCTTCACCTCGACCCTCTCCTCCGGAACTTCCTCGCCGATGCTCGCTGACGAACGCCCACGGGAGCACTGTGGCTGACAACGCATTTATGCGCCCGGCCTCTTCCTTTGCTCCCCTCGTCTCCGTGACCCCTAAGCCTCATCCGCGTCCTCCCTCATCGCCTTGCCACTCCTCTCCGTGACCCTTGACCGTGCGTGCCCGTCGCCGGAGCACGGACACGTAGTCGCGGACGTGCCACGGCCTCCCCTCCTTGCCCCGGCTATAAATGGCTACCCCTAGCCCTCCCGAGGTCACCTCTCACCTCACCGACCCCCCAGGAGCCCGCCCAGCCATCCCCTCGAGCCCAAGGAGCTCCTGAGCCCGCCCTTTCCGCCATGGCCGCCGCCTCTACCCTTCTTCGATCCCGGCAAGCTGAGCTCCCTCCCTCCTCCATTTCACCCCTAGAGGCCTCCTGTTAACCCACCAAGCCTCCCCCTCCCTTCAACTAGCTGCCAGAGTAGTTAGGGTCGTCGTCCCAAGATCGACCGAGCCGCCGTCCGCCATGGTTCATGGTGCTCTCGCTCCCGCCCTCTTCGAGGCACGTTTGGTGCGGGGATGGGCGCGCCTCCGTCTCCTGATCATTTTGGTAGGTCGGGCGCCACCAAAGGTGGCCGGAGTCGGCCGGACTCATCACCGGAGCGCTCGGCCCTGCCTCTGCCGCAGCTCGGCGTCGGGAGAAGGACAGAGGAAGAAGAGAAGGGAGGAGAGAGAGGGAGTGGATAAGGTGGGACCCACTTGTCAGCCACACAGGAGTCGGCCCCTCCATTGCCACGCTGGATAAATGGAAGCGTAAACCCTGGAATACGCTTTCCATTTTTCAGTTTTGGCCCAGTCTGTAAAATAAATGTTTACAGATAGGTCCCTAGCAGTAAAACCCTTATATCTTTTTATCCGTAGCTCCAAATCAGGTGAAACTAACGCTCACTTCTTTGTTTCACCGAGCCCGTTCTGTTGGTCATGCTTTCACTATGGTTTGACACCATAAAAATGACCTTTATGCCCTTGCCTTATTCAGCCCCCTCCGAGAGAGAACGTTTTCCGGCGTTTCATTCCGCGGCTTCACCGCACTTCTCCCCGGTGCTTTCTTCATCCCCAGGAACCCACAATACCCACTTGCATGATAGTCATGCAGTAGCCATGGTTTTCAACTTGAATATTTAATAAATGTTTGCTTGTTGAAAAGATGGTTATCGTTGTTCCGGTGATGCTCAGATTTGCAAGTTCGCTTTTGTGCTATGTTGTCTTATACTCTGTGATCATGTTATACCTGCGAGTATTACCTTTCATATGTTTATGCTTGTTAGTAGTACATGTTGATGTTGGAGATGGTCATGCTAGTCAGTATGCGATGCTCAGTGGATATGATTTATTGTGGATATGGTGGAATGTTATGTGATACTCTCACAATGATGTTGATATCATGCTCATGCATTTTATCATGGCTCAGCATATTTGCATACAAGTTAACCGGATTAAACTAAACTTGAACAACTGTTGGCTGAGTCATGGTGCCGCTGAATCGATGCTGACCAGTGCAACCACGCTTACCTGTACAGGACGGTCCTAACTGGGTCTATTGTCGTGCCTCTCGCCGGTGCCTCCAACGAGGGAAGGTTATGGGCGTGCTGTACCCTGGCCCGGTAAGCAGGCATAATCTTGTGTGCCCGTAGTTGTTATAGCTGGCGGATCCCCGTGTGGGATCGTTTATGTTTTGGCCACGGCGGTGGTCATTGTGTCTGGAGGTAGACACGGGGCCACCCATGACTTAGCTCAGTGGGGAGTGAGTCGGAGTGGCCGGGAGAGTGTCATGGAAGTAGGACGGTTTTGTCGGAACGCCGTTGGTCCACCCGAATGGGAGTGCGAGGCCATGGGTTCCGTAGTGTGGGTACAGTGTACTAACCTCTGCAGAGTGTATATTGAAATCTATCGATAGCCGTGCCCGCGGATAAGGGCCAGGTCGAAAGTAGGTCACACCATGAGTCAACAGTAATAAGAAAAATGTGTTTAATAACAATGAGATAAGTTGGTTGTAAGGATCAAAGGGCCATGTGTTGGTCGGGTTGTGATCACCGTAAGGGTCATGGGCCATGTGTTGGTCGGGTTGTGATCGCCATATGGGTCACGGGCCAAATGTTGGTCGGGTGGTGATCGCCGTAAGGATCACAGTGGTATCGAGGATACCGAGTTGTTGTATATTCGTGATGTTGTACGTGAATCATAGGTAAAGGTCAAGCTCCTTGTGGTCCTTTATTGATCGCTATGGTATTGTTTATACCAAGCTTGATTTGATCCTGAGATGATTGTGTGATGTCCGAGGTTGGTAAGTGATGCATGTGTTGGTTACGAGGTAACCCAAGCAAAACAAATGGTGCATATAGTGTCATCATGTTGCATGCTAGTATTGTTGGATTAATATGTTCATGTTGAGATAGCTGTATCCTGTTTATGTTGGTTATGTCATGTTATTCTGATAATATCATGATAATTCCTGTTTAACCTGTAATTGCCATGCTGTTGTTTGTCTTGAATGCTTCTGGATTATTGTGAGCTTGCAAGTATATTCAATGTATCGACCGGCGTGTCATGCCGCTTGCGTGTCATGCCGGATTTGATTGCTTGCTTGTCGAAGTTTCCGCTCGCGGCGAAGCTAGGATAAGCGCCCGACTAGAGTCCCCGCAGAGTGGAGTTCACCACCGCCGCCGTTGTTCTCGCCGCTAGGGTTATTCCATTGCTTCGAAGTTGTTCTCGCTGCTTGCATAGAGCAACCGAGGATGGCGAGTGTCGCTGCGTCGATGTTATTCATTGTAATATCGGAGACCTTGTATTCATATTCGTGTAATAATAGAAGGCTGGTTTGTTCTATGCTAAGCAGTGCCGTATTCCAGAAGACTTCATCTCGATCTCTGGGCTGGAATATGGGGCGTTCCGGTTTCCTCTGAGCCGATGTGCCACATGCTCGGACTATACTATATACATGGGGGAATACTACTACTAATATGGTGGTCGACTAGAAGTTTTAATCGATGGAAGACTCCATGATATCTGCTCCGGCTTCATCAACATAGTCATCATCGCTATCCTCGGGGTCTGAGTCGGTGTCGTCGATGATGATGTAGTTCTCTGGACAAGTTGAATCATCATCTTCTCCTCCTGGCGCGGAGTCTCCCATGAATACTCCTAGTCCTCGTCAAATTGTCATTCTTCTCCACGAGTATTGTCATTTCCTCCTCATATCCATCGCATGTAGACTTGAGTTCTTCCACCGGCTCTGTGATCCTAGTCATTGCCTTCTTCAGATCTATCATGCCTCTGCACATCTGGTTCTCCTGGCGACGAATGTGCTGGTTTAACTCCTGGATGAAAGCTGCAATAGACCTGTCCCTCCTGGTGCTGATCATCTCCCATTGCTCATCTCAGTGCCCACAAATCTGATAGATAGTATCCTTGAGATCCTTGTGGTAAACTTCTCCAATGCGTCCCATGGTGATGTGGGCTGCCATGCTCTTTCCTAGACTCCAGGTTGGTGCATCAAAGGAAAACTCTATGGGCTCAGTGACTGGCATGAACGTCCATCCTAGAACTTGAACCCGAATCATCCAACGCCCCTCTTCTGGTAAAGTGGCGATGTAGGTCCAGGTGAAGCTTGGTATTCCGATGTTCAGGTATCTACTAACTTCCTTCAAGTGTCTTCCAAAAGGTGTATCTTCATCCGGTTGTGTAAACTTGTTCCTTGCATCTGCCATCCTATAGAGTAGAAAAGGGAGAGGAGTCAGAAATGAGAGGAGAGTAGTGATCTAGGATTTTAGCTTAGTGGTCATGTCCTCACCAATGTGTACTCGATACTATCTTGTAGCGACTGACCTCAAATACCGATCTCTCAGGCATCGTTGTCATCCTCGGATCAAGAATGCTGACACACACAGTACTCGAGGATTTATAACAGAGTAGTAATCACACACTTATTACATCGAATGTCTCAGAAGAGAACTTATTACAATAATATGGCTTAAGGCCATCTAAAATCGATAGCAGCGGAAGGCTTGGAAGATAAAGTGAGTTCATCAACTCCAACGACATAGCTGAGTGAACGACAATGACCTATGGCACCTTACTCGTCGTCTGAAAAGTCTGCAACATGAAATGTTGCAGCCCGAAACTGGTCAGTGCTACCTCTTGAGCACTGCGTTGGATTTCCCCGAAGAGGAGAGGATGATGTAGCAAAGTAGCATAAGTATTTCCCTCAGTTTTTGAGAACCAAGGTATCAAACCAGTAGGAGACCACGCACAAGTCCCTCGTACCTACACAAAATGATAGCTCCTCGCAACCAACGCGATTAGGGGTTGTCAATCCCTTCACGGTCACTTACTTAGAGTGAGATCCGATAGAGATGATAAATAATATTTTTGGTATTTTTGGTATATAGATGCAAAGTGAAAAGTAAAAGGCAAAGTAAAAACAAAGCAAGTAATAAAGTAATGGAGATTGATATGATAGAATAGACCCGGGGGCCATAGGTTTCACTAGTGGCTTCTCTCAAGAGCATAGATATTCTACGGTGGGTGAACAAATTACTGTTGAGCAATTGACAGAATTGAGCATAATTATGAGTATATCTAGGTATGATCATGTATATAGGCATCACGTCCAAGACAAGTAGACCGAAACGATTCTGCATCTACTACTATTACTAGCATGCATCTAGAGTATTAAGTTAAAAGCAGAGTAATGCCTTAAGCAAGATGACATGATGTAGAGGGATAAATTCATGCAATATGATAAAAAACCCCATCTTGTTATCCTCAATGGCAACAATACAATACGTGCCTTGCTGCCCCTTCTGTCACTGGGAAAGGACACCGCAAGATTGAACCCAAAGCTAAGCACTTCTCCCATTGCAAGAACTACCAATCTAGTTGGCCAAACCAAACGGATAATTCGAAGAGACTTGCAAAGATAACTCAATCATACATAAAAGAATTCAGAGAAGATTCAAATATTATTTATAGATAAGCTGGATCATAAACCGACAATTCATCGGTCTCAACAAACAAACCGCAAAAAGAAGATTACATCGAATAGATCTCCACGAGAGAGGGGGAGAACATTGTATTGAGATCCAAAAAGAGAGAAGAAGCCGTCTACCTATTAGCTATGGACCCGAAGGTCTGAAGTAAACTACTCACACTTCATGGAGGGGCTATGGTGTTGATGTAGAAGCCCTCCATGGTGGATGCCCCTCCGGCGGAGCTTCGGAATAGGCCCTAATATGGGATCTCGTCGATACAGAAGGTTGCGGCGGTGGAATTAGGTTTTTGGCTCCCCTTCTGATCGTTTGGGGGTACGTAGGTATGTATAGGAGGAAGGAGTACGCGCTGGAGCAACAGGGGCCCACGAGGCAGGGCGCGCCTAGGAGGCGCCCAACCTCGTGGATCGCTCTTTGTTCCTTGGAGCAGGTCCAAGTCTCCCGGATCACGCTCGTGAGAAAATCACGCTCCCAAAGGTTTCATATTCCGCTTTTTTGAAACACCGAAATAGGCAAAAAACAGCAATTCGGGCTGGGCCTCCGTTAATAGGTTAGTCCCAAAAATAATATGAAAGTGGAAAATAAAGCCCAATATAGTCCAAAACAGTAGATAAAGTAGCATGGAGCAATAAAAATTATAGATACGTTGGAGACGATCGCATCCCAAGCTTAATTCCTGCTCGCCCTCGAGTAGGTAAATGATAAAAGAGAATTTTGATGCGGAGTGATACTTTGGCATAATTTCAATGTAAAACTTCTTAATTGTGGCATGAATATTCAGAACCAAAGATTCAAGACAAAAGTTCAGATTGACATAAAAAATAATAATACTTCAAGCATACTAACTAAGCAATTATGTGTTCTCAAAATAACATGGCCAAAGAAAGTTATCCCTACAAAATCATATAGTCTGGCTATGCTCCATCTTCCCCACACAAAATATTTAAATCATGCACAACCCCGATGACAAGCCAAGCAATTGTTTCATACTTTAACATTTTCAAAACTTTTTCAATCTTCACACAATACATGAGTGTGAGCCATGGATATAGCACTATATGTGGAATAGAATAGTGGTTGTGGAGAAGAGAAAAAGAGGGAAGATAGTCTCACATCAACTAGGCGTATCAACGGGTTATGGAGATGCCCATCAATAGATATCAATGTGAGTGAGTAGGGATTGCCATGCAACGGATGCACTAGAGCTATAAGTATATGAAAGCTCTACAAAAGAAACTAAGTGTGTGTGCATCCAACTCGCTTGCTCACGAAGACCTAGGGCATTTTGAGGAAGCCCATCACTGGAATATACAAGCCAAGTTCTATAATGAAAAATACCCACTAGTATATGAAAGTGACAAAATGAGAGACTCTCTATCATGAAGATCTTGGTGCTACTTTAAAGCACAAGTGTGGTAAAAGGATAGTAACATTGTCCCTTCTCTCTTTTTCTCTCATCATTTTTTTTCTTTGGGCCTTTTCTCTTTTTTATGGCCTCTTTTTTTCTTCTTCTTTTTTTTCATCCGGACTCTCATCCCGACTTGTGGGGGAATCATAGTCTCCATCATACTTTCCTCACTTGGGACAATGCTCTAATAATGTTGATCATCACACTTTTATTTTTCTTACAACTCAACAATTACAACTCGACACTTAGAACAAAGTATGACTCTATATGAATGCCTCCGGCGGTGTACCGGGATATGCAATGAATCAAGAGTGACATGTATGAAAGAATTATGAATGGTGGCTTTGCCACTAATACGATGTCAACTACATGATCATGCTAGCAATATGACAATGATGGAGCGTGTCATAATAAACAGAACGGTGGAAAGTTGCATGGCAATATATCTCGGAATGGCTATGGAAATGCCATGATAGGTAGGTATGGTGGCTGTTTTGAGGAATATATATGGTGGGTGTATGATACCGGCGAAAAGTGCGCGGTATTAGAGAGGCTAGCAATGGTGGAAGGATGGGAGAAAGTGCGTATAATCCATGGACTCAACATTAGTCATAAAGAACTCATATACTTGTTGCAAAAATTTAGAAGTTATCAAAGCAAAGTATTACTAGCATGCTCCTAGGGGGATAGATTGGTAGGAAAAGACCATCGCTCATCCCTGACCGCCACTCATAAGGAAGACAATCAATAAATAAATCATGCTCCGAGTTCAGCACATAACGGTTCACCATACGTGCATGCCACGGGAATCACAAACTTCAACACAAGTATTCTTTAAATTCACAACTACTCAACTAGAATGACTATAATATCACCATCTTCATATCTCAAAACAATTATCAAGCATCAAACTTTTCTTAGTATTCAACGCACTCAAAAGAAAGTTTCACATATCTTCATTACCAAGTATATTAACATTAAGCAAATTACCATGCAATTAACGACTCTCAAAATAATCTAAGTGAAGCATGAGAGATCAATAGTTTCTTTAAAACAAATCCACCACCATGCTCTAAACGATCTAAGTGAAGCACTAGAGCAAAAATTATCACGCTCAAAAGATATAAGTGAAGCACTATGAGCAAAACTATCAAGCTCAAAAGATATAAGTGAAGCACATAGAGTATTCTATCAAATTCCAATTCATGTATGGCTCTCTCAAAAGGTGTGTACAGCAACGATGATTGTGGTAAACTAACAAGCAAAGACGCAAATAATACAAGACGCTCCAAGAAAAACACATATCATGTGGTGAATAAAATATAGTTCCAAGTAAATTACCGAAGGAAGTGGACGAAAGATGGGATGCCTTCTGGGGCATCCCCAAGCTTTGAATTTTTGGTGTCCTTGGATTATATTGGGGGTGACATGGGCATCCCCAAGCTTAGGCTCTTGCCACTCCTTGTTCCATAATCCATCAAAAGAGTTCACCCAAAACTTGAAAACATCACAACACAAAACTCAATAGAAATCTCGTGAGCTCCGTTAGAGAAAGAAAACAAAAGACTACTTAAAGGTACTGTAATGAACTCATTCTTTATTTATATTGGTGTTAAACCTACTATATTCCAACTTCTCTATGGATTATAAACTATTTTACTAGCCATAGATTCATCAAAATAAGCAAACAACACACGCAAAACAGAATCTGTCAAAAACAGAACAGTCTGTAGCAATATGTAACTAACGCAAACTTCTGGAACTCTAAAATCCTACCAAAATAGGAAGTCCTGGACAATTTGTTTATTGAACATTAGAAAAAAGAATGAACGAAAAATCACGTTTATGTGATTTAACAAAATTATATTCGTGCGCGCAAAGTTTCTGTTTTTCAGCATAACCAAATCAACTATCGTCGTAGGTTATCCTATAGGTTCTACTTGGCACAAACACTAATTAAAACATAAAACCACATCCAAACAGAGGCTAGATGGATTATTTATTCCTAAACAGAAGCAAAAAAAAATTGGGTTGCCTCCCAACAAGCGCTATCGTTTAACGCCCCTAGCTAGGCATAAAAGCAAGGATAGATCTAGGTATTGCCATCTTTGGTAGGCAATCCATAAGTGGTTGTCATGATAGATTCATATGGTAATTTTATTTTCTTTCTAGGGAAGTGTTCCATGCCCTTCTTTAAGGGAAATTGGAATCTAATATTCCCTTCCCTTATATCAATAATTGCACCAATCGTTCTAAGGAAAGGTCTACCAAGAATAATAGGACATGAAGGATTGCAATCTATATCAAGAAAGATAAAATCTACGGGCACATAATTCCTATTTGCAACAATAAGAAAATCATTAATTCTTCCCATAGGCCTTTTAATAGTGGAATCCACAAGATGCAAGTTTAGAGAGCAATCATCAAAGTCACAGAAATCTAGCAAATCACACAAAGTTTTGGGAATAGTAGAGACACTAGCACCCAAATCACACAAAGTATGAAACTAATAATCTTTAATTTTAATTTTAATAGTAGGTTCCCACTCATCATAGAGTTTTCTAGGGATAGAAACTTTCAACTCAAGTTTTTCTTCATAAGATTGCATCAAGGCATCAACAATGTGTTCGGTAAAGGCCTAATTTTGACTATAAGCATGAGGAGAATCTAGCACGGATTGCAACAAGGAAATACAACCAATTAAAGAGAAATTTTCATAATTAAATTCCTTGAGATCCAAAATAGTGGGTTTAGAAACATCTAGGTTTTTATTTCTTTCAATCCCAATATATCAATTTCATCATCAAGATCTAGAAACTCCAAATTCTTAGAACGCCTTCTAGGTAAAGGAAGATCATAATCAGTTTTATCAAGATTCATATTGCAAAACAAAGATTTAATGGGGGATACATCAATAACTTTTAGATCTTCATCTTGATTTTATAAGGAATTGGAAGAACACGCTTTAATAAAGGCATCTTTGGAAGCACGCATCCTAGCGGTTCTTTCTTTGCACTCATCAATGGAAATTCTCATGGCTTTGAGAGACTCATTGATATCATGCTTAGGAGGAATAGATCTAAGTTTAAAGAATGAAATTCAAGAGAAATTCTATCAACGTTCCTAGCCAAATCATCAACTTTAAGCAATTTCTCTTCAAGCAAAGCATTAAAATTCTTTTGTGAATTCATAAACTCTTTAACACTACTCTCAAATTCAGAGGGCATCTTATTAAAATTTCCATAAGAGTGGTTGTAGGAATTTCCATAATTATTAGAAGGATTACTAGGATAAGGCCTAGGATATTCATTTGATATTAAAATCACGTTCCCAAAGGTTTCATTCCGTTTGGACTCCATTTGATATTCCGTTTCTTCGAAACACTGAAATAGGCAAACAACAGCAATTCTGGGCTGGGCCTCCGGTTAATAGGTTAGTCCCAAAAATAATATAAAAGTGGAAAATAAAGCCCAATATAGTCCAAAACAGTAGATAAAGTAGCATGGAGCAATCAAAAATTATAGATATTTTTGAGACGTATCAGTCAGCACACGGAATATGTTGGCAATGTAACACATAGAGTAATGAACAGAATAATTGCTATCACTACATGCATATATGGCTGGTGGAAAGTTCTATGGTTACAGTTCTGCATAAAGCCAATTTTTCCCTACAACAAAGGAATAAATTTTGTTTAACTATAATGGTGGTTGTTAAACATTGAGAAGGTTCCTCCAACTCAATCCCAGTTAAACATCATCATTAACCCAATCAAACTATATTTAGAGTGATGAGATCAACATGATAATCCAAGAACCAGATACTCAAGATGTCCATAACCGGGGACACGGCTAACCATTATTAGTTTATACACTCTGCAGAGGTTTGCGCACTGTTCCCCACAAGACTCGAATACATCCATGGTCGGAGATTCAAGACATGGTCTTTCTAAAACAATAACTCTTTACTCTGGGTGGACAGTTAAACCTACTTTCCCCTACATCTGCTAGCCCACCACTGAAAGAGGTCGTGCAACATACTCAACTACGCTAGAGCCCATAATAACTTGTGGCTGCACACGGAAGTTTCTAGCATGAATAATCCTATGATCCGTTTGAGCCTTGGTGGCGGACCGTAGGATGATCACACGGGTACTTCAGGATATCCTTGGAAAACACTGGATTCTCAAGGTGCCCTGACAACCACTGGGTACTCCAGGGTGCCTCAAGCAATCCACCCAGATGTGTATTTAAGTAGCCAGCTTAAGTTAACCATTAATTAGCAATACTCACATCTGTCATGGATACACTCACCCAAACCACGTCTATGAGCATAGCATAGCAATATAGACATAACATAGAAGTAACTCCCAAAGGTTTGATAATAAACAGGGTGATAGGTTCTACCTCATCACCTACTTCCCAAAACCCACATGTTAAAACAGATCCTAACCATGCAGTGTTTGAGGGTTGATCTAATGCAATAAAAACTGGGTAGTAAAGAGGTATGATCAAAGTGTTACTTGCCTTGCTGATGATCCGTGAAACCTACAGACTCGTAGTAGCACGCTTCGCACTCTGGGTACTCTATCGCAAACAAACAATAACATACAATAAGCACTCAACTAGAAACACCAATGTCGGTGTCAAAACTGGCGGATCTCGAGTAGGGGGTCCCGAACTGTGCGTCTAAGGCTAATGGTAACAAGAGGCGGGGGACACGATGTTTGCCCAGGTTTGGGCCCTCTCTATGGAGGTAATACCCTACTTCCTGCTTGATTGATCTTGATGATATGAGTATTACAAGAGTTGATCTACCACGAGATCGTAGAGGCTAAACCCTAGAAGCTAGCCTATGATTCTGATTGTTCTCGTCCTACGGACTAAACTCTCCGGTTTATATAGACACCAGAGGGGGCTAGGGTTACACAGAGTCGGTTACAGAGAAGGAAATCTACATATCCAAATTGCCAAGCTTGCCTTCCATGCAAAGGAGAGTCCCACCCGAACACGGGACGAAGTCTTCAATCTTGTATCTTCATAGTCCAACAGTCTGACATAAGCATATAGTCTGGCTGTCTGAGGACCCCCTAATCCAGGACTCCCTCAACGGGTAGAACTCAAAGAAAATATATCTAACCACAAAGTTCAACTGAAGTACTCCAGTTTTCAAAAAGAATCAAATCAAACGGAGCAACGAAACTCAAACTACGAAAGAAACAAGATCCATTACTAATCTGCACTAAAGTCAAATTTTACAGTACCAAAATCTTGTTCAAGTTGGTTAAACAGAAACAGGGCTTTGAGACGAAGATCCAGGCGCTTGAATCGCTTGATTACGATAAACGAGCGAAAGATAAACTAAAACGAAAATCTGGGCAGAAATCACGATCGAAAATAATCACGGAAAAACCCTGGAAAAAGAAAATCGACGAATGACTAACGAATCTAACATTCGCCGCTCATGGCTAACGGTGAACACCGTTCGTTAAAACGAACGTATGGACGAAAGTCTACTATTAAACTAAACCGGAAAAAACCGATCTATATAAAAAAACCTAGGGTTTTCGAAAAAACCAAGAGGTTTTATAATGAAAACCAGCGGCGGCGGGCGGCTACCTCGACGAGGTCTCAAGGGGGTCACGGGCGGCTCCGGCGGGGTTAAGGCGGCGGCGGCGAGTGGATCCGCGACGGGCGGCGGAACGGGCGGCGGTGAGGCGGCGGCTGGGTTGGGCCCCTCGGCTTATAAAGGCCGGCCGGGCTAGTGTCCAGGTCGGACACGGCCCGGTTAGGTCAGTTCGTTTTTTTAAATATTCCGACGCGTAGAAAAACGATTAAAAGAAATACTAAATGGACTCCAAAAATCCTGAAATAAACTTTCTCCATCCTCTAAAAATATAGCGGACATAGTGAACATTTATTTGGGCCTCTAATGCAATTTTGAAAAACGCATTTTTTTCCTAATTCAAATAAAATAACGATAAAACTCCAAATAAAGAACTTATTTGATTTTAATATTTTCCCTTCAATATTTCTTTATTTTGGAGAAGTCATTTTATCCCCTCTCTTTTATTTCATATAAGAAATATTCGAAGAGAAAAATAATTAAAACCAAATGATCCTCTTTACAAAATTTGAGAAAACTCAAATATGAAAATAACGAAATACCCAACTCTCTCCGTGGGTCCTTGAGTCATAAAATTTCTAGGATCAACCAAAAATGCACTAAAATATGATATGCAATGATGATCTAATGTATAACATTCCAAATTGAAAATTTGGGATGTTACATGTTTCCTTACCAAGTTCCACTTACCAAAGGCGCTTCTCTCCCCGGCAACAGCGCCAGAAAAGAGTCTTGATGACCCACAAGTGTAGGGGATCTATCATAGTCCTTTAAATAAGTAAGAGTGTTGAACCCAACGAGGAGCAGAAGGAAATGACAAGCAGTTTTTAGTAAGGTATTCTCTGCGAGCACTGAAATTGTACGCCACACCCCTCCCGATCAACAGGACCCCGTTTCGACCATATGAGGTCCAACAGAGTCTGCTTCTCCGCTCTGACGCTGCACTTCTCCCGATGAACAGATCCTGCTTTCGACCATGGCCGGTCGAACACAAGGCCGTTTCCTCCGTTCTGCGGTACACCGGGCCTTATTTCCATCGACTGTTCCGTCCAAGCCCTCCCTATGAACACGACGATGCATTCCGTTCCGACCCAGCCGGTTGGCTCCTCATGAACACGATGATGACACAGTTTTTCCATTCCCACCTAGCCATGTACACGAGCCCTAAGTAGGATTGGGAACATGTGGTTATGCTTTGTAGTTCTTGTGGTAGGAACCTATGACCTTTGATCACACCGGGAATATTCGTTATGTCATATATTGCTTAGCCATGCTTGTACTCGGGGATTGGTATGTGTGCTCCATGCAAGTTATGAGAGATAATAATTTTTGGGCAACATAAGGTGGCAACTTTAATACACATCTGGGTGGATTGTTTGGGGCACCTGGAGTAACCAGTGCTTGCCCAAGGGGTATCCCAGAGTACCCGTGTGATTACCCTAGGTCCGCCACCCAGGCTCAAAGGGATCATAAGATATTTCATGCGTAGAAACTTCCGCGTGCAGCCACAAGCCATTATGGGCTCTGTCATAGTTGAGTAAGTTTTGTGACCTCTTTTCGTGGTAGACTAGCTGATGTAGGGGAAAGTAGGTGTACCGGTCTACCCAAGGTTTGGAGGAAATAATTCAGAAAGGCTATGTCTCGATCTTTCGAGCATGTAGGTGGTCGAGTCTTGTGGGGAAAAGTGCGCAAACCTTTGCAGAGTGTACAAACTAATCATGATTAGCCATGTCCCTGGTTATGGACAACTTGAGTATCTATAAGTGAATTATTGGTTGATCTCATCACTCTATTTAATGAAATTATTGGGTTACTAATAACTTGGGATTTTTGGATTGAGTTGGAGGAACCTTCTCAATAATGGAATTTTAATTTAGTAGTAAATAAAAATTTATTCCTTTATTGTTGGAAAAAATTAGCTTTATGCAGAATTAAACTTAGAGCCTCCACTAGCCAGATATGCCTGTAGTGATAGACATTGTTCATTCTTATTCTATGGTGTGAAATTGCTAGCATATTTCATGTGCTAACTTACACGGCTGCAACGTCTCATGTTGCAGACTTTTCCGACAAGGATTAAAGGTGCGATGGGTCGTTGTTCTACACTCAGTTTGCCATGTAGTTGGATGGACTCATTTACCTTTGATGCTTCCGTAGTTATTTTTATTTAGATGGCCTTTGGCCATAATATTGTAATAAATACTCTTTTGAGGACCTTGATGCAATAAAGTGTGTGATTGAACTCTGTTATAATTCCTCAAGTATTGTGTGTGTCAGCATACCGATCCAGGGATGACACTAAAGCATAGAGACTTCGATCCATTTGGGTCGGGTCGCTACAAGATGGTATCAGAGCACACGGTGACTGTAGGACGCGACCACTAGGAAATGGAAAACCATAGGAAGAAAACTCTATTTTATGATTTCCTTATATATCTGTTGGTCTGTACACTTCTCTATTCATTTCTATCTCTTCTCTACTTCAATAAAATAGTTGTTGAACCCCATCACCAAGTTGCTCAGCCCGATGAGACCATGACCTATGAAGACAAGATTGACAAAGAAGAAGCTAGATTTGACATTGATTTGAGGAGATTTAGTCCAGACCACCACAACCAAGTTGAGTCCAACTATGATTTGCGGTAGTATGAAGGGATCATATCTCTTGTGGATATGACCTTACCTGTAGGTTTTACTTGTGTGGTGTGATCTGTGTGAATTGCTTGATTTGAAGTTTTCTTGCTATCATATGCATAAGGATAGTGATTTCTCTCATCAGGCCCTTATTCTATTCTAATTTCTCATCCACTCTAAATTAATGAGATGCCTCCGAGACGTGACCCAGAATTCCCACTAGAACTTACCTAGTTGATCCAGAACCAGAATGCCCTCATGCAGATGCTCATCCATAATCAGAACCAGAACAACAACCCACCGCCACCACCCCCGGTCGACAACCTTACCCGTTTCCTGAAGTTGAACCCACCCCTGTTCTCTAGCAGCATGGAGCCGCCGTCGTAGATGACTGGCTTCACAAGATCGGAAGGGAGCTGACCACCGCAGGATGCACTGACACTGAGAAGGTGCGCTTTGCCGCACATCAACTGGATGGACCAGATGCTTCGTGGTGGGAGAATTACACCACCACATTCCCCATAGCCAATGTGACTTGGGATTAGTTCCAGCAGACGTTTCATACCGCACATGTTTCAGCTGGAGCTATGAGTCTAAAGAAGCGTGAATTCCGCAACTTACACCAGGGAAATCATTTTGTTGGTTATTATGTGGAGGAATTCGGCAAGTTATCCAGGTATGCTCCTGGAGACATGGTTGATGATGCAGCTAAGTAGGAGAAATTTCTAGAGGGACTAAACGATGATCTGGGACTTCAGTTGACCATAGCTACCTTTAATAATTATCAAGAGTTGGTCAACAAGGCTCTCATTCTGGAAGGCAAGCAGTAACAAGTAGAGAATCGCAAGAGGAAGTACGGACAGGGAAAGTACAACTCTGGAGTTTAGCAGAAGCCCTGCTATACCCCGTACTCGGGAAATAATGGATCAGGATCCGGCAAGTATGGTGGACGCACTCACCATAACCATGGAGGACATTCACATCATGGAGGGAATGGACACAACCATAATGGCCATAGAAATGTCAATAGGAATGGAGGACACATCAATCAGAATCGTTCCAGCCCCGCAACACTCACAAAGAATGATCTGAGTCAGATTACCTGTTTCAAGTGCAGGATGACCGGACACTACGCCACTGAATGTCCTGAGGAAAAAAATGGG
Organism: Aegilops speltoides; assembly: GCA_021437245.1. NCBI lineage: Eukaryota > Viridiplantae > Streptophyta > Magnoliopsida > Poales > Poaceae > Aegilops > Aegilops speltoides. Next base: position 93,257,012 of record CM038145.1, on the reverse strand, counting down.
AATGGCAATGGAAGCTCTGGAAAGAAGCCCAATCCTTTCACCAGAGGTTAGGTGAATCACGTCAATGTGGAGGAAATTGACAAGTAGCCCGACACAGTTGTTGGTAAGTTTTTGATTAATGCATTTACAGCCCTTGTTCTTTTTGACACTGGTGCATTCATTCATATCAAGGGAGTTTGTGGATAAGTTTAAGTTGCCAACCGTAGCCCTTAAAACACCAATGTTAGTGAGTTCCCCTAGAGAAGAGTCTATGGCTAGTCGGGGATGTTTTCAGCTGCCATTGACCATAGGAATACATGTGTTCCCCACAGACCTCAGTATCCTAGAATCCCAAGGATTGGACGTGATCCTAGGTATGGATTAGCCATCCAAGGACGAGGGAAACATCGATTGTGCTAGTAAGTCTATTCTTCTCACCACCCTAGAGGGGAAACGGATCAAGTATGTGTCGAGGAATATGCCAAGGAGGACTCAAGTGAATTCTCTTTCGGGAGTTATTCAGGAGAAAGTACCAGTTGTGAAGGATTATCTCGATGTATTCCCCGAGGAATTGCTCAGCATGCCACCAGATCAATATATTGAGTTTTTGATTGAGTTGTTGCCAGGCACTGGACCAATATCCAAGAGAGTATTCATGGAGTTCTTGGATAAGTTTGTTGTGGTATTCATTGATAACGTATTGATTTACTTGAAGAATGAAGAAGAACACATGGAACATTTGCGCTTGGTTCTTGAGAAGCTCAGGGAACATCAGTTATATGCCAAGTTCAGCAAGTGCGAATTTTGGTTGAAGGAAGTCGGATTTCTCGGACATGTCATATCAGGAGAAGGAATATCAGTAGACCCTTCCAAGGTGGAAGCCGTCACTGAATGGAAGGCACCTACCACAGTCGGAGAGATACGCAGTTTTCTTGGACTCATAGGATATTATTGGAGGTTTATTGATAATATCTCCAAGTTTGCGAAGCCCATGACAGAGTTATTGAAGAAAGACACCAAGTTTAATTGGACCGACAAATGTGAGGCTAGTTTTCAGGAGTTGATGAAACGTTTGGTTACAGCCCCAGTGCTAATTCTTTCGAATATACGCAAGGATTTCCAAGTATATTGCGACACTTCTCATCAGGGACTTGGAGGTGTTCTTATGCAAGGAAGAGTTGTTTCATATGCCCCACGTCAGCTTCGACCTCATGAGCTGAATTATGCCACGCATGATTTAGAGTTAGCTGCCGTAGTGCACGCACTCAAGACCTAGAGACATTGGAAATCATTGTGATATTTACACAGATCACAAGAGTTTGATGTACATCTTCATGCAGAAGGAGTTGAACCTCAGGCAAGGGAGACAGTTGGAGCTCATAAAGGATTATGACATGAGATTGCATTATCACCCAGGAAAGCCCAATGTTGTGGCGGATTCATTGAGCCGCAAGAGCTATGTTAATACCCTCATAGCAGGAAGTTTACCCCAAGAGTTAGCCGATGATCTCAGAGGCCTTCAATTTGAGATAGTTCCGAGAGGATATGTTGCAGCATTGGAAATTCAGTTTACTTTGTTGGGAAGTATCCGAGAAGCCCAGAAGTTGGACAAAGGAATTGCGGAGATAAAGAAAAGAATGAATCAAGGAAAGGCATAAGGTTTTCGTGAGGATGAATACGGAACCTTATAGTTTGAGCAGCGTATTTATGTGCCAAATGAACCATAGATCAGGAAGTTGATTCTTCAGGAGGCTCATGATTCGCCTTATTCGATATACCCGGGCAACACCAAGATTTATTTAGACTTGAAGGAAAATGTCTGGTGGATAGGTATGAAGAAGGATATTGCCAAGTATGTAGCAGTATGTGACGTATGTGAGAGAGTTAAGGCAGAGCATCAAAAACCAGTAGGATTACTTCAGCCCTTGACGATACCCGATTGGAAATGGGATAAGCTTGGCATTGATTTTATTACCGGATTGCCCAGGACTCGTTCAGGATATGATTCCATCTGGGTTATAGTTGATCGCTTGACCAAGGTAGCTCACTTCATCTCCGTGAAAACCACATAACAAGTGCTAGGTTGGCCAAGATATACATGACCAGGATCATATGTCTGCATGGAGTTTCGAGGACCATCGTATCAGATAGAGGAACACAGTTTACCTCAAAATTTTGGAATCAATTACATGAAACTTTGGGTACCAGGCTAGAGTTCAGTACAACCTTTCATCCGTAGACAGATGGGCAGACCGAGAGAGTCAATCAGATTCTGGAGGACATTTTGAGAGCTTGTGCGCTAGATTATGGATCTAGTTGGGATGATAATTTGCCTTATGCAGAGTTCTCATGTAACAACAACTATCAATCTAGGTTGAAGATAGCCCCTTTTGAAGCCTTGTATAGAAGGAGGTGCAGAACACCATTGATGCGGGATGGATTTGGGGATCGTAAACTGTTCGGGACCGATTTAATCAGAGATTCAGAGGAGAAAGTCAAGTTGATCTGTGATAGATTCAAGATAGCCCAGTCCAGGCAGAAGAGTTATGCTGATACTAAATGTAAGGAGGTAACCTATGAAGTCGGAGATAGAGCATATCTTTGCGTGTCGCCACTTCGAGGACTTAAATTATTTGGAGTCAAAGGAAAGTTAGCACCACGATTTGTGGGGCCATATAGAGTTTTGCGCAGAGGAGAAGTTGCAATCAGCTGGAGTTACCCGAAGCCCTATCTGGAGTTCATGATGTGTTTCACGTTTCCCAGTTGAAGAAGTGCCATGCGGAGATGGATGATATTCCTCTAAGAGATACAGTGCCCCTGGAAGCAATTCAGTTGGAGAGTGACCTGACTTATGAGGATAAAGCGGTCAAGATTCTCGAGTTTGCCAATAGAGTTACCCGCAGCAAGGTCATCAAGTTTTGCAAGGTTCAATGGAGTCACCATACCGAGCAAGAAGCCACCTGGGAACAAGAAGAAGACCTCCGACAGGACCACCTACACCTTTTTGCTAGCCAACCCGAATCTCGAGGGCGAGATTCATCTTAAGGGGGGTAGGTTTGTAACATCCCAATTTTCAATTTGGATGTTTATAATTAGATCATTCATATGCATCCATGATTTATGCATTTTTCTCCGTTGGTTTTCATTTGATCAAGATCCAAGGGACTTTATGCAACTCAAGGACTAACAGAGAGACTTGGAAGTTTCTCTAAAATCCGCCTTTGAAATTTCAAAATTGGGATTTTGGATCAAATTTGGTTTCACTAAAATTCACTTCCGTTATTTCAAAAATAAATAAAGAGAGAAGATAAAAGGACTTCTTCAAAAACAGAAAAGAAATACTGGAAAATTGAATTTGAAATCAAAATATATTTATTGGGTTTGTTTTGCAATTTATTTTGTTGCATATTTTATTAGCGTAGCGAAATTGTTCTAAGGAAGTTCGCAAGGTCATATATAAGACCATATAATTATGTGAACATTTTTCTTCAGATCTAAATAATAATTCTGAGAGAGCGAAGAATTTGCATCAAAGACAACCATAATGACCAACATGAGCGCTTGAAACTGCAACCGTTAACACATCTCGCCCCACTTGACTCTGGACCTCCCCTGCCCTATAAAAGGTACCCCTGAGGATGCCCTCTCACCCTGCTTCTTCACGCCGAGAAAGCGCTCTCCCTCTCCCCCCCCAGACGTCGGCAATTGCTCATCGGAGTTCAGCAGTGCCGCCGCTGTCCGTGGACGTTTTTGACGGCGACGAGGTGACCTGGACCCGATCTGTTGTCTATTATTCCTAAAGTTATGCCGCACATCTCACTGACATATCTTCCCTTCCTTTAACTAGCCGGAGCACGCTCCCCACGGCTCACACAACCGACCGGAATTCGGTGCAACTCCGGCGGCCTTCCACCACTTATACATAAAGAGGCCGAGGCAGGGACCTTGTCTAGAGAACTGACCTGGAGCTCCTCTATGCCGTTCAACTTTCGTTGACATCTGAGAACAATTCCTCCCACTCCGGCGAATCTCTGACAAGAACTCCGGTGAACTCTCCCTCCCTCCTGTAGATCCTCTCTATTTTTTAACTAAAAAAACAAAGGGGTATGGCCCTGTCAGAAGTTTACATGTGGCAGCTTAGTGTTTAATCCAGTAACTCAATTTCAGAAAATGCCCAAACTTTGAAAAATTGTATCTCTCAGACTGTATGTCCGATTTCGACAAATAAGATAACCTCGGATTTGTTGGAGCATGTAGTTTTTTATAAGATTACCCTTTTGAGCAAACTAAAATTTAGTTTTAATTTAAATAGTAAATTGGGTACTTTGGCTCTATCTTTTATTCCTTAAATCATATGAAAACATTTTATATATGAAAATTGGCCTTTGGAACCATACCAGTCTGCTAGAATTCATAGAATAAATTTAAGGCAAGGTTTAGTTGCTATTTAAACCCAACAACTTAATATTGACTTCCTACATGTAGTAGCATCATTATTTCAATTTTTGATCCTTTCAAATTTGAGCGATTCAAATTTGAATTCGAACTACGTTAGGCCATATCTTGAGTTTCTTCTGTTAAGATCAAAACCGTATATTTTTACTACTGTTAAAATTACATTATGTACATAAACTTTATTTGGTTGTTTTTGGTGTTTTTTGAAGTATTTTATTCGTTCTCTTTTTGATTCTTTTTGCTTGATTGCTTATGAGTGTCAATGCTTGCTTCGTTAGATCATCCGAAATGCGAGGCTTGCTACTATGAATCGTTAGAGTTCAGCAAACGTCAGCAAGGCAAGTTCACACTTTGATCATACTTTTCAATACCCAGTTTTACTATGCATTAGTTTCACCCTCAAAGATTGCATTAGTAGGATTGGGAACATGTGATTATGCTTTGTAGTTCATGTGGTAGGAACCTATGACCTTTGGTCACCCCGGAAATATTCGTTATATCATATATTGCTTAGCAATGCTCGTAGACGGGGATTGGTATGTGTGATCCATGCAAGTTGTGAGAGATAATAGTTTTGGGACAACATAAGGTGGCAACTTTAATACACATCTGGGTGGATTGTTTGGGGCACCTGGAGTAACAAGTGCTTGCCCAAGGGGAATACCAGAGTACCCGTGTGATTACCCTAGGTCCGCCACCCAGGCTCAAAGGGATCATACGATATTTCATGCCTAGAAACTTTCGTGTGCAACCATAAGCCATTATGGGCTCTGGCACTGTTGAGTAAGTTGTGTGACCTCTTTCCGTGGTAGACTAGCTGATGTAGGGGAAAGTAGGTGTACCGGTCTACCCAGGGTTTGGAGGAAATACTTCAAAAAGGCTATGTCTCGATCTTTCGATCATGGAGGTGGTTGAGTCTTATGGGAAAAAGTGCGCAAACCTCTGCAGAGTGTACAAACTAATCATGATTAGTCGTGTCCCCGTTTATGGACAACTTGAGTATCTAGAAGTGAATTAGTGGTTGATCTCATCACTCTATTTAGTGAAATTATTGGGTTACTAATAACTTGGGAATTTTGGATTGAGTTGGAGGAACCTTCTCAATAATGGCATTTTAATTTAGTAGTAAATAAAAATTTATTCCTTTGTTATACGGAAAAAATAGCTTTATGCAGAATTAAACTTAGAGCCTCCACTAGCCAGATATGCATGTAGTGATAGATATTGTTCATTATTATTCTGTGGTGTGAAATTGCTAGCATATTCCATGTGCAGACCTACACGGCTGCAGCATCTCATGTTGCAGACTTCTCCGACGAGGATTAAAGGTGCGATAGGTCGTTGTTCTACACTCAGTTTGCCATGGAGTTGGATGGACTTATTTACCTTCGATGCTTCCGCAATTATTTTTATTTAGATGGCCATTGGCCATATTATTTTAATAAATACTCTTTTGAGGACCTTGATGTAATAAAGTGTGTGATTGAACTCTATTATAATTCCTCAAGTACTGTGTGTATCAGCATACCCATCCAGGGATGACACTTAAGCATAGAGACTTTGATCCATTTGGTTCGGGTCGCTACCACTGGATTAGTGTATATTTGTACTATTTGAATGGTGTTGCATCAGCGTATGGACATATCTAAAGTGTGACAAGCTTTCCCAGATATGTGCTCAAGAAAACTACTACCTATTTTTCTAAATACTAGACGTTTGGGTACATTCAACTGAACTACGAAAACGTCTTATATTAAGGAACAGAGGGTGTAGAGTTCACTCAAATTATGCCGGTAAAGCTAGTCACACCTTTGTTAAAATTAATGTTCATTATGTTATCGGAGGAGGTCTGTATGTTTGTCTCTAATGCTTGTCGACTAAATACCTGACATCATGATGTAATGTTAAGTCATTTCCTTTTGTACAGTGTCACTGAACTGTCAAGGCGGTGATGGCATTTTATTTTAGTTGAACTGCACAAAATATGCTTAAAAGAAGAGGAATGGTTCAATTTTTCAGAAAAAACTATGTATGCCTTCCTGACATCTGTCGTTGTTGACTTATTTGTTCCTTCAAATAGGAAGTTAGAAACAGTCTTGCTACCTTTTCCCATTAAGAAAATTAAATGCTTATATTTGTTAGTCTATGCTTCAACTGGTGCCACTTTTATAGTAATCACACCTTCAATATCTATGCAAACAGGGATGCTCGATTTTAGTGGAACTGCACAAAAAGTCCAAATGGTTCAACATTAGGAGCATGTTTTCTTCCAAACCTTTATATCCAATTGGTGGCACTATGAGTTGTTCATTACGAAGGTACATGGTTTGCTACTATCTTGATACTCTTTTTGTACTGTCACTAGATAGTAATACTAGTGGTTTGCATGTGAATTTATTGGCAGGGTGGACCTACATTGGAGGTGCAGGACAGGATTCAATGACTGGATGCTCAATTTTGGTTGTATCGATTTCACCTCTTCCATCACTGCGAACATGGATATCCTTGGTCTGATGAAGAATAGGTGCTATCTTTCTGCTCTGAACCAGCAAATCAAGTCAGTATGAAATTGTCCAGGGCAAAACAAGACTCTATCAAATTGTCCAGTGCAAAACATGACAGATGCTAAGCGGAAGAGACGTGTTTAAACCGAAAATACAAGGTGGGGTATATGTTTACTAGCTGCTTGATATTTGTGCAGACAGAGATGTCTTCCCGTTGCTATTTGGCAAACAAACAAAGTGACTGCAATTTTGGTTGAACTGCACAAGAGAATAGTATAGTCACTGCATACAGTGCCATTTGAAAATAGACACAGAAAGATTGGATAGTCACTTCATGGACTGCAGTAAAGTAGTACTGTACTATTTATTGGCCAACACTAGGTGCTTCATTGCTTTGGTCTGATTATACAATGGGCATCATTTTGCCTAAATTAAAATTTGTGTTCCGAAAATAGTCTCGACGTGTGATCGAGAGAAGACCAAATCATATTGTAGTGGATGTTCCTCCATCATGTGTGGTTCATTCTCATCGTTCCAACTGTTGGTGAAACCACTTACGTTTGCAAGAGGAATTGTAGACTTCACATACAAATTTGTCTTTCACTCTGTAATGAATGTTGGCCAAGAGAAGCATCCATGTTAGTAGGAAGAACATATATTTTTTCTAGAACTTTGCTTTTGGAGCTACATATTTGTATATGATCTGTGAATCATTGAGATGCATTAACATGTTGATCTTATGTATGGGAATCATACTAGTTGGTTTTGAATTTGGGCTACTAATGTGAACATATTACAATGCTAGGCACGTGAGTCTCGTGTGAACATTTCGAACGGATCGGCTCATACTGCTGTGCACATCATGATCCTTATTTCCATGTTCTCAGTGTTTACAAGTTACTAACAGTTCCTTATTTCTGTTCGCTTAGTGCTTACAAGTTACTGATCGATCACTAGCTAGCCTACTAATGCGCTCCTGGCAGTTTTAGTTGCGACGCAAGATCCAAAGTGGCAGATTTTTGAATAAAAATGCCTACCTCTGAAGAAACTGACAAGCTGCTGTGAAGAAAATGCCATGCGAATCTGAAGAAACTGCCAGCAAAAACGTTCGCAAATGCCTTATCTCCCAACGAACGTTCATCAGCTAATATGATCCTACACGTACACGATCCGACCTACTCGATCCTACACGTACACTATCCGACCTACTCGATCCTACACGAATAAATAGCAGATCACACATGTACTACCTCCTTTCCGGATTGCAGGTCTCAATTCAAAGAACGACCTACTCGATCCTACAAGAATAAATAGCGGATCACGCACGTACTAGCTTCTTTCTGGTTTGCAGGTCTTACTTCAAAAATCTCACCAACCAAGGTAGATGATGAGTGGTGGAATCATTTTTGACAAGGAGGGAAGACCTCATCTGGATGATTCGAGTGCACTCGTTTGACCATCATGTCGGTGTGCGACCCAGCACAGACGGGACACACCACTAACGGGACGGGATAGCACAGTCATAATTTCAGTTTTCTAGTTTTCCACGGCAAGCTGGCGTGCTAAGGCTGGTTGTAATGAGGTGTATCATATAGTAGTATCATGCATATAATACTAGTGTATGATACTACCTCCCTAATGCATAGTATCATATAGTAGTATCATGTAGTACTCTATTTATTGCCATGCATGACACATAGTAGCATAGCATTTATTATGATACGGTATCATGGTATGATACTCAACCCTCTCTTTCTTCATTTAATTCTATGACACCTCATCAAAATTGCCTAGTTTGCATGCATGATACTAGATATGATACTACCATTACGACCAGCCTAAGCCATGCCTGCTTATGCATTGAATTCCGAGGACCGCGATGACTATCGCGTTTCTTGCGACACGCTGGTTCGCCTGTCTTCCGCCTATAATTACTGTTTCCTGGCCTTCTCCGATGGCACCATCACCCAACTCACCCTATCCTCATAAGCCCCCCACCGGCCCGACATCGCTCGCCCCTTATCCTCGATCTCGCCACGTCCGTCATGCCCTCGCCCGTCCGTGATAGGCAACGCCGGAACTAGTGTTCGGTTTTTCACCGGAATTCAGACGGAGGGAGGAGGCATTCTATCGGTCTTTAGATGGCAATGCGGAGTATGAGGAGTTGTTGGAGCACGACCGCCTGGCGGAGGAGCAGTGTATCGCTGATTTGCACCACCAGCAGGACATGGAGCAGTAGCGCACCGACGCTCTGAGTCGCGAGCAGAGCACCCTCAACTGGGCCGACTACATGGAGGCCGGCGCCCGACAAATTGCCCTGGAGGCTGTCGGGCATGCACGTTCGCGACGCCGAATTTTACTACCAGCTCGTCAAGTGGGTTTCCCGCTTTGAAGACGAAGCTTCGGTGGAACACGCCGACATGGAAAGGGCTAACACGCGCGAGCAAAGCGCCCTATCGCACCTCTAGCAAGTCCGAGGCGAGGCGGAGGAGGCCGGTGCCGGCGTTTAGCGTGTACCGCAGATGGCAATCGGCATCATCTAGTTAGCTAAGAGTAAGTTAGTACTTGTACACCACTAGAGTATTAGTGGGAGTAGATAGTTAACTTGGCTATGATGGTTGTCAACGTGGAAGTTCAGTACTCTATATCTGGATCAGACCTATTACTTTGCTGTGAATGTTGAACTTTCTGGTTGAACATATGGAATGGGCTGTTATTTTTTGAAATGGGTTGTATTTGTCCGCCACGGGTTTAGAGGCTGACTTGTGGGCCTACTAGGTTGACGCGTACACATTCAGGAGATGATTGTACGTGGAGAGGATGATAGCAGGGACCCACCAAGGTCACGGTAGTACGCAAGCAAGTGCCTCCTTATTTCAAGCCAATAAAAAATGGCTCCTCCTAATGGATTTCTGACATCTGGGTCCCATGCCATTGTCAACGTAGTTAATAAACGAGAGAATTGCACAACGAGCGGCTGACACCAAGGACCCAGCAGCTCACCCAGTTATTTTTGTTTTGGGTTAATTTGATAAATGACACTCCAAATCTGGTGATTCCGAGAAATGCCACTGCAATTTCCAAACTTTGAAAAATGCTATTTCCAGTGGAATTTTTCAAAGTCTGGAGTGGCATTTTTCAAAGTTTGCAAAAATTGCAGTGGCATTTTTCAAAGTTTGGAAATTGCAGTGGCATTTTTATGAATTGCCATAATTAGAGGGGCATTTATTTAATTTTTTTGAGACGGAAGCAGAGTGTCAACTGGGCTGTGCGGGGCACTCTGGCCTGTCTAGATATCCTTTTCTTTTATGTTTACCACAGACCAGCCCAGTAGTTTTTTTCTTTCTGAAAATGGCTATCCCAGTTTATTTGTGCTTTGTCAAGTAAGTCGCTTTGTCAGGCTTGTTGGGCTGCAAATCTTTCAAGACGAGGAGAGCTTCATTCGGCTGGCCCAGAAAATGGCGTATCAGTAATAGGAAATGGACTGTACATTTTTAAAACACATCAAACCGACAATTAGTTTCAAATTTCTTTGTTTTTGCATTTCGAGATTTTAAATTCCATTGATTTTTATGCATGGACAATTTATTGGATTTTATATTGATATACATTTATTTTTAAAATCAGTTTGGATGTGACTCGAAATTTTGGGATCAAACAGTACGGACCGCATCAAAATATGCAAAATTTCGTATAATTTTTTAACTGTGGCCACAATATGGGGTGTAATGCTAACAAAAAGAATATGGGCTCCAAAAAAACCTTAAGAATTAGCAAATGGGTTGTAAATTATGAAAAATAATGGCAGATGGGTTGTATGCCGTTTTCCATGATTTGAGGCTTTCCGAAAAAGGTTGACGACAAGCAAAGGATCGTTGGATGTCCATCCAATGACCGTCGTGCTTCTTCAATCTCTGCTCTTCCTGCTCCAACCACTCAAACAAGCGTCGGCAGGACTGTTCGCTCCTCCTCCCGCTGTGTGTAAGCACCGCAGCCCTCACAGCCCCACCGCATTCCCATCGCTGGCCTAGCCATCCCTCTACTCACCCACACCGTTGTTATTCTTCGCGACGGCAGACAAACCAAGAAACCTCGACTTCTCCACGGGGAAACAATCGCCGAGTCTTCCCGGCTTCGTCGCTCCTTCCTAGGCCTCGCCGCCATCCATCGCCCGGTGCTCTCGGCGCGTGTGGTCAATATGGTCAACGAACGACATCCGCCGGAAGTGGATCAGACGTGGAGAGGCCGATACCGGGTCCATGGCGCACGCAAGGAAATGCCTCCTTATTACGCCGCAAAATAATGATTCCTCCACCGACACCGGGACCCACCGCAAGGGCCTCTCAGATTTCACTTAAAAATGTTCGCCTCGCTGACAGGTCAGACCCACCAGCTATATCTTCGCACGCAAGGAAGTGCCTCCTTATTACGCCCAAAAAATGAATACTCCACCTGCTAGCTGGGACCCACCATAGTGGGAGGCTGACTTGTGGGCCTGCTAAGATGACGGGGACGGAGGGCTTTGTCAACTTAGTCAATATGAACGATTCTAGCTCCAGTGGCCGCATGATATCCATCCAACGGCCGTAGTGCTTCTTCAACCTCTGGTCTTATTGGTCTAGCCGCCCAAATCAGTGCCGGTTGTGCCGCGTGCTCCTGCCTCCCATGGCCGTCTGTGTTGCCGCGGAGGCTTCATCGCCCCCTACTACTCCCACCGCTGGCCAGGCCACCCTCTCACCCACACCCCCTGTTATTCTCAAGGGCGACGACAAATTTCACACCGCAGCTCAACCAGAACCCTCAGATTCTCTCGCATGGGCTTCCACCGCCGTGTCTTCCCGGCCCGCCGCCCCTTCCTAGGCCTCGCCGTTGTCCACCGCCTTGGTGCTCTTGGCGCGGCGTGGTCAACGTGGTCAAGGAACGACTTCCATCGGAAGAGTACTGTACGTGGAGAGGCTAACAAGTAGGTCCACGACAGCAGCAAGGAAGTGCCTCCTTATTATGTGCAAAATAATTATTCCTCCACCTGACAGCAGGGACCCACTGGACGGGCCACCGTATTTCACGAAAAAATGTTTCCCCCTGACTGCTGGGACCCACCAGCTACATCTTCGCACGCAAGGAAGTGCGTCCATATTACGGGCAAAAAAATGATTCGCCCCCTGACTGCTGGGACCTACCAGCTACATCTTTGCACGCAAGGAAGTTCCTGACAGTCGGAACCCACCTGGTTGTACATACTGGTCGATCGATCTGTTTGCAGGCAGCAGCGATGAACCGTGGTCATGTAAGGAAGGGCATGTGCCGTAGTAGAGGCGCGCATGTAGCATGTCACGCAGTCCCGTTAATATCATGCGCATGTATGTACAGCGGCCAGGGTGCAAGAAAGTAAATAAGGCCACATACGTACATACGGGCGGGGTCTCGAACGCCTACTTGCGCATATGTACGGCCAGTGCTCGTGTACATTGCTGGGTCGGAACGGAGAAACTGCGTCGTCGTTGTGTTCATCGGGAGCCTCCACATGTGACTGTTCATCCACGGGCTCCTGTTAATCTAGCCTCCACCACTCCTCCACCAGCTACTGTTCAACCAGCCTTCTCCACGGGGTCCTGTTCAACCACCCCTCCATGGGCTACTATTCATCCAGCCCTCCACCGGCTACTGTTCAACCAGCCCTCCACGGGGTCCTATTCATCCAGCCCTCCACGGGGTCCTGTTCATCCACCCCCAACCGGCTCAATCGGGGTCCTGTTCCTCCAGCGGCAACAGCCTCTACTACCACAGGGTCCTATTCATCCAACCCCCCACCGGGAACTATTCATCCACCCCAACAATGCTCACTGTTCATCTAGAGGCAGCATCGGTCGGCTTCAGTTAGCAGCAGTAGCGAATGAATCACTCAGGTTTAGTTAATAGCAAGGGATCGATCGGGGTTCAGTAACGTAGCTAGTGCAATCGCTCGGGTTCAGTTAGATCCCAATGCCTCGCTTGGGTTCAGTTAGAGTGCAACGCGTCGCACACACGCGCGTACGTGTATGAGAGAAATGCGCAAACCTCCGTGCATCGCTCGGCCCCAACTACCCACTATAACCGGGAACTCCCCTATATTTTCCTTACCCCCGCTTCTACCACGGGTTTTTCTGTCATGGACGGTCCAAAGAATGTCATGCAGCTGCGTCTCCGGCCCGCCCAGGAAGAAAAGCCCATTTTCTGTTATGGTTTTTTGTCATAGAAGTAGGAGCCCACCAGATCTATGATAATATCGGGTTTTGTCACAATTAGCGTCAAAGAAGTGTCATAAGCATGACAGGAAAAAAATTTCGTTCGGCCAAAAATGTCACGGATGTGTCTTTTTTTGTAGTGTGGCGCCGGGCTTGGTGGCCCATGATGCAGGGCGCCCAGGAGATTGCCCTGGCGCGGCAGCTTCAGACGCCTACGTGCCCCCTATGATGGACCTGATTTACACGCCAAGGGAAGGCCCCTGCCTGTTCCCCGAGCCAGGTCGGGTGGCAGGGACGCAAGAGGCTGAGCCTTTCCACGAGCCGCCCGGAGGCTTCGCCGATCCCTTCAACGACAACAGCCACTGGGTATAGCCGATATCTCAGGAGCTTGCTTACGCTAACCATGGACCACAGGTTAACCAGGCCACAGCAGCGGCAAGAGACCCCAGGGCGATGGCCCCGCTCCAGGCGGGAGAAGCGCGCTGGGGGGCACGCGGGGGGAGCCCGGAGCCAGGGCCTCCCACACGCCGCATGGAGCAAGGCGCTGCACGGAGGTAGGTCCTCCACCGGGGAAGGTGTCGGCGAGCCCTTCCCTCCGGCGGAGGGCCCGCAGTCGCCGAGGGCACCTCTAGCGTCCCCCTTGCCCCTTGGCATCGTCCTGGTTTCCGTACGACCCAACAGTGGTCGAGGGAGGTGCAGGGCGGGGCCCTCATCTGGCGACATGAAGCAAGGCTCACGCCTGTGAAGGTCTCCGCTCGTGACACTCTCATGTAATAATGAGTGGGGCTGTACACGCCCCGGTGTCTCCAAAGAGCCGCCCTCGGGCCTCGGGGGCTCCCTTCCACATCCTAGTGGCAGCACTTAGCTCCGCATTGGTGAGAAGACTAGTCTAGGTGCCGGATGCGGCTGTTCTTTTGCTTGCTTTCTGTAGTTGGTTTGCAACCTTTTAATGGAATTTGGAGTTCTAGCATTTCTCGATTGCCAAGTTAGTTTTTCCCTTTGTTGCTTCATTCGCCTTTTTGCCCTGGCTCAGGGGGAGCGGCAATTTCCCGCCGCTCCTACTCACGCGCCTCGTGCGGGGGCTGGGCAGGTGTGTGCATGCGCTGGGCTTGCCCGCGCTGCGAGCGCACCTCGCCAAAGCCTTGTCGCCCCAAAGCTTCGCCTTCCTTGATCTCCGTGAGGCGCCCTTGAATGTGCTCGCGATATGCGCACCCTCTTAAGTCTGTACCCCCGGGTAGCGCGATGCGCTGCACTAAGCCACGACCAACCCATGTCTGAGGGCTCGCGCAAGGAAGAGTAGGGCTTCTGTCAAGTTTTCTAACTACTCTGTAGCCTTACGACATCTACTGTGGCTAATTGAAAGTGCTAGTATCGACTAGAGGGGGGTGAATAGGCGATTTTTATGAAAGTCTTCAAAACTTAGAAGTTTCGAAGACAAACAACAGAAATGACCTAATTAATATGCAGCAGAAGATAAACTACCCTAAGCAAGCCATAGACAAGTATGCAATGATGTGAAAGTACAGGACTAATAGTAGCTAGGTAGTAAGGATCAGAATGGAAGATAGTATGAAGCCAATCAACAGTAGTAGTCAAGCAATGAAGTCAAACAGATACACAGATAGGCAATGACTTCATGAAGACAAACTTAAGTAAGGTTGGGAAGGATAGAACCAAATCGCTTGTTGAAGACATTGGGTTTGTTAGACCAGTTCCAGCTTGTTGTGACAACTCAGACGTCCGGTTAGGGAGGCTGAGATTTAACTCAAGACCGTGTCTTCACCTTACTCCCTTGAGCTAAGGACACCCAGTCCTCGCCTAATCACTCTGGTAAGTCTTCAGGGAGACTTCCAAACCTTCACAGACTTCGCTCACCGCAATCCACAATGACTCTTGGATGCTCGAACGCGATGCCTAACCGGCCGAGGATTCACAGCCTCAAGTGTAATAAGTCTTCGTGTCGTGACCGATGAAAGACTTCATGATGCCTAACACTCTTTGGCTCGGGTGTTTGGGCTTTGTCCTCGCAAGGATTTCTCTCTCTCTCAAATGCTTCGAGGTGGGTTGCTCTCAAACGACAAAAGCCGTGCACAAACTCGAGCAGCCACCAATTTATGGTGTAGGGGTGGGCAATTTATAGCCACTAGGCAACCCGACCTGATTTGTCCAAAATGACCCTGGTCACTAAGGAACCGACACGGTTCCAACGGTCGATTTCAAACACACGCAAGAACTTTACTTGGGCTACAAGCAAAGCTGACTCATCCAGCTCTGGATAAGATTTGCTCTCATTGTCTTCGCCAAGACATAGGATTTGGGTTGAGCATCACTTCACCACTCGACTTAGTTCACTTGGACCCCACTTAACAAAGACGGTGGTTCCTATGACTCAACAAAGAAGAAAAGGAAACAACGAAACCACACAGTCTTCCCGCTCCATAGTCTTCACGCAATGTCTGCTCATGTCATAGTCTTCAATATGAATATCTTCTCATACCACCATTGTCTTCAAGGTCTTCATACATTTTTAGGGGTCATCTCCGGTACGTAAACCGAATCAATGAGGGACACTACCTACATTATCCTGCAATTCTCACAAACGCATTAGTCCCTCAACCAACTTTGTCGTCAATACTCCAAAACCAACTAGGGGTGGCACTAGATGCACTTACAATCTCCCCCTTTTTGGTGATTGATGACAAACTGGTTGAAGTTTTCAATGGGGATAAAGTATGTTAAATTGTAAGGATAGGGAATTGTCTTCATAAGTAGCAAGGGCTCCCCCTGAAGATGTGCATATAAGTAATTTGCTTTTGGAATGCAAATGCACATGGCAGGTTGTACTTGTGGAGATCCGCTTCAACTTATGAAGATAATTCATCATGCATGAAATGATATAGCAAGTAGAATGACATGCATAATGAAAAATGGACGTCTGCAGAATGATCTAAGTGCGGAAGTTATCATCGCACATGCAGAATTTATCATCGCATCACAGTGAAGCAAATAAGTAGTAGATGACCATCAAGTTTAGGTGTTACAACTCAGAGAACCAAATGTTTCAAAAGCAAGAGTTGTAAGCACGAAGCAAAACATAATGCAACCGCCATATGAACCCGCTTGAAGACTATCAACTCATACGCTTCTCCCCCTTTTGTCAGTAAGGACCAAAAAGGTTTGAAGACATAGAGCATCTACTCGTCCTCATGAGTAGGTGAAGCAGCAGGTTGTCGCGTTGGTTGGCGGTGCAGATGAACTTGGTGCAAAGGTCGGCGCGCAGAGTAGGAGGTGGTGAAGTAGCATCATCTTCATCATCGATCACTCGCATTTACCGCTGCCGGGAGGAAGAATATTCAGAGTCTTCAAGAGATGGAGTGCGACGAGGGACAGCAATCCGTGGAGGAGTGGAGTCAAACTGAATCTTTCATTGAAGCCATCGCCTTGAAGATCTGCTTCAAACTAAGCAGGTCAAACTCTTCCATGATCGCCGCAAGTTTCATGAGCAACAAAGGCATTCTTGGTGGCAAGGTTGCGAATGCGATTGACATCCACCAAGAGGCTTTGCATCCGCTCTTGAGCCAAAATGATGCTTATCCTATTTCGATGAAGGGCCACAAGAAGTTCTCGGTCATTGAGAACGCGAGAACGCTTCCGAGGCCTTTGTGCAATGGTGCCGCGGTGGCTTCAGAGGTGCTCGATGAGGCGCATTTAGTATTTCCAGCCAATGGATAGATTCGTGTCGCTGCTTGAACACCTTCAATGGTTTGAGTGAAGCTTTGGTGCTCGACATTCTCAAGACAAAGAGGCCTCTTGGCAGGGTCAGAGTATATAGCTTCAACGGACATATCAACCTCTGGCAAAAAGATCATATGATTGCGAGTAGAGGGCTGATAGTTGACAGATGAGTGTCTCTTGATGAGGCGCATGACCCATGGAGCATAAAACTTCAGACCAAATAGGTCAAAGCCAGAAGCAGCAAGTTGCCTGATGAAGAATTCTTGAGTGTTGAAGCTGATGCCATTGAGAATATAGAAGACCAAAGTCTTCATAGCTCCTTCAAGCTTGTCCGCTGATGAATGTCCTTTGACAGGCCATAGAGTTCGCCTGATGATATGATATATGGTGCGAGGCAGATACTCAAGGTCTACAACAAAGAACTCGTTGGATATTCAGCCGATGGCAAGGGCTTCATCATGCTCAACATCCGCTCATATTGGGTTCTAGCTTATGGAAGATACTTCCATCGCATTGCGTGTAGCCGACAACAGGTTCATATAGTTCTCCAGAGTGGCTAACCCCGTGAGCTCGATGATATCCATAGCTTTGGCTTCATGATGAACATTTCCATCATCCACTTGAGAACCCATGTCTTGATGTCTCTGTAGTAGCCGCTAATGTGTAGAGTAGCATAGAATTGAAGCAATAGCTCTTCATTCCAATGTTCTTTGTCTCGTCACAAAGTGGAGCGCATCAAAGATCACGAAGCAATCAAGTGCTTCTTCTAAGCATGGCAGTCCAACAATGGTTTCAAAGGTCAAGGCGCATATGAGGGAAAATGCGCCTTGATCATATAGAACACATGAGTAATAGCTTCTCTGATAGCTCCGTAACCGATCCGATGATATCCTTGGCTTGGAGTAGGGTTCTGGCGCCAAAAGAAGGTATTGTGGCTTTTGAAGCCATTTGCATTGAAGGACCCCGTGAGTTTGCGAGACTGAAACCTTGGCAGCCTAGGCTTTGTCTTCGGACTCGAGGCCTATGCTCAACATGATAGTCAAACCGAGGTCCAGAGGCGAGAGGCGGAGGTACTGTAATGGGCCATCGGACGGTGGTTAGTCGACCATGACCGTATGCTTGCTCAATAGTATGGGGCCTTGGTGGCGAACAGAGCAGTGGTCAACAACCGAGGCGCCAGTCGCACAACAGTGATTCGGGAGCAGTTGTCTCATTAGCTTCAAAAAGCAGCCTCATTGGTTTCGTGTTCAAGGCCACATTTGCTTCAGCACACCGTTGGTGCAGTCCATTATTAGCGCCACCATGACTACGCTATTGGCTTCATTAGCGCTAGCGGTGGCAGCCTCAACATTGTCAACCTCCTCTTGACGAACAGAGGGTCGGCATGTGCACGCTCTCATCGTGAACCGCTTCTTCAATTCATCGGGGAGTAGGGACACGATTGCCTTGATTTTCCTCGGCCGATGCAGCCGAATGTCTTCAGCAGCTTGTGCTTCGCACTGGAGACGCTCACGCTGGAGTAGGTTCAAAAGACTTGATGAGCAACAGTGAACGCTGCACTTCTCCTTCGAACGCCGACAGAGGGACTTGAGGCCTTTGTCCTTTGCGGCTCATAAATGTCGGGCAACGCCTTAGGAGATGGAGATGGCTGGGCCTCAAAGTCTTCAGCCTCTTCTTGCGTGGGGGGTGTAGCTTGTTGTTGTTGTTGGGGAGTACTGGGGGAGTCTTGTAGCTGTGGGTGATCAGCCCACGATGCATCCTGAGCAATTGGTGTCAGAGGACGACCAATGCTGATGAGTTCGCTGTTCGTATGAACAGACGATGATACTACGTCATGTTCGATCTGAGGAAGAACTTCATCATCTTCTACATTGTCATCATGACCAATGTCTTCAGCAGCGGTGGGTTCAGCTGCTGGAATATCTTCATCTTCATGAGCCTCTGTGGGAGCAGGCTCATGGACTATCATCCTTCATTCTTGATTGCCACATCAAAGAGAGGCAAGTTGTTGAAGATTTCTGCTTCTTCCTTGCTCTTTATCAGCTGCTCAAGGGCATCATCTGCAAGATCTTTATCAGCTGCTCAAGGGCATCATCAGCAAGATCTTCATCACTTGACAGATCAATGGGTTCTTCGCGCAGAATGGCGGCAGGAGTCAAGGCTTGATCGCTTGGTCCGACAAGTTGCTTTTTCTTCTCCGCTCTCTTGGAGACACGGATTGATCTTCGATCGCATTAATCGCTTCGTGGAGGTGCAAGGGCTGCTGGCTTCGCACGAGAAGTCTTCGGAGGTGCAATGATCTTGAAGCCTTTGGCTTCTTTTTTCTTCATGCTTTGGAGGAGCAGTGGGGCTTCATTGAGTCAAGATCATTTTCGTAATGATCTACTCGCACCTTGGACCACGATGTAGGTGATGAGGCCGCAGGGTTGGAGAAGGGCCGATAACATTGGGATCAAGATCACGGAGCCACAAGACGGGAGCAGAGGGACTGGGTTGAAGTCCAATCCCAATGACTTCTTGTTCTTCTTGGTCGGGCCACAAAGAACCGGAAGTTGCGCTTGAAGAGAGAGTCGTCATGACACGAGAGTAGTGAAGTGGGATCGGCGTTCTCAGGCTGTGGTCCAAAGACCATGCAAGGATAGAAGCCTTGAGCAATGGCTTCATCTCTGTTCTTGGGTTGAAGACCTCGATAGAGGATATCACCCCAAGGTCTCTTGATGGCATTCTTCTCGCATATTTCTTCGCCAAACTTGTACTTGAACCATTCCTCAGCCTAATAGCGCCGAATCCATTGGATTCGTGTCTTTCTCGATGATAATTCTTCGAGATCTGTCTTGTAGAGTTCTCGCTAGGTCATCGTGCAGATCTTTGGATGTTCCTTCTCTGCGCTGTCCGCCACCCTTCCTTGTTGATTTTTCTCGCAGCCATGAACTTCAAACCGAATGGCTTCAATACGCTCAAAGGCTTCAGAGACTTACGCTTGCTGGTCAAGCAGAACTGCTTCGGAGAATTGATATGATGTCGTAAGTATTCTCGCAAATGAATGCGCACTATGAGAACCAAGGATTCTCCCACGGACATGTACCTATGACAAAGATTAGAGATGCGAGGAAGGGAAGAGGTCATATGCATTCTCGTAAGATTTTGAAGATAAATCAGTTTGAAGACATCGACCTCATGATGCTAAGACATTCACTTATATAGGTGAGTTGGTTCCATTTGTACCAATCCATGAATAAGTACAAGTGAGGAATCAAACTAGACAGAAATCTAAGTGAATTGACTAGGCAAGATGAGTTGCGCATGAATAGATCTAACATTGAATAGGCGTAAACCACTTTCGTAAACAGATGAATCTTGAAGATCAAAAATGTGGTAAAAATAGAGTTATAATTACCGCATGAAGAACTGCTAGATGGGATGAATAGGAGACCGAGCAGTTCAGCCCACCATGCCCTAACTTGGCGACGGAGGACACCTACGGCGACGGCGGAGAGGACAATGTCCGCGGCCGACGTGAGGACGGCGTCGGAGAAGTCGCGGCAGCTAAGCGCTTCGTCGCCGGGCGTTGCCGAGAGCTAGCGGTGGCGCTTAGGGTTTTGACGGAGGTGGAGAGGTGGAAGAAGGATTTTTTACCGCAGGGACAAGTATTTATAGGTAGGTGAGCGACACAAGGTAATTACGCTGGTGCCTCGGGCGGTTCACATTCGAGGGGCACGTGGCAAGCATGCAACATACTCGAGTTGTCCCACGCTCCCACGCCCGCCAGCATGTCGGAGAGTTGTTCCGCTTCCGGATTTCAACAATAAAGATAAGTCATTTAAAACAGATTTAATGTTTGTCTCTTTGCCTTCTCACGACTAGGACGCAGAGTAGACATTCGACAGCTTCAATAGAATGCATATGATTTGGACAGATAGAGTTTGAGATAGGAAGCATAGAGAGGTTAGGGTCCCATCACATTCACTTAGTTCAAAAGATCCAATCTTGAAGACATAGCTATAAGTGAATGCTGTAGAGGACAGAACACTAGTATATATAGAAAGCAATCAAATCATCATAGTGTAGAAAATCATGAAGATAAATTGAAACTGAAGACAAACCAAATGCGAAGTCATTGCAATATAACGCCATGAGTGAAACACTTCAAACAGAAAAATTTGGTGGTGGCGCTACCCACCGATAGGAAATATTAGACCTGCATACGGGCGCACAATTATCATGGCGCTCCGAAGTCAAATTCCATGTTAATGTATTCACACTCAGAGTGTAAATCTCCATTGATTGAAGATATACATTACTTTGTGTGTTGCACATCTAAGTCATCATCTAAGTGTTAGGATGTGTGCCTCATCACAGGACATTAGAGGATTCCAAGATATTTAGCTCACACCGTAACTTGCAAAACCTTTTCTCATCCAAGGGCTTTGTGAAGATATCTGCGAGTTGCTCTTCAGTGTTGACGTGAATGATATCGATATGTTTCTTCATAACATGATCTCTGAGAAAGTGATGACGAATTTCAATGTGCTTTGTCTTCGAGTGTTGGATCGATTGTTGGCTATCTTGATGGCACTTTCACAGTGCAAGAGAGGTACTTGTTTCAAGTTGATGCCATAATCCTTGAGAGTTTGCTTCATCCATAGAAGCTGAGCACAACAGATCCAAAGCAATGTATTCAGATTCAGCAGCTTGAGAGTGATACACGCTACGCTTCTTTGAAGACCAATGACAAGTGATCGCCCAAGAAAATGACATGTGCCGATGTAGACTTGCGATCCACCTTGTCACCAAAGATAATCAGATCCGAGAATCCAACCAAATCAAATTTTGAGCCCTTGGGATACCATAATCCGAGTGTTGGGGTGTAAGCCAAATATCAAGAATTCGCTTCACGCCTAAGTGATGCGATTCCTTTGGTGCCGCTTGGTATCGAGCACACATGCAAACACTAAGCATAATATCCGCCTAGATGCACATAGATAAAGCAAAGAACCAATCATGGAGAGGTATACCTTTTGATCGAACTCTTTACCATTGTCTTTGAGACCAAGATGGTGTTTGGTCGGCATTGGCGCTGTAGCCTTTGCGCCTTCCACCAAACTTCTTCGCATAATCTTTGAGGTATTTTTCTTGAGATATGAAGATGCCATTTCTTTGTCGATTTAATTTGAAGACCAAGGAAGAACTTCAGCTCACCCATCATGGACATTTGATATTGCTCTTGCATCATGTACCCAAACTCATCACTATACTTCTGGTTGGTGCAGCCGAAGATTATGTCATCCACATATATTTGGCACACAAACAGTTCGCCATCATATGACTTAGTGAAGAGTGTGGGATCGAGGGATCCAGGTTTGAAACCTTTGCTCTTCAGGAAGTCTTTGATTGTATCATACCATGCACGAGGAGCTTGTTTGAGGCCATATAGTGCTTTGTTTAGCTTGTACACCATATCAGGATGTTTTGGATCTTCAAAGCCAGGTGGTTGTGCAACATATACTTCTTCAATCTTGCCATTGAGAAATGCACTCTTTACATCCATTTGATATAGCAAGATGTTGTGATGATTAGCGAGGCTAGCAAGATGCTAATAGCTTCAAGCCTAGCAACAGAGCAAATGTTTCATCAAGTCAATTCCTTCAACTTGAGTATATCCTTGAGCCACAAGACGTGCTTTGTTTTTGACGACTTGACCATGCTCATCTTGCTTGTTTCGATATATCCATTTTGTTCCAATAATGTTATGCTTATGAGGTCAAGTCGCTTGACGAAGTTCCCAAACATTATTCAGCTTGAACTGTTGAAGTTCTTCTTGCATGCTTGAATCCATTCAGTTCCATAAAAGCTTCAAAGAACTTTCTTGGGTTCGATATTGACACAAATGAAAAGTGCCCACGTAAGTTTGCTAGCTATGTTGCTCTTGATCGAGTGAGTGGACCAGCGCATTGATGCTGTCAATTATCTTCTATTTGAACTTCATTTGCAACATGAGGATGAACAGACGAAGATTTTGCTCTTGCTGATCATTGTCATCATTGGGAGGATTGTCTTCGTCTCGAGCATTGTCTTCAAAGTTGATTTGGTGCGAGATGATAAGTTCCTCTTCGTGTTGTGCTTCAGAGGGCATGATTTCACCAGCTTCCCATCAGCTTGATAGACTCGCTTGGAGGAGCTTCATCTAGTGTACTTGGCGTAATCTCTCTCTGTGAACCATTGGTTTCATCAAATTTCACATCCACGCTTTCAACTATTTTGTAGAGATAAAGGTTGAAGACTCAGAGGAGTGTGAATCCTTTCCATAGCCAAGCATGAAGCCTTCGTGAGCCTTAGGTGCAAATTTTGACTTGTGATGGGGATCCTTGATCCAAATCTAGCTCCAAATACTCAAGTAATCGACGCTTGGCTTCTTGCCAAGAAGGAGCTCATACGATGTTTTGTTCGAAGCTTATGGATATACACACGGTTGATGATGTGACATACAGTATCAATAGCTTCAGCCGTAACTTTCTTGGTGTCTTGTACTCATCTAGCATTGTTCGAGCCATCTCAATGAGGGTTATGTTTTTGCGCTCAACGATGCCATTTTGTCGAGGTGTGTATGGAGCAGAGAACTCATGAGTGATTCCCATTGTATCCAGATACGATCAAGTCCAAGGTTCTTGAATTCAGGCCATTGTCACTTCGATGTGCTTGATCTTCATGCCATAATTGTTCATTGCTCGATTTGTGAAGAGCCCAAGACATCTTGCACTTCAGCCTTGTAAAGAATTATATGAACCCATGTGTATCTTGAGTAGTCATCAACAATGTCGGGCCATAGAGACAGCAGTTGTTGTGAGGGTGGAGTAGTGAGTAGGTCCAAATAAGTCCATGTGTAACAGCTCAAGGGTTGAGATGTTGTCATGATTGTCTTCGAGGGTGCTTTGCCCTTGTCATCTTTCCACTTCACAGAACCACACAGATGATCCTTCTTGAACTTGACATCCTCGATGCCAATGACATGCTTCTTCTTGACGAGTGAGTGTAAGTTCCTCATGCCAAGATGTCCTAGCCTTCGATGCCAGAGCCAGCATTCTGAAGCTTTTGTGAGAAGACATACGGCAAGCTGTGGACCTGCTGAGAAATCTACGATGTATAGATCATCTTTTCGATACCCTTTAAAGACTAGAGATTTGTCAGATTCCATCAGTACAAGGCAACGATCATAATATATCAAAGTTAGGACATAGTATGACTGATAAGAGACATTAAGTTGAAACCAAGGGATTCAACAAGCATCACTTTATCCATGTGTTGATCCTTTGAGATTGCAACTCTACCTAGACCCAATACCTTGCTTTTACTAGTGTCAGCAAATGTAATGTGACTCTTGTCGGATGGACGTAAGGTTGAGTCCATGAGAAGACTTCAATCACCAATCATATGATTTGTGCATCCACCGTCCATAATCCATTCTCAAGCTTTTGGTGATGTACCCTACAAAGCAAGCTTAGGAGGAGAGGCTTCACAAGAGTGTTGTGAAGCATAAGCATTTCACACATACAGGACAATCACAGCTTATATCAAAGTTAGGACATAGTATGACGATAAGAGATTCAGATGTGAAGTATATAGAATGACATTTTATCGTCTGTCCTAAATGGGTTTTAGGTCCCCAAAGAATAGTATCGGACGCCATTGATTGCTAGTCGGAGACCGTGATTCGCAAAAGAGAGTTAGTTCTTCTTTGCCACCCACATCTTCAAGGGTGGCTTAGAAGCAATGAGTCTAAGTGCAGCATCCGAGAATTTTGGCTTTGAAGCCCTAGCAAATAGCCTTGCAGAGATGAATGATACTCATATGAATAAGCAGAAAAGTTCTTAGTCCTATGAACATAGCGGTTCGAAGATACACGCTCATATTCATAAGTCTGAGCATGATTTCCCTGCAAAACATTGGCGTTAGGGTGACTCATGAGAGTCCTGTATCTGTATGAAGCCTTTGGGCCACATGAAGCTATAGGTCTGAGGTTTGTCTTCTTCCTTGGTGGTGTCATGACGACATTCACAAGAAGATTCTCAATGTACTGCTTAGGTACCCAGATCTTCTTCATAGGTGGTCCATTCCTGCAGTTAGTACCAATGTACCTGGCAAACACTTCACCATTCTTATTTTTGAACAACTTATAGTTTGCATCAAAGGATTCATCAATGATAATAGGATTAGCACAGGTAAAGCCAGATATAGTGGATGGATCTACTGAAGGTTCCTTTGCAGCAACCCATGTGGTTTTGGGGTATTGCTCAGCTTCCAAAGACGAGCCATCAACATTCATTTTCCTTTCAACCCAACACCCTCCTTCAGAGTTTCGGTTCAGAATCTGCTTTTGAGGACATCGCAGAGTCTCGATGTCCCTTCAAACTTTTGTACATCCTCGTTTCAAGCAATGTCTTCAACATAGCATTTTCATTAGCAACATCGGTGGTATCCTCCGCAGAGGGGTTAGTAACCACATTAGTAGGTGAAGACAATGAAACAAGAGCAGCGAAGGGAACATTCAAGAATGTATGTAGCGTTATCACGCCAATGCATTTTAGACATGGTGGTTCAAATTCATCCCGTAACGCTGATTTGTTGAGCAAGTAATGAATCTCGCCCATTCAAGAGTTTCATAATCTACTTTATCTTTTCAAGGTCTAGCTTTTGAAGACATTCAAGAAAGCTTCTCATGATCGCATAAGAGAGCATTATGTTGATCTTGAAGGGCTTCAAACTTAGCATGAAGTCTTCAAGACTATCACCAAAGCTTTGACCGATCCATTTCTTCACCCAACGATCATCGCTTTACTAAGCATGTCTTGAACCTTTTCCAAGATTCTTTGTTGTTTAGTGGCAAGGAAGCAAGCTTGTCATAATCGGGGCCAAATTCATCACCGATTCATCATCGCTAGATTCGAGAGATAGCATTCAGCCACCTTATCACCCTTGCCATGTGGCATGATGAGGATGATGATGATTCGTGCAAAGGTCATCTCCTTAAGAGACTCCTTGTAGTCCTCAAACCACGGATCATGACGAGTGCGATGACCTTCATATACCTCAGAAAGCCGGTCCCAGATTAGCTTCGCGTGATTGACTTGCATAACATTCCTAAACTGATTTCGGGACAAATGAGAGCAGATGACATCCTTCGCTATAAGGTTCAATAGAGTGTACATGCGAATGTCATCACCTCTGCCATCTTGCATAGATCAGTGAGTCCAATCTCAGTGACGGTCCACAGTTCGCTATCCATGGACATGAGTCGCTTCTTCATCATGGCCTTCCATCGGGATACTCATGACCGCCAAAGGTGGGACAAGATATGTTCCTCAATCCTGCAATGATATAGCTGAAACTCCGTGGTTAAATCAATCACACGTAACAAGGAGTACCTTGCTCGATACCAATTGAAAGTGCTAGTATCGACTAGAGGGGGGTGAATAGGAGATTTTATGAAAGTCTTCAAAACTTAGAAGTTTCAAAGACAAACAATAGAAATGGCCTAATTAATATGCAAAGGAAGATAAACTACCCTAAGCAAGCCATAGACAAGTATGCAATGATGTGAAAGTACAGACTAATACCAGCTAGGTAGTAAGGATCGAATGGAAGATAGTATGAAGCCAATCAACAAGAGTAGTCAAGCAATGAAGTCAAACAGATACACAGATAGGCAATGACTTCATGAAGACAAACTTAAGTAAGGTTGGGAAGGATAGAACCAAATGCTTGTTGAAGACACAGGGTTTGTTAGACCAGTTCCAGCTTCTTTGTGACAACTGTGACGCCCGTTAGGAGGCTGAGATTTAACTCAAGACTATGTCTTCACCTTATTCCCCTTGAGCTAAGGACACCCAGTCCTCGCCCAATCACTCTAGTAAGTCTTCAAGGGAGACTTCCAAAACTTCACAGACTTCGTTCACCGGCAATCCACAACGACTCTTGGATGCTCAGAACGCGATGCCTAACCGGCTGGAGGATTCACAATCCTAAAGTGTAATAAGTCTTCAGGTCACATAGACAGAAAGACTTCTGTGATGCCTAACACTCTTTGGCTCTGGGTGTTTGGGCTTTGTCCTCGCAAGGATTTCACTCTCTCAAATGCTTCGAGGTGGGTTGCTCTCAAACGACAAAAGCCATGCACAAACTCTGAGCAGCCACCAATTTATGGTGTAGGGGTGGGATTTTCATAGCCACTAGGCAACCGGACCTGATTTGTCCAGAATGACCCTGGGTCACTAAGGAACTGACACGTGTTCCAACGGTCAGATTTCAAACACACGCGGCAACTTTACTTGGGCTACAAGCAAAGCTGACTCATCCAGCTCTGGATAAGATTTGCTCTCATTGTCTTCGCCAAGACATAGGATTTGGGTTGAGCATCACTTCACCACTCGACTTAGTTCACTTGGACCCCACTTAACAAAGACGGTGGTTCCTATGACTCAACAAAGAAGAAAAGGAAACAACGAAACCATACGCCTTCAAGGCCCATAGTCTTCACGCAATGTCTTCTCATGTCATAGTCTTCAATATGAATATCTTCTCATACCACCATTGTCTTCAATGTCTTCATACATTTTAGGGTCATCTCCGTAGGTAAACCAAATCAATGAGGGACACTACCTGCGTTATCCTGCAATTCTCACAAACGCATTAGTCCCTCAACCAACTTTGTCGTCAATACTCCAAAACCAACTAGGGGTGGCACTAGATGCACTTACACTAATGGCTCCTGAGTCGGCAGCAAGGGGGCTTCACCAGATGCCAAGGGGCGCGCCCTCGTGAGGCGGGAAACTACCACGAGCGTATGAAGCTAAGTTATCCTACCGCACTTACTCGGAACATGGATATCATGGCATAACATCAGAACAATAAGCATAGCATAGTGGCATAAGTACCATGGTTCATTACACGCCCCAGCAGGGCCTACTTTTTCAACATGCATGAGAAAGGAAAGGTTAAACAAAGAGGCCCACATGACCGCAGAAGATCCCCAGGCCTGGCTCTGGTGGCCCTCGGGCTCAGTCCGAGCCTTCCTCCCGCTTCACGAGAAGGAAAGGTTAAAGAAAGCGGCCCGCACGACTGCAGAAGCTCCCGAGGCCTGGCTTCGGCGGCCCTCGGGCTCAGTCCGAGCCTTCCTCCCACTTCACGGGAGCGTGGCGACGAGACGACCTGCCACATTCCCCGATGCGAGCACGGCGACATGGCGGCTGGTTGTAGCCGCTGCTGCTCGTGCTCTCACTGGAGGAGGATCCGCCGCTACCGAAGGAAGTATGGCCGTCGCCAAGGGCAAGCTCACCCTCGGCGTCATCGCGGCTATCATCAAGGCCAAGCTCATCGTCACTGATGCCGTCTTCAGGGCAGCATCCCGCACGATGGCCATCTTCCCCAAACACGCTCACGTAGAGGGTCGCGAGGCCATCGTACTTAAAGTGGAGGGTGCACCTCCCGCCCAGGCCGGGCGAACACCTTCCACCCGCGGGCCAGGGCCACATTACTTGCGGCAGTGACCTCAACCCTGGCCCACGAGGCCTTACTGCAGCAGCCATCAGCCTGCAGCCAGAGGCCGTCAAGCCCCATGGCCGGCAGCTCGCCGGCAAAGAAGCGCAAAAGCTGGAGCCAGGTGCCGGCGGGCCTCTCCAACCACACGACGAACTCCGGGAGCATGTCCGCCGAGTGGAAGCGCAGCCGGGGAGACATGGCAACCATGGCACGCCTCCCCTCGTCTCAAGGGCTACCTCGCCCTTGGCGGATTCCACCTCGAGAAGAAGCGCCGCCACGGCTGCGCAGGGCGCGCCCGCACCCACGTGGAGCCACCGCATGAGTCACAGCATGCTTGCGGTGGGGGCCTCACCCCCTCTTAGGTGGCGGCGAGCCGGGTCCTTCCTTGGGGGCCTTCCCCTTCTTGGCGGCGGAAAACTTCCTCGACAGTGCCATGAGAGCTGTAGCAAGACGGTGGGACAAGGAAGAGGGAGAAGGAGCTGGCGGCGAGAAGATGGAGATGAGAAAAGGGGGCTCTGCCCCTCCCATCATTTATAGCCAGAGGGAGGCCAACGCCGGACTCCACGATCGCACTTAATGATGGTTTTCTCTGCAAGCAACAGGGTCTCGTCAAGTTGAGTGGTTTTCGAGGCAGCATAGGGAAGCGAAGACACCCACATCCCATCAATCGCCACACATCGACTAAGGCCACAGGCGGTTAGGGCCTGCAGCGCTCCGCACTTGCCATTTGGCTTCGCCTCGAAGCCAAGTTCGAGCGTGCCTTGGGCCCGGAGGCTACTGTCGGTGTTCTGAATGAGGGTATCTAGACTCGCCTGCCTGCAACCCATGGCATGGCTCCATGGACGACCTGGTATGGCCCAGCTTCGACATCAATAACTCAAGACCCTCACGAGGGGCCAAGCCTCGCGAGGCGGACGACACCAAGACCTCCACAAGGGGCGGCCTCCTCAGGCTGGCTCCCGAGGAGCGGATATCTCTATGCAAGGCTCACCTCGTGAGATTCAGATGACGTGAGCCGTGATGACCAAGGCCAGGCGGGCGCCAGCGGGCGTAGTGTACCAGTTTCCTCTTTGGTGCTAAGGAGGCAAGGCAGATGCGGAGTCCCGAGGAATCAGCCAAAGGTTTCCGTTCCGGTGCAACGAGACCAAGACTACCAGGACGGCAGGACAGAGGTCATCGCCGAGCCCACCATGATGTCACGACCAAAAGCTTTTGCAGGCGAAGACTACTTTTGTCAGGATAGCATGCACTAGCTGCCCCCTTCGAATTTGGCCATTGTGGGATCCCTTCCCGCCTACATTTGGGAAGAGGACCAAGGCCACTATAAATAGGACCTATCCACCACCGTAGCAAGGGGACAGATCGTTCAGATCATCCTCACACCCACATGCTCTCGAGCCCAAGAACACCTCTCCTCCTGAGGCTGTTCTCCCACTGTAGTCCTCAGCCCCTCGAGGCCAATCCACCACAAAGCAGGACTAGGGTTTTACACCACAAGGTGGCCCGAACCTGGGTAAACTGCCATGTCTCTTTCCCATTTGGTTCATGGAGCTAGGCTGTGAGATTAGTGAGCAGGCAGACTAGGGAGGACGACTTCTTCACACGCACCCCAGAGTTTGAACCTCTCAAGGGTGTGTAGAACCCCAGATCCGACAGCCGCATCTGCTGAGAATTTGACGGTGCTGCGCTAGCGATGGTTGTCGACGGTGTCGAAGCAGATCTAGGAGGGTAGAAGGTGGCGGCGGGGGAAATATCCTGGTGCGGTGGACGAGACGGTCGTAGGAGCGGCACCGGCAAGGTGGACGACGGCGGGGATGAAGCAAGAGGACGTGATGCAAGGATCCCGGTCCGAAGCCGTGGATGAGAGAGGTCGATCTCTTGTAATGGACGACGGCGTCGGGGTATCAGCTTTGGCATGGTGGAGGAGGACGACGGTGGATGGGGAGGCAGACTGAGGAGGCTAGGGTGGAGAGGGTGTTTTGGCGCCCGTGGAGTACGAATGGGGAAATGGAGGGAGAGAGGAAGGGGGAACCATGTCTTCAGGGCGCCCTTGTCTCAAATGCGAGGAAATTTAGAAACTTAGCCCTCGCTTAAAATTTCCTACATCACAGCAATATTAGTCGGTTGGGGATAGGACGGTAATCTCGCATACACCGAATATTTGCCGACAGAGATTTCGGCCGATGAGAGTTTGTTTCAGCGCCCACTGTGTATGAATCGGGGAGGGAGTCGATTTCGGCCGAGGAGACACTGTGTTTTGGCGCCCACCATGTATGAATCCAGGTGAGAGGCGCTTATGTCACGTTTGAGTGAAATTATAAACCGACCCCTATCAAAACCTGTAGAAATCGAGTCGATAGGCTTTGCGTGTCAGGGATAGGAAGTAATTTCCATCTCTCGGATTTTGGTTTCGGACGGTTACTGTGACTTTCCCCGCTTCATTCAAATTTTCCAGAGCAAGAGTGCACGTTTACCGTGCCAACTCAATTCGAATCCAGTTTGTATTCTATTTTTGTTCGGGCAGGATCCATTTTTGATTGGAATAAAATTCTATATACATCATTTTTTTATATATACTTTCAAAAGCACAACACCCTTTATACATAAATATGGTTTCCAAATGGCATGATCTAAAATTCATAAGGTCGGATCCATTTTAATTTGGATTTTCAAATATTTGAAACCACTTTATGTTGAAATCCAATGTATGCATTTCCCACTAACTGTCTCCAATTAATGTGTGTTTCATGCATTTTTTACTTCTCAAACATGTACAATGTGTTTCACACACGCAACATATAGTGTAATCCCGTTTAGACATTAATTGCATATAAACCATGCATTGTCTCTAATTAAAGAATCTACTGATCACTAATATTGATAAACTATATAACATTACACGTGTCCCCAAATTCAAATGAATATGCATGTTTGATACAACAATTTTCATTATGATATTATCGATGTCGTGATGTCTGGTTTAAACATTTGAATCCCCTTTAATCTAGATATTCGTCTCATATAGCTATCGCTCATGCTTATATAGGAGTATCTCTCTAGACCTATACGCGTTCATCGTCTTCCGTGTATCTCTCGTGCTACTTGCATGTCGACAATGATCTTTTATCTTTGTAACACACTGACGATACTCTCTGCCTCAACCTTCATCACTCTATCTCTCTCTAAGTATATCTTGCTCCCTGCTATGTGTCTCTAACTATGATTCTACATGTGAAATCTCTTTCTCTCACATGAACACAAACTTCGTCTCCCGGGGTCTGCTACCTATTGAGCTTGCATTGGTTTTTCCCTTGAAGAGGAAAGGGTGATGCAGCAAAGTAGCATAAGTATTTCCTCAATTTTGAGAACCAAGGTGTCAATCTAGTAGGAGACGACGCACAAGTCACCGAATACCTGCACAAATAATCAAGAACTTCGCAACCAACGCGATAAAGGGGTTGTCAATCCCTTCACGGTCACTCGCAAAAAGTGAGATCTAATAGAGATAGTAAAGTAAATATTTTTGGTATTTTTGTTGTATAGATTGGAAAGTAAAGATTGCAAAATAGTAAATGAGATTTAAAGAGATGCAATATAATGGAAAAGAGACCCGGGGGCCATAGGTTTCACTAGTGGCTTCTCTCGAGATAGCATGTATTTCGGTCACTGTTCAAAAAATCTTCCGATTCAATGATTAATCTTCCGATTTATTGCTAATCGGGGGGTGACCGAT
This sequence comes from Aegilops speltoides, assembly GCA_021437245.1. Lineage (NCBI taxonomy): Eukaryota > Viridiplantae > Streptophyta > Magnoliopsida > Poales > Poaceae > Aegilops > Aegilops speltoides. The sequence continues at coordinate 93,224,850 of CM038145.1, read as the reverse complement.
AAGATTATGCCTTATCTTCACCATTTATCTTTTGGACCGATGACGCTTCTCTATAGCGATTTACCAAGAATATACCGATAAATCGGACCTATTCATAGCACTATGTTTGCAAAAACTATGTTTATTTATGTTTTGTGTACCTTGATACACAATATGTACCGTTGTCCTATTTTGTTTGTCATCATACGAGGATTCAAAGGCTAGGAATCAAGGTGACACTTAAGTCTAATATTGTTTTGGTGTTAAATATAGTGTATTTTAATGGTGGGAACCTGAGATTTGCAAAAAAATATCCGATTAATAGTCGACCGATAAAATCGATTAATCGGCCGATTTCCGATTAATCTCTAATCCCTAGCTGACCGAGACGATAATGATAAGCGATATCCTCAACATTGATTTCGGTGGGTGAACAAATTACTACCGAGCAATTAATAGAAAAGCGCATAATTATGAAGACATCTAAGGCAATGATCATGAACATAGGAATCACATCCGTGTCAATTAGAAGGAAACAATTCTGCATCTACTACTATTACTCCACACATCGACCGCTATCCATCATGCATCTAGAGTATTAAGTTCATAAGAACGGAGTAACACATTAAGCAAGATGACATGATGTAGAAGGATAAACTCAAGCAATATGATATAAACCCCATCTTTTTATCCTCGATGGCAACAATACAATATGTCCCTTGCTGCCCCTACTGTCACTGGGAAAGCACACCGCAAGATTGAACCCAAAGCTAAGCACGTCTCCCATGGCAAGACAGATCAATCTAGTAGGCCAAACTAAACCGATAATTCAAAGAGACTTGCAAATATATCAAATCATGCATATAAGAATTCAGAGAAGAACCAAATAATATTCATACATAATCTTGTTCATAAATCCACAATTCATCGGATCTCGGCAAACACATCGCAAAAGAATATTACATTGAATAGATCTCCAAGAACATCGAGGAGAACTTTGTATTGAGAATCAAAGAGGGAGAAGAAGCCATCTAGCTAATAACTATGGACCCGTAGGTCCGTGGTAAACTACTCACGCTTCATCGGAGAGGCAATGATGTTGATGTAGAAGCCCTCCGTGATTGATTCCCCCTCCGACAGATTGCCGGAAAAGGCCCCAAGATGGGATCTCACGGATACAGAAGGTTGCGGCGGTGGAAAGGTGGTTTCTTGGCTCTCCCTGATGTTTCTAGGGTATAAGAGTATATATAGGCGAAAGAAGTACGTCAGTGGAGCTACGAGGGGCCCACAAGGGTCACTACAAAAAAAAGACACATCTGTGGCATTTTGGGCGGAACGAAATTTTTTCTGTCATACTTATGACACTTCTATGATGATAATTGTGGCAAAACCCGGTATCATCATAGATGTGGTGGGCTCCTACTTCTATGACAAAAAATCATGACAGAAAATGGGCTTTTCGTCTTGGCCGCAGATGCAGCTGCATGACATTCTTTGGGCCGTCCATCACGAAAAAACCGTGGTAGAAGCGAGGGCGAGGAAAATATCGGGGAGTTCCCGGTTACGGTGGGTGGTCGGGGCCCGAGCGATGCGCGTTTCTCTTGTACCGTACGCGCGTAGGTGCGAGGTGTTGGGCTCTAACTAAACCCGAGTGAGGCGTCGCCTAACTGAACCCGAGCAATTGCACTGCAGGCTACGCATTACTCAACCCGAGCGATCGAGCGATTCCTTCGCTACTGCTGCTAACTGAAGCTGATCGATGTTGCCTCTGGATGAACAAAGGAGCGCTGTGGGGGTTTGATGAACAAAGGAGCATTGCACCGGGGTTTGATGAACAATGAGCGTTGCTGGGAGGGGGGTTGGATAAATAGTTCCTGGTGGGGGTGGATGAACAGGACCCCGTGGTTGCCTCTAAATGAACAGGACCCCGATCGATCGAGCCGGTTGGGGCTGGATGAACAGGACCCCCATGGAGGGCTGGATGAACAGGACGACCCCGTGGAGGGCTGGTTGAACAGTAGCCGGTGGAGGGCTGGATGAATAGTAGCTCATGGAGGGCTGGATGAACTGTAGCCCGTGGAGAGGGCTGGTTGAACAGTAGATGATGGAGTAGCGCGCGGTGGAGGCTGGACGAACAGTCACAGGTGGAGGCTGGAGGAGGTCGACGGTGGATGAATAGTAGCCTGTGGAGGCTGGAGGAGGTCGACGGTGGAGATGAACAGTATCCCGTGGAGTCCCGTTTTGCGGTACGCCACACCCCTCCCGATGAATAGGACCCCCGTTTCGACTGTTCACTCCAACACAAGTCCGTTTCCTCCGTTTTGCGGTATGCCACACCCCTCCCGATCAACAGGACCCCGTTTCGACCATAGGAGGTCCAAGACAAGTCTGTTTCCTCCGTTTTGTAGTACGCCAGACCCCTCCCGATGAACAGGATCCTGTTTCAAATGTGGCTGGTCGAACACAAGGTTGTTTCCTCCGTTCTGCCGTACGCCAGGCCTCGTTTCCATCGGCTATTCCGTCCAAGCCGGTTGGCTCTCACACGTTCTGTTGCCTCCTGATGAACACGACGATTCCGCTGCTTCTCCCCATGAACACGCATTTACGGCATACGCCCGTTCGACCCAGCCATGTACATGATCCCCGCCATATGTATCGCGAGTAAGCGCTCGAGACCCCGCCTTTATGTACGACGCGGTCAGATTTTTTTCTTGCACATCGCCGTCAGACGACGTGTACATGCTACATGCGCGCTTACTATGACACGTCGCGCGCCTCTATATCGACCAAGATGTATGTACACGTCACACTGAATGACAACGCTATGTATGCTTTGACCAGGTGGGTCCCGACCGCCGCACTTCCTTGCGTCAAGATGTAGTGGTGGGTCCCAGCAATGGGGCTTAATTGTTTTTTTTTTGCCCGGACGCACTTACTTGCGTGCGAAGATGTAGCTGGTGGGTCCCAGCAGTCAGGGGGGAAACGTTTTTTTTGTGAAATATGGTGGCCCATTCGGTGGGTCCCCGCTGTCTGGTGGAGGAATAATTATTTTGCGCGTAATAAGGAGGCACTTCCTTGCGGCCGCCATGGACCCAGCTGTCAGCCTCCCCACGTATAGTACTCTTCCGATGGAAGTCGTTCCTTGACCACGTTGACCACGCCGCGCCGACAGCACCAGGGCGGTGGACGACGGCAAGGCCTAAGAAGGGGACGATGCGGATGCGGGGAAGACGCGGCAGTGGAAGCCCGCGCAGAGAGGAGTACGAGGATTCACTGGTTTGGCTGCGGTGTGAGGCTGCCGTTGCCGCAGGGCCTGGCCAGCAATGGGAATAGTAGGGGCGTGAGGCCTCCGCGGCAACACAGCCGGCCATGGGAGGTGAAGGAAATATGCCCTAGAGGGAATAATAAAGTTATTATTTATTTCCTTACTTCATGATAAATGTTTATTATTTATTCTAGAATTGTATTAACCGGAAACGTAATACATGTGTGAATACATAGACAAACATAGTGTCACTAGTATGCCTTTACTTGACTAGCTCGTTAATCAAAGATGGTTAAGTTTCCTAACCATAGACATGAGTTGTCATTTGATTAACAGGATCACATCATTAGGAGAATGATGTGATTGACTTGACCAATTCTGTTAGCTTAGCACTTGATCGTTTAATATGTTGCAATTGCTTTCTTCGTGACTTATACATGTTCCTATGACTATGAGATTATGCAACTCCCATTTACCGGAGGAACACTTTGTGTGCTACCAAACGTCACAACGTAACTGGGTGATTATAAAGAAGCTCTACAGGTGTCTCCGAATGTACATGTTGAGTTGGCGTATTTCGAGATTAGGATTTGCCACTCCAATTGTCGGAGAGGTATCTCTGGGCCCTCTCAGTAATGCACATCACTATAAGCCTTGCAAGCAATGTAGCTAATGAGTTAGTTGCGGGATGATGTATTACATAATGAGTAAAGAGACTTGCCGGTAACGAGATTTAACTAGGTATTGAGATACCGACGATCGAATCTCGGGCAAGTAACATACCGATTACAAAGGGAACAACGTATGTTGTTATGCGGTTTGACCAATAAAGATCTTCGTAGAATATGTAGGAGCCAATATGAGCATCCAGGTTCCGCTATTGGTTATTGACCGGAAACGTGTCTCGGTCATGTCTACATAGTTCTCGAACCCGTAGGGTCCACACGCTTAAGGTTTTGATGACAGTTTTATTACGAGTTTATGAGTTTTGATGTACTGAAGGAGTTCAGAGTCCCGGATGAGATCGGGGACATGATGAGGAGTCTCGAAATGGTCGAGGCGTAAAGATCGATATATTGGACGACTATATTCGGACTTCGGAAAGGTTCCGAGTGATTCGGGTATTTATCGGAGTACCGGAGAGTTACGGGAATTCGCCGGGGAGAAGTATTGGGCCTTATTGGGCGTGCGGAAAGAGAGAGGGGGCTGCCCAGGCAGGCCGCGCGCTTCCAAGGCCTAGTCCGAATTGGACTAGGGGGATGGGCCGCACCCCCTCCTTCCTTCCCTTCTCTCTTCCCCTTCCTTCTCTCCTACTCCTACTAGGAAAGCAGGAGTCCTACTCCCGGTGGGAGTAGGACTCCCCCCTTGGGCGCGCCTCCTCCTCCTTGGCTGGCCCTCCTCCCCTTGCTCCTTTATATACGAGGCCTGGGGGCACCTCTAGACACACAAGTTGATCTTCGCGATTGTTCTTTAGCCGTGTGCGGTGCCCCCCTCCACCATATTCCACCTCGGTCATATCGTCGCGGTGCTTAGGCGAAGCCCTGCGTCGGTAGAACATCATCATCGTCACCATGCCGTCGTGCTGACGGAACTCATCCCCAACACCCTGCTGGATCGGAGTCCGGGGATTGTCATCGAGCTGAACGTGTGCTGAACTCGGAGGTGCCGTATGTTCGGTACTCGGATCGGTCGAATCATGAAGACGTACGACTACATCAACCGCGTTGTCATAACGCTTCCGCTTTTTGGTCTACGAGGGTACGTGGACAACATTCTCCCCTCTCGTTGCTATGCATCACCATGATCTTGCGTGTGCGTAGGATTTCTTTTGAAATTACTACGTTCCCAAACAGTGGCATCCGAGCCTGGTTTTATGCGTAGATGTCATATGCACGAGTAGAACACAAGTGAGTTGTGGGCGATACAAGTCATACTGCTTACTAGCATGTCATACTTTGGTTCAACGGTATTGTGAGATGAAACGGCCCGGACCGACATTACGCGTACGCTTACACGAGACTGGTTTCACCGTTACGAGCACTCGTGCTTAAAGGTGACTGGCGGGTGTCTATCTCTCTCACTTTAGTTGAACCGAGTGTGGCTACGCCCGGTCCTTGCGAAGGTTAAAACAGCACTAACTTGACGAACTATCGTTGTGGTTTTGATGCGTAGGTAAGAACGGTTCTTGCTCAGCCCATAGCAGCCACGTAAAATTTGCAACAACAAAGTAGAGGACGTCTAACTTGTTTTTGCAGGGCATGTTGTGATGTGATATGGTCAAGACATTATGCTATATTTTATTGTATGAGATGATCATGTTTTGTAACCGGTTATCGGCAATCGGCAGGAGCCATATGGTTGTCGCTTTATTGTATGAAATGCAACGCCTCAGTAGTTGCTTTACTTTATCAAGAAGCGGTAGCGATAGTCGAGAAGCAATAGATGGCGAACGACAACGATGCTACGATGGAGATCAAGGTGTCGCGCCAAGGATTTATGGTGATCACGATGGTGCTTCGAGATGGAGATCACAAGCACAAGATGATGATGGCCATATCATATCACTTATATTGATTGCATGTGATGTTTATCCTTTATGCATCTTATCTTGCTTTGATTGACGGTAGCATTTTAAGATGATCTCTCACTAAATTATTAAGAAGTGTTCTCCCTGAGTATGCACCGTTGCAAAAGTTCTTCGTGCTGAGACACCACGTGATGATCGGGTGTGATAAGCTCTACGTTCAAATACAACGGGTGCAAAACAGTTGCACACGCGGAATACTCAGGTTAAACTTGACGAGCCTAGAATATACAGATATAGCCTCAGAACACGGAGACCGAAAGGTCGAACGTGAATCATATAGTAGATATGATCAACATAGAGATGTTCACCATTGAAACTACTCCATCTCACGTGATGATCGGACATGGTTTAGTTGATTTGAATCACGTGATCACTTAGATGACTATAGAGATGTCTGTCTAAGTGGGAGTTCTTAAGTAATATGATTAATTGAACTTAAATTTATCATGAACTTAGTCCTAGTAGTATTTTGCAAATTATGTTGTAGATCAATAGCTCGCGTTGTTCCTTTCATATGTTTATATGTTCCTAGAGAAAACTGTGTTGAAAGATGTTAGTAGCAATGATGCGGATTGAATCCGTGATTTGAGGTTTATCCTCATTGCTGCAGAGAAGAATTATGTCCTTGATGTACCGCTAGGTGACAAACCTATTGCAGGAGCAGATGCAGACGTTATGAATGTTTGGCTAGCTCAAAATGATGACTACTTGATAGTTTAGTGCACCAAGCTTAAACGGCTTAGAATCGGGACTTCAAAGACATTTTGAACGTCATGGACCATATGAGATGTTCCAGGAGTTGAAGTTAATATTTCCAGCAAATACCCGAGTTGAGAGATATGAAGTCTCCAACAAGTTCTATAGCTACCAGATGGAGGAGAATTGCTCAACTAGTGAGCATGTACTCAGATTGTCTGGGTACTTCAATCGCTTGAATCAAGTGGGAGTTAATCTTCCAGATAAGATAGTGATTGACAGAATTCTCTAGTCACCATCACTAAGTTACTAGAACTTCGTGATGAACTATAGTATGCAAGGGATGATGAAAACGATTCCCGAACTCTTCATGATGTTGAAATCGACGAAGGTAGAAATCAAGAAAGAGCATCAAGTGTTGATGATTGAAAAGACCACTAGTTTCAAGAAAAGGGCAAAGGGAAAGAAAGAGAAACTTCAAGTAGAATGGCAAACAAGTTGTCACTTCCGTGAAGAAGACCAAAGCTGGACCAAAGCCTGAAACTGAGTGCTTACACTGCAAAGGAAATGGTCACTGGAAGCGGAAATGCCCTGAACATTTGGTGGATAAGAAGGATGGCAAACTGAACAAGGGTATATTTGATATACAGGTTATTGATGTGTGCCTTACTAGTATTTATAGTAGCCCCTGAGTATTTGATACTTGTTCGGTTGCTAAGATTAGTAACTCGAAACAGGAGTTACAGAATAAACAGAGACTAGTTGAAGGGGAAGTGACGATGAGTGTTGGAAGTAGTTCCAAGATTAATATAATCATCATCGCACACTCCCTATACTTTCGGGATTAGTGTTAAACCTAAATAAGTGTTATTTGGCGTTTACGTTGAGCATGAATATGATTTGATCATGTTTATTGCAATACGGTTATTCATTTAAAGTCAGAGAATAATTGTTGTTCTGTTGACATGAATAAAACCTTCAAATGGTCATACACCCAATGAAAATAGTTTGTTGGATCTCGATCATAGTGATACACATATTCATAATATTGATGCCAAAAGAAGCAAAGTTAATAATGATAGTGCAACTTATTAGTGGCACTGCCGTTTGGGTCGTATCGGTGTAAAGTGCATGAAGAAACTCCATAAAGATGGATTTTCGGAATCACTTGGTTATGAATCACTTGATGCTTGCGAACCGTGCCTTTTGGGCAAGATGACTAAAACTCAGTTCTCCGGAACAATGGAACAAGCTACTGACTTATTGGAAATAATACATACCGATGTATTCGATCCAATGAGTGTTGATGGTCGTGGCAAGTATCATTATTTTCTGACCATCACAAGATGATTTGAGCAGATATGGTTATATCTACTTGGTGAAACATAAGTCTGAAATAGTTGAAAGGTTCAAAGAATTTCAGAGTGAAGTGGAAAAATCATCGTAACAAGAAAATAAAATTTCTGCGATCTGATCGCGGAGACGAATATTTGAGTTACGAGTTTGGTCTTCAATTAAAACAATGTGGAATAGTTTCACAGCTCACGCCACCCGGAACACCACAACGTTATGGTGTGTCCGAACGTCGTAACCGCACTTTATTGGATATGGTGCGATCTATGATGTCTCTTACTAATTTACCACTATTGTTTTGGGGTTATGCATTAGAGACAGCTGCATTCACGTTAAAAGGGCACCATCTAAATCTGTTGAGACGACACCATATGAACTATGGTTTAGCAAGAAACCCAAGTTGTCATTTCTTAAAGTTTGGGGTTGCGATGCTTATGTGAAAAAGTTTCATCCTGATAAGCTCAAACCCAAATAGGAGAAGTGCGTCTTCATAGAATACCCAAAGGAAGTTGTTGGGTACACCTTCTATCACAGATCCGAAGGCAAGATATCCGTTGCTAAAAATGGATCCTTTCTAAAGGAGTTTCTCTCGAAAGAAGTGAGTGGGAGGAAAGTAGAACTTGATGAGGTAACTGCATGCCTTCTCCCGAATTGAAAATAGTTCATCACTGAAATCAGTTCCAGTGATTCCTACACCATTTAGTGAGGAAGCTAACGATTATGATCATGAAACTTCAGATCAAGTTACTACAGAACCTCGTAGGTCTTCCAGAGTACGGTCCGCACCAGAGTGGTATGGTAATCCTGTTCTGAAAGTCATGTTACTAGACCATGATAAACCTATGAACTATGAGGAAGCGATGATGAGCATAGATTCCGCAAAATGGCTGGAGGCCATGAAATCTGAGATAGGATCATGTATGAGAACAAAGTGTGGACTTTGGTGGACTTGCCCGATGATCGGCAAACCATAGAAAATAAATCGATCTTCAAGAGGAAGACGGATGTTGATAGTAGTGTTACTATCTACAAAGCTCGACTTGTCACAAAAAGGTTTTTGACAAGTTCAAGGTGTTGACTACAATGAGATTTTCTCAACTGTGGCGATGCTTAAGTCTGTCCGAATCATGTTAGCAATTGCCACATTTTATGAGATCTGGCAAATGGATGTCAAAACTGCATTCCTTAATAGTTTTCTTAAAGAAGAGTTGTATATGATACAACCAGAAGGTTTTCTCAATCCTAAAGGTGCTAACAAAATGTGCAAGCTCCAACAATCCATCTATGGACTGGTGCAAGCATCTCAGAGTTGGAATATACGCTTTGATAAGTTGATCAAGGCATATAGTTTTATACAGACTTGCGGTGAAGCCTGTATTTACAAGAAAGTGAGTGGGAGCACTACAACATTTCTGATAAGTATATGTGAATGACATATTGTTGATCGGAAATAATGTAGAATTATTCTGCAAAGCATAAAGGAGTGTCTGAATGGAGTTTTTCGAAAGAAAGACCTCGGTAAAGCTACTTACATATTGAGCATCAAGATCTATTGAGATAGATCAAGACGCTTGATAAGATTTTCAATAAGTACATACCTTGACAAGATTTTGAAGTAGTTCAAAATAGAACAGTCAAAGAAAGAGTTCTTGCCTGTGTTGCAAAGGTTAGAAATTGAGTAAGACTCAAATCCCGACCACAGCAGAAAATAGAAAGAGAATGAAAGTCATTCCCTATGCATCAGTCATAGGTTCTATAAAAGTATGCCATGCTATGGACCAGACCTATTGTATACTCTGCCTTGGTTTGGCAAGGGAGTACAATACTGATCTAGAAGTAGATCACTGGACATTGGTCAAAATTATCCTTAGTGGAATAAGGATATGTTTCTCAATTATGGAGGTGACAAAAGGTTCGTCGTAAAGGGTTATGTTGATACAAGTTTTGGCACTGATCCGGATGACTCTAAGTCTTAATCTGGATACATATTGAAAGTGGGAGCAATTAGCTAGAGTAGCTCCGTGCAGAGCATTGTAGACATAGAATATTTGCAAAATACATACGGCTCTGAATGTGACAGACCCGGAGACTAAACTTCTCTCACGAGCAAAACATGATCATACCTTATTACTCTTTGGGTGTTAATCACATAGCGATATGAACAAGATTATTGACTCTAGTAAACCCTTTGGGTGTTGATCACATGACGATGTGAACTATGGGTATTAATCACATACAGATGTGAATATTGGTGTTAAATCACATGGCGATGTGAACTAGATTATTGACTCTAGTGCAAGTGGGAGACTAAATGAAATATGCCCTAGAGGCAATAATAAAGTTATTATTTATTTCCTTATTTCATGATAAATGTTTATTATTCATGCTAGAATTGTATTAACCGGAAACATAATACATGTGTGAATACATAGACAAACATAGTGTCACTAGTATGCCTCTACTTGACTAGCTCGTTAATCAAAGATGGTTAAGTTTCCTAACCATAGACATGAGTTGTCATTTGATTAACGAGATCACATCATTAGGAGAATGATGTGATTGACTTTGACCCATTCCGTTAGCTTAGCACTTGATCGTTTAGTATGTTGCTATTGCTTTCTTCATGACTTATACATGTTCCTATGACTATGAGATTATGCAACTCCCGTTTATCGGAGGAACACTTTGTGTGCTACCAAACGTCACAACATAACTGGGTGATTATAAAGGAGCTCTACAGGTGTCTCCAAAGGTACATGTTGAGTTTGCGTATTTTGAGATTAGGATTTGTCACTCCAATTGTCGGAGAGGTATCTCTGCGACCTCTCGGTAATGCACATCACTATAAGCCTTGCAAGCAATGTAGCTAATGAGTTAGTTGCGGGATGATGCATTACATAACGAGTAAATTGACTTGCCAGTAACGAGATTGAACTAGGTATTGAGATACCGACGATCGAATCACGGGCAAGTAATATACCGATGACAAAGGGAACAACGTATGTTCTTATGCGGTTTGACCGATAAAGATCTTCGTAGAATATGTAGGAGCCAATATGAGCATCCAGGTTCCTCTATTGGTTATTGACCGAAAACGTGTCTCGGTCATGTCTACATAGTTCTCGAACCCGTAGGGTCCGCACGCTTAAGGTTTCGATGACAATTTTATTATGAGTTTATGAGTTTTGATGTACCGAAGGAGTTCGGAGTCCCGGATGAGATCAGGGACATGACGAGGAGTCTTGAAATGGTCGAGACGTAAAGATCGATATATTGGATGACTATATTCGGACTTCGGAAAGGTTCCGAGTGATTCGGGTATTTATCGGAGTACCGGAGAGTTACGGGAATTCGCCGGGGAGAAGTATTGGGCCTTATTGGGCCATACGGGAAAGAGAGAGGGGCTGCCTAGGGCAGGCCGCGCGCCCCCCAAGGCCTGGTCCGAATTGGACTAAGGGGAGGGGCCGCACCCCCTCCTTCCTTCCCTTCTCTCTTCCCATTCCTTCTCTCCTACTCCTACTAGGAAAGGAGGAGTCCTACTCCCGGTGGGAGTAGGACTCCCCCCTTGGGCACGCCTCCTCCTCCTTGGCCGGCCCTCCTCCCCTTGCTCCTTTATATACGGGGGCACGGGCACCTCTAGACACACAAGTTGATCTTCGTGATTGTTCTTTAGCCGTGTGCGGTGCCCCCCCCACCATATTCCACCTTGGTCATATCGTTGCGGTGCTTAGGCGAAGCCCTGCATCGGTAGAACATCATCATCATCACCACGCCGTCGTGCTGACGGAACTCATCCCCGACACCCTGCTGGATCGGAGTCCGGGGATCGTCATCGAGCTGAACGTGTGCTGAACTCGGAGGTGCTGTACGTTCGGTACTCGGATCGGTCGAATCATGAAGACGTACGACTACATCAACCGCGTTGTCATAACGCTTCCGCTTTTTGGTTTACGAGGGTACGTGGACAACACTCTCCCCTCTCGTTGCTATGCATCACCATGATCTTGCGTGTGCATAGGAATTTTTTTGAAATTACTACGTTCTCCAACAGGAGGCAGGAGCATGCGACACGACCGGCGCTACTTTGGGCGGCTGGAGCATGAAGACTAGAGGTTGAAGAAGCATTACGGCCGTTGGATGGACATCGTTCGGTCACTGGAGCTAGAATCATTCATATTGACTAAGTTGACAAAGCCCTCCGTCCCCGTCAACTTAGTAGATCCACAAGTCAGCCTCCCACCAAGGTGGGTCCCAGCTAGTAGGGGGAGTATTCATTTTTTGTGCGTAATAAGGAGGCACCTCCGGTGGGTCCGAGCTGATAGCGGGGGAACATTTTTTTTGCGAAATACAGAGGCCCTTCCGGTGGGTCCCAGCTAGCAGGTGGAGGAATCATTATTTTTCGCGTAATACAAAGGCATTTCCCTGTTTGGGCCCCTATTGTCAGCCTCTTCCGATGGCTGTTGTTTGTTGACCATGTCGACCTCGCCGCGCCGAGAGCACAAATGCGGTGGACGAGGGCGAGGCCCAGGAAGGGAACCACCCGGAGCCGGCGAAGCCACCGCAGCAGATGCCCACGCTAAGGGGAGTACGAGCGCTGACTGGTCGGCTGCGGGGTGAGGCTAACGTCGCCGGAAATTAACAGGATGTGTGGGTGGTTAGAGGGATGGCCTGGCGGCAGCACAGCCAGCCACGAGAGGAGGGAGCCGGCAGTCCCATCGGCGCTGGTTTGGGCGGCTGGAGCAGGAAGATCAGAGATTGAACAAGCACGACGGCTGTTGGATGGACATCCAACAGCCACTATAGTGTGTTGACTAAGTTGACAAAGCCTCGCGTACGCGTCCAAAATTTTTTTAGGACAGCATCATCGTCAACCTAGTAGGCCCAGAAGTCAGCCTCCAAATCTGTGGAAAACAACATACAGCCCATTAGCCATTATTTTCAATAATTTACAGCCCATTTGCTAATTCATAAAGATATTTGAAGCCCATATTCTTTTTATCATCATTACAGACCATATATTCTGGGCACTGCTAAAAAATTCAACAAAATTTTGCATATTTCGGTGGGTCCGAACTCTTTTAATCACAAAATTTCAAGTCACATTAAAAATAATTTTCAAAAAATTATATCAAAATAAAATTCAAAAAACAATTCTCTGCAAAAAATGAATGAAATTTAGAATCTTAACTAGCAAGATGCCCATTCGTTGCACGGAACATGAAGATGCATTTGTATGAGTAGTTTATCTTGTGGGAGAAAAGATGATATTTTAATGTAATTGCCACTTGGCTTTGGTTTTTATAAGAGTATAGAGTAGAGAAAATCCTGAAAAAAATGATATTTTAATGCAACTGCCGGTTGGCTTTGGTTTAAAAAATTACAGCCCATTTCTTACAACTTATAGCCCATTTTCTGGGGAAGCCCATTTCTTACTACTTACATCCCTCCTCATCTTGAAAGATTTGCAGCCCAACAGGGCTGAGAAAAGCAAGTAGGCCTCGGTTTTGGTATTCTCCAAAAAATAGATTGAACATGGTGGCAGGTGGAGGGGAGTACGAGGGCAACAACATGCAACTGAAGCATACAAATGGTACAAAAAGCCCAAGGATTAATTGTTCATCAAATTTTTAGACAAACCCTAGATTGAACATGGTAGTAACATCTAACCCAACCACTCTTTTTTGCAGTCACAAACAAATGGATCAGTCTGATCCACAAAATCAACATCCTGTGCAAAAAAATTTATTTCAGGATGACTACAACTTGTTGTAAATAGAAGGCAAGCACATTTAGAAGCCCATTTGTCCACCTGAAACTTCTTTTTTTGCTGTTCAACATGTCCGTCCGTGAGAAATCTCTTGCAGTAAAAATTAAGCTTCATGGACAATAGTAACCACGCATTCAACAGGAAGAATGTGACAAAGCTTCTGTTTGCCTGGTTGGATGCATATCCTTCCATCGTTATTGTCCTCAAACGAATGTCATGAGAACTGAGAAAATCCTTGTGCTTATTACGCCACCGATTGGTTATATGTTTTGCTCCATGTGGTTCTACCTAAGTAGACATGAAGATTGAAAACAGTTAAGGTCTGAAAAAAGAGTATGTCGAAAGAACGACAGCTGAACAGTTAATTCTAGTACAATATATACGGGCTTTCAATGTGCATGAAATCATCACCTCTATATATAAATTCTATATAGATTGAAAGCGTCGTAGAAGCCAATAATTATGTTCAGATCAAAACTGAACATTCTGATATATATGATCTTGACAGAATCTAGCAGCATTGATAGGCTATCAATGGACAAACTCTTCGCTGAGCATATAACATAATATTAGTACCCAAAGTGTACTCCAAGACGATATAGAACTTATGCGCATAAATGAAAAATGCAGCTTATGATTACAAATGTGTAGATGATAATATACGGTACCTGAAAAAGTGAGGAGCCAAACACCAACTCCTTGTGATCATTAAACGGGTCATGAATTACACCCAAGGTCTCCAGTTTGGGCACAAAGACAACAGTTATTTGTGAAGGTCTATAACAGTTATCAAGGAGCAACCTTTGAAGTGAAGGGGCATCTTCGATGATGAGCTGCTGTCCTTCGAAACAAATTCCAATGCTTTTAAGGTGAGGCGGCTTTATTTGGAGACAACTGATACGGATTTCTATTCCCAAAACAATCAACAAGCGCTCCAGGGCAAGGCAACTGGAGTGGATGATGCTGTGCAGTGAGGCCTCCGACAGATAAACCACCACAAGCGAAAGTTTTTTTAGCAGTGGGAGTCGAAGCATTTGTACCAGATCGTATGGTAGATGGCATCGGGCAAAGGTGGCAGTGTGGAGAGAGGAGGAAAACCACGAGATGGACAACGGTGGTGTGGGCACGAATTCTTGGTGTGTTCGTGGTACGAAACTTTTGTGGTAATGGTACAACTCAAACTGCTGGAGTTTTCTGAATTCAGGGGATGTCATCCAAGCGTCCACCGTGCCGGGTATGGACAGCAGGTAGTGTGTCGGGATGCAGAGGCATTGAATGGGGCCCTGCTGGTGAGAAGATACGATGGCTCCGAGGAGATCAAATTTAGGAAGGACAAATATCTAACGACAATTGAGATTGAGGGGCGCGGTGTGCCATAGAGGGCGCCACCGAGTTGAGAGGACTTGTGTGCGGCAGCAATCCTTGGTGGGGATAAGCGAGATGATCTCCTCAAGGATGACGTCCGGGAGATCGCTGATGCGGTCCACCGGAGATTCTACCGGTTCCTCAGATCTGGGTGGGGGGGGCACGCCGCTTCTCCCCGCGCTACCGGGTGCGGGATCTACAACCGGCGTTGCCGCTGGCGGGAGCCTCATCTTCTTGGCGCTGGGGCGAGCCGACTCCATTTTCCTTGTGGGCATCACGCCGAGCTCACGGGTTTGAACAGAGTAGCCAGAGACGAGCCTAGTTGCAGTGCGAGTGGGGAAGAAGGAGGGGTGGGGATTTTTGTAGGAGTGGAAGAAGAGGAGCAGGCGTTTTCTGTACGAGTGACGAAGAAGGTGAGCGGGGGTTTTCTGGACGAGTGAGGAAGATTGGGGAGCGGGAGGAATTGGGGGGAGACGGAAGCGGGAGAGCGAGCTGTTCGTGTTTATAAGGCTCGCTACACTAACTATTCGCTTTTTCCCAAGAACCGCTCTCTTCTTTTGTGTTCCTGCATTGGAGCTGGCGCATGGACTTGGCTGACTGGCCATGCATGCAGGATGCATCTGCCCGCCGGCCACTGCATGCGCCTGGTTTGTTACTAGGCCTATTTAATAGGGTGGTTATGGAGTAAATTAAGGAGATTTATTTTCTCTGTGTGCATCTTCTTTTTTAAAAAAAATTGAGCGAATCTGTGTGCATCTTCTTCTTTTTTTATTTTTGAGAGAATCTGTGTGCATCTTCTTGGTCTTAGCAATTGGCTCATGGGCCTAAACCCGGACAGAGGGAGTAAGTGGAAGCGAGGAGGAAGGAGGTTTTTTTTGGGATCGCCCCCTCTTCAAGAAATATGGGCTTCTCCTCGCAAAAAACAAAAACAAATGGACTTTAAGATGGATAGGCTTTTGTATCGGCCCAGTCGGCTGCCCGTTTTCGTACTGGAGGGCCTTGTGCTAGAGGCAGCCCGAGACACTCTCCAGCTTATTGCCCATTCGAAAGAAAAAAAGAGACGCCTCCAGCTTATGGCTACTCATCGGTAACCTTTTTCAACTTGGCATCCTCCAAATTAGAGGATGCGGTACTGGATGCAGACACTCACATTAAACTAAGCTTCAGAAGATACGGTATGCATACTGACATTCAAAAGAACAAAAGTTCAGCATGTTTATGCATCTCAATGATTCACCATACTATAACCAATACAAAGCTGTGAGAAGGTGTGGAAATAAAGAAAATCGGTCAATGCTTCTCTGAGCAAAGGGCCTCCCTGCGCACGCATTGATTTCTTGGGCATGCTTGTTTCTTCTCAATGTTGCGAGCACTTTGAGCATGTTGGCAACTCCACAGCTAGCTAGATGCCTCATCTTGCAATTGATGCTAACACATTTGCAGCAAACACATGAGGCAATAGAGATGACTCAACAGGAGTCCATATTGTGTAGTTCCCCTGAAATCATCTTCATTGTCCTGAATTTGAAAAGATAGGAAAACAGTAGCTATACTTAAACGGTGTTGCAAAACAGTAGCACATATCAATAGCTCCACATGACAAAACACGATCATCTGGACGAAGGGGATACTGACCCGCCTAAGGAAGATTATATCCAATTTCATAAGTCCTTGGTTGATTTCCACCTTCGGCTGCACTGCTTGTTTGCTCCTCCACACATGATAGGATTGTTCCGCACTGCATTCAGCAAGTCAACGTACGAATAAGCTAATTTCATCTTGCGGTGGTCATTGTACCTAGTTACAAATGTAGGAATACCTGGAGCACCATAAATTTTGTGCGGTGCTACCAAAATTGAGGTTTGTATCCCTTCCCGTTATGAGAATTCTTTGGTAGAATGTGACGGCTTGTTCTTTGCATCAAACTTGCCTTTCCCCTAAGATTTGTTCTTGTTGTTTTGGGGCTGGTTGGGCTAGAAGTTCTTCTCGTGTACCATGTGGGCACTAGAAGCTCCCTCAACGACCCGAGCACGTGTGTCTTTTGCTCTCGCCTTCTCCTCAAAATCAAGAGTGCTAAAGAGATCCAAAACATAAAACTCATGTCTCTTGTTTTTCGGAGAAGTAGCAAAATCGTTCCACGAAGGTGGAAGCTTGGCAATGATGGTCCCAACAACAAATTTGTCCGGCAACACACACTTAAAGTACTCAAGTTCCTTAGAGAGTGACTGTATCTCATGAGTCTGCTGAACAACAGAGCGCTCATCAGTCATCTTGTAGTCAGAGAATTGCTCCATGACGTACAACTCGTTGCCAGTGCCCGAGGGCCCAAACCTGGCCTCGAGCGCAGCCCACATGTCTTTGCCGCTGTCAAACGACATATATGAATCCACAATGGGATCATCAAGAACACTCAGCAGGGCGGCTTTGAAGAGGGTATCCATGTTCTCAAAAGCTTCCTGCTGTCTAGGATTAAGATCGCCCTCAGGCTTACCGTTAGTGGCGTCGTAGCAGTACATGATCTGAAACCAATATACTGCTCTTGTGCGCCACCTTTTATATTGCACCCCCTTAAAAGTAGGCGGTTTCGAAAGCGCAACAAAACCAATCTGAGTAAATTGCCTATAATCAGGTTTTTGGATTGGATTGTTGAATATATGAGCAATTTACTATGAGATATAATCCGAATCAGCAGTAAATAGATCATGACGATAATTGCAAACATCAAGGTAATGATGCGGACTAAACTAGGAGGACAGAATCACATAATGTACAGCGGGAGAAAAACTACTGTGGCTTATGTTCTCACTCATGTCATTGATGAAGAGGTTACCAAGGTCGGGGAAGAAGGCTGTCGTTGAGGAAGTCGTCGCTGGCAGCAGTCACAGAGTGTGCTCCCCAAAAACCTAATCGCCCCTCTCCCGTACAGGGTCATGAAAGGCGGGGTTCAGAGGATCTGCTGTCCCTTCTCGCGTGCACGCCGAAGGAGGGCCGAGAAGAATTATGTTCTTGGCGCTAAGATCCGAACAGTCTTGAAACCATATGATACAACGCGGCTAGGGTAGAGCATGTCGGTCGGTCGTGCAGTAAGACCAAGTTCAATAGTAGGCCTTTGGCCCCAAAACCCCATGTCCAAGTCAATAATAGCCCCACCAAGGTTTGTCTCGGAGTAATTAAGGCGTCCGTTAGTCCCTTTAGTATAAATACTATATAGTTAATAATGGGCCCACCTTTTGTCTCACAAAGTATGTTGGGGCTCCTGCTACAACCGGCTACAAGTTTACAATCCTCTTCTCTTCTCTCTCCTCTTCTCACTCCTCTTCTCTCTCCTTCAACTAAGCACAAATGCTATATTTAAATCCTTTAGGCTTGCTTATGTCATCTAATTGTAGTACTTGCTCTAAAGTTACTCTCCATTGTGTAGTCTGAAATGTCAGGCGTGCAGCAGGCGGTGCCCTCGGTCGATGTGCCGCTTCAATGTCGGAAGCAGTGAGAGGTCGCGTCGCCCTAACTTGCCATCAATGTGGAGTAGCGGGCTCAGCTGGCGCCAGGATGGAAGCGCGCGGTTGTAACGCCCCGAGACCGACGCTCCAGAAGACTTCCAGCTATTCCGAGTTTTGTCGTGTGATTTGTTTTGTTTGTGCATTCATCATGCCATCATTTGCATTGCATCATGTCGCCATGCAACCCCTTTTTAAAACTCACGTAAATAAATTGCATAGATCGTTATCTTTTTAAATCGAGGGATATTCACATGGTGATTTCTCTTTAAAACATATTCAAAGTCTCCTACTATTATTAGGGAGCTATAATAAATATTTCATTATTTGGAATTGATCATAACACACTTGCAAAGAAATCCCAATGCCTTTGTTATCTTAATTCTTGGTCTCCAAACCTTGCCCATAATTTCTTTCATCATTTTCCGGAGCTCCACCAAAAATCTCAACATTTTTGGACACTTCAAAAACCAAGTCCTAGTTCAAACCCATTTGAGTGAAATTCAAATGAGTTTGAATTTACATCTTTCAACCTTGGCCTTTTCTATTTTCTCGGAATAAGCACATTCTTGTGGGTCCGGGAGAATTATCCGCGTGTCCAATTTCTTCCCGAACACCTCCTTTCTTCTCTTTTTCTTCTTTGTTATTTCCTGTTTCTAGAGAATAAGAGAGAGGGAGAAGAGAGCCCAGCAGCCTAGCCACGTAGGCCCATCTGCGCCTAGGCCCAGCCGCCTCTATAACCCTAGCCCGATCGAACCCTCCTCTCGATCGCTCCCTCGTTCCCTCACAGCGCCGCCACCCCTTCCTCTCGATCCCCAGCGCTGCCAAGGAAAGCGCCCGATCCCCTCTGCCTGCTCCTTTCCCCATCGCCGGCCTGCTACCTCTCCTCCTCTGCCCTCATCGCCCTCGCACCCCTCGCCCGTGGCCTCTTGCCTCCTCTGCTCACAGTTGCCTTGGCCGCAAGCACTAGCAGAGCCTCGCGCCCGACCCCTCGTCGAGGCCATGGCCGCTGCCACGCCTTCTTGCCTATGTGCCTTGCTCCCTCCTGTCGCCAAGCGCCTCCCCTTCTCCTGCTCCTCCGTGACGCCCTCCTGTCGGCCAAGTCCCGGCCTCCAACGCTAGGATCAGCCCCTAGCTGTTGCGCCGCTCCGACGACCCCATCATCACACCGTACTCGACCTCTTACCGACCAGATCTAACTTCGGTGGCCCATCCCCGTCGGAGTTGACCTCCATCACAGGCCACCTGCCAAGCCGCAGGAGCAGTGCCGCTACTGCCTTGCTTCCACTGCAAGGCCCAGCCAGCGCCCTGCCGGCCTGCCTCCGCTCAAGCTGCTGACCATCTCCTGCCGCTGACCACCACCATCGCCTCCTTGCTGCTGGCATCCCAAGGCCCTTGTGTTGTTTTGTGTTGGACCATCAAGGCCAGCAAGATCGACTACATGGACGCCAAGACCACACCAGGACTGCCAAGCATCTTCTCCGGGAGTTTTTCCCCAAGTACCACTACGGTCGTCATCCGCCAAGTACCCCTTCGGATCACCAAGTTTGACTACCATCGTCGTGAACCGCTTCCAAAACGAGTACCACTACCGTCGCCCCCGGAGACATCGGATTCGTCAAGTTCCTCTTCAAAACGTGAACCACTACTTCCACGACGACGTGTGTACCACTACCGTCGACCTCGAAGACCCCGTGGACGTCAAGTTCCTTGTGGTGACCCCGAACATCTATGGATCATGAACAACTACTTCATCTACGAAACGTGAACAACTACTTCCACTACGGTCGCCGTGTACCACTACTTCCACTACCGTCGCGAGAACGTCTACTTCCACTACTTCCACTACAAACTCGACCCGCTCCGAAAATGCACGCTTCAAAGGTATAACCCCGAGACGACGCCCGTGAACGAATGCATGTGTTGAATGAGATGCATCGTTTGCACAGTGTCCAAATTGTCACTCGTTTCCATGTCACTAACCCGTGGGAACCCGGTATCCAGGATCACTCCCCATCTCTTGCGTGTTCCACACATCCGCACACTTCTCGTTTGCATCGGTATCTCACTCAAGTTACCGGAACCGGAATGTTGCCGTGGCACCATTTCCGTTTCACCGCCGTGGCACCCTTTTCGTTCCGCCATGGTGACAAATGCTTCATAACATGCTCATGTCAACATTTTCATAAAAATTGCATAAAACTTGCTTAGGTCATCCGCATCATGATAACAACATTTAAATGCTTAAAATTGTTGTTGCATTAAATTGCTAATTGACACATGGGGATTTTCCGGAATTGTTGTTTATTATTTCTGGCCTCATTTAAACTTGCCTAAATAGATAGTTTTATTATGCTTCACCTCTTGCCATATTAACCAATATTTAATATTGTTGGGTACATAACCGAGAGAGAACTAAATAACTGATGTTGTGTTTTGTCAATATGCAACTCGTTGCATATTGAGCTCCACTTAATTTGTAGTATTGTTTGTGCACCTTGCCATGCCATGCATATTTAAACCGGAGATGCATCATACTTGTTTGTGCATCATGACGTGTTTATGCTTGTGTGTTTACCATGTTGTTTGCTTCTTTCCGGTTTGCTTCTCTCGTTAGCTTCGGTTTCGTTCTGGAGTTGTGAGGATTCGTTCGACTACGTCCGTTTTTCTTCTTCATGGACTCGTTCTTCTTCTATCGGGATATCAGGCAAGATGACCGCTACCCTGGATCTCACTACTATCATTGCTATGCTAGTTGCTTCGTTCTATCGTTTTGCTGTGCTACCTATCTCTTCTTAATCATGCCTCCCAAATTGCCATGTTAGCCTCTAACCTTGTTCACCCTTCCTAGCAAACCATTGTTTGGCTAAGTTACCGCTTTACTCAGCCCCTCTTATAGCGTTGTTAGTTGCAGGTGAAGTTGAAGATTGCTCCATGACGGACAGGGTTATGTTGGGATATCACAATATCTCTTATTTAATTAATGCATCTATGTACTTGGTAAAGGGTGGAAGACTCGGCCTTATGCCTGGTGTTTTGTTCCACTCTTGCCGCCCTAGTTTTCGTCATACCGGTGTTATGTTCCTGGATTTGGCGTTCCTTACGCGGTTGGGTGATTTATGGGACCCCCTTGACAGTTCGCTTTGAATAAAACTCCTCCAACAAGGCCCAACCTTGGTTTTACCATTTGCCTCACCTACCCTTTTTTCCCTTGGGTTTTGAGCCCGAGGGTCATCTTTATTTTAGCCCCCCGGCCGTGCTCCTTCGAGTGTTGGTCCAAACTAGAGCACCGTCTGGGACCATTCCTTGGCAACTTGGATTACGCCGGTACGTGACGCTTAGCTTATCCGATGTGCCACGAGAACGAGATATGTGCAGCTCCTATCGGGATTTGTCGGACATCGGGCGGCTTTTGCTGGTCTTGTTTTACCATTGTCGAAATGTCTTGTAAACCGATTTCGAGACTGATCAGTCTTCCCGGAGAAGGAATATCCTACGTTGATCGCGAGAGCTTATCATGGGCTAAGTTGGGACACCCCTGCAAGGTATAAACTTTCGAGAGCCGTGCCCGCGGTTATGTGGCAGATGGGAATTTGTTAATGTCCGGTTGTAGATAACTTGACACCAGATCCGAATTAAAATGCATGAACCGTGTGTGTAGCCATGATGGTCTCTTTTCGGCGGAGTCCGGGAAGTGAACACGGTTTTGGGTTATGTTTGACGTAAGTAGGAGTTCAGGATCACCTCTTGATCATTGCTAGCTTCACGACCGTTCCTTTGCTTCTCTTCTCTCTCTTATTTGCGCTTGTTAGCCACCATACTTGCTTAGTCGCTGCTGCAACCTCACCACTTTACCCCTTCCTTTCCCATTAAGCTTTGCTAGTCTTGATACCCATGGTAATGGGATTGCTGAGTCCTCGTGGCTCACAGATTACTACAACAACAGTTGCAGGTACAGGTTATGCGATGATCATGATGCGAGAGCGATGTTTGCTTATTTTGGAGTTCGTCTTCTGCTTCTTCTTTGATCAGGGGATAGGTTCCAGGTCGGTAGCCTGGGCTAGTAGGGTGGATGTCGTTTGAGTTTCTGTTTGTGTTTCATTCGTAGTCGGATGTTGATCTTAGGTATGATGTATTGATGTATTCTTGCGGCATTTGTATGCCTTGTATGTATCCCTTTCTATTATGTAATGTTGATGTAATGATATCCACCTTGCAAAAGCGTCTTCAAGATGCGCTTCTATCCTTGGTGGGACCTTCGAGTTCCTTTAGTATAGGGTCGCATCTTGGGCGTGATAGGGGGGAGGGGTTTCTGTTGGGCCAAGAAGGTGAGAAGCCAACTTGGGATCGGTCCGGACGGGGAAATATCATGTGCTCCATACTCTCCATATGACACTAGTCTATGTTACTACTCCCTCATTTCCGGTTTATAGAGATGTTTATAGTAACATAGTAATATGTTACAGTATAAGTTACTCCCCACTATGACCAGCCTTGGCCTCTCCCAGTGCTCCTCCATGTATAGCTGCTAAGCCTGCCACGTAGGCATAAAATATGATGTGGCAAGTTAATTAAGAAGAATGAGACTAGTTTGGTGACCGCGGGAAGAAACGGTGGAAAGACAGTTTTGAGTCTATAGCTAATTAAATGAAGCAAGCTTAGCAACAATAAACTAAGCACCTATGCATTGAAGACTTGAGTTACTAAGCCATTTAATGCACTTAGCACCTCATCTAAGCGCATCTAAGCACTTAGCACTTAGCACCCCCTTGACCGTGGACCTTGACGGTATACATCACCTTGTGTCTCACAATTTTCCTCATCATCATCTGAGTCCAAGAAGATCTCACCCACTTCATCATTAGGCATGTAGACGCCTTGATAAACAACGTGCGCAGAAGGAGTAGAGGCGACTGGGGACGCACCACGTCGTGGGCACTCTGTACGTGCTCGTTTGCATGCAGCGAGCGTGTTTTTCCATTTGTGCTAGCTCTAAGGCCGAGGCTGCGGTCATCTTTGTCTCTGACTAGTCATTGAGCAACGACGACAAAGAGATGCTGCAAGAGATGCATAGGCACTGTTGTGTGCGAGATTTGTCGTAGCACGACGAACCGGACGTCGTCGCAGATGGCGCACGCCTCCATGCAGCCGAATGTGTTCTCATGCATGTGTTATTCACGTGCATTTTGCGGCCGAGTGTGTGTGCATGCACGTGTTGTGTACGTGCGTTGTGTGCTCCATGCTGTGCGTGTATGTGCATGAGTTCGATCGGATGGAGTTAGTGCATTGGCGTGTGTACATGCGTGGCTGCATGCGTCTTGTACATGTGTGGCTTGTTGCGTGGTTATCAATATAAACTATAAAACATCTTCAACTTAGCATCCTGATGTATCATTTCTAGTGGTTAGCAAAGAGTTCATGTTCTTTTATTTGTTTATAGGTGGGCAGGCGGCAAAAAACAGGGGAAAACGCGCAAGATTCCTTGCAGACGCTCCACCGCGAGGTTACTTGCTCCTTCTCGGTCGTCGGCCATCTATGTTCTTCAACTCTTTTCTTTTACATGATCTTTGTTCATACTTTTGCCAACACGCGAGACATCTAGCATCAAGGTGCACGTGTCTTGCAAGAAAATGGACATAATCATATAAGCAGTGGATAAGTGAGTCGTGCACTTCGATGGCACCTACTACGCAAAAAAAATTCTCCTCGATGGCACGTGAATAGTGCATGTACTCAACTATGGAGCACGGGATGGTAGCCATGACATGGTCAGCCCTTTTTTGGAGAGAGTACGTACTAAATAACTTTGATGTGTCCCATCAACTCGCAGAACGACGAGAAGCTTGATTACACCTTCTCCCTCAGCAACGTGTGCGCGGTGGCTCGCAGCACGAGGACAAACTTTTGCTTACAAGCGGTGGACGTGCAACAGTTCATTTGGTGTCAGATTGCCAGAAGTACTACTGTAGAACCATCGACTTTCGGAAGAGGCGAAGATCCAAGCGCAAGGTCACCTACTAACCTTAGGCTAGGCATAGTGGGAGTAACATAAGTAGGGGTACCTCCTTATTTTATTATAGAAACAACCACACGCGAATATCGAGGTGCTGGTTACATAGAACAAATTTCCTGGAGTCCGTTGTCGGTGTCAAAACCGGCGGATCTCGGGTAGGGGGTCCCGAACTGTGCGTCTCAGGCTAATGGTAACAGGAGGCGGCGGACACGATGTTTACCTAGGTTTGGGCCCTCTCTATGGAGGTAATACCCTACTTCCTGCTTGATTGATCTTGATGATATGAGTATTACAAGAGTTGATCTACCACGAGATCGTAGAGGCTAAACCCTAGAAGCTATCCTATGATTATGATTGTTGTTGTCCTACGGACTAAATCCTCCGGTTTGTATAGACATCGGAGGGGGCTAGGGTTACACAGAGTCGGTTATAGAGAAGGAAATCTACATATCCGAATTGCCAAGCTTGCCTTCCACGCAAAGGAGAGCCCCACCCGGACACGGGATGAAGTCTTCAATCTTTTATCTTCATAGTCCAACAGTCCGGCATAAGCATATAGTCCGGCTATCCGAGGACCCCCTAACCAGGACTCCCTCAGTAGCCCCTGAACCAGGCTTCAATGACGATGAGTCCGGCACACAGATTGTCTTCGGCATTGCAAGGCGGGTTCCTTCTCCTAATACTCCAAAGTAGATTTTCAACACATGAATCGTGTCCGGCTCTACAAAACAAATTCCACGTACCACCGTAGAGAGCACAATATCCACGAGTCTAATCTGCAGACAACATTTACCTTGCATGACATCACGTCGCGGCCCGGTTATTATTCAAACCGTTTTTCCCAACCTGCCATTGCACGTCTTGCGAGGCGGTTTTATTGGCACGTCTTGTCAAAGCAGAGATCGTGTCCCCCTTATCACGGGATTCTCATCAATACGGGGGTGGGTAACCCAACTGTTTGATTAGTACGACTCCTTGTTTTAGGCAAGTTCCAAACGGCCGCGCGGAGGACGCTTGACATTCATCCTCTTTATAAAGAGGTCAAGACATGTCCATGTCTTTCCACGCCTGATCCTTCCCCTCTTCCACCTCGAGTTCCAACACCCAAGGTTTAGTCCAAGCGCTCCGAACCTTCAACCATGTCCGGATCCGACCTTCAAGGCCGGTGGATGGCCTCCTCCGTCACAGAGGAGGACATTAAGAAGCTTAGGGAGGGTAGGTATCTGACCACCGAAATCCTTCACAGGCTTCCTGCTCAAGGGATTGAGTGTGCGAGATGAACCGGAGAAAGTAAATGCAGAGAGATGAAATGCAAAAAATACGGAGGGATGTGATGGTTGCTTGTCCATTTATTTTACCAGGCCACTTATTACTGGCAGTGGTTGGGTTTTGTGATATGACGGCTTTACTGCCGTGCCACCAGCGGGGTGTGACTCCCGTGCAGTGCCGCCCTCTACACTTGTACTACATTGGTCGTGGTTTATTAGTCCCCCCATTGAATTTGACTGAAGATTTAACTGACAAAATGTTAGTGCATGTCAACAAAAACTATATCGTTGGATTCGTATTTGAACATAGTTTTGAATGATATAATTTTAGGTGACATGCATCAACATTTATCGTACTATATACAATGTTAGTTCAATTTTTGGTCGTACTAATCTATAGTAGTAAGGTGCCCGTGCATTGCACGGAAGTGTGAAATGCATTGATTGGGGAGTTGTTTATTTTGACAAAGGATGTGGGGGTCATCTTATGTGTAACGGGTATCGATAGGTTTCTTCGGATATTATTTCATGTCTAGAGCTCACAAACATCCAGGTGAAATAGATAAAAAGGTACCTTTTGCAAACAAAAGCGTTCAACTATTCAACCTGCATCCAAAACTTGTGAAGAAATAACACTTATTGTGCTTTGCAAGAAATGATCTTTAAGAATTAGTTTTTGAGTATCGATTTTTATACATGTTGGCTACAGATGACATGGCACTTTCTTGTAGTCAACCGTTGGCTATACTATTAAGTATTAACCATGCCCTTATACACCTAGATGGAGGGATTATATCAGGATGACTTGGAAGGGGCAGAGAAGATGTAAGAAATGGTTCATAGTAAGTCTTTCACCAGTAGTGTAGTAAAAGTTCATACATGGAGGATTATAGACTAAACCATAAATGGATACACTTTTATTCATGCACGATACTCCAATAGAGCAAGATCATGCATGGAAGTCTCCACATGCTTAAACAGCGGATTCCATTGAGCGAAGACTAATGATCAACATTTAACTTGATAATGCGTATGTCCAGGTGAACCTCCTTGGAGTCCCCATCCACCGCGTTGGCGGGTAAATAAGACCATGGGTTTTCCAAGTCTACATGGCGGGAAGGTCCCAGCTTCGCAAAGTCCAAGTCAGTTCGATGTAGCCGATGTCGTCGCCCACGTGAGCACGCACCCGTACATCAGCCTCGTGTCAGTGTCAACGTCAGCGGCGTCGCCCTTGACGCACACTACAGAGACGGGGCGACGGCCTGCGCGGGCCTTGCCAGTGCCCACGATCAGGAGGAAGATGCTGCCGTCCTCCTCCGAGACTAGCAGGCGGCGGTGATCCTCTAGAGACTCCGGCATGGTGAACGGGTAGCACGTCTCGTACTTGATGTTCTCCGCCAAGGGTTAGTAGTGACCGTTGCACGCATCCGTGAGGTGATGCACAATGTCCGCCGGCGAGCCCCAAAACGGCATCGAGCACTCATAGCAGTAGACGAAGGGCTCCTTGGAGGCATCGACTAGGCCGTCCATGAAACGAGAGTGGCTGTAGGGGACGTTGTGCCAGTTGAATATATGAGCGAGTTACTACGAGATTTAATCCGAATAAGCACAAAATAAATCATGACGGCTCTAACAGAGATGAAACTAATCATGTGGACTAGCATAGTAGTAGGATACAGAGTAGAAACATGAATTCTACCTCGATTTCGAACAGGAAGGACAGAAACACATACGGTGCAACGGGAGTAGCACCGTTGGCATTGAGGTTGTCGCCCATGTCGTTGAGGAAGAGGTTGCCGAGGTCAGGGAAGAAGTCATCGTCCGTGAAGTCATGGCTGCCAGCAATCGAGAGTCGCTCCCCAATTTCAACAAATACCTACCGAATCGAGCGCAGGAGGGATTAGGTAGGGGCGTTCTTGTCACTGAATGGAGCACAGGAGTAGCACACAAAGCAGTACATGGTGTCCTTACTAGTACTCCCTAGTCTCTATCTCTACTCTTATAGAAAACCGAGTTGGTGATGATGGTGTGCGTGCCATCCTGTAATATAGACCGTCTAATCTATATCTGACGGATAGAAAGCCAACTATGACGATTTTACAAAAGATACCCGCACCTCTCTCCACATTTACAGATAAGGCCTTGCCTCGTTCATCCTTATCTCCCACAACCTCGTGCTCCTTCCTAAGTCTCTATCTCTACTCTTATCTCTATCTCTACTACTCTTCTTTGTTTTTTATAACAAATCAAATAGTACTACGCCGTCTGCTACACGCCCGGCTGAACACGCCTCCTCGCCTCCATCATCACCAACTGAGTCTTTTATAGGAGTAGGACTGTAGGAGTAGAGAAAAAACCGAGTTGGTGATGATGGTGTGCCGTGCAATGCACATGCATCTTGCTATTTTTGCATATAATTCCAAACACCACGTAGACACGGTCTTTGACCATTTTACAACTATGTTAGTATCATTGTTTTTTTGACGGGATGTTAGTATCATTGTTAGTGGTCAGCCGGTGCAAGTTATTGCCCCGGGTGTTTTAACCTTTTTTAGTAATGATATCTGGCAATTGTTCGACACGAGCTCAATCCTGGCGAATCCCACGGAACCGTCAGATTTCCATCCGACGGTGGCCTGTTTTTAAGCCATACACGTCATCAGGATCGTCACGGTGTTTGCAATTGCCATGTCTCCCAGCGAACATTTGCTGGGGATTGGAGTTAGCACGGTTCATAGTCGTTCCATGCTCGGGCATTGAAGTTTGTAACAATTTTAGATTAGAATATACTACACCTCCGGTGCTAGTAGTAGAGCAGAGTCCTACTCTACTACTCTACTCAAGCAAGTTAGGGCATAGTAGTAGGTACTGTAGGGACTACCAGTACTGTGATCACTCAAGCAAGTTGTCTAGCATTGATATGACCCTACACTGCTGGTATGTGACTCGTAAGTCAAGCGGCGTGTTGTAGTCATCATCACCTATCCACTTCCCGCAGCACATATTCGCTTCTCCATCTTTGTCCACACATAATCTCGTCCAATCTTCCATCCCCGCTAAGGTGCCTCCCCCCTCGTTCGAAACCCAAGCACTAACAATGGCAGAACCGAGCAGCGTCCACCGAAAGAGTGGCTGGAGTTCGCTCCCCACAAAGGTAATCAAGCTCATTGTTTCAGGTGTGGACAATCTCAGTACCATGCTGCTCGCCGCGTGCTTTTCGGGGTTGTACCGTTTACTCAATGCCCTCAGGCCGGAGCTTTTTAAGCCAGCTCCTTGCTTGTTGATGCCGCCTGATCTTTAGAAACGGCGTGTCACGCAGCATAACGATCGTAGGGTGGCGAGCATCAACCCTCTTGACTGTGATCCAATCCCCGTCACCCTCAACTACATTAACGGTATGTACTGGGTCGGCATGAACACGTCTTGGATGGTGCTCGTCGACGGTCGCGGCAGCTGGATGCTCGTGGAGGTCTACACCTGGTGATTGATCCCCCTTCCTTCGATTAACACTACACTGCTTTGGCACCGCGGCCGAGAATACTCAGAATCTTATAGTAGCCAACATGATACCAAGTTTGATTTGCTCAAGGTTGTAATCTGCCAAGTGCCCACAAGATCCGTGAATTATAAATACTTCAGGTGAATTGCGTTCTTCAACCGCGGTCTCGCCTATCTGACAAGTCACTGCGGTAAGTGGATAAATCTGCACGTTCATCGCAGGATCATACATCCACCATGGTTCTCTGATGCCATTGAACACAAGGGCTTCATTTACTGTTGTCGACTCCTTCTATGGTGGACATATTGCTCGCCTACTCCACCATCGCTACAATCGGCTATTACATAGTATGTTACTTTCCTATGATATCATGATGGCTTGCTTATATTACTGTCAACATTAACTAAAAAAATATTCATGCTCATAACATGTTGTTCTTAAGTTTGACTACATCAAGAGCCCTTTTTTATTTGACTCCAACTTGATATGATGTTGTAGGCCGCCTGGTGTCCCTACCCTTCCTAATCCCAGAACCTTTCAAAGAAAAGCGGCATGGCAGTTGCAGGTGGTTCCTGGCTCGATCAGACGACGGCGAATGATTGATGATCGTTCGCACATACCGGACGTGTTGTTTCGCGGAATACAATCACAATCACTGCAAGGTCTTTGAGCAGGATCCCAGCTTCTCTGGGCCTTTAGGATTTTTTGACTAGAGGTTGGTAAGTAGCCTTGGTACACACTCTCTGTTTGTCGGACTAAATATCCGATTAACCAGGAGATTACCAATGGCAAGCATCATGATGGCAGTGCGGTTTCATTCATCAGGCAAAACTGTGTGTACACAGCGTACCATGCGTCTCTGCATGCACCATACCCTGATATGTGCCGCCACGCTCTGCAGCCCAAAGTAGGAGAGAAGGTCGCAAGTATCAGACTTGACCTCCTAGCCGGAGTTTCCCTGCCGGCACCCATCCGGTTCAAAGCCATCACCAATCTCCACACAATAAATAGTAACGTCTAACTGAGCCATTTATTTACATGCGTACACTTGGTGTAGTAGGTTCTTTATTTAGTTTGATGCATACACTTGTTCTTTTTTTGGTAGCCCTTCTGTAAAAATGGCTGATGTTTGGTTTGTAAGAGAGAGCTGCGTCTTCACTCTTCTGGCCTGCTTATTGCTTTTGTTGCACACCCGAGCCCTGGTTGTTGTTGCTGTTGTTTTCAATGTACAATCAATAGTATATTTCGTCTGTTGGTTGAATAAATGTGTTGTTAGAACGACAAACACAATGTTTTGGAAGTCGTTGCATGGTTCGATCCTTAGTGCCTCGTATCGTACGTAATGCATACTATTTTTCGTACGGAGCACATTTTCCACTTGTTGATAACATGCAGCCCACTGATGAAGGCCCAATAGAGGAGCCCATAATTAACTGGAAGGGAGGCTCTCACATGAATCCGGCCCAGGTACATGCTCATGGTCCCCTAAACATAAATAAGTAAATAAATAAATAAAGCTAAATGCTCATGCACCAGTTCTTTAAATTCATGATTTAATAGGAGGATATTATTTCCTATGATAGTGTCGTTACATTCAGTAGATATTATTCTTAGGCAAAGATAGCGACCAATCTTCTTTCTCCCAGCATTTTCTTCCTGCAACCAGCGGACCCATGCAAATCGTAGTCAACGTCGTAAATAGTTCCGGTCCATTTTTATTTTTTAATAAGAATGTCCAACCCAGCCCAGCACATTGGCGACAGCACTTTATCCTCCGCCTTGGTGCGCTCACCGTGGCGCTGTTAGGATAAACAACGTATATGGGTGTCATGCGTGCAGCCGTGGCTGGCTAGCTACATGCATGGTCGGGTGATCTTGCATGTGTGCATGCTAGTTGGTTAGTTGGCTTAGAGGCCGGTGCGATGTGCGTGCATGCAGCATGCTAGGCAAGTTTGTTAGTCATGGATAGACTCCCAGGAGGTTAGCAAGATGTGAGTGGCCGGGTGTGACGGCCAAGTTAGTGGGCGTGCATGCAAGTCATGGTATGGGTGCATGCGTGTGGCCGTGGGCTACTTAAGTTGTTTCATCAGGTTGCATTGTGCGCCGGTATGTGCCGAGCCAGGGGGAGCCTAAGGAAGATGTAGTCTCCGTCGGGACCGTGGTATGCGCCCGGTCGATGTGAGAGTTCTTCCGGTGTTGTGCTGCGTGTGTGCGTGTGTACCTCCATGTATGTGTGTTCGAGGGAGTTGAGATGAATAGATGCCAACATACAGGTCGTTCGTCAGCCGAGGCGTGCATCTCCGGAAGTGTGATTTGTTCATCGTCTTCTACCTCCGTCCGGCGTTCGTCGTCGGGGGAGGGGGAGGGGGCTGGTTTGGCGTGTGCCACCGAAGGGCAGCCTCAACAATTGGTATCATGAGCTGGTTCATCTTGGGTCTCGTCCCCTTGTCGGAGGCGTGCCGGCGGCTACGCGGTGAAGCTCCGGGCCGTGTGTCGGTCTATGGAGGAGCGCGTCGCGGCGAGCAGTCCGCGGTGGCTACGGCGGCACTGTGAGGAGGCCGCGGAGGACCTGCATGGTGGCGGCTTCAATGACACACAGCGGCATGGCGACATGGAGGTGCTGCGCTGCGGTTGAGGCCGCAGCAGTGTAGGGCAATAAGCCGTGGCGGCGAGCCGGGCGCTGTCGGATGTTGGGTTCTAGCAGACCCTTAAGGTTTGAACTCTGGGGTGCGCGCGAAGATCTTCCCCCTACCAATCCACGTCCAAACGCCTCGCGGGAATCTAAGCTAAATCGATGAATAGCACGAGGGGCACAAGATTTATACTGGTTCGGGCCACCATTGTGGTGTAATACCCTACTCCAGTGTGTGGTGTGGTGGATTGCCTGAGGGGCTGATGATGAATAGTACAAGGGTAAGAACAACCTCGCGAGAGGTGTTCTTGAGCTGGTGTAGTGTTCTCGTAGGAAGAGATTCGGTCCCCGTTGGCTTGGTGAGAACTCGATGATCCCCTTTCTACGGTGGTGGCTATCTCTATATATAGAGTCCCTGGTCCTCTTCCCAAATATTGAGCGGGAAGTGAGCCAACAACGGCCATTTTGAAGGGAAACATCTAGTACAAGCTATCCTGACTAAAGTTGGTCTTCGACTGCCAAAGGCACTGGTGATGACGTTGTCTTGGGCTCCACGGTGACCTCCATCCTGCCGCTCTGCTGGTCTTGGTCTCGTTGCACCAATATGGAAACCTTTGCCTGATGCCTCGGTACTCCGCGCCTTTGCTTGCCCCCTTTGCACCAAAGAGGAAACAATGACACTGTGCAGGCCGGCGCCCACCTGGTCTCGATCGTCACGACTTGCATCACGAGCACCTCGCGAGGTACCCTTGCCTTGATCTCTCCGCCTCCTCGTGACCCTGCCTGGCGAGGCCACTCCTGAGGAAGCCTTGCATCGTCCGCCTCGCTAGGCTTGGCCCCTCGAGAGGGTCTTGAGTTTGCGTTGATGAAGGTGGGCCGTACTGGGCCACCACTTGAGCCACGCCGCAGCCCGCAGGCAGGCAAGTCTGGGGACCCCCGTTCCCAGAACGCCGGCAGTAGCCCCCAGGCCCAAGGCGCACTTGGACTTGGCTCAGCAGAGAAGCAAAGGGGCAAGTGCGGAGCGCCGCGGGCCCCAACAGCTTGCGGCCTTGGGCGCCGCATGGAGGTTGATTGGACGTGGGCATCTCTGCTTCCCCATGCTGCCTCGGCCACTGCCCGACTTGACAAGTCCCTGCATGCAAAAATGAGTCATGATTACCCGTGATCATGGAGGCCGACGGTTGGCCTCCTCTGGACTATAAGTACGGACGGGCGAGAGCCCCCGCAGTCCATCTCTTCTTGCTTCACTCCTTCTATCTCGCCCCTCCTCCATCTTCACGCCACTGGCACTGATCCGCCGGTTCTCAGCGGAAGAGAAAGGGAAGGCCCCCCGAGAGGGTCCCGATCCGCTCCCGCCGAAGAAGCGGCTGGTCCCCGACCGCCGCGACGAGGTCGCGCGGCAGGAGACGTCGAGTCCTTGGTACGAGCGGCCACCGCCTAGGTTTCCGCTGCCCTTGTACGCCTGGGCTGAGGGCCTTAGAGAAGAAGATGCCGAGCGGCACCGCCTACGAATCACGGCGGTGCGCTTCGTCGCCCCTGGAGTCCATGCCGAGGGATCTTCTCGTGAGCTCGTGCTTCACGCCGCCATGCCTCCAAGCTCTTGGATTCGCCTTCCTCCCTCTTTCGCCTTCGAGATGCCGCCGAGGGGGCCTCTTGAGCTCTGGCTGCAGCACGCTGACTGCAGTACCCCTGCGACCGGAGCGGAGGTTGAGGTTGTCGCTCCGGGTGAGGTCTACATGACCCGGGGCTGGGGCGAGATCACCCCGGTCTGCCGAACTGGAGCTGCTCTCGTGATTCATTACGAATACGATGGCGCCTCCTTGATGTTCTTCAAGGTCTTCGACACGGAAGGACGCCGACTGGAGTGCTGCCCCAAGGAAGGCGGCCGGGGCATCGAAGTGGCGAGAGCTAGGCCCGCCAACCGCTTCCTCAGCAGCTCCTCTGATGGCAGCGGAGAAGCTGGAGGGTCCAGCGACTCTCCCGAGCTTCTCGTGACTCCGGAGACGAGCGACGACAGCTACGAGCCCCCGAGCTCGCGTCGTGCTCGGAGCAGGGCAGCCGCATCGGGCCGCCGGTGCGACTGATCTGGATGGGGTTGGCGCCGGCGCTTGGTGGCCCACTGTTGATGATGGCGTCGACCATGGAGGTGCGCGTAGTTAGCATCCCTTAGGATTAGCACCTTTTGTTCCCTGCGAGGAATCAAGGAAACACCCCATGGGGGCATGTAAAGCGTCTGCTATGTCTTTTGTGAATATCATCCTTATTATGGAGCGGTGCGAGATGCTTGTCCTATCTTGGCTCGGCTCCCCCTTTCTATCCTCACGAGGGCTTGATGCTCTCTGTTGCCGACAGTCCCGTCCCTAGGCAGGCTTCAGCCGTCGCTGGTATGCCAGGTCGCGATGTCGTGGTCAAGGCCAGGAGGTGATCAGCCCGAGGTCCAGTAAGATCCCCTGAGGCGCGATGCTCAGGAGGTCCCCTTTAGCGCTCAAGCAGCCTCTGCGGGGCGAGAAAGGAAGGCAATATCGCCATGACAGAAATTAGGCGACGGTTTGGTGTCGCGTTGATTTAGCTTTTCCAGGAGGGTGACTTATCTCGGGAGCTTGGAGTCGTTCCTTGACGAGGTGCCGGACCTGCGCGTCGGCAGTTGTGATGTCGCTGGGTCAGGCCCTCGTGAGATTCTCACCTCTTCCCGGCACTTTCCTTCATGCTATACGTAATCAGGTCCCGGCCCTCGAGCGAGCTCAGCCGCCGCTGGTATGACAGGTCGCGATGCCGTGGGTCAAGGCCAGGGGGTGAGGGCTAGAGAGCCAGTAAGAGCCCCTGAGTCGTGATGCTCAGGCGCCCCCCTTTTAACGCGCAAGCGGATTGCACGGGAGAGAGAGAGAGCTCACGACGCCTCCCACATTATTCCTTAGGTGGACCCTCTAAACCAATGCGAGGAAAACAAGGACTGCCATTACGGTTGCCAGCCAGCGATTGGTTGCTCCGAGGGAGTGATTGAGGCACTAAGGGCCTGGTGAGGTAGCGCCTTGCGGGGCTGCCGCGGCCAGAGCTCGACCACTCAGATTTGTCGACGTTGCAGGGACGGACCCATACACAAGAGTCGTGCCAGAGCGAGCGCCTCCAAAGGTAGGTCTCAATCGAGCAGGCAATTATCACAGGTAGGTTAAGCAAGAAAAGGCAGTCCAACTTAGATAGATGCAAGGAAAGGCACACGCCACTGGGTCAGGCCCGAGCGGCTTGGGGATGATGCAGCCCGAGGGGCGCCCCCAACAAGGTAAGCTAAAGTCATAAGCAAAATGGATACATGCCGCGGGGACAGACCCACACGACCAGGGAATGATGCAGCCCTGAGGGCGCTCCCAGCTGAAATGAAACTCAAAGGATGTCACCTGATACCATTGCAGAGCGATTGTTGGAGTAGCTGATTGTGCGTGGGGAAGAAGCCAGTCCTCACGAGCCTTCGGGACTCTGATCCTCTGGAGGCTCTGGAGGTCCGGGTGGCTTGGCGAGGTCCATCTCCATTTCCTCCAGGAACGCACAGTGCCTGGCCACCTGAGCCTCCAGAATGCTCCTCATCAGACGCCGGTGAGCAGCAGCCGCGTTTGGCGGGCCGAAAGGCATGCGAACATAGCTGTGAGGTGGACCCTTGCAACGTGCCACGCACGAAGGCCAGAAGCGCTCCTGAGACGCGACTCGATTGAGCCCTAGGTAGTCGATGCAGATGCGCAGCCCGCCATCCTCGCCTGGATGGGGAGCTATGCCGGGCACGTGGCGGTTGCCGCACATGAATCTCGATTCCTGCAGCTCCTGAGTGACCTTGGTGATGAACTACTGAGGGTTGGGCCCTCCTTGCCTTATGCCTTCCTGAGGGAAGCGTGCCGAGAAGCACACCTCCAAGTGGTGCCCGAGCGCCTCCCTCGTGACCTTGGCAAAGTCAGTGTCCCTCCAGGAGAGAGCCCCCGAGCCTTGCCCGAGGAGGGCACTGGGCGCGGCTTCCTATGCAATGGAGGGCGGCGCCCCTTGGATGGGTGCAGATCCTGGTGTGGTGCCACCGGAGGTGCCCGCCTCCTGAGGCCTTGAGTTGGGTGATGTCTTCTACTGCTTGGGAGCTGCTTTAGGGAGGTTTCAACTCTTGCTGTCTGGGTCCTCGATTGACGCGTCTTGGAAAGCGTGCCCAAGAGAGCACACCGCATCCTTCTCTTCACAGGGGACTGTGATGACTTGGCCACTTCCTGGCATCTTGAGGACGTTGTAGCCATGGTGAGTCACTGCCATGAACATGGCCAGGGCTGGATATCCGAGGATGGCATTGTATGGCAGGCGAATGTGGGCAACGTCGAAGTTAATGAGCTCGGTACAGTAGTTCCTGTGCTGTCCAAAGGTGACAGGGAGGCGGACCTGCCCTATCGGGACAATGGAACCATCAGTGACTCCTGAGAAAGGCTTGGCCGGCTGACGCTGATCGTATGGCACTTGGAGATTGTTGAACGTCTCGACGGACAGGATGTTGAGCCCTGCTCCGTCGTCGATGAGGGTCCTGGTAACTTGCACATTGCTGATGACTGGGGAACAGAGCATTGGGAGGACACCAGCTGTCGCCGCACACTTGAGCTGATCCGTTGAGCTGAACGTGATGGCGCACGCGGACCACCTGAGAGGGCGCGTGGCCTCGAGCTTGGGGAGGACTACATTCACCTCACGAGCAAACTGCTTGAAGATGCGCTGAGAGGCTGGGGCCAGGGCGTCGCCCAAGATGCAGTAGCACGCGGCTCCTGGAAGCCCCCAGCCCCCTCATCCTGATGATGTTCGTCATTCCTTCTTGGCGGTGGTGGCAGAGGAGGAAGGCCTGCATTGCCTTGTGGGCGATCCTCACGAGACTGATCCCTCCAAGCCCCCTCGCGAGGCTGGTCCTGCCAGCGGTCCTCGCGAGGCCGATCACGCCACCCTTGGCGAGGGCCATGGTCGTCCCATCGTCCTCCACCTCTTCCTCCGCCTCGATCGTAGCCCCGATTGTTGCGCTCGGGGCACCGACCGACACGGCCTTCTCGCACGGCTCTGAACTCTTGGCATTTGTTGGTGTTGTGGGTGTGGAGATCGTGGTACACGCAGTACCGGCTGCCCTTGAACGACTCCGGCTGGTCCCTGTCGCGCTTCGTATCCGGCTCTGATGCGAGCACAGCTGCTCCTTTGCGCTTCACGTCCTTGGCCTTGGCTTTCTTCTCTTCGGGATCTGCAGCTAGGAGCTCGAGAAGGGAGAGGTGTCCCTCCTCAGCCCTTGCACACTTGGTCTCGAGGTTGAACAGCTCCAGAGACGTGCACAGATCTTCGTGGATCACTAGTTCCTCCTTCATCTTGATGTCGCGGACACCGTCGGAGAACGCTGAGATGATGGCCTCCTCGGTCACCTTGGGAATCATGAGGTGAGCGTTGTTGAAGCGTTGGATGTACTTCTGCAAGGTCTCTCCGGGTTGCTGCTTGATGCGGCGCAGGTCACCTATGGCTAGTGGATGGTCGTGAGTGCCCTAAAAGTTGGCAAAGCGGGTGCGCATCTCGTCCCAGGAGGAGATCGTGCCAGGAGGCAGGTTCAGGAGCTAGGTGCGGGCACCGTCCTTGAGCGCCATGGGAAACCAGTTCGCCATGACCTTTTCGTCCCCGTTGGCCGCTTCGATGCCCAGCTCGTAGAGCTGCAGGAACTCCGCGGGTCAGCAAAGGCTGCTTTGCGAGGAGGCAGGTCCGCTTGAACGTGTTCGCCGAGCAACACCGCGTAGCTCGATGGTGAAGGCGCGGCAGCTGCGGTAGCCACTCGGGCTCTCTGGCGATCACGAGGCTTGCTCTGGGATTCCCGCACGCCACTGCCAGGAGAAGCGCGGGGTCTTGACGTGCTGGCGCAGGCATGCGTTCATGGCATGCTGGTGCAGGAAGCACGCGAGCACCTTCTTGGGGACGAGAAATTTCTTGGCAGCTCCTTTCTTGTCGCGCGGGCGTTGGACGCGCTGGCTCTCGTCGAGGGGTCGTGCGCCTTGGAGCCAGGGCGCCTTCTTGGGGAGGAGGTGGCGATGGCACCTCCTGAGCTGCATCTCCCGCGCAGAACAAAGGGTGAGGCAGCAAGAGGGACGGCGCAGAGGAGCCCCCTGCGGCGCTGACGAGCTCGGTGATGCGAGCGAGCCACTCCTCGTAGAGATCGTCGACGGGACGGTAGTGCAGGAGCTCACGCGCTAGGAGCAACATGGAGTGCGCGTCCGTGGGAGCACGACGAGCGTGCGACGACGAACCAGCTGGATTCAATGACGGGGTGGCGCTGCGGCCTTCCCGCTGCACCGAGGGATGCAGCGACGAGGCCTGCTGCTCATTCCCCGCTGGGCCGGTGGCGGCGTTGGCGGCAGGCGACGGGGAACGACGGGGACACCCTCCGACGGGAGCTGTTTGGGCGAGGCGGGCAGCGATAGCAGCCCGACGCTCGGCGCGAGCCCGCGAGCGTCAGCCATGGATGCGACGGACGATCGAACGTTGAACAGTGGAAGAAAGATTCCGGCGCACCCCTACCTGGTGCGCCAAATGTCGAATGTTGGGTTCCGGTAGACCCTTAAGGTTCGAACTCTGGGGTGCGCGCTAAGATCTTCCCCCTACCAATCCATGTCCAAACGCCTCACGGGAATCTAAGCTAAATCGATGAACAGCACAAGGGACGCAAGATTTATACTGGTTCGGGCCACCGTTGTAGTGTAATACCCTACTCCAGTGTGTGGTGTGGTGGATTGCCTCAGGGGTTGATGATGAACAGTACAAGGGGAAGAACAACCTTGCGAGAGGTGTTCTTGAGCTGGCGTGGTGTTCTCGTAGGAAGAGATTCGGTCCCATTGGCTTGGGGAGAACTGATGATCCCCTTTCTACGATGGTGGCTATCTCTATATCTAGAGGCCCTAGTCCTCTTCCCAAATATTGAGCAGGAAGGGAGCCAACAACGGCCATTTTGAAGGGGAACATCTAGTACAAGCTATCCTGACTAAAGTTGGTCTTCGACTGCCAAAGGCACTGGTGATGACACCGTCCTGGGCTCCACGGTGACCTCCATCCTGCTGCTCTGCTGGTCTTGGTCTCGTTACACTAATATGGAAACCTTTGCCTGATGCCTCGGTACTCCGTGCCTATGCTTTCCCCCTTTGCACCAAAGAGGAAACAAGGACACTGTGCAGGCCAGCGCCCGCATGGCGCCTGCCTGGTCTCGATTATTACGGCTTGCGTCACGAGCCTGCCTGGCGAGGCCGCTCCTGAGAAGCGTTGCGTCATCCGCCCCGCGAGGCTTGGCCCCTCGCGAGGGTCTTGAGTTTGTGTTGACGAAGATGGGCCATACTGGGCCTCCCCTAGAGCCATTCCATAGGCCGCAGGCAAGCAAGTCTGGGGACCCCCATTCCTAGAATGCCGACAGGCGCGACCGGTGTGTGCTATGAGTGCGCACTGGACGCGTCGGGCACGCCGGGACCGCGAGCGCGTGTACGAGCGTGCGTTTGACGTTGGGAGGAGGCATATGTCGCCGTTGTTCTCGAGTCCATGCTTGAGTTCGGCTACATCCTTCCGGTGTTTGTCGCTGGCGGCTGCCATGGCGGACGCGTAGGCGGCGCGTGGTGAGTGTTTAGTGCGGTCGGGCTCGTCGGGCGCGTCGGGTGCGCGCGGGATGTGCGGGACGCACTGGTGCGGTCGGGCTCATCATGTGCGCACGGGACGTGCGGGGCGCAGAGAGAAGCCAGTAGTGTGTCGCCGGCGGAGAAGGAGCTCGGCGTATGTCGCCGGGGTCGTGACGGAGCACGGTGCGACCAGCGTCAGGGCGCCAGGTCGGGTCCTAGGAGGTGTGACCGGCGTCGGTGTGTCGGGTCAGGTCCGCGGGCTGGGTCACGGCCGTGATGACGACAATGAAGGGCGCTGCAAGAACTCCGGCGATGGCGATATAGTGGTTTAGGGGGAGTATGTTAGGATAAACCACGTATATGGGTGTCATGCGCGCAGCCGTGGCTGGCTAGCTACATGCGTGACCGGGTGATCTTGCATGTATGCATGCTAGTTGGTTAGTTGGCTTAGTGGCCAGTGCGGTGTGCGTGCATGCAGCAGGCTAGGCAAGTTTGTTATCATGGATAGACTCCCAGGAGGTTATCTAGATGTGAGTGGCCGGGTGTGACGGCCAAGTTAGTGGGCGTGCATGCAAGTCATGGTGTTGGTGCGTGCGTGTGTCTGTGGGCTACTTAAGTTGTTTCATGAGGTTGTATTATGTGCTGTTATGTGCCGAGCCAAGGGGAGGGGCCTAAGGAAGATGTAGTCTCCATCGGGGCCATGGTATGCGCCCGGTCGATGTGAGAGTTCTTCCAGGGTTGTGCTGTGTGTGTGCGTGTGTACCTCCATGTATGTGTGTTCGAGGGAGTTGAGATGAATAGATGCCAACATACAGGCCGTTCGTCGGCTGGGGCGTTCATCGCCGGAAGTGTGACTTGTTCATCGTGTTCTACCTCCGTCCGGCGTTCGTCGTCGGGGGGGCCTGGTTCGGCGCGTGTCGCCGAAGGGTAGCCCCAATAGGCGCCGCCGTCCGGCCCTGTCAACATAGTTGTTTTTCGAAACGGTCCCTGTCAACATAGTGAATCGGGAGAGAACTGTAGTTGTGAGTATGACAGTACGGACCCACCAGGTCCACTCCCGAACACAAGCAAGCACCTCTTTTACTACTCAGATGCACCCCTCATTTTTTTACCCTAATCCACCCT
This sequence comes from Aegilops speltoides, assembly GCA_021437245.1. Lineage (NCBI taxonomy): Eukaryota > Viridiplantae > Streptophyta > Magnoliopsida > Poales > Poaceae > Aegilops > Aegilops speltoides. The sequence goes on along the minus strand of CM038145.1, from coordinate 93,184,179 downwards.
GCTGATATTCGGGACCCACATCATTTTTAACGTATAGTGAATTAACGACAAAATTGCACAACTTTTTCTTGAGTAGTAATTCGGAGGAGCAGGCTATAAATTGGGTTGTGTGGTCTCTGTGGCCCGTCTAACAACATGACTAGCCCAGCAGGTTTTTCTTTGGGAAAATAGGTAGCCCAGTATTTTTTTGAAGAATACCCAAGCTAGGCCTATTTGTTTTCTTCGACTTACTGGGCTGCAAATCTTTCAAGACGAGGAGGGATGCATTCGGCCCGGCCAAAGAGTATGGTCGATGTCATTAAAAGTAATATCAAAGGGTTGATAATTCCCAAAAAAATTATAGCAAATGGGATATTAGTTTCTTTTTTTGTTTTTGTTCTTCACTGATATTTTATAGTATTTCATTGGATTTAACATGACATAGTACTAATTTATTTTTAAATTTGTTTTAGTATGGCTACTAATTTTTGGATTAACAATATTTTTCCCAAGCAAAAATTTGCAAATTTTCAAAATTTCGCACATATTTAGTTAATTTTTTTAACCCTGGTACTGACCAGAAAATGGGCAGCAATTCAAAAAATGGAAAACGGGCTGCAATAAATTCCATATGAATTAGAAAATGAGTAAAAATTATAAAAATAATAGCAAATGGGCTATACACGCCACATATTTCGAGGCTGACTTGTTTACGCAAGGCTTTGTCAGTCAACACACGATTCTAGCAGCACTGACTGTTGGATGTGAAGTGGAAAAATCATCGTAACAAGAAAATAAAATTTCTGCGATGGGATCGCAGAGACGAATATTTGAGTTACGTGTTTGGTATTCAATTAAAACAATGTGGAATAGTTTCACAGCTCACGCCACCTGGAACACCACAACGTCATGGTGTGTCCGAACATCGTAACCGCACTTTATTGGATATGGTGCGATCTATGTTGTCTCTTACTAATTTACCACTATTGCTTTGGGGTTATGCATTAGAGACGGCTGCATTCACGTTAAAAGGGCACCATCCAAATCTGTTGAGACGACACCATATGAAGTGTTGTTTAGCAAGAAACCCAAGTTGTCATTTCTTAAAGTTTGGGGCTGCGATGCTTATGTGAAAAAGTTTCATCCTGATAAGCTCAAACCCAAATCGAAGAAGTGCGTCTTCATAGAATACCCAAAGGAAGTTGTTGGGTACGCCTTCTATCACAGATCCGAAGGCAAGATATTCGTTGCTAAAAATGGATCCTTTCTAGAGAAGGAGTTTCTCTCGAAAGAAGTGAGTGGGAGGAAAGTAGAACTTGATGAGGTAAATGTACCTTCTCCTAAATTGGAAAATAGTTCATCACTGAAATCAGTTCTAGTGATTCCTACACCAATTAGTGAGGAAGCTAACGATTATGATCATGAAACTTCAGATCAAGTTACTACAGAACCTCGTAGGTCTTCCAGAGTACGGTCCGCACCAGAGTGGTATGGTAATCCTGTTCTGAAAGTCATGTTACTAGACCATGATAAACCTACGAACTATGAGGAAGCGAGGATGAGCCCAGATTCTGCAAAATGGCTAGAGGCCATGAAATCTGAGATAGGATCCATGTATGAGAACAAAGTGTGGACTTTGGTGGACTTGCCCGATGATTGGCAAACCATAGAAAATAAATGGATCTTCAAGAGGAAGATGGATGTTGATAGTAGTGTTACTATCTACAAAGCTCGACTTGTCACAAAAAGGTTTTTGACAAGTTCAAGGTGTTGACTACAATGAGATTTTCTCAACTGTAGCGATGCTTAAGTCTGTCCGAATCATGTTAGCAATTGCCACATTTTATGAAATCTGGCAAATGGATGTCAAAACTGCATTCCTTAATAGTTTTCTTAAAGAAGAGTTGTATATGATGCAACCAGAAGGTTTTGTCAATCCTAAAGGTGCTAACAAAATGTGCAAACTCCAGCAATCCATCTATGGACTGGTGCAAGCATCTCGGAGTTGGAATATACGCTTTGATAAGTTGATCAAAGCATATAGTTTTATACAGACTTGCGGTGAAGCCTGTATTTACAAGAAAGTGAGTGGGAGCACTACAACATTTTTGATAAGTATATGTGAATGACATATTGTTGATCGGAAATAATGTAGAATTATTCTGCAAAGCATAAAGGAGTGTCTGAAAGGAGTTTTTTCAAAGAAAGACCTCGGTAAAGCTACTTACATATTGAGCATCAAGATCTATTGAGTTAGATCAAGACACTTGATAAGATTTTCAATGAGTACATACCTTCACAAGATTTTGAAGTAGTTCAAAATAGAACAGTCAAAGAAAGAGTTCTTGCCTGTGTTGCAAAGGTATGAAGTTGAGTAAGACTCAAATCCCGACCACGGCAGAAAATAGAAAGAGAATGAAAGTCATTCCCTATGCATCAGTCATAGGTTCTATAAAAGTATGCCATGCTATGGACCGCACCTATTGTATACTCTGCCTGGTTTGGCAAGGAGTACAATAGTGATCTCGAAGTAGATCATTTGGACATTGGTCAAAATTATCCTTAGTGGAATAAGGATACGTTTCTCAATTATGGAGGTGACAAAAGGTTAAGTCGTAAAGGGTTACGCCGATACAAGTTTTAGCATCGATCCGAATGACTCTAAGTCTTAATCGGATACATATTGAAAGTGGGAGCAATTAGCTAGAGTAGCTCCATGCGAGCATTGTAGACATAGAATATTTGCAAAATACATACGGCTCTGAATGTGAGACCGGAGACTAAACTTCTCTCACGAGCAAAACATGATCATACCTTAGTACTCTTTGGGTGTTAATCACATAGCGATGTGAACTAGATTATTGACTCTAGTAAACCCTTTGGGTGTTGATCACATGACGATGTGAACTATGGGTATTAATCACATACATATGTGAATATTGGTGTTAAATCACATGGCGATGTGAACTAGATTATTGACTCTAGTGCAAGTGGGAGACTCAAGGAAATATGCCCTAGAGGCAATAATAAAGTTATTATTTATTTCCTTATTTCATGATAAATGTTTATTATTCATGCTAGAATTGTATTAACCGGAAACATAATACATGTGTGAATACATAGACAAACATAGTGTCACTAGTATGCTCTACTTGACTAGCTCGTTAATCAAAGATGGTTAAATTTCCTAACCATAGACATGAGTTGTCATTTGATTAACGGGATCATATCATTAGGAGAATGATGTGATTGACTTGACCCATTCCGTTAGCTTAGCACTTGATCGTTTAGTATGTTGCTATTGCTTTCTTCATGACTTATACATGTTCCTACGACTATGAGATTATGCAACTCCCGTTTACTGGAGAAACACTTTGTGTGCTACCAAACGTCACAACATAACTGGGTGATTATAAAGGAGCTCTACAGGTGTCTCCAAAGGTACATGTTGAGTTGGCGTATTTCAAGATAAGGATTTGTCACTCCAATTGTCGGAGAGGTATCTCTGCGACCTCTCGGTAATGCACATCACTATAAGCCTTGCAAGCAATGTAGCTAATGAGTTAGTTCCGGGATGATGCATTACATAACGAGTAAAGACAATTGCCGGTAACGAGATTGAACTAGGTATTGAGATACCGACGATCGAATCTCGGGCAAGTAATATACCGATGACAAAGGGAACAATGTATGTTGTTATGCGGTTTGACCGATAAAGATCTTCGTAGAATATGTAGGAGCCAATATGAGCATCCAGGTTCCGCTATTGGTTATTGACCGGAAACGTGTCTCGGTCATGTCTACATAGTTCTCGAACCCGTAGGGTCCGCACGCTTAAGGTTTCGATGACAATTTTATTATGAGTTTATGAGTTTTGATGTACCGAAGGAGTTCGGAGTCCCGGATGAGATCGGGGACATAACGTGGAGTCTCGAAATGGTCGAGACGTAAAGATCGATATATTGGATGACTATATTCGGACTTCGGAAAGGTTCCGAGTGATTCGGGTATTTATCGGAGTACCGGAGAGTTATGGAATTCGCCGGGGAGAAGTATTGGGCCTTATTGGGCCATACGGGAAAGAGAGAGGGGCTGCCTAGGGCAGGCCGCGCGTCCCCCAAGGCCTAGTCCGAATTGGACCAAGCGGAGGGGCCGCACCCCCTCCTTCCTTCCCTTCTCTCTTCCCATTCCTTCTCTCCTACTCCTACTAGGAAAGGAGGAGTCCTACTCGCGGTGGGAGTAGGACTCCCCCCTTGGCCTCGCCTCCTCCTCCTTGGCCGGCCCTCCTCCCCTTGCTCCTTTATATACGGGGGCAGGGGGCACCTCTAGACACACAAGTTGATCTTCGTGATAGTTCTTTAGCCGTGTGCGATGCCCCCCTCCACCATATTCCACCTCGGTCATATCGTTGCGGTGCTTAGGCGAAGCCCTGCGTCGGTAGAACATCATCATCGTCACCACGCCGTCGTGCCGATGGAACTCATCCCAGACACCCTGCTGGATCAGAGTCCGGGGATCGTCATCGAGCTGAACGTGTGCTGAACTCGGAGGTGCTCTAAGTTCGGTACTTGGATCGGTCGAATCGTGAAGACGTACGACTACATCAACCGCGTTGTCATAACTCTTCCGCTTTTTGGTCTACGAGGGTACGTGGACAACACTCTCCCCTCTCGTTGCTATGCATCACCATGATCTTGCATGTGCGTAGGAATTTTTTTGAAATTACTACGTTCCCCGACAGGAGGCAGGAGCATGCGACACGAACGGCGCTACTTTGGGCGGTTGGAGCATGAAGACTAGAGGTTGAATAAGCATTACGGCCGTTGGATGGACATCGTACGGTCACTGGAGCTAGAATCATTCATATTGACTAAGTTGACAAAGCCCTCCGTCCCCGTCAACTTAGTAGGCCCACAAGTTAGCCTCCCACCAAGGTGGGTCCCAGCTAGTAGGGGGAGTATTCATTTTTTTGTGCGTAATAAGGAGGCACTTCCGGTGGGTCCGAGTGACAATGGGGAACGTTTTTTGCAAAATACAGAGGTTCTTCCGTGGGTCCCAGCTATCGTGGAGGAATCATTATTTTGCACGTGTCTGAGGCATTTCCCTGTGTGGGCCCCTATTGTCAGCCTCTTCCGATGGCTGTTGTTTGTTGACCATGTTGACCTCGCCGCGCCGAGAGCACAAATGCGGTGGACGAGGGCGAGGCCCAGGAAGGGAACCACCCGGAGCCGGCGAAGCCACCGCAGCGGATGCCCACGCTGAGGGGAGTACGAGCGCTGTCTGGTCGGCTGCGGGGTGAGGCTAACGTCGCCGGAAATTAACAGGATGTGTGGGTGGTTAGAGGATGGCTCGCGGCAAGACAGCCACCACAAGAGGAGGAGCGAGCAGTCCACCGGGCGCTGGTTTCGGCAGCTGGAGCAGGAAGATCAGAGATTGAACAAGCACGACGGCTGTTGGATGGACATCCAACAGCCACTGTTGTGTGTTGACTAAGTTGACAAAGCCTCGCGTACGCGTCCAAAAAATTTTTAGGACAGCGTCATCGTCAACCTAGTAGGCCCAGAAGTCAGCCTCCAAATCCGCTGAGAACAACATACAGCCGATTAGCCATTATTTTCAATAATTTACAGCCCATTTGCTAATTCATAAGGATATTTGAAGCCCATATTCTTTTTATTAGCATTACAGACCATATATTCTGGGCACTGCTAAAAAATTCAAGGAAATTTTGCATATTTTGGTGGGGTCCGAACTCTTTTAATCACAAAATTTCAAGTCACATTAAAAATAATTTTCAAAAAATATATCAAAATAAAATTCAAAAAACAATTCTCTGCAAAAAATGAATGAAATTTAGAATCTTAACTAGCAAGATGCCCATTCGTTGCACGGAACATGAAGATGCATTTGTATGAGTAGTTTATCTTGTGGGAGAAAAGATGATATTTCAATGTAATTGCCACTTGGCTTTGGTTTTTATAAGAGTATAGAGTAGAGAAATCCTGAAAAAAAATGATATTTTAATGCAATTGCCGGTTGGCTTTGGTTTAAAAAATCACAGCCCATTTCTTACAACTTATAGCCCATTTTCTGGGGAAGCCCATTTCTTACTACTTACATCCCTCCTCGTCTTGAAAGATTTGCAGCCCAACAGGGCTGAGAAAAGCAAGTAGGCCTCGGTTTTGGTATTCTCCAAAAACAAGATTGAACATGGTGGCAGGTGGAGGGGAGTACGAGGGCAACAACATGCAACTGAAGCATACAAATGGTACAAAAAGCCCAAGGATTAATTGTTCATCAAATTTTTAGACAAAACCTAGATTGAACATGGTAGTAACATCTAACCCAACCACTCTTTTTTGCAGTCACAAACAAATGGATCAGTCTGATCCACAAAATCAACATCCTGTGCAAAAAAATTTATTTCAGGATGACTACAACTTGTTGTAAATAGAAGGCAAGCACATTTAGAAGCCCATTTGTCCACCTGAAACTTCTTTTTTTGCTGTTCAACATGTCCGTCCGTGAGAAATCTCTTGCAGTAAAAATTAAGCTTCATGGACAATAGTAACCACGCATTCAACAGGAAGAATGTGACAAAGCTTCTGTTTGCCTGGTTGGATGCATATCCTTCCATCGTTATTGTCCTCAAACGAATGTCATGAGAACTGAGAAAATCCTTGTGCTTATTACGCCACCGATTGGTTATATGTTTTGCTCCATGTGGTTCTACCTAAGTAGACATGAAGATTGAAAACAGTTAAGGTCTGAAAAAAGAGTATGTCGAAAGAACGACAGCTGAACAGTTAATTCTAGTACAATATATACGGGCTTTCAATGTGCATGAAATCATCACCTCTATATATAAATTCTATATAGATTGAAAGCGTCGTAGCAAGCCAATAATTATGTTCAGATCAAAACTGAACATTCTGATATATATGATCTTGACAGAATCTAGCAGCATTGATAGGCTATCAATGGACAAACTCTTCGCTGAGCATATAACATAATATTAGTACCCAAAGTGTACTCCAAGACGATATAGAACTTATGCGCATAAATGAAAAATGCAGCTTATGATTACAAATGTGTAGATGATAATATACGGTACCTGAAAAAGTGAGGAGCCAAACACCAACTCCTTGTGATCATTAAACGGGTCATGAATTACACCCAAGGTCTCCAGTTTGGGCACAAAGACAACAGTTATTTGTGAAGGTCTATAACAGTTATCAAGGAGCAACCTTTGAAGTGAAGGGCATCTTCGATGATGAGCTGCTGTCCTTCAAACAAATTCCAATGCTTTTAAGGTGAGGCGGCTTTATTTGGAGACAAGCGACTGGATTTCTATTCCCAAAACAATCAACAAGCGCTCAGGCAAGGCAAGCTGGAGTGGATGATGCAGTCTTGATGAGGCCTCCGACGGATAAACCACCACAAGCGAAAGTTTTTTTAGCAGTGGGAGTCGAAGCATTTGTACCAGATCGTATGGTAGATGGCATCGGGCAAAGGTGGCAGTGTGGAGAGAGGAGGAAAACCACGAGATGGACAACGGTGGTGTGGGCACGAATTCTTGGTGTGTTCGTGGTACGAAACTTTTGTGGTAATGGTACAACTCAAACTGCTGGAGTTTTCTGAATTCAGGGGATGTCATCCAAGCGTCCACCGTGCCGGGTATGGACAGCAGGTAGTGTGTCGGGATGCAGAGGCATTGAATGGGGCCCTGCTGGTGAGAAGATACGATGGCTCCGAGGAGATCAAATTTAGGAAGGACAAATATCTAACGACAATTGAGATTGAGGGGCGCGGTGTGCCATAGAGGGCGCCACCGAGTTGAGAGGACTTGTGTGCGGCAGCAATCCTTGGTGGGGATAAGCGAGATGATCTCCTCAAGGATGACGTCCGGGAGATCGCTGATGCGGTCCACCGGAGATTCTACCGGTTCCTCAGATCTGGGTGGGGGGGGCACGCCGCTTCTCCCAGCTTCTGGGTGCGGGATCTACAATCAGCGTTGCCAAGGGAGCCTCATCTTCTTATACTGGGAGCCGACTCCATTTTCCTTGTGGGCATCACGCCGAGCTCACGGGTTTGAACAGAGTAGCCAGAGACGAGCCTAGTTGCAGTGCGAGTGGGGAAGAAGGCGGGGTGGGGATTTTTGTAGGAGTGGAAGAAGAGGAGCAGGTGTTTTCTGTACGAGTGACGAAGAAGGTGAGCGGGGGTTTTCTGGACGAGTGAGGAAGATTGGGGAGCGGGAGGAATTGGGGGGAGACGGAAGCGGGAGAGCGAGTTGTTCGTGTTTATAAGGCCCGCTACACTAACTATTCGCTTTTTCCCAAGAACCGCTCTCTTCTTTTGTGTTCCTGCATTGGAGCTGGCGCATGGACTTGGCTAACTGGCCATGCATGCAGGCTGCATCTGCCCGCCGGCCATTGCATGCGCCTGGTTTGTTACTATGCCTATTTAATAGGGTGGTTATGTAGTAAATTAAGGAGATTTATTTTCTCTGTGTGCATCTTCTTTTTTTAAAAAAATTGAGCAAATCTGTGTGCATCTTCTTTTTTTTGAGCGAATCTGTGTGCGTCTTCTTGGTCTTAGCAATTGGCTCATGGGCCTAAACCCGGATAGAGGGAGTAAGTGGAAGCGAGGAGGAAGGAGGTTTTTTTTGGGATCGCCCCCTCTTCAAGAAATATGGGCTTCTCCTCGCAAAAAACAAAAACAAATGGGCTTTAAGATGGATAGGCTTTTGTATCGGCCCAGTCGGATGCCCGTTTTCGTACTGGAGGGCCTTGTGCTAGAGGTAGCCCAAGACACTCTCCGGCTTATTGCCCATTCGAAAGAAAAAAAGAGACGCCTCCAACTTATGGCTACTCATCGGTAACCTTTTTCAACTTGGCATCCTCCAAATTAGAGGATGCGGTACTGGATGCAGACACTCACATTAAACTAAGCTTCAGAAGATATGGTATGCATACTAACATTCAGAAGAACAAAAGTTCAGCCTGTTTATGCATCTCAATGATTCACCATACTATAACCAATACAAAGCTGTGAGAAGGTGTGGAAATAAAGAAAATCGGTCAATGCTTCTCTGAGCAAAGGGCCTCCCTGCACACCCATTGATTTCTTGGGCATGCTTGTTTCTTCTCAATGTTGCGAGCACTTTGAGCATGTTGGCAACTCCATAGCTAGCTAGTTGCCTCATCTTGCAGTTGATGCTAACACATTTGCAGCAAACCCATGAGGCAATAGAGATGACTCAACAGGAGTCCATATTGTGTAGTTCCCCTGAAATCATCTTCATTGTCCTGAATCTGAAAAGATAGGAAAACAGTAGCTATACTTAAACGGTGTTGCAAAACAGTAGCACATATCAATAGCTCCACATGACAAAACACGATCATCTGGACGAAGGCGATACTGACCTGCCTGAGGAAGATTATATACAATTTCATAAGTCCTTGGTTGATTTCCACCTTCGGCTGCACTGCTTGTTTGCTCCTCCACACATGATAGGATCGTTCCATTTGCATTGACAAGTCAACATACGAATAAGCTAATTTCATCTTGCGGTGGTCATTGTACCTAGTTACGAATGTAGGAATACCTGGAGCACCATAAATTTTGTGTCGTGCTACCAAAATTGAGGTTTGTAGCCCTTCCCGTTATGAGAATTCTTTGGTAGAATGTGACGGCTTGTTCTTTGCATCAAACTTGCCTTTCCCCTGAGATTTGTTCTTGTTGTTTTTTGGCTGGTTGGGCTAGAAGTTCTTCTCATGTACCATGTGGGCACTAGAAGCTCCCTCAGCGACCCGAGCACGTGTGTCTTTTGCTCTTGCCTTCTCCTCAAAATCAAGAGTGCTAATGAGATCCAAAACATAAAACTCATGTCTCTTGTTTTTCAGAGAAGTAGCAAAATCGTTCCACGAAGGTGGAAGCTTGGCAATGATGGTCCCAACAACAAATTTGTCCAGCAACACACACTTAAAGTATTCAAGTTCCTTAGAGAGTGACTGTATCTCATGAGTCTGCTGAACAACAGAGCGCTCATCAGTCATATTGTAGTCAGAGAATTGCTCCATGACGTACAACTCGTTGCCGGTGCCCGAGGGCCCAAACGTGGCCTCGACCGCAGCCCACATGTCTTTGCCGCTGTCAAACGACATATATGAATCCACAATGGGATCGTCAAGAACACTCAGCAGGGTGGCTTTGAAGAGGGTATCCATGTTCTCAAAAGCTTCCTGCTGTGTAGGATTAAGATGGCCCTCAGGCTTACCGTTAGTGGCGTCATAGCAGTACATGATCTGAAACCAATATACTGCTCTTGTGCGCCTCCTTTTATATTACACCCCCTTAAAAGTAGGCGGCTTCGAAAGCGCAGCAAAACCACTCTGAGTAAATTGCCTATAATCAGGTTTTTGGATTGGATTGTTGAATATATGAGCAATTTACTATGAGATACAATCCGAATCAGCAGTAAATAGATCATGACGATAATTGCAAACATCAAGGTAATGATGCGGACTAAACTAGGAGGACAGAATCACATACTGTACAGTGGGAGCAGAACTACTGTGGCTGATGTTCTCACTCATGTCATTGATGAATAGGTTACCAAGGTCGGGGAAGAAGGCTGTCGTTGAGGAAGTCGTCGCTGGCAGCAGTCACAGAGTGTGCTCCCCAAAAACCTAATCGCCCCTCTCCCGTACAGGATCATGAAAGGCGGGGTTCGGAGGACTGATGTCCCTTCTCGCGGTGCACACCGGAAGGAGGGCCGGAGAAGAATTGCGTGGCAGCGCTAAGATCTGGAACGGTGCGAAACCATATGATATAGCGACGGCTAGGGTAGAGCATGTCAGGTCGGTCGTGCGAGTAAGACCAAGTCTAATAGTAGGCCTTTGGCCCCAAAACCCCATGTCCAAGTCAATAATAGCCCCACCAAGGTTTGTCTCGGAGTAATTAAGGCGTCCGTTAGTCCCTTTAGTATAAATACTATATAATTAATAATGGGCCCACCTTTTGTCTCACAAAGTATGTTGGGGCTCCTGCTACAACCGGCTACAAGTTTACAATCCTCTTCTCTTCTCTCTCCTCTTCTCACTCCTCTTCTCTCTCCTTCAACTAAGCACAAATACTATATTTAAATCCTTTAGGCTTGCTTATGTCATCTAATTGTAGTACTTGCTCTAAAGTTACTCTCCATTGTGTAGTCTGAAATGTCGGGCGTGCAGCAGGAGGTGCCCTCGGTCGGTGTGCCGCTTCAATGTCGGAAGCAGTGAGAGGTCGCGTCGCCCTGACTTGCCATCAATGTGGAGCAGCGGGCTCAGCTGGCGCCAAGAGGGAAGCGCTCGGGGGAGGGGGAGGGGTTTCTGTTGGGCCAAGAAAGTGAGAAGCCAACTTGGGATCGGTCCGGACGGGGAAATATCATGTGCTCCCATACTCTCCATATGACACTAGTCTATGTTACTACTCCCTCATTTCCGGTTTATAGAGATGTTTATAGTAACATAGTAATATGTTACAGTATAAGTTACTCCCCACTATGACCAGACTTGGCCTCTCCCAGTGCTCCACCATGTATAGCTGCTAAGCCTGCCACGTAGGCATAAAATATGATGTGGCAAGTTAATTAAGAAGAAAGAGACTAGTTTGGTGACCGCGGGAAGAAACGGCGGAAAGACAGTTTTGATTCTATAGCTAATTAAATGAAGCAAGCTTAGCAACAATAAACTAAGCACCTATGCATTGAAGACTTGAGTTACTAAGCCATTTAATGCACTTAGAACCTCATCTAAGCACATCTAAGCACTTAGCACTTAGCACCCCCTTGATCGTGGACCTTGACGGTGTACATCACCTTGTGTCTCACAATTTTCCTCGTCATCATCTGAGTCCAAGAAGATCTCACCCACTTCATCGTTAGGCATGCAGACGCCTTGATAGACAACGCGTGCAGAAGGAGTAGAGGCGACTGGGGACACACCACGTCATGGGCACTCCGTACATTCTCGTCTGCATGCAGTGAACGTGTTTTTCCATCGGTGCTAGCTCTAAGGCCGAGGCTGCGGTCATCTTTGTCTCTGACTAGTCATTGAGCAAGGACGACAAAGAGGTGCTGCAAGAGATGCATAGGCACAGTTGTGTGCGAGATTTGTCGTAGCACGACGAACCGGACGTCGCCGCAGATGGCGCACGCCTCCATGCAGCCGAATGTGTGCTCATGCATGTGTTATTCACGTGCATTCTGCGGCCGAGTGTGTGTCAATGCACGTGTTGTGTACATGCATTGTGTGCTCCATGTTGTGCGCGTATGTGCATGAGTTGGATCGGATGGAGTTAGTGCGTTGGCGTGTGTACATGCGTGGCTGCATGCGCCTTGTACATGTGTGGCTTGTTGCGTTGTTATCAATATAAACTATAAAACATCTTCAACTTAGCATCCTGATGTATCATTTCTAGTGGTTAGCAAAGAGTTCATGTTCTTTTATTTGTTTATAGGTGGGCAGGCGGCAAAAAACAGGGGAAAACGCGCAAGGTTCCTTGCAGACGCTCCACCGCGAGGTCACTTGCTCCTTCTTGGTCGTCGGGCATCTATGTTCTTCAACTCTTTTCTTTTACATGATCTTTGTTCATCCTTTTGCCAACACGCGAGACATCTAGCATCAAGGTGCACGTGTCATGCAAGAAAATGGAAATAATCATATAAGTAGTGCATAAGTGAGTCGCGCACTTCGATGGCACGTGAATAGTGCATGTACTCAACGGTGGAGCACGGGATGGTAACCATGACATGGTCAGCCCTTTTTTGGAGAGAGTACGTACTAAATAACTTTGATGTGTCCCGTCAACTCGCAGAACGACGAGAAGCTTGATTACGCCTTCTCCCTTAGCAACACGTGCGCGGTGGCTCACAGCACGAGGACAAACTTTTGCTTACAAGCGGTGGACGGCAATGCTTCATTTGGTGTCGATTGCGGAAGTACTCTCAGAGAACCATCGACTTCCGGAAGAGGCGAAGATCCAAGCGCAAGGCCACCTACTAACCTTAGGCTAGGCATAGTGGGAGTAACATAAGTAGGGTACCTCCTTATTTTATTCTAGAAACAACCACACGCGAATATCGAGGTGCTGGTTACATAGAACAAATTTCCTGGAGTCCGTTGTCGGTGTCAAAACCGGCGGATCTCGGGTAGGGGGTCCCGAACTGTGCGTCTAAGGCTAATTGTAACAGGAGGCGGCGGACACGATATTTACCCAGGTTCGGGCCCTCTCTATGGAGGTAGTACCCTACTTCCTGCTTGATTGATCTTGACGATATGAGTATTACAAGAGTTGATCTACCACGAGATCGTAGAGGCTAAACCCTAGAAGCTAGCCTATGATTATGATTGTTGTTGTCCTACGGACTAAATCCTCCGATTTGTATAGACACCGGAGGGGGCTAGGGTTACACAGAGTCGGTTATAGAGAAGGAAATCTACATATCCGAATTGCCAAGCTTGCCTTCCACGCAAAGGAGAGCCCCACCCGGACACGGGATGAAGTCTTCAATCTTTTATCTTCATAGTCCAACAGTCCAGCATAAGCATATAGTCCGGCTGTCCGAGGACCCCCTAATCCAGGACTCCCTCAGTAGCCCCTGAACCAGGCTTCAATGACGATGAGTCCGGCGCGCAGATTGTCTTCGGCATTGCAAGGCGGGTTCCTTCTCCGAATACTCCAAAGTAGATTTTGAACACACGAATCGTGTCCGGCTCTACAAAAAAATTCCACGTACCACCGTAGAGAGCACAATATTCCACGAGTCTAATCTGCTGACAACTTTTACCTTGCATGACATCACGCCGCGGCCCGGTTATTATTCAAACCGTTTTTCCCAACCTGCCATTGCACGTCTTGCGAGGCGGTTTTATTGGCACGTCTTGTCAAAGCAGAGATCGTGTCCCCCTTATCACGGGATTCTCATCAATACGGGGGTGGGTTACCCAACCGTTCGATTAGTAAGACTCCTTGTTTTAGGCAAGTTCCAAACGGCCACGCGGAGGACGCTTGACATTCATCCTCTTTATAAAGAGGTCAAGACATGTCCTTGTCTTTCCACGCCTGATCCTTCCCCTCTCCCACCTCGAGTTCCAACACCCAAGGTTTAGTCCAAGCGCTCCGGACCTTCAACCATGTCCGGATCCGACCTTCAAGGCCGGTGGATGGCCTCCTCCGTCACAGACGAGGACATTAAGAAGCTTAGGGAGGCTAGGTATCTGACCGCCGAAATCCTTCACAGGCTTCCTGCTCAAGGGATTGAGTGTGCGAGATGAACCGGAGAAAGTAAATGCAGAGAGATGAAATGCAAAAAAGATGGAGGGATGTGATGGTTGCTTGTCTGTTTATTTTACCAGGCCACTTATTACTAGCAGTGGTTGGGTTTTGTGATATGACGGCTTTACTGCCGTGCCACAAGCGGGGTGAGACTCCAGTGCAGTGTCGCCCTCTACACTTGTACTACATTGGTCGTGGTTTATTAGTCCCCCCATTGAATTTGACTGAAGATTTAACTGACAAAATGGTAGTGCATGTCAACAAAAACTATATCGTTGGATTCATATTTGAACATAGTTTTGAATGATATAATTTTAGGTGACATGCATCAACATTTATCGTACTATATATAATGTTAGTTCAATTTTTGGTCGTACTAATCTATAGTAGTAAGGTGCCGTCGTTGCGAAACAATAAATGCATTGATCGGGGAGTTGTTTATTTTGACAAAGGATGTGGGGGCCATCTCATGTGTAACGGGTATCGATAGGTTTCTTTGGATATTATTTCATTTCTAGAGCTCACAAACATCCGGGTGAAATAGATAAAAAGGTATCTTTTGCAAACAAAAGCGTTCAACTATTCAACCTGCATCCAAAACTTGTGAAGAAATAACACTTATTGTGCTTTGCAAGAAATGATCTTTAAGAATTAGTTTTTGAGTATCGATTTTTATACATGTTGGCTACAGATGACATGGCACTTTCTTGTAGTCAACCGTTGGCTATACTATTAAGTATTAACCATGCCCTTATACACCTAGACGGAGGGATTATATCAGGATGGTTTGGGAGGGGCAGAGAAGATGTAAGAAATGGTTCATAGTAAGTCTTTCACCAGTACTGTAGTAAAAGTTCATACATGGAAGATTCTAGACTAAACCATAAATGGATACACTTTTATTCATGCATGATACTCCAAAAGAGCAAGATCATGCATGGAAGTCTCCACATGCTTAAACAGCGGATTCCATTGAGCGAAGACTAATGATCAACATTTAACTTGATAATGTGTATGTCTAGGTGAACCTCCTTGGAGTCCCCATGCACCGCGTTGGCGGGTAAATAAGACCATGGGTTTTACAAGTCCACATGGCGGGAAGGTCCCAGCTTCACAAAGTCCAAGTCAGTTCGATGTAGCCGATGTCGCCGCCCACGTGACCCGGAGGGGTAGTAACACTGAGCACGCACCCGTACATCAGCCTCATGTCTGTGTCAACGTCCGCGGCGTCGCCCTTGACGCACACTACAGAGACGGGGCAACGACCTGCGCGGGCCTCGCCAGTGCCCATGATCAAGAGGAAGACACTGCCGTCCTCCTTCGAGACTAGCAGGCGGCGGTGATCCTCTAGCGACTCCGACATGGTGAACGGGTAGCACTCTCATACTTGATGTTCTCCGCCAAGGGCTAGTAGTGACCATTGCACGCATCTGTGAGGTGATGCACCATGTCCGCCGGCGAGCCCCAAAACGGCATCGAGCACTCATAGCAGTAGACGAAGGGCTCCTTGGAGGCATCGACTAGGCCGTCCATGAAACGAGAGTGGCTGTAGGGGACGTTGCGCCAGTTGAATATATGAGCAAGTTACTACGAGATTTAATCCGAATAAGCACAAAATAAATCATGACGGCTCTAACAGAGATGAAACTAATCATGTGGACTAGCATAGTAGTAGGATACAGAGTAGAAACATGAATTCTACCACGATTTCGAACAGGAAGGACAGAAACACATACGGTGCAACGGGAGCAGCACCGTTGGCGTTGAGGTTGTCGCCCATGTCGTTGAGGAAGAAGTTGCCGAGGTAGGGGAAGAAGTCATCGTCCGTGAAGTCATGGTTGCCAGAAGTCGCGAGAGCGCGCTCCCCAAATTTCAACAGCGCCCACCGAATGGAGCGCAGGAGGGATTGGCTGTAGGGGACATTGCGGCCGCCGAATGGAGCGCAGGAGTAGCACACAAAGCAGTAGATGGTGTCCTTACTAGTACTCCCTAGTCTCTATCTCTACTCTTATAGAAAACCGAGTTGGTGATGATGGTGTGCGTGCCATCTTGTAATATAGACCATCTAATCTATATCTGACGGATAGAAAGCCAACTATGACGATTTTACAAAAGATACCCGCACCTCTCTCGACATTTACAGATAAGGCCTTGCCTCGTTCATCCTTATCTCCCACAACCTCGTGCTCCTCCCTAAGTCTCTATCTCTACTCTTATCTCTATCTCTACTACTATTCTTTGTTTTTTATAACGAATCGAATAATACTACGCCGTCTGCAGCACGCCCGGCTGAACACGCCTCCTCGCCTCCATCATCACCAACTGAGTCTTTTATAGGAGTAGGACTGTAGGAGTAGAGAAAAAACTGAGTTGGTGATGATGGTGTGCCGTGCAATGCACGGGCATCTTGCTACTTTTTGCATATAATTCCAAACACCAGGTAGACATGGTCTTTGACCATTTTACAACTATGTTAGTATCATTGTTTTTTGACGGGATGTCAGTATCATTGTTAGTGGTCAGCCGGTGCAAGTTATTGCCCCGGGTGTTTTAACCTTTTTTTAGTAATGATATCTGGCGATTGTTCGACACGAGCTCAATCCTGGCGAATACCACTTAACCGTCAGATTTCCATCCGACGGTGGCCTGTTTTTAAGCCATACACACGTACTGTGACTGCGTCACGGGCGTTTGCAATTGCCATGTCTCCCAGCGAACATTTGATGGGGATTGGAGTTAGCACGGTTCATAGTCGTTCCACGCTCGGGCATTGAAGTTTGTAACAAATTTAGATTAGAATATACTACTCCTCCGGTGCTAGTAGTAGAGCAGAGTCCTACTCTACTACTCTACTCAAGCAAGTTAGGGCATAGTAGTAGGTATTGTAGGGAGTACCAGTACTGTGATCACTCAAGCAAGTTGTCTGGCATTGATATGACCCTACACTGCTGGTATGTGACTCGTAAGTCAAGCGGCGTGCTGTAGTCATCATCACCTATCCACTTCCCGTAGCACATATTCGCTTCTCCATCTTTGTCCGCACATAATCTCGTCCAATCTTCCATCCCCGCTAAGGCGCCTCCCCCCTCGTCCGAAACCCAAGCACTAACAATGGCAGAACCGAGCAGCGTCCACCGAAAGAGTGGCTGGAGTTCGCTCCCTCACAGAGGTAATCAAGCTCATTGTTTCGCATGTGGACAATCTCAGTACCATGCCGCTCGCCGCGTGCTTGTCGGGGTTGTACCGTTTACTCAATGCCCTCAGGCCGGAGCTTTTTAAGCCAGCTCCTTGCTTGTTGATGCCGCCTGATCTTTAGAAACGGCGTGTCACGCAGCATAACGATCATAGGGTGGCGAGCATCAACCCCCTTGACTGTGATCCGATCCCCGTCACCCTCAACTACATTAACGGTATGTACTGGGTCAGCATGAACACGTCTTGGATGGTGCTCGTCGACGGTCGCGGCAGTTGGATGCTCGTGGAGGTCTACACCTGGTGATTGATCCCCTTCCTTCGATTAACACTACACTGCTTTGGCACCACGGCCCAGAATACTCAGAATCTTACAGTAGACAACATGATACCATGTTTGATTTGCTCAAGGTTGTAATCTGCCAAGTGCCCACAAGATCTGTGAATTATAAAGACTTCAG
Organism: Aegilops speltoides; assembly: GCA_021437245.1. Taxonomy (NCBI): domain Eukaryota; kingdom Viridiplantae; phylum Streptophyta; class Magnoliopsida; order Poales; family Poaceae; genus Aegilops; species Aegilops speltoides. The sequence goes on along the minus strand of CM038145.1, from coordinate 93,166,228 downwards.
GCGAATTGCGTTCTTCAACCGCGGTCTCGCCTATGTGACAAGTCACTGCGGTAAGTGGATAAATCTGCACGTTCATCGCAGGATCATACATCCACCATGGTTCTCTGATGCCATTGAACACAAGGGCTTCATATACGCTGTCGACTCCTTCTATGGCTGGACATATTGCTCGCCTACTCCAGTCATCGCTACAATCGGCTGTTACAGCAGTATGTTACTTTCCTATGATATCATGATGGCTTGCTTATATTATTGTCAACATTAACTAAAAAAATATTCATGCTCATAACATGTTGTTCTTAAGATTGACTACATCAAGAGCCCTTTTTTATTTGACTCCAACTTGATATGATGTTGTAGGCCGCCTGGTGTCCCTACCCTTCCTAATCCCAGAACCTTTCAAAGAAAAGCGGCATGGCAGTTGCAGGTGGTTCCTGGCTCGATCAGACGACGGCAAACGATCAATGATCGTTCGTATGTACCGGATGTGTTGTTTCGCGGAATACAATCACAATCACTGCAAGGTCTTTGAGCAGGATCCTAGCTTCTCTGGGCCTTCAGGATTTTTTGACTACATGCTGGTAAGTAGCCTTGGTACACACTCTCTGTTTGTCGGACTGAATATCCGATTAACCAGGAGATAACCGATGGCAAGGATCATGATGGCAGTGCGGTTTCGTTCATCAGGCAAAACTGTGTGTACACAGCGTACCATGCGTCTCTGCATGCACCATACCCTGATATGTGCTGCCACACTCTGCAGCCCAAAGTTGGAGAGAAGGTCGCAAGTATCAGACTTCGACCTCCTAGCTGGAGTTTCCCCTGTCAGGCACCCATCTGGTTCAAGCCGTCGGCCAATCTCCACAGCTTAATAAATAGTAACGTCTAACTGAGCCATTTATTTACATGCGTACACTTGGTGTAGTAGGATCTTTATTTAGTTTGATGCATACACTTGTTCTTTTTTGGTAGCCCTTTTGTAATAATGGCTGATGTTTGGTTTGGAAGAGAGAGCTGCGTCTTCACTCTTCTGGCCTGCTTATTGCTTTTGTTGCACCCCCGAGCCCTGGTTGTTGCTGCTGCTGTTTTCAATGTACAATCAATAGTATATTTCGTCTGTTGGTTGAATAAATGTGTTGTTAGAACGACAAACACAATGTTTTGGAAGTCGCTGCATGGTTCGATCCTTAGTGCCCCGTATCGTACGTAATGCATACTATTTTTTGTACGGAACACATTTTCCACTTGTTGATAACATGCAGCCCACTGATGAAGGCCCAATAGAGGAGCCCATAATTAACTGGGAGGGAGGCTCTCACATGAATCCGGCCCAGGTACATGCTCATGGTCCCCTAAACATAAATAAGTAAATAAATAAATAAAGCTAAATGCTCATGCACCAGTTCTTTAAATTCATGATTTAACAGGAGGATATTATTTCCTATGATAGTGTCGTTACATTCAGTAGATATTATTCTTAGGCAAAGATAGCGACCAGTCTTCTTTCTCCCATCATTTTCTTCCTGCAACTAGCGGACCCATGCAAATCGTAGTCAACGTTGTAAATAGTTCCGGTCTATTTTTATTTATTAATAAGAATGTCCAACCCAGCCCAACACATTGGCGACAGCACTTTATCCTCCACCTTGGTGCGCTCGCCGCGCTGCTGTTAGGATAAACAACGTATATGGGTGTCGTGCGCGCAGTCGTGGCTGGCTAGCTACATGCATGGTCGGGTGATCTTGCATGTGTGCATGCTAGTTGGTTAGTTGGCTTAGAGGCTGGTGCGGTGCGCGTGCATGTAGCATGCTAGGCAAGTTTGTTAGTCATGGATAGACTCCCAGGAGGTTAGCAAGATGTGAGTGGCCGGGTGTGACGGCCAAGTTAGTGGGCGTGCATGCAAGTCATGGTATGGGTGCGTGCGTGTGGCCGTGGGCTACTTAAGTTGTTTCATCAGGTTGTATTGTGCGCCGGTATGTGCCGAGCCAGGGGGGCTAAGGAAGATGTAGTCTCCGTCGGGACTGTGGTATGCGCCCGGTCGATGTGAGAGTTCTTCCGGGGTTGTGCTGCGTGTGTGCGTGTGTACCTCCATGTATGTGTGTTCGAGGGAGTTGAGATGAATAGATGCCAACATACAGATCGTTCGTCAGCCGAGGCGTTCATCGTCGGAACTATGATTTGTTCATCGTCTTCTACCTCCGTCCGGCGTTCGTCTTCGGGGGGGAGGGGGGCTGGTTCGGCGTGTGTTGCCGAAGGGCAGCCCCAACAATTGGTATCATGAGATGGTTCATCTTGGGTGTCGTGCCCTTGTCAGAGGCGTGCCGGCGGCTGCGCGGTGAAGCTCCGGCCGTGTGTCGGTCTATGGAGGAGCGCGGCGCGGCGAGCAGGCCGTGGTGGCTACGGCGGCACTGTGAGGAGGCCGCAGAGGACCTGCACGGTGGCGGCTTCAATGACACATAGCAGCATGGCGGCATGGAGGTGCTGCGCTGCGGTTGAGGCCGCAGCAGTGCAGGGCAATAAGACGTGGTGGCGAGCCGGGCGCTGTCGGATGTTGGGTTCCGGCAGACCCTTAAGGTTTGAACTCTGGGGTGCGCGCGAAGATCTTCCCCCTACCAATCCACGTCCAAACGCCTCGCGGGAATCTAAGCTAAATCGATGAATAGCACGAAGGACACAAGATTTATACTGGTTCGGGCCACCGTTGTGGTGTAATACCCTACTCTAGTGTGTGGTGTGGTGGATTGCCTAAGGGGCTGATGATGAATAGTACAAGGGGAAGAACAACCTCACGAGAGGTGTTCTTGAGCTGGTGTTGTGTTCTCGTAGGAAGAGATTCGGTCCCCGTTGGCTTGGTGAGAACTCGATGATCCCCTTTCTACGGTGGTGGCTATCTCTATCACTGTTCAAGATATCTTCCGATATTCCGATAAATCGGTAGATTTATCGCTTATCGTGGTCTGACCGATAAGATAAATCGGCCGATAAATCAACCGATATGGCGATAAATCAGCCGATATGCCGATAAACTGGCCGATTTACCCCTTATCGTAGGTTGACCGATAAGTTCCCGATAAGCGATATCCCCAACATTGATCTCTATATAGAGGCCCTGGTCCTCTTCCCAAATATTGAGCGGGAAGTGAGCCAACAACGGCCATTTTGAAGGGGAACATCTAGTACAAGCTATCCTTACTAAAGTTGGTCTTCGACTGCCAAAGGCACTGGTGATGACGTTGTCTTGGGCTCCACGGTGACCTCCATCCTGCCGCTCTGCTGGTCTTGGTCTCGTTGCACCAATATGGAAACCTTTGCCTGATGCCTCGGTACTCCACGCCTGTGCTTGCCCCCTTTGCACCAAAGAGGAAACAAGGACACTGTGCAGGCCGGCGCCCACCTGGTCTCGATCGTCACGGCTTGCATCACGAGCACCTCGCAAGGTACCCTTGCCTTGATCTCTCCGCCTCCTCGCGAGCCTGCCTGGCGAGGCCACTCCAGAGGAAGCCTTGCATCGTCCGCCTCGCTAGGCTTGGCCCCTCGCGAGGGTCTTGAGTTTGCGTTGATGAAGGTGGGCCGTACTGGGCCACCACTTGAGCCACGCCGCAGCCCGCAGGCAGGCAAGTCTGGGGACCCCCGTTCTCAGAACGCCGACAGGAGCCCCCGGGCCCAAGGCGCGCTCGGACTTGGCTCAGTAGAGAAGCAAAGGGGCAAGTGCAGAGCTCCGCGGGCCCCAACAGCTTGCGGCCTTGGGCGCTGCATGGCGGTTGATTGGACGTGGGCATCTCCGCTTCCCACGCTGCCTCGGCCACTGCCCGACTTGACAAGTCCCTGCATGCAAAAATGAGTCATGATTACCTGTGATCATGGAGGCCGACGGTTGGCCTCCTCTGGACTATAAGTACGGACGGGCGAGAGCCCCCGCAGTCCATCTCTTCTTGCTTCGCTCCTTCTATCTCGCCCCTCCTCCATCTTCACGCCACTGGCACCGATCCGCCGGTTCTCAGCGGAAGAGAAAGGGAAGCCCCCCGAGAGGGTCCCAATCCGCTCCCGCCGAAGAAGCGGCTGGTCCCCGACCGCCGCGATGAGGTCGCGCGGCAGGAGACATCGAGGCCTTGGTACGAGCGGCCACCACCTAGGTTTCCGCTGCCCTTGTACGCCTGGGCTGAGGGCCTTAGAGACGAAGACGCCGAGCGGCACCGCCTACGAATCACGGCGATGCGCGTCGTCGCCCCTGGAGTCCATGCCGAGGGATCTTCTCGTGAGCTCGTGCTTCACGCCTCCATGCCTCCAAGCTCTTGGATTCGCCTTCCTCCCTCTTTCGCCTTCAAGATGCTGCCGAGGGGGCCTCTTGAGCTCTGGCTGCAGCACGCTGACTGCAGTACCCCTGCGACCGGAGCGAAGGTTGAGGTTGTCACTCCGGGTGAGGTCTACATGACCCGGGGCTGGGGCAAGATCGCCCAGGTTTGCTGAACTGGAGCTGCCCTCGTGATTCATTTCGAATACGATGACGCCTCCTTGATGTTCTTCAAGGACTTCGACGCGGAAGGACGCCGACTGGAGTGCTGCCCCAGGGAAGGCGGCTGGGGCATCGAAGTGGCGAGGGCTAGGCCCGCCAACCGCTTCCTCAGCAGCTCCTCTGGTGGCAGCGGAGAAGCTGGAGGGTCCAGCGACTCTCCCGAGCTTCTCGTGACTCCGGAGACAAGCGACGACAGCTACGAGCCCCCGAGCTCGCGTCGTGCTCGGAGCGGGGCAGCCGCATCGGGCCGTCGGTGCGGCTGATCTGGATGGGGTTGGCGCCGGCGCTAGGTGGCCCACTGTTGATGATGGCGTCGACCATGGAGGTGCGCGTAGTTAGCGTCCCTTAGGATTAGCACCTTTTGTTCCCTGCGAGGAATTAAGGAAACACCCCATGGGGGCATGTAAAGCGTCTGCTATGTCTTTTGTGAATATCATCCTTATTATGGAGCGGTGCGAGATGCTTGTCCTGTCTTGGCTCGGCTCCCCCTTTCTATCCTCACGAGGGCTTGATGCTCTACGCTGACAGGTCCCGGTCCCTAGGCAGGCTTCAGCCGTCGCTGGTATGCCAGGTCGCGATGCCGTGGTCAAGGCCAGGAGGTGATCAGCCCGAGGTCCAGTAAGATCCCCTGAGGCGCGATGCTGTCGGTGTACTAAAGTAGGGGTACCTTAGTACCCCGAACTTGTGCACGGGCAGTCGCTGCACCCCGCGGCGAGGCTTGCCGGGGCGCCCGCCAAGGCCCTCCACCGTCCCCTATTACTGCCATTCAAGAACAAAGTACTAACCAAGAGAACGAAGACCCCGGCAAGAGGAGCTTGCCGGGAAGGCTAACCGAGGCATCACCAGAAGACTTGCTTGCAAGCGCCCGCCTTCCCGGCAAGGACTGACCACGCAAGCTTGCCGGCACAACAAAAGGGTCGGCAAGGCACTTGTCAGCGCAAGGCTGCCACCCAACTCCAGCGCACCCAAAGGACGCGGCCCTCACCAGCCATCCCAAGGGCACGTGGCAGACGCCACGCAGCCACACTGAGCGAGGTGGCAAACGGAGTCGACAGAGGCGCCATAGTGGCAACCGGAGGCTCACTTAACGGTCCACCTCTCCCTTGTTGGGGCGACCGGACGGGCATTTAATGCCCTTGTCCCCGCCGTCCGAGTTAGGTAGGGGCATCAAGCAGTGCTCGTTGCACCCTGCGATTTGACCTTTCTACCCCCTCTTCCTATGTTGCCACCGTGGATCCCCCTTCGAGTATAAAAGGGAGGCCCATGCGCACGAGAAGGGTTCGGTCCATTCGATACCCACAAAGACCACCATACGCCTGCTCGAGCAAGATCAAATAACACACGAAAAGCAGCGAGGGGTCTTATCTCTCGGAGAGCCCCGGCTGGGTAAAATCGCCTGTCTCCCCGCGCTTGGACCTCGACCGCTCTCACAAGACGGTCCCCGCCTCCTTGCCGAACCGTAAGGGCCGCCAAGTGCCCCATAGGTGCTCGAGGCCACGCAGACACGAAAGCCCCGACATCTTTGGCGCGCCCGGTAGGGGCGCCGAGTCGTGAGCATCTCGATCCGGTCTCCACGCTGCTACATCAGCGCCATCGTCAACATGCCACCAAAGAAGAAGCTTCGAGGTGGCCGCTCCGTCTACATCAATTCCACCACCACCGCCGGAGCAAGCAGGCGGTGAAGTGGACGTCGGCGGAGGAGCGGGTGCCGCAGGCGGATCTCGTGTTGTTACCAGATCCAAGAACAAGGCCCCGCAAGCGTCGGTGACGGTACAGTCGCCGCGCCCTTCCCAAGAGGTGCAAGGTCAACAACACCCCGGTGCCCCTAGCACCGTGCTCGCGTTGGAGCAAGGCCAAGCTGGTGGGTCGCAGGACGCTCGAGGTCAGCATGCACGCCCGCATGCTGGCGCGAGTGAGGTGCGGTCGCCTGGGCGAGGTGTTGCTCCTCCCAATCCGGTTGGGAGACCGAGCACGTCCCGCTCCTCGCGCCGCTCGTTGCCGCCGCCGCCCAAGACAGCAGAGGAAGCACTGGCCCGAGCCCAGCTGCTTCTAGATTTCCCTCCGGCGCCACACAAGATCGACGACTAGAGGATGGCCATACACAGCCTCATCGGCTTTGCCAACGGCGACAAGCCCCGGCGGCCGGGCGTGTCGAGGTTCCTCGCAAGATGCTCCTCAGCCGCAGTCCGGGCGCCGACAGATCGCTGGGTGCCGCTTCAGCGGCGCCCCCAGCCCCAAAGGCTAAGATCGCCACCGGACCAACCTTGACGCCGACTCCACCGTCGTCGGACCCGCTGAACCGCCGTGATCAGCGCCACGCTCTTCAAGAATGGCAACACGAAGACGCCCGACCGTGACGAGCGCCGGAGAGAAACGCGACGTCAATCTGACCAGCGCGCTGGGCCAATTGTCGACATGCAAGCGCCGGGGAACCAGCGACTTGTCAGACGCTGCAGGTTGCCTGCTGCTCACCCACGAGCCGCGCCAAGTCCAAAGGGCCCAAAACCAAGAACTTCAAGCGACGCGTCGAGAAGTACGATGGCAGGATACACCGTCGGAGTTCCTCAAGATCTACACCATCGCGTGCAAAGCTGCCGGAGGGCGCGACGAGAAGATCCTCGCCAACTACTTCCCATCGGTACTCAAGCCTAACGCCGATCTTGGCTCATGCACTTGCCGACAGCTCCATCTCTTCATGGGCGGACTGTGTCATCGGTTGTCGGCGCTTTCACGGGTGGCCACAAGCCTCATGGCCGAGAGTGACCTCCACTTGCTCGCCCGTATGAGGGGAGCCTCAAGCATATATACAAAGATTCAGCCAGGCGCAGCGCAACATTCCAGACGTCCACCCTACCGCGGTTATTAGCGCGTTTCATCAGAACGTGCCTAACCGCAGGATGAGGGAGGAGATGGTGATGTGCAAAATCAGGGATGTCAGCGAGCTCTATGCTCTGGCCGACAAGTGTGCACGGGCTGAGGAGGGGAGGAAATCCCCGGAGAGGTTGCCGGAGCAGAAGGATCTGACAGTGAGGACGCCGCCCCGGCAAGGAAGAACCGGAGGCGCAACAATAGGAAGAGAAAGGCTAAGGATGTGCTAGCTGTTGAGCATTCCGGCAACGGAGGCGGCTCCGACAAAGCCAAGACCGATGACTCCGGCGAGGCTGTGGTAGCCGCCGACAAGCAAGATAGCTCCGGCAAGCGGTATTGCAAGATCCACCGCACCAAGGGCCATGATCTCCAAACCTGCAAGAAAGTAGAGCAGATGGCGGAGCTGCAGAAAGCTGAATACGAGCGCCGCGACAAGGAGAGAGCCCAGGGAGGTGGCGGAGGATCCGGCAAGAAGCTTCCGGCCCGGGGAGGGAACCGCGGCAAGGCCAAAACGCGGCAAGGAGACAGGCCTCCCCGCGGCCGCGACAAGGACGAAGATGAAGATGAAGACGATGAGATGGAGGAGGATGAGACTGAAGACCAGGAGTTCCAGAAGGCGACGGAGGTGTTGTGCATCGACGGCGGCGCCTCTCTGCACACCTCGCACCGCCAACTCAAGCAATGGGTGCGAGAAGTGAACGCAGCAGAGCCATCCGTCGAGGCGCGCAAGCCTCTGAAGTGGTCCAGCACGCCATCATCTTCGACGTTGAGGACCACCCTGATTGCATCACTGCGGTCGGGTGCTTGCCGATGTTGGTTTCACCAACAATCCGCAACCTAAAGGTCACGAAGATGCTGGTTGACGGCGGGGCCGGCCTGAACCTGGTTTCCTCCGCAGTACTCAAGAAGCTCCAGATCCCCGACGACGAGCATGAAGAGACTGGCACTTTTCAAGGAATAAATCCGCGAAGGAGCAAGCCCAAGGGGAAGATCACATTGCCGGTGACATTCGGCAGCGAGCTGAACTTCAGGACTGAGAGGGTCACATTCGACGTGGCTGATATCCCCTTACCTTATAACGGGATACTCGGCCGACCCGCACTCGCCAAGTTCATGGCGGCCTCTCACCACGCATACAATGTGCTCAAGATGCCCGGCCCGATGAGTGTCATTTCTGTCCAAGGCAACAAGAAGGATGCACTCATCTGCGCCGACAAGATCTACCGGGAAGCAGCAGCTGCAGCAGAGCGCGAACCACTTGCCGATGAAGCTCCCCGGGGGAAGAAGAAGGCCAAGTCCGGCAAGGACAGCTCTGGCGCTCACTCCGGCAAGCGCATCTCCCCGGAGCGCTGAGCTGCCGTCGAGGACGCGCCATCGAGCTCCACCGGCAAGTGCAAAAAGGCGAAAGTAGCTTCACCAGAGACCAAGAGGGTGGCCGCCAAGGAGGACGGCACTGGTGGTACCTTCACCATCAGTGCCACGCTTGATCCTAAATAGGAAAGCGCGCTCGTTGCTTTCCTCGCGGCGAATGTCGGCGTGTTTGCATGGCAACCATCCGACATCCCCTGTTCCTGTGGAAGTAATCGAGCACCACCTTGCCGCCTCGCCTCACGCACGCCCGTCAACAAAAAGTCGAAAAGCAAGCGGTAGAGCGGCAAGAGTTCATAGCAGAAGAAAGCAGGAAGTTGGAAGCAGCGGGATTGGTCCATGGAGTACTCCATCCGACGTGGCTAGCCAATCCAGTGGTCGTGCGCAAGGCGAACGGGAAGTGAAGGCTTTGCATTGATTTCACTGATGTTAATAAAGCTTGTCCCAAGGATCCATTTCCCTTGCCGCGCATTGACCAGATTGTCGACTCCATAGCGGGATGTGATCTGCTTTCATTCCTGGATGCATACTCAGGATATCATCAAATCTTCATGGCTGAAGAGGATGAAGAGAAGACCGCATTCATTACTCCATGTGGCACGTCGCTTCCGCACGGATGCCTTTGGGACTAAAGAATGCTGGCTCAACATTTGCGAGAGTAGTCACCATGCTTTTGAGCATAAATCGCACGTAAATGTGGAAGCTTACATGGATGACATAGTGGTCAAGAGCAAGGACAAAGAGACTTTGATCCAAGATTTGGACGAGACCTTCAAGAATCTGCGCAAGATCAACCTCAAGTTGAATCCCGAGAAGTGCGTGTTCGGAGTTCCTTCCGGCAAGCTTCTCGGGTTCTTCGTGTCACAGAGAGGGATTGAAGCCAATCCCGACAAGATCAAGGCCATCGAACAAATCGAAGCACCGAAGCGAGTCAAGGACGTACAAAGGCTTGCCGGCTGCGTTGCTTGCCCTCAAAGAGTTCATTTCAAGTCTGCTGAAGCATACTGCCGTTTTCAAAATCTTGAAAAAGGTGGGTCCAATAAAATGGACTCCGGAAGCAGAGGCGGCGCTACAGGACTTGAAGAAATATTTGTCCTCCACTCCAACACTTGTCGCACCTAAACCACAAGAGAAGTTGCTGCTATATCTGGCAGCAACCAATCAGGTGGTTAGTGCTGCGTTAGTGGCGGAGAGAGAGGCAGGTGATGAGCCAGCAGCCGCGGCATGCGAGTCCAGCGACAAGCAGGGGGCTTCCCCGGCAAGTTCTGGCCCGACAAGCCCTGATCCGGCAAGTTCTGGTTCCGGCAAGGATGGGTGTGCGCAGCCACAAGAAGGGAAACAGAAGAAGATAGTGTAGCGCCCAGTTTACTTTGTCGGTTCCTTCTCTGAGGGGCTAGATCAAGGTACTACGGTGTCGGTTGCTTTTCGCCTCCTCATGGCCTCAAGGAAGCTGCGCCATTACTTTCAAGCACATGAGATCACAGTGGTTACTCGCTTTCCGTTGAAAAGCATATTGCAGAATCCAGAAGCAACAGGCAGGATTGTCGAGTGGGCACTGGAGTTGTCAAGCTTTGGCCTCAAGTTTGAAAGTACTTCTACCATTCAGAGCCGGGCATTGGCAGAATTTATAGCAGAATGGACGCCAACGCCCGATGAAGAAACTCTAGAGAAGAGCATCCCCGTCAAGGAAGCAAGCAAAGAATGGATCATGTACTTTGACGGTGCCTTCTCGCTGCAAGGCGCCGGTGCGGGCGTACTACTTGTCGCACCCACCGGGGAGCACCTCAAGTACGTAATCCAGATGCACTTTCCCAAGGAGCAGGCGACAAACAATACTGCAGTATGAGGGCTTGCTTGCGGACTCGGGATAGCGGCGAACTTGGGATCAGGAAGCTTATTGTCAGGGGTGATTCGCAGCTCGTCGTTCGCCAAGTTAACAAAGATTATCAGAGTCCATTGATGGAAGCATACATTGATGAAGTGAGAAAGCTAGAAGAGCATTTTGACGGCCTGCAAATGGAACATATTCCAAGAGCTCAAAATGACATTGCAGATGGCCTGTCAAAGTGCGCCGCACTCAAATTGCCTGTGGAACCAGGGATTTTTGTGCTCAAGCTGACTCAGCCATCTGTGGCACCATCGACTGGACAAAGCAAGAAAAGGAAGTTGGTTACTGGCGACTACTTCCCGGAAGAGCTCCTTGGAGCCGCCGCCAAGAAGATCCCCAGAATCAACACAGAAAGCGCTGAGGAGCGGTCTGCTCCGACAAGCCCCAGGGCCTGTCTCGTTGAAGCAGACGCCCCCGACAAGCTGTGTCCCGACACGCTTGCCGGGGAGCATCATACTCCGGCAGGATCACAGATCCTTGCCGTGGAAGCAGATGTTCCCGCAGCGGCATTTGCGCCTTTTGTCCTTATCGTCGAGCCTCGGGCTCCGGCATGGGCACAGCAGATAGTCCATTTCCTTCAAACAGGGGAACTTCCCGAGGAACAAGAAGAAGCGGAGAAAGTAGCCCCGCAATCAAGTATGTACCAGTTTGTCGACGACATACTGTACAGAAGGAGATTCAACGGAGTGAAATTGAAGTGCATTTCACGGGAAGATGGACAGCAGCTGTTGGCGGAGATACATGGAGGCATATGTGGCCACCACATTGGCGCGAGAGCACTCACGCAAAGCTTTCCAAGAAGGTTTCTTCGCCGACAGCCCTCCAGATGCAATCGCAAGTAACCAAGCGTGAAGCATGCCGCCCACTCCAAGCAGATTCACCAACCAGCTCAAGCTCTCCAAACAATCCCTTTATCCTCGCCAATTTCGGTGCTGGGCTCGACATCCTCGGCCCCTTCCCCGAAGCTGTCGGGGCTTTGAGTACTTATGCGTTGTAATCGACAAGTTCACAAAGTGGCCGGAAGTGGAACCAGTGAGGAAAGTGACCGCACAATCAGCAGTCAAGTTCTTTAGGTCGATTGTTTGCCGTTTCGGGATCCCTAACAGGATCATTACCGACAATGGCACACAATTTACAAGCCACACCTTCATGCAGTACGCCCAAGATCTTGGCACCAAGATTTGCTTCGCCTCCGTTGCTCACCCGAGAAGCAACGGTCAAGCGGAGAGGGCGAACGCTGAAGTACTGCGTGGGCTCAAGACCAGAACTTTCGACAGGTTGCACAAGTGCGGAAGAAATTGGATAGAGAAGCTGCCGGTGGTTCTTTGGTCGATCAGGACGACGCCAAATCGAGCCACCGGCCAGACACCCTTTGCTCTTGTCTACGGAGCAAAGGCAGTTCTCCCCACGGAACTCGTATACGGGTCACCACGAGTGCTCGCTTATGATGAGCTTGAGCAAGAGCGGCTGCGGCAAGATGACGCGCTGCTCCTCGAGGAGGATCGTCTTCAGGCTGCTGTGCGAGCTGCTCGCTACCAGCAAGCTTTGCGCCGCTATCATAGCTGCAAGGTTAACACCAGAAGTTTCGAGGAAGGTGACCTTGTTCTTCGGCGTGTTCAATCCGCCAAGAATTCAAACAAGTTGACGCCGAAGTGGGAAGGCCCTTATCGGGTGAAACGAGTCACTAGTCCCGGCGCTGTCCGCCTTGAGACCGAAGATGGCATTCCGGTGAGCAACTCCTGGAACCTAGAACATCTTCGCAAGTTTTACTCATAAGGCGCGGTTGCCGGACCCATTCCGGCAACCACCTTTTTTTTTGTACAAGCCTTGCCGCTGTCGCATGTAACCCATTGTACAAAGCCGGGCGCAGCCCCCGTGCATAAATAAAGTTTGCGTGCTTCGCACATCTTGTCAAATTTAATGCATTTTCTTCTTTTTGCATCTCAGTCCGACACTCAGGCAAAGCACTCACCCCCGGTAAGCAAAAGCGAACCTTAAGGTACCATACCATTATTTTCTCTTCTTTCTTCTCATAAACAGAAGATTCCTCCACCCACAAGTTCACCGGGGGGAGGGAAGAGTAAAAGTATGGACCAGGCGCCGTTCAAGGGAATATAGCTTTGCCGGAACACAGAAGACAGAAAAGCTAAGTAACTAAAGTTTGAGCCAGCTCAATTTTAAATTTTTAAGTTATATCCCTTGAACGTTCGTGCCTTGTATGGAAAACTTGTGCGCGAAGGGATCGACTCGCGGCTGAGTTGCGCCCTTGCGTTGTTTTTGAGCCCGCTCAACAATGCAAGTGAGTTGCAACTAGTCCCGACAAGATTTCTTGCCGGAAGCGGCATCACCACAGGCTGCTGACGTTCCGCACTCAGCGAGTGTGCTCGCTCCCGGCAAGGTCCCTCAAAGCGTAGGGTAAAAAGCAAACAAGGGACGCGACAGAGTAAAGGGAATAGCATAGCAAGCAGTACCCAGAATTAAGTTATATTACAAGAATGACTTAGTGTGGCACTGACTGAATTGTTCTCATAATCGAAACAGCAGCAGCAAAGAGAAGCGCGTCCTAATCCACGCGTCCGCCGTCGAGCCTCTTGACCTCGTTCACCTTGTCTACAATGGGCGCGACGATGGCCTTGAGATCCTCGAGGTCGGCGCCCCCCGGCAGCTTTTTGGTGGCACGGGAGAGATCGATGCCCGGGTTGTGGAAGAGGATCTTCACCAACACCTTCTCCAGACCCGCCGTCGAATCGCGACTCGTCGGCTAGCTGCTTCGGGATCCTCTCCGGAGCTGCGAGAGTCGCGTCCACGCCCTGAAGAAGAGCGTGAGCTTGGCGCTAAGTGGAGATTCCCTCGGCGGGTACGAAGCCCGTCAAGTTCAGCTCCGCCAGCTCCTCGTCAATGAGCGCGGCAATGTCGACGAGGCCCTCCGTCCAGAGCTCCACCGTGTCCTTGAAGGTGTTCTGAGCTTCGGCGGCTCTCGTCAGCAGCTCCACGTTGTCCTTGAGCTCTTTCTTCAAGTCGTCCTCCCGCTTCTTGGCGGCGTCCAGCGTACCCGCCAAAGTGGACAGCTTCAGCTCCAGGTCGGCATTCGAGTCCTTGGCGGCGTTCAGCTCCTTGGTGAGCTGGGCTTGCAGATCGCCATGGGCGCGCGCATCTTTCTCACGCTCGCGCTGGAGTGCGGCAAGTTCGTCGTCCTTCCTTGTCATGTCCGCCTCCAGCCGCGTCACCCTCTCCTCCAAGTTTTTCTTGGCGGCCTCAACAGTCGCGGCCGCGTCCTTTGCCTCTTTGAGCGTCCCGCCAAGCGCTTGCTCTCGTGCCTCGAGCTCCTCTTCATGACTGTCCAAGCTGGCTTTCTTCTGCGTCAGCTCGCCTTCCCGCTTGGACATCTCCTCGGCGGCGAGCCTTTGCTGCTCCTCGGCTTCGGCTTTCTCCAGGATGAACGCCTCTTTTGCCTCGCCAAGCTGGGCCCTCTCCTCCGAGATGGATCGGAGGGCCTCTTGGTTACGGCTTCGGAGCTCTTGTGCGTGTTTTTCTATATCGACCCCCGCCTGCGCGACAAGCACTTCCCGGGACTCGAGCCTCACTTGCCGAGCGCGGTAGAGTGACACCAGCTTTCGGAGTAGCTGTTCCTCCTCAGACTCGCCGCTGCTGCTGCTTGGCCTGTCAACCACTGACAGCCCAGTGGAGGCAAGCACCTCCCCGTCGAATTCCTCCCCTTCAACCGGCGCCCTGGAGCTCGACGCCCAGGGGAGTTTGATGTACACGCCCTCGCCGGCTTCGGTGGCGCCCGGGCTGGGAGCTCCTCGAGCCAGCGCTGCGTCAATAGCGGAGGGGTCGGCGGTCGCTGCAGCGCCCCGCGCTCCTGCGTCCTCCGGGTCGCCAGTACGGTCGCCGGACCCCTCGCCAGCCCCTGTTCCAGCGGCCTTGGCGGCCTCTTCGCCGGCAGGATCATCCGTGCCGGCCTCTCCCTCGCCAGCGGCGGCATCACCAATGTTGCCGTGCCCGTCATCTTCGCCGCCGGTCTCGGCATCCGTCGGGTCCCCAAGGGGAGGATCTGAAGGCAGGGAAAAGGGGGGAGAGTCAAGCAAATACCCAGGAGAAAGAAAAGGGAGATCAGCAAGATCCGAGGGAAAATTCCCGACAAGGAGGCTCACCTGCGCTGGGCTCTGTGAACGCGGGCTCCGCCGCCGGGGGCTCGCCGGTCTCATCCCTTGCCCGGGACCCCTTCCTTGCCGGAGACGGCTCCCACATCGGGGAGTCGGCCCTCGGTGGCGTAGTAGAGGCCGACGACACCTCCGCATCGGCCTCTGGCTGCTCCTGGTGGGCCTGCTCTTCTCCTACATACAAAAGAGCCAACAATCAAGATGATGGCAGAGGAAGAAGCGACCTTGTGCACCCCATGACGAAGGGTGAATTGAGACACTCACGTTGGGGGCTGTGCTGGGAGCTGCTGCGAGGGGAAGGGGCCGGATCCGTCAAGGTAGTCTCGGACGTCTCTTCCGCCGCCTTGGCAGGATCGTCCTCGACCACCGGGACCCTGGCCCTTTTCGCCGCCCTCTCCGCCAAAGTCCTGGGACAGAACACGAGTTTCGAGAGAAAGACAGATTAGATACAAGACAAACAGCAGCGAAGATCAAGGAAAAAGCGGATGCGGTACGGAAGAAGCCTTACTCCTCTGCGTCCTCGTCCTCCTCGTCGTCATCAGAGCTTAGTGCGGAGAGGTCAAACTCCGGGGCCCTCCCTGCACGGCGTGACGGGAGGGTAGGCTCCCTCTGGCGCTTGCCAAGGGCTGCGACAGGGTCGGGCGTGGAGGCCCGGGAAGACCCGGCCTCAGTTGCCGGCGCAGTTTGGGATCCTCCCGCGGCAGCGAGGTTTGCAGCAGCAGAGCGCGTCCCGCGGCGCCGCGGCTGCTGATCAGGCTGTGCCTCCGCCAGCTCTCCGACACGGCGGAGACGCCTTCTCGGATGAAACTGGGGCTGCTCCGAAGGCTCCGTCGGCGGCAAGTTGCTCGAAAACGGCCGGCCGCTCGCACCCTCGGCGGGCTGGCTTGCCCCGGCCGCGGCCTCCCCTTCGCCGCCGCCTTCCCCGGCAAGATCTTCATGGGCGGCAAGGCTTGCCACGTCAGCTGCTTCCGCCTCCGCCAGCGTGAAGCCGTACTCGCCCGCGGCAGCGGCTGCTGCCGCCTCCTCGGCCATGCTAGCGATGTACGCCAGCTCTCTGGCAGTGGTGGCGCGGGTGAGGAGCTTCTGCTCGTCAGGTTTTACTGCCGCCTCCGACAGGTCATCAAAGAACTGCTGCACGACCTCGGCGGCGGGCTCTATCCAGTTGGCGCTAACCCCGTGCGAGTCGCGTTACAGCATCATCGCCCGATGCGATCGCGAGTTGTTGACACCTGAGGGACGGCGCCTGCGACAACTGGAACCACTCTGGATGATTGGGGTCGTGTTTGAACGTCTCCCTCAGCATTGCATCCAGCTCCAGGACTGTGAAGTTGAAATTCTGGCCCGGGCGCAGCCTCATAAAATCCGCCGGGCCGCTGAACAGCCAGGCGGGCCTCCCCCTCGCCTGCAAAGGGGCGACGCGACGGCGAAGGAAATCCGCGCCGACCGCCCATGTTGTGAGCCCGGCGTGCCTGAGCCGGAGGATTCGGGTGGTGGCGATCATCAGCTTGGCATCATCCGGCGATAGAGCGCTCCAGTCGTTGCGGCGCACCACCCGAGTCTGGCGCAGCTTGGTGAACGACGGCGGATCGGCATCACAGATCCAACACCACTCCGCCCTCCACTCGCCCCATTTGCTGCGAAGCTCACCCGGCAAGTACGCCTCCTTCATGCCCATCTGGGAGGTCCATGCGATTCTGCCAGCCAGCGGCTCCCCCTTCTCAGCCCAAGGGGAAAAATAATGGCGGAAAAGAGCGACGCTGGGAAGGATACCAACGAAATTCTCGCAAAGGTGCGCGAAAACCGCCATTGTCAAAACGGCATTGGGGGTGAAATCGAGCAGATGGAACCCATAGGTATTCATAATGTTGCAAAAGAAGTCAGAAAAAGGTGGGCAGAGCCCGCAATAGAAGAACACAGGAAAGAAGTAGTACCCTCTGGGGCACTTCTTGATTTCAACCTCCGCAAGAAAGCACCGGCGTCTTGTGGATCTTCGCGTCTCCGTCGACCAAAAAAGGTAGAACGCCGACCGCAGCGCATCCGGGGTAAGCTCAGGGGGGAAAAGCACCCGCCTCTTGCGCAGCGCCTTGAGCTCTTGCGCCTCGGTCGACTTCTCGGCCCTCGCGGCCTTCGTGGCCTTCCCAGCCTTCGGGGCCATGGCGTGAGCAACGGGGGGAGGCAGAAGCGGCGGCGGCGGCGACAATGGGCGGCGAAGCGTGGTTTCTTTTTTCAGGAGACGAAGGAGAGCGTCGGAGCTTTCGGGGGAAGGAACCGCAAGTGGCGAAAGTGGGGGAACGGCCCCGTTCCCTCCGCTTATAAACAGAGGATGTGAACATTACGCATTCTCTGGAATTAAGCGCCACCCATGTCCCCCACGATGCCGCAATCGACGCGTGCGCCGCTATGGGGGCGCTGTGGGCATGGAGCCGGATTCTGGCGGACCCAGCCGCGTATGCGGAAAGACTGTTTTGGGCCTGGCCCAACAACGCTTCGGCACCGTGTATAGCCCAGGCCGGGGCTCTGTCGGTGTACTAAAGTAGGGGTACCTTAGTACCCGAACTTGTCTGCAGGCGTCGCTGCACCATGGCGAGGCTTCCCGGGGCGCCCGACAAGGCCCTCCACCGTCCCCTATTACTGCCATTCAAGAACAAAGTACTAACCAAGAGAACGAAGACCCCGGCAAGAGGAGCTTGCCGGGAAGGCTAACCGAGGCATCACCGGAAGACTTGCACGCGCCCGCGCCCAGCAGGCCCCAGCGGCCGCAAGCTTGCGGGCACAACAAAGGTCAGCTGCAAGGCACTTGCAGCTGCAAGGCTGCCACCCAACTCCAGCGCGCCCCAAGGCGCGTCCTCACCGAGCCATCCCAAGGGCACGTGGCGAGGCGCCACGCAGCCATCTGGAGCGAGGTGGCAAACGGAGCTGATAGAGCGCCATCGTGGCAACCGGAGGCTCACTTAGCAGGTCACTCCTCCTGCCTTTGTTGGGCGACCGGACGGGCATTTAATGCCCTTGTCCCTGCCGTCGAGTTTGGTAGGGCAACACAGTTGTGCCTTTATTGCACCAACCTGCGATTTTACCTTTCTACCCCCTCTTCCTACGCTGCCACCTGTGGATCCCCCCTTTAGAGTATAAAAGGGAGGCCCATGCGCATGTAGAAGGGGTTCGGTCCATTCGATACCCACAGCACCACCATACGCTCGTTCGAGCAAGATCAAATAACACACAGAAAGCAGCAGTAGGGGTCTTATCTCTCCGGAGAGCCCTGAAGCTGGGTAAAAATCGCCCGTCTCCCCCGCACGCTGGACCTCGATCTGCTCTGCGCACGGTCCCCGCTCCCTTGCCGAACCAGAAGGGGCCCCCAAGTGCCCCATAGGTGCTCGAGGCCACGCAGACACGAAAAGCCCTGACAGATGCTCAGGAGGTCCTCTTTAGCGCTCAAGCAGCCTCTGCTGGGCGAGAAAGGAAGGCAACATCGCCATGACAGAAATTAGGTGAGGGTTTGGTGTCGCGTTGATTTAGCTTTTCCAGGATCGTGACTTATCTCGGGAGCTTGGAGTCGTTCCTTGACAAGGTGCCGGACCTGCGTGTCGACAGTTGTGATGTCGCTGGGTCAGGCCCTCGTGAGCTTCTCACCTCTTCCCCGCACTTTCCTTCATGCTCTACGTCCTCAGGTCCCGGCCCTCGAGCGAGCTCAGCAGCCGCTGGTATGACAGGTCGCGATGCCATGGGTCAAGGCCAGGGGGTGAGGGCTAGAGAGCTAGTAAGAGCCCCTGAGTCATGATGCTCAGGCGCCCCCCTTTTAACGCGCAGGCGGATTGCACGGGAGAGAGAGAGAGAGCTCATGACGCCTCCCACGTTATTCCTTAGGTGGACCCTCTAAACCAATGCGAGGAAAACAAGGACTGCCATTACGGTTGCCAGCCAGCGATTGGTTGCTCCGAGGGAGTGATTGAGGCACTAAGGGCCTGGTGAGGTAGCGCCTTGCAGGGCTGCCGCGGCCAGAGCTCGACCACTCAGATTTGTCGACGTTGCAGGGACAGACCCATGCACAAGCGTCGTGCCAAAGCGAGCGGCTCCAAAGGTAGGTGTCAATCGAGCAGGCAATTATCACAGGCAGGTTAAGCAAGAAAAGGCAATCCAACTTAGATAGATGCAAGGAAGGGCACACGCCACTGGGTCAGGCCCGAGCGGCTTGGGGATGATGCAGCCCGAGGGGCGCCCCCAACAAGGTAAGCTAAAGACATAAGCAAAATGGATACATGCCGCGGGGACAGACCCACGCGACCAGGGAATGATGCAGCCCAGAGGGCGCTCCCAGCTGAAATGAAACTCGAAGGATGTCACCTGATACCATTGCAAAGCGATTGTTGGAGTAGCTGACGGTGCGTGGGGAAGAAGCCAGTCCTCACGAGCCTTCGGGACTCTGATCCTCTGGAGGCTCTGGAGGTCCGGGTGCCTCGGCGAGGTCCATCTCCATTTCCTCCAGGAACGCGCAGTGCCTGGCCACCTGAGCCTCCAGAATGCTCCTCATCAGACGCCGGTGAGCAGCAACCACGTTCGGCAGGCCGAAAGGCATGCGAACGTAGCTGTGAGGTGGACCCTCGCAACGTCCCATGCACGAAGGCCAGAAGCGCTCCTGAGACGCGACTCGATTAAGCCCTAGGTAGTCGATGCAGATGCGCAGCCCGCCATCCTCGCCTGGATGGGGAGCTATGCCGGGCAGGCGGCGGTTGCCGCACATGAGTCTCGATTCCTGCAGCTCCTGAGTGACCTTGGTGATGAACTACTGAGGGTTGGACCCTCCTTGCCTTATGCCTTCCTGAGGGAAGCGTGCCGAGAAGCACACCTCCAAGTGGTGCCCGAGCGCCTCCCTCGTGACCTTGGCAAAGTCACTGTCCCTCCAGGAGAGAGCCCCCGAGCCTTGCCCGAGGAGGGCACTGGGCGCGGCTTCCTATGCAATGGAGGGCGGCGCCCCTTGGATGGGTGCAGATCCTGGTGCGGTGCCACCGGAGGTGCCCGCCTCCTGAGGCCTTGAGTTGGGTGATGTCTTCTTCTGCTTGGGAGCTGCTTTAGGGAGGTTTCCACTCTTGCTGTCTGGGTCCTCGATCGACGCGGCTTGGAAAGTGCGCTCAAGAGAGCACACCGCATCTTTCTCTTCACAGGGGACTGTGATGACTTCGCCACTTCCTTGCATCTTGAGGACGTTGTAGCCATGGTGAGTCACTACCCTGAACTTGGACAGGGTTGGATATCCAAGGATTTCATTGTATGGCAGGCGAATGTGGGCAACGTCGAAGTCAATGAGCTCGGTACGGTAGTTCTTGTGCTATCCAAAGGTGACAGGGAGGCAGACCTGCCCTATCGGGACAGTGGAACCATCAATGACTCCTGAGAAAGGCTTGGCCGGCTGACGCTGATCATATGGCACTTGGAGATTGTTGAACGTCTCGACGGACAAGACGTTGAGCCCTGCTCCGCTGTCGATGAGGGTCCTGGTAACTTGCACATTGCTGATGACAGGGGAACAGAGCATTGGGAGGACACCAGCTGTCGCCGCACACTTGAGCTGATCCGCTGAGCTGAACGTGATGGCGCACGCGGACCACATGAGAGGGCGCGTGGCCTCGAGCTTGGGGAGGACTACATTCACCTCGCGAGCAAACTGCTTGAAGATGCGCTGAGAGGCTGGGGCCAGGGCGTCGCCCAAGATGCAATAGCACACGGCTCCTGGAAGCCTCCAGCCCCCTCGTCCTGATGATGTTCGTCATTCCTTCTTGGCGGTGGTGGCAGAGGAGGAAGGCCTGCGTTGCCTTGTGGGCGATCCTCACGAGGCTGATCCCTCCAAGCCCCCTCGCGAGGCTAGTCCTGCCAGCGGTCCTCGCGAGGCCGATCACGCCACCCTTGGCGAGGGCCACGGTCGTCCCATCGTCCTCCACCTCTTCCTCCGCCTCGGTCGTAGCCCCGATCATTGCGCTCGGAGCACCGACCGACACGGCCTTCTCGCACGGCTCTGAGCTCTTGGCATTCGTTGGTGTTGTGGGTGTGGAGATCGTGGCACACGCAGTACTGGCTGCCCTTGAACGACTCCGGCTGGTCCCTGCCGCGCTTTGTATCCGGCTCTGCTGCGAGCACAGCTGCTCCTTTGCGCTTCACGTCCTTGGCCTTGGCTTTCTTCTCTTCTCGATCTGCAGCTAGGAGCTCGAGAAGCGAGAGGCGTCCCTCCTCAGCCCTTGCGCACTTGGTCGCTAGGTTGAACAGCTCCAGAGACGTGCACAGATCTTCGTGGATCACTAGTTCCTACTTCATCTTGATGTCGCGGACGCCGTCGGAGAATGCTGAGATGATGGCCTCTTCGGTCATCTTGGGAATCTTGAGGCGAGCGTTGTTGAAGCATTGGATGTACTTCTGCAAGGTCTCTCCGGGTTGCTACTTGATGCGGCACAGGTCACCTACGGCCAGTGGACGGTCGCGAGTGCCCTGAAAGTTGGTGAAGCGGGTGCGCATCTCGTCCCAGGAGGAGATCGTGCCAGGAGGCAGGTTCAGGAGCTAGGTGCGGGCACCGTCCTTGAGCGACATGGGAAACCAGTTCGCCATGACCTTTTCGTCCCCGTTGGCCGCTTTGATGCCCAGATCGTAGAGCTGCAGGAACTCCGCGGGGTCAGCAGTGCTGTCGTAGCAAGGAGGCAGGTCCGGCTTGAACTTGCCCGGCCAGGCGACACTGCGTAGCTGGATGGTGAAGGCGCGGCAGCCTGCGGTGGCCACCGGGGCTCTCTGCTGATGCAGGGCTTGCTCCTGGGGATTCCCGCACGCTGCTGCCAGGAGCAGCGCGGGGTCTTGACGTGCTGGCGCGGGCATGCGTTCATGGCATGCTGGTGCAGGAAGCATGCGAGCACCTTCTTGGGGACGAGAAATTTCTTGGCAGCTCCTTTCTTGTCGCGCGGGCGCTCGACGCGTTGGCTCTCGTCTAGGGGTCGTGCGCCTTGGAGCCAGGGTGCCTTCTTGGGGAGGTGGTGGCAGAGGCACCTCCTGAGCTGCATCACCCGCGCAGAACAAAGGGTGAGGCGGCGAGAGGGACGGCGCAGAGGAGCCCCCTGCAGCGCTGACGAGCTCGGTGATGCGACCGAGCCACTCCTCGTAGAGTTCGTCGACGGGACGGTAGTGCAGGAGCTCACGCGCCAGGAGCAACGTGGCGTGGGCGTCCGTGGGAGCGCGACGGGCGTGCGACGGCGAACCAGCTGGGTTCAACGACGGGGTGGCGGTGCGGCCTTCCCGTTGCACCGAGGGATGCAGCGACGAGGCCTGTTGCTCGTTCCCCGCCGGGCCGGTGGCGGCGTTGGAGGCAGGCGACGGGGAACGACAGGGACACCCTCCGACGGGAGCCGTCTGGGCGACGCGGGAAGCAATAGCAGCCCGACGCTCGGTGCGAGCCCGGCGAGCGTCAGCCATGGACGCGACGGACGATCGAACGCGGAACAGCGGAAGAAAGATTCCGGCGCACCCCTACGTGGCGCGCCAAATGTCGAATGTTGGGCTCCGGTAGACCCTTAAGGTTCGAACTCTGGGGTGCGTGCTAAGATCTTCCCCCTACCAATCCATGTCCAAACGCCTCGCGGGAATCTAAGCTAAATCGATGAACAGCACGAGGGACGCAAGATTTATACTGGTTCGGGCCACCGTTGTGGTGTAATACCCTACTCCAGTGTGTGGTGTGGTGGATTGCCTCAGGGGCTGATGATGAACAGTACAAGGGGAAGAACAACCTTGCGAGAGGTATTCTTGAGCTGGCGTAGTGTTCTCGTAGGAAGAGATTCGGTCCCATTGGCTTGGTGAGAACTCGATGATCCCCTTTCTACGGTGGTGGCTATCTCTATATCTAGAGGCCCTAGTCCTCTTCCCAAATATTGAGCGGGAAGGGAGCCAACAACGGCCATTTTGAAGGGGAACATCTAGTACAAGCTATCCTGACTAAAGTTGGTCTTCGACTGCCAAAGGCACTGGTGATGACGCCGTCTTGGGCTCCACGGTGACCTCCATCCTACCGCTCTGCTGGTCTTGGTCTCGTTGCACTAATATGGAAACCTTTGCCTGATGCCTCGTTACTCCATGCCCGTGCTTGCCCCCTTTGCACAAAAGAGGAAACAAGGACACTGTGCAGGCCAGCGCCCGCGTGGTGCCCGCCTGGTCTCGATTATCACGGCTTGCGTCACGAGCACCTCGCGAGGTACCGTCGCCTTGATCTCTCCGCCTCCTCACGAGCCTGCCTGGTGAGGCCGCTCCTGAGGAAGCGTTGCGTCGTCCGCCCCGCGAGGCTTGGCCCCTCGTGAGGGTCTTGAGTTTTAGTTGATGAAGATGGACCATACTGGGCCACCCCTTGAGCCACGCCGTAGGCCGCAGGCAGGAAAGTCTGGGGACCCCCATTCCTAGAATGCCGACACGCGCGACCGGTGCGTGTTATGAGTGCGCACTGGACGCGTCGGGCACGCCAGGACCGCGAGCGCGCGTATGAGCGTGCGGTTGACGTTGGGAGGAGGCATATGTCGTTGTTGTGCTCGAGTCCATGCTCGAGTTCGGCTACATCCTTCCGGTGTTTGTCGCTGGCGGCTGCCATGGCGGACGCGTAGGCGGCGCGTGGTGAGCGTCTAGTGTGGTCGGGCACGTCGGGTGTGCGTGGGATGTGCGGGACGCACTGGTGCGGTCGGGCATGTCAGGTGCCACGGGACGTGCGGGGCGCAGAGAGAAGCCAGTCGTGTGTTGCCGGCGGAGAAGGAGCTCGGCATATGTCGTCGGGGTCGTGACGGAGCACGGTGCGACCAGCGTCAGGGCGCCAGGTCGGGTCCTAGGCGGTGTGACCGGTGTCGGTGTGTCGGGTCGGGTCCGCGGGCTGGGTCACGGCCATGACGACGACAATGAAGGGCACTGCAAGAACTCCGGCGATGGCGACATCGTGGTTTAGGGGGAGTATGTTAGGATAAACCACGTATATGGGTGTCGTGCGCACAGCCGTGGCTGGCTAGCTACATGCGTGACCGGGTGATCTTGCGTGTATGCATGCTAGTTGGTTAGTTGGCTTAGTGGCCGGTGCGGTGTGCGTGCATGCAGCTGGCTAGGGAAGTTTGTTATCATGGATAGACTCCCAGGAGGTTATCTAGATGTGAGTGGCCGGGTGTGACGGCCAAGTTATTGGGCGTGCATGCAAGTCATGGTGTTGGTGCATGCGTGTGGCTGTGGGCTACTTAAGTTGTTTCATGAGGTTGTATTGTGCGCCGTTATGTGCCGAGCCAAGGGGAGGGGCCTAAGGAAGATGTAGTCTCCATCGGGACCGTGGTATGCGCCCGGTCGATGTGAGAGTTCTTCCGGGGTTGTGTTGTGTGTGTGCGTGTGTACCTCCATGTATGTGTGTTCGAGGGAGTTGAGATGAATAGATGCCAACATACAGGCCGTTCGTCGGCTGGGGCGTTCATCGCCGGAAGTGTGACTTGTTCATCGTGTTCTACCTCCATCCGGCGTTCGTCGTCGGGGGGGCCTGGTTCGGCGCGTGTCGCCGAAGGGTAGCCCCAATAGGCACCGCCGTCCGGCCCTGTCAACATAGTTGTTTTTCGAAACGGTCCCTGTCAACATAGTGAATCGGGAGAGAACTGTAGTTGTGAGTATGACAGTACGGACCCACCAGGTCCACTCCCGAACACAAGCAAGCACCTCTTTTACTACTCAGATGCACCCCTCGTTTTTTACTCTAATCCACCTGCTGATATCCGGGACCCACATCATTTTTAACGTATAGTGAATTAACGACAGAATTGCACAACTTTTTTTTGAGTAGTAATTCGGAGGAGCAGGCTATAAATTGGGTTGTGCAGTCTCTGTGGCCCGTCTAACAACATGACTAGCCCAGCAGGTTTTTCTTTGGGAAAATAGGTAGCCCAGTATTTTTTTGAAGAATACCCAAGCTAGGCCTATTTGTTTTCTTCGACTTACTGGGCTGCAAATCTTTCAAGACGAGGAGGGATGCATTTCGGCCTGGCCAAAGAGTATGGTCAGTGTCTGTTAAAAGTAATATCAAAGGGGTTGAAAATTCCCAAAAAAATTATAGCAAATGGGATATTAGTTTCTTTTTTTTGTTTTTGTTCTTCACTGATATTTTATAGTATTTCATTGGATTTAACATGACATAGTACTAATTTATTTTTAAATTTGTTTTAGTATGGCTACTAATTTTTGGATTAACAATATTTTTCCCAAGCAAAAATTTGCAAATTTTCAAAATTTCGCACATACTTAGTTAATTTTTTTAACCCTGGTACTGACCAGAAAATGGGCAGCAATTCAAAAAATGGAAAACGGGCTGCAATAAATTCCATATGAATTAGAAAGTGAGTAAAAATTATAAAAATAATAGAAAATGGGTTGTACACGCCACATATTTCGAGGCTGACTTGTTTACACAAGGCTTTGTCAGTCAACACACAATTCTAGCAGCAGTGACTGTTGGATGTCCATCCAACGGCCGACGTGCTTCTTCAATCTCTGATCTTCCTGCTCCAGCCGCCTAAACTAGCACCGGCGAGACTACCTGCTCCCTCCTCTTGTGGCCCGCTGTGATGCGGCGTAGGCTTCCCCGGCCCACCCTACTCCCTCCGCTGGCCTGGCCACACGCAATCAACTGCCTCCTTATTGCGCGAAAAAAATGATTCCTTCCACTGACATCTGGGGCGCACCGGTTGGGAGGTTGACCTATGGGCCTACTAAGTTGACGCGTACGCAGGGCTTGTCAACTTAGTCAACAAACGATTGTAGCAGCAGTAACCGTTGGATTTGAATCAAACGGTCCTGCTGTTGTTGAGGCCTCACCGCCTGCTCCTACCTCCAGTGGCCGGCTATGCTGCCGTTGAGGCCTCACCGCCTGCTCCTACCTCCAGTGGCCTGCTGTGCTGCCGTTGAGGCCTCACCGCCCCCTGCTACGTCTTGAGCTTGCATTGGTTTTCCTTCAAGTGGAAAGGGTGATGCAGCAAAGTAGCATAAAAATTTCCCTCGGTTTTTGAGAACCAAAGGTATCAATCCAGTAGGAGGCTCCTCAAAAGTCCCACACACCTACACAAACAAACAAGAACCTCGCAACCAACGCAACAAAGGGGTTGTCAATCCCTTCACGGCCACTTGCGTAAGTGAGATCTGATAGAGATAATATGATAAGATAAATATTTTTGGTATTTTTATGATATAGATTGGAAAAGTAAAGATGCAAATAAAAGTAGATGGTAAACTTATATGATAAAAGATAGACCCGGGGACCATAGGTTTCACTAGTGGCTTCTCTCAAGATAGCATAAGTATTACGATGGGTGAACAAATTAATGTCGAGCAATTGATAGAAAAGCGCATAGTTATGAGATTATCTAGGCATGATCATGTATATAGGCATCACGTCCGTGACAAGTAGACTGACTCCTGCCTGCATCTACTACTATTACTCCACACATCGACCGACTCCTGCCTGCATCTAGAGTATTAAGTTCCTAAAGAACATAGTATCGCATTAAGAAAGATGACATGATGTAGAGGGATAAACTCATACAATATGATATAAACCCCATCTTTTTATCCTCGATGGCAACAATACAATACGTGCCTCACTGCCCATGTTGTCACTGGGAAAGGACACCGCAAGATTGAACCCAAAGCTAAGCACTTCTCCCATTGCAAGAAAGATCAATCTAGTAGGCCAAACCAAATTGATAATTCGAAGAGACTTGCAAAGATAACTTAATCATACATAAAAGAATTCAAAGGAGATTCAAATATTTCTCATAGATAAACTTGATCATAAACCCACAATTCATCGGATCTCGACAAACACACCGCAAAAAGAGTTACATCAAATAGATCTCTAAGAAGATCGAGGAGAACTTTGTATTGAGATTCAAAGAGAGAGAATAAGCCATCTAGCTAATAACTATGGACCCGAAGGTCTATGTTAAACTACTCACAACTCATCAGAAGGGCCTTGGAGATGATGTAGAGGCCCTCTGTGGTCGATTCCCCCTCCGGCCGAGCGCCGGCGAAGGCTCCAAGATGGGATCTCGCGGATACAGAAGGTTGCGACGGTGGAAACAGTTTTTCGTGGTGCTCCTCGATGGTTTCAGGGTACGTGGGTATATATAGGAGGAAGAAGTAGGTCGGTGGACGCTCGAGGGGGCCATAAGGGTGGGGGGCGCCCAGCCCTAGGGGGCGCGCCGGGCACCCTCGTGGTCGCCTCCTCTGTTGCTTGACGTCCACTCCAAGTCCCCTGGATCACGTTTGTTCCAAAAAGATCGCTCCCGAAGGTTTCATTCCATTTGGACTCCGTTTGATATTCCTTTCCTTCGAAACATTGAAATAGGCAAAAAAACAGCAATTCGGGCTGGGCCTCCGGTTAGTAGGTTAGTCCCAAAAATGATATAAAAATGTAAAGTAAAGCCCATAAACATCCAAAATGGGTAATATAATAGCATGGAACAATAAAAAATTATAGATACGTTGGAGACGTATCAAGCATCCCCAAGCTTATTCCTGCTCGCCCTCAAGTAGGTAAATGATAAAAACCGAATTTTTGATGTGGAATGCTACCTAGCATAATTCTCAATGTAATTTTCTTTATTGTGGCATGAATGTTTAGATCCAAATGATGCAAAATAAAATTTTATATTGACATAATAAATAGTAATACTTCAAGCATACTAATCAAAGCAATCGTGTCTTCTCAAAATAACATTGCTAAAGAAAGTTCATCCCTACAAAATCATATAGTTTGGTCATGCTCCATTTTCTTCACACAAGAATGCTCTCATCTTGCACACCCCCGATAATAAGCCAAGCAATTGTTTCACACTTTAGTAATCTCAAACTTTTTCAACCTTCACGCAATACATGAGCGTGAGCCATGGGTATAGCACTATGGGTGGAATAGAATATGATGATGGAGGTTGAGTGTAGAAGACAAAAAGTAAGAAAGTCTCATGTTAACGAGGCTAATCAACAGGCTATGGAGATGCCGATCAATTGATGTCAACATGAGGAGTAGGGATTGCCATGCAATGGATGCACTAGAGCTATAAATGTATGAAAGCTCAACAAAAGAAACTAAGTGGGTGTGCATCCAACTTGCTTGCTTACGAAGACCTAGGGCATTTTGAGGAAGCCCATCGTAGGAATATACAAGCCAAGTTCTATAATGAAAAATTCCCACTAGTATATGAAAGTGACAACATATGAGACTCTCTATATGAAGAACATGGTGCTACTTTGAAGCACAAGTGTGGAAAAGGATAGTAACATTGCCCCCTTTATTATTATTATTTTTCCTTTTTTTCTCTCTTTTTTTGGACCTTTCTTTTTTTTCTTTGGCCTTTTTTTTTATTTGAGGACAACGCTCTAATAATGATGATCATCACACTTCTATTTATTTACAACTCAAAACTAGAACAAGATATGACTCTATATGAATGCCTCCGACGGTGTATCGGGATGGGCAATGAATCAAGAGTGACATGTATGAAAAGTTATGCATCGTGGCTTTGCCACAAATACGATGTCAATGATGATGTGTGTCATGATAAACGGAATGGTGGAAAGTTGCACGGCAATATATCTCGGAATGGCTATGGAAATGCCATAATAGGTAGGTATGGTGGCTGTTTTGAGGAAGATATAAGGAGGTTTATGTGTGATAGAGCGTATCGTATCACGGGGTTTGGATGCACCGGCGAAGTTTGCACCAACTCTCAAGGTGAGAAAGGGAAATGCACGGTACCGAAGAGGCTAGCAATGATGGAAAGGTAAAAGTGCGTATAATCCATGGACTCAACATTAGTCAAAAAGAACTCATATACTTATTGCAAAAATCTACAAGTCATCAAAAACCAAGCACTACGCGCATTCTCCTAGGGGGATAGATTGGTAGGAAAAGACCATCGCTCGTCCCCGACGGCCACTCATAAGGATGACAATCTAAGAACACCTCATATTTCAAATTTGTTACACAACGGTTACCATACGTGCAAGCTACGAGACTTGCCAACTTCAACACAAGCATTCTTTAAATTCGCAGTTACCCAACTAGCATGACTCTAATATCACCACCTCCATATCTCAAAACAATTATCAAGTATCAAATTGATCATAGCATCCAATTCACTTCCTATGATAGTTTTTATTATACCCAACTTGGATGCCCATCATTCTAGGACCAATTTTATAACCATAGAAAATACCATGCTGTTCGAAAAGACTCTCAAAATAATATAAGTGAAGCATGAGAGATCAACAATTTCTACAAAATTAAACCACCGCCGTGCTCTAAAAGGTATAAGTGAAGCACTAGAGCAAAACTATCTAGCTCAAAAGATATAAGTGAAGCACATAGAGTATTCTAATAAATTCCAATCAAGTGGGTTTCTCCCAAAAGGTGTGTACAGCAAGGATGATTGAGGTAAACTAAAAAGCAAAGACTAATATCATACAAGACGCTCCAAGCAAAACACATATCATGTGGCGAATAAAAATATAGCTCCAAGTAAAGATACCGATAGACGAAGACGAAAGAGGGGGTGCCTTCCGGGGCATCCCCAAGCTTAGGATTTTGGTTATCCTTGAATATCTTGGGGTGACATGGGCATCCCCAAGCTTAGGCTCTTTCCACTCCTTATTCCATAGTCCACCAAATCTTTACCCAAAACTTGAAAACTTCACAACACAGAACTCAACAGGAAATCTCATAAGCTTCGTTAGTGCAAGAAAGAAAAACCACCACATAAGGTACTGTAATGAACTCATTATTTATTTATATTGATGTTAAACCTACTGTATTCCAACTTCTCTGTGGTTCATACCCCCCGATACTAGCCATAGATGCATCAAAATAAGCAAACAACACACGAAAAACAGAATCTGTCAAAAACAGAACAGTCTGTAGAAATCTGTAACTATCGAATACTTCTGGAACTCTAAACATCCTACCAAAATAGTAAGTCCTGGTAAATTTGTCTATTGATCTACAGCAAAAAGAATCAACGCAAAAGCACGTTTCTGTGAATTACTAAAACTATTTTCGTGCATGCAAAGTTTCTGTTTTCAGCAGAATCAAATTAACTATGACCATAGGTTATCCTATAGGTTCTACTTGGCACAAACAGTAATTAAAACATGAAAACACATCTAAATAGAAGATAGATGAAATATTTATTATTAAACAGAAGCAAAAAATCAAAAAACAAAAATAAAATTGGGTTGCCTCTCAACTAGCGCTATCGTTTAACGCCCCTAGCTAGGCATAAAAGCGAGGATAGACCTAAGTAGTGCCATCTTTGGCACTCAATTCATAAGTAGCTCGCATGATAGATTCATAAGGTAATTTAAAAAAAATTCTTGGAAAGTGATCCATGCCTTTCCTTAATGGAAATTGGAATCTAATATTCCCTTCCTTCATATCAATAATTGCACCAATCGTTCTAAGGAAGGGTCTACTAAGAATAATAGGACAAGAAAGATTGCAATCTATGTCAAGAACGATAAAATCTACGGGCACATAATTCGTATTTGCGACAATAAAATTGATCCTTCCCATAGGCTTCTTAATGGTGGAATCCGCAAGGTGCAAATTTAAAGAGCAATCATCAAAATCATGGAAACCTAGCACATCACATAAAGTTTTCAGAATCGTGGAAACACTAGCACCCAAATCACACAAACCATAGCACTCATGATCTTTAATTTTAATCTTTATAGTAGGTTCCCACTCATCATAAAGTTTTCTAGGAATAGAAACTTCCAAATTAAGTTTTTCCTCATAAGATTTCATCAAGGCATCAACAATATGTTTGGTAAAAGCTTTATTTTGACTATAAGCATGAGGAGCAACACAGATTGCAACAAGGAAATACAATCTATTAAAGAACAATTATCATAATTAAATTCCTTGAAATCCATAATAGTGGGTTCAATGCTACTTAAAGTCTTGACCTCTCCAATCCCAATTTTACCAAATTTAGCATCAAGATCTAAAAACTCCGAATCATTGGGACGCCTTTTAACTAAAGTTGACTCATCTCCAGTCCCATCATTATTAAGATTCATATTGCAAAACAAGGATTTAATAGGGACACATCAATAACTTTTAGTTCTTCATCATTATTTTCCCCTAACCCTTCTGGTTTGGCAGCCATCTTATTGACCAAGGTGGCTTGCTTATCAGAAATTTGGGCTATTGATTTTTCAAGACGAGCAATCTGAGAATTCAAACCATAAAATTCTTTGGACATATCATCAAGCTCTTTGTTCATATACTCCATGAAGCTTTTTTGTTCTTTAAGCTCTTTTCTAAAGAAACTATTATGTGCAAATTGTAAAGTCATAAAACTTCTAATGTTTAATTCAATCTCATCCAACCTTCTAAGATGAAGGTCGGTGTTCTTAGGTAAATCCATAAGGGCAAACAGGCACGCAAGAAGACAAGCGAAAGAGAGAGGAGATTGGGAAAGAGAGGGCGAAAAAAACGGCAAGGGTGAAGTGGGAGAGGAAAATGAGAGGCAAATCTCAAATAATGTAATCGAGGGGGATGAGTTGGTGATGGGTACTTGGTATGTATTGACTTGAGCAAAGACCTCCCCGGCAACGGCGCCAGAAATCCTTCTTGCTACGTCTCGAGCTTGCGTTGGTTTTCCTTGAAGAGGAAAGGGTGATGAGTATTTCTCTCAGTTTTTGAGAACCAAGGTATCAATCCAGTAGGAGGCTCCTCAAAAGTCCCACGCACCTACACAAACAAACAAGAACCTCGCAACCAACACAATAAAGGGGTTGTCAATCCCTTCACGGCCACTTGCGAAAGTGAGATCTGATAGAGATAATATGATAAGATAAATATTTTGGTTTTTTATGCTATAGATAGGAAAAGTAAAGATACAAATAAAAGTAGATGGAAAACTTATATGATAAAAGATAGACCCGGGAGCCATAGGTTTCACTAGTGGCTTCTCTCTTGATAGCATAAGTATTACGGTGGGTGAACAAATTACTGTCGAGCAATTGATAGAAAAGCAAATAATTATGAGATTATCTAGGCATGATCATGTATATAGGCATCACGTCCGTGACAAGTAGACCGACTCCTGCCTGCATCTACTACTATTACTCCACACATCGACCGACTCACCTTTGCATCTAGAGTATTAAGTTCATAAAGAACGAGTAACACATTAAGAAAGATGACATGATGTAGAGGATAAACTCATGCAATATGATATAAACCCCATCTTTTATCCTCGATGGCAACAATACAATCGTGCCTTGCTGCCCTCGCCATCACTAGGAAAGGACACCGCAAGATTGAACCCAAAGCTAAGCACTTCTCCCATTGCAAGAAAGATCAATCTAGTAGGCCAAACCAAACTGATAATTCGAAGAGACTTGCAAAGATAACTTAATCACACATAAAAGAATTCAGAGGAGATTCAAATATTTCTCATAGATAAACTTGATCATAAACCCACAATTCATCGGATGTCGACAAACACACCGCAAAAAGAGTTACATCAAATAGATCTCCAAGAAGATCGAGGAGAACTTTGTATTGAGATTCAAAGAGAGAGAAGAAGCCATCTAGCTAATAACTATGGACCCGAATGTCTGTGGCAAACTACTCACAATTCATCAGAAGGGCCTTGGATGTGGTGTAGAGGCCCTCCGTGGTCGATTCCCCCTCCGGCGGAGCGCCGACGAAGGCTCCAAGATGGGATCTCGCGGATACAGAAGGTTGCGACGGTGGAAATAGTTTTTCGTGGTGCTCCTCGATGGTTTCAGGGTACGTGGGTATATATAGGAGGAAGAAGTAGGTCGGTGGATGCTTGAGGGGGCCACGAGGGTGGGGGGCGCGCCCAGCCCTGGGGGCGGCCGGGCACCCTCCTGGCCGCCTCCTCTGTTGCTTGACGTCCACTCCAAGTCCCCTGGATCATGTTTGTTCCAAAAAGATCGCTCCCAAAGGTCTCATTCCATTTGGACTCCGTTTGATATTCCTTTCCTTCGAAACACTGAGATAGGAAAAAAAACAGCAATTCGGGCTGGGCCTCTGGTTAGTAGGTTAGTCCCAAAAATGATATAAAAGTGTAAAGTAAAGCCCATAAACATCCAAAACGGGTAATATAATAGCATGGAACAAACAAAAATTATAGATACATTGGAGACGTATCACCCCCTACTACTCCCACCGCTAGCCAGGCCCTGCGGCAATGGCAGCCTCACACCGGAGCCGAACCAGTGAACCCTCGTACTCCTCTCCGCGTGGGCATCCACTACCGCGTCTTCCCCGACTCCGCGTCTTCCCCTTCGTAGGTCTCGCTGTCATCCACCACTCTGGTGCTCTCGGCGCGGCGTGGTCAACATGGTCATGGAACGAGTTCCATTGGACGTGGACTGTACGTGGAGAGGCTGACAGCTGGGTGATACGTCTCCAACATATCTACTTTTCCAAACACTTTTGCCCTTGTTTTGGACTCTAACTTGCATGATTTGAATGAAACTAACCCGGACTGATGCTGTTTTCAGCAGAACTGCCATGGTGTTATTTTTGTGCAGAAAACAAAAGTTCTCAGAATGACCTGAAAATCCACGGAGGAACTTTTCAGAAAATATAAAAAATATTGGCGAACGAATAAAGGCCACGGGGCCCACACCCTGTCCACGAGGGTGGGGGCGCGCTCCCTCCCCCTGGGCGCGCCCACTGTCTCGTGGGCCCCTGGAGCTCCACCTACCTCAACTCCAACTCTAAATATTTGCTTTCGTGGAGAAAAAATCAGAGAGAAAGTTTCATTGCGTTTTATGATATGGAGCCGCCACCAAGCCCTAATCTCTCTCGGGAGGGCTGATCTGGAGTCCGTTCGGGGCTCTGGAGAGGGGGATTCGTCGCCGTCGTCATCATCAACCATCCTCCATCACCAATTTCATGATGCTCACCACCGTGCGTCAGTAATTCCATCGTAGGCTTGCTGGACGGTGATGGGTTGGATGAGATTTACCATGTAATAAAGTTAGTTTTGTTAGGGTCTGATCCCTAGTATCCACTATGTTCTGAGATTGATGTTACTATGACTTTGCTATGCTTAATGCTTGTCACTAGGGCCCGAGTGCCATGATTTCAGATCTGAACCTATTATGTTTTCATGAATATATGTGAGATCTTGATCCTATCTTGCAAGTCTATAGTCACCTATTATGTGTTATGATCCGACAACCCCGAAGTGACAATAATCGGGATACTTCTCGGTGATGACTGTAGTTTGAGGAGTTCATGTATTCACTATGTGTTAATGCTTTGGTCCGGTACTCTAATTAAAGGAGGCCTTAATATCCCTTAGTTTCCACTAGGACACCACTGCCACGGGAGGGTAGGACAAAAGATGTCATGCAAGTTCTTTTCCATAAGCACGTATGACTATATTCGGAATACATGCCTACATTACATTGATGAATTAGAGCTAGTTTTGTGTCACCCTATGTTATAACTATTACATGATGAATTGCATCTGACATAATTATCCATCACTGATCCAATGCCTATGAGCTTTTCACATATTGTGCTTCGCTTATTTACTTTACCGTTGCTACTGTTACAATTACTACAAAACTGCTATCATTACTTTTGCTACTGTTACCGTTACTTCCATAGTACTTTGCTACTAAATACTTTGCTGCAGATACTAAGTTATCCACGTGTGGTTGAATTGACAACTCAACTTCTAATACTTGAGAATATTCTTTGGCTCCCCTTGTGTCGAATCAATAAGTTTGGGTTGAATACTCTACCCTCGAAAACTGTTGCGATCCCCTATACTTGTGGGTTATCAAGACAATTTTTGGGCGCCGTTGCCGGGGATCATAGCTCTATTATTTGAGTGACTTGGGATTTATATCTGCTGATCACTATGAGGAACTTGAAAGATGAAAGAACTATGATTTTTCCCTCAACTACGAGGGGAGGTAAGGAACTGCCGTCTAGCTCTGCACTAGATTCTCCTTCTGTTTTGAGTAAGCTTGCGACACCTAAACCTGCAACTGCTATGAATTCTGATATATCGCATGTTATTTATGATGCCACTTCTGCTATGCATGATACTTATGATGAAACTACTTCTATGCTTGATACTACTGTGCCATTAGGTGAATATCTTGATGAACAACTTGCTAGGGTTAGATAGAATGAAATTATTGATGATAGTGATGATGAAGGTTCTCCCCCTAAGTATGAATTGCCTGTTGTTCCTGAGGGTTATGTTATGGATGAAGAAACTGCTAGAGATCTTTTTGCTTGCAATGATACATCTGATCTTAAGAAATTACTAGCTAAACTTAAACAGAAAACCCAGAATGCTAGAATGAAATATGACCCTGCTTATGCTACTTCACCTATCTTTGTTACTGATAAGGATTATGAATTGTCTGTCGACCCTGAGATAATTACTTTGGTTGAATCTGTTCCTTTTTATGGCAACGAATCTAAAACTGTTGTGGCACACCTTACTAAGTTAAATGATATAGCCACCCTGTCCACTAATGATGAGAAATCCCGCTATTATTATATCCTTAAGATATTTCCATTCTCATTAAAGGGTGATGCTAAATCTTGGTTTAATTCTCTTGCTCCTGGTTGTGTGCGCAGTCCCCAGGATATGATTTATTACTTCTCTACTAAATATTTCCCTGCTCATTAGAAACAAGCTGCCTTGAGGAAAATATATAATTTTTTGCAAATTGAAGAAGAGAGTCTCCCACAAGCTTGGGGGAGGCTTCTCCGATTACTTAATGCTTTTCCTGATCATCCTCTTAAGAAAAATGAAATAATTGATATCTTTTATAATGGACTAACCGATGCTTCCAAGGACCACTTTGATAGTTGTGCTGGTTGTGTTTTTAGGGAAAGAATAGTCGATCAAGCTGAATTGCTATTGAATAATATGTTGACTAATGAAAATAATTGGACTCTTCCTGAGCCAATTCCTGAGCCAACTCCTAAACCTACTCCGAAGAAAAGAGGTGTTCTATTTCTCAGTCCTGAAGATATGCAAGAGGCAAATAAATCTATGAAAGAAAAAGGTATTAAAGCTGAAGATGTTAAGAATTTACCTCCTGTTGAAGAGATACATGGTCTTAATCTACCGCGTGTTGAAGAAACACATTGTCTTGATAACTCGACACAGGTAGTAAAGGTAAATTCTCTCTATAGATATGATAAGGTTGATATCCCGTCTACTAGATTTCCTAGCCAATGTTTAGATGAATTTGATGACTTTATGGCTAGACAAGAAAGTTTTAATGCTTATGTTGGTAGAGAGTTAAAGAGTAATGCTTTCATGATAGGACGCTTGAGTGATTATATGGCTAGAGTTAAAGGTGAACTTAAACTCATAAGCAAATATGCTTCAATGGTTACCACTCAAGCAGAACAAGTACTTAAAGCCCAAAGTGATTTGCTCGATGAATTAAATAATAAACATGATTTTGCTGTTAGAGTGGGTACTAGAACTTGTAGAATGACTCAGGAACCTTTGTATCTTGAAGGCCACCCTAAGAGAATTGAGCAAGATTCTCAGAGAAATAATTTAGAGGCACCTAGTCCTTCTAAAAAGAAGAAAAAGAAAAACGATAGGACTTTGCATGCTTCTACTGAACCTGTTGTCGACACACCTGAGAATCCTAATGATATTTCTATTTCTGATGCTGAAACACAATCAGGTGATGAACATGAACCTAGTGAT
Source organism: Aegilops speltoides (assembly GCA_021437245.1). Classification (NCBI taxonomy): domain Eukaryota; kingdom Viridiplantae; phylum Streptophyta; class Magnoliopsida; order Poales; family Poaceae; genus Aegilops; species Aegilops speltoides. The sequence goes on along the minus strand of CM038145.1, from coordinate 93,129,655 downwards.
AATGTTAATGATAATGTTCATATTGATGCTCAACCTAGCAATAATAATGATGTAGAGATTGAACCTGCTGTTGATCTTGATAACCCACAATCAAAGAATCAACATTATGATAAGAGAGATTTTGTTGCTAGGAAGCACGATAAAGAAAGAGAACCATGGGTTTAGAAACCCATGCCCTTTCCTCCTAAACCATCCAAGACAATGGATGATGAGGATTTTGAGCACTTTGCTGAAATGATTAGACCTATCTTCTTGTGTATGCGCTTAACTAATATGCTTAAAGTAAACCCTTATGCTAAATATATGAAGGGTATCATTACAAATAAAAGAAAGATACCGGAAGCTGAAATTTCCACCATGCTTGCTAATTACACTAAGGGTGGAATACCTAAGAAAGTTGGAGATCTAGGGGTACCAACTATACCATGCTCCATTAAAAGAAACTATGTTAAAACTGCTTTATGTGATCTTGGAGCCGGTGTTAGTGTTATTCCCCTCTCTTTATATCGTAGACTTGAATTGAATAAGTTGACACCTACTGAAATACCTTTGCAAATGGCTGATAAATCAACTGCTATACATGTCGGTATTTCTGAGGATGTGCCTGTTTTGGTTGCAAATGTCACTATCTTAACGGACTTTGTTATTCTTGATATTCCCGAGGACGATAGTATGTCGATTATCCTTGGTAGACCCTTTTTGAATACTGCAGGGGCTGTTATTGATTACAACAAAGGCAATGTCACTTTTCATGTTAATGGTAATGAGCATACGGTACACTTTCCGAGGAAACAACCTCAAGTTCACAGCATCAATTCTATTGGAAAAATTCCAACTATCATTATTGGAGGTTTTGAATTTCCTCTTCCTACCACAAGAAAAGTATGATATTCTTATTGTTGGGGATGTTCATATCCCCGTTGAGGTAACCTAGTGTTATTCGAAATTTCTCCGGTTCCATGTTATTTAGAATGAGTTTGTTAACAAGACTTGATCAACCTTGTTAGTGGATTCCTTTTGATGATCATGAGATGGATGAAACTAGAAGGCACAACCTTCTGTACCCTCTTTTTACTTTTTGTTACTTAGAATAAATAAAGCAAAAATAGTGTTATCTGTCTGTTTTCTGAATTATCCATGCAATCAGAAAATATCCCGAAAATAAAAGTTCTCCAAATGCCCTGCAAATTTAGTATGATTTTTATGGAATATTTGAGGATTTTAGGCACTGAGAACACAACAGGGGGGCAAGCACCTGGCCACGAGGGTCCAGGGCACGCCCACTCCCCCTAGGCGCACCCCCTGCCTCATGGGCCCATGGTGGGCCCCCTCCACTTATTCCTGCACCCAAAAAAATCCCCATCCAGCTCAAGCACGAGTTCTAGCTCATTTTGCTGCGATTTTTGATCTCCTTGCTCAAAGCTCCATTCATAAAACTGCTTTGGCACATTGTTGCTTGGTATGTGATTCCTCCATTGGTCCAATTAGTTTTTGTTCTAGTGATTTATTCATTGCAAATTTTTGCTGCATAGGTGACCCTGTTCTTGAGCTTGCATGTCAAATTTATGAGGTTCCAAGTAATTCTAATGCATGATATAGGCTCTAGGCACTTGTGGGAGTAGTTGCTATCAATCTTGTTTAGTTTGATTCACTTTTATTTTGATTTACTAAAAAATTCAGAAATTTTCAGAAAAGATGAGGAGGTTGTTCTTGAGGGGCTCTTCTAGCCAAAGCTCCAAGGATAAACAAGCTAAGGAGAAAGAAAAGGCCAAGTATAATCTTCCTCGCGTAGTGGAAGTAAGGCCGTGTGAGTGGCCTTGTGACAATTTCTTGAGAGCAGCTGGGATTTCTGAAGACTTTTATTCCTTGGCTGAAAAGGCTAGCCTCACCGACTTCCTCCACAACTGGATCGAACAGTATCTCTTACTTACCAATACTTCCGTGCAAAACTTTTATTATTATCCTAAGAATTCACCTCCTTCAGTATCTTTTCATTTATATGATGAGGCTAAGGAAATGTCATTACATAATTTTTGCACGGCTTGTAGAATACCCTTTGAGGGCAGCTTAGATGAACCACATCGTAAGGATGTGGATGGTTTTATTGATACTATTACTGTAGGGGAATCGAGGGAGGGTTCCGATGCGAGAATCACTAGCATACATTTTCCTGTTTTACGCTACTTTGCCATATTTGCTAGTCGATGCTTAATTGGTCATGGAAATAGTGGAAACTTCAGTGTTCCTGATATTATTATTCTGCTCCATGCCTTATTCGGTGATAACACTTTTAGTATGGGTGCCGTTATTGCTAAACAGTTAAGCCTAAACCGTACAAAGGGCCCCATCTTTGGAGGTATCCATGTTGTACGCCTTGCTAAACATTTCGAGATACCCATTAGGCATTATGAGAAAGAGGAGACTCTGCTGCCCCCTACCTTTTTAGATTACAGGAGCATGGTAGCGCATGAATTTATTGTTGACAATGATGATAAGATGCTTCTGTATAACCTGAGATTTAATAAGAAACACAATGAGATTATTACCTTGCATGCGCCTTCTTTGTTTGATTTAACTGCAGGATAGTACCTCGTCTTGCCGAAGGCCGTGTAGACGCACCGAGGCCAGACTTCAGCTCTAGAGCCTGAGCTGGAACCTCCACTGGACCCTTATCGTCCATCCTATTATCAGTGGGATCCGGAGGAGATCGCTAGCCAGTGGTATCCAGATGACAGTCCTCAGTACACCGGGGAGAGTAGCCGCGATCCTTGGGCATAAACCAACTTAGGCCAAAAGCCTAAGCTTGGAGGAGTACGTATTTCTCACCGACTTTACATTCATGTTCACACACTTATTCTAGTCGTCGGTGCTCATACTCTTTCATTGTATTATCCATGCTAGTTTAATTTATTTTTCTAGCTTTCTTCTTGTGTGTTTGATAAACCTTAAGAAAAACAAAAAAATTTAGTAAGTTTAATTTCCATGCTTGTAGTAATTAAAGAAAACCCAAAAAGATTTCTCGTTCTTCTTTTGCTTGTTGGGAGCTTTCCCGTGTAAATAGTTTTATTTCTTTTCTTTCCTTTGGGGGTCGAGAGGAGAAGACCATAATGAAAATGTTTAGTAGCTCTCATATGCATGATTGTTGATTTATCTTAGAGGCCATATTACTTTGTCTTCTCTCTTGAATTGAATGCTTGCGAATTCCAACTTAGTCCAATGCACGTGCACTATTATTATTATACACACCGTTCGGTCGTGCAAGTGAAAGGCAATAATAACGATATATGATGGACTGATTGAGATGAGAGAAGCTGGTATGAACTCGACCTCTCTTGTTTTTTTAAATATGATGAGTTCATCGTTCCTGATTCAGCCTATTATGAATAAACATGTTTGCAATGACAATTAGAGATTATAGTTGCTTATGCCATGCTTAATTAGCTAGGAGCTTATAATGGTTTACCTTGCATGCCAACATGCTATTAAAATGGTTGTGATGTGGTATGATAGGGTGGTATCCTCCCTTTGAATGATTCGAGTGACTTGACTTGGCACATGTTCACGCATGTAGTTGAAACAAATCAACATAGCCTTCACGATATTTATGTTCATGGTGGATTATATCCTACTCATGCTTGCACTCGGTGTTGATTAATTTTAATGCATGTTCATGACTGTTGTCGCTCTCTCAGTTGGTCGCTTCCCAGTCTTTTGCTAGCCTTCACCTGTACTAAGCGGGAATACTGCTTGTGCATCCAAACTCCATAAACCCCAAAGTTATTCCATACAAGTCCACCATACCTTCCTATATGCGGTACTTACCTGCCATTCCAAGTAAATTTGTATGTGCCAAACTCCAAACCTTCAAATTAAATTCTGTATTGTATGCTCGAGTAGCTCATGTATCAACTAGGGATGTCTGTATCTTCCATGCTAGGTGGGTTATTCTCAAGAGGAGTGGACTCCTCTCCTCATTCACGAGAAAATGGCTGGTAACCGGGATGCCCAGTCCCATGATCAAAAAGATCAAATCAAATCGAAATAATTAAACAAAACTCCCCCGGGATTGTTGCTAGTTGGAGGCACCCGTTGTCGGTGTCAAAACCGGCGGATCTCGGGTAGGGTGTCCCGAACTGTGCATCTAAGGCTAATGGTAATAGGAGGCAGGGGACATGATGTTTTACCCAGGTTCGGGCCCTCTCGATGGAGGTAATACCCTACTTAATGCTTGATTGATCTTGATGATATGAGTATTACAAGACTTGATCTACCATGAAATCGTAGAGGCTAAACCCTAGAAGCTAGCCTATGATTATGATTGTTGTTGTCCTATGGACTAAACCCTCTGGTTTATATAGACACCGGAGGAGGCTAGGGTTACACAGGGTCGGTTACAAAAAAGGAGATCTAACATCCGAATCGCCAAGCTTTCCTTCCACGCAAAGGAGAGTCCCATCCGGACATAGGATGAAGTCTTGAGTCTTGTATCTTCACGGTCCAACAGTCCGGCCAAAGTATATAATCTGGCTGTCCGGATACCCCCTTATCCAGGACTCCCTCAGTAGCCCATGAACCAGGCTTCAATGACGATGAGTCTGGCGCGCAGATTGTCTTCGGCATTGCAAGGCGGGTTCTTCTCCAAATCCAGTGCACCAGTTGTAGCAAACAGTATCCGGCTTCCGATCAATGTTGTATTCCTTGGCTTCTGTACCTCAATAATGGCCATCTCCACTTGTCGGGTGAATACGAGGAGCCATAGCATTTTTACATTTGCCACCCCGACCCTGTAGGCAAACCATCTATTTGAAGAGACGGGGATCCTTAGATCCAAATCTCACCTTCTTCCCTCAAGCAAGCATTCAACAGAGCGCATCCAGAAAAACCATTCCATCATGGCCGGTCGCCGCAGCTCCTCTTCTCACTCCCTTAGCTATAAGCCAGGCGATTGGGAAAAATGCTTTGTCCCCCACAGACATTTAGTAGAGTTGCAGACCCAAGGGTTTCTTCCACCGGTGTACATGGTCCCCGTCCGAGCCGGACTAGCCACCTACAATGGCGGGTGCAAGCGGAGAGATCTCCTAACCCGTCTTAGGGGGAGCGGGTATGCTTCGTCCTATATTTGCTAAGAGGCGTCGGGTTTCCAATCCAGCCATTCCTCCACGGGCTTCTAGAGTTCTATGGCCTCCAGTTGCATAACTTTACCCCCGCCTCCGTGCTGCATATCGCAGGATATGTTGCCCTCTGTGAATTATTTTTGGGCTGCGAGGCTCACCTCGAGTTGTGGAAGAAGTTATTCTGCCTCATCCCTCGTAATCAGGGGGGATCTATATATCAAGTGGGCGGAGCCAAAATATGGCGTGTCGCCCAGACCGGATACCTGTCCGGCACTCCAAAGAAGGCATCCAAAGACTGGCCCTCGGAGTGGTTTTATGTAGATGAAGTTCCCCTTCCGGACCTAGTCCGGACGGGCCTCCCTGAGTTTAATAATGCTCCGCTGAAGAAACGCCAGAGTTGGCGCCCTCAGAGCCCTCAGGAAGAAGATGCCAGAGAAGTCCACTTCCTGATGAGCAGGATAAAGACACTGGCCCAATCAGGACTCACAATAATCGAGGTTATATCAATATGCATAATGCGGGGGGTACAACCACTTCAATATAGGGGGACCCCATGTGGCACTTCAACGGGGAAGATGATGCCACCCGCTCCGACCATAAAGGTCCAGACTCCGCCACTGCTCTGGCGAGAATACTGTCCGATTTATATAAAGGAGAAGAAGAGGAGTTCCTTCACATAAAACCGCGGGATGGATATTCCATGTACAACCCCCCAAGATGGGTGAGCCTTTACTCTTTACTCAACTCTATCCATTCTTGCGCCCTTCATCACAATCATTTACCTTGATATTTCTAAGAAGGAACTGAGGAAGGCCGCAAAAGAGTTCAACAGCCCTCCTCCGCAGCCAGAGGATCCTGGCCGGGCCCTCGACCCCGGACTTGAAGAAGATCCGGATATATCTGTGGAGCTTGTCGACGGGACATTTTATCAGGCAAGCCGCGATGGCACCTTGGTGGCTATTATCGCCGATTATCCCAGACTGCTCCCTGCGTCGCGTGGAAGCAAAGATGAAGCTTTAACTTATGAAGAGGATTCATTCCTTATACCATGCCTTATGCACAAATATCTTATTTTAATAGAGACGGCCATCGGAATGCGGCGCCGAGCCCCTGGGGGCTCATCAGCAAAGGGCATCCGGGCCAGGCAGGCTCAAGAGGAAGGCGGTTAGGGTTGAAACGACATCATAGAGGTATAGTTAAAATCTGTTATGTGATTATCGTGTTTGAAATGTAACAGCGTCCATCGTGTCCTGGCAGAAAGAGTAGTCGCCGGACTATATCCGGAGATCCTGCCGGTCACGCCTCCACCAGCCGGATTCCAGAACCGGCTTCAAGAGAGGAGGCCAATGCGGGGCCGATGCCGAATTGTCCTCCAACAGAGGATGCGGTTAGGCTCTCCGCCACGAATTCTGAAGTAGAGAGCGCGATGAATCACCGGCGTCGACGGGCCGTACTTCACGATGGTATCTTTTCCGAAGAGGCATTCAATGCCTCCAATTCAGGAGACGCATACATCCGAGCTGCCCAAGATGGACTTGCCCGAGTGATGGACTAGTATGCAAAAGATATACGTGTAAGAAAATTTGATAAGCATGTATATCAGTAGCCCCTGAGACTTGAAACAGTTGGAACAACTGATTTAAGGATCATTGTATGCACAGGTTCTTGTAGAGAAGAATACCCATTTGTCTCGCGAGCTAGAGGAGTGCAAGACCCAGCTGAGGGCCGCAGTTGCCAAACTAGAGGAATCCCAGAAGGCTTCATCTGGTAACACTTGTCTAAATAGAGAAATTTTAGGGACATATACAAGTTAGTATTTGGCTTGCTTTATAAGTCTAACAGAAAATTCTGCAGACAATCCCGGGGAGAATCCGGAGATCGGAAAAGAGAGTGAGTCACATCTCCAAAGACAGCTAAAGGCTGGCGAGCGTGTGCTTATGCAGGTTAGGCAGGAGAAAAATAATCTCCAAGATGCCAACATCTGGCTGGGTGTCGAATTAGCAGATGTTCGAGCTCAGCTTGCGGACTCCGTGAAGGAGAACAGGAGGCTTCGTCGCGGCATATATGGTAAGTGCTTAAACGAACAACATTATAGTTCGGTGAGGAAGCGTATTAAAAGAGTTTATATCTGTAGGTATGCTCACGGGCTGTCCTAAAGAGGAGATGCCCGGGTCCGCAGGCGATTTGCTGCAAGATCTCTCACAACTGCATGGACGAGCTCGGCAGGTGATGCAGGGTATTGCCCAGGCCTTGTGGCCATCCGCTTCCCAGCCAGGAGACATGGGGGCGCTCGTGGATATGCTCCAAGGAGCATGGCAGTGCTTCCGGTTATGGAAGGTATCAGCCTGCCGACAAGATGCAAGGGAAGCCTGGGCCATGGTGAAGACGCGATATGCCAAGATTGACCCGAACCATATTGCCGAAGTCAGACCGGCGGGGCCAGATGGGCAAGAGATTCCCGTGAGTCTGGTGTATGACCAGGTAGCGTTAGCCGCAAAGTATTCCTAACAGGATTGCAAGCTAAATAGCCTGTTGGATGGTATAGAGGAAGAATATAGCCAGTCCAAGTGACTATGTAATTCAATGGACATATGTAATCCCTAGCCGGATTAAAAATCATTTGTCATGGCGGACCCTTTCGCTTCAGCCCCCGGATCCGACAGTCCGGGGTGTATCCGAATACCCGCTCAGTTATGCGAAATCGGGGTATGCATGGAAACCAGGCGTAGGGGTCATAAGTGCTTGAACAGACAAGTACCCAACTAGTCATGTTATATTACATGGGTAGTAAGAAACATCTTCCAGGGAGAATAGTTCCGTTAGGGGTTCCTTTCCCTGAGTACGCATGCATCGATGTGCATGTCCGAACTGCGAACAGAAACGCAGGATACAAAACATCTGGGGATTCATGTTGTAATAAACGAAAGAAACATCTTTTGTCCACCGATCGAATATTCCCTTATGAACGCTAGCTTTTGGCTTCACCTAGTTTGAGGTACACATCCGGTTGAACCGGCAGTAACAATCGCAGAAGTGCTCCCCTTATACCCTAGCCGAATTAACGGGAACGTAGGGCATAAACACAAGAGCCAGGCAACCCAGCATGGCCAAATCTTAAGTCATATCGATGCATATAATGGTGAAGAAAAGGCACATATGGAAGAAGGACGCATATGTGGTAGGCAAGAAGCCATAAAAGTAATTATATTTAGCTTCCATATAGGAAGCCCCCAGGTATGGTGAGCACACATAGTGCGGCCAGGGTGATCCGAGCATCCGCACTGTATTTAATACTTTGTGTGAAGAAGGTAAAAAGGGCGAGAAAGGAAAAAGGGAGGACATAATTGAAAGAGCGGGGGTAAGGAGACAAACACCGAGTTCGGCACTAGGCGTAGAATCTTTGGAGTCTGGCCGCGTTCCATGGGTTCGGCTCGAGTCTGTTATCGGATGCATTGCGCAGGCGGTACGCTCCTCCGATGAGAACTTTATCAATGATGAAGGGACCCTCCCACTTAGGTTTGAGCTTGTCCTTCTTCTTCTCCGGTAGGCGTAGAATAAGTTCACCAATGTTATAAGTTTTGGCCCGCACTTCTCTGCTTTGATACCTTCGAGCCTGCTGCTGATAGAATGCGGAACGGGCTTTTGCGACATCGCGCTCCTCCTCCAGGGCATCTAAGTTGTCCTACCGGTCTAGCTCAGCTTCCTTCTCTTCGTACATGCGCACACAAGGTGAGTCATGTATTATGTCGCAGGGTAGTACTGCTTCTGCACCGTACACCATAAAAAATGGTGTATATCCGGTGGTGCGATTTGGCATGGTCCGCAGCCCCCAGAGTACGGAGTCGAGCTCCTCGACCCAGTGCGTGTCTAATTCTTTCAAGGATCGCACTAGTCTGGGTTTGATGCCGCTCATGATGAGACCGTTTGCACATTTGACCTGGCCGTTTGTTTGGGGATGATAGATGGAGGCGTAATCGAGCTTAATGCCCATGTTGCCGCACCAAGTTTTCACTTCATCGAATGTGAAGTTTGAGCCATTGTCAGTGATGATGCTGTGGGGGACACCGTAATGGTGTACGACCCCTGATATGAAGTCTCTCACTTGTCCGGATTCAGCCGTTTTAACTGGTTTGGCTTCTATCCATTTGGTGAACTTGTCCACCATGACCAATAAGTATTTTTTCTTATGGCTTCCCCCTTTAAGAGGTCCGACCATATCCAGCCCCCAGACCACGAAGGGCCATGTTATGGGGATTGTTTGGAGATCGGTAGGGGGCATATGGCTCTGATTGGTGAAGAGCTGGAAATCGACGCAATGTTGGACAAGCTCATGTGCATCTTCTCGGGTTGTCGGCCAATAAAAATCTGTACGGAAGGCTTTGCTGACAAGTGCCCGAGCCACAGCGTGGTGCCCGCCGAGTCCGGCATGGATTTCAGCCAAGAGCTGCCGCCCTTCCTCTTCGGAGATGCATCTTTGGAGCACTCCGGTGGCACGTTTCTTATAGAGCTCTCCCTCGTGGACTTTGTAGGCCTTGGAATGCCGTACAATACAACGTGCTTTATTTTGGTCCTCGGGGAGCTCTTGCCTATTTAGGTAGGTCAAGAAGGCTCGGTCCACGGGGTGATTACAATCATGATTTCATGGGCCGACGGTGTTATTTCGGTGGCGGAGCCCCCGATTATGTCAGATGGTACAGAATCTGGGGTTGTATTCATAGCCGGACTGGTGTTGCCGGACTCCCCTTCCCATAACATGGATGGCTTGAACAACCATTCCAAGAATATATTAGGTGGGATGGGGTCGCGTTTAGCGCCGATGCGGGCGAGGGTATCCGCCGCTTGATTGTTTTCTCGGGCCACATGGTGGAATTCGAGCCCCTCGAACCGAGCTGACATTTTGAGGATGGCATTACGGTAGGCTGCCATTTTTGGATCCATCTCCATTTATTTGTGATATTGCGAGGTTCGAGTCCCCGCGCACTTCTAGGCGTTGAATGCCGATAGAGACTACCATCCGAAGACCATGCAACAGAGCCTCGTATTCGGCTGCGTTGTTGGAGTCTGTGTATAATATTTGGAGTACTTATTGAACCGTGTCTCCGGTGGGGGATGTCAGGACGACACCCGCTCCCAATCCAGTTAGCATTTTAGATCCATCTAAGTGCATGATCCAACTGGAGTACGCGCCGTACTCTTTAGGGAGTTTGGCTTTTGTCCATTCGGCGACAAAGTCAGCCAGTACTTGCGACTTAATGGCCCGACGTGGTTTGTATGTTATGTCGAACGGAAGGAGCTCGATAGCCCATTTAGCAATTCGTCCCATGGCGTTGCGGTTGTTTATTATATCGTTGAGTGGTACTTCTGAGGCCACCGTAATTGAACACTCTTGAAAGTAGTGCCGTAACTTCCGGGATGCCATGAAGACCGCGTATGCTATCTTTTGATAGTGTGGGTATCGAGATTTGCATGGAGTGAGGACAGTGGACACATAATATACCGGCTTTTGGAGCGGGAACTTGTATCCGTCTTCTTCTCATTCGACGACGAGCACTGCGTTTACAACCTGATGTGTTGCGGCTATGTATAATAGCATAGGTTCGCCAGTATTTGGCGCGGTCAGGACTGGATTGCTGGCCAATAGGGTCTTTATTTCATCCAGTCCGGCCGTGGCGGCATCCGTTCACTCTAAGTGTTTAGTCCGTCGAAGAAGGCGGTAAAGAGGTAGTGCCTTTTCTCCTAATCGGGAGATAAAGCGGCTTAGGGCAGCCATGCATCTAGTTAGTTTCTGGATATGTTTGAAGTCTGTTGGGATAGCCAACTGCCACAAAGCTCGGATTTTAGCCGGATTTGCTTCGATTCCTCTATTGGAAATAATGAAGCCGAGCAACTTCCCAGAGGGTACGCCGAAAACACATTTTTCCGGGATGAGCTTGATGTCGTATGTTCGGAGGTTGTCGAACGTGAGTCTCAAGTCGTCTATTAAAGTTTCGACATGTCTTGTTTTTATGACTACATCGTCCACGTATGCCTCCACTATTTTGCCAATTTGCTTCTCCAGGCATGTCTGAGTCATTCGTTGATAGGTTGCGCCGGCATTTTTGAGCCCGAAAGGCATAGTGTTGAAACAGAAGGGGCCATATGGCATTATGAAGGCCGTTGCGGCTTGGTCGGACTCCGCCATCTTTATTTGATGGTATCCAGAGTATGCGTCGAGGAAACATAGTGAGTCGTGTCCTGCGGTGGCATCGATGATTTGGTCAATGCGAGGGAGGGGGAAGGGATCCTTGGGGCAAGCCTTCTTGAGGTCTTTGAAATTGACACATAGACGCCAGGATTTGTACTTCTTTGGTACCATTACCATATTTGACAGCCAATCCGGATGCTTTATATCTCTGATGAATCCGGCCTCAAGTAGCTTGGCTAGCTCTTCTCCCATGGCTTGCCGTTTAGGCTCTGAGAAGCGCCTAAGAGTCTGTTTGACTGGATTGTATCCTTTCAGTATATTGAGGCTATGTTCAGCCAGCCTGCGTGGGATGCCCGACATGTCTGAAGGATGCCAGGCTAAAATGTCCCAATTCTTGCGTAGGAAGTCTTGCAGTGCGGCGTCCATCGTGGGGCTCAATTGTGTCCCGATGGAAGCTATCTTTGTGGGGTCCGTTGGATGGACCTGGAATTTGATTGTCTCATCCGCGGGTTTGAATGAGGTCGACTTGGATGGATTGTCGAGTATCACGTCGTCTCTGTCCACTGTGGCGCGCAGCGTTGTTAGTTCTTCGGCTGCTAGGGCTTCGGATAATGCTTCCAGGGCTAGTGCCACAGTTTTATTTTCGGCGCGGAGTGTGACGTCCGAATCACTGGCTAGAGTGATGATTCCATTGGGTCTGGGCATTTTGAGCTTCATGTACCCATAATGGGGTATAGCTTGAAAGCTTGTGAATGCGTCCCGCCCTAAAAAGGGCGTGGTATCTGCTGCTGAACGGGGCCACTTGGAATGTGATTTCTTTAGATCTATAATCCTCCGGCGTGCCGAATACCACATCCAGTGTGATTTTTCCCGCACACTGTGCCTCCCGACTAGGGATGATTCCCCTGAAGGTCATGCTGCTTTGCTCAATGCAGCTTTTTATCAATTTCCATCTTGTTGAGGGTTTCTTCATAGATCAGGTTTAATCCGCTTCCGCCGTCCATAAGTACTTTAGTGAGCCGGAAGCTGTCCACGATTGGGCTAGCTGGTGACCGGAGTGTTTGGAGTTGAGGTTCGTCACTGGCATTGAAGGTTATAGCAGTGTCACTCCACGGATTTATCTTTGCCACGTGGCAAACTTCAGCGAGACTTCGACGAGCTCGCTTGCGCTTATTATTTGAGGTGAAAGTCTCGAAGACTATCAGTACCGCTTTGTCGTCTTCGGCGGGATGTTGCTCTGCTTTATGGTTTACAAGAAGATCCTCGCTGCTTTTTGCTACCTGCCGGAGTATCCAACATGCTCTAAGGCTATGCGTTGGCGCGGTATCCGGTGTGCTGTGAATTTTGCATGGCCCATTGAGCCATTCTTCCAATACGGTTCCACGCCCTCGAGCGGCCTTTGGTTTTTTGGGAATTGGATTAGGTAACTTACGAGAGTTTGCCCTTTTAGTTCGGACAAAGGGTTTAGTGAGAGCCGGATTGTCCCAGAAGTCTGTTTGGGTTTTCCAGGTGCTTTCCATCACGCAGTACTTCTGTACTATGGCTGCTAAGTCAGTAAAGTGTACTATGTCACGGCGACTTATAGCATTAAGGATCCCTTTGTTTGTGCAATTTTTGCAGAAAAGTGAGATTGCGTCTTCCTCGCGACAGTCCTTGACCTGTTTATCACAAGGAGGAATCTGGCCCAGTAGCAATGCACTGTCTCTTGGGGCTCTTGTCTGATATGGGAAAGACAGCATAAGTCTGGGTGGGTGGGCGTAGTTAAGTCCGAATTCTGACCCGATTTGACATCTAGGGGTAGAGGAGCTTCCGGGCTTGGCAGCTCGGACTCCGGGATGTTGCCCAATTTTTCTGGCGCGTTGCCCGATTCTAAGTCCAGGGTCCGGGTCACGTCCTCCCGCGAACGGGTATCCGGCTCAGAGAGCTCGATAATCCGGACATAGTTCGTCCTCAAAGTAGAGGGATAATCCATGTGTGGCTCTTCCACTACCGCTATCTCATGGGTGACCGGTGGGGATTTAATATCCCTTTGGTCGGGTTTAAACCCAATCCGATCGTAGTCTGTAGCGACTCCCAGAGCGGTGATGCGATCCAAGAGCTCATTAAGGGAGGAGAGCTCCATTGGATCCATCTGTTCGGCGAGTTCCGAATTGATGTGGGGGCTGTTTTTGATGACCCGAGAAGTCATCATCGGTGCGGCAGCCGATCAGGCAGTCATGACGAAGCCGCCTAGTCGGAGAGTTTGTCCTACCGCCAGGGCTCCCCCAGAGGTGATGTTGTGCTTGACAATGAGACGAACCATCAAGCCTTATAGCAACGACACAGAGGAACTCTCAATGAAAGCACCAATGTCGGTGTCAAAACCGGCGGATCTCGGGTAGGGGGTCCCGAACTATGCATCTAAGGCTAATGGTAACAGGATGCAGGGGACACGATGTTTTACCCAGGTTCAGCCCCTCTCGATGGAGGTAATACCCTACTTCCTGCTTGATTGATCTTGATGATATGAGTATTACAAGAGTTGATCTACCACAAGATCATAGAGGCTAGACCCTAGAAGCTAGCCTATGATTATGAGTGCTGTTGTCCTATGGACTAAACCCTCCGGTATATATAGACACCGGAGGAGGCTAGGGTTACACAGGGTCGGTTACAAAGAAGGAGATCTAACATCCGAATTGCCAAGCTTGCCTTCCACGCAAAGGAGAGTCCCATCCGGACACGGGACGAAGTCTTGAGTCTTGTATCTTCACGGTCCAATAGTCCGGCCAAAGTATATAGTCCGGCTGTCCGGATACCCCCTTATCCAGGACTTCCTCACCCGTTGTTTCAGGCAAGCCATGGATTGATTCTTGTTGGTGGAGGGGGAGTATAAACTTTACCATTCTATTTGGGAACCGCCTATAATGTATGTAGAATGGAACATATAGAGATCTCATAGTTGTTGCGTTGATAGTGAAAGTATACCGCTCAAAATGTTATTCATCTCTATTTTAAAATCGAGCTCTGGCACCTCTACAAATCCCTGCTTCCCTCTGTGAAGGGCCTATCTATTTACTTTTATGTTGAGTCATCACCCTCTTACTAAAAAGCACCCGCTGGAGAGCACAACTGTCATTTGCATGCATTACTATTAGTTTATATTGGGTATGACTTGACTGGATCTCTTTTACCATGAATTACAATGTTTAGTCAGTCCTTGATCTTTAAAGGTGCTCTGCATTTATGTTTTGCAGTCTCAGAAAGGGCTAGCGAGATACCATCTTGTTATATCATATTATGGTTGTTTTGAGAAAGTGTTGTCATCCGAGATTTATTATTATTGCTCGCTAGTTGATTATGCCGTTGATATGAGTAAACATGAGACCTAAGTGTTATTGTGAATATGGTTAGTTCATAATCTTTGTTGAAAACTTGAATGCTGGCTTTACATATTTACAACAACAAGAGCAAACAGAGTTTGTAAAAGTTTTTCTTTATCACTTTCAGCTTATCAACTGAATTGCTTGAGGACAAGCAAAGGTTTAAGCTTGGGGGAGTTGATACGTCTCCAACGTATCTACTTTTCCAAACACTTTTGCCCTTGTTTTGGACTCTAACTTGCCTGATTGGAATGAAACTAACCCGGACTGACGTTGTTTTCAGCAAAACTGCCATGGTGTTATTTTTGTGCAGAAAACACAAGTTCTCGGAATGACCTAAACATCCACGGAGGAACTTTTCAGAAAATATAAAAAATATTGGCGAAAGAATCAAGGCCAGGGGGCCCACACCCTGTCCACGAGGGTGGGGGCACGCCCCCTGCCTCGTGGGCCCCGTGGAGCTCCATCGACCTCAACTCCAACTCTATATATTTGCTTTCACGGAGAAAAAAATTAGAGAGAAAGTTTCATCGCGTTTTACAATACGGAGCCGCTGCCAAGCCCTAATCTCTCTCGGGAGGGCTGATCTGGAGTCCGTTCGGGGCTCCGGAGAGGGGGATTTGTCGCCGTCGTCATCACCAACCATCCTCCATCACCAATTTCATGATGCTCACCGCCGTGTGTGAGTAATTCCATCGTAGGCTTGCTGGACGGTGATGGGTTGGATGAGATTTACCATGTAATCAAGTTAGTTTCGTTAGGGTTTGATCCCTAGTATCCACTAGGTTCTAAGATTGATGTTGCTATGACTTTGCTATGCTTAATGCTTGTCAGTAGGGCCCGAGTGCCATGATTTCAGATCTGAACCTATTATGTTTTCATGAATATATGTCAGTTCTTGATCCTATCTTGCAAGTCTATAGTCACCTATTATTTGTTATGATCCGCAACCCCGAAGTGACAATAATCGGGATACTTCTCGGTGATGACCGTAGTTTGAGGAGTTCATGTATTCACTATGTGGTAATGCTTTGGTCCGGTACTCTATTAAAAGGAGGCCTTAATATCCCTTAGTTTCCACTAGGACCCCGCTGCCACGGGAGGGTAGGACAAAAGATGTCATGCGAGTTCTTTTCCATAAGCACGTATGACTATATTCGGAATACATGCCTACATTACATTGATGAACTGGAGCTAGTTCTGTGTCATCCTATGTTATAACTATTACATGATGAATGGCATCCGACATAATTATCCATCACTGATCCAATGCCTATGAGCTTTTCACATATTGTGCTTCGCTTATTTACTTTACCGTTGCTACTATTACGATTACTACAAAACTGCTATCGTTACTTTTGCTACTGTTACCGTTACTTCCATACTACTTTGCTACTAAATACTTTGCTGCAGATACTAAGTTATCCAGGTGTGGTTGAATTGACAAATCAACTGCTAATACTTGAGAATATTCTTTGGCTTCCCTTGTGTCGAATCAATAAATTTGTGTTGAATACTCTACCCTCGAAAATTATTGTGATCCCCTATACTTGTGGGTTATCACTAGGTCCATGGCCGCACACAAGGAAATGCCTCCTTATTACGCGTAAAATAATGATTCCTCCAGCTGACATATGGGACCGACCGGAAGGGCCTCTGTATTTCGTGAAAAAAACATTCCCCCCGCTAACAGGTCGGACCCACCAGCTATATCTTCGCACGCAAGGAAGTGTCTCCTTATTACGCACAAAAAAATGAATACCCCCTGCTAGTTGGGACCCACCATAGTGGGTGGCTAACTTGTGGGCCTACTAAGTTGACGGGGACGGAGGGCTTTGTCAACTTAGTCAATACTCCAGTGACCGTATGATGTCCATCCAACGGCCATAGTGCTTCTTCAACCTCTAGTGTTCTTGATCCAGCGGCCCAAAGCAGCGCCGGTCGTGCCGCCTGCTCCTGCCTCCCGTGGCCGATTGTGCTGCCGCGGAGGCCTCACCGCCCCCATACTACTCCCACCGCTGGCCAGGCCATCCCTCTACTCACCCACACCCCCTGTTATTCTACGGCGACGGCAGCCTCACACCGCAGCCGAACCAGTGAACCCTCGTACTCCTCTCCGCATGGGCATCCACTGCCGCGTCTTCCCTGGCTCCGCGTTGTCCCCTTCCTAGGCCTCGCCGTCGTGCACCGTTGTGGTGCTCTTGGTGCGGCGTGGTCAAGGTGGTCAAGGAACGACTTCCATCGGACATTATTTGACGTGGAGAGGTCGACACCGGGTCCACGGCGCGATGGAAGTGCCTCCTTATCACGCCGAAAATAATGATACCTCCACGATAGCGAGGACCCACCGGGCGGGCCAACGATTTCGCAAAAAACATTTCCCCCCTGACTGCTGGGACCCACCAGCTACATCTTCGCACGCAAGGAAGTGCGTCCGGGCAAAAGAAAAAACGATTCGCCCCCCTGACTGCTGGGACCCACTAGCTAGATCTTCGCACGCGTACGTAGCGTACGTAGCGTTGTCATTTTGGTCGCGAACGTGTACATACATACTAGTGGATGTAGAGGCATGCACGTGTCGTAGTAGAGGCGCGCACGTAGCATGTACACGTACGTACAGCGGCCAGTGTGCAAGAAAGAAAATACGGCCACATACGTACATACGGGCGGGGTCTCGAACGCCTACTTGCGCATACGTATGGCTAGGATCGTGTACATGGCTGAGTCGGAACAGATAAACTGCGTCGTCGTCGTCGTGTTCATGGGGAGGCAACAGAATGCGTCGTGTTCATGGGGAGGCAACGGAATGCGTCGTGTTGATCGGGAGGCAACGGAACGCGTGGGAGCCAATCGGCTTGGACGAAACAGGCGATGGAATCGAGGCCTGGCATACCGCAGAACGGAGGAAACGACCTTGTGTTCGACTGGCCATGTTCGAAATGGGATCCTGTTCATCGGGAGGGGTCTGGCGTACTGCAAAACGAAGGAAATGGACTTGTGTTGGACCTCCTACGGTGGAAACGGGGTACTATTGATCGGGAGGGGTGTGGCGTACCGCAAAACGGTGAAAATGGACTTGTGTTGGAGCGCTACGGTCGAAACGGGGGTCCTGTTCATCGGGAGGGGTGTGGCGTACCGCAAAATGGGACTCCATGGGACACTGTTCATCTCCACCGTCGACCTCCTCCAGCCTCCACGGGCTACTATTCATCCACCATCGACCTCCTCCAGCCTCCACCTGCGACTGTTCATCCACAGGCTCATGTTCATCCAGCCTCCACCGCACGCTACTCCACCGGCTACTGTTCAACCACCCCTCTCCACGGGCTCCTGTTCAACCACCCCTCCACGGGCTACTGTTCATCCACCCTCCATCGCTCATCGCTCATCCAGCCCTCCACGGGGTCGTCCTGTTCATCCAGCCCTCCACGGGGTCCTGTTCATCTAGCCCCAACCGGCTCGATCGATCGGAGTCCTGTTCATCCACCCCCACTGCTCACTGTTCATCCAACCCCCCTTGCAGCACTCAGTGTTCATCCAAAGGCATCATCGATCGGCTTCAGTTAGCAACAGTAGCGAAGGTATCGCTCGATCGGGTTCAGTTAACAACCATCGATCGATCGCTCGGGTTCAGTAATGCGTAGCCTGCAGTGCAATCGCTCGGGTTCAGTATAGGCGAATGCCTCACTCGGGTTTAGTTAGAGCCCAATGCCTCGCACACACACGCGTACGTGTATAAGAGAAACGCGCATCACTCGGCCCCGACCTCCCACCGTAACCGGGAACTCCCCGAAATTTTCCTCGCTCTCGCTTCTACCACGGTTTTTTCCGTCATGGACGGCCCAAAGAATGTCATGCAGCTGCGTCTCCGGCCGCCCAGGACGAAAAGCCCATTTTCTGTCATAATTTTTTGTCATAGAAGTAGGAGCCCACCACATGTATGATGATACCGGGTTTTGTCACAATTATCGTCATAGAAGTGTCATAAGTATGACATAATTTTTTTCGTTCGGCCCAAAATGTCACGGATGTGTCTTTTTTTGTATTGATGGTGCCTACACCGGCCGATGAAGCTCTTGCTCCATGACCTGCTCTGGCTCATTCTCGTTGCCGAAGATGTAACGGAGGTAGGCGTCGACATCGAAGCTTTGATCGTTGCCTGGCATGCTTGGAATAACTAATTGTAGATGGGTGAGGACTAGATCTGCGTAGAGTGTCGCGACAGTGCGTTGCCGCCTGGGTTATATGCATCAAGCCATTAGCTAGTGGCGGGAAACCAATGAGGGAAGAGGCATGGATTTTACAATTCACCCATGTGGAGCGCGGGAAGACTAAGTGGAGCACACACACAACCTGAATACTATATCTGGTGCCACGTGTTATTTATCACACAAGTGTTAACATAAGAAAACGTATGTGTAACTTACTAATCATCGCACACGAGTACTCGCAGACGCATCGTGTGCGATACACCTAGCCACCGCAAGCAACTAATTTGCATTTTTCAAAGTTTTTTGTACACACAGAATCGCACACAAACTAACTATATTTAACCGCCTGTGTTGTAATTTCTCATCGCAAACAGTTCATCTGAGTCGGCTGTTTGTCGCGTATCACACACATCTAGTTAAGTTGAACCATTTTTGTTGTGTTCCCTAATCGAAAATAGTTTGTCCGAGTGAACCGTATGCCATATATCACACAAACCTTGATCTGGATAACCGTTTCTGTTGCACTCACTAATAGCAAACAGTTCATTGGAGAGAACTGTATGCCATATATCGCACACACATTGATATGGCTGCCTGTTTTTGTTGTTATGCCTCATCGCGAATAGTTTGAATGGATTAACCATGTGCCCTGCATCGCACATGCAACTAAAATCTGAACCATGTTTGATGGCTCCGCCATCGCAAACGATTTGCACCTTTTTTGATGGGTTTTTTACACCCCCATTTGCGATTAATGCATCACACACAGTTTCGTCAAAGGGTCTCTGGTCGTAGTGTCGCGTTAGCAGAATCCTGCAGTAGTGAAGCTAATTATGTCATTTTTTTACATAAGTAAGCTAAGTGTATGTCATTATTGAGCAAACCTAGGTAACTAAGCATATTAGAGATAACTTAGCATATTAGAGCTAACTCAGGTCATTTAGGAGGAAACAAAGCTAAGTATAGATCTTGGAGCTAAGTAAGCTAATTATGTCATTTTGGAGGAAGATAAGCTAAGTCTAGGTCATTATGGTAAGCATTTTGGAGGAAATAAAGCTAAGTCTAGGTCTTTATGCATTTGTTAAGCAAAACACTAGAGAAAACTTACCGTCATCACGGAGGTGAAGCACCGGCATGGCTCGTGCCGGTACCACCACCTGGAGAAGGATCATGTGATGCTCGTCTGGAGGCACGCTGCACCAAAGATCATTTGCAATGTCTCGTTGGAATGACGACACTCAAATGTTAATACTAGTAACTAATGACCATTCAAATTAAACTCATAGTGGTCCCCGGAGCAATCTCTGGCATCGGCGGAGGGGGTCTGACTGGCCTTCTGGCACACAGACTGCACATTTGGTTTTCACGGGTCAGTCATACTAGTTAGTAATGAAAAGAACATTACGTGAATGATTTGGCTAATATGCAGAAGAAACTTAGCACTAGGAGCTCGTACATGGCCCGGCTCTCCATGTCATTTCGTGCCCTCTCCTCCTCCATCAACCTTGTCGTCCTCTCCTCCAACTCCCACTGCTTCTCCTCCACCTCCCGGTTCCTCTCGGCCAAAAGCGCATGGGTACTATCTCTCTCACTCTAAAGAGCAGCCTGCAACACCACTCCTCATTAGCATTGTAATCATCGATGGCCGCACACACAATGTAATGGAGGAAAGATAGCTGGGTCCGTATAACTAACCTGGAAGGCGAGCTTGACCGGCTGTTGACGAGGCCTCATCTCAGGTGCGGAGCTTGACTGGCACGCCTTTATCTCCGGGAGAGTGCGAGGACAACATATAAGTCCATCTCCAAGGGCTATCAAGCCATGGGACCTCCCGCCACCAGATATCATCACCAGCTCTGGATCAAACTGCCCGCTCAGGTTAAAGTCCTCCTCTTTCCTCGCCTTCCCCTCATCTCTGTACTTCACGAGGTTGTTGTGGGAGGAGATGTTGGTGAAGTTCTTTGGATTATCGAGGTCAGATGGCTCGAGTGCCTTGACCTTCTTGTACGACGTAGTATGGGCCATGGCATAGAGGTCGAACACCTCTGGCACCTCCGCCTTATTATGTTTTGCCTGAAAGAGAGGAACAGAGTAAATTAGTAATTAAAGGTCTCAGGCTAGCATGAAGAATGGATTGCATTAATTATGAAGGAAACCACATACCCAGTTCCGCCCAAACTGAAATAAGTTGGCGCCGCCTTGATGGTGTGGCACACCTACCATTTGGGCACGCTTGTCCTTGGCATTGTTGTGCTGGGCAAGCCATTCCTTTGAGCACCACTCATCGACCAACACATGCCAATAGTCCATCTGATCTGCACACCATCTCAGGGGAACCTAATTTAGTAAAGAGAAACTTGAGCGATACGCCTATGAATCAAATCAAGGAAACTAAGTACAAGGCCTTAAGAATAGGTAATTACCATCATGTACTGCTCCTTCTGCAGAAACTTCTCACGGCATGCGGCTTGGGATTCTTAATACGATGCGAGGAGTAGTAGTATCGAACAGCCTGCACCCGAGCCTCGTGCCCTAAGTTCTGTAGTAGGCGCATGCACTCGGTGTCGATAACCTTTGCCTCGGCCTCCTCGTATCCCTCCTCACACCTGTATAAGGTCTGCAATCAAACGAGACAACATTGATTAGTACAATAACTAGCTATTTGAAGAATTTTAAGTGTGTAAAGGAGAAATTACCCAAAAGCTTCTGATCACCATCTATGCCCTCGTGGCACAAGACACCGTCGATCATCACCTCCGGTTGGGCTAGGGCAGCCAAGTAGTGCTCCCAGCTCAATCCTAGCTTTGAAACCTGACCCTCACTAGGCAACGTGACAAAACCCGGGAAGTTCTGTTGGCAAAGCACACCAAGGACGGAGTTGGGCCTGCGCACATCATCAACATGGTGCCAACTGATAACCCACAAGTATAGGGGATCACAACAGCTTTCGAGGGTAAAGTATTCAACCCAAATTTATTGATTCGACACAAGGGGAGCCAAAGAATATTCTTGAGTATTAGCAGTTGAGTTGTCAATTCAACCACACCTGGATAACTTAGTATCAGCAGCAAAATATTTAGTATCAAAAGTGGTATGATAATAATGGTAACGGTAGCAAAAGTAAAGATAAATGTTTTCGGGTTTTTGTAGTAGTTGTAACAATAGCAACGAAAAAGTAAATAAGCGAAGAACAATATATGAAAAGCTCGTAGGCAATGGATCAGTGATGGATAATTATGCCGGATGCGATTCCTCATGTAATAGCTATAACATGTAACATAGGGTGACACAGAACTAGATCCAGTTCATCAATGTAATGTAGGCATGTATTCCGTAAATAGTCATACGTGCTTATGGAAAAGAACTTGCATGACATCTTTTATCCTACCCTCCGTGGCAGCGGGTCCTAGCGAAACTAAGGGATATTAAGGCCTCCTTTTAATAGAGAACTGAACAAAGCATTAGCACATAGTGAATACATGAACTCCTCAAACTACGGTCATCACCGAGAAGTATCCCGATTATTGTCACTTCGGGGTTGTCGGATCATAACACATAATAGGTGACTATAGACTTGCAAGATAGGATCAAGAACACACATATATTCATGAAAACATAACAGGTTCAGATCTGAAATCATGGCACTCAGGCCCTAGTGACAAGCATTAAGCATAGCAAAGTCATAGCAACATCAATCTCAGAACATAGTGGATACTAGGGATCAAACCCTAACAAAACTAACTTGATTACATGGTAAATCTCATCCAACCCATCACCGTCCAGCAAGCCTACGATGGAGTTACTCACGCACGGCAGTGAGCATCATGAAATTGGTGATGGAGGATGGTTGATGATGACGACGGTGACAAATCCCCCTCTCCGGAGCCCCGAACGGACTCCATATCAGCCCTCCCGAGAGAGATTAGGGCTTGGCGGCGGCCCCGTGTCGTAAAATGCGATGAAACTTTTTCTCTGATATTTCTTTCCGAACGTGAATATATGAAGTTGGAGTTGAGGTCGGTGGAGGTCCAGGGGGCCCACGAGATAGGGGCGCGCCCTCTGGGGGCGCCCCTCTCGTGGATGTGCCCCGGCCCCCGTGTATTTCTTTCGCCTAGAAATTCTTATTAATTCCAAAAAGTGCCTCTGTGGATTTTCAGGACATTCCGAGAACTTTTCTTTTCTACACATAAAACAACATCATGGCGCTTCTGCTGAAAACAACGTCGATCCGGGTTAGTTTCATTCAAATCATGCAAGTTAGAGTCCAAAACAAGGGCAAAAGTGTTTGGAAAAGTAGATACGTTGGAGACGATCAACTCCCCAAGCTTAAACCTTTGCTTGTCCTCAAGCAATTCAGTTGATAAGCTGAAAGTGATAAAGAAAACTTTTACAAACTCTGTTTGCTCTTGTTGTTGTAACATGAAAAGCCAACATTCAAGTTTCAAAGAAATATTATGAACTAACCATACTAACAATAACACCTAGGTCTCATAATTACTCATATCAATAGCATAATCAGCTAGCAAGCCATAATAATAAAACTCAGATGACAACACATTCTCAAAATAATCATAGCACGATATAACAAAATGGTATCTCGCTAGCCCTTTCTGAGACCGCAAAACATAAATGCAGAGCACCTTTAAATATCAAGGACTGACTAAACATTGTAATTCATGGTAAAAGAGATCCAGTCAAGTCATACCCAATATAAAACAATAGAAATGAATGCAAATTACAGTGTGCTCTCCAGCGGGTGCTTTTAATAAGAAGGGTGATGGCTCAACATAAAGTAAATAGATAGGCCCTTCACAGAGGGAAGCAGGGATTTGTAGAGGTGCCACAGCTCGATTTTAAAATAGAGTTTGAATAACATTTTGAGCGGCATACTTTCACTGTCAACGCAACAACTATGAGATGGTTGTATATTCCATACTACATGTATTATAGGCAGTTCCCAAACAGAATGGTAAAGTTTTATACTCCCCCAACCACCAACAAGCATCAATCCATGGCTTGCTCGAAACAATGAGTGCCTCCAACTAACAACAGCCCTGGGGGAGTTTTGTTTAATTATTTTGATTTGCTTTGATCTTTTTCGATCATGGGACTGGGCATCCCGGTTACCGGCCCTTTCTCGTGAATGAGGAGCGGAGTCCACTCCTCTTGAGAATAACCCACCTAGCATGGAAGATATAGGCAGCCCTAGTTATATCATAAGCTACTTGAGCATACAAAACAGAATTTCATTTGAAGGTTTGGAGTTTGGCACATACAAATTTACTTGGAATAGCAGGTAAATACTGCATATAGGAAGATATAGTGGACTCATATGGAATAACTTTGGGGTTTAAGGAGTTTGGATGCATAAGCAGTATTCCCACTTAGTACAGGTGAAGGCTAGCAAAAGACTGGGAAGCGACCAACTGAGAGAGCGACAACAGTCATGAACATGCTTTAAAATCAATTCACACCGAATACAAGCATGAGTAGGATATAATCCACCATGAACATAAATACCATGAAGGCTATGTTGATTTGATTCAACTACATGCGTGAACATGTGCCAAGTCGAGTCACTCAATTCATTTAGAGGAGGATACCATCCCATCATACCACATCATAATCATTCTAATAGCATGTTGGCACGCAAGGTAAACCATTATAACTCATAGCTAATCAAGCATGGCACAAGCAACTATAATCTCTAAATGTCATTGCAAATATGTTTACTTCATAATAGCTGACTCAGAAATGATGAACTCATCATATTTACAAAAACAAGAGAGGTCGAGTTCATACCAGCTTTTCTCATCCCAATAAGTCCATCATATATCGTTATTATTGCCTTTCACTTGCACGACCGAACGATGTGTATAATAATAAGAGTGCACGTGCATTGGACTAAGCTGGAAACTGCAAGCATTCAACTCAAGAGAGAAGACAGGGTAATATGGGCTCTAAGTTAAATAAACAATCATGCATATAAGAGCCACTAAGCATTTTCAATATGGTCTTCTCGACCCCCAAAGGAAAGAAAAGAAAATAAAACTATTTACACGGGAAAGATCCCAACAAGAAGAAGAACTAGAAATCTTTTTGGGTTTTCAATTTCTACTACAAGCATGGAAATTAAACTAACTAATTTTTTTGGTTTTTCTTAAGGTTTATCAAGCACACAAGAAGAAAACTAGAAAAAGAAATTTAAACTAGCATGGATAATACAATGAAAGAGTATGAGCACCGACGACTAGTGTGTGAACATGAATGTAAAGTCGGTGAGAAATACGTACTCCCCCAAACTTAGGCTTTTGGCCTAGCCTAAGTTGGTCTAGTACCAAGGATCGCCTGGCTGATATCCATAAGTGAAACCGGGGTTGTACTGAGATGCAGCGGCAACCGCCTCCTGAGCAGTAGCGTGTTGGCGAGCTGCCTCCACTCCCCTCTCGTATTCAGCTGCTTCCTCCCTGGTGACAACATATCTTCCTTTTGCCTGATAATCAAAAAGGTAGGGAGCTGTAACATCCCAAATTTTCAATTTGGAATGTTAAACATTAGATCATCATGCATATCATATTTTCTTGCATTTTGTTGATCCTAGAAATTTCACGCAACTCAAGGACCCACGGAGAGAGTTGGAGATTTCGAAATTTTCATATTTGAGTTCTTTCAAATTTTGAAAAGAGGATCATTTGGATTTATTTATTTTATCTTCAATATATTTTCCAATATCAAAAATAAGAGAGGGAATAATATGACTTTCCCAAAATTTAGGAAAAATGAGGATTTAATAAATAAATCAAATTTTGGATTTTCTCGGAGTTTATTTGCCTTAGGGAAAAATGCGTGTTTTCAAAAATTGCATTTTAGGCCCTGAGTAAAAGTTCATTTTGTTCGACTCATTTTTAGGAGTCGGGGAAAATTTACTTTATTAATTTTGGAGTTGTTAGATTTTTTTTCTATTCATTTTTCTACGCGCGAAACCGATTTAAAAAAAATTGTAGCGCCTTGGGCCAAAGGCCCAAGCCACCAAGCCACCGGCCGGCCAGGAGGCCAAGGCCATCGCCCGTGCGCGCCCCTAGCCAGGGAGCAGCCGCCGCCGCCTGGGAGTCCTAGTAGGACTCCGTTCCCGTTTTTTTCTAGATCTTTTCCCTCTTTTGTTTCCTATTCCTAGTCTAATTCTTGTCCCCTACTTCAAGCAAAACCCTTCCCCTCCCCAATATAAATACCCAAGCACCCCCCCCCCTCTAAACATCAAACCAAAACCCCTCCTCTCCGCAAAGAAGAAGACAAAGACCACCACCCGCCCTCGCCGCCGCGCCCGCCCTCTCACCCACACCGCCGTCGCCGCCAAGTGCCGCCGCCGCCGCCCAACGCCGCTGCCGCCGGAGCCCCTCGCATCTTCGAGGCACTAGCCCCGCGCCGCGTCACCTTTTTCCTCTCGGTTCGGTTTTTCGTAAACCGTTCCGGTTTTTCTTTCCGGTTTTCCGTTCCGGTTTCTACATCGGTTTTTCATTTCTGTTTTCTTTCCGAAACCCTAGATCGGTTTTTCTCGCCGGTTTTCTTTCCATTTTGTTGTTAGTGAGCGTTCGCCGGACCGTTCGTCTTAACGAACGTGATCACCGGTCTGCCTCGGTTAACGAACGTCCGTTCGTTTAACCATTCATCATTTTCTTTCTCGTCGGATTTATTCCGCGATTGTTCCGATCGTGGTTTCAGATCCGATCTTCTTTCTAGTTTATCTTCTCGCTCGTTTATCGGAATCAGGTGATTCAAGCACCTGGAGTTTCATCTCGAAACCGCCGTTCCGACTAACCAACTTAAACTAAGTTTTGCTACTGTAAAATTTGACCTAGTTTTCAACTTGCTAGAACCGAGTTGTTTTCTCTCGCCGTTTGACTTTCGTTGCTTTATTTGATTCGATTCTTTTTTGCAACCAGGGTTCTTAAGTTGAACTTTCTGGTTAGATCTTTTATTCGAGATTTACCTATGCATTAGATGAGTACTTATTGTATGCTTGTTGCTTGTGTGCGATAGATCACCCGGAGTGCGCCGCTTGTTACTTCGAATCTCTAGGTTTCGTGGATCATCAGCAAGGCAAGTAACACTTGATCATACCCTTCTACTACCCAGTTTTATTGCATTAGATCAATCCTCAAACATTGCATGATTAGGATCTAATCAAATTGTGGGATGGGAAGTAGATGAGGTAGTACCTATTACCTGTTTTACTTATGAAACCTTTGGAAGTTACTTCTATGTTTGCTTATTATGCCATGCTATGCTAGTAGACGTGGATTGGGTGAGTGATTATCCATGATAGATGTGAGTTTGTTAAATTAATGGTTTATCTAAGGTGGCAACTTAAATACACATCTGGGTGGATTGAGGCACCTGGGGTTACCAGGACTTGCCTGTTTTTTTGGAAATCCCGGGGGTACCGTGTGATTTTCCTATGGACCGCCACCCAGGCTCAAAGGGATCATAAGATAATTCATACTAGTAACTTACATGTGCAGCCACAAGCCATTATGGGCTCTGGCATAGTTGACTAAGTCGTGCGAACTCTTATAGTGGTGGACTAGCAGATGTAGGGGATGTAGGTGTACGGGTCCACCCATCGTAAGGTGCTAGCGCTTCTGAAAGACTATGTCTCGGTCATCCGTTTCTCAAACACCATGTAGTGCGGGAAACCAAACGGAGGCGATCGAGTCTTGTGGGGAAAAGTGCGCGAACCTCTGCAGAGTGTACAAACTAATCATGATTAGCCGTGTCCCCAGTTATGGACATCTTGAGTATCTAGTACTTGAATATCATTTGTATCTCAACATGTTACTCTAATTTAATGTTGATAGGTTTGTTAATGAGTACTTTTTAATTGGGATTGAGGTTGCTTTCAACCATTCTCAATGTTTAACAACCACCATGATAGTTAAACAAATTTATTCCTTTGCAGTAGGGAAAAACTGGCTTTATGCAAAAACTGTAACCATAGAGCTTACCACCAGCCATATATGCATGTAGTATAGGCTTATTGTTCATCATTCTCTATGTGTTACATTGCCAGATATTCCATGTCTTGACCCGCTTTGGCTGCAACTTTCATGTTGCGAGACTTTTCGCATTTACGAGTAAGCTGCTTTTAGGTCGTGGTTCTATACTCAGTGATGTCGTTGGAGTTGATGGACTCACTTATCTTCCAAGTCTTCCGCTGTTATTGTTATTAGATGGCCTTAAGCCATGATTATTGTAATAAGTCCTCTTTGGACAAACGATGTAATAAGTGTGTGATTGCTACTCTGTTATAAATCCTTCAAAGTACTGTGTGGTGTCAGCATTACAGAGATTTGACCATCTGAGGTCGGGTCGCTACAGAGATGGTATCAGAGCACACGCTGACTGTAGGACACGACCACTAAGTTAAAGCCATAGATCACTATTCTCTTCTCATTTTCTAACTCCTCATCTTTTCTAATCTTTTAGGATGACGGACGCAAAGATCAAGTATGCTCAACCGGATGAAGGCACGCCTTTTGGATCCCACTTGAAGGAAGTCGCCAAGTACCTGAACATTGGACTACCAAGCTTCACCGGGACTTTCAACGCCACTCCGATTGAAGAGGAGCGCTGGAAGATTCAAGCTCACGTTCCGGGAAGGACATTCGCCCCAATCACCAAGCCCATAGATAGTATTTTCAGTGCACCAACCTGGAGTCTAGGAAAGAGCATGGCAGCTCATATCACCATAGGATGCATTGGAGAAGTTTATCAAGAAGACCTCAAGGAAACTATCTACCAGATTTGCGGACGCATGAATGAAGACTGGGAGATAGCCAGCACCAGGAAGGATAGATCCATTGCAGCTTACATCCAGGAGTTAAACCAGCACATTCGACACCAGGAGAACCATATGTGCAATGATATGATAGACTTGAAGAATGTGAAGGGAAGGATCATCGAACTTGAAGGAGAGATGAAGACTCTACGCAAGGACTACATGGACGAGATCGTAGCTATCGTAAGGCACAACAGCGATCTTAAGTATGAAATTGCAGAACTCAAGAAGAAGTTAGAGCTCAAGAATGAATACAAGTACGTCGACTGTCCGAGCAACTACATCATCATTGACGACACTGATTCGGATCCAAGTGAACCCGATTTTGAAGACGAAGCTGGAGCAGACATCATGGAGTCTTCCACCGGTTCAAATTAATAGATGACCACCATATATTAGTAGTGATCCCTCCATGTAAACATTATAGTACAAGCACTTTTGCGATAGTTAGACTGTTCTAAGCCCTTTTTGTTTGATTGAATGAAGTGATTTTGTGTGCAATTGTCTCATGAGCATTTGGGTAGTGTTTTCTCCTTAGACCTCACTCTATTCTTAATTTCTCGTCTTTTCTAAACCCTCAGATGCCTCCGAGACGCGACCCCGAGTTTGTTTTCCCGCCAGCGATCACTCAGCAGTAGAATATTTTGATTCAGACATTGGTACAGAACCAAGGCAACAACAACAATAACCCACCACCACCACCTGCGGATCACTTGACTCGTTTCCTTAGGCTGAATCCGCCGGTGTATTCCAGTAGCACCGAGCCGATTGTAGCAGATGATTGGCTCCGCAAGATAGGAAGGGAGTTGACCACTGCAGGATGTACAGATGGAGAGAAGGTGAAGTTTGCTGCACACCAGCTTGACGGACCCGCTGCAGCCTGGTGGGAGAATTTCACAGCCACTTACCTCAGAGACACCGCCACATGGGATCGGTTTGAAGAAGCTTTCCGCCTTGCCCATGTTTCAGCAGGAGCTATGGCCATGAAGAAGCGTGAGTTTCGCAACTTACGCCAAGGAGGAAGGACTGTTGACCAAGATGTGGATGATTTTAGTAAGTTAGCACGTTCCCGGATGACGTTACTACTGCTTGCAGCTAAGCGGAGAAGTTTCGAAGGACCGAATGATGAGTTAAGCATGCAGTTGATGGTAGCAAGGTTCAATAACTACCAGAGTTGGTAGACCGCGCCCTCATGATTGAAGGAAAGCAGCAGCAGATTGATAATCGTAAGAGGAAGTATGCACAGGGAAGTATAACTCGAGCCCAATGAAGCCCGTTATACCCCTAAACAGGAGTTCAGTTTCAGATACCCATGGAGGAGGAAGTTTGCACAACCATAATGGCCACAAGAATGGTAATGGGAATGGAGGAAGCAACGGCCGAACCGGACCACACCATCAACCCCAGCCAAGAAAGACTGAGCCATGTCACCGTTACAAGTGTTCCAAGACCGGACATTATGCAAGTGATTGTCCCAAGGCCAAGGTGGAAATGGAAGCTCTGGAAAGAAGCCAAACCCTTTCAACAGGGGACAGGTGAACCACATTGATGTGGAGGAGGTTGAAGATCAGCCCGATGCAGTAATCGGTAAGTTTTTGGTTAAGTCATTTACTGCACTTGTTCTTTCGATACTGGTGCATTGCATTCATACATATCAAGGGGATTTGTAGAAAAGTATAGCCTGCCCACTAAGCTTCTTATGACACCTATGCTAGTAAGCTCACCAGGAGCAGCGTACACGGCCAGACAAGGATGTTTTCAAGTGCCATTGAGTATAGGAAGGCATGTGTTTCCGACAGATTTGATCATTCTGGAATCCCAAGGATTGGATGTGATTCTAGGTATGGATTGGTTGTCGATGTATGGAGGAAACATCGATTGCGCAAGTAAGACGATTTTGCTCACGACACCAGAAGGAAGAAGGATCAAGTATGTGTCACGACATGGACCAAATAGGAATCAAGTACATTCCTTATCAGGAGTTGTGCAGGAAGAGGTGCCAGTGGTGAAGAATTATCCTGATGTATTTCCTGAGGAATTGCCAGGAATGCCACCGGATAGAGACATTGAGTTTTGATTGAGCTTTTGCGAGAACAGGCCCAATATCGAGCGACCATACAGGGTGCCCGCACGGATTTGGCGGAAATCAAGCAGATTAAGGAGCTATTGGATAAAGGGTATATCGCCCAAGTTCTTCGCCTTTGGGGATCACCGTGCTTTTAGTGGAGAAGAAGGATGGATCGTTAAGAATGGTTGTTGATTATCGTGGATTGAATGCAGTAACAATCAAGAACAAGTACCCACTACCAATGATCAATGATCTGTTTGATCGCTTGCAAGGAGCTAAAGTGTTCTCCAAGATCGATTTGCGATCGTGGTACCATCGATTGAAGATTCGAGAGCGGGACATACCTAAGACAGCGTTCACCACAAGATATGGATCAGATGAGTATACCGTTATGTCATTTGACCGACTAACGACTGCCTATTTCATGAACCCGATGAACAAAGTGTTTATGGAGTTTTTGGATAAGTTCGCGTGGTGTTCATTGATGATATTTTGGTTTACTCAAGAATGAAGAGGAACATAAGGAACATTTGCGATTGGTTTTGGAGAAACTAAGGAACATCGCTTATATGCCAAGTTCAAGAAATGTGAGTTTTGGCTAAAGGAAGTTGGATTTCTTGGACATGTTATATCCGGAGAAGGTATAGCAGTGGACCCCACAAAGGTTGAGACCGTAACCAAATGGGAAGCACCAACGACAGTTGGAGAGATCCAGAGTTTTCTTGGACTCGCAGGATACTACCGTAGATTCATTGAGAATTTCTCAAGGATTGCAAAGCCTACGACGGAGTTACTGAAAAAGGATACCAAGTTCATATGGACTGAGGATTGTGAGACAAGTTTTCAGGAGTTCAAGAAAAGATTGGTTACCTCACCAGTGTTAATTTTGCCAGATCAAACCAAGGATTATGAGGTGTATTGCGACGCTTCACGTCGAGGACTTGGAGCAGTGCTTATGCAGGAAGGAAGAGTTGTTTCGTATGCTTCACGACAACTGAAACCTCATGAATTAAATTATGCCACACATGATTTGGAGTTAGCAGCCGTAGTGCATGCATTGAAGACATGGAGACATTTCCTCATTGGAAATCATTGTGAGGTGTACACGGATCACAAGAGTTTGAAGTACATTTTCACGCAGAAGGAGTTAAACCTTAGACAAAGGAGATGGTTGGAACTCATCAAGGATTATGATATGAGATTGCATTACCATCCGGGAAAGGCTAATGTAGTAGCTGACGCATTGAGCCGCAAGAGTCATGTCAATACGCTATTGACTGGAGAAATACCTAAGGAGTTAGCAGAAGATCTTCGTGAGCTATGTTTGGAAATAGTTCTGAGAGGCTATGTAGCAGCATTGGAGATTCAGTCTACCTTGATGGATAAAATCAGGGAAGCTCAGAAAAATGATAAGGAGATTGCAGAGATAAAGGAGAAAATGAGCGAAGGAAAAGCAAAGGGATTTCGTGAGGATGAGCACGATACCCTATGGTTTGAGGACCGTGTATATGTGCCAAATGACCCGGAGATCAGGAAGTTAATTCTGCAAGAGGTACATGATTCACCCTATTCGATTCACCCAGGAAATACCAAGATGTATTTGGATTTGAAGGAAACGTTCTGGTGGACCAGAATGAAGAAAGATATTGCGGAGTATGTAGCAGTTTGTGATGTATGTCGAGAGTGAAGGCGTAACATCGAAGCGGCAGGATTGTTGCAACCATTGCCGATACCGAATGGAAGTGGGATAAACTAGGCATGGATTTCATCACGGGTTTGCCAAAGACTCGCTCAAAGCTACGACTCGATTTGGGTTATAGTCGACCGCTTGACGAAGGTAGCTCATTTCATTCCAAATAAGACTACCTATAGCAATGCTAAGTTGGCAAAGATATACATGACCAGAATTGTGTGTTTGCACGGAGTTTCGAGGAGTATCGATCGATAGAGGAACCCAGTTTACCTCAAAGTTTTGGAATTAGTTGCATGAAACTTTGGGAACCGAGCTAGAATTCAAGATGCTTTTCACCCACGCATGGATGGACAGACTGAGAGAGTCAATCAGATTTTGGAGGATATGCTAAGAGCTTGTGCACTAGATTATAGATCTAGTTGGGACGATAACTTGCCATATGCGGAGTTTTCTTATAACAACAGTTACCAAACCAGCTTGAAGATGGCACCTTTCGAAGCTTTATACGGAAGGAGGTGCAGGACACCGTTGTCATGGGACGAAGTTGGAGACCGTCAATTGTTTGGACCAGATTTGATTAAGGAGTCTGAACAGAAAGTTAAGCTGATTCACGACAGGCTCAAGGTAGCCCAATCCAGACAGAAGAGCTATGCGGATTCAAAACGCAAGGCGATAGAATATGAAGTTGGAGACAGAGTTTATCTTAGAGTATCCCCACTTCGAGGAGTGAAACGTTTTGGAGTTAAAGGAAAGTTAGCACCACTTTTCGTTGGACCGTATAAGATCTTGCAACGCATGGGAGAAGTCGCTTATAAGTTGGAATTACCAGAAGGACTGTCAGGAGTTCATGACGTATTCCATGTTTCCCAGCTGAAGAAATGTCACGCCGAGATGGCAGAGGTACCGTTAAGAGATACAGTGCCACTTGAAGCAATTCAGTTAAAGGATGATTTAACATATGAGGAGAAACCAGTCAGGATTCTCGAATATGCTAGCAGAGTTACTCGCAGCAAGGTTATCAAGTTTTGCAAGGTTCAGTGGAGCCACCACACTGAGGATGAAGCCACCTGGGAGAGAGAAGAAGATTTGCTCAAGGACCACCCTCACCTATTTTCTAGCCAACCCGAATCTCGAGGGCGAGATTCATCTTAAGGGGGGTAGGTTTGTAACATCCCAAATTTTCAATTTGGAATATTATACATTAGATCATCATGCATATCATATTTTCTTGCATTTTGTTGATCCTAGAAATTTCACGCAACTCAAGGACCCACGGAGAGAGTTGGAGGTTTCGAAATTTTCATATTTGAGTTCTTTCAAATTTTGAAAAGAGGATCATTTGGATTTATTTATTTTATCTTCAATATATTTTTCCAATATCAAAAATAAGAGAGGGAATAATATGACTTTCCCAAAATTTAGGAAAAATGAGGATTTAATAAATAAATCAAATTTTGGATTTTCTTGGAGTTTATTTGCCTTAGGGAAAAATGCGTGTTTTCAAAAATTGCATTTTAGGCCCCGAGTAAAAGTTCATTTTGTTCGACTCATTTTTAGGAGTCGGGGAAAATTTACTTTAATAATTTTGGAGTTCGTTTAGATATTTTTCTATTCGTTTTTCTGCGCGCGAAACCGATTTAAAAAAAATATGTAACGCCTTGGGCCAAAGGCCCAAGCCACCAAGCCAGCCGGCGGCCAGGCCAGAGGCTACCATCGCCATGCTACGCCGCCGAGGCGCCGCCGCCGCCTAGGAGTCCTAGTAGGACTCCGTTTCCGGGTTTTTTCTAGATCTTTTCCCTCTTTTGTTTCCTATTCCTAGTCTAATCCTTGTCCCTACTTCAAGCAAAACCCTTCCCCTCCCCAATATAAATACCCAAGCACCCCCCCTCTAAACATCAAACCAAAACCCTCCTCTCCATGCAGCAGAAGCAGCAGCACCACCACCACCACCACGCGCCCGCCGCCGCCACCCCGCCCACCCACGCCGCGCCGCCAAGTGCCGCCGCCGCCGGAGCCCCTCGCCTCTTCGAGGTACTAGCCCCGCGCCGCGTCACCTTTTTCCTCTCGGTTCGGTTTTTCGTAAACCGTTCCGGTTTTTCTTTCCGGTTTTCCGTTCCGGTTTCTAGATCGGTTTTTCGTTTTGGTTTTCTTTCCGAAACCCTAGATCAGTTTTTCTCGCCGGTTTTCTTTCCGTTTTGTTGTTAGCGAGCGTTCGCCGGACCGTTCGTCTTAACGAACATGATCACCAGTTTGCCTCGGTTAACGAAGGTCCGTTCGTTTAACCATTTGTCGTTTTCTTTCTCGTCGGATTTATTCCGCGATTGTTCCGATCGCGATTTCAGATCCGATCTTCTTTCTAGTTTATCTTCTTGCTCGTTTATCGGAATCAGGTGATTCAAGCGCCTGGAGTTTCGTCTCGAAACCGCCGTTCCGACTAACCAACTTAAACTAAGTTTTGCTACTGTAAAATTTGACCTAGTTTTCAACTTGCTAGAACCGAGTTGTTTTCTCTCGCCGTTTGACTTTCGTTGCTTTATTTGATTCGATACTTTTTTGCAACCAGGGTTCTTAAGTTGAACTTTCTGGTTAGATCTTTTATTCGAGATTTACCTGTGCATTAGATGAGTACTTATTGTATGCTTGTTGTTTCTGCGATAGATCACCCGGAGTGCGCCGCTTGTTACTTCGAATCTCTAGGTTTTGCGGATCATCAGCAAGGCAAGTAACACTTGATCATACCCTTCTACTACCCAGTTTTATTGCATTAGATCAATCCTCAAACATTGCATGATTAGGATCTAATCAAATTGTGGGATGGGAAGTAGATGATGTAGTACCTATTACCTGTTTTACTTATGAAACCTTTGGGAGTTACTTCTACGTTTGCTTATTATGCCATGCTATGCTAGTAGACGTGGATTGGGTGAGTGATTATCCATGATAGATGTGAGTTTGTTAAATTAATGGTTTATCTAAGGTGGCAACTTAAATACACATCTGGGTGGATTGAGGCACTTGGGGTTACCAGGACTTGCCTGTTTTTTTGGAAATCCCGGGGGTACCGTGTGATTTTCCTATGGACCGCCACCCAAGCTCAAAGGGATCATAAGATAATTCATACTAGTAACTTACGTGTGCAGCCACAACCCATAATGGGCTCTGGCATAGTTGACTAAGTCGTGCGAACTCTTATAGTGGTGGACTAGCAGATGTAGGGGATGTAGGTGTACGGGTCCACCCATCGTAAGGTGCTAGCGCTTCTGAAAGACTATGTCTCGGTCATCCGTTTCTCAAACACCATGTAGTGCGGGAAACCAAACGGAGGCGATCGAGTCTTGTGGGGAAAAGTGCGCAAACCTCAGCAGAGTGTACAAACTAATCATGATTAGCCGTGTCCCCGGTTATGGACATCTTGAGTATCTAGTACTTGAATATCATTTGTATCTCAACATGTTACTCTAATTAAATGTTGATGGGTTTGTTAATGAGTACTTTTTAATTGGGATTGAGGATGCTGTCAACCATTCTCAATGTTTAACAACCACCATGATAGTTAAACAAATTTATTCCTTTGTAGTAGGGTAAACTGGCTTTATGCAAAAACTGTAACCATAGAGCTTACCACCAGCCATATATGCATGTAGTATAGGCTTATTGTTCATCATTCTCTATGTGTTACATTGCCAGCATATTCCATGTGCTGACCCGTTTTCGGGCTGCAACTTTCATGTTGCGCACTTTTGAATACGAGTAAGGTGCTTTTAGGTCGTGATTCTATACTCAGTGATGCCGTTGGAGTTGATGGACTCACTTATCTTCCAAGTCTTCTGCTGTTATCGTTATTAGATGGCCTTAAGCCATGATTATTGTAATAAGTCCTCTTTGGACAAACGATGTAATAAGTGTGTGATTGCTACTCTGTTATAAATCCTTCAAAGTACTGTGTGGTGTCAGCATTACTGATCCAGGGATGACACCTGAGCACAGAGACTTGACCATCTGAGGTCGGGTCGCTACAGAGGAGGAAGAGTAACAGGGACGACGTTGCGTCTATCATAGATTAGTCGATAATGGCGGAATTGTTCATTCCTCTCAAGAAATTGATGATTGAACATAGCTTCTTTATCCAAATAAACAGGAGGTAAAATCATATCCCCCTCTCGTGGGGCTATATTAAGATAATTAGCCACACCGGTTGCATAAATTCCTCCAAATAAATCTCCCTTTCTACTATTATTCTGCAACCTACGTGCAGCTATTGCCCCCAAGTTATAACCCTTATAACCTGAAACAGCACTCTTGAGAACACACAGATCAGGAACACACATGTAACAAGCTTCGTCTTTACCGTTAATGCATCTGCCAATAAAGAGAGCAAAATAATGTATAGCAGGAAAATGAATGCTCCCTATGGTAGCTTGCGCTATGTCCCTAGATTCTCCCACAGTAATACTAGCAAGAAAATCTCTAAATTCATATTTGTGAGGATCATTAATATTACCCCACTGTGGGAGTTTGCAAGCAGTTGTGAAATCCTCTAAATCCATGGTATAAGATGTATCATAAATATCAAACATGACACTAGGAGAATTACGCGTACAGTTATATTGGAACCTCCGCAGAAAGAATCAGTCAATTGATAGTACTGAGGACACTTATCTTGTAAGAAGTCCTCCAGCTCGGCATTACGCACATACGAGTCAAATTCCTCCTTGAAGCCTGCTTCGACCATAAAATCATCGGATGGCCACTCACAAGCCCGTACATTTGCGTCCCTCGGCAATTCAACATCTTGCTCACGTATAGCAATCCTTGGCCCTTTCTTTGTCAAGGAACCACCTTGGTACATTCTTCTAAGCATAATTCTTTTTCTGAAATTTTAGTAACTTCAAAATAAAAGTGAATAAAACTAAACAAGATTGATAGCAACTACTCCTACAAGTGCCTAGAGCCTATATCATGCATTGAAATCGCTTGGGAAACATGCAAGCTCAAGAACAAGGTCACCTATGCAGCAAAAATTTGCAATGAATAAAGCACTAGAACAAAAACTAATTGGACCAATGGAGGAGTCACATACCAAGCAACAATCTCCCAAAGCAGTTTTGTGAATGGAGCTTTGAGCAAGGAGATCAAAAATCGCAGCAAAACGAGCTAGAACTCGTGCTTGAGCTGGATGGGGATTTTTTGGGTAGAAGATGAAGTGTGTGGGTGCTGGCATAAGTGGAGGGGGGCCACCAGGGACCCATGAGACAGGGGGGCGCGCCCTATAGGGGGGGCGCCCTCCACTCTCGTGGATTGGTGCTTGCCCCTCCTGCAGTGTTTTCAGTGCCTAAAATCCTCAAATATTCTAGAAAAATCATACTAAATTTGCAGGGCATTTGGAGCACTTTTATTTTCGGACTATTTTTTAATGCACGGATAATTCAGAAAACGGACGGATAATACTATTTTTGCTTTATTTATTCAAAAAACAGAAAGTAAAAAGAGGGTACAGAAGGTTGTGCCTTCTAGTTTCATCCATCTCGTGATCATCAAAATGAATCCACTAACAAGGTTGATCAAGTCTTGTTAACAAACTCATTTCGAATAACACGGAACCGAAGAAATTTCGAATAACACTAAGTTACCTCAACAGGGATATGAAAATCCCCAACAATAAGAATATCATACTTTTTCTTGACAGTAGGGAGAGGAAATTCAAAACCTCCAATAATAATAGGTGGAACTTTTCCAATAGAATTGATGCTATGAACTTGAGATTGTTTCCTCTCAAAGTGTACCGTATGCTCATTACCATTAACATGAAAAGTGGCATTGCCTTTGTTGCAATCAATAACAGCCCCTACAGTATTAAGAAAAGGTCTACCAAGGATAATAGACATACTATCATCCTCGGGAATATCAAGAATAACAAAGTCCGTTAAGATAGTGACATTTGCAACCACAACAGGCACATCCTCACAAATACCGGCAGTATAGCAGTTGATTTATCACCCATTTGCAAAGATATTTCAGTAGGTGTCAACTTATTCAATTCAAGTCTACGATATAAAGAGAGAGGCATAACACTAACACCGGCTCCAAGATCACATAAAGCAGTTCTAACATAATTTCTTTTAATAGAGCATGGTATAGTTGGTACACCCGGATCTCCAAGTTTCTTTGGTATTCCACCCTTAAAAGTGTAATTAGCAAGCATGGTGGAAATTTCAGTTTCCAGTATCTTTCTTTTATTTGTAATGATATCCTTCATATACTTAGCATAAGGATTTACTTTCAGCATATCAGTTAAGCGCATACGTAAGAAAATAGGTCTAATCATTTCAGCAAAGCGCTCAAAATCCTCATCATCCTTCGACTTGGATGGTTTAGGAGGAAAGGACATGGGTTTCTGAACCCATGGTTCTCTTTCTTTACCGTGCTTCCTAGCAACGAAATCTCTCTTATCATAACGTTGATTTTTTGATTGTGGGTTATCAAGATCAACAGCAGGTTCAATCTCTACATCATTGTTTTTGCTAGGTTGAGCATCAACACGAACATTATCATTAACATTATCACTAGGTTCATGTTCATCACCTGATTGAGTTTCAGCATCAGAAAAAGAAATATCATTGGGATTCTTAGGTGTGTCTACAGTAGGTTCACTAGAAGCATGCAAAGTACTATCGTTTTTATTCTTATTCTTTTTAGAAGAACTAGGTGCCTCTAAATTATTTCTCTGAGAATCTTGCTTGATTCTCTTAGGGTGGCCTTCAGAATACAAAGGTTCCTGAGTCATTCTACCAGTTCTGGTAGCCACTCTAACAGCAAAGTCATTTTTATTATTCAATTCATCAAGCAAATCATTTTGAGCTATGAGTACTTGCTCAGCTTGAGTAGCAACCATAGACGCATATTTGCTAAAGAGGTGAAGTTCATCTTTAACTCTAGCGAGATTATCACTTACACGTCCTATCTCGAAAGCATTATTCTTTAACTCTCTACCAACATAAGCATTAAAACTTTCTTGTCTAGCCATAAAGTCATCAAATTCATCTAAGCATGGGCTATGGAATTTAGTAGAGGGAATTTCAACTTTATCATATCTATAGAGAGAATTTACCTTTACTACCTGTGTCGGGTTATCAAGACAATATGGTTCTTCAATAGGCGGTATATTAAGACCATGTATTTCTTCAATAGGAGGTAAATTCTTAACATCTTCATCTTTAATACCTTTTTCTTTCATTGATTTCTTTGCCTCTTGCATATCTTCAGGACTGAGAAATAAAACACCTCTCTTCTTCGGAGTGGGTTTAGGAATAGGCTCAGGAGTTGGCTCAATTACTTCAGGAATTGGCTCAGGAAGAGTCCAATTATTTTCATTAGTCAACATATTATTCAATAATATTTCAGCTTTGTCAACTGTTCTTTCCCTGAAAACACAACCAGCACAACTATCCAAGTAGTCCTTGGAAGCATCAGTTAGTCCATTATAAAAGATATCAAGTATTTCATTTTTCTTGAGAGGATGATCAAGCAAAGCATTAAGTAACCGGAGAAGCCACCCCCAAGCTTGTGGGAGACTCTCTTCTTTGATTTGCACAAAATTATATATTTCCCGCAAGGTAGCTTGTTTCTTATGAGCAGGGAAATATTTAGCAGAGAAGTAATAAATCATATCCTGGGGGCTACGCACACAACCAGGAGCAAGAGAATTATACCAAGTCTTAGCATCACCCTTTAATGAGAACGGAAATATCTTAAGGATATAATAATAGTGAGACTTCTCATCATTGGTAAACAGGGTAGCTATGTCATTCAACTTGGTAAGATGTGCCACAACAGTTTCAGATTCAAGGCCATAAAAAGGATCAGATTCAACTAAAGTAATAATTTTAGGATCAACCGAGAATTCATAATCCTTATCAGTAACACAAATAGGTGAAGTAGCAAAAGCAGGGTCAGGTTTCATTCTAGCATTGAGAGACTGCTGCTTCCATTTAGCTAATAATTTCTTAAGATCATATCTATCATTGCAAGCAAAGATTTCCCTAACAGCTTCTTCATTCATAACATAACCCTTAGGAACAACAGGCAATACATAATCATTGGGAGAACCTTCATCATCACTATCATCAATAAATAGGTTCTTCAGTAATTTCATTCCCCCTAACTCTAGCAAGTTGTTCATCAAGAAACTCACCTAATGGCAAAGTAGTATCAAGCACAGAAGTAGTTTCATCATGCATAGCAGAAGTGGCATCATCAATAACATGCGACATATCAGAATTCATAGCAGTAGCAGGTTTAGGTGTCGCAAGCTTACTAATAATGGAAGGAGAATCTAGTGCAGAGCTAGATGGCAGTTCCTTACCTCCCCTCGTGGTTGAGGGCAAAATCTTGGTTTTAGCATCTTTCAAGTTATTCATAGTGATCAACAGATATAAATCCCAGGTGACTCAGAGAACAGAGCTATGTTCCCCGGCAACGGCGCCAGAAATTAGTCTCGATAACCCACAAGTATAGGGGATCGCAACAACTTTCGAGGGTAAAGTATTCAACCCAAATTTATTGATTTGACACAAGGGGAGCCAAAGAATATTCTTGAGTATTAGCAGTTGAGTTGTCAATTCAACCACACCTAGATAACTTAGTATCTGCAGCAAAGTATTTACTAGCAAAAGTGGTATGATAATAATGGTAATGGTAGCAAAAGTAAAGATAAATGTTTTTGGGTTTTTGTAGTAGTTGTAACAATAGTAACGGAAAAGTAAATAAGCGAAGAACAATATATGAAAAGCTTGTAGGCAATGGATCAGTGATGGATAATTATGCCGGATGCGATTACTCATGTAATAGCTATAACATAGGGTGACACAGAACTAGCTCCAGTTCATCAATGTAATGTAGGCATGTATTCCATAAATAGTCATACGTGCTTATGGAGAAGAACTTGCATGACATCTTTTGTCCTACCCTCCCCTGGTAGCGGGGTCCTAGCGGAAACTAAGGGATATTAACAATAGCAACGGAAAAGTAAATAAGCGAAGAACAATATATGAAAAGCTCGTAGGCAATGGATCAGTGATGGATAATTATGCCGGATGCGATTCCTCATGTAATAGCTATAACATAGGGTGACACAGAACTAGCTCCAGTTCATCAATGTAATATAGGCATGTATTCCATAAATAGTTACATGAACTCCTCAAACTACGGTCATCACCAAGAAGTATCCCGATTATTGTCACTTCGGGGTTTTCAGATCATAACACATAATAGGTGAGTATAGACTTGCAAGATAGGATCAAGAACACACATATATTCATGAAAACATAATAGGTTCAGATCTGAAATCATGGCACTCGGGCCCTAGTGACAAGCATTAAGCATAGAAAAGTCATAGCAACATCAATCTCAGAACATAGTGGATATTAGGGATCAAACCCTAACAAATCTAACTTGATTACATGGTATCTCTCATCCAACCCATCACCGTCCAGCAAGCCTACGATGGAATTACTCACGCACGGTGGTGAGCATCATGAAATTGGTGATGGAGGATGGTTGATGATGACGACAGCGACGAATCCCCCTCTCCGGAGCCCCGAACGGACTCCAAATCAGCCCTCCTGAGAGAGATTAGGGCTTGGCGGCGGCTCCATGTCGTAAAACGCATGAAACTTTTTCTCTGATTTTTTTCTCTCTGAACATGAATATATGGAGTTGGAGTTGAGGTCGGTGGAGGTCCAGGGGGCCCACGAGATAGGGGGCGCCCCCCTGTCTCGTGGACAGGCCCTGGGCCCCCTGGTGTATTTCTTTCGCCCAGAAATTCTTATTAATTCCAAAAAGTGCCTCCGTGGATTTTCAGGACATTCCGAGAACTTTTCTTTTCTACACATAAAACAACATCATGGCAGTTCTGCTGAAAACAGCGTCAGTCCTGGGTTAGTTTCATTCAAATCATGCAAGTTAGAGTCCAAAACAAGGGCAAAAGTGTTTGGAAAAGTAGATACGTTGGAGACGTATCACCAACCCCTATAGTATGACAAGGCCAACACATTAGATATTTGAAGAAAAGTGGAAGAAAATGGTACAAAAAGAGTAAATGCACTTACCTCTCCCCATCAGGGAAAATCAACCACCTATGCTCGTGGGTCGACGGCACAGGCGGGAGCCATGTAAAACAGCGCTCATAGATGGTGCCCCCCTCAACCACCTCCCTCCCGCTATGAGACGGTTCACCGCCACCATCAGCATGGCCAGTCGGCCCCTCAGGCGGACCCGTCCAGGTACCCCATCCGGACGTCTCCTGGGACGGAGTCTCATGGGTCGAAGGCCCGTCGACCCAAGGCTCATGGACCGGAGTCCGCATAGCCTCCTCCTCAGACGTGCCCACCCTAGCAGTCATGTGCTCAGGTGAATCAGCTAGGGGTGGCGGCGAGGAAGGCGTAGGAGCCTGCATAGCTCTCCCACGACCACGTCCTCGGGACCTCCTCTCTTATTCCCTTCCCGACCTCCTCCCCTGGTGAGCAACAACGCCGATGAAGGAGCCCCCAACGATGTATTCATATTGTCGACCAACGCTCTCCGAAGAGTCTGGGGTGGAATGGAAGTACCCCTCCCACCACGTGTCGACGAAGGAGCCTCGGAGCGCTCCTTACCCACGCCCACCATCTTTCAACACCTGCCACGAGATAGAGTAAACGAAATTAGAACAACATATTTTTTTAATAATGACATGAATAATAATATGCATATAATTAACTAGTACTAGTGTATCTTAAGCTACGACACCAGCCGGTCAGCACTCGGACTAGAGGGTCCTCGACCATCGACCCCTCGACCCCTCGGCGAAACTCGCAACCTAGGCGATGAGGATTAAAATCCAAGTTTTCAAACTTCAAACAACCAAACTGACAAAAAAATCAGGGTGTAGAAAGATAAATGAAAGACGAAATAGTACATAGTGAGAGGTTGTGCAACTAGGATGATTTTCTGTACCAGCTTTTTAAATGAATTGGAGAGGA
Source organism: Aegilops speltoides (assembly GCA_021437245.1). Lineage (NCBI taxonomy): Eukaryota > Viridiplantae > Streptophyta > Magnoliopsida > Poales > Poaceae > Aegilops > Aegilops speltoides. The sequence goes on along the minus strand of CM038145.1, from coordinate 93,086,170 downwards.
TGATGGCAAAGAACTCAAAAGACACCAATGGCTTTCGAGTTCTTCACCATCATCCTCTCAAATTTGTTTAAAAAACTATTACAAAATATCATCCTAGTTGCACAACCTCTCACTACGAATTGTTTCGTCTTTGGTTTCTCTTTCTACTCTTTGATTTTTTGTCATGAGTCAGTTTGGGTGTTTCAAGTTTCAACACTTGGTTGTTGTCGTAGCTTAAGATGCGGACGTGCCCGAGCTGAAGGTCATCAGCGCGGGCGAACTACTTCCATCTGTTCTTCGCGAATGGATGGAAGTAGTTCACCCACGCTCATGACATTCAGCTTGGGGGTGTCCTCATCTTAAGCTACGACACCAGTCGGTCAGCACTCTTACCGGAAGATCCTCACGCCTCGACCCCTCGACCCTCGACCCCTCTCCCCTCGACCACTCGAACCATCGGTGACCTCGACCCCTCGGCGACCCTCGACCCCTGACCCCTTGGCGACCCTCGACCCTTGACCCCTCGGCGACCCTTGATACGTCTCCAACGTATCTATAATTTATGAAGCATTCATGCTATTATATTATCTGTTTTGGATGTTTATTGGCTTTATTATACAATTTTATATTGTTTTTGGGACTAACCTATTAACTGGAGGCCCAGCCCAAATTGTTGTTCTCTTGCCTATTTCATTGTCTCGAAGAAAAGGAATATCAAACGGAGTCCAAACGGAATGAAACCTTCGGGAGAGTTATTTTTGGAACGGAAGCATCCAGGAGACTTGGAGTGCACGTAAGGGAATCAACGAGGAAGCCACGAGGCAGGGAGGCGCGCCCTACCCACTGGGGGTGCCCCCCACCCTCGTGAGCCCCTCGTGGCTCCCTTAACCAACTTCTTTCGCCTATATATCTCCATATACCCTAAAAACATCGAGGAGCATAATAGATCGGGAGTTCCGCCGCCGCAAGCCTCTGTAGCCACCAAAAACCTCTCGGGAGCCTGTTTGGCACCACAGGGAGGGGGATCCTCACCGTGGCCATCTTCATCATCCTGGCGCTCTCCATGACGAGGAGGGAGTACTTCACCCTCGGGGCTGAGGGTATGTACCAGTAGCTATGTGTTTGATCTCTCTCTCTCTCTCTCTCTCTCGTGTTCTTCAGGTGGTGCGATCTTGATGTATCATGAGCTTTGCTATTATAGTTGGATCTTATGATATTTCTCCCCCTCTACTCTCTTGTAATTGATTGAGTTTTCCCTTTGAAGTTATCTTATCGGATTGAGTCTTTAAGGATTTGAGAACACTTGATGTATGTCTTGTCGTGCTTATCTGTGGTGACAATGGGATATTCACGTGATCTACTTGATGTAGGTTTTGGTGATCAACTTGCGAGTTCAATGAACTTATGCATAGGGGTTGGCACACGTTTTCGTCTTGACTCTCCGGTAGAATTGGGGCACTCTTTGAAGTACTTTGTGTTGGTTGAATAGATGAATCTGAGATTGTGTGATGCATATCGTATAATCATGCCCACGGATACTTGAGGTGACATTGGTGTATCTAGGTGACATTAGGGTTTTGGTTGATTTGTGTCTTAAGGTGTCATTCTAGTACGAACTCTATGATAGATCGAATGGAACGAATAGCTTTGTGTTATTTTACTATGGACTCTTGAATAGATCAATCAGAAAGGATAACTTTGAGGTGGTTTCGTACCCTACAGTAATCTCTTCGTTTGTTCTCTGCGATTAGTGACTTTGGAGCGACTCTTTGTTGCATGTTGAGGGATAGTTATATGATCCAAGTATGTTATTATTGTTGAGAGAACTTGCACTAGTGAAAGTATGAACCCTAGGCCTTGTTTCCTAGCATTGCAATATCGTTTGCGCTCACTTTTATCATTAGTTACCTTGCTGTTTTTATAATTTCATATTACAAAAACCTATATCTACCATCCATATTGCACTTATATCACCATCTCTCCGCCGAACTAGTGCACCTGTACAATTTACCATTGTATTGGGTGTGTTGGGGACACAAGAGACTCTTTGTTATTTGGTTGCAGGGTTGTTTGAGAGAGACCATCTTCATCCTACACCTCCCACGGATTGATAAACCTTAGGTCATCCACTTGAGAGAAATTTGCTACTGTCCTACAAACCTCTGCACTTGGAGGCCCAACAACGTCTACAAGGAGAAGGTTGCGTAGTAGACATCAAGCTCTTTTCAAGCGCCTTTGCCGGGGAGGTGAGTGCTTGAAGGTATATCTTTAGATCTTGCAATCGAATCTTTTTGTTTCTTGTTTTATCACTAGTTTAGTTTATAAAAGAAAATTTCAAAAAAAATGGAATTGAGTTTGTCTCATACGCTTCATCTTTTTAATATCTTTGGTAAGTATGATGAAAAGGAAAATTGTGCTCAAGTGCTAGAAGAAGAAGTCTATAAAATGTTTGGCACTAAATCTTTGAATGATGAGCATGATTGCAATGTTGTTAGTATGAAATCTTTGAATATCCATAGTACTAATGATGATTGCACTAGTTATGATGAAAATGTCTCCTATAAGCATGTCAATTTTTGTGGAGTGCATTGGGTTTGCAAGTACACACCAAATAGGGAAGATAAATATTGCAAGAGGCATAAACATTTAGAAACTAAATGGTTGCAAGAAAGGCTTGATGTTAGTGCTAAAAATTTAAAATATCTTTACCGAACATGTGAACTTTGCAATGAACATGGTCATTAAATCTCCGATGCAAATTGTTTCATGATCGAATCGTGTCCAAAAATTGTGATGACTTGATTTCCCTTGCACATCATAATGAACTTAGTTTACTTTTGGGTTATGAAGAATTGAAACGTGCAACTAAGCATATTCCAGAATTTAACCTTGAGAATTTTCTTGATATTGATCTTGAGGAAATTTATATGTATTGTGCGGTGAATTGCATTGAAAATCCTTATATTGCCAATCACATAAAGAAAAGAAAGCAAATAGAAGATGAAGAGAATACTAATGAAAGGGAAGAAACTTCCCAATATCCTCCTATTATTTCTTACGATGAATCAGGTAAGGAGGAGGAGCTTTATATTCAACCAATCTCATTAATAAGGAGCTCAAAGAAGGAGGTTAAACTCACACATGATGTGAAGAAGAAAAAGAAACGATGGAGAAGCAAAGGTAAAAAGGTATCCCTCCCAAATGATTTTGCTCCTACTACTCATTGTGATGATGATAATTGCTATACTATTGGTGCTATCCATACTATTAATGATGAGAGTGATTATGCTTATGATATGAAAAGGCCCAAGCTTGGGGATGGTATGTTTGATGAGAATGACGTGTTTGAGAATATATTTGCTGCAATTAATGTTTGTCCCAAGCTTGGGGATGCTATGTTTAATGAAGATGATATTTTTAGCCTCTCAAGTTTTGATATGCAAATTTTTTATGATGATAGCATGCCTCCTACTTATGATGGTTATATTGATGGAAGTGGGTTTGGAAGACTGTCAACTTTAGGAAGTAGTGATCCCACTATTTTGGAGGATGTTGAATCTTACTGTGATAATTATGAAAGTGGATTTGGAGAGGTCATCACTTTATTTAGTGATGAATCCACTATCTTGGAAGAGGTTCCAATCGATTATGATGAGAACAAAGTTGCTACTTATGATGATTATTGTGATCAAACTTGTGCTATAAAGAGTAGTGATGATTATATTTATAAAACTCGTCATGATTATGATTACCCTTTTGCTGAACATTACTATTTTAATATGGAAACAATTTATAGTATTCGAGTCTCTTATGACACTCCCACTATTCCGAATAAGAAGACTTTTGCTTATGTGGAGAGTAGTAAATTTTCTATGCAAGTAGATCTTGAAAAGAATGCTTTAGGTGCTGGTTATATTGTTGAATTCATTCATGATGCCACTGAAAATTATTATGATTGAGGAACATATGCTTGTAGGAATTGCAATAATACCAAGTTTCCTCTCTATGTGCTTAGAATCTTGAAGTTATGCTTGTTTTGCCTTCCTATGCTAGTTGATTATTGTTCTCATAAGTTGTTTGCTCACAAAATCCCTATGCATAGGAAGTGGATTATACTTAAATGTGCTAGTCATATGCTTCATGATGCTCCCATTATGTTTCAATTCTTATCTTTTATGTGAGCATCATTGTCATCATCATGCCTAGCTAGAAAGGCATTAAAGAAAAGTGCTTGTTGGGAGACAACCCAATATTTACCCTTACTTTTTTTGTGTGTCCACATGATTATTCTACTGTAGTAATCATGTTTTATAGCTTTTGATTCAATAAAGTGCCAAGTAAGACCATTAGGATAGCTTACGGTGATAGTTGTGTTGATCCTGCTGAAAATCAGAAACTTTTGCATCCATTAAATTAGTTTTGATAATGCACAGAAACGTGCTTTTGATCTTATTCTTTTTGCTCTGGATTGGTACGCAAATTGTTCAGGTTTTCCTAATTTGGTAGGATTTTTGGAGATACAAAAGTATTCGAATGATACAGATTACTACAGACTGTTCTGTTTTTGACAGATTCTGTTCTCTATGTGTTGTTTGCTTATTTTGATGAATCTATGAGTAGTATCGGAGGGTATGAATCATAGAAAAGTTGGAATACAGTAGGTTTAACACCAATATGAATTTAGAATGAGTTCACAACAGTACCTAAGTGGTGGTTTTATTTTCTTATACTAACGGAGCTTACAAGTTTTCTGTTGAGTTTTGTGTTGTGAAGTTTTCAAGTTTTGGGTAAAGATTCAATGGACTATGGAATAAGGAGTGGCAAGAGCCTAAGCTTGGGGATGCCCAAGGCACCCCAAGGTAATATTCAAGGACAACCAAGAGCCTAAGCTTGGGGATGCCCCGGATGGCATCCCCTCTTTCGTCTTCGTCCATCGGTAACTTTACTTGGAGCTATATTTTTATTCACCACATGATATGTGTTTTGCTTGAAGCGTCATTTTTTTAATTTTGTTTTGCTTGCTGTTTGAATAAAATACATTAGATCTGAAATTCTTAAATGAGATAGAGTCTTCACATAGCTACATAATTATTTAACTACTCATTGATCTTCACTTATATCTTTTTGGAGTAGTTTGTCATTTACTCGTGTGCTTCACTTATATCCTATGAGTAAATGGTTGAATGAGTTGAAAGCACTGTTCAAGAAATCTTCCGATTCACCGATTAATCTTCCGATTTATCATTAATCGGAGGGTGACCAATAAGATTATGCCTTATCTTTGCCGTTTATCTTTTGGACCGATTTATCGTTCTGACAAGCGATTTATCGGGAATCTACCGATAAATTAGACCTATTCATTACACTATGTTGGCAAAAACTATGTTTATTTATGTTTTGTGGACCTTGTTACGGAATATGTACTATTGCCCTATTTTGTTTGTCATTTTACGAGGATTCAAAGGCTAGAAATCAGGGTAACACTTATGTCAAATATTGTTTTAGTGTTGAATATAGCGTATTTTAGTGTTGGGAACCTGAGATTTGCAAAAAAATATCCGATTAATAGTCGACCGATAAAATCGATTAATCGGCTGATTTCCGATTAATTTCTAATCCCTAGCTGACCGAGACGATAATGATAAGCGATATCCTCAACATTGGTTGAAAGTCATAAATATGAAATTATATATGTTTAATTTGCTTATCACATGGGGAGTAATGACTTCACATCTAAGAAGTAGAGGTGGTAAATTTATTGAAGGGTAGCAAACATTGTATTGGTCACTTGAACAATTCATGAAAGAATATTGAAGGAAGAGAGATTTCACATATAAATATACTATCTTAGACATCTTCTATGATTGTGAGCCCCATTAATTATTTTCAAACCTGAGCAAATTAGTTGAAATTGGACAAGGAAGACAACGTAATGAGTTATGCTTGGGTATATTTGTATAGAAGTTATATTGTTATAGATCCTCGAACATGTGATGCTTGCTTTTTTAGAATCCTTTGCTAGCCAAAATATCTGTACTAAGCAGGAATACTGCTTGTGCATCCAAATTCCTTGAACCAAGTTTCTTCCATGAGTGTCCACGATACCTACCTATATGCGGTATTTACCTGCCGTTCCAAGTAAATTTGCATGTGCCAAACTCTAAACCTTCAAATAATAATATGTTTTGTATGCCCAAATCGCTCATGTAGCGAGTAGGGGCTGTCAGTATCTTCCATGCTAGGTGGGTTATTCTCACGATGAGTGGACTCCACTCATCATTCACAAGAAAAATGGCTGGTAACTGGGATGCCCAGTCTCATGATCAAAAGATCAAAATCAAACCAAAATAATTGCAAACAAAACTCCCCCAGGATTGATGTTAGTTGGAGGCACCCGTTGTTTCGGGCAAGCCATGGATAGATGATTGTTGGTGGTGGGGGAGTATAAACTTTACCATTCTATTTGGGAACCGCCTATAATGTATCCAGTATGGAAGAAACTGGGAACCCTTGGTTGTTATGTTGACAATGAAAGCATATCTCTCAAAATTATTTATCTCTATTTCAAAATCGAGCTCTGGCACCTCTGCAAATCCCTGCTTCCCTCTGCGAAGGGCTTATCTTTTACTTTTATGCAAGAGTCAGTAGTATTCCTTCTCATTCCAACCTACTCTTTAGTTGGCAAGAATCATGTGATGGGGAAAGATCTAAGCATATATGGCCATTCAAATATATCTGATCATGAATTATTATTGTTGACAATTATCTATATGATAAGTAAGTTGGGAGGCGAAACATTAAGCCCCTATCTTTCTCTGTGTTCGATCGATGCTATTTGTTCTAAAAATATGCTTTGAGTGGTAGCAATCATTGAAGACTATATGATAGTTGAGAATGTGGGATTTGCTAATTCAAAGCTCTGACATAGACCCTTCCTGAAAATAAGATGACTTGCAATTGTTTGATGACTGAGAATGAAGTTTGCTAGTTTGCTAGAAAGTTTATGGTCTATGCTTTAACATTTGAATAGCTTGTTACTTGATTATGAGAAGTTTTATGAGATGAGCTATTGTTATGTCATATAATCATGCTAGAAAAGGTGATTGAAATTATCATTGATCAAACCTATGCACCTGCTAGCATCCGCACTTCATAAATTCTTTCTTTTTATCATTTACCTACTCGAGGATGAGCAGGAATTAAGCTTGGGGACGCTGATACGTCTCCAACGTATCTATAATTTATGAAGAATTCATGCTATTATATTATCTATTTTGGATGTTTATGGGCTTTATTATACACTTTTATATTGTTTTTGGGACTAACCTATTAACCGGAGGCCAGCCCAAATTGTTGTTTTCTTGCCTATTTCAGTGTTTCGAAGAAAAGGAATATCAAACGGAGTCCAAACGGAATGAAACCTTCGGGAGAGTTTTTTTTGGAACGGAAGGAATCCAGGAGACTTGGAGTGCACGTAAGGGAAGCAACACGGAAGCCACGAGTAGGGAGGCGCGCCCTACCCCCCTGGGCGCACCCCCCACCCTCGTGGGACCCTCATGGCTCCCCTGACCGACTTCTTTCGCCTATATATCTCCATATACCATAAAAACATCGAGGAGCATAATAGATCGGGAGTTCCGCCGCCGCAAGCCTCTGTAGCCACCAAAAACCTCTCGGGAGCCTGTTCCGGCACCCTGCCGGAGGGGGGGTCCCTCACCGGTGGCCATCTTCATCATCCCGACGCTCTCCATGACGAGGAGGGAGTAGTTCACCCTCGGGGCTGAGGGTATGTACCAGTAGCTATGTGTTTGATCTCTCTCTCTCCCTCTCTCTCTCTCTCTCTCTCTCTCTCTCTCTCTCTCTCTTCTCTTCTCTCTCTCTCTCTTGTGTTCTTCAGGTGGTACGATCTTGATGTATCGCAAGCGCTATTATAGTTGGATCTTATGATATTTTCGTCTTGACTCTCCGGTAGAAACTTTGGGGCACTCTTTGAAGTACTTTGTGTTGGTTGAATAGATGAATCTGAGATTGTGTGATGCATATCGGATAATCATGCCCACGGATACTTGAGGTGACATTGGAGTATCTAGGTGACATTAGGGTTTTGGTTGATTTGTGTCTTAAGGTGTTATTCTAGTACGAACTCTATGATAGATCGAACGGAAAGAATAGCTTTGTGTTATTTTACTACGGACTCTTGAATAGATCGATCAAAAAGGATAACTTTGAGGTTGTTTCGTACCCTACAATAATCTCTTCGTTTGTTCTCCGCTATTAGTGACTTTGGAGTGACTCTTTCTTGCATGTTGAGGGATAGTTATATGATCCAAGTATGTTATTATTGTTGAGAGAACTTGCACTAGTGAAAGTATGAACCCTAGGCCTTGTTTCCTAGCATTGCAATATCGTTTGCACTCACTTTTATCATTAGTTACCTTGCTGTTTTTATAATTTCATATTACAAAAAACCTATATCTACCATCCATATTGCACTTGTATCACCATCTCTTCGCCGAACTAGTGCACCTATACAATTTGCCATTGTATTGGGTGTGTTGGGGACACAAGAGACTCTTTGTTATTTGGTTGCAGGGTTGTTTGAGAGAGACCATCTTCATCCTACGCCTCCCAGGGATTGATAAACCTTAGGTCATCCACTTGAGGGAAATTTGCTACTGTCCTACAAACCTCTGCACTTGGAGGCCCAATAACGTCTACAAGGAGAAGGTTGCATAGTAGACATCAACCCTCGACCCTTCGGCGACCCTCGACCCCTAACCCCTCGGCGACCCTCGAGCCCTCGACCCCTGACCCCTCACCAATCCTCGACCCTCGACCCCTCGGCGACCGTCGACTACTCGACCCCTGACCCCTCGGCGATCCTCGACCCTCGCCCCTCGACCCCTCGGCGGTCATGTCAAACACCTTCACTGTGAGCATGGCGCAGCTGTTGTCGTAGCTTAAGATGCAGACATGCCCGAGCTGAAGGTCATCAGCGCGGGCGAACTGCTTCCATCTATTCTTCATGCACGGATGGAAGCAGTTCACCCATGCTCATGACCTTCAGCTCAGGGATGTCCTCCTCTTAAGCTACGACACTAGTCGGTCAGCACTCGGACCGGAAGATCCTCGGCCATCGACCCCTAGACCCTCGACCCCTTGGAGACAAGCGATCCTCAACCCTCTGCCCCGATCCTCGACCCCTTGGCGATCGGCAATCCTTGACCAGGGCGTCGACGCACCCCTAACCTCGTCCCGGTTTCGTCGGCGCCGACGCACTCCTAACCTCTTCTTCTTCTCCTCCTTCTTCTTCCTCCTCTTCTTTTCTTCTTCTTCTTCTTCTTCTTATTTTCTTTTTTTTCATCTTTCTTCTTTCTCCTAAACTAAACTAAATATAAACCTAAACCTAAAAAACAGAAAAATACCTAAACTAAACCTAAAATAAATCTAAACCTAAACCTAAAAACAGAGAGAAAAAACTAAACTAAATCTAAACTAATTAAACTAAACAGAAAAAAGGGGGAGGGGCTCACCGGAGTGGGGGAGGTGGAGGATGCCGACGCCGTGAGTCGGTCTGCGAGGCATCGGTGGGAGGGGGGGGAGGCCGGCGGCGGGCGCAGCGAGGCGTCGAGGGCAGGTGGCGAGGCGTGAGGCGACCCCAGTGGTAGGGGCGTCGTGGCGTGGGCGAAGTGCGGTGGGGTCGGTTAGGTCGTCGTGGTGAGCGAGCGGCGACAATGAGCGAGTCTGGGTGGGGGTTGAAGCGCGATGGTCGGGCGACAGTGATAGTGGGTGGTGGGGGTGGCGGGGGTTGGGTGGGGGTCGGGGGCGCGGTGACCAGAGCGGCAGCGGTGGGGTGCAGGGGTTTGGGATAGAAAGAACAGAGAGAGGAGGCGGGGGGCAACGGCCGTTCATACTCAAATCTTTGCCGTCTGCTGGCAGACGGCAAAGATTCTTTGCCATCTGCTAGCAGAGGACAAAGAGGTGGGGATGGTGGGCCGTTAGGGCTTGGGCATCCACTGGACCCCACCCACCTCTTAGTTGTCCACTAGCAAACAACCAAGAAATGGCTGATGGCAAATAGGATCTTTGTCGTCAGCCAATTCTTTGTCGTCTGCTTTTTGTGAGATGACGACAAAGACCTTCTTTGCCGTCTGCGAGCTGACGACAAAGAACTGACAGGCGGCAAATTCTCTGATTCCAGTAGTGTGTCATTGTCATGCTTATTGATAAATTAGAAAGAAAATTTGTGCACATCCACCCCGCTTTGCAAAAGGTGTTTTATGAACTCCCCAATATAAATCATCCTAAAGCTAAAAAGATTGCCACTATCATCCTTATGCAGGAATTTAATTTTATAATACAAGAGGCTAGGGAAATTTTTGCTTTCTACAATAAAGATATTGAACACCCTCCGATTGAAGAAATTCTCCATGATAAAGAAACATTGCGTAGCTTGGAATCTAGAGATTATCAACCTTACAGTGACAATCTTAGGAGAAGAGTTCCCTGTTCTGAAATTACTCAAACCCTTTACCTTGAGACTTATGATAAGTTTGATTGTATAACTAGGGGAATTTATGTAGGTTTTAATGATGATTGGTTGGAAGAGATGACTAGGCAACCCATTAAAAACGAAATACGTATTTTATATGATGATATATATGGTGATGGTGCAGACTATGGGTTTATGAATGTCAAAATCACTAACCAAAGTCCTTTTCACGAATTAAGTTCACCTACTTAGAAGGGAAAGAAAAGAGAAGAGACATTTTTTAAGGAAAGTTTTGAAAGATTTTATTAAGAAGGAGACAATACCTAGATCTATGTTTTATGTCTAGCTAGGGGCGTTAAACAATAGCGCTTGTTGGGAGACACCCAATTTTATTTTTGTGTTTTTTGTTTTTGCTACTGTTCTTGAATAACTACACATTATTACCTCTTTAGTAATTGTGTTTTAGTGTTTTTAGTTAGTGTTTGAGCCAAGTAAAGCCTTTGGGATACTTTGGCATATCGTTGATTTGATCTTGCTGAAAAATATAAACTTTTGTGTTCAGTAAAATAATTTTCATAACTCACAGAAGCGTGATAAAATCATGATTTTTCTACACAAGATTGATATATGAATTGCCTATGTTGTCCTAATGTTTCAGAATTTCTGGAGTTACAGAAGTATAGGTAGTTTTCATATTACTACAGACTATTCTGTTTTTGACAGATTCTGTTTTCTATGTGTTGTTTGCTCATTTTGATGAATCTATGGGTAGTATCAGGGGGTATGAACCATGGAGAAGTTGGAATAAGTAGATATTACACCAATATAAATAAATAATGAGTTCACAGCAGTACCTAAAAGTGGTGATTTATTTTCTTATACTAACGGATCTCATGAGTTTTCTGTTGAGTTTTGTGTTGTGAAGTTTTCAAGTTTTAGGTAAAGATTTGATTGACTATGGAATCAGGAGTGGCAAGCGCCCAAGCTTGGGGATGACCAAGGCACCCCAAGGTAATATTCAAGGACAACCAAGCATCTAATCTTAGGGATGCCCCGGATGGCATCCCCTCTTTCGTCTTCGTCTATCGGTAAATTTACTTGAGGCTATATTTTTATTCTCCACATGATATGTGTTTTGCTTGGAGCGTCTTGTATGATATGAGTCTTTGCTTTTTAGTTTGACACAATCATCCTTGTTGTACACACCTTTTGAGAGGGACACGCATGAATCGTGATTTATTAGAATACTCTATGTGCTTCACTTATATCTTTTGAGCTAGGCAATTTTGCAGCACGGCGGTGGCTTTATTTTATAGAAATTGTTGAACTCTCATGCTTCACTTATATTATTTTGAGAATCTCTAAACAACTTGGTAATTTGTTTAGGTTATGAATTTAGTCCTAATATGATGGGCATCCAAGAGGGATATAATAAAAACTTTCATATAAAGAGCATTGAATACTATGAGAAGTTTGATTCCTTATGATTGTTTTGAGATATAAAGATGGTGATATTAGAGTCATGATAGTGAGTAATTGTGGATTGGTAGAAATACTTGTGTTAAAGTTTGTGATTCTCGTAGCATGCACGTATGGTGAACCGTTATGTGATGAAGTCGGAGCATGATTTATTTATTGATGGTCTTCCTTATGAGTGGCGGTCGGGGACGAGCGATAGTCTTTTCCTACCAATCTATCCCCCTAGGAGCATGCATGTAGTACTTTGTTTCGATGACTAATAAATTTTTGCAATTAGTATATGAGTTCTTTATGACCAATGTTGAGTCCATGGATTATACGCACTCTCATCCTTCCACCTTTGCTAGCCTCTCTATTACCGCGCAACTTTTGCCAGTGCATTAAACCCACCATATACCCTTCCTCAAAACAGCCACCATACCTATCTATTATGGCATTTCCATAGCCATTCCAAGATATATTGCCATGCGACTTCCACCGTTCCGTTTATTATGACACGCTTCATCATTGTCATATTGCTTTGCATGATCATGTAGTTGACATAGTATTTGTGGCAAGGCCACTGTTCATATTTTTTTATACATGTCGCTCTTGATCATTGCACATCCCGGTACAGCGCCGGAGACATTCATATAGAGTCATATTTTGTTCTAGTATCGAGTTGTAATTCTTGAGTTGTAAGTAAATAAAAGTGTGATGATCATCATTATTAGAGCATTGTCCCATGTGAGGACAGGATGATGGAAGCTATGATTCCCTCACAAGTTGGTATTAATCTATGGACTTTACAAAAAATAAAAGAGGCCAAAGAAGCCCACAAAAAAGAACAAAAATGAGAGAAAGGAGAGAAGGGACAATGTTACTATCCTTTTACCACACTTGTGCTTCAAAGTAGCACCATGATCTTCATGATAGAGAGTCTCCTATGTTTTCATTTTCATATACTAGTGGGAATTTTTCATTATAGAACTTACCTTGTATATTCCAATGATGGGCTTCCTCAAAGTGCCCTAGGTCTTCGTGAGCAAGTAAGTCGGATGCACACCCACTTAGTTTCTTTTTGAGCTTTCATAAACTTATAGCTCTAGTGCATCCGTTGCATGTCAATACCTACTCAATCACATTGATATCTATTGATGGGTATCTCCATAGCCCGTTAATACACCTAGTTGATGTGATACTAATCCTTCTTTTTGTCTTCTCCACAACCACAATATTCTATTCCACATATAGTGTTATATCCATGGCTCACGCTCATGTATTGCGTGAAAGTTGAAAACTTTTGAGAACATCAAAAGTATGAAACAATTGATTGGCTTGTCATCGGGGTTGTGCATGATTTAATACTTTGTGTGATAAAGATGGAGCATAGCTAGACTATATGATTTTGTAGGGATGACTTTCTTTTGCCATGTTATTTTGAGAAGACATGATTGCTTTATTAGGATGCTTGAAGTATTATTGTTTTTATGTTAATATTAAACTTTGTTTTGAATCTTATGGATCTGAATATTCATGCCACAATAAAGAAAATTACATGGATGAGAATGTTAGGTAGCATTCCACAAAATTCTGTTCTTATCATTTACCTACTCGAGGACGAGCGGAAATTAAGCTTGGGAATGCTTGATACGTCTCCTATGTATCTATAATTTTTTATTGTTCCATGCTATTATGTGATCTGTTTTGGATGTTTTATATGCATTAATATGCTATTTTATATTATTTTGGGACTAACTTATTAACCTAAACCCCAGTGCCAGTTTCTATTTCTTTCCTTGTTTTTGATTTTTATAGAAAAGGAATATCAAACGGAGCCCAAACAAAATAAAAATTTCGTGATGATTTTTCTTGGACCAGAAGACACACGTATGACTTGGAGATGAAGTCAGAGGAGTCCCGAGGTGGCCACAAGCCTCAGGGTGCGCCCTAGGGGGGCCTGAGGGCTTGTGGGCCCCTCGGAGCTCCTCCAACCCTAATCTTTGGCCTATAAATTCCAGAATATTCCCAAACCAACATAAGAATCCATGAAAATACTCTTCCGACGCTGCAACCTTCTGTTCCCGTGAGATCCCATCTTGGGGCCTTTTCCGGCACCCTACTGGAGGGGGATTCGATCACGGAGGGCATCTACATCAACTCTGTTGCCCTTACGATGAAGCATGAGTATTTTGCCACGGACCTAAGGGTCCATAGCTAGTAGCTAGATGACTTCTTCTCTCTCTTTGATCCTCATACCATGTTCTCCTCGATGTTCTTGGAGATCTATCCGATGTAATATTCTCTTGCGGTGTGTTTGTCGAGATCCGATGAATTGTGGATTTATGATCAGCTTATCTATGAATATTATTTGAGTCTTCTCTAAATACTTATTGATATCTTTGTATTTCTCTTTGAATTATCAGTTTGGTTTGGCCAACTAGATTGGTTCTTCTTGCAATGGGAGAGGTGCTTTGTTTTGGGTTCAATCTTGCGGTGTCCTCACCCAGTGACAAAGTAGGGGTAGCGAGGCACGTATTGTTGCCATCAAGGGTAAAAATATTGGGTTTTCATCATATTGCTTGAGTCTATCCCTCTACATCATGTCATCTTACTTAAGGCGTTACTCCGTTCTTATGAACTTAATACTCTAGATGCATGTTGGATATCGGTCGATGTGTGGAGTAATAGTAGTAGATGTAGAATCGTTTCAGTCTACTTGACACGGATGTGATGCCTATATTCATATTCATTGCCTTGGATATCGTCATAACTTTATGCTTTTCTATCAGTTGCTCGACAGTAATTCGTTCACCCACCATATTATTTTCTATCTAGAGAGAAGCCTCTAGTGAAACCTATGGCCCCCAGGTCTATTTTCCATCATTTATTTTCAGATCTATAAACCAAAAAACCCAAAAATACCTTGCTGCAATTTATTTGTTTTTTTACTTTGTTTTATGTTTTAGTAATCTTTTATATCTATCTCTATCAGATCCCATCCTTGCAAGTGACCGTGAAGGGATTAACAACCCCTTTATCGCGTTGGGTGCAAGTGTTTGATTGTTTGTGCAGGTGCATAGATTGGAGACTTGCGTGTACCTCCTACTGGATTGATACCTTGGTTCTCAAACTGAGGGAAATACTTATCTCTACTTTGCTGCATCACCCTTTCCTCTTCAAGGGAAAAACCAACGCAAGCTCAAGAAGTAGCAAGGCGTCGATCCCGGCCCTTGCTCATCGGGCATGGGGTGTGTGGCGGAGGCGAGCGGGGTATGGCAGGAGGTGTTGCCCCAGCGTGGTCCGCATCGCCCGACGTCGCCAGCCCCAACAATGGCTCCTCATCGCATCCCTACTTGGATGCACGGTAGATGCTGCAGATACCTCACACCTGGGCACCATGCGGCTAGCTGTAGAGATCCGCTTTGGTACTCCCATTTCTTGGAGAACAGTCATCTTGTGCGCGAATGCCACAAACCATGGCGTCCTCTAAGCTCTTTGACATGCCTTCTGATGCCGCCAGTCCTTGGTACTGTTCATCGTCCTGCTCCAGCTTCATGTGAAGGTCCGATAAAATTTCCACTCCCCTCCAAGGCGCTTTGCCATGGGTCTTGGGGGTCTGTCGTCTCTGCTACCGTTGTCTCGGCAACTTCATCCAATGTGATGTTGTAGTCCTCTTTGGTTGATCAGACAATGCTGCTGTAGGGTTGGCTGGCGTGGGTTGGGAGTTTTCTGGAGCGGGCAGAGGCTACTATGAGCAGTCTCTCGCTTGCGTCGGCTATGTCGCAGACCACTCTAGCGTCACATCCTCCTAGCGTGGCCGATGTTAGCTCCATAGAGGAAGAGGGGAAATAGCTATATGGATGTTTCTCCCCTCGTGTCGGGGACAACCCATCATCATCGTCGACAATGTCTCCTATGTTGCCTGCCACTGAGGGAGAGTCCATTGTCGTGCTCAAGGATTCGGTGCTACAGGTCATGCCTGAGTTATGGGAGCTTTGTCTGAACCCTGCTTCACATTTGTCTGTGGAGCATTTGGAGGTGAACTCACCGGTGACCTCATGTGAGGGACATGTTCCGTTTCTATCATGTGCGCACCTGAAGGTGTCTGAGTCCATCGAGTCGCTGGTTCATGTGGTCGATGATGTTGTGTTGGTGGTTCCTGTGGTTGGAGATGTCATGTCGGTGGTTCCTCTGGTTGTGGATGTTGATGCGGCCAATATGTTGATGTCGGCTCCTAGGAGCCTCTTGGTTGACGACATCGACACAAAGAAGTTCAATGAGTTTTATGATTTCCCTGAAAAATGGGTAGCTGATCAGCCTGGATCTGGCAAGACAAGTAAGTGATGTCCGAAAGAGAAGCCAAGCAAGAAGAATTCAAAGAGGAACAAAAGTAAGAAGAGTGGCAACGTTTGAAAGGTGTCCATGATTTCATGATGGAGGGTACCCAGTTTTTGCAGTTGTTTGGTGTGCTCGTCGGGAGTTTCATTGTGTTGTGCAAGTGTCGTGCGTTGCGGTTGTTGTTTTGTTTGAAGGGCCGTTTGAGTGGTGTTGGTGTTTTGTAATTTGTGAGTAGTCCGCGTGAGTTATTTGTAACGGTTTTCGTCCGATTTTCTGTAAATTAACTACGCAACTTTTTTCTTCTTTATTAATTGCCTCTGTTTCAATACATTTTAATAAATAAATAACATCGTGTATGGCCCCGTTCATGCACGGGCAACCACAGCCATCTGGTAAGAGGGAGAAGAAATTTCTTGAGGCGGTTGGTTAACTTGTTTATGAAATTTCCAGGGGATTGACAAATCTTTGACGAGCCGCCATAGAAAGGTATC
Source organism: Aegilops speltoides (assembly GCA_021437245.1). Classification (NCBI taxonomy): domain Eukaryota; kingdom Viridiplantae; phylum Streptophyta; class Magnoliopsida; order Poales; family Poaceae; genus Aegilops; species Aegilops speltoides. Next base: position 93,069,409 of record CM038145.1, on the reverse strand, counting down.
CACACCACACGCTTTGGTTTCAGACCTTGTGGATCCTTCCATTCCGTGTGCACGCAGACGCACTGCCGCTCCTGGGCAGCCCGGACAGATCCTTCCAGCTCCGTTTCCTCCAGCTGGTACAGCTCTGGAAAGACCAAGCAAAGTTTTGGTTTCTTTTTTTTAGGCAGCTGCAGGGGTACAAAACCAGCAAAATCCAGCCAAAAACAAATTGGCCAGGAAGCGTACCGTTGGCTTTCTCAAATCTCTGCCTCTCTACGTGTTGTGTGCGGTGTCCCCACAGACAGTCGGCATCGCAAAAGCATGAGAAACAAACAAAGCAGCGAGGCATCGGAAAAGGACATTCTCCCCCGGCACGCTGTGTTTGACTTCACTCCAGCTCCACCCCAGCCACCCAGCCAGAGCCAGTCCCCGAAGAGTGAAAGGCGTCTTCGTCTCGACTTGCTTCCCTTCCGAGAGACCGACCTACCCCCATCCAATCCATCCACTTTCCTGCAAAGGGTTAGGGATAGGCAGGGTTTCGGCTCAGCTCCACACCAAGGACAAGGAGAGAGTAGCAAAGATCTCTGATTTGATTTGAGAGAGGCAAGCATCGAATCAGCCGACAGGAGGAGGAGGAGGAGGTCTCAGTCACCAACCCAGCAGCAGCCATGAGTGCCATGAAGTTTTGCCGTGAATGGTAAGCCCAAGCTGCTTTCCTCGTTGTTGCCTTGTTTGGGCCATGGATTTGACCGGCAGATCCGTTCCATCCTCTCTTTTTTGTTTTTTGGGGGGCGCAGCAACAACATCTTGTATCCCAAGGAGGACAGGGACCAGAAGGTGCTCCTCTTCGCCTGCAGGAACTGCGACCACCAGGTTAGTAGGTTACCACTTCTTCTTCTTCTTCTTCTTCTTCTTCTTCTTCCCCACTCTGTCCATCCCAATATTTCTTTACCTCATACCACCTCGTCCCTACAAGTTACTTCATACTGTAAGACTCGGCAACAAGAGGAAAGCTGAAGAAAAGAGCATAACCATTCTCCAGTAAAAGAGGAAAGACTGAATTAATGTGGCATGTAAAATTGTACAGTCTCTCGGTAGATTAAGAACTGCTGTGCTGTTATCAGTCTCAGGAAAGAACTGAGCTTGAGCACATTGAACTGAAAGACAAGTGCATAGCATAGGCTGTCAACTTGTGACAGAAGCCTAGACCTTGTTCAGTGCATTGCCAATTGCTGCCAGGTTCTGTTTTCACCTTGAAACGCTCTGAAACTGCAGGAGGTCGCAGACAACAACTGTGTCTACCGGAACGTGGTGCACCACAGCGCTGGAGAGTTCACCCAGGTGCTCCAGGACGTCGCCGGTGACCCCACCCTTCCCCGCACCAAGGAAGTCCGGTGTGCCGTCTGCGGCCACGGCGAAGCTGTCTTCTTCCAGGTAAAATTGATAGATTCAAGCCCAACACAAACAGTTGACATTGTTCAGAGGTTTAGCTACAATCTTCCTGAACAAGAACCTCACCTTGATTCGGTTGTGTTCTATAGACACTTGACATTATTGCTACAATCTTCCTGAACAAGAACCTCACCTTGATTCTGCTGTGTTCTATAGGCCACCGCGAGAGGTGAGGAGGGGATGACGCTCTTCTTTGTCTGCTGCAACCCGAGCTGCGGTCATCGGTGGAGAGAATGATGTGTCGATCACCCAAGCGATGACGGATTCCACCGATGCAACAGTCTGAGAGAGTTGTTTTTTCTTTCTTCCCAAGAGATATTTTCCCCAGTAGCATGAATTGGCTGTATGTTTCAGATGTATTGAGGCGGCATATCATTTTCATAACTCCGCGAGGAAAAAACAACCGAGTCCACCGGGGTAAAATTATCCCTGTGGTCCATTGCATTAATCAAAGGATGCTATGAGGACATTTTTCTCTTGGTGGTTTGTTCCCTTCTGCACTTCTGCAGTAGCTTGAGCAGTAAATTTCAAGAAAACATGTTTCTTTTTTCAAATAAAAAAACGAAAAACGGAACATGTTCTGAATATTTTCATTCATGACAGCAAACGATGAGGAACTTCAAATATTTTTTATTTACATTGGCTGTTGTATTTTAGTTCATCATGGCACTCTTATGTAAATAGTTTTCCAGTGATTACTGAATCAGCTATGTACTAGAACCAATGTTTTTTTTTTGGAGGGAACTAGAACCAATGTTACAACAACTATGAACAGACATGAAGTGCAGATATCCACCAGAAAGGTGTTTGTGGAGCTGCAATCCACCAGAAAGGTTTTAACATCTCCAGGAAGAAAACAATAGAGTACACGAGTGAATATCCCTGTGTTCCACTACGTTTATCAGAGCGGGGTGTGGACATTTTAACGGGTGACATGTTTCCTCCAGCAGTTTATCTAGAAAATGTATTCTCAGTAAAAAAGGCAAACAGTTCCTATGTATAGAAAAAAACTGTTTGAATGGATCGTAGGTCATACTGTATTCGCTTCGCCACGGATACATTTCCGAAACTTCACACGAGAGTAGATTGGGCACCCAAATTTGATATCTCAAGATTCCAGATTTCTTAATATTCATATATAGGGGGATGGAGCTCCTCTGTATTTCCCTCTACTCTAGTTCCTTTTCTAGCATCTCCAGATCTGGATCCTAAAAGTTTGGTGCAACACAACAGACTCCCTATATATTGTTCAAGAACTGAATATCCCATGGTACAATGTGCATGGTTACAACTGCAGTACTGAAAATACTGATACAACAACCATCTTGATGCTACACAGCAAAAAGTTAATTTCATGGATACAGTTGCCATACCCCAAAAGTCAAAATCTGTGCTACAACAATAATCCAGTACTTGTGATAACCTATTCAACAAGTACATATGTCCAAGATTCTTCACTAAGAAAGCCATTGTCGAGCTGCAAACAATTGTTAGAATTCTTCCTTTCATGGTTACCGACGAATGCTGCTCTCCTTGAGGACCTCCAAGAGGTGCTTCTGGCAGTTCAATGCTGGTCTTGCTTGAAAATTTCAGCAAAACTGACTGGAGGGTCATGCATCACAATAAGGTCAAGGGAGTTTCATCCCATTGTTGAAATAATTTCATCTGCCCATGAAGGGAGAGGTGCTCGGAACGTGACGGGCAATCCAGTTACCGGATGCACAAATGATAAGCTCTCTGCATGCAACGCATGACCATCACAGTCCACACCGTTCCACTCGATCACTCCTCCGTACTTCGCATCACCTCTGATAGGGAACCCAAGATATTGACAGTGCAGACGAATCTGGTGTGTTCGTCCACTTTGAGGATAGGCCCTAACAAAAACCATGTGGTTCTTCACATCAACATTTGAAGTTTGGTCAGCTGCTTTCTCTTGTACTGTAATCGACTTTATATCATCAAAGTCAACATTAGATGGTTCTCTGTACTGTCCTTCACCATCTGTCCCTAGCACTTCGAATTTTGTGCTCATGTCCCTTACAGAGGAACCCCCTGGTAGTGTTCTGCCAACATCAGCCATAGCGTACACACGCCAAGCACCATGTTTTGATCGCCCATGACCAGAACATATCTTAATCTTTTCCCATGCTGGTGGGTAACCTACGCAAAGAGCTAGATATGTTTTCTTGACTTTGTGCTCAGTAAAGGCCTTCACAAGCTTCGCTGCAACTTTGTTGCATTTGGTGATGACCATGAGACCACTGGTATCACGATCTAGCCTGTTCGCTAGGTGAAGGTTAGGCTTACTTGAAGGATCCCCTGCAGGTCATAGATAAGAATTTTCTTCAGTTACAAATAGGAGATAGCAAGTCAGTAATAGTAGGAACTATTTTTTAGCGAAAAGCTGTAGGGGAGGCCACAATGGTAACGTATATTATTCAGACCAGAAGTATTTACAAGAGGATATGCATGTATTATTCAAGCCAACATTTAAAGGGGAGTCACACACTCCTACTACATTCTGTACAAAAGAAGGAAAAATGTCCCTTTTGAATATGAAAGACCAAAGGCCTAAACTATGATTACATCTTTAAGGATTTTAAAGTTTATCTGCTTCCAAATATTCCAGGCAGCTATAACAAAGACCTCCACGAAGAAAGGCTTGTTGAAGGATGAACTGGCCATAATGACTTCGTTTTCCACCACAAGTTCCAGAAATCTTTGTTGAAGCAACAGTTCCAGAAGAGACGATCCCTGTTCTCAAGCTGGCCATTATTGCAGAGAATGCCTTTTCACCTTTGAAGCATCTTTAGTATCGAGTCTATCATTCAGAAGTAACCAAGCAAATGCCTTCAGATTAGAAGAACAGTTAGAATTCCAGATCAAGTTTCAGGAAATTGGGGCCTGAATATGGTCAAAGGAAAGCTTATATATTTAGGAAGCATTATATTCATTGAAAGCTCCATGTTGGCTCCTGTATTATTTGGATGGTGAACTCAATACTCAGGTCACAATCTTTTTTTATTTGTGAAGGCTATTTTAACAGCACTGTAATATTGTGAATTCTAACATTATATCAGGAATTAAAATATGGAATGTTTACTTGAAGTCAAAATATACACATCACAATAAGTAATGTCCATGTTACTCCTAACATGGCTTAAGTTGCTATCAGAAGTTTGCTCAAAAGAAATATTCCTATCAGGACTTGCTAACTAGTGGGAGAACAGATTTGATCATCTCACAATTCCTTTTTCAAGATACGATGGTGTGACTACTATTTCGTGCAAGAATACTAGTATGCACAGTTACACATAAAATTTTCAAATGGGAAAATGTGGTCAATCTATCCAATGTGCATTTGATGGAAAATGGTAATTTAATCTACACATATTAGATTGTGCTGGCTTTCTTTGTAGAATCAATTGGTCTGCCAAGTACACATAGCTTCTTAAAGTCCTGTGGAATGACAGAACTCTGAAAACCCTTCTGCTTCTTCATCTGCTCAAGTTCACATTTGTACATGTGTTGCCATATGTAAAATATAGATATATACTACCGCCCCCGCCCCCCCCCCCCCCTCCTTCCCTGATGGGCATCGATGGCCTGGCTGGCCCTGCACTTTAATTTTCATTTTTTTGCTTCAGTTTCAGTTTTGGCTTTGTCCTTTCTTGTTTGGCTAGCCTAGAGTGTTTCTGGTACTTTTGCTTTAGTTTTAGTTTCTAATATACAAAACGACTCATATTTAGGTGCGTGTTTATAAACATATGTGGGAAATGCTAGATGGCGTAGTTTCTTATTTCATTGTTCAAATCTATTCCCTCCGTCCCATAATATAAGAGCAATTTTTACACTAGAGTACATGATAATAGTGTTCTTTTTGCAGTTGCATCAGAACAGTATTTTCAGTTGTGACACCATAGACATGCTGATATGATATAGCATCATGCATCATGCCATAATAGCTGAATGGAACATCCACTCCCAAGTTTCAACTTGTGCAATTGACCTTTCCTGTTCCCGGCAACCATTTCGTACTTCACAGATTACTCTTATCTGCATTGATTTAGCTTACAAGCTTAGGTTGCATACGTTATGGACTTACAATAACCCTTGCCCTCATCACACATAAATACACAGTTTATCATCACATGATAGTGCATTTCAGTCTCTGAAAGTAAAATGAGACATATCAATTCCTATTTCCAAACTAAGACCATCTGGGAATATCATGAGAACCGACACAAACCAACAAAGTCCACTTACAAATAGGTAACTCACCGGCATCCCGTATCTCTACAAAGTACAAATGCGATGAACCAGGTCCTAACATCCAGAGATATGCTCTTAGGGTATCAAAAACAGAGTTTCTGATTTCCCAGTATGTGAATTTCCAATCATGTTTGCTCCAATATCTAAACTAAACCAGTTAAAGAAGCAGTACTGTGGCATTACTAAATACCTCATGGGTACAAGCTGCAGTGGTACACAAAGCAGAAAGCAACCAAATCTGAACAGCTATTGAAATTACTAGGCCGCAAGCATCTGAGGATTTTGTTGTGTCCTTGCGAACTAATGGCGCGATCTGTCTAGAGCTGTTGAAGTACCTGAGGAGGCGGTGGAGCAAGGGAGCGCGGAGAGGAGGGCCTCGCAGTAGACGCCGGCGGGCTTGTCCACTACGGCGAGCCACTCGTCCTCGAACACGACGGCGGCGGAGGAGTAGGCACCGGAGCGGGCGGAGGCGGTCATGGCGCGCCGGAGCTCCACGTCCTTGGAGACGGCCGGGTAGGGCGGGGACACCGGGCACGGGTACTCCCCGGTCGCGGCCGCCGACATCACCGCAGCGGTGACGGCGAGGCGGCGCGCGCGTGGCGGTGTCAAGGCTCGTGGCGGGGAGGCGGCCCGAGGCGAGAGCAGAGGGAGGAGGAGGGGCAGTCTCGTCATTTGGTCCGCAGAGGAGACCGATTCCAATTAAAGACACGATACGTGCCTTGTTCGCTTCCCCTCTCCCCCGCGGAAGAAACCCAACCCAACCCTAGCCTCCGAGGTCGCGTCTCCGGCGACCCTTCGGCAGCACTGCGAGCCTCTCCTGGAGCCGTCCCGCTGCAAATCGGAAGCGCGAGCGTTGAGGAGGAGGAGGTGTTGGTCGGCGATTTACTGATCTTGGGAAGCGGAGGAGGATGGGGTCGTCGTCCAAGGTGGTGCGGCCGGAGGAGGTGCTGGAGTCGCTGAAGAACGACGGCACCGTCGACGCGCTCCGCATGAAGATCATCGCCCAGCTCAAGGCCGACGTATGCTTCCAGCTCGCTTCCCCCCCACATCCTTCCTCTTTCCAATCCTCTTCTCGCTCCTGCTTGTGAGTTTGCTCTCAGTGGCTAGGCAGCGCCGCAGCGGCGAGGTCCCCTGTAGTTTGGTTGCTGATGGGAAAGTGGCGGCCGGAGCAGAGAACAATAGAGTCGTCACCATGGCCATGGCTATGGATTTTTTTTTCCTTCCGAGCATTTGTACTGCTGGTGTGCGTGAAAATAAAAGGAACTGAAGCTTTATGTGTTAATTCTGCATTTTGCCACTGCCATAGCACGCTTTCTTTTCATTTGAAAAAGAAATCATTCCTCGGTTGCAATGTCTTTTTCCCCTGATCATAAGGGAATTTTAGCGTGGCAGGATAAATTCTGAACAATGTAGCTATGTTATAGACATGTGTTTCCCATCACAGTTTCCTTGCATTGCTTTTACCGAGATTGGCTTTATCAATGGAATGGTTTAGTTGGCTTATTGGGACTAAACCTTCTCATATCGGATTTCTATAGGAGGACATGAAGAAAAATACTATGATGATGGTGGAGCAAAGCAAAGTTCTGAAGACTCCTGGAGCTGAGAAAAAGACCAAGAGGGAGCTGTTTGATGCTCTTAGACAAGAATTGGAGTAAGTACTATTGGTTTGTGTATAATTTACTGACGCAATGTGCTCAATAATAAATTTACAACATATTGTTTGGTTTGAATTTGTTTTTTAGCATATACACAGCTTTCTATGTACAGTATTCCTTCTGGATGCTAAGTAGAAAGAAAGAGAGAACTATTATGTGAATTTGACTTTGACTTTTTGAGCGCACACAATACTCCATGACGACACATTTCCTTATCATATTTTTGCTAACCACTGTTTGTTACTGCAGTCATCTAGCTCCCGATAATATGATGTAATAGTAGTGAAATAAGGTTCAGAAAGTGCTCGGTGTAAATTCCTAGTTTTATCATTGCCTAGTGCCTATATTGCCTATGCGTGCCGCCTACTTAATTGAGCGCATAGGGTCAAGGCTCCCAGTTCTGTCATCGCCTAGCGCGTAGGCACACTTAAGCACACGCTTGGTTTTCTTAACCTTGGGAATATACGGGTTAATATTTGGTATTCTGGCACTGCTGGAAGTTTAACTTGCACGTTGTGCATTTGGTTTGGACACATTTGCATCTCAGACGATTCGTGCCTTTGGTACTTTACTGCACTTTACCAGCGTTTTGAGTTTTTTTTAGAACTTGGATAGTTTTGTTTTATATCGTCGCCTGAAGCAGAAGAAATAATATATCTAACCTGTAAAGCAATGCTAACTCATTTGTTTGAATGCAGAACTCCGGTTCTTGAGAAAGCCTCAAAGGCAGTTTGGGAGCTGATACTCGACAATGGTGGACTAGGGAAAGAGATCACCGAGACAGTTGAGAAAGTCTTCTGCCGGCTCAGCGGAATTGATGTGATGCCACCTCCAGCTTCAACATCCGGTGCTCCTCAAGAGAAACAGACAAACATGGCTGTAGAGGAAGGTCAGAAGGATATGGAAATGGATGCCTCTGAACCATCATCTTCCTCAAGGAAGAGGCCTTTCAGTGACATCAGTGTGAAAGGAGCAGGTGCTATACCAAACGGTGGCGCTACATACCAGCATGACGATCATGAGGACGGGAACTAGGAGATCTGGTATCGTTCTTCCTTTTGTTGTGTTTTTCAGTTATTGCAGGGTAAATTAGCTGTTGTGTTTTCATGGCCAAAAAAGTGTTGAGGTATTGGATATTGATATAGTTCCACAATCTAGGGTTGTATGATTTATGCCCGTGGCTTCTTTGTTTATACTACTAGTGAAAAGTTATGTAAGTGGCTGCTATAGGGTGTTTCAACTTTAGAGCCTTAGAGGGGATCTAACTGTGTGTCCTGAATGTAGAACAAATTGGTTGACTACTTCCTGAGAATAAACTTACTCTTGGGGTACTTGACACTAAAATATTTGAATTTCATTCTTTGCTTCTTTTGAATTTCTAAGGCGACAGTAAAATATTAAATTGCTATTTACAATTTTGTGAGACCATTGAATTGCTATTTAGTAAGTACTTTGATCTAAATGCTCTCATATTTCTTTACGGAGGGAGTACAGTTTTGTGAGACTGCTAAGAGCGGAGCCAGGACTAGGCTGAGCGCCTATGATGGCCTTTCCTCAGAAAATAGTTGTTTTTCTTGTTTAATCTACATCTCTATACAAATATAGAAATTGGAATTGTGATGAGATACTCTAGATCTAAACAATTTAGTTTCGTAACTTGGTCTCTTTGTTACTACCTCTAGATAGAATTCTTGAGTTCATTTTGTATACCTTAAAGTTGTAGGTTTTCTTGCTTAAATAATCTGTAGATTTTACTATGTGTTTGTTCTTGGTGAAATAAATTCGTTCAGGTCATGACATGCATGTTACTGTATTTATTATCTGAAATGGTCAAACGATGTTATGAAGTTTCAAACAAGATTCAGTGATCTACGTACGGACTTGCAGATTCTTTGTGTTGCAATATGTTTGATTTATTAATTAAATGGAGTAATGAAGTTCTTTAATAATAGCTTTTCCTTCCTAATTCACATGTCTACTACCAAGACAAATTAAGCGGAGAGTTATTTCAAAGTAGAAAAAAAGACACTAGCAAATAGAATTCTTGTATCATTTATTTTGGTTGTTTTTTTTCGAGAAAACTTCCAATCTATTCATCTTCAATCATGGGTACAATGATCACCAGAAATAATAAAAATTAAATCCAAATCGAGACCACCTAGCGACGATTACAAGCACTGAAGCGAGCCGAAGACGTGCCGCCGTTATTGCCCCTTCGTCCCCGGAGCCGGGCAAAACTTGTTGTAGTAGACAGTCGGGAAGTTACCGTGCTAAGGCCTCATAGGACCAGCGCAGCAGAACAGCAACTGCCGCCGATGAAGAGTAGTGTGGATCGTAAGGATCCAACTTGAAAACACATAGTAGACAAATTATGACCAAATCCGAGCAAATCCACCAAGGATAGATCCGTCGAAGACACATCTCTACACGCCCATCGAGATGGGGCGCTAGATGGGAAGAACATTATTCCATCTTCAAGGAGCCGCGCTGTCTCGTCTTTCTGAGCAGGACACAAACTCTAACAAAACACGAAGAAAGAACTAAAAACAGAGCCCTCCCGCCGGCAAAGGCCGAGATCCACCGCGCCGCCATAACCCTAAGGCCACCGAAAATGAGGCGGACCGACGGCAGCGCCGAGGGGAGGCAGGGAAACCCTAGATTTTTTCTTTTTCGTGATCTATTTGTTTCGGTTGTTTCATCTTCATTATTCCCTGCAATGTGTCCCGAAACATGCTGGTCTTATCCTGTCAACGGTGGCTCTCGTCCTAGTGGCACGCTCAACTTTGCAAGTCCGGGTGTATCCTTGACATGTACTCCCTCCGTCCCAAAATTTAATTTTTGTCTTAAATTTGTCTAGATACGGATGTATCTAACACTAAAATGTAACTAGATACATTCATATTTGGACAAATGTAAGACAAGAATTTTGGGATGGATCGTATATAGACAAATCTAAGACAAGAATTTTGGGAGGAGGGAATACTCCCTCCGTATCAAGTCATGTTTCGTATATAGACAAATCTAAGACAAGAATTTTGAGATGGAGGGAGTATAATGGTGTTATATTAGGAGTGTCACGTAGCAACATGTACAATAGTGTTATATTAGGAGTGTCACGTAGCATAAATGCTAAATGCTGAGGTGGAGGGGAGAGAAATCATACAGAACGTGTGGGCGTTTGCATCTCGCTCACACGCGTAGATCCGCGTCCGTTTGTGAGCGCACAAATCTTGACATGTTTCTAGTGCCACGTAGGATTGGGCTGGTGTGTGGGCATTCATCCGGTCGCCCACACGGCCGTTTCACCACACGGGAGGGACCGGTGTGTGTGCATTCAGCACTTCGCCCACACGCCACTTTCCACTAACGCACAAGGGCTGGTGTGTGGGCATTTGTCATCTCGCCCACACGCCCGTCTCCTCTCCCACACCCAAGCTGCTAGTTGCCATGTGTTTTGCAGTGTACATGGCAACTGCCCTATTGTGCTTGTAAGCAGATGACAACTCTCTTTTTTCTACCCGAACATGTCAGTTGCCATGTGTTTTGCAGGGTACACGACAACTGCCTAGTGTGCACGTAAGTAGATGGCAACTCTCTTTTACCCGAGTTGCCATGTGTTTTTGCATTGTACATGGCAAATGCCCTAGTGTGCACGTAAGCATATGTCAACTCTTCCTTTTACATGGCAACTGCCCTAGTGTGCTTGTGAGCACATGGCAACTCTCTCAACCGCCTAGTGTTAGTAGGTGGCAACTCCTAAAGTTTTGAAATCGTGGCAACTGCAGTAGACCAGACCATATATGGCAACTGCAGTTGAGCAACCATGACAACTGTAGTTGTCCGACATGGCAACCGTAGTTCAGCGACATGGCAACTGCAGTTAAACGAACATGGACGAGGGTCTGGACCATGGCAATCTATGGCGCCATGTGATCGGTGAGGCGTCTTGGGACCACGAGTACGAGGCTGGCCGACGCACGGGCGTGTGGGCGTTATCTATTTTCACCCACACGCACGCGTGTGAGAGGGATCGGGAGGGGGGGGAAGAGGTGTGTGAGCATTACTTGTTTTGCCCACACGTAGGTGTGTGGGCTGTTCCTCTTATACACCACACAATTGTGTGGGCAGACTCCCTAACGCCCACACGTGTGACACTTATCGGCGTCCAAATCATATGGAAAAGCTCTCTTATTCAAGAGATGATCTCTTAGCACAATATGTCTCACAATGTTTTTAGGAATAGTAGTTATTGAAGATAAGGCTAAGAGATATATAACCTTATTGTAGATATTTTTTTTGTCATCTCTAAATTTACATGCAAGGCTTAAGATAAGATTGTCTTATCAACTCCGTCCTAATCGCGTGAAGAAAATCTCTACTTTGGAAGTCCGGGTGTATCCTCTAACTCAATGTAAATCAGGTGAAGAAAATCAAATCTACTGTTCATGGATGAATAGGATAAAATGTGTGGTGCCTAGCTACACTAGAACAGATCTTACATTTCACATGGATATTTGGAGTGATGATGTAGGAATTAGTCTAAATAAAGGTTGAGCTCGGATAGTCCATATATATTATGAAAGGTACAGTCACATTTGCGAAAGGTTTTATTGGGGATTCCAACCTACTCCCTCCATTCCAAAATAGATGAATCAACTTTGTACTAATTAGTACAAAGTTGATTCATCTATTTTGGAGGAAGTACAACTTTTGATGGCATGAGAGTATAAGGAATGCACATGTATACACCTGACCAAAGGAAGCATAACCACTCCATTAAGTTAGTCATGTCCAAGCACCTTAAACTTTCCAAAATATATAAGAAAAATAAATCACATACAAAAATTATACAGGGCGGTGGCCAAGGAGCGCGGGGGGGCGTCCACCTTTGGCAGCAAGTGGGAGGACTACGCCGCTTCGGCAGCAAGTGGGAGGACTACGCCGCGTCAAGCCCCGCCACCTGCGGCTATGCCTCCACCGACCGCTCCACCTGCGCCACTCACCCAGATCCTCGACGAGAGATACAAAGACATGGTATGTTTCACATGTGGGGGGCCTAGGCATTATGTTGGTAACTGCGTAGAGAAGAAAATCCGCTTTACCTGTGGTCTAGAGGGGCACAATGTCAGCAACTGTTTAGCTTGGGCGCAACCACACCCTGTTGCAACCTTTTTTGATAGCACTGCTCTTGGTTTAGGATTCTATCATATTGATGCACCTGTGGGCCGTGAAGCGAATTGGCTGATTTCAGGAACTGTGGCGAGGTCCATATGGTTAAAGGAGAGATCAACCAGGTAGATCTGGTTAAAAATCTTTTTGAGATCTTCTGCAAGCTTAGACAGTGGCCATGGCAAGTCAGAACACTCTTAGAGAAAAAGTTATTGGTTAGATTCCCTCCTTGGAAGAATGTTGAAGAACTAATTGAATTCCCTACCCTTGATCTGCCAAATATTGGTGTTTCAGTCTCTGTTGAGAATGGACTGGTGCAATAGACCCTTTCTCCGAATTGACTGAAGCTTGGGTTGTTGTTGAAGGCCTGTCGTCAAAATGGTGCATGTGGAAGGTATTCTCTCAGATTGCCTCGTGCTTTGGGATCCTGGTAGATGTGGACTAGAATGGGTTGATGAAGAGCTTTTATGAGAAATTCAAAATCAAGATTGCGTGCAGGAGTCCTGAGAAAATTCCTTTGAACGGATTATGGAAATGAGGAAAAAGCTATACATTCTATCTTTCACTGTTGAAGGTCTTGAACAAGTGGGTGCTGATTATCCTAATGATGATAATGGACCTACTGATATAGATGTGGATGGCTTTAAAAATGATCTTGATGTGGGTGATACTGACAAGGACTACTTGGAAGATGGTGAGGATGGTTTTGATGAACTGGATCTAGCTAATAGAGCTAGCACCTCTGAAAAACCACCTGCTAGTAAAGGTAAGGAGTGCACCACCTTTCATCCTCCTGCATTGGTGGAAGCTTACTATACTCCTTGCAAAAAATCCGAGGACAATGTGGAGACAGAAAGTTGTGAGACTGTTATCATCCTCCCCTTTGCTGAGCCTATCAAACTTCTAGATGGGCCTGAGACGAACACACCTGATCCTCAAGCTGAAGCTAATTTTGCTGACACTATTGGCAGTCTTGCAGTTTCTGACCAGAAAACATACTGCTCTGGCCTACTGAGAGATTTTAATAGCTCTGGTTCAGATACTGCCACTGAAGCTAGAGATACTGATAGTGAAATGGAGACCTTAAACGAGCCAGTCATGAACTGTCTGAAGATGCTGGAGTTGAGGAACAAGGTGAGAAATGATACTGCTGGTAACGATATCCCTCCCCCTCCCTTCAAGAAGAACATCTTTGGTAAATGGGGCCCAATTCTCTCTCAAAGGCCTTCAACAAGAGTGCAGAGGAACCAAAACATAATGGAAACAGCTGAAGCATACAAGATGAGGAAGAACCTAGAAATCCCTGCTACTTCCAAAAGTAAGTCCTTTAATAGTGCTTCTGTTGATAATTTAGAGGCTTATGCCTCTGCTGTTTGGTCACTCTGATCTAGAAGGGAAAAATATTATAAGTAACCTGGTGAGAGATGAAACTGGAAAATGCCTTGAGTTTGCTTCTCAAAACCCTGAAATATCATTGCTTGATGAGTTAAGTGATATTTGGTGTGAGGGAGTGGAGTTTGTACTCCTGAAAAAGGTAGACCTGAGTCCAACAACCCAGGGGGCACTGCTGGCTCTGTTGGTAGTCTGGTAACTGCTCCTAGACATGGGCTTTTTAGCCTTTCACACCCATTTAAAATTACACAATAGGTCTCTTTTGGAACATTAGGGGTATGGGGAAAAGAGGAAAATTACAGTGCCTGTCTGATATAGTTAATAAATACAAACCAAACTTTTTTGGTTTCCAAGAAATTAAAAGAGAGAATATTTCTGAATCCTTCTTAAAGATACTAGTCGGGTCTACTGATTATATTTGGCATTCTTTGGCTGCTGCTGGTTCTGTCGGTGGGATCCTTGTAGGGGTCAACTCCTGCCCCTTTGAGTGCATTGGTGTTATATAACAAAAATATTGCTTGATTCTTACCTTGAAAAATAAGATTGATGCATTTTGTTGGCATCTAGTAGTAGTATATGGTATAGTTTATGCTGTGGACAAGGTAGATTTTATATCTAAACTACATGAAGTATGTGATGGGTTGTCCTATCCTGTCTTATTGGGGGTGATTTTAACTTGGTCAGAGAAGCCAAGGAGAAATCATCTGGTAATATTAATAACTCTTGGGCCTTCCTGTTTAATGTCTGGATTAATAAATGGGGTCTCATGGAAATCAAGCTGGCCAATAGGGTTTATACCTGTGGTAATAATCAAGATAATCCTATTTTTGCTACCATTGACTGAGTGTTTTCCTCTACTGATTGGGATGGTCACTTCCCATTAACCTCTCTTTGTTCCCTTCCTAGAGTGGGGAGTGACCATGCCCCCATCCTTTGAGACACTGGAACTGGGGGAGTAAAATGAACAAACCTTTCAAATTTGAAAAATGGTGGCTGGGAAAACCTTGGTTTTCTGACTTAGTCAAACAAGTTTGGGCTACTCCCCCCTCCCTATAAAACTGCCACTGAGACATGGCAGTTTAAAACCAAACTATTCAGACAAAAAGCTAAAGGGTGGAGCATTAACCTAGAGGCTACTATGAAGAGGAAAAAAAAGAAAAACCTCCTGCAAGAATTTGATATCCTTGACGTTTTTGCTGAACAAAACAGAGTCTCTACTGAGGATATCCTCAGAATGAATGATATTAAAAAAAGTTGGAGGAAATTTGGAAAAAAGAAAAGACTGCTATGTGGCAAAGATCCAGAGACTGGAAAATACTAGAAGGTGATAGAAACACTGCCTATTTTCATGAAGTGGCTAACCAGCATAGACGGAAAAAATCACTTGTCTGTACCAGAGGGCCCTGATGGCCTGGTCCACTGCACAAAAGATATGTTAGAGGTTGCTACTAACTTTTATAAGGATCTCTTTGGTTTTGAACCAAAACCTAATATCCACCTAGTTGATCATTTTTGGTCTGCAGAAGAACTTGTTACAGATGCTGAGAATGACATTCTTGAAAAACCCTTTACAGAGGATGAAATTAAAGAAGCCATTATGGGGTCCTATGCCAATGGTTCCCCTGGCCCTGATGGCTTGTCCTTTCTTTTTTTATCAAACCTTCTAGGAGGTGACAAAAAATGATTTCATGGCACTGGTTAGGGATTTTGAATGTGGTACATTAGATATACAAAGACTTAATTACTCTACTGTTAGTCTTATCCCAAAAGAACTAGATGCTAGACATATGAAAAAATTTAGACCCATTTGCTTGAGCAATTGCTCGATGAAGATCTTCAGTAATGCTTTGTGTCACAGAGTATCCCCTATTGGGGATAGAGTACTATCTCCATGTCAATCTGCTTTTGTTAGGGGCAGATTTATTTTGGTAAGTGTTGTTACTGCTCATGAGGCCATCCATGAGCTTCATAGGTCAGATAAATCTGGGGTGGTCCTCAAGTTGGATTATGAGAAAGCATGCGATAGGGTAGATTGGTACTTTTTGATTGAGATGTTAACATCTAGGTGGTTTGGTCCTAAATGGATAAAATGGATTCTATCCATTATCCAGAATAGTTCTTTCTCTGTTAAGATTAATGATGTGATTGGCCCATATTTTGTGGGTGGTAAAGGTTTAAAACAGGAAGATCCTAGCTCCCCCATACTCTTCAATTTAGTTGCAGATGTCTTCTCCAGAATTTTAGCTAAGGTTGTTTGGGGAGAAATTATCTCGAGGATTATTCCCCACATTATTACCAATAGCTTGATTAGTTTACAATATGCAGATGACACTATTCTTTTTCTAGATCCTGACATTGATCATGCTAAAAACCTCAAATGGTTACTAGCTTGCTTTGAGAATCTTTTTGGGTTGAAAATTAATTATGAAAATAGTGAGCTCGTTCCCATTAATATTGATGAAGCTAGTGCAAAAATACTCTCACAAATCTTCTGTTGCAAAATTGGGAGTTTCCCTCTTAAATACCTAGGGTTCCCATTACACTATCTAAAATATAGAAGAGAGTACCTCCAACCCATTATTGACAAGATTATTAAAAGAATTTGTGGGTGGAGAGGTAGACTGCTTAGCTACGAGGATAAGTTGGTGTTGTTACAAACTTGTATTGCTAGTATTCCAATGTACCTTTATGCATGTTATTAAATTCCCTAAATGGGCTAGTAAGGCAATTACTTCACAAATGGCTCACTTCTTTTGGGGGAATGTGGGTGATGATCATAAATATCATCTAGCAAATTGGGCATTTGTATCCCAGAAAAAAGCCTTTGGTGGCTTAGGTGTCGTAAACCTACGAGAGTTCAATATGTCCTTGTTAGCCTCCTGGTCTAAACGATTCTTCTTGGGTGGCGACAAAGATTGGAAAACACTAGTTAAACATAAGTACAACACTAACAAGCCCAAACTGCTCTGGTCTAATTCTAATACTGGCTCCCCTCCGGGAAAGGAATCACATGGGCCTTGGCTGGAGCTAGACCTTTCTCTAAATGGAAACTTAGAAATGGAGAAAGTATTAGCTTTTAGCATGATACTTGGGCTGGTGACTTGAGTCTGCAAACCCAATTTTGGGATCTATACAATATCTGCCAACAACAAGAGAGTACTATAGCTCAGGTGTGGGATGGTGTGGTTCTCAAACTTACTTTTAAGCGATGTGTTGATATGCAATTCCTGAACAGGTGGCATGAATTACTTCAACTCCTATCTACTAATAAGCGTAGTGATGGAGAGGATCATCTTGTCTGGATACTAGAAGCTTCTGGGATTTACTCTGTTAAGTCCTTTTATAATATGATGAATTGGGGGGGGGGGGGGGTTCTACCCCATTTGGAATTTTTTTTGAATTTTTTTAGTACCACATAGATACTTGGTCTTCATATGGCTAGCCTACCATAACAAGATTCTTACTAGAGATAACCTAGCCAAGAGATGTCCTGTGGATGATAAAACCTGCTTGTTTTGCTGTGAAAACGAGTATGTGAACCATTTGTTTTTCGAGTGTGTAGTTGCAAAAGAAACCTTGAAAAACGTTGTTGAATCCTTTAACTTTAGATATCCGCATTGCGTGAAAACCCTGTCTGGTCTATGGGGTGCTAATAACAAGAAGACTGTTGTTAACATTGCTTGTGTTGCTACCATTTGGAGCATTTGGACTATACGTAACGATATGTGTTTTCAGGGCGTGTCGTGGGCAAGCATTCGGGTGATTCTGGGGAGAGTGTGTGCTCTGTTGCATCAGTGGAAAATCTTATGCGACGGGGATCAATCGATGCTACTGCGGCGCTGTCTCCTGCTGTTGTACCGATGAAGAAGTGAGCTGCTGCGCATTGCATGGGAGGAGGGACCAAGGCTGGTGCGAATAAGGGACTAGATGGACTCATGCTGAAGGCGCACACTGGATGATCTCTCCCTCCTGCGTGAGGATGTCATTCTGTAATAGGTTAGACCTTACTTAGATCCCTTGCTGCATGCTGGATGTGTTGCCGAACCAATTGCTCTTAGTAGTTGTAGTTTGCATATAGTTTGGCCTGCTACTTTGGTGAGGCTCGAGTGCTATCATTATGTTTTGGTTTGCTATTTTCCGTTTTATGCAATAAAATGGAGAGGGGGGGGGGGGAACCCCTTTTGTTTCAAAAAAATACAGTGACAATCAATGGGATAGCATTCACAGATATTTGCACATCATGTGATTTGTGGAAATGTAAAAGAGAAGTTTTAGTGAAAATATAAAATATAAAATATAGAATGCACATTTAAACAGAGACGGTTGTACAATGTAAAAATGGATATAAGTCATTGCACAATAAAAAAATGTTGTGACAGTTTAGTAAAAAGCAAGGTTAAGCGCCCCACCCCCCAACATAGTGAAGGAAATATGCCCTAGAGGCAATAATAAAGTTGTTATTTATATTTCCTTATATCATGATAAATGTTTATTATTCATGCTAGAATTGTATTAACCAGAAACTTGATACATGTGTGGATACATAGACAAAAGACAATGTCCCTAGTAAGCCTTTACTAGACTAGCTCGTTAATCAAAGATGGTTAAGTTTCCTAACCATAGACATGTGTTGTCATTTGATGAACGGGATCACATCATTAGGAGAATGATGTGATGGACAAGACCCATCGGTTAGCTTAGCATAATGATCGTCAAGTTTTATTGCTATTGCTTTCTTCGTGAGATAACATATTCCTTTGACTATGAGATTATGCAACTCCCGGATACCGGAGGAATACCTTGTGTGCTATCATGTCACAACGTAACTGGATGATTATAAAGATGCTCTATAGGTATCTCTGAAGGTGTTTGTTGGGTTGCATAGATCGAGATTAGGATTTGTCACTCTGAGTATCGAAGAGGTATTTCTGGGCCCTATCGGTAATGCACATCATAACAAGCCTTGCAAAAAATGTGACTAATGAGTTAGTTGCACGATGATGTATTACAGAACGAGTAAAGAGACTTGCTGGTAACGAGATTGAACTAGGTATGAAGATACCGACGATCGAATCTCGGGCAAGTAACATACCGATGACAAAAGGAATTACATATGTTATCATTGCGGTACGACCGATAAAGATATTCGTAGAATATGTAGGAACCAATATGAGCATCCAGGTTCCGCTATTGGTTATTGATTGGAGAGGTGTTGATACGTCTCCAACGTATCTACTTTTCCAAACACTTTTGCCCTTGTTTTGGACTCTAACTTGCATGATTTGAATGAAACTAACCCGGACTGACACTGTTTTCAACAGAACTGCCATGATGTTGTTTTATGTGTAGAAAAGAAATGTTCTCGGAATGTCCTCGAAATCCACGGAGGCACTTTTCAGAATTAATAAGAATTTTTGGCGAAAGAATCAAGGCCAGGGGGCCCACGAGCTGTCCACGAGACAGGGGGGCGCGCCCTAGGGGGGCGCGCCCTCCTATCTCGTGGGCCCCCTGGACCTCCTCCGACCTCAACTCCAACTCCATATATACCGTCTCGGGGAGAAAAAATCAAGAAAAAAGTTTCATCGCGTTTCACGACACTGAGCCGCCACCAAGCCCTAATCTCTCTCGTGAGGGCTGATCTGGAGTCTGTTCGGGGCTCCGGAGAGGGGGATTCGTCGCTGTCGTCATCATCAACCATCCTCCATCACCAACTTCATGATGCTCACCGTCGTGCGTGAGTAATTCCATCGTAGGCTTGCTGGACGGTGATGGGTTGGATGAGATTTACCATGTAATCAAGTTAGTTTTGTTAGGGTTTGATCCCTAGTATCCACTATGTTTTGAGATTGATGTTGCTATGACTTTGCTATGCTTAATGCTTGTCACTAGGGCTCGAGTGCCATGATTTTAGATCTGAACCTATTATGTTTTCATGATTATATGTGTGTTCTTGATCCTATCTTGCAAGTCTAAAGTCACCTATTATGTGTTATGATCCGACAACCCCGAAGTGACAATAATCGGGATACTTCTCGGTGATGACCGTAGTTTGAGGAGTTCATGTAATCACTATGTGCTAATGCTTTGTTCCAGTTCTCTATTAAAAGGAGGCCTTAATATCCCTTAGTTTCCGTAAGGACCCCGCTGCAACGGGAGGGTAGGACAAAAGATGTCATGCAAGTTCTTTTCCATAAGCACGTATGACTATTTACAGAATACATGCCTACATTACATTGATGAATTGGAGCTAGTTCTATATCACCCTATGTTATAACTATTGCATGAGGAATCGCATCCGGCATAATTATCCATCACTGATCCATTGCCTACGAGCTTTTCATATATTGTTCTTCGCTTATTTACTTTTCCGTTGCTACTGTTATAACTACTACAAAAACCAAAAAACATTTATCTTTACTTTTGCTACCGCTACTATTATTATCATACCACTTTTGCTACTAAACACTTTGCTGCAGATACTAAGTTATCCAGGTGTGGTTGAATTGATAACTCAACTGCTAATACTCAAGAATATTCTTTGGCTCCCCTTGTGTCGAATCAATAAATTTGGGTTGAATACTCTACCCTCGAAAGCTATTGCAATCGCCTATACTTGTGGGTTATCAGGTGTCTCGGTCATGTCTACATAGTTCTCGAGCCCGTAGGGTCCGCACGCTTAACGTTCGATGACGATTTTGTATTATATGAGTTATGTGATTTGGTGACCGAATGTTGTTCGGAGTCCCGGATGAGATCACAGACATGACGAGGAGTCTCCAAATGGTCGATAGGTAAAGATTGATATATAGGATGATAGTATTCGGACACCGGAAGTGTTCCGGAATGTATCGGGTACATATCGGAGTACCTGGGGGGTTACCGGACCCCCCCCCCCCTCCAAGGGAAGATATGGGCCATAGGAGGGGAGCACACCAGCCCACAAGGGGTGGCGCCCCCCTTATGGTAGGAGGTCGAATAGGATAAGGAGGTGGGGGTTCGACCCTCCCTTTCCTTCCTCTTTACCTCTTCCCTCTTTTCCCCCTCGGGTAAAAGGAAAGGGGGAGGCCGAATTGGACTTGGGGCTCAAGTAGGATTCCTCCTACTTGGGCACGCCCTAGGCTGCCTCTCTCCCCTCCCTCCTTCATATACGTGTGGAGGGGGCTCTTAGAACACACACCAACCATTGTTAGCCGTGTGCGGCGCCCCCCCCCCCCTCCACAGTTTACGCCTCCGGTCATATTCACGTAGTGCTTAGGCGAAGCCCTGCGCGGATCACTTCATCATCACCTTCACCATGCCGTCGTGCTGACGGAACTCTCCCTCGACACTTTGCTGGATCAAGAGTTCGAGGGACATCATCAAGCTGAACGTGTGTAGAACTCGGAGGTGTCGTATGTTTGGTGCTTGATCGGTCGGAACGAGAAGAAGTTCCACTACATCAAGCGCGTTGTTAAACGCTTCCGCTTTCAGTCTACAAGGGTACATGGACACACACTCTCCCTCTCGTTGCTATGCATCTCCTAGATAGATCTTGCATGAGAGTAGGATTTTTTTTGAAATTGCATGCTACGTTTCCCAACAATGGCATCCGAGCCAGGTCTATGTGTAGATAGATATGCACGAGTAGAACACAAAGAGTTGTGGGCAGTGATCATCATACTGCTTACCACCAATGTCTTATTTTTGATTCAGCGGTATTGTTGGATGAAGTGGCCCGGACCAACCTTACATGACCACGCTCATGAGACCAGTTCCACCGACATACATGCAACTATTTTTGCATAAAGGTGGCTGGCGGGTGTTTGTTTCTCCAACTTTAGTTGAATCAAAGCCGGTCCTTGTTAAAGGTTAAAATAGCAAACTTGATAAATCATCATTGTGGTTTTGATGTGTAGGTAAGAACGGTTCTTACTAGAAGCCCGTAACAGCCACGTAAAACTTGCAACAACAAAGTAGATGACGTCTAACTTGTTTTTGCAGGACATGTTGTGATGTGATATGGTCAAGACATGATGTGATATACGTTATTGTATGAGATGATCATGTTTTGTAAAAGTTATCGGCAACTGGCTGGAGCCTTATGGTTGTCGCTTTATTGTATGAAATTTGCTTTACTTTATCACTATGTGTTAGCGATAGTTGTAGAAGCAATAGTCGGCGAGATGACAATGACGCTGCGATGGAGATCAAGGTGTCAAGCCGATGACGATAGAAATCATGACGGTGCTTTGGAGATGGAGATCAAAGGTACAAGATGATGATGGACATATCATGTCACATATTTTTATTGCATGTGATGTTTATCTTTTATGCATCTTATTTTGCTTAGTACGGCGGTAGCATTATAAGATGATCCCTCACTAAAAATTTCAAGGTATAAGTGTTCTCCCTGAGTATGCACCATTGCGACAGATCGTCGTGCCGAGACACCACGTGATGACCGGGTGTGATAAGTTGTACGTTCACATACAACGGGTGCAAGACAGTTTTGCACATGCGGAATACTCGGGTTAAACTTGACGAGCCTAGCATGTACATGCATGGCCTCGGAACACTGGAGACCGAAAGGTCGAACGTGAATCATATAGTAGATATGATCAACATAGAGATGTTCACCATTGAAAACTACTACATCAATCTCACGTGATGATTGGACATGGTTTAGTTGATATGGATCACGTGATCATTTAGATGACTCAAGGGATGTCTATCTAAGTGGGTGTTCCTAAGTATATGATTAATTGAACTTAATTTAGCATGAACTTAGTCCTGATAGTTTTTGCCTATCTATGGTGTAGATCGATGGCCCTTGCTACCATTCCCTTGAATTTTAATGCACTCCTAGAGAAAGCCAAGTTGAAAGATGATGGTAGCAACTACACGGACTGGGTCCGTAACTTGAGGATTATCCTCATTGCTGCACAGAAGAATCATGTCCTTGATGCACCGCTAGGTGACAAGCCCCCTCCCGCTAATGTAGACACTTTGAACGTCTGGCAGACGCGGTCTGATGACTACTCTATAGTTCAGTGTGCCATGCTTTACGACTTATAATCGGGACTTCAAAGACGTTTCGAATGTCATGGACCATATGAGATGTTCCAGGAGTTGATGTTAATATTTCAAGCAAATGTCCGAGTTGAGAGATATGAAGTCTCCAACAAGTTCTATAGCTGCAAGATGGAAGAGAACAGTTCTATCAGTGAACACATACTCAGAATGTCTGGGTATCATAACCACTTGACTCAGCTAGGAGTTAATCTTCCGGATGATAGTGTTATTGACAGAGTTCGTCAATCACTTGCACCAAGCTACAAAGGCTTCGTGATGAACTATAATATGCAAGGGATGGATAAGACAATTCCCGAGCTCTTCACTATACTCAAAGCTGCGGAGGTAGAAATCAAGAAAGAGCATCAAGTGTTGATGGTTAAGAAGACCACTAGTTTCAATAAAAAAGTAAAGGGAAAGAAGGGGAACTTCAAGAAGAATGGCAAACAAGTTGTCACTCCCGAGAAGAAGCCCAAGTCTAGACCCAAGCCTGAAACTGAGTGCTTCTACTACAAAGGGACTGGTCACTGGAAGCGGAACTGCCCCAAGTATTTGGCGGATAAGAAGGATGGCAAAGTGAACAAAGGTATATTTGATATACATGTTATTGATGTGTACCTTACTAATGCTCGTAGTAGCGCCTAGGTATTTGATATTGGTTCCGTTGATCATATTTGCAACTCTAAACAGGGGCTACGGATTAAACGAAGATTGTCTAAGGACGAGGTGATGATGCGCATCGGGAATGGTTCCAAGGTCAATGTGATCGCCGTCGGCATGATACTTCTACATCTACCTTCAGGATTAGTTTTAGACCTGAATAATTGTTATTTGGTGCTAGCGTTGAGCATGAACATTATATCTGGATCTTGTTTGATGCGAGACAGTTATTCATTTAAATTAGAGAATAATGGTTGTTCTATTTATATGAGTAGTATCTTTTATGGTCATGCAACCTTGAAGAGTGGTCTATTTTTTTGAATCTCGATCGTGGTGA
The DNA here is from genome assembly GCA_021437245.1 of Aegilops speltoides. Classification (NCBI taxonomy): domain Eukaryota; kingdom Viridiplantae; phylum Streptophyta; class Magnoliopsida; order Poales; family Poaceae; genus Aegilops; species Aegilops speltoides. The sequence goes on along the minus strand of CM038145.1, from coordinate 93,045,436 downwards.
TACACATATTCATAATATTGATGCCAAAAGTTGCAAAGTTGATAATGATAGTGCAACATATTTGTGGCACTGCCATTTAGGTCATATTGGTGTAAAGCGCATGAAGAAACTCCATGCGGATGGACTTTTGGAATCACTTGATTATGAATCATTTGATGCTTGCAAACCATGCCTCATGGGCAAGATGACTAAAACTCCGTTCTCTGGAACAATGGAGCGAGCTACTTATTGGAAATAATACATACCAATGTGTGCGGTCCAATGAGTGTTGAGGCTCGCGGCGGGTATTGTTATTTTCTGACCTTCACAGATGATTAGAGCAGATATGGGCATATATACTTAATGAAACACAAGTCTGAAACATTTGAAAAGTGCAAAGGATTTCAGAGTGAAGTGGAGAATCATCGTAACAAGAAAATAAAGTTTCTACGATCTTGCCGCGGAGGCGAATATTTGAGTTATGAGTTTGGCTTTCATGATGAAGGGGAAAAATATGCGGTTGTGCCCGTTTCAGTATGTTGCTTGGATACTCTTTCTTGCTTTCCCAATGGATTACCAAACAGATCACTACATAAATAAAGCGGTGTCCTGTTTTGGTAAACTTGAACTGTGGCACAGACCTGGGCAAAACAAGGAGAGAGTGCTGGTGCGTGCCATAATCAGTGATATTGCTTTGGTTCCACATAGTCTCGTGGTGAGAAGGTCCAGTCACCTGCCAGGGATGGGGCGCTTGTTGGGGAACGTAGTAATTTCAAAAAATTTCCTACGCACACGCAAGATCATGGTGATGCATAGCAATGAGAGGGGAGAGTGTTGTCTACGTACCCTCGTAGACCGAAGCGGAAGCGTTGACGCAACGTAGAGGAAATAGTCGTACATCCTCCCGGTCCAACCGATCCAAGCACCGTTACTCCGGCACCTCCGAGTTCTTGACACGCGTACAGCTCGATGACGCACCTCGATCTCCAATCCAGAGAGGCTCGAGGGGAGTTCCGTCGAGACGACGGCGTGGTGGCGATCTTGATGTTCTCTGTCGCAGGCTTCGCCTAAGCACCGCTACAATATGATCGAGGTGTAATATCGTGGAGGGGGGCACTGCACACGGCTAAGGAACGATCAATGATCAACTTGTGTGTCCTAGGGTGCCCCCTACCCCCGTATATAAAGGAGGGAGGGAGGAGGTGGCCGGCCCAAGGGCGCGCCATAGAGGAGGGGGAAACCTACTCCAAGTAGGTTTCCTCCCTTTCCTTATCTTATTTGGAGGGAAGGAAAGAGTACTAGTATTAGGAAGTAGTACTAGTAGTAGTAATAGGAAGAGGGGAAGGAGAAAGGAAAGGGGGCCTCCCCAATTCGGTTTGGGCTTGGGGCGCCCCCCTTGTTCCTTCTCCTTCCTCCTACATGGGCCCAATAAGGCCCATATACCTCCGGGGGTTCCAACCTCCGGAGCTCCAAACTTCTCCGGAACCTTTCCGGTGTCCAAATATATCCGTCCAATATATCAATCTTTATGTCTCGACCACTTGAGACTCCTCGTCATGTCCGTGATCATATCCGGACTCGAACAACCTTCGTACATCAAAATACATAAACTCATAATATAAGCATCATCGAAACCTTAAGCGTGCGGACCCTACGGTTCGAGAACAATGTAGACATGACCGAGACATGTCTCCGTCAATAACCAATAGCGGGACACGGATGCCCATATTGGTTCCTACATATTCTACGAAGATCTTTATCGGTCAAACCGCACAACAACATACGTTGTTCCTTTGTCATCGGTATGTTACTTGCCCGAGGTTCGATCGTCGGTATCCAATACCTAGTTCAATCTCGTTACGGCAAGTCTCTTTACTCGTTCCGTAATACATCATCTCACAACTAACTCATTAGTTGAAATGCTTGCAAGGCTTAAGTGATGTGTATTACCGAGAGGGCCCAGAGATACCTCTCCGACATTCGGAGTGACAAATCCTAATCTCGAAATCGCCAACTCAACAAGTACCTTCGGAGACACAGAGAGCACCTTTATAATCACCCGATTCGTTGTGACGTTTGGTAGCACACAAAGTGTTCCTCCGTAAACAGGAGTTGCATAATCTCATAGTCATAGGAACATGTATAAGTCATGAAGGAAGCAATAGCAACATACTAAGCGATCATGTGCTAAGCTAACGGAATGGGTCATGTCAATCGATCATTCAACCAATGATGTGACCTTGTTAATCAAATAACAACTCCTTGTTCATGGTTAGGAAACATAACCATCTTTGATTAACAAGCTAGTCAAGTAGAGGCATACTAGTGACACTCTATTTGTCTATATATTCACACATGTATTATGTTTCCTGTTAATACAATTCTAGCATGAATAATAAACATTTATCATGATATGAGGAAATAAATAATAACTTTATTATTGCCTCTAGGGCATATTTCCTTGATCTCCCACTTGCACTAGAGTCAATAATCTAGATTACACAAGAATGATTCTAACACCCATGGAGTCTTGGTGTTGATCATGTTTTGCTCGTGGAAGAGGCTTAGTCAACGGTCTCGCAACATTCAGATCCGTATGTATCTTGCAAATCTCTATGTCTCCCACGGACTAGATCCCGATGGAATTGAAGCGTCTCTTGATGTGCTTGGTTCTCTTGTGAAATCTGGATTCCTTCGCTAAGGCAATTGCTCGATATTGTCACAAAAGATTTTCATTGGACCCGATGCACTAGGTATGACACCTAGATCGGATATGAACTCCTTCATCCGACTCCTTCATTGGCTGCTTCAAGCAGCTATGTATTCCGCTTCACATGTAGATCCCGCCACGACGCTTTGCTTTGAACGCACTAACCGACAGCTCCACCGTTTAATGTAAACACGTATCCGGTTTGCGATTTAGAATCGTCCGGATCGGTGTCAAAGCTTGCATCAACGTAACCATTTACGATGAGCTCTTTGTCACCTCCATATCGAGAAACATATCCTTAGTCCTTTTCGGTATTTCAGGTGTTCTTGACCGCTGTCCGATGATCCACTCTGGATTACTTTGGTACCTCCTGCTAGACTTATAGCAAGGCACACATCAGGTCCGGTACACAAGATTGCATACATGATAGAGCCTATGGCTGAAGCATAGGAACACTTTTCATTTTCTCTCTATCTTCTGCAGTGGTCGGGCTTTGAGTCTTACTCAACTTCACACCTTGCAATCTGAGCAAGAACCCTTTCTTTGCTTGATCCATTTTGAACTTCTTCAAAACTTTGTCAAGGTATGTGCTTTGTGAAAGTCCAATTAAGCGTCTTGATCTATCTCTATAGATCTTAATGCCCAATATGTAAGCAGCCTCACCGAGGTCTTTCATTGAAAAACTTTTATTCAAGTATCCCTTTATGCTATCCAGAATTCTATATCATTTCCAATCAATAATATGTCATCCACATATAATATTAGAAATGCTCTGAGCTCCCGCTCACTTTCTTGTAAATACAAAGCTTCTCCAAAAGTCTGTATAAAACCAAATGCTTTGATCACACTATCAAAACGTTTATTCCAACTCCGAGAGGCTTGCACCAGTCCATAAATGGAACGTTGGAGCTTGCACACTTTGTTATCTCCCTTTGGATCGATAAAACCTTTTGGTTGCATCATATACAACTCTTCTTCCAGAAATCCATTCAGGAATGCAGTTTTTACATCCATTTGCCAAATTTCATAATCATAAAATGCGGCAATTGCTAACATGATTCGGACAGACTTAAGCATCGGTACGGGTGAGAAGGTCTCATCGTAGTCAACCCCTTGAACTTGTCGAAAACCTTTTGCAACAAGTCGCGCTTTGTAGACAGTAACATTACCGTCAGCGTCAGTCTTCTTCTTGAAGATCCATTTATTCTCAATTGCTTGCCGACCAACGGGCAAGTCAACCAAAGTCCATACTTTGTTCTCATACATGGATCCCATCTCAGATTTCATGGCTTCAAGCCATTTTGCGGAATCTGGGCTCACCATCGCTTCTTCATAGTTTGTAGGTTCATCATGATCTAGTAGCATGACTTCCAGAATAGGATTACCGTACCACTCTGGTGCGGATCTTACTCTGTTCGACCTACATGGTTCTGTATTAACTTGATCTGAAGTTCTATGATCATCATCATCAACTTCCTCACTAGTTGGTTTTGACGTCACAGAAACCGGTTCCTGTGATGTATTATTTTCCAATAAGGGAGTAGGTACAATTACCTCATCAAGTTCTACTTTCCTCCCACTCACTTCTTTCGAGAGAAACTCCTTCTCTAGAAAGGATCCATTCTTAGCAACAAATGTCTTGCCTTCAGATCTGTGATAGAAGGTGTACCCAACTGTCTCCTTTGGGTATCCTATGAAGACACATTTCTCTGATTTGGGTTCGAGCTTATCAGGTTGAAGCTTTTTCACATAAGCATCGCAACCCCAAACTTTAAGAAACGACAACTTTGGTTTCTTGCCAAACCATAGTTCATAAGGTGTCGTCTCAACGGATTTCGACGGTGCCCTATTTAACGTGAATGTGGCTGTCTCTAGAGCATAACCCCAAAACGATAGCGGTAAATCAGAAGAGACATCATAGATCGCACCATATCAAGTAAAGTACGATTCGACGTTCGGACACACCATTACGCTGTGGTGTTCCGGGTGGCGTGAGTTGTGAAACTATTCCACATTGTTTTAAGTGTAAACCAAACTCGTAACTCAAATATTCTCCTCCATGATCAGATCGTAGAAACTTTATTTTCTTGTTACGATGATTTTCAACTTCACTCTAAAATTCTTTGAACTTTTCAAATGTTTCAGACTTATGCTTCATTAAGTAGATATACCCATATCTGCTTAAATCATCTGTGAAGGTGAGAAAATAACGATATCCGCCATGAGCCTCAATATTCATTGGACCACATACATCTGTATGTATGATTTCCAACAAATCTGTTGCTCTCTCCATAGTACCGGAGAACGACGTTTTGGTCATCTTGCCCATAAGGCACGGTTCGCAAGTACCAAGTGATTCATAATCAAGTGGTTCCAAAAGTCCATCAGTATGGAGTTTCTTCATGCGCTTTACACCGATATGACCCAAACGGCGATGCCACAAATAAGTTGCACTATCATTATCAACTCTGCATCTTTTGGCTTCAACACTATGAATATGTGTATCACTACTATCGAGATTCATCAAAATAGACCACTCTTCAGGGTGCATGACCATAAAAGATATTACTCATATAAATAGAACAACCATTATTCTCTCGATTTAAATGAATAACCGTCTCGCATCAAACAAGATCCAGATATAATGTTCATGCTCAACGCGGCACCAAATAACAATTATTTAGGTCTAATATTAATCCGAAGGTAGATGTAGAGGTAGCGTGCCGACCGCGATCACATCGACTTTGGAACCATTTCCCACGCGCATCGTCACCTTGTCCTTTGCGGTGTTAAGCAATCCGTAGTCCCTGCTTGAGTTGCAAATATTAGCAATGAACCAAGATCAAATACCAGTGCTCTGCGAGCTCTAGTAAGGTACACATCAATAACATGTATATCACATATACCTTTGTTCACCTTGCCATCCTTCTTATCCGCCAAATACTTGGGGCAGTTCCGCTTCCAGTGACCATTCTGCTTGTAGTAGAAGCACTCAGTTTCAGGCTTAGGTCCAGACTTGGGTTTCTTCTCTTGAGCAGCAACTTGCTTGCTGTTCTTCTTGAAGTTCCCCTTCTTCTTCCCTTTGCCCTTTTTCTTGAAACTAGTGGTCTTGTTGACCATCAACACTTGATGCTCCTTCTTGATTTCTACCTCTGCAGCTTTTAGCATTGCGAAGAGCTCGGGAATCGTCTTATCCATCCCTTGCATATTATAGTTCATCATGAAGCTCTTGTAGCTTGGTGGAAGTGATTGGAGAATTCTGTCAATGACGCTATCATCCGGAAGTGTAACTCCCAGTTGAATCAAGTGATTACAATACCCAGACATCTTGAGTATGTGCTCACTGACAGAACTATTCTCCTCCATCTTGCATCTATAGAACTTATTGGAGACTTCATATCTCTCAATCCGGGCATTCTTCTGGAATATCAACTTCAACTCCTGAAACATCTCATATGCTCCATGACGTTCAAAACGTCGTTGAAGTCCCGGTTCTAAGCCGTAAAGCATGGCACATTGAACTATCGAGTAGTCATCAGCTTTGCTCGCGCCAGACGTTCTTAACGTTGTCGGTTGCATCGGCAGCAGCAGTTCGGCACCCAGCGGTGCTTCCAGGCGTAATTTTTCTCGTGCAGCAATGAGGATAATCCTCAAATTACGGACCCGATCCGCATAGTTGCTACCATCATCTTTCAACTTAGCTTTCTCAAGGAACGCATTAAAATTCAACGGAACAACAAAGACGGGCCATCTATCTACAAATAACATAGACAAGCAAGATACTATCGGTACTAAGTTCATGATAAATTTTAGTTCAATTAATCATATTACTTAAGAACTCCCACTTAGATGACATCTCTCTAGTCATCTAAGTGATCACGTGATCCAAATCAACTAAACCATAACCGATCATCACGTGAGATGGAGTAGTTTTCAATGGTGAACATCTCATGTTGATCATATCTACTATATGATTCACGCTCGACCTTTCGGTCTCCGAGTTCCAAGGCCATATCTGCATATGCTAGGCTCGTCAAGTATAACCTGAGTATTCTGCGTGTGCAAAACTGGCTTGCACCCGTTGTAGATGGACGAGAGCTTATCACACCCGATCATCACGTGGTGTCAGGCACGACGAACTTTGGCAACGTGCATACTCGGGAGAACACTACTTGATAATTTTAGTGAGAGATCATCTTAAAATGCTACCGTCAATCAAAGCAAGATAAGATGCATAAAGATAAACATCACATGCAATCAATATAAGTGATATGATATGGCCATCATCTTCTTGTGCTTGTGATCTCCATCTCGAAGCACCATCATGATCACCATCGTCACCGGCGCGACACCTTGATCTCCATCGTAGCATCGTTGTCGTTTCGCCATCTATTGCTTCTCGACTATCGCTACCGCTTAGTGATAAAGTAAAGCAATTACAGAGCGTTGCATTTCATACAATAAGCGACAACCATATGGCTCCTGCCGATTGCCGATAACCGGTTACAAAACATGATCATCTCATACAATAAAATATAGCATCATGTCTTGTCCATATCACATCACAACATGCCCTGCAAAAACAAGTTAGGCGTCCTCTACTTTGTTGTTGCAAGTTTTACGTGGCTGCTACGGGCTTAAGCAAGAACCAATCTCACCTCGCATCAAAACCACAACGATAGTTTGTCAAGTTGATGCTGTTTTAACCTTCGCAAGGACCGGGCGTAGCCACACTCGGTTCAACTAAAGTTGGAGAAACCGATACCGCTAGTCACCGTGTGCAAAGCACGGCGGTAAAACCAGTCTCGCGTAAGCGTCTGGCGTAATGTCGGTCAGGCGCTTCATACAACAATACCGCTGAACCAAAGTATGACATCTTTGGTAAGCGGTATGACTTATATCGCCCACAACTCACTTGTGTTTCTACTCGTGCATATAACATCAAACCATAAAACCTGGCTCGGATGCCACTTTGTTGGGGAACGTAGTAATTTCAAAATTTTCCTCGCACACGCAAGATCATGGTGATGCATAGCAATGAGAGGGAGAGTGTTGTCTCGTACCCTCGTGAGACCAAGCGAAGCGTTGACGCAACGTAGAGGAAGTAGTCGTACATCCTCCCGGTCCAACCGATCCAAGCACCGTTACTCCGGCACCTCCGAGTTCTTGACACGCATACAGCTCGATGACGCACCCTCGATCTCCAATCCAGTAGAGGCTCCGTGGGGGCGTTCCGTCAGCACGACGACGTGGTGACGATCTTGATGTTCTCCTGTCATAGGGCTTCGCCTAAGCACCGCTACAATATGATCGAGGTGTAATATCGTGGAGGGGGGGGGGGCACTGCACACGGCTAAGGAACGATCAATGATCAACTTGTGTGTCCTAGGGTGCCCCCCTACCCCCGTATATAAAGGAGGGAGGGAGGAGGTGGCCGGCCCAAGGGGGGCGCGCCATAGAGGAGGGGGAAACCTACTCCAAGTAGGTTTCCTCCCTTTCCTTATCTTATTTGGAGGGAAGGAAAGAGTACTAGTATTAGGAAGTAGTACTAGTAGTAGTAATAGGAAGAGGGGAGGAGAAAGGAAGGGGGGCCCCCCTCCCAATCGGTTTGGGCTTGGGGCGCGCCCCTCCCTTGTTCCTTCTCCTTCCTCCTACATGGGCCCAATAAGGCCCATATACCTCCGGGGGTTCGGTAACCTCCGGAGCTCCAAACTTCTCCGGAACCTTTCCGGTGTCCAAATATATCCGTCAATATATCAATCTTTATGTCTCGACCATTTGAGACTCCTCGTCATGTCCGTGATCATATCCGGACTCGAACAACCTTGGTACATCAAAATACATAAACTCATAATATAAGCATCATCGAAACCTTAAGCGTGCGGACCCTACGGTTCGAGAACAATGTAGACATGACCGAGACATGTCTCGGTCAATAACCAATAGCGGGACCTGGATGCCCATATTGGTTCCTACATATTCTACGAAGATCTTTATCGGTCAAACCGCACAACAACATACATTGTTCCTTTGTCATCGGTATGTTACTTGCCCAAGATTCGATCGTCGGTATCCAATACCTAGTTCAATCTCGTTACCGCAAGTCTCTTTACTTGTTCCGTAATACATCATCTCACAACTAACTCATTAGTTGAAATGCTTGCAAGGCTTAAGTGATGTGTATTACCGAGAGGGCCCAGAGATACCTCTCCGACATTCGGAGTGACAAATCCTAATCTTGAAATCGCCAACTCAACAAGTACCTTCGGAGACACCAGAGAGCACCTTTATAATCACCCGATTCGTTGTGACGTTTGGTAGCACACAAAGTGTTCCTCCGTAAACGGAGTTGCATAATCTCATAGTCATAGGAACATGTATAAGTCATGAAGGAAGCAATAGCAACATACTAAGCGATCGTGTGCTAAGCTAACGAAATGGGTCATGTCAATCGATCATTCAACCAATGATGTGACCTTGTTAATCAAATAACAACTCCTTGTTCATGGTTAGGAAACATAACCATCTTTGATTAACAAGCTAGTCAAGTAGAGGCATACTAGTGACACTCTGTTTGTCTATATATTCACACATGTATTATGTTTCCGGTTAATACAATTCTAGCATGAATAATAAACATTTATCATGATATGAGGAAATAAATAATAACTTTATTATTGCCTCTAGGGCATATTTCCTTCAGCGCTCATGGTCGGTGCCAGTTTATATCTTGAATGGTCGCCACACGATTCCTGCCTTGGTTGGTAATGAGGACGACCCCCCTCCTATGAATGCCACACCTCACCCATATGAGCTGCCGTTCCTATCTGCAGTGCAGCAGTGGCAACTTGAACACCAATAGTGGATTCAGCAGCAGGTGGATGAAGCTTGGGCCCAGGGGATCCCATAGCAACAACATCAACAGATGCAGGACAATGGTTGGGGGGTCTGGCCTGTTGTGCCGCCACCATACCGGGGTTTTAGTTTCAGAACCTACTTTCAGTACACTGGCCCCTCTCTGATGGATGGCGTGGAGCATGATAGCAACTTCTAGGATGATCCACAGGATGAATGGTCAGTGTACTCAGATATTTTAGAGGCGGCCGATAACTTTGTTAGAGGCATCATGACCCTAGGTTTACAGTTCGTCCGTGCTACTGGCTCTGTGAGATCGGTGGTCGTCGACCCTTTTGCTGCTCTGCTCGACACCTTTGGCTCAATTTATGCCAATATTTGGACTCCTAGAATCTGCAATGACATCTCTCAGCACAACTCTTCTGCTGCCTTTCAGTTCCCTATCAATCCACTCACCTTGTTTGCAGCGGTGGGACATGCTATGTCTTATACCGGGAACCAATGCTGCAAGGGGATCATGATGGAGGAGCGCCTTTTGACTAGACTTCCCAAATCTCTTTTCGAGAACAATGAGACCTGCACTATTTGCATTTCTGTTGAGCCAACAGGGTTGATGTAACTCTCATCATTTGCTCCTTTTGGACTGGATCAGTTTAACACAACCTGTGGGGACGAGGCTGTCTTAACGACCCAAGGTCTGAATGCTATTGCCCCAGTCCTTCTTACTGGACCGGAGGTTGAGGGCACTGGGAGTAATAGCCTGGCTTCTGATGGGAAGCTGATAATGTGTTTGATCACTTTGGCAGAATGATCCTAGATGAGCCCGGCCATGTGGACACCACCCAGCTCCGTAGAAGCACCAAATCCACCCGATATGATGGGTTTCGTGTTCCACAACCCTTAGATATAAAGAAGGTCGTGTCCAAGGTGAAACCGAGGAAAGCTCTTGTTATCTGTCGCAACCTGTATGCCACAGCCCCATCTGGTATTTCTGTTGTTTTGGATGTCAGTTCTGAGTCTGACCCACTCCTACACCAATTTAAGTTATTCAGGAGATTGTCATTGTCAGATGTGGGGTACCGCCGGAGCAAATCACTACTGAGAAGCTGATGGATGATCCACAAGCTATGCTCCCTCCCAAAGATGTTGCAAACTAGGCGGTGGAATATCCTTTGCTGGAATGTTCGTGGAATAAATGCGGACAAAAAACACCTAGCTATCCGTAATGCTATTGATATTAGTGGTTGTGATGTTTTATGTCTGAAAGAAACTAAGCGGATGACATTTGATCGGGTTTTTGTTAAAACTATCTTTCCTAAGCGACTTGATATGTTTGCGTTCATTCCCTCTGATGGGGCCTTGGGTGGTTTATTTACTGCATGGAATTCGTCTATTTTTTCTAGTTTGGTTTTCCTAGAGGAATCATTTGCCCTTGGGATTAAATTCACCTCTCTGCACTCCAATGCTGTATGGAATCTAATCAATATTTATGGCCCCTGTGATGGCATCGATCGCTCTAACTTTACAGCTTGGTTATTCAGTATGCACATTCCAGTCTCTGAAGATTGGATCTTGGCTGGGGATTTTAATTACTATTGCGTTCCTGATAACAGAAGTAGGCCGGGTGGCAATGCCAACGATATGCTGACCTTCAATGATTTTATTCGTACCCAGTCGCTAGTTGAATTATCCATCAAGGGCAGGACGTACACGTGGAGTAACATGCAAGACGATCCTTTGCTTGTGCAATTAGATTGTTTCTTTTCCTCAGTGCACTGGACTTCTTCCTACCCTAACACCACTGTAACGCCCTTGGGTAAGCCCGTGTCAGATCACATCCCTTGCGTCATTAGCATTGACTCATGTATCCCCAAGAGCAAGGTGTTTCATTTTCAAAACTACCGGGTACAATACTCAGGGTTCCACAAAGTGGTGCAACGCTCTTGGAGCCAACCTTGTCATGCGGCTAATTGGGCCGCTTTGATTTGCAAAAAACTGAAGAAGTTGAGTTATGCTTTAAAGTCCTGGAGTAAGAAAATTTGAAAATTGTCAACTCTTATTGATAATTCCAATGAAACTCTATTGAAATTAGACACACTAGAGGAACAGAGGTCACTTACTACTCCAGAAACTAACTTCAGAATCATTCTTAAGGCACATCTTCTCAGGCTATTGGAATATAAACACATGTATTGGCAGAAAAGATGTACAGTTTGGAGGTTTCAAGTAGGAGATGGTAACACGAAATTCTTTCATGCAGTGGCCACGGAGAGATACTGCAAGAACTCCATATCAACGCTCAAACTTGATGATGGAACATGATACATCTCCAACGTATCTATAATTTTCGATTGTTCCATGCTATTATATTACCCGTTTTGGATGTTTATGGGCTTTACTTTACACTTTTATATCATTTTTAGGACTAACCTACTAACCGGAGGCCCAGTCCGAATTGCTGTTTTTTTTGCCTATTTCAGTGTTTCGAAGAAAGGGAATATCAAACGAAGTCCAAACGGGATGAAACCTTCAGGAGCGATATTTTTGGAACAAATACAAACCAGGAGACTTGGAGTGGACGTCAACAGCAAACGAGGTGGCCACGAGGGTGCCCAGTGCGCCCCCACCCTCGTGGGCCCCTCGTGGCTCAACCGACCTACTTCTTCCTCCTATATATATCCATGTACCCCGAGAACATCCAGGAGCACCACGAAAACCTAATTCCACCGCCAAACCTTACAGATCCGAGATCCCATCTTGGAGCCTTCGCCGGCGCTCCACCGGAGGGGGAATCGACCATGGAGGGCCTATACATCATCTTCAAGGCCTCTCCGATAAGTTGTGAGTAGTTTACCATAGACCTTCGGGTCGATAGTTATTAGCTAGATGGCTTCTTCTCTCTCTTTGAATATCAATACCAAAGTCCTCCTCGATCTTCTTGGAGATCTTTTCGATGTAACTCTTTTTGCGGTGTGTTTGTCGAGATCCGATGAATTGTGGGTTTATGATCAAGTTTATCTATGAGAAATAATTGAATCTTCTCTGAATTTTTTATGTGTGATTGGTTATCTTTGCAAGTCTATTTGGATTATCAGTTTGGTTTGGCCTACTAGATTGATCTTTCTTGCAATGGGAGAAGTGCTTAGCTTTGGGTTCAATCTTGCGGTGTCCTTTCCTAGTGACAGCAGGGGCAGCAATGCACGTATTGTATTGTTGCCATCGAGGAAAAAAAGATGGGGTTTATATCATATTGCTTGAGTTTATCCCTCTACATCATGTCATCTTTCTTAATGCGTTACTCTGTTCTTATGAACTTAATACTCTAGATGCAGGCAGGAGTCGATCGATGTGTGGAGTAATAGTAGTAGATGCAGAATCGTTTCGATCTACTTGTTGCGGACATGATGCCTATATACATGATCATGCCTAGATAATCTCATAACTATGCACTTTTCTATCAATTGCTCGACAGTAATTTGTTCACCCACCGTAATACTTATGCTATCTTGAGAGAAGCCACTAGTGAAACCTATGGCCCCCGGGTCTATCTTTTATCATATAAGTTTCTAATCTACTTTTATTTGCAATCTTTTACTTTCCAATCTATATCATAAAAATACCAAAAATATTTATCTTATCTTATTATCTCTATCAGATCTCACTTTTGCAAGTTTCCGTGAAGGGATTGACAACCCCTTTATCGCGTTGGTTGCGAGGTTCTTGTTTGTTTGTGTAGGTACGAGGGACTTTTGAGGAGCCTCCTACTGGATTGATACCTTGGTTCTCAACAACTGAGGGAAATACTTACGCTACTTTGCTGCATCACCCTTTCCTCTTCAAGGGAAAACCAATGCAGTGCTCAAGAGGTAGCAAGAAGGATTTCTGGCGCCGTTGCCGGGGAGGTCTTCACTCAAGTCAAGACATACCAAGTACCCATCACAAACTCATCTCCCTCGCATTACATTATTTGCCATTTGCCTCTCGTTTTCCTCTCCCCCACTTCACCCTTGCCATTTTATTCGCCCTCTCTTTCCCGTTCTCCTCTCTTTTTCGCTTGCCTCTTGTGCGCTTGTGTGTTGGATTGGTTGTCGCGATGGCGCAAGATAATACCAAATTGTGTGAATTTTCCAATACCAATAATAATGATTTCCTTAGCACTCCGATTGCTCCTCTTAATGATGCTGAATCTTGTGAAAGCAATGCTATTTTGTTGAATCTTGTTATGAAAGATCAATTCTCCGGCCTTCCTAGTGAAGATGCCGCTACTCATCTAAACAACTTTGTTGATTTGTGTGATATGCAAAAGAATAAAGATATAGATAATGTTATTGTTAAATTGAAGTTATTTCTGTTTTCACTTAGAGATCGTGCTAAAACTTGGTTTTCATCTTTGCCTAAAAATAGTATTGATTCATGGAATAAGTGCAAAGATGCTTTTATCTCTAAGTATTTCCCTCCCGCTAAGATCATCTCTCTTAGAAATGATATTATGAATTTTAAACAACTTGATCATGAGCATGTTGCCCAATCTTGGGAAAGAATGAAATTAATGATTCGCAATTGCCCTACTCATGGTTTGAATTTATGGATGATCATACAAAATTTTTATGCCGGATTGAATTTTGCTTCTAGAAATCTTTTAGATTCGGCCACGGGAGGCACTTTTATGGAAATTACTTTAGGAGAAGATACTAAACTCCTTGATAACATTATGGTTAATAATTCTCAAAGGCACACCGAAAGATCTACTAGTAAGAAAGTTCATGCGATAGAAGAAATTAATGTTTTGAGTGGAAAGATGGATGAACTTATGAAATTGTTTGCTACTAAGAGTGCTCCTATTGATCCCAATGATATGCCTTTCTCTACTTGGATTGAGAACAATAATGAATCTATGGATGTGGATTTTGTTGGTAGGAATAATTTTGGTAACAACGCGTATAAAGGAAACTGTAATCCTAGGCCATTTCCTAGTAATTCCTCTAATAATTATGGCAATTCCTACAACAACTCTTATGGAAATTTTAATAATATGCCCTATAATTTTGAGAATAGTGTTAAAGAATTTATGATCTCTCAAAAGAATTTTAATGCTTTGCTTGAAGAAAAATTGCTTAAAGTTGATGAATTGGCTAGGAACGTTGATAGACTTTCGCTTGATGTTGATTCATTGAAACTTAGATCTATTCATCCTAAGCATGATATCAATGAGTCTCTCAAAGCCATGAGAATTTCCATTGATGAGTGCAAAGAAAGAACCACTAGGATGCGTGCTAAGAAAGATTGCTTTGTAAGAGCGTGTTCTTCTAGTTTCCATGAAAATAAAGATGAAGATCTAAAAGTTATTGATGTGTCCCCTATTAAATCTTTGTTTTGCAATATGAATCTTCATAATGATGGGACTGGAGATGAGTCAATTTTAGTTAAAAGGCGTCCCAGTGATTCGGAGTTTTTAGACCTTGATACTAAATTTGGTAAAAGTGGGATTGGAGAGGTCAAAACTTTACATAGCATTGAACCCACTATTATGGATTTGAAGGAATTTAATTATGATAATTGTTCTTTAATATATTGTATTTCCTTGTTGCAATCCGTGTTGAATTCTCCTCATGCTTATAGTCAAAATAAAGCTTTTGCCAAACATATTGTTGATGCCTTGATGCAATCTTATGAAGAAAAACTTGAATTGGAAGTTTCTATACCTAGAAAACTTTATGATGAGTGGGAACCTACTATAAAAATTAAATTAAAGATCATGATTGCCATGCTTTGTGTGATTTGGGTGCTAGTGTTTCCACGATTCCGAAAACTTTATGTGATGTGCTAGGTTTCCATGATTTTGATGATTACTCTTTAACTTGCACGTTGCGGATTACACCATTAAGAAACCTATGGGAAGGATCAATGATGTTCTTATTGTTGCAAATAGGAATTATGTGCCCGTAGATTTTATCGTTCTTGATATAGATTGCAATCTTTCATGTCCTATTATTCTTGGTAGACCTTTCCTTAGAACGATTGGTGCAATTATTGATATGAAGGAAGGGAATGTTAGATTCCAATTTCCATTAAGGAAAGGCATGGAACACTTCCCTAGAAATAAAGTCAAATTACCTTATGAATCTATTATTCGTGCCACTTATGAATTGAATGCCAAAGATGGCAATACATAGATCTATTCTCGCTTTTATGCCTAGCTAGGGGCGTTAAACGATAGCACTTGTTGGGAGGCAACCCAATTTTATTTTTGTTTCTTGCTTTTTGCTTATATTTAGTAATAAATATTTCATCTAGCTTCTGTTTAGATGTGGCTTTTATGTTTTAATTAGTGTTTGTGCCAAGTAGAACCTATAGGATAACCTACGGTGATA
Source organism: Aegilops speltoides (assembly GCA_021437245.1). NCBI lineage: Eukaryota > Viridiplantae > Streptophyta > Magnoliopsida > Poales > Poaceae > Aegilops > Aegilops speltoides. The sequence continues at coordinate 93,029,521 of CM038145.1, read as the reverse complement.
GTTAATTTGATTCTGCTGAAAAACAGAAACTTCTGCACGCACGAGAATAATTTTAGTAAATCACAGAAACGTGATTTTACGTCGATTCTTTTTGAAGTTGATAAATAGACATATTACGCAGGACTTCCTATTTTCGTAGGATTTTTAGAGTTCCAGAAGTATTCTAAAGTTACAGATTTCTACAGACTGTTCTGTTTTTGACAGATTCTGTTTTTCGTGTGTTGTTTGCTTATTTTGATGCATCTATGGCTAGTATCGGGGGGTATGAACCATAGAGAAGTTGGAATACAGTAGTTTTAACACCAATATAAACAAATAATGAGTTTATTACAGTACCTTATGTGGTGGTTTTTCTTTCTTGCACTTACGGAGCTTATGAGATTTCCTGTTGAGTTTTGTGTTGTGAAGTTTTCAAGTTTTGGGTAAAGATTTGATGGACTATGGAATAAGGAGTGGCAAGAGCCTAAGCTTGGGGATGCCCATGGCACCCCAAGATATTCAAGTACAACCAAAAGCCTAAGCTTGGGGATGCCCCGGAAGGCATCCCCTCTTTCGTCTTCGTTTATCGGTAACTTTACTTGGAGCTATATTTTTATTCACCACATGATATGTGTTTTGCTTGGAGCGTCTTGTATGATATGAGTCTTTGATTTTTATTTTACCACAATCATCCTTGCTGTACACACCTTTTGGGAGATACACACTTGATTTAGAATTTATTAGAATACTCTATGTGCTTCACTTATATCTTTTGAGCTAGATAATTTTGCTCTAGTGCTTCACTTATATCTTTTAGAGCACGGCGGTGGCTTTATTTTGTATAAATTGTTGATCTCTCATGCTTCACTTATATTATTTTGAGAGTCTTATAGAACAGCATGGTATTTTCTATGGTTATAAAATTGGTCCTAGAATGATGGGCATCCAAGTTGGGTATAATAAAAATTATCATAGAAAGTGAATTGGATGCTATGATCAATTTGATGCTTGATGATTGTTTTGAGATATGAGGATGGTGATATTAGAGTCATGCTAGTGGAGTAATTATGAATTTGAGGAATACTTGTGTTGAAGTTTGTGATTCCCGTAGCAAGCACGTATGGTGAACCGCTTTGTGATGAGGTTGGAGCATAATTTGTTTATTGATTGTCTTCCCTATGAGTAGCGGTTGGGGATGAGCGATGGTATTTTCATACCAATCTATCCCCCTAGGAGCATGCGCGTAGTACTTTATTTCCAATGACTTGTAGATTTTTGCAATAAGTATATGAGTTCTTTATGACTAATGTTGAGTCCATGGATTATACGCACTCTCACCCTTCCACCATTGCTAGCCTCTCTTGTGCCGCGCAACTTTCGCCGGTACCATACATCCACCATATAGCTTCCTCAAAACATCCACCATACCTACCTATTATGGCATTTCCATAGCCATTGCGAGATATATTGCCATGCAACATTCCACCGTTCCGTTTATTATAACACGCATCATCATTGTCATATTGCTTTTGCATGATCATGTAGTTGACATCGTATTTGTGGCAAAGCCACCTTCATAATTCTTCCATACATGTCACTCTTGATTCATTGCATATCCTGGTACACCGCCGGAGGCATTCATATAGAGTCATATTTTGTTCTAAGTATCGAGTTGTAATCTTGAGTTGTAAGTAAATAAAAGCGTGATGATCTTCATTATTAGAGCATTGTACCAAGTGAGGAAAGGATGATGGAGACTACGATTCCCCCACAAGTCGGGATGAGACTTCAGACTTTATATAAAAAAAGAGAAAGGCCAAATAAAAAAAAGAGAAAGGCCAAATAAAAAAAAGGAAGAAAGAAAAAAAATAAAAAAAAGAGAAAAAAGAGAGAAGGGACAATGCTACTATCCTTTTACCACACTTGTGGTTCAAAGTAGCACCATGATCTTCATGATAGAGAGTCTCCTATGTTGTCACTTTCATATACTAGTGGGAATTTTTCATTATAGAACTTGGCTTGTATATTCCAATGATGGGCTTCCTAAAAACGCCCTAGGTCTTCGTGAGCAAGCAAGTTGGATGCACACCCACTTAGTTTCTTTTGTTGAGGTTTCATACATTTATAGCTCTAGTGCATCCGTTGCATGGCAATCCCTACCCACTCACATTGATATCTATTAATGGGCATCTCCATAGCCCGTTGATACGCCTAGTTGATGTGAGACTATCTTCTCCTTTTTTGTCTTCTCCACAACCATCATTCTATTCCACATATAGTGCTATGTCTATGGCTCACGCTCATGTATCGTGTGAAAGTTGAAAAAGTTTGAGAATACTAAAGTATGAAACAATTACTTGGCTTCTCATCGGGGTTGTGCATGATTAAATACTTTGTGTGATGAAGATAGTGCATAGCCAGACTATATGATTTTGTAGGGATAACTTTCTTTAGCCATGTTATTTTGAGAAGACATGATTGCTTTGTTAGTATGCTTGAAGTATTATTGTTTTTATGTCAATATTAACTTTTATTTTGAATCATTTGATTTGAACATTCATGCCACAATAAAGAAAATTATATTGATAATTATGCTAGGTAGCATTCCACATCAAAAATTCTGTTTTTATCATTTACCTACTCGAGGATGAGCAACAATTAAGCTTGGGAATGCTTGATACATCTCCAACGTATCTATAATTTTTTATTGTTCCATGCTATTATATTACCCGTTTTGGATGTTTATGGGCTTTACTTTACACTTTTATATCATTTTTGGGACTAACCTACTAACCGGAGGCCCAGCCCGACTTGCTGTTTTTTTGCCTATTTCAGTGTTTCGAAGAAAATGAATATCAAACGGAGTCCAAACGGGATGAAACCTTCGGGAGCGATCTTTTTGGAATAAATGCAAACCAGGAGACTTGGAGTGGACGTTAAGCAGCAAACGAGGCGGCCACGAGGGTGCCCGGCGCGCCCTAGGGGGGAGGGCATACCCCCATCCTCGTGAGCCCCTTGTGGCTCAACCGACCTACTTCTTCCTCCTATATATATCTATGTACCCCGAGAACATCCAGGAGCACCACGAAAACCTAATTCCACCGCCGCAACCTTCTGTATCCGTGAAATCCCATCTTGGAGCCTTCGCCGGCGCTCCGCCGGAGGGGGAATCGACCACGGAGGGCCTCTACATCATCTCCAAGGCCTCTCTGATGAGTTGTGAGTAGTTTACCACAGACCTTCGGGTCCATAGTTATTAGCTAGATGGCTTCTTCTCTCTCTTTGAATCTCAATATCAAGTTCTCCTCGATCTTCTTGGAGATCTATTCGATGTAACTCTTTTTGCGGTGTGTTTGTAGAGATCTGATGAATTGTGGATTTATGATCAAGTTTATCTATGAGAAATAATTGAATCTTCTCTGAATTCTTTTATGTGTGATTGGTTATCTTTGCAAGTCTCTTCGAATTATCAGTTTGGTTTGGATTACTAGATTGATCTTTCTTGCAATGGGAGAAGTGCTTAGCTTTGGGTTCAATCTTGCGTTGTCCTTTCCCGGTGAAAGCAGGGGCAGCAAGGCACGTATTATATTGTTGCCATCGAGGATAAAAAGATGGGGTTTATATCATATTGCTTGAGTTTATCCCTCTACATCATGCCATCTTTCTTAATGCGTTACTCTGTTCTTATGAACTTAATACTCTAGATGCAGGCAGGAGTCGGTCGATGTGTGGGGTAATAGTAGTAGATGTAGAATCCTTTTGATCTACTTGTTGCGGACGTGATGCCTATATGCATGGTCATGCCTAGATAATCTCATAACTATGCACTTCTCTATCAATTGCTCGACAGTAATTTGTTCACCCACCGTAATACTTATGCTATCTTGAGAGAAGCCACTAGTGAAACCTATGGCCCCCAGGTCTATCTTTTATCATATAAGTTTCCAATATACTTTTATTTGCAATCTTTTACATTCCAATATATATCATAAAAATACCAAAAATATTTATCTTATCTTATTATCTCTATCAGATCTCACTTTTGCAAGTTTCCGTGAAGGGATTGATAACCCATTTATCGCGTTGGTTGCGAGGTTATTGTTTGTTTGTGTAGGTACGAGGGACTTTTGAGGAGCCTCCTACTGGATTGATACCTTGGTTCTCAACAACTAAGGGAAATACTTACGCTACTTTGCTGCATCACCCTTTCCTCTTCAAGGGAAAACCAACGTAGTGCTCAAGTGGTAGCAACACGCTGATTGATGACCATGTGGGTAAAGAGTCCTTGTTGTTCTCTTCCTATAAACAACGACTGGGCTCTTCTGACCCCCCCACTAACATGCGCTTTAATCTGCGACACATCATTAAGAAAGTGGAGGGGCTTGATGATCTGACAATTCCTTTCACCACGGATGAAATTGACCTAGTGGTCAAGGAGATGCCCGCAGATCGAGCACCGGGGCCGGATGGTTTCAACGACTGTTTTCTAAAATCGTGTTGGAATATTATAAAACATGATTTCTATAAGCTTGTTATGGATTTTTATGAGGGGGATCTAGACCTGGAAAGCATAAACAATGGGTTCATTACACTGATTCCTAAATGCCACTCCCTGAAAACAGTAAATGACAACCGACCGATTACCCTGCTGAACTGTTGTCTGAAAATTATTACCAAAGCTGCTTGCGAATCATCTGTAGAGAATCATCTTGCGCATTATACATGCCAATCAGTACGGGTTTCTCAAGTGTGGGTCGATTCAAGACTGCTTGGCGTGGGTGTTCGAGTACACTCATCAATGCCAGCCGTCGGGAAGAAAGGTGTCATTGCTAAAACTTGACTTCGCCAAGGCGTTTGATACTATCGAGCATGCCCCTATGATTGAGATCATGCGCGCGATGGGATTCTATGAGAAATGGCTCAACTGGATTGCTTGCATCTTTAAATCCAGGAATTCTTGTGTGCTTCTCAATGGCACGCCAGGGAGGCAATTCGCTTGCAAACGGGGAGTGCGGCAAGGGGATCCTCTTTCACCGCTTATCTTTGTCTTGGCGGCTGATCTGCTGCAAGCTATCATTAACCATGCCTTCCACGAGGGGGTCCTGCAGAAACCAATTCCGTCAGTGGAAAGGGTTGAGACTCTAAAAAAACTCCTACTGGATTATGCGGCTTCCATTGGGTTGCGACTCAATTTTCAGAAATCTACCTTGATCCCGATTAATGTTGCACCCGCTGAGGTGCTGGTTTTTGCTGAAATGTTCGGTTGTGTTGTGGGGAAAATGTTGTTCACATATTTAGGACTCCCGCTTGGGACTACTAAACCCACTGTTCTGGATTTCATGCCTCTTGTGGCGTCTGTTGAGAGAAGAGTTTCTGTGGCTGCCAACTTGCTTGATTACGGATCAAAGCTCACCTATGTTAACTAGGTCATGTCCTCGCTTATGGTGTATGCTATGTGTTCCATTAGAATCCCCCGAGGATCATGGAACACCTAGATAAAATCCGTAGACAATGCTTCTGGAGCAAACACACGGAGGATGGGACGAAAAACACCTTGCTGACCGCCTGGGAGCTTGTTTGCCGACCAAAGGCTGTAGGGGGGCTTGGGATCATGGATCTCAAAATTCAGAATCAAGGTCTTCTACTCAAACAACTCTTCAAATTTTATAACAAGCTTGATGTGTCATGGGTTAAGCTGGTATGGAGTTTATATTACCTCGACGATGTACCACATGCTTCGGAGCCGTGTGGCTCCTTCTGGTGGCGGGATCTCATGCAGTTATATGACACCTTCAGAGGGTGACTGAGATCAGAATCGGTGATGGGAGTTCGGCCTTATTCTGGAAGGATCTGTGGAGTGGGCATCCGCTTGAAACATCACACCCGAGGGCATTCTCGTTTGCTTAAAACGAGGATGTGCCAGTGCAGAAGCTGCTGAGGTCTAGCACCATTGGGGAGGTTTTCCATATACCGCTTTCTCCTCCGGCAAGATTGGAGGTTCAAGATATTCAGTCTTTAACTGTGGGGTTTAATCCAAAGAATGCTTAAATTGACAAATGGTGCTGTGTCTGGGATGCTAGAGGGTTGGGGACATTTAAATCCAATGACTACTACAAGTTCTGCTTCAAGGATGTTCCGGTGGATGAAGTTTTTCCTTGGATATGGGAATCTAAGTGTACAAACAAATGGAAAGTTTTTGCATGGCTGTTGTTTGCAAATTGTCTGAACACCCCTAACATGCTTAGGAGGAGACACTACAAGCTTGATGGTGATGTGTACACATGCTTGCTTTGTGATTCTCCCCCGGAGGAAACTGTGGCCCATCTGTTCTTCAGATGCACGTTCGCAACCCGATGTTGGGATGTGATCGGGATGCACTGGCATGACTCTCACTGCAAGCTGGCTCTCATCCATGAAGGGAAATGGGCTTGGGGGAGACTGCTATTCATGGAAACTTTCATCGTAGCAGCTTGGGGGTGTGGAAGGAGAGGAATAATAAGCATTTTAGAAATGTGATGCCCTCGCTGGAGTCTTGGAAGAACAGATTAAAAAATGACAGGTCCATGATGGTGCATCGCACGAAAGGATCTCTCCACCCCTGTCAGTGTACTAGAGTAGGGGTACCCTAGTATCCCGAACTTGTGCACGGGCGTCATGACACCAGCGGCAAGGCTTGCGGGTGACCGCCAAGGTCCTCCGTGATTCCTTTGGAGCCATTCAAGAACAAAGTATTCAAGTCAAGGAGAAAAGACCCGGCAAGAGGAGCTTGCGGGAAGGCCAACAAGGCATCTCAAGAAACTTGCGCGACGCGCCACGCGTCCGGCAAGGCCCGATGGCGACAAGCTTCGGACGCGACAAGACAACCCGACGCGGCAAAGGCGCTTGCGCGCAAGCTACCACTCTGTACTGCGCTCGGCACATCCACCAGCGATGTCGCCATGGGACCTTTCGGTAGCGCGTGGCAAGAGGTCTGTGCAGCCCGGTGGTCTTGAGTGTGGCAGCGCGCTAACAAGATCGCCATCGTGGCAAGTGGTGGCGCCCCTGACGGTCCCTTTTTTGCACTGTTTGGGCGACGCAGACGGGCATTTAATGCCTTTGTCCCCCGCCGTCAGGGTTAGGTATGATACACTGTACAAGTAGTTGTACCAACTGCAACACTTTTTCCATTTTTACCCTTGCCTACGTTGCCACCTGTCGGTGACCCCTTGAGCATATAAAAGGAGGCCCATGCGCAACGTAGAGGGGGGTTTTTTGGGAGGCAGAAAACACTCACGCTCGGTCTCGTTAGCAGCTAGTGTGTACTGTAGCACTCAGCGCTCCCAAGCAAGAACTCAATACTATCAGACATGCAGCAGTAGGAGTATTATCTCTCTGGAGAGCTCCAAAGCTGGGTAAACCGCTCGTGTGCTCCGCCTCGATCTGCTCTTCGCGCAATCTCCGCCCCCCGCCGAACCGAAAGGGGCTCGGTCCGCCGGCCCCATAGGTGTCCGTGGATCAGCTCTCCCGCGACATCTTTGGCGTGCCAGGTAGGGGGCGTCGAGGTTGTGTGAACCTGATCCGACGTTCACACGGGCTAGATCTTCATCTTCTTCATCGACATGCCACCGAAGAAGAAGGCTTCGGTGGTGGCTGCTCCGTCCACGTCGATCCCACCACCACCGGAGCAAACAGGTGGTGGGGTAGACGCCGGCGGAAGAACGGCCATCGAAGAGGGAGCTCACGGTGCTGCCAGGTCCAAGGACAAGGCTGCGCAGACCTCGGCGTCCGTACATGCACCACGCCCATCCCAGGAGGCGCGGGACCGACAGCGTCATGGTACTCGCGGTACCATACGTTTGTTGGACCAAGATCGAGCTGGTGGATCTCGGGATGCTCAAGACCAGCATGCACGCCAACATGCTGGCATGAGCAAGACACGGTCGCCTGGACGGGATACTGCTCCTTCTAACATAGTTAGAAGTCCGAGCATATCCCGCTCCTCGCACCGTTCGCCACTGCCACCCACCACTCCAGCAGAAGGTTTGGCACGAGCTCAACTGCTCTGGATTACCCTCAATGGCGAACAAGATCGGCGAATGGAGGCCACCATTGAGTCTCATCGGCCGCTTAGCGGCGACTGCTGCACGGCAGCCGAGCACAACGCAGCCGCGGCAAGATTGCCAGGCACGAGCCGATGGCGACAAAATCGGTGGGGGTGCAACCACCGTGCACTCTCCACCCCGAAGGCCAAGATCGCCGACTCGCTGGATCCACCTCGACAACGACTCCACCGCATCGTCAGATCCACGAGCTCGTCGCGATCAGTGCCAAGTTCTTCACGAATGACAGCAAGAAGACGCTCGTACTCGCATCGAGCGCCGAAGAGAAGCGCGGCGTCAATCGGACCAGCGCGCTGGGCCCTCTGTCGACATGCATGCGCCAGGGGAACTAGGCGACTTGCCGTATGTGGTAGGTTGCCCTGCGTTCACTCGTGAGCTGCGACAAGTCCAGTGGCCCAGCACGAAGAATTTCAAGCCAGACGTACCAGAGAAGTACGACGGCAAGTCGCATCCGTCAGAGTTCCTCAGCATCTACACCATCGTGGTGCAAGCTGCTGGGGGCCGGGACGACAAGATCCTTGCCAACTACTTCCCGCTGGTGCTCAAACCCAATGTCAGGTCCTGGCTCATGCACCTGCCGGACAACTCCATATCCTCCTGGGCAGATCTATGCCATCAGTTTGTCGGGGCCTTTACAGGCGGCCACAAGCCTCATGGCCAAGAAAGCGACCTTCATCTACTCGCCCAGAAGGAAGGAGAGTCCCTGCGCAAGTACATTCAGAGATTCAGCCGTGTACAGCACAACATCCCTAATGTCCACCCTGCCGCGGTCATCAGCGTGTTCCATTAGAACGTGCGAAACCACAGGATGCGGGAGGAGATGGCGATGTGCAAGATCAGAGACGTCAGCGAGCTATATGCCCTGGCCGACAAGTGTGCACGTCTTTGAGGAAGGAGAAACTCCGGAGAGAATCTGAGGCGGGAGGATCGGCGGCGAGGATGCTGCCCTGCAAAGAAAAACCGGCGGAACAACAGAAGAAGAAAGGCAAAGATGTGCTAGTCGTTGAGCAGTCCGAAGCGAAGGTGGCGCCAAGAACGCTGTGGCGGCCGCCGACAAGCAGGACGGCACCGACAAGCAGTACTGCAAGATCCACCGCACCAAGGGCCATGACCTCCCGAGCTGCAAGAAGGTCGAGCAGCTTGTCGAGCAGCAAAAGGCTGAATACGAGCGACGCGACAAGGAGAAGGCCCGAGAAGGTATTGGAGGGTCCGGCAAGAAACACCCCAGCCGAGGAGGACGCCGCGGCAAGGCCAAGCAACGGCAAGGAAACACACCTCCCCGCGGCCGCGACAAGGATGATGATGATGACGACGATGAAGATATGGATGATGACGAGGCCGGTGAATAGGAGTTCCAGAAAGCCACAGAGGTTCTGTGCGTTGACGGCGGTGCTTCTCTGCATACTTCACACCGCTAGCTCAAGCAGTGGGTGCGGTAAGTCAATGCGGCAGAACCACCCGTCGAATCACGCAAGCCTCTGAAATGGTCCGGCACGCCTATCATCTTTGATATTGAGGACCACCCTGATCGCATAATTGCGGTCGGGTGCTTGCCGATGTTGGTTTCACCAACTATCTGCAACCTCAAAGTCACTAAGATGCTAGTTGACGGCGGGACCTGCTTGAACCTGATCTCCTCCGCGGTACTCCAGAAACTCCAGATCCCTCACAGTGAGGTCGAAGAGACCGGCACATTCCAAGGAATCAATCCGGGAAGGAGCAAGCCGAAGGGAAAGATCATGTTGCCGGTGACATTTGGCAGCGAGTTGAACTTCAGGACTGAGAAGGTCACTTTTGACGTTGCTGACTTTCCATTGCCTTACAATGGGATACTCGGCCGTCGGCCTTCGCCAAATTCATGGCAGCCTCTCACTATGCATACAACATCTTTGAAGATGCCAGCCCGATAAGTGTCATCTCTGTCCCTGGCGACAAGAAGGATGCTCTTATCTGCGCCGACAAGATCTACCGGGAAGCAGCAGCCGTAGCAGATCGCAAGTCACTTGCCGTTGAAGCTCCCGGGGGGAAGAAGAAGACCAAGTCCGGCAAGAGTTCTGATGCCCACTCCGGCAAGCGCATCTCTTCGGAGTGCTGCGCTACCGTCGAGGACGCACCATCGAGCTCCACCGGCAAGCATAAGAAGGCAATGGCAGCTCCACGAGACCAAGAAGGTGTCCGCCAAGGAGGGCGGCACCGGTGGTACCTTCACCATCAGTGCCACTCTCGACCCTAAATAGGAAAGCGCGCATTGCTTTCCTGCAGGCGAACATCGACGTGTTTGCGTGGCAACCGTCTGACATCCTCGGTGTTCCCAGGAAAGTAATCGAGCACCATCTTGCCGTCTGTCCTCATCTTGCGACCCGTCAAGCGAAGGTCGAGAAACAAGAAGTGGGCGCCAAGAATTCATCGCGAAGAAATCAAGAAGTTGGAAGCAGCATGCCTTGTCGGAGTGCTCCATCCTCGTGGTTGGCCAATCCAGTAGTCGCGCAAGGCAAGCGGAAATGGAGGCTTTGTATCGACTTTCTTGATGTTAATAAAGCTTGTCCCAAAGACCCATTTCCTTGCGGCGCATTGACCAGATTGTTGACTCCACGGCGGATGTGATTTGCTTTCATTTCTTGGCGCATACTCGAGATACCATCAGCTCTTCATGGCGAAGAGGATGAGGAGAAGACCGCATTCATCACTCCATGTGGCACATACTGTTTCATACGGATGCCTTTCGGTTTAAAGAATGCTGGTTCAACATTTGCAAGGGTAGTCCATGACGCTTTTGAGCCACAAATGCACAGAAATGTGGAAGCCTACATGGATGACATAGTGGTCAAGAGCAAGGACAAGGCAACTCTGATTTAGGATTTAGACGAAACTTTTGGAAATCTGCACAAGATCAACCTCAAGCTTAACCCCGAGAAGTGCGTGTTTGGAGTCCCCTCCGGCAAGCTTCTCGGGTTCTTCGTGTCTCAGCGGGGAATTGAAGCCAATCCCGACAAGATCAATGCCATTGAGCAGATTGAAGCACCAAAGCGCGTCAAGGATGTACGAAGACTTGCCGGTAGCATGGCTACTCTCAGCAGGTTTATCTCTAAGTCTGCTGAGCGCGCCCTGCCGTTTTTCAAAATATTGAAAAAGGCAGGTCCAATGAAATGGACTCCGGAAGTGGAGGCTGCGCTGCAGGACTTGAAGAGATACCTGTCCTCCACTCCAACACTTGTCGCACCTAAGCCACAAGAGAAGTTGTTGCTGTATATAGCGGCAACCAATCAAGTGGTTAGTGCTGCGTTAGTAGCGGAGAGGGAGGCGGATGATGAGCCAGCAACCACGACAGACACATCCAGCGACAAGCAAGGGGCTTCATCGACAAGCTCTGGTCCCGACAAAGGTGGATCTGCGCAGGCGCGTGAGGAGATATAGAAGAGAATGGTGCAGCGCCCAGTTTACTTTGTCAGTTCCCTTCTGCAGGGGGCTAGGTCAAGGTACTCTGGTGTGCAGAAATTGCTTTTCGGCCTTCTCATGGCCTCGAGAAAGCTGCGCCATTACTTCCAAGCACACGAGATCACAGTTGTCACTCGTTTTCCGCTGAAGAGGATCTGCGCAGAATCCGAAGCAGGCAGGATTGTCGAGTGGGCCTTTGGAACTGTCAAGCTTTGGCCTCAAGTTTGAGAGCACTTCAACTATCCAAAGCAGAGCATTGGCAGAATTTATAGCAGAATGGACGCCAACACCAGATGAAGAAATTCCAGAAACGAGCATCCCCGTCAAGGAAGCGAGCAAAGAGTGGCTGATGTACTTTGATGGTGCCTTCTCGCTGCAAGGCGCCGGTGCGGGCATGCTACTTGTCGCACCCACCGGAGAGCACCTCAAGTACGTAGTCCAGGTGCACTTTCCCAAGGAGCAAGCAACAAACAATACCGCAGAGTGTGAAGGTTTGCTTGCCGGTCTCAGGATCACAGCAGACCTTGGGATCAAGAAGCTCATTGTCAGGGGTGACTCACAGCTTGTCATCCGCCAAGTGAACAAGAATTATCAGAGTCCGTTGATGGAGGCTTACATGGATTAAGTGAGAAAGTTAGAAGAGCACTTTGACGGCCTGCAAATGGAACATGTTCCAAGAGCTCAGAATGACATTGCCGATGGCCTGTCGAAGTGCGCCGCACTTAAGTTACCTGTGGAACCAGGGATCTTTGTGCTCAAACTGACTCAACCGTCAGTAACGCCATCAACCGGACAGAGCAAGAAGAGGAAGTTGATTTACGGTGACTATTTTCGGCGAGCTCCCGAAGCCACCGCCAAGAAGGTCCCCAGAATCAACACCAAGGATGCTGAGGAGCAGTCTGCTCCGGCAAGCCCTAGGGTTTGTTTCGTTGAAGCAGACGCTCCCGACAAGTTTTGCTCCGGCAAGCTTGCCGGGGAACGTCAAGCTCCGGCTGAGCCGCAGTTTCTCGCCGTAGAAGCGGATGTTCCCGCAGCATCATATATGCCTTTAGTCCTTGTTGTCGAGCCGCAAGCTCCAGCATGGGCACATCAAATTGTCCGTTTCCTTCAGACAGGAGAACTTCCCGAAGATCAAGAAGAAGCGAAAAGAGTAGCCCGGCAGTCAAGTATGTACCAGTTTGTTGAAAACACACTGTACAGAAGAAGACTCAACGGTGTGAAATTGAAGTGTATTCTCCGGGAAGATGGACAAAAGCTATTGGCAGAGATACATGGAGGCATATGTGGTCACCACATTGGCGCAAGAGCACTTGCCGGCAAAGCGTTAAAGCAAGGTTTCTTTTGGCCGACAGCCCTCCGGGATGCAACTGCACAAGTAACCAAGTGTGAAGCGTGCGGTTCCATTCCAGCGAGATACACCAGCCAGCTCAAGCTCTCGGACGATCCCTTTATCCTAGCCATTTTTGGTCTAGGGGCTCGACATCCTCGGCCCCTTTCCCCGAGCTGTCGGGGGCTTTGAATACTTGTACGTTGCAATCGACAAGTTCACAAAGTGGCCGGAAGTGGAAGCAATGAGGAAGGTGACAGCACGATCGGCGATCAAGTTCTTGGTCGATTGTTTGCGATTCGGGATCCCTAACGGATCATCACCGACAATGGCACGCAATTCACGAGCCGCACCTTCATGCGATCGTCCAAGATCTTGGCGCCAAGGTGCTGCTTCACTACATTGCTCATCCGAGAAGCAGCGGTCAGCGGAGAGGGTAATCTGAAGTCTCGCGGGCTCAAGACCAGAACTTTTGATAGGCTACGCAAGTGCGGAAAGAAGCTGGATTGAGGAGCTGCGGTGGTTCTTTAATCGTCGGGGCGACGCCAAATCGAGCCATGGCCAAACACCTTCGCTCTAGTCTATGGGCGAGGCAGTTCTCCCCACGGAACTTCGTATCTGAGTCGCCTTGAGTGCTCGCTTATGATGAGCTTGAGCAAGAGCAGCTGTGGCAAGATGATGCGCTGCTCCTTGAGGAAGACCGTCTTCAGGCTGCTGTACGAGCTGCTCGATACCAGCAAGCTTTGCACCGCTACCATAGCCGCAAAGTCAGTGCCAGAAGTCTCGAGGAAGGCGACCTTGTTCTTCGGTGCGTTCAGTCCACCAAGAATTCCAACAAGTTGACGCCAAAGTGGGAAGGCCCTTACCGGGTGAAACGAGTCACTAGGCACAGCCTTTGTCGCCTTGAGGCGAAGATGGCACTCGGTGAGCAACTCTGGAATATTGAGCATCTTCGTAAGTTTTACCCAGAAAGTAGCGGTTGCGGAACCTGTTCCGCAACCACCTTTATCTGAGTCTTGCCGCTGTTGCATGTAATCCTTTGTACAAAGCCGGGCGCAGACCCCGTGCATAAGTAAAGATCATGTGCTCCGCACATCTTGTCAATTTCATGCTTTCTATTTTTGCATGTGTTATCTGACACTTTGTGCAGCGCCTACCCCCGATAAGCAATAACGAGCCATAAGGCTCCATATCTATATTTTCTCTTCTTTCTCTTTCTCAAAGAAAGGAAGGTTCCCTCGCCCACAAGTTTGCCGGGGGAAAGGAGAAGATAATGGTGTGTACCAGGCGTCGTTCAAGAAAGTTTCGCCTTACCGAGACGCAAACAATAGAAAAGCTAAGTTGCCAAAGTTTGAGCAATCAGTTTTAAAATTTTTAAGTTATCTTCCTCGAACGACCGTACTTTGTATGGAAAACCTGTGGGCGGAGGAACCAACTCGTAGCTAGTTGCGCCCTTACTTTGTTTCGAGTCCGCTCAACAACTTAAGTGAGCTGCGACTAGTTGCGACAAGGTTTCTTGTCGGTTGCGGCACCGCCAAGAGGCTCTTGACGTCCCTTTTCGGCGCTCATGACTAAAGCGCTGCACCGCAAGTTCCCTAAAAGCGTAGGGTAAAAACATACAAAGGAAGGAATCAAGTAAAGGAAATAACATAGCAATCAATACCCAAGATAGAGTTATATTACAAGATAGCTTGTCGCAGCTCTAATAGATTGTTCTCGTAACATGATCAGCAGCGACAAGAAAAGGAGAAAATGGGCGGCCTAATCTACACGATCGCCCTCAACCCTCTTGATCTCGCTCACCTTGTCCACAATGGGTGCGACAAGGGCCTTGAGCGCTTCCAGATCAGCATCCGTCGGCAACTTCTTGAGGACATTGGTGAGGTTGAGGCCCGGGTTGCGGAAGGCCACCTTCACCAACACCTTTTGAAGAACTCCCGCTTAGATCGTGCATGACTTGTCGGCCAGCTGCTTTGGGATCCTCTCCCGGAGTCGCTGGAGGGCCTTCGCCACGCCTTTGAAGAACAAGCTGAGCTTGGCGCTGGGTTGGAGGTTCTCATCGGAGGAATACCCGAAATCCTCCATCCCTAGCTGCGCCAGCTCCCCGTTGATGGTTGCGGCAACATCCACGAGACCCTCCGTCCAGTATTCCACATTCTCCCTGAAGGTGTTCTGGGTGGCGGCAGCACTCGCCAGCAGCGCCTCGTCGGCCTTGATCTGCTTCCTCAAGGCCACCTCCTGCTCCCTGGCGCCGTCCAGCGTCTTGGTCAAAGTAGCCAGCTTCAGCTCAAGATCTGCATTGGAGTCCTTGGCGGCGCTAAGCTCCTTGCCCTTCTCGGCGAGACTACCCTGCAGCTCGCCAAGGGTGTAGGCGTCCTTCTCGCGCTCATGCTTGAGCGCGGCAAGCTCTTCGCCCCTCGCCTTGAGATCGACCTCCAGCTGCGCCACCTTCGCCTCCAGCTCCTTCTTGGCGGCCTCGGCAGCTGCGGCAGCATCCTCTGCTTCCTTGAGAGCCCCGCCGAACGTCTGCTCGCGCGCAGCAAGCTCTTCTTCGTGGCTGTCAAGGTTGACCTTCCGCTGCGCCAACTCACCCTCCCGCGCAAACAGCTCCTCGGCGGCAAGGCGCTGCTGTTCTTCAGCCTCAGCCTTCTCGAGGAGGAAGGCTTTCCGCTCCTCGGCAAGTTGCGCCCGCTCCTCTGCCAGAGACCGGAGAGCTTCCTGGTTGCGACCCCGGAGCTCCTCCGCGTACTTCTCGATGTCCACTCCCGCCTTCGCGACAAGCGCTTCTCGGGATTCCAGCTTGGCCTGCCGAGCGCGGTAGAGTGACACTAGTTTCCGCAGCAGCTGCTCCTCCTCAGACTCGCCGCTGCTGCTGCTCGGCGCGTCAACCAGCGTCAGCCCAGCGGAAGCGAGCACCTCTCCATCGAAGGTTTCTCCTTCGACCGGCGCCCTGGAGCCTGACGCCCAGGGGAGCTTGATGAAGATGCCATCGCCGACCTTCAGATAGGCGCCGGGCTGGGGCTCTTCGGAGCCTGACGCTGCGACAGTGGCGGAGGGATCGGCGGTCGGCGTAGCGCCTTGCTCTCCTGCGGTCTCGGGGCCGTCAGTGCGATCGCCAGACCCCTCGCCAGCTCCTGCGGCGGCAGCCTTGGCGGCCTCTTCGCCGGCGGGATCATCAGCGTCAGCTGCTTCTTCGGTGGCAGCGGCGTCGTCGGTGTTGCCGCGCGCGTTCTCCTCGCCGGCAACCTCAGTCTCGATCGGCTCCGCGGTAGATGGATCTGAAGGCCGGAAGAGGGAGAAAAGTCAAGCAAATATCCAAAAAGAAGATCATAAGAAGAAGAACCCAAGGGAAGTTTATAAGCAAGAGGATTACTGTCTTTGGGCTCTCTGATCGTGGTCTCCGCCACCAGGTCATTGGTGCTGTCCTTGCGGAGAACTCTCCTTGCGGGGACTTCTCCCTTGCGGAGAACGTTCCCTTGCCGGGGAATCCTCCCTTGGCGGTGTAGTCGAAGTAGATGTCATGTCGGGGGCAGTTTCTGGGTGCTCCTGGTGAGGCTGCTCTGCTCCTACACAAATCAAGAGTCAGATGTCAGCAAAAGAAAAGCACCCATGCACGCCTAACAGCGGGAAGTGAACCATATACTTACACTGGGGGCTGCGCTGGGGGCTGCTTTGCGGGATGATTGCCGGGTCCGGTGTAACGCCCCGGATCCGATGCGCCAGGTGTCCGCCAGTTTTTCGCCGTCATTGCCATGTCATTTTCTTGCGTGTTGCATTTTATCATGTCATCATGTGCATTTCATTTTGCATACGTGTTCGTCTCATGCATTCGAGCACTTTTCCCGTTGTCCATTTTGCAATCCCGCACTCCTATGTCCTCCGGCGTCCCCTTTTTGCCTCTTCTCTTGTGCGGGTGTTAAACTTTCTCGGAATGGACCGAGTCTTGCCAAGCGGCCTTGGTATAGCACCGTGAACCGCTGTCAAGTTTCGTGTCATTTGGAGGTCGTTTGGTACTCAGCAGTTAGCAAGATAACCGTAAAAGCCCTCTTTGTTTGCAGCCCAACACCCTTCCAAAGTGGCCCAAAACCCACCTAACTCCCTCCATGCTCTCGATCGTTCGATCACGATCGCGTGGCAACCGCTCCTCATTTGGACTCTCCTAGCTCCCTCCACCTATAAAATGTCTTCCCTCTCCATTTTGGATCATTTCCTCCGAAACCCTAGCCGCTCTCTCCGCGCCGCGGCACGTTGATCGGCGGACACGTCCGCCGCCGCCGCCCGGCCAATCCATGGCCGCCACGTGGCATCGCCGCCGCCCCTCGCCGCCCGGCCCATGAGCCATCAAGGCCCTTGCGAACCCTCGCGCCGCCTCCACCCGGCCGGCCTCCTCGCCCGCCCGCGGCTCGGCCCGCCGCCGGCTGTCCTCGCCAGCGTTCCCCGCCGCCAGCGCCCGCGCCGCCCGGCGAGCCGACCGCCGCCTCCTCCTCGCGCCCCTTGGCGCCCGCGCCAGCCAGCGCCCGCCGCCCGCGCCCCGCCAGCAGCGGCGCGCGAGCCCGCGCGCCCGCCGCCCTCCGGCGACCCATCCCAGCCAGCGCCTCCTCGCACCGCCGCCATCGCAGCCGCCGGAGCGCCCTGCCGTCCTCCGCCCCGTGCCGCCTCTCTCCGGTGCCGGATCTGGTCGGGAGCGACCGGATCTGCACCTCCCCGGGCCTCCCCAGCCACCTCCGGCGCCAACTCCGGCGAGCTCGCGCCGCCATTCTCGATCCCCGCGCCGCCGTTGACTTTTGCCCCGAGGTGAAATTCCTCAAGTCCCAAATATTTTTATAATACGTTGCCATGTTCATCATGCTGTATCTCTGCATCCTTAGCTCTGTTTCGTGTGTACAATATGTCAAATTGTTCGTCTCGATGAGTACTTCATTTCATTCCATTGCATCATTTTCATTTGAGCTCATCTTGATGCCCAAAATGCTGTTGGAAGAGTGCATGTTGATGTTAACCTGCTAAAACTGTTATAACTTGCTCTTTTGTCATTTTTGCCATGATTGATGTGTGCATCCTATGAGGTTGATGCCTTCATGTGTTTTGATCTATGCCATGCCACCTTTCCAGGGGTGTATGCCATGTATTTTTGTGATCAATGTGGTGACTAGCACAAGCATGCAAACTAGGCATCGTGATGTTGCTGATTTTAGTCCACTGCTCATTGTTATTTTGATGCCATGTAAACTTGATGCTCAGAGAGATCCGTGCATATTTAGAGATACTTCAGTAAGGATGTTTTGAACATATGGTTATTGTCTATCCATTCGTGCCCTTGTTTGAAATTATGGAGTAGTCTAGCATGTCATTTTGGTGCTCTACTTTTGCTTCAAAATGTTTCCTGGCAGATTGTTTACTTGTTATTCAATATGGCCAAGCTTGCTATAGTTGATCCTTGCATGCTATGGACTTGTTCTTGCCTTGGTTTGTTTCACAAACATGTCTTCTTGATGATGCTATGCTTATTTTGTCATGCAATGACTTGTGGTGAGTGAATCGAGCTTGTTAAGTAGTGTACTTGTCTTTCTTCTTTTTTGCTATCTTTGAATCATTATTTCGTGATGCTATATAAACATGTTGCTACTAATCATTCTATGCATAATCTGGAGATGATCTATAAACATGTTTTGATCTACATGTTATGCCCTATCCATACATGCCCCTGGTTGCATTTATAGCTTGTTGTAGATTGTTCATATCTTGCTCCAAATTTGCTTCATAATGTTGCTGTCAGCCTGTTAACATTAAGTTCACTTGTTCCCATGTGTTTTGCTAGTGTTCCATGCACCCTATGACCTTGCTCTTGACATGCTTAGCTTCATAAACATGCCTTCTTACTGTTGGTTGCCTTGCCATGCCATGTATTGCTCTGTGGTGAGTGGTTCAAGCTCACCAACATGACTACTTATTGTTGTTCCTGCCATGTTTAAATCTGTAATATAACTTGCCATGTTTACATGGGTGCCATCATATTTTCCGTGTCCTTTTTGGCTCATGGTCAGTAAGGGACTTTTGATCTATGCAATTAGTAGGTTCATGCCATGCCTTTGTTTGCCATGATAAGTTCCTATAACATGTTGTTTGCTTGCTCTAAACATTGCATCCTGATGTTATTTCCTGACAAGTGTGA
Source organism: Aegilops speltoides (assembly GCA_021437245.1). NCBI lineage: Eukaryota > Viridiplantae > Streptophyta > Magnoliopsida > Poales > Poaceae > Aegilops > Aegilops speltoides. The sequence continues at coordinate 93,010,509 of CM038145.1, read as the reverse complement.
AACTGTTATTATTTGCAATCTTACCATGTCCTTTTGAGCATGTTCTAGTTGTTTCTGGAGATAGCTCAGTGTTCATGTCTTGTTATGCTTTACCAGTACTTCATTCCCATGCCTTTTGTTATTATGTTGGGGTGCTGTAGCATGTTGTTTTGATGCTTGCAATATGCCTAGTTGCTGTTATGGACAGATTGTGGTTATGACTTGTATAATGTGTGTGTGTTGCACCGTTGCTCCGTTTTGAGTGTGTTCTATATGAAACTTGCTTGTTTTTGCATGTAGCTTCATATTATCATGTTGCATCCTTGTTTTGGTGTGTTTGCTTGATGTTTGGGTGCATTTTGCATCAATGCCATGATTAACTTGTTTTGCTCATATCTTCTAAGCCGTAGCTCCGAATCTAATGAACTTTATATGTAACTTGACTAGAATTTCATGTAGATCATCTTGGTGCATCGTAACTTGCTGTTTAACAACTTGAACATAAGGTTTATTCAGTTCTGGACCCATTTCGAAATATGCATATGAGGACTTACCGGAATTGTTATATGTTGTTTCCGGCCTCATTTAAACTTGCCTTGATGTGTTGTTCTTGTTTGCATCATCTCTTGTCATGAGTAGATTCATGTAGCCTTTTCATGCATCATGCTTGTTGTGCATCATGCCTTGTTCATGTGTGGTGTGTTTACCTATGTTGTGTGCTTCTTCTTGTTAGTTCCTGTTTCGTTGCGATCGTGAGGATTCGTTCGTCTACGCTTGGTTCGTCTTCGTGGCTTCATCCGTTCGTCTTCTTCATGGATTCGTTCTTCTTCCTTACGGGATTTCAGGCAAGATGACCGCTACCCTGGATCTCACTACTATCATTGCTATGCTAGTTGCTTCGTTCTATCGCTTTGCTGCGTTACCTATCTTTTGCTCTTCAAGCCTCCCAAATTGCCATGAACCTCTAACCTTTGACACCATTCCTAGCAAACCGTTGTTTGGCTATGTTACCGCTTTGCTCAGCCCCTCTTATAGCGTTGCTAGTTGCAGGTGAAGTTGAAGATTTCTCCATGGTGGACAGGATTTTTGGTTGGGATATCACAATATCTCTTATATTATTAATGCATCTATATACTTGGTAAAGGGTGGAAGGCTCGGCCTTATGCCCGGTGTTTTGTTCCACTCTTGCCGCCCTAGTTTCCGTCATACGGTGTTATGTTCCCGGATTTTGCGTTCCTAAAGGCGGTCGGGTGATTTATGGGACCCCCGACGGTTCGCTTTGAATAAAACTTGTCCAAAGAAGGCCCAACCTTGGTTTTACCATTTGCCTCACCTAGCCCTTTTTCCCTTGGGAGTCGCGCTCTCGAGGGTCATCTTATTTTACCCCGGGCGATGCTCGTCGTGAGTGTTGGTCCAAACCGTCGACCGCCGGTGTACCAGGGCAACTCTGAGCTCGCCTACCGGAAGTTTGGACAATCCGGTGTGCCCTGAGAACGAGATATGTGCAGCTCCTATCAGGATTTGTCGGCACATCCGGGCGGCTTTGCTGGTCTTGTTTTACCATTGTTGAAATGTCTTGTAAACCGGGATTCCGAGACTGATCGGGTCTTCCTGGGTGAAGGTCTATTCCTTCGTTGATCGCGAGAGCTTGTCATGGGCTAAGTTGGGACACCCCTGCAGGGTATAAACTTTCGAGAGCCGTGCCCGCGGTTATGTGGCAGATGGGAATTTGTTAATGTCCGGCTGTAGATAACTTGACACATGATCCGAATAAAAACGCATCAACCGAGTGTGTAGCCGTGATGGTCTCTTCTCGGCGGAGTCCGGGAAGTGAACACGGTTTCTGTGTTATGATTGACGTAAGTAGGTGTTCAGGATCACCTCTTGATCATTGCTAGCTTCACGACCGTTCCGCTTGTTTCTCTTCTCGCTCTCATTTGCGTATGTTAGCCACCATATCTTGCTTAGCCGCTGCTGCAACCCTCACCACTTTACCCCTTACTTTCCCATTAAGCTTTGCTAGTCTTGATACCCATGGTAATGGGATTGCTGAGTCCTCGTGGCTCACAGATTACTACAACAACAGCTGCAGGTACAGGTTATGCAATGATCTTGACGCGAGAGCGATGCTTGCTTGCGTTGAGTTCTTCTTCTGCTTCTTCGATCAGGGGATAGGTTCCAGGTCGGCAGCCTGGGCTAGCAGGGTGGATATTGTTTGAGTTTCTATTTATGATTCATCCGTAGTCGGATGTTGTTCTTGTATGTTATATTGTGTATTCATGTGGCATTGTATGTTTTGGATATATCCCCACTATTATGTAATGTTGATGTAATGATATCCACCTTGCAAAAGCATTCCAATATGCGGGTCTATCCTTGGTGGGACCTTCGTGTTCCTTTTGGATAGGGTCGCATATTGGGCGTGACATCCGGCAAGGTGGTCTCGGGCGCACCCCCTGCGGTCGCGGTGGGTTCGTCCTCGATGACAATCACCGGGACCTTGGCTCTCTTCGCCGCTCTCTGGGCCAGAGTCCTGAAAAGGAACAAAGTTCAGAGTAAAGCAAATCAGATACAAGACAAAACAGCAAGAATTGAAGAATTACAAGTACAACAAAGAATCTTACTCTTCTTCTTCCTCGTCGGAGCTGAGCGCAGAGAGGTCGAAGTCCGGCCCACCTTCAGCGCGACGAGGCGGAGGAGTGGTTTCCCTTAACCGCTTGGCGGGGGCAGCGGCTAGACCAGAAGCGGCGGCCCGGGAGGACCCCGCTCCAGTTGCCGCTGCGGCGTGAGGCGCTCCCTCGGCAACAGTACTTGCCACGGCGCGGCGTGGTGGCTGTTGACCCCTCTGCCGCCCTGCTACGTCCCAACCTTGCGGAGACGCCTCCTTGGTGGAGCTGGGGGCTCTGCTTGCGGCGGTCTGTCTGTGGATGAGGAAGAAGAGGAGTCGGTCTTCGACGAGCCGCTCACACCCTCGGCGGCCTCGCTCGACTCGGCTTCAGGCTCGGCAAGCTCTCTCTCGCCGGCAAGCTCTTCCTCGCCGGCAAGCCACTCTCGCTCGGTGAGGCTTGCCGCCTCTGCTGCCTCTGCCTCCTCCACGGTGAATTCAAACACGCCCGCGGCAGCGGCTGCCGCCGCCTCTTCCGCCCTAGTGGCGATGCGCTGCATCTCCGCATCGGTGGTGTCGCGGGTGAGGCTCTTCTACTCATCGGCGCGGACCAGCACTTCTACCAAGCCGTCGAAGAACTCCAGCACAACGTCATCTACAGGCTCTTGCCAAGTTTGTACAATTCCATGCGAATCGCACAGCGGCATCAATGCACGGATGCGGTCGAGCGAGGAATTGTTGCACAGCGGAACGACACCCTTCGGCAACCTGAACCATTCGGGATGTTGAGGGTCGTGCTTGAACAGTTCCTTGAGCATCACGTCCAGCTCCAGGACAGTGAAGTTGAAGTTGAGGCCCGGGCGCAGCCTCATGATGTCCGCCGCACCCCCGAACTCCCAGGCGGGTCTCCTCCTCTCCTGCGAAGCGTCTGGCGGCGAAGAAAATCTGCGCCAACGGCGCCTACAGTGAGCCCGACAAGCCTGAGGCGTAGGATCCGGGTGATGGCAATCTTCAGCCTATCATCTTCCGGGGCCACGCTGCTCCAATCGTTGCCGCGCGCTACTGGGGCTTGGCGCTGGGCGATGAACGGCTGCGGGTTCTCCTCGACGATCCAGCACCAGTCTGCTCTCCACTCCTCCCACTTGCCGCGGAGCTCTCCCTCCAGATACGCTTCCTTCTTGCCGGCTCTCGAGATCCAGGAGATTCCGCCGAATAAAGGCTCTCCTCTCTCGACTCGGGGCATAAAGAAGTGGCGGAAAAGAGCAACATTTGGATGGAATCCGACAAAGTTTTCACAGAGATGTGCGAAAACTGCCATGGTCAGAACGGCATTGGGGGTGAAGTCAAGGAGGTGGAACCCGTAGGTGTTCATGATGTCGCAGAAAAATTCAGAGAAAGGCAGGCAGAGCCCGCAGTAGAAGAACAGCGCGAAGAAGGGATATCCATTTGGAGCCCGTTCCGAAGCGGCGGCAGAGAGTACCTTCGTGCGCGGATGCGCTCGGGTCTCTGTCGACCAGAAGAGGTAGTAGTACTCCCTCAGCTCCTTCGCGGCGAGCTGGGGGAGGGGGGGAGGTTGTCCGCTCCCTTCGCAGCACCGCGAGCCGCTGCGCCTCGGTCAACTTCACGGCCTTCCCCTTGCCGGCTTTCGGAGCCATGGCGGAGGTGGTGGGGGAGATCGACGGCGTTGGTGGTGCTGGTGGCGATGGGGGGCGGAGCGCTGCTCTCTTTCGGCTTTGGGAAGAAGGGGGAGAGCGGCGGAGGATTTCTGAGATTGGAACAGCAACTGGCAAGGTGGACGAACTGCCCCTATTACCCCTGCTTATAAAGAGGGAGGGGGCGGACGTTCTGCCTTTCTGAATAAAGAAACCACCCACCCACGATACGGAGTAAGATACGGCGTAACCCAGGCCTCGCGTGCCCGTGCCCTGTTTTGGGCCTGGCCCAACAGCGCTCGGCACCGTGTGTGGCCCAGGCCCGGGGGCTCCTGTCGGTGTACTAGTGTAGGGGTACCCTAGTATCCCGAACTTGTGCACGGCGCAGCACCCCGCGGCAAGGCTTGCCGGGTGACCGCCAAGGTCCTCCGTGATTCCTTTGGAGCCATTCAAGAACAAAGTATTCAAGTCAAGGAGACAAGACCCCGGCAAGAGGAGCTTGCCGGGAAGGCCAACTAAGGCATCTCAAGGAACTTGCCGCGACGCGCCACGCGTCCCGGCAAGGCCCAGTGAGCGACAAGCTTCCGGACGCGACAAGACAACGACCGCGGCAAGGCGCTTGCCGCGGCAAGCTACCACTCTGTACCTGCACTCCAGTACATCCACCAACGTGTCGCCATGGGACCTTTCCAGGCGCGCGTGGCAAGAGGCTGTGCAGCCAGCGGTGCGAGGTGGCAAGCGACGCTGACAAGATCGCCATCGTGGCAAGCGGTGGCGCCCCTGACGGTCCCTTTTTTGCACTGTTTGGACGACGCAGCCGGGCATTTAATGCCTTTGTCCCCCGCCGTCAGGGTTAGGTATGATACACTGTACAAGTAGTTGTACCAACCGCAACACTTTTTCCATTTTTACCCTTGCCTGCATTGCCACCTGTCGGTGGCCCCTTGAGCATATAAAAGGAGGCCCATGCGCAACGTAGAGGGGGTTTTTTTGGGAGGCAGAAAACATTCACGCTCGGTCTCGTTAGCAGCTAGTGTGTACTGTAGCACTCAGCGCTCCCGAGCAAGAACTCAATACAATCAGGCATGCAGCAGTAGGAGTATTATCTCTCCGGAGAGCTCCGAAGCTGGGTAAACCGCTCGTGTGCTCCGCCTCAATCTGCTCCGCGCAATCTCCGCCCCCCGCCGAACCGAAAGGGGCTCGGTCCGCCGGCCCCATAGGTGCCCGTGGATCAGCTCTCCCGCGACAATCCCTTCATCAGAGATTTGGTGGCCACCGTCTGACTTGTACCCCCTAGTCTGATTTTGTCTATACTTCTACAGTAATTTGTCTACTTTTACTCAGAGTTTTACCTTGTAATTTTTGGGGCACACCTTCCCTGATCCTGGTGTTTTATTAATTTCAAAGTCAATAGGAGCCTCTCCTACTGTCAGTGAGTTCTCAAAAAAAAAACAATGTGGAATAGTTTCACAACTCACGCCACCTGGAACACCAGAACGTAATGGTGTGTCCGAACGTCATAACCGTACTTTATTAGATATGGTGCGATCTATGATGTATCTTACCGATTTACCACTATCATTTTGGGGTTATGCATTAGAGACAGCTGCATTCACTTTAAATAGGGCACCGTCTAAATCCGTTGAGATGACAATGTATGAACTGTGGTTTGGCAAGAAACCTAAGTTGTCGTTTCTTAAAGTCTGGGGTTGCCATGCTTATGTGAGAAAGCTTAAACCTGATAAGCTCGAACCCAAATCGGAGAAGTGCGTCTTCATAGGATACCCAAAAGAAACTGTTTGGTACACCTTCTATCACAGATCCGAAGGCAAGATCTTTGTTGCTAAGAATGGATCCTTTCTAGAGAAGGAGTTTCTCTCGAAAGAAGTGAGTGGGGGGAAAGTAAAACTTGATGAGGTAATTGTACCTTCTCTCGAATTGGAAAGTAGCTCATCACAGAAAAGCGTTCCTGTGATAACTACACCAACTAGTGAGGAAGCTAATGATAATGATCATGAAACTTCAGACCAAGTTACTACCAAACCTCATAGGTCAACCAGAGCACGTTCCGCACCAGATTGGTATGGTAATCCTGTTCTGAAAGTCATGTTACTAGACCATGATGAACCTACGAACTATGAGGAAGCAATGATGAGCCCTAATACGTCTCCAACGTATCTATAATTTTTGATTGTTCCATGCTATTATATTACCTGTTTTGGATGTTTATGGGCTTTACTTTACACTTTTATATCATTTTTGGGACTAACCTACTAACCGGAGGCTCAGCCGAATTGTTGTTTTTTTTTGCCTATTTTAGTGTTTCAAAGAAAAGGAATATCAAATGGAGTCCAAACGGAATGAAACCTTCGGGAGCGATCTTTTTGGAACAAACGCAATCCAGGAGACTTGGAGTGGACGTCAAGAAGCAACCGAGGCAGCCACGAGGGTGCAAGGTGCGCTAGGGGGGTGGGCGTGCCCCCACCCTCGTGGGCCCCTCATGGCTCGCCTGACCTACCTCCTTCGCCTATATATATCTATGTACCCTGAAAACATCCAGGAGCACCGTGAAACCCTATTTCCATGGCTGCAACCTTCTGTATCCGCGAGATTCCATCTTGGAGCCTTCGCCCGCGCTCCACCGGAGGGGTATCGACCACGGAGGGCTTCTACATCAACACCATAGCCTCTACGAAGAGTTGTGAGTAGTTTACCACAGACCTTCGGGTCCATAGTTATTAGCTAGATGGCTTCTTCTCTCTCCTTGAATCTCAATACAAAGTTCTCCTTGATCTTCTTGGAGATCTATTCGATGTAACTCTTTTGTAGTGTGTTTGTCGAGATTCGATGAATTGTGGGTTTATGATCAAGTTTATCTATAAGAAATATTTCAATCTCTTCTGAATTCTTTTATGTATGATTGGTTATCTTTGCAAGTCTCTTCGAATTATCAGTTTGCTTTGGCCTACTAGATTGATCTTTCTTGCAATGGGAGAAGTGCTTAGCTTTGGGTTCAATCTTGCGTTGTCCTTTCCCGGTGATAGCCGGGCAGCAAGGCACGATTGTATTGTTGCCATCGAGGATAAAAGATGGGGTTTATATCATATTGCTTGAGTTTATCCCTCTACATCATGTCATCTTTCTTAATCGTTACTCTGTTCTTATGAACTTAATACTCTAGATGCATCTTTGGATAGCGGTCGATGTGTGGAGTAATAGTAGTAGATGCAGGCAGGAGTCAGTCTACTTGTTGCGGACGTGATGCCTATATACATGATCATGCCTAGATATTCTCATAACTATGCACTTCTCTATCAATTGCTCGACAGTAATTTGTTCACCCACCATAATACTTATGCTATCTTGAGAGAAGCCACTAGTGAAACCTATGGCCCCCGGGTCTATCTTTTATCATATAAGTTTCTGGTCTATCTTTATTTGCAATCTTTACTTTTCAATCTATATCATAAAAATACCAAAAATATTTATCTTATCATATTATCTCTATCAGATCTCACTTTCGCAAGTGGCCGTGAAGGGATTGACAACCCCTTTATCGCGTTGGTTGCGAGGTTCTTGTTTATTTGTGTAGGTACGAGGGACTTGCATGGAGCCTCCTACTGGATTGATACCTTGGTTCTCAAAAACTGAGGGAAATACTTACGCTACTTTGCTGCATGACCCTTTCCTCTTCAAGGGAAAACCAACAGAGTGCTCAAGAGGTAGCAAGCCCAGATTCCGCGGCGATGAAATCCGAGATGGGATCCATGTATGAGAACAAACTATAGACTTTGGTTGACTTCCCCGATGATCGGCAAGCCATAGAGAATAAATGGATCTTCAAGAAGAAGACTAACGCTGATGGTAATGTTACTGTCTACAAAGCCCGACTTGTCGCGAAAGGTTTTTGACGAGTTCAAGGAGTGACTACAATGAGACCTTCTCACCCGTAGCGATGCTTAAGTCTGTCTGAATCATGTTAGCAATTGCCACATTTTATGATTTTGAAATCTGGCAAATGGACGTCAAAACTGCATTCCTTAATGGATTTCTTAAGAAGAGTTGTATATGATGCAACCAGAAGGTTTATTCGATCCTAAAGATGCTAACAAAGTGTGCAAGCTCCAGCGATCCATTTATGGACTGGTGCAAGCATCTCGGAATTGGAATATACGCTTTGATGAGGTGATCAAAGCATATGGTTTTATACAGACTTTTGGAGAAGCCTGTATTTACAAGAAAGTGAGTGCGAGCTCTGTAGCATTTCTAATATTATATGTGGATGACATATTGTTGTTTGGAAATGATATAGAATTTCTTCATAGCATAAAAGGATACTTGAATAGAATTCCTTGATAGCATAAAATACATTGGTGAAGCTGCTTATATATTGGGCATCAAGATCTATAGAGATAGATCAAGACGCTTAATTGGACTTTCACAAAGCACATACCTTGATAAAGTTTTGAAGAAGTTCAAAATGGATTAGTCAAAGAAAGTGTTCTTGCCTGTGTTATAAGGTGTGAAGTTGAGTGATGTCTACTACACAACCTTCTTCTTGTAGACATTGTTGGGCCTCCAAGTGCAGAGGTTTGTAGGACACTAGCAAATTTCCCTCAAGTGGATGACCTAAGGTTTATCAATCCGTGGGAGGCGTAGGATGAAGATGGTCCCTCTCAAACAACCCTGCAACCAAATAACAAAGAGTCTCTTGTGTCCCCAACACACCCAATACAATGGCAAATTGTATAGGTGCACTAGTTCGGCGAAGAGATGGTAATACAAGTGCAATATGGATGGTAGATATAGGTTTTTGTAATCTGAAAATATAAAAACAGCAAGGTAACAAGTGGTAAAAGTGAGCGTAAACGATATTGCAATGCTAGGAAACAAGGCCTAAGGTTCATACTTTCACTGGTGCAAGTTCTCTCAACAATAATAACATAACTGGATCATATAACTATCCCTCAACATGCAACAAAGAGTCACTCCAAAGTCACTAATAGCGGAGAACAAACGAAGAGATTCTTGTAGGGTACAAAACCACCTCAAAGTTATCCTTTTTGATCGATCTATTCAAGAGTCCGTAGTAAAATAACACGAAGCTATTCTTTTCGTTCGATCTATCATAGAGTTTGTACTAGAATAACAACTTAAGAAACAAATCAACCGAAATCCTAATGTCACCTAGATACTCCAATGTCACCTCAAGTATCCGTGGACATGATTATACGATATGCATCACACAATCACAGATTCATCTATTCAACCAACACAAAGTACTTCAAAGAGTGCCTGACAGTGCAACTATCCCTAGGTGGTTTTGGTAATTCCTGACAACATATAGCTCATTGAGCTAATGCTACTTCAAGTAAAATATTTCAGGAAAGCTCAATGATTGGCATGGCATGGATGAGAAAAGTGGACCCCTCAAAATGCTAAGGACAAAAGGATTGGCTCAAGCTCAAAGCTCAAGACTCTACATTTTATATTTCAGTGATCCAAGATCACATTGAGTCTATAGGAAAAGCAAATACTATCAAGGAGGGACGAGGTGTTGCTTAATGGCTTACCTGCTCAAAATGCTTAGTGATATGCTCCAAAGCCCTCAACTACTTTCTCACATCCACAGATGACCTAAACCAAAAGTCAAACTCGGCCCCACTGATTCTTTCTATCCGGCGCCACCGAGTTCATATGTCATAGCCACTGCCACAAACCCTAGGCAAATCTGTCTCACCGATAGGGATCTTGGTATAACCGAGATGGGATTGTAATCTCTCTGTTTCCCTTCGTAATGTTTTGGTACCACCGAGATGAGCGATCGGTCCCACCGAGATTGCAATGTAACCTCTCTATTTCCTTTTCGTAACATTTCGGTCTCACCGAAATGAGCGAACCGATCCCACCGAGTTTACCTGACCGAATCTCTGGTAAGCTTATTACCAAAATTGGTCCTACCGAGTTTGTGTAATCGGTCTCACCAAGATTACATTATGCCCTAACCCTAACCATATCGGTCCTACCGAGTTGCATGTTGGTCCCACCGAAAATCCTAACGGTCACTAGATTTGCTGAATCGGTCCGACCAAGTTTCTCAATTCGGTCCCACCGAGATTGGCAAGTTGTGTGCAACAGTTAGATTTTGTGTGGAGGCTATATATACCCCTCCACCTCCTCTTCATTCATGGAGAGAGCCATCAGAATGAACCAACACTTCCAACTTGCATTTTCTGAGAGAGAACCACCTACACTTGTGTTGAGGCCAAGATATTCCATTCCTACCATATGAATCTTGATCTCTAGCCTTCCCCAAGTTGCTTTCCACTCAAACCTTCTTTCAACAAATCCAAATCCTGTGAGAGAGAGTTGAGTGTTGGGGAGACTATCATTTGAAGCACAAGAGAAAGGAGTTCATCATCAACACACCATTTGTTACTTCTTGGAGAATGGTGTCTCCTAGATTGGCTAGGTGTCACTTGGGAGCCTCCGACAAGATTGTGGAGTTGAACCAAGGAGTTTGTAAGGGCAAGGAGATCGCCTACTTCGTGAAGATCTATCGCTGGTGAGGCAAGTCCTTCCTGGGAGACGATGATGTCTACTACACAACCTTCTTCTTGTAGACGTTGTTGGGCCTGCAAGTGCACAGGTTTGTAGGACAGTAGCAAATTTCCCTCAAGTGGATGACCTAAGATTTATCAATCCGTAGGACGCGTAGGATGAAGATGGTCTCTCTCAAGCAACCCTGCAACCAAATAACAAAAAGTCTCTTGTGTCCCCAACACACCCAATACAATGGCAAATTGTATAGGTGCACTAGTTCGGCGAAGAGATGATGATACAAGTGCAAAATAGATAGTAGATATAGGTTTTTGTAATCTGAAATAATAAAAACAGCAAGGTAACAAGCGGTAAAAGTGAGCGTAAACGGTATTGCAATGATAGGAAACAAGGCCTAGGGTTCATACTTTCACTAGTGTAAGTTCTCTCAACAATAATAACATAGATAGAACATATGACAATCCCTCAACATGCAACAAAGAGTCACTCCAAAGCCACTAATAGCAGAGAACAAACGTAGAGATTATGGTCGGGTACGAAACCACCACAAAGCTATTCTTTCAGATCGATCTATAAAAGAGTTCGTACTAGAATAACACCTTAAGATACAAATCAACCAAAACCCTAATGTCACCTAGATACTCCATTGTCACCTCAAGTATCCGTGGGCATGATTATATGATATGCATCACACAATCTCAGATTCATCCAACCAATACAAAAGTATTTCAAAGAGTGCCCCAAAGCTACTACCGGAGAGTCAGAACGTGTGCCAACCCCTATGCATAGGTTCCCAAGTGTCACGAAACCCGCAAGTTGATCACCAAAACATACATCAAGTGGATCAACAGAATAGCCCATTGTCACCACGGTTATCCCACGCAAGACATACATCAAGTGTTCATAAAAGACTCAATCCAATAAGATAACTTCAAAAGGGGAAACTCAATTCATCACAAGATAGTAGAGGGGGTGAAACATCATAAGATCCAACTATAATAGCAAAGCTAGGGATACATCAAGATCGTGCCATAAAGGGAACACGAGAGAGAGAGAGAGAGAGAGAGAGATCAAACACATAGCTACTGGTACATACCCTCAGCCCCGAGGGTGAACTACTCCCTCCTCGTCATGGATAGCGCTGGGATGATGAAGATGGCCTCCGGTGATGGGATCCCCCTCCGGCAGGGTGCCGGAACAGTGTCCCGATTGGTTTTTGGTGGCTACAGAGGCTTGCGGCGACGGAACTCCCGAGCTATCTTCTGTTCTGGAAGTTTTAGGGTACGTAGGTATATATGGGTGCAAGGGGTACGTCGGTGGACCTCCGGGTAGCTCACGAGGTAGGCGCGCTCGGGGAGGCGCGCCTCCACCTCGTGGGCAGCCCGGGACTCCCCTGGCATGCACTCCAAGCCCATCAGGTTGGTTTCCTTCCAAAATTAACTTCTCTAGTTGATTTCGTTCCGTTTTGACTCCGTCTGATATTCCTTTTCCTTGAAACACTGAAATAGGCATAAAACAGCAAATCTGGACTGGGCCTCCGGTTAATAGGTTAGTCCCAAAAATAATATAAAAGTGGATAATAAAGCCCAATATTGCCTAAAACAGTAGATAAAGTAGCATGGAGCAATCAAAAATTATAGATACGTTGGAGACGTATCAAGCATCCCCAAGCTTAATTCCTGCTCGTCCTCGAGTAGGTAAATGATAAAAAAAGAATTTTTGATGCGGAGTGATACTTTGGCATAATTTCAATGTAAATCTTCTTAATTGTGATATGAATATTCAGATCCCAATGATTCAAGACAAAAGTTCATATTTACATAAAAATAATAATACTTCAAGCATACTAATCAAAGCAATCATGTCTTCTCAAAATAACATGGCCAAAGAAAGTTCATCCCTACAAAATCATATAGTTAGGCTATGCTTCATTTTCGTCACACAAAGATATTCCCAACTTCTATACCCCCGATGACAAGCCAAGCAATTGTTTTATACTCAAATAATCTCAAACTTTTTCAACCTTCACGCAATACATGAGCGCGAGCCATGGATATAGCACTATGGGTGGAATAGAATATGATGATGGGGATTGTGTGGAGAAGACAAAAAAGGAGAAAGTCTCATATTGACGAGGATAATCAACGGGCTATGGAGATGCCCATAAATTGATCTCAACATGAGGAGTAGGGATTGCCATGCAACGGATGCACCAGAGCTATGAATGCTCAAAAAAAGAAAACTAGTGGGTGTGCATCCAACTTGCTTGCTCATGAAGACCTAGGGCATTTCAGGAAGCTCATCGTAGGAATATACAAGCCAAGTTCCATAATGAAAAATTCCCACTAGTATGAACAAGACAATATATGAGACTCACTATATGAAAAACATGGTGCTACTTTGAAGCACAAACATATGAGACTCACTACATGAAGAACAAGGTGCTACTTTGAAGCACAAGTGTGGTAAAAGGATAGTAACATTGTCCCTTCTCTCTTTTTCTCTCATTTTTTTATTTGTTTGGGCCTTTCTCTCATTTTTTTAATGGCCTCTTTTTTTTTCATCCGGAGTCTCATCCCGACTTATGGGGGAATCATAGTCTCCATCATCCTTTCCTCACTTGGGACAATGCTCTAATAATGATAATCATCACACTTTTATTTTTCTTACAACTCAACAATTACAACTCGATACTTAGAACAAAGTATGACTCTATATGAATGCCTCCGGCGGTGTACCGGGATGGTGCAATGAATCAAGAGTGACACGCATGGAAAATAATGCATGGTGGCTTTGCCACAAATACGATGTCATCTACAAGATCATGCAATGGCAATATGACAAAAGTAAAGTATGTCATGATGAACAGAACGGTGGAAAGTTGCATGGCAATATATCTCGGAATGGCTATGGAAATGCCATAATAGGTAGGTATGGTGGCTGTTTTGAGGAATATATAAGGAGGTTTATGTGTGATAGATCGTATCGTATCACGGGGTTTGGATGCACCGGCGAAGTTTGCACCAACTCTCAATGTGAGAAAGGGCAATGCACGGTACCGAAGAGGCTAGAAAATGCGGAAAGGTAAAAGTGCGTATAATCCATGGACTCAACATTAGTCAAAAGAACTCATATACTTATTGCAAAAATTTAAAAGCCATCAAAAATCAAGTACTACGCACAATGCTCCTAGGGGGATAGATTGGTAGGAAAAGACCATCGCTCGTCCCCGACCGCCACTCATAAAGATGCACAAGCCAGGTACACTTCATGCTTCAAATTTGTTACACAACTTTACCCATACGTGCATGCTACGGGACTTGCAAACTTCAACACAAGTATTTCTCAAATTCACAACTACTCAACTAGCACGACTTTGATATTGTTACCTCCATATCTCAAAACAATTATTAAGCATTAAATTTATCTTAGTATTCAATTCACTCAAAAGAAAGTTTCACATATCTTGAACACTAAGTATATTAACATTAAGCAAATTACCATGCTATTAAAGACTCTCAAAATAATATAAGTGAAACATGAGATTTCATATATTTCTTCAAAATGAAACTACCACCGTGCTCTAAAAGATATAAGTGAAGTACCAGAGCAAAAACTATCACGCTCAAAAGATATAAGTGAAGTACTATGAGCATTCTAGCAAATTCCAATTTGTGTAAGGCTCTCTCTCATTAAAGAATTTTAGATCTTGATACTTATTCAAACAGCAAGCAAATACTAACAAAATAAAATGACGCTCCAAGCAAAACACATATCATGTGGTGAATAAAAATATAGCTCCAAGTAAACTTACCGATAGATGAAGACGAAAGAGGGGATGCCTTCCGGGGCATCCCCAAGCTTAGTTGCTTGGTTGTCCTTGAATATTACATTGGGGTGCCTTGGGAATACCCAAGCTTAGGCTCTTGCCACTCCTTATTCCATAGTCCATCGAATCCTTACCCAAAACATGAAAACTTCAACCACACAAAACTCAAAACAAAACTCGTAAGCTCCGTTAGTATAAGAAAATAAAACCACCACTTAGGTACTGTAATGAACTCATTATAAATTCATATTGGTGTAATATCTAATTTATTCTAACTTATCTATGGTTCATACCCTCCGATACTACTCATAGATTCATCAAAATAAGCAAACAACACATAGAAAACAGAATCTGTCAAAAACAGAACAGTCTGTAGTAATCTGTATAAAACGTATACTTATGGAACCCCAAAAATTATGAAATAAATTGCTGGACCCGAGAAATTTGTCTATTAATCATCTGCAAAAATAATCAACCTAAAATCACTCCCAGTAAAAATGGCAGCTAATCTCATGAGCACTAAAGTTTCTGTTTTTCACAGCAAGATCACATAAACTTCACCCAAGTCTTCCCAAAGCTTCTACTTGGCGCTTTATTGAAAAAAAGCTATAAAACATGATTACTATAGTAGCATAATCATGTGGACACACAAAAACAGTAAGGATAAATATTGGGTTGTGTCGGTGTACTAAGGTAGGGGTACCTCATTACCCCAACTTGTGCACGGCATTCTGCACTCCGCATTTGGATCTACCACATGCTTGCCGAGACCATCCCCGCCCCATACCAAGCCATTCAAGAACAAAGTGTACAAGACAGAAGATCGAGACCCGGCAAGAGGAGCTTGCCGGAAGGCCGCCTGTGCTCAAGACTACATCACTCACGTAAGGTCCTGGCGAGAGGAGCTCGCCGGGGAAACTAGAAGATTGCATCATAGAAGACACGCCCCGGCGCTATACGCGTCCCGGCAAGGGCCCGGGGAGCGACAAGATACAGAACCCGACAAGCTCCCAGGCCCGGCAAGATCAAGACCCCGGCAAGGTACTTGCCGGGAGAGCTGCGCTGCGTGCCCGCACTCCAGCTCATCCGCCCACGCGTCGCCTTAAGCCCTCTCCAGAGACGCGTGGCGGGTGGTCAGGCAAATGGGGGTGCGGTGGCACTCCACGGTGGTGGATCCATCGCCGTGGCAAATGGAGACGCAAGAGCGGAACTTTTGGGGTCGACGGCGACGGGCATTAAATGCCCTTGTCCCCTCTCACAAAAGTAGGTAGAAACCATTGTTCAAGCAATCAGTAGTGCCTTGTTCCCTTTATGCTCCAACTACCACCTCTTTTATGTTTTTACCCCTCCCTCCTACGTTGACACCTGTCGGTGACCCCTTTGCCCTATAAAAGGAGGCCCATGCACAACGTGGAGGAGGTTCGAATCCTGGGCAACTCCCACGCTCGGCGTAGCTGCCACTGTAGCTCTTCGAGCTCCCGAGCACAATACAACACAAAGCAGCAGTAGGGTTTTACGCGTCCATCGCGGCCCGAAGCTGGGTAAAAATCCGCCCCGCGCGCATCGCCTCGATCTGCCCTCCGCGCACCCTCCGCCCTCGTACCGCACTCACGAAGGGGCTCCGGCCCCATAGGTGCCGTGCGGCGGGCGGGCCTCCCCGTTCCGCTCCGCCCCCGACAGGTTGTCTCCCAACAAGCGCTTTTCTTTAATGCCTTTTAGCTAGGCATGATGATGACAATGATGCTCACATAAAAGATAAGAATTGAAACATAACGGGAGCATCATGAAGCACATGACTAGCACATTTATGTCTAACCCACTTCCTATGCATAGGGATTTTGTGAGCAAACAACTTATGGGAACAATAATCAACTAGCATAGGATGGTACAACAAGCATAACTTCAAGAATTTAAGCACATAGAGATGAAACTTGACATTATTGCAATTCCTACAAGCATATGTTCCTCCCTCATAATAATTTTCAGTAGCATCATGAATGAATTCAACAATATAACCAGCACCTAAAGCATTCTTTTCATGATCTACAAGCATAGAAAATTTTCTACTCTCCACATAAGCAAATTTCTTCTCATGAATAATAGTGGGAGTATCATAAGAGACTTGAACACTAAAAATTGTTTCCACATTAAAAGAGTAATGTTCAGAAAAAGGGTAATCATGACAAGATTTGTAAATATAATCATCACTACTTTTTATAGCATAAGTTTCATCACAATAGTCATCATAAGTAGCAACTTCGTTCTCATCATAATCGATTGAAACCTCTCCCAAGATAGTGGAATCACTAAGTAAAGTTGACACTCTTCCAAATCCACTTTCATATTCATCAGAATAAGATTCAACATCCTCCAAAATAGTGGGATCACTAGTTCCCAAAGTTGACACTCTTCCGAACCCACTTCCATCAGTATAATCATCATAGGTAGGAGGCATGCTATCATCATAACAACTTTGCATATCAAAACTTGGGATGCTAAAAATATCATCTTCATTAAACATAGCATCCCCAAGCTTGGGCAAACATTAATTCCAGCAAATATATTCTCAAATATTTCATCCCAATCAAACATAGCTTCCCCAAGCTTGGGCCCTTTCATATCGTAAGCATAATCACTCTCATCATTGAAAATATTGATAGCACCGATAGTATAGCAATTATCATCATCACAATGAGTAGTAGGAGCAACATCATTTGGGAGGGATACCTTTCTACCTTTGTTGCTCCTTCTTTTATTCTTCTTCTTCACATTATGTGTGGGTTCAACCTTCCTCTTTGAGCTCCTTATTGATGAGATTGGTTGAATAGAAGGCTCCTCCTCGTTACTTGATTCATCATAAGAAATAATAGGAGGAGATTGGGAAGCCTCTTCCCTTTCATTAGTATTCTCATCATCTTCCATTTGCTTTCTTTTCCTTATGTAATTGGCAATATAAGGATTTTCAATACAATTCACCGCACAATACATATAAATTTCCTCTAGATCAAAACCAAGAAGTTTGCAATGGGCAAATTCTGGAAGATAATTAGTTAAACGTTTCATTTCTTCGCAACCCATAAGCAAGCTAAGCTCATTATAATGTGCAAGGGAAATCAACTCATCACAATTTTTGGACACGATTAGATCATGAAACAATTTGCATCGGATAGCTGAATGACCACTTTCATTGCAAAGTCCACAAGTACGGCCAAGAAAATTTAAATTTTCAGCACAAACATCTAGCCTTTCTTGCAACAATTTAGTTTCTAAGTGCTTATGCCTCTTACGATATCTATATTCCCTATTTGGTGTGTCCTTGCAAGCCCAATGCACTCCACAAAAATTGACATGCTTATAGGAGGCATTTTCAACATAACTAGAGCAATCATCATTAGCATCTTGGATATTCAAAGGATTCGTACTAACAACATTGCAATCATGCTCATCATTCACATATTTAGTTCCAAACATTCTATAGATTTCTTCTTCTAGCATTTGAGCACAATTATCCTTTCCATCATACTCACGAAAGATATTAAAATGGTGAAGCGTATGAGACAAACTCAACTCCATTTTTTTGTAGTTTTCTTTTATAAACTAGACTAGTGCTAAGACAAGAAACAAAAAGACTCAATTGCAAGATCTAAAGATATACCTTCACTTACCTAGCCTCCCCGGCAACGGCGCCAGAAAAGAGCTTGATGTCTACTACACAACCTTCTTCTTGTAGACGTTGTTGGGCCCGCAAGTGCAGGTTTGTAGGACAAGAGCAAATTTCCCTCAAGTGGATGACCTAAGGTTTATCAATCCGTGGGAGGCGAGGGATGAAGATGGTCCCTCTCAAACAACCCTGCAACCAAATAACAAAGAGTCTCTTGTGTCCCCAACACACCCAATACAATGGCAAATTGTATAGGTGCACTAGTTCGGCGAAGAGATGGTAATACAAGTGCAATATGGATGGTAGATATAGGTTTTTGTAATCTGAAATAATAAAAACAGCAAGGTAACAAGCGGTAAAAGTGAGCGTAAACGGTATTGCAATGATAGGAAACAAGGCCTAGGGTTCATACTTTCACTAGTGTATGTTCTATCAACAATAATAACATAGATAGAACATATGACAATCCCTCAACCTGCAACAAAGAGTCACTCCAAAGCCACTAATAGCAGAGAACAAACGTAGAGATTATGGTCGGGTACGAAACCACCACAAAGCTATTCTTTTGGATCGATATATAAAAGAGTTCGTACTAGAATAACACCTTAAGATACAAATCAAGCAAAACCCTAATGTCACCTAGATATTCCATTGTCACCTCAAGTATCCGTGGGCATGATTAAACGATATGCATCACACAATCTCAGATTCATCCAACCAACATAAAAGTATTTCAAAGAGTGCCCCAAAGCTACTACCGGAGAGTCAAGAACGTGTGCCAACCCCTATGCATAGGTTCCCAAGTGTCACAAAACCCACAAGTTGATCACCAAAACATACATCAAGTGGATCAATAGAATAACCCATTGTCACCACGGTTATCCCACGCAAGACATACATCAAGTGTTCATAAAAGACTCAATCCAATAAGATAACTTCAAAAGGGGAAACTCAATTCATCACAAGAGAGTAGAGAGGGAGAAACATCATAAGATCCAACTATAATAGCAAAGCTCGGGATACATCAAGATCGTGCCATAAAGGGAACACGAGAGAGAACACGAGAGAGAGAGAGAGATCAAACACATAGCTACTGGTACATACCCTCAGCCCCGAGGGTGAACTACTCCCTCCTCGTCATGGATAGCGCCGGGATGATGAAGATGGCCTCCGGTGATGGGATCCCCCTCCGGTAGGGTGCCTGAACAGGGTCCCGATTGGTTTTTGGTGGCTACAGAGGCTTGCGGTGGCGGAACTCCCGATCTATCTTCTGCTCGGAAGTTTTAGGCACGAGGTATATATGGGTGCGAAGTGCGTCGGTGGACCTCCGGGCTGCTCACGAGGTAGGGGGGCGCGCCCAGGGGGGAGGGCGCGCCCTCCACCCTCATGGGCAGCCCGGGACTCCCCTGGCGTGCATTCCAAGCCCATCAGGTTGGTTTCCTTCCAAAATTAACTTCTCCAGTTGATTTTGTTCCGTTTTGACTCCGTTTGATATTCCTTTTCCTCGAAACACTGAAATAGGCATAAAACAACAAATCTGGGCTGGGCCTCCGGTTAATAGGTTAGTCTCAAAAATAATATAAAAGTGGATAATAAAGCCCAATATTGCCTAAAACAGTAGATAAAGTAGCATAGAGCAATCAAAAATTATAGACACGTTGGAGATGTATCAGACGACCATGGTGGGATAGGCAAGGTTGCTTCTTCGTGGACCCTTCGTGGGTGGAGCCCTCCGTGGACTCGCGCAACCTTTACCCTTTGTGGGTTTAAGTCTCCATCAACGTGAATGTACGATAGCACCACCTATCGGAACAACGACAAGAACATCTGTGTCTCCAATTGCGTTTGAATTCTCCAAACCCTTCCCTTTACATTCTTGCAAGTTGCATGCTTTACTTTCCGCTGCTCATATACTCATTGCATGCTTGCTTGAATTGTGTTAAGATTGCTTGACTTGTGCTGAGTTAGCTAAAATCTGCCAAAGACTAAAATTGGGAAAAGGATAAGCTTTTATTTGGTCAAGTAGTCTAATCACCCCCCCTCTAGACATACTTTCGATCCTACAGTGCCCCAAAGTTTCTACCGGAGAGTCAAGACGAAAACCTGTGCCAACCCCTATGCATAAGTTCACAAGGTCACAAAACTCGCAAGGTGATCACCAAAACATACATCAAGTAGATCACGTGAATATCCCATTATCACCACAGATAAGCACATGCAAGACATACATGAAGTGTTCTCAAATCCTTAAAGACTCAATCCGATAAGATAACTTCAAAGGGAAAACTCAATCCATTACAAGAGAGTAGAGGGGGAACCATCATAAGATCCAACTATAATAGCAAAGCTCGCGGTACATCAAGATCGTGCCGAATCAAGAACATGAGAAAGAGAGAGAGATCAAACACATAGCTACTGGTACATACCCTCAGCCCCGAGGGTGAACTACTCCCTCCTCATCATGGAGAGCACCGGGATGATTAAGATGGCCACCGATGAGGGATCCCCCCTCCGGCAGGGTGCCGGAACAGGGTCCCGATTGGTTTTAGGTGGCTACAGAGGCTTGCGGCGGCGGAACTCCCGATCTATGTTTATTTCTGGAGGTTTCTGTATTTATAGGAATTTTTGGCGTGGGTCTCACGTGAAGGGGTGGGGTGGGGGGGGGGGGTATCCGAGTCATCCACGAGGCAGGGGGCGCGCCTAGGGGGGTAGGGCTCACCTTCCACCCTCGTGGATGGCTCGGGACTCTTCTGGCCCAACTCTTTTACTCCGGGGGCTTCTTTTGGTCCATAAAAATCGTCAAAAATTGGCACGTCAATTGGACTCCGTTTGGTATTCCTTTTCTGTAGAACTCAAAAACAAGAAAAAAACAGAAATTGGGACTAGTGTCGGTGTCAAAACCGGCGGATCTCGGGTAGGGGGTCCCGAACTGTGCGTCTAGGCGGATGGTAACAGGAGACAAGGGACACAATTTTTTTACCCAGGTTCAGGCCCTCTCGATGGATGTAAAACCCTACTCCTGCTTGATTGATATTGATGATAGGGGTAGTACAAGATTAGATCTACCACAAGATCAAGGAGGCTAAACCCTAGAAGCTAGCCTATGGTATGATTGTTGTTCCTCCTATGGACTAAAACCCTCTGGTTTATATAGACACCGGAGAGGGCTAGGGTTACACAGAGTCGGTTACAATGGTAGGAGATCTACATATCCGTATTGCCAAGCTTGCCTTCCACGCCAAGGAAAGTCCCATCCGGACACGGGACGAAGTCTTCAATCTTGTATCTTCATAGTCTTGGAATCCTGCCAATGATGATAGTTCGGCTATCCGGACACCCCCTAGTCCAGGACACCCTCAGTAGCCCCTGAACCAGGCTTCAATGACGATGAGTCCGGCGCGCATATTGTCTTCGGCATTGCAAGGCGGGTTCCTCCTCCTAATAATTCATAGAAGATTGTGAACACCAGGATAGTGTCCGGCTCTGCAAAATAATTTCCACATACCTCCATAGAGAGAATAATATTTACACATGTTTAATCTGCTGACGTATTTTGTGGCGTGACATCACACCGCAACCAAGCCTTCACTTGAATCGTTTTTATTATACCACCTCAGCGCATTTAGCGAGGCGGTTTCCTTGGCACGTCTTGTCGAAGCAGAGATCGTGTCCCCTTATTCCGGGATTCTCATCAATACGGACGTGGGTAACCCAACCGTGCCATTGATTGTGGCGCTTGGGAGATAAGCGAGTTTTACCAGGCTGGTGGGGACGCATAGTTTCGTTCGCCCATATATAAGGGGATAAGGATCCACCTTTATACCTACGCCTTCTTCCTTCTTTGCTTATCCATCTCCGTGCACTCGAGCTCCAGCGCCCAAGTCCGCACATCTCACCTCAACCTTCTCCAGCCATGTCCGGAGCGGGAGGCAAGTGGATGGCCTCCTCCGTTACGGAGGGGCACATCAAGAAGCTGCGCAGTGCCGGATATTTGTCCAGCGATATTGCGCACCGGCTCCCCGACGAGGGGCAGCTCATCCCCTCCACCAGGCCCCATGAGAGGGTGGTATTACTTCCCCATTTCCTCCGTGGACTGGGCTTCCCACTCCACCCCTTTGTCCGGGGGCTCATGTTCTACTATGGCCTGGATTTCCACGATCTGGCCCCGAATTTCATCCTCAACATCTCGGCGTTTATCGTTGTGTGCGAGGCCTTCCTCTGCATCCAGCCCCACTTCGTCTTGTGGCTAAAGACCTTCAATGTCAAGCCGAAGGTTGTGAAGGGAAGACAAGCGGAATGCGGAGGTGCCATGGTGGGCAAGATGCCCAACATCACCTGGCTCGAGGGCGCCTTTGTGGAAACCATCAAAGGGTGGCAATCGGGGTGGTTCTATATCACCGAGCCACGTGATCCTGAATGGGCAGCGGCCCCCGAATTCAGATCTGGCATCCCCATGCGGCTCACTTCCTGGAAAGAGAAGGGCCTGCTGTGGGGTAGTTTGGAAGAGCTAACCGGACTCCAATCCTGTCTCCAAACCCTGGTGAACAAGAAGCTTAAGCTTGTCAACATAATCCTGGTCATGCTCATCCGCCGGATTCTCCCCTGCCAACAGCGGGACTTCAACTTGTGGGAGTTTGATCTAGCACAGCACCAGACCTTGAGCGGGCTCTTCGACACTACGTATGAAGAGCCCTGGAGGGTGCTGTTCAAGGGCGCCGAGGCTCCCGCATCCGCTACCGAAGATCGCGGATTCAGCTCGCAGCGTCCGGCTGGTGAGGTAAGCTATATTATCCTTTATGGGACACTTGCTTCTCATAGTTTGACTCTATGTGGGATCTAAACTCCCAATACCTTTGACAGGCCTGGCAGGAGACGTCCGGACAGGTTAATTGCCCGGCTCCCCTTACAGAAGACCCAGTGGATGCTCGTTTGACAGGGCTGCTGGTCTCGGCACCTTACGTAGTGCCGGAGAAGAAGGCCACGGGAACCCGGAGGAGTTCCCGGTGCCAGGTGTTCTCGGATTCATCGTCCGTTGACTCCGAGGCTGACTCCTCCCACGAGGACGAGGAGGAGAAGAAAGAGGCCTCTCCCCTAGTGGGGGGAGAGAAGAAGAGGAAGGCCTCCCCAACGAGGGAGGCCGAAGGGTCCAAGAAGGGTAGGACCCTTCCCCCGGACTGTTCCGCCAACGCCGGCGATGGCGACGAGGAGTGGCCCTCAAGGGACAAGCCCCTGGCGAGATCATAAGTAACCGGACTCCTGAATAACTCATAAATTTTCTTTTTGTCGCATAGCATCTTTTAACGCCGCATACAACCCTGTAGTCCGCCCAAGGACGATCTTCCCGCTTCGTCGAGCGGGTCCTTGGGTACGTCGGATGTGAATAGCACTTCACTTCCGACCGCCTCCTCCCCCCGTGACGCCGACGACGCCGAGGTGGGATCCCGGAAAGGGACCCACCAGGAGGAGGAGGCCCCGGAGGTGCCGCAGGGCAACCTCCCGGACTTTGGACCGGACTCCGCACCGGAACCTTCAATGGTTCCTAAGTCCGTCGGGCGGCCCCTTTGTGAGAAGGGTAAGATCGGACGCCGGGCGGCCTCCGGCCCAACCGAGGCGCCGGATAACTTGCCGGAGGCGCCAACAGCGCTTCCATCAAGAGGAACACCGCACCGTCATGAGTGCGGTGATTCAAGGTTCACCGCCAAAAGCGGGCTGACTGAAGCTCGCAGCAGCCTTCTAACAGGCTTTGAGGTAAGAATTTTAAGATATGTAAAATAGTACCGCATAGACAGTAGCCCCTGATGCTTGGTTCGGTGTTCGGAAAGAAAAGCCGGACTGAGGATCTAAAAAGATATACGCAGGAGTCTTAATCAAAAAGATGTCAATATGGGAATGTAGGCTGCGCTGCTGACCTCTGCCGCACTGACTGCGGAGGTCAATGCCTTGAAGCAGAGCCTCGAGTGTTCCGAGAGCAAGCTCGGCCGTGCCAAGAAGCAGCTCGAGGAAAAGGAAGGTGAGTAACACCTTATTAAAGTTGTACCTTACAGAAAAGGATTTGGTTGCAAGAGAAATGACAAGGATAACGTGGTAACTCTAGGGGCTACGAACAAGGTGGCGACCCTGAAGGAGGCGGTGTCCGCGGCCGAACACAATGCGTCCATGGAACGCGCCGAGCGAGAGAAGCAGGAGGCACGGGTGGCGGAGGTACGGCAAGAGCTCCAGGCTCTCGTGGAAAAACATGAGAGTTTGGAGCGTGACTCGAAGACTCGAGAGTCCGAGCTTTCGGCGGCTCTTGAGAGTGCCAAAGCCACTAAGGCCGAAGCCCACAAGGCCCTCCAGGAAATCGAGGCATTGAAGAAAATAGCGGCGGGTAAGGCATTCTTCATGCAAAGCAAGCATGTAAAACTGAATTACCTGTTACTTACCCGAATTCGGAGCTCTCCAGGAGCGTTCGCAGATCTGCCCCATAGCGTGTCCGATGCTGCCACTTTCTACAGAGCCGAGGAGGGGAGCTCAACGGAGAAGGTGTTCTGGTCTCAGTATGCTGAGGCCGGACATCCAGTGCCCCTTAGCGACCAGCTGAAGCAGCTGGTTGAGCTCCACAAGGTGACCGAACAGGCCATGAAGGGTCTCATAGTTCGGCTGTGGCCCAAAGAGGCCATGCCTGGGAGCTACTTCGGCTTGGTGCGGCGGCTGGTGGATGCTTGTCCATGGGTTGAAGTCATCAAGCACTCCGCCTGCATTCTAGGTGCCCGTCGGGCCCTTGCCCGTGCTAAAGTGCACTGGGGCAGGATGGATGCTGAGAAGCTTGTGATGGATGCGCCACCGCCGGGCAAGGAGTATCGCACGCCCAAGATGTATTATAAGGGTGTCCTGAAGGGTGCCCGCATTATTGCGGGTGAGTGCTCCAAAGATGTAATATTTGAGTAGACTCAGATTTTGTTATCCTGTCGCTGAAAACTTTGTTCATATGCGCTAAGCAACGCTTGTTAATTTAAAATATTACCTTTTGTGCGGCCGTTTATCAAATCTGAGAGATGGCAAGTCGTCGGCTTCAGCCCCCATTCCACGAGTGCTGGGGTGTTCGGGATAAACTTGAGCGCTCTTGTTCCCATTTTTGGGTCCATCTAGGGAGGCGCTCAACACAACGAACAAGGCAACCGGACTTATAATGCTTAAACACTCTCACCTAGCCACAAAATTCTATAATTTTAAATTTCGGCGAAGCCCCTAGTGTTCGGAAGGCCAAATTTGGGGCGCTATCCACGCCTAGGCCGGACAGAGCCGGTTCCTCGCTCTAAGCGGCATAAGTCTTTAGGGACTCGAAAAAACCTCTCGAACAGCGACCGGCTCTCGCCTCATCATGACGGTCAGTTTTAGCTTTCTCCACTGAGGTGCTCGCCCAGCTCAACTGGGGCACAATCGCAGTAGTTCTCCCAGCGTTACCTTAGCCGATATAATGGAACGTAAGGTACCAAAACATGGGAGCCGGGCAAACCCAACTATTGACCCAAGACATGATTCGGAGCCGATGCATATAATGCTATAAGTTCGGGGTGCCGCACTTGTGAAAGTGTTTGGACTTATCACACCATAATGTGGGGAACTTAAGCCCCTAGTGTATTTAGCCGTACCAAAGTGTACGGATGCAACATGTCATAAATGAACATATGTATAAGAAAGGAATGCAATTATAGGCAAAAAGCGATGCATTGTTTATTCAAGAAATACTGCCATGAATGCAGAATGATACAAATAGTGCGATAAGAAAGGGGTGGAACTATTTAGCATGTCCCCTTCCAGGGGTAGGCTGCGGAATGGTGTGTAAAATAGGTATAATGCTCGTAATGGAGACCACCTGGATACTCGTCGTAGCTTTTCTCCTTCCCTGGCTGTTGCATCGTGATTTCGGCAGGTCTACTGTCGGACAGGGCCTCTGGTAAATGGAGTCCTGAGGATAAGAGAAAGAAGAAAAAAAGGAAAGAAAAAGGGTGACACACTTGGGAGCCCCTGGTGTGGTTGAGCCGCACTCTGGGCCTGCCGTGGTTGTGCCCCTCCCCCAATGCCCTTGGTATCTCCAGAGTGAAATGATGTACGCGGAGTACTGGTCTTGCAATTTTGCGAGGGCTGGGGTTGGGGCCGCATTGCTACGCGTGCTCGGAACGTGCCAGGTGGTCTTGTTGTAGGTTACTCTGGGCGCGCTTAGTGGTGTCCGGTCGCTTAACGGCCGGACTCGAGAATTGCCTTAAGAGGCTTCTTTGCACTTCTGCCGCGAGAGCCGCTGTATGCTCCTCCGTTCGGAGGGAGCGTTTAGTGTTTCCGTTGACCGTGATGACTCCTCGAGGGCCAGGCATCTTGAGCTTGAGGTATGCGTAGTGCGGCACCGCATTGAACTTTGCAAACGCAGTTCGTCCGAAAGCGAAGGCATGATAGCCGCCATGAACGGAAGTATGTCGAAGATTAACTCTCGCTTCGGAAGTTATCCAGGATCCAAGACCACTTCCAGGTAATCGAGCCTGCATAATTGGCCTCTACACCTGGTATGACGCCTTTGAAGGTCGATTTGTGGGTTTAATCTTGAGGGTCTATGCCCATCTTGCGACCGTATCCGGTAAAGCAGGTTCAAAGCTGCCGCCGCCCATCGAGACTCTAGTGAGGTGAAACCCATCGACGATTGGGTCTAGAACCAATGCGGCAAACCCGCCGTGGCGGATGTTGGTGGGTGGTCCTTCGATCAAAAGTGATCGGGCAGAGGACCATGGATTGAACTTTGGGGTGACTGCTCCATTGCGTATACGCCCTCGAGTGCACGCTCGCTCCCTTTTGGGTATGTGGGTTGCGTATATCATCTTCACCGTTCGCACTTGTGGGGGGAAACCCTTCTGTCCTCTGTTGTTCGGCGGCCGGGTCTCTTCCTCGTCATCGCTATGTAGCACCTTGTCATTGTATTCGGCAATTAACTTGCCTGCCTACTTGAATACCCAACCATCCCTGTTGGTGTGATTAGATGGCTTTTCGGGGGTGCCGTGTATGGCACGAGCGGTCGAGTATTCGGTCCAAATTGGACGGACCCGGAGTAGTTCTTTTGAATGGCTTTTTCCGCTGACCAGGTTTGGAGCCTCTGAATCTGGCGCTGACCGCCAGATCCTCGTGATTATCACCGCACGCGGCGCTTTGTGCTTGTTGCGACGTGACCTGCCATTGCGGTCCTTGGTATCCGGACTGCCAGGATTTTTGTTGAGGTTGTTACTGCGGGCTAGCCAGCTGTCCTCTCCTGCGCAGAAGCGGGTCATGAGTGATGTGAGGGCTTCCATGGATTTCGGCTTTTTCTGTCCTAGGTGCCGGGCAAGCCACTCGTCATGATGTTATGTTTGAAGGCTGCGAGGGCCTCGTGATCCGGACAATGACGATTTGATTTTTCTTGGTTAAGAACCGTGTCCGTAATTGTCCGCCGATTCGTCTGGCTGCTGAATTATGTGGCTTAGGTCATCAACGTCTGGTGGTCGCACATATGTGCCCTGGAAGTTATCAAGGAATGCGGCTTCCAGGTCCTCCCAACACCCAATTGATTCTGCTGGCAAGCTATTAAGCCAATGTCGTGCTGGTCCTTTAAGCTTGAGTGGGAGGTATTTGATGGCGTGAAGATCATCACCGCGGGCCATGTGGATATGAAGGAGATAGTCTTCGATCCAAACCACGGGGTCTGTTGTGCCATCATAGGGTTCAATGTTCACGGGTTTAAACCCTTCGGGGATTTGATGATCCATTACTCATCTGTGAAGCATAGTGGGTGTGCGGCGCCTCTATATTGGGCTATATCACGACGTAGCACAAGCGAGCTTTGTCTCATCGTGTTCGCCCGCCGAATTATCAGATCCGCGCGACGGTTGTCGTCGCGTATCGTGGGGCGCCCACGCGATCCGTTGATCGATCTTGATTGTCTTGCCTTATCCTCCAATATGTCCTGCAAGTCCGGCGCATTCCCCCGTGGCTTTGTACTTTTCGAGCGATGCCGGGGTATGACTTTAGTGGAGGGCCTAGAGGCCTCTCTGTCGCGGCCACGAGGTGGCCGGTCGGCCAGACAGTAATCGGTGATGTAGGTTTATATGCTTCCTCTTCTAATCGGGCAGCAGCTTGCGCTTGGGGTAGCTTTTGGAGGGGCGTTCGAGTTCGTACTCTTCGGCCGCGAGGACTTCGGTCCATCTGTCGGCTAGCAGATCTTGATCAGCTCTAAGCTGTTGCTACTTTTTCTTGAGGCAGCTTGCCGTGCCCATAAGCCTGCGTTTGAAACGCTCTTGTTCGACGGGGTCCTCAGGCACGACGAATTCGTCGTCGTCGAGGCTTGCCTCGTCTCCGGAGGGAGGCATGTAATTATCGTCCTCTACCTCTTCGTCTGCCGCTCTCTCGTGAGGGCTGGCTTCTCCGCCCTCCTCTGTCTGAATCTTGCCGGAGGGGTTGTCTTCGACCTTTGCTGGGTGTTATTGTCTCCGTGCCGAATCTCCATTCTTCTTGTGGCGGATTTAGAGCGGCGCCACGACGCCGGCGCTTAGGCTGTTTCTTGAGGGTCTTCCTCCGCTGTTCCCTCGCCATTCCCATCCTTTGGGATGTCCACCATGTATATGTCATATGACGAGGTGGCTTTCCAGTGCCCCAGCTGGTTCATGGCCGTCTCCGGCATCGTCGTCCATACCGTCGATGTCTTCGGAGTCGAAATCTAGCATGTCGGTTAGGTCGTCGACAGTGGCTACAAAGTGGGTGGTGGGTGGGCTTTGAATTTCTTCGTCGTCTGCATCCCAACCATCCAGACCGCAGTTCGGCCAGGGCTCTCGTGATAACGAGAGATACTTTAGTGAATTCAGGATGTTGCCAAAAGGTGAGTGCTGAAAGATGTCCGAAGCGGTGAACTCCATGATCGGCGCCCAATCGGATTCGATTGGTAGGGGCGCGGGAGGTTCGGAGTCTGGCGAGGGATCCGGCACCTCGGAGTCACGAGCTTCACAAGAGATAGGGTCGGTATTCAGCTCCATCGCCATAGAGGTAGCAGCCCCCGAGGCGGTGTCTAGCCACCTATCCTCGATCGGCGCAGTCGGCTCCGAGTTAGGGGTCGGAGCGGACTCCCGTGCAGCCTCCAAGGCACTGTCCGGCTGCAGAGCTAGATCATGCCCATCGTGACAGTGCGGCGCGCACGGCTGTGGCTCGGATTCGTCGAAGATCAAGTCTCTGCGGATGTCGGCCGTGAAGTTCAAACTTCCAAATCTGACCTGATGGCTAGGGGCGTAGCTTTCAATCTGCTCCAGATGGCCAAGCGAATTGGCCCGTAGTGCAAAGCCGCCAAATACGAAGATCTGTCCGGGGAGAAAAGTCCCACCCTGGACCGCGTCGTTGTTGATGATCGAAGGAGCCATCGGGCCTATAAGCGACGACACAGAGGAACTCTCAATGAAAGCACCAATGTCGGTGTCAAAACCGGAGGATCTCGGGAAGGGGGTCCCGAACTGTGCGTCTAGGCGGATGGTAACAAGAGACAAGGGACACGATGTTTTTACCCAGGTTCGGGCCCTCTCGATGGAGGCAAAACCCTACTCCTGCTTGATTGATATTGATGATAGGGGTAGTACTGTTGGGGAACGTAGCAGAAATTCAAAATTTTCTACGCATCACCAAGATCAATCTATGGAGATACTAGCAACGAGAGAGAGGGGAGTGGATTCTTCATACCCTTGAAGATGGCTAAGCGAAAGCGTTACAAGAACGTGGTTGATGGAGTCGTACTCGCGGCGATTCAAATCGCGGAAGATCCGATCTAGCGCCGAATGGACGGCGCCTCCGCGTTCAACACACGTACAACCCGGGGACATCTCCTCCTTCTTGATCCAGCAAGGGGAGAGGAGAAGTTGAGGGAGAGCTCCGGCAGCACGACGGCATGGTGGTGGAGCTTGCAGTTCTCCGGCAGAGCTTCGCCAAGCACTACGGACGAGGAGGAGGTATTGGGGAGGGAGAGGGTTGCGCCAGGGGCAAGGGTGAAGCTCCCATGCGCCTCCCCACTATATATAGGGGTGGAGGGGGCTGGTTTCTTGCCCTCAAGTCCATTGGGGCGTTGGCAAAGGTGGGAGGAAAGAAATCCCATCATTTCCTTCCCCACCGATTGTTATCCCCTTTTTAGGGATCTTGATCTTATCCCTTCGGATATGATCTTATTCCTTCTAAAGGGGATCTTGGTGCACCTTGACCAGGGGTGTGGGGCCTTGCCCCACTACCACGCTCATATGGGTCCCCATGCAGGTGGGCCCCACTGAACCTTCTAGAACCTTCCCGGTACAATACCGATAAATCCCAACATTTTCGGTGGCCAAAATAGGACTTCCCATATATAAATCTTTACCTCCGACCATTTCGAACTCCTCGTGATGTCCGGATCTCATCCGGACTCAACAACATTCGTAACTGCACACTATTTCCCATAACAACTCTAGCGTTACCGAACCTTAAGTGTGTAGTCCCTACGGGTTCGGGAATCATGCAGACATGACCGAGACAGCTCTCTGGCCAATAACCAACAACGAGATCTGGATACCCATGTTGGCTCCCACATGTTCCACGATGATCTCATCGGATGAACCACGATGTCAAGGATTCAAGCAATACCGTATACAATTCCCTTTGTCTACCGGTATAGTACTTGCCCGAGATTCGATCGTCGGTATCCCGATACCTTGTTCAATCTCGTTACCGGCAAGTCTCTTTACTCGTTCCGTAACACATCATCCCGTGATCAACCCCTTGGTCACATTGTGCACATTATGATGATGTCCTACCGAGTGGGCCCAGAGATACCTCTCCGTCACACGGAGTGACAAATCCCAGTCTCGATTCGTGCCAACCCAATGACACTTTCGAGATACCCGTAGTGTACCTTTATAGCCACCCAGTTACGTTGTGACGTTTGGTACACCCAAAGCATTCCTACGGCATCCGGGAGTTGCAGAATCTCATGGTCTAAGGAAATGATGATTGACATTAGAAAAGCTTTAGCATATGAACTACACGATCTTTGTGCTAGGCTTAGGATTGGGTCTTGTCCATAACATCATTCTCCTAATGATGTGATCCCGTTATCAACGACATCCAATGTCGATGGTCAGGAAACCGTAACCATCTATTGATCAACGAGCTAGTCAACTAGAGGCTTACTAGGGATATGGTGTTGTCTATGTATCCACACATGTATCTGAGTTTCCTATCAATACAATTATAGCATGGATAATAAAAGATTATCATGAACAAGGAAATATAATAATAATAACTAATTTATTATTGCCTCTAGGGCATATTTCCAACAGTCTCCCACTTGCACTATAGTCAATAATCTAGTTCACATCGCCATGTGATTAACACTCACAGGTCACATCGCCATGTGACCAACATCCAAAGAGTTTACTAGTGTCTAAACTAGTTCACATCATCATGTGATTAAGACTCAATGAGTTCTGGGGTTTGATCATGTTTTGCTTGTGAGAGAGGCTTTAGTCAACGGGTCTGCAACATTCAGATCCGTATGTGCTTCACAAATCTCTAGGTCATATTGTAAATGTTGCTTCCACGTTGACTTGAAGCTATTCCAAATGGTTGCTCCACTATACGTATCCGGTTTGCTACTCAGAGTCATTCGGATAGGTGTTAAAGCTTGCATCGACGTAACCCTTTACGCCGAACTCTTTATCACCTCCATAATCGAGAAACATGTCCTTATTACTCCAAGGACAATTTTGACCGCTGTCCGGTGATCCACTCCTTGATCACCTTTGTACCCTCTTGCCAGACATGTGGCAAGGCACACATCATGTGCGGTACTCAGCATGGCATACCATATAGAGCCTATGACAAAAGCATAGGGGACGACCTTCGTCCTTCCTCTTTCTTCTGCCGTGGTCGAGCTTTAAGTCTTAACTTCATACCTTACAACTCAGGCAAGAACTCCTTCTTTGACTGATCCATCTTGAACACCTTCAAGATCATGTCAAGGTACGTGCTCATTTGAAAGTACCATTAAGCGTTTTTGATCTATCCTCATAGATCTTGATGCTCAATGTTCAACCAGCTTAATCCAGGTTTTCTTGAAAAAAAACACTTTTCAAATAACCCTATATGCTTTCCATAAATTCTACATCATTTCTGATCCACAATATGTCAACAACATATACTCATCAGAAAGTCTATAGTGCTCCCACTCACTTCTTTGGAGATACAAGTTTATCATAAACTTTGTATAAACCCAAAATCTTTGATCATCTCATCAAAGCGCATATTCTGACTCCGAGATGCTTGCTCTAGTCCATGGAAGGACCGCTGGAGCTAGCATACCTTTTAGCATCCTTAGGATCGACAAAACCTTTCTGATTGTATCACATACAACCTTTCCTTACGAAAACTGGTAAGGAAACTTGTTTTGACATCCATCTGCCAGATTTCATAAATGAAGCTAATGCTAACATGATTCCGACGGACTTAAGCATCGCTACGGATGAGAAAATCTCATCGTAGTCAACTCGTTGAACTTGTGAAAAAACTATTTGCCACAAGTCGAGCTTCATAGACGGTGACATTACCGTCCACGTCCGTCTTCTTCTTAAAGATCCATTTATCTCAATGGCTTGCCGATCATCGGGCAAGTCCACCAAAGTCTAAGATTTGTTCTGATACATGGATCCAATCTCAGATTTCATGGATTCTAACCATTTGTCGGAATATGGGCCCACCATCGCTTCTCCATAGCTCGCAGGTTCATTGTTGTCTAGCAACATGACCTTCAAGACAGGATTACTGTACTACTCTGAAGTAGTACGCATCCTTGTCACCCTACGAGGTACGGTAGTGACTTGATCCGAAACTTCATGATCATTATCATAAGCTCCTACTTCAATTGGTGTGGGCGCCACAGGAACAACTTCCTGTGTCCTGCTACACACTAGTTGAAGTGACGATTCAATAACCTCATCAAGTCTCCACCATGCTCCCACTCAACTTTCCGAGACAAACTTTTCCTCGAGAAAGGACCCGATTCAAGAAACAATCCCTATTGCTTTCGGATCTGAATTAGGAGGTATACCCAACTGTTTTGGGTGTCTTATGAAGATGTATTTTATCCGCTTTGGGTTCGAGCTTATCAACCTGAAACTTTTTCACATAAGCGTCGCAGCCCCAAACTTTTAAGAAACGACAACTTAGGTTTCTCCAAACCATAGTTCATACGTGTCATCTCAACGGAATTACGTGGTGCCCTATTAAAGTGAGTGCGGTTGTCTCTAATGCCTAACCCTTGAACGATAGTGGTAATTTGATAAGAGACATCATGGTACGCACCATATCCAATAGGGTGCAACTATGATGTTCGGACACACCATCACACTATGGTGTTCCAGGCGGTATTAATTGTGAAAAATTTTCCACAATATCTTAATTGTGTGCCAAAGCTCGTAACTCAGATACTCATCTCTATGATCATATCATAGACATTTTATCCTCTTGTCACGATGATCTTCAACTTCACTCTGAAATTACTTGAACCATTCAATAATTCAGACTTGTGTTTCATCAAGTAAATATACTCTATATCTACTCGAATCATCTGTGAAGTAAGAACATAACGATATCCATCAAGGCCTCAAAGACTCATTGGACTGCACACATCAAAATGTATTACTTCCAACAAGTTGCTTTCTTGTTCCATTTTACTGAAAACGAGGCTTTCAGTCATCTTGCCCATGTGGTATGATTTGCATGTCTCAAGTGATTCAAAATCAAGTGAGTCCAAACAGTCCATTTGCATGGAGTTTCTTCATGCATATACACTAATAGACATGGTTCACATGTCTCAAGCTTTTCAAAAACGAGTGAGTCCAAAGATCCATCTACAGGGAGCTTCTTCACCCGTTTTATACCAATATGACTTACATGGCAGTGCCACAAGTAGGTGGTACTATCATCACTATCTTATATCTTTTGGCATGAACATGTGTATCACTACGATCGAGATTCAATAAACCATTCATTTTAGGTGCAACACCATTGAAGGTATTATTCAAATAAACAGAGTAACCATTATTCTCCTTAAATGAATAACCGTATTGCGATAGACATAATCCAATCATGTCTATGCTCAACGCAAACACCAAATAACAATTATTTAGGTTTAACACCAATCTCAATGGTAGAGGGAGCGGGCGATGTTTGATCACATCAAGCTTGGAAAAACTTCCAACACATATCGCCAGCTCACCTTTAGCTAGTCTCCGTTTACTCCACAGCCTTTTATTTCGAGTTACTTAACACTTAGCAACCGAACCGGTATCTAATACCCTGGTTCTACTAGGAGTACTAGTAAGGTACACATTAACATAATGTATATCCAATATACTTCTATCGACCTTGCCAGCCTTCTCATCTACCAAGTATCTAGGGTAATTCGCCCAAAGGATCGCTCCTTATTACGGAAGCACTTAGTCTCGGGTTTGGGTTCAACCTTGGGTTTCTTCACTAGAGCAGCAGCTGATTTGTCATTTCATGAAGTATCCCTTCTTGCCCTTGCCCTTCTTGAAACTAGTGGTTTCACCAACCATCAACAATTGATGCTCCTTCTTGATTTCTACTTTCTCGGTGTCATACATCGCGAATATCCAAGGATCATCATATCTATCCCTGATATGTTATAGTTCATCACGAAGCTCTAGTAGCTTGGTGGCAATGACTTTGGAGAAACATCACTATCTCATCTGGAAGATCAACTCCCACTTGATTCAAGTGATTGTTGTACTCAGACAATTTGAGCACAAGCTCAAAGATTGAGCTTTTCTCCCTTAGTTTGCAGGCTAAGAAAATCGTCGGAGGTCTTATACCTCCTGACGTGGGCACAAGCCTGAAATCCAAATTTCAGCCCTCAAAACATCTCATATGTTCCGCGACGTTTAAAAATCGTCTTTGGTGCCTCAACTCTAAACCGTTTAACTGAACTATCACGTAGTTATAAAAAATGTGTATGTTAGATGTTTGCAACATCCATAGACGACGTTCGAGGTTCAGCACACTGAGCGGTGCATTAAGGACATAAGCTTTCTACGAAGCAACGAGGACAATCCTTAGTTTACGGACCTAGTCTGCATAATCGCTACTATCAACTTTCAACTAAATTTCTCTAGGAACATATCTAAACAGTAGAACTAAAGCGTGAGCTTACAACATAATTTGCGAAGACATTTTGACTATGTTCAAGATAATTGAGTTCATCTTATGAACTCCCACTCAGATAGACATCCCTCTAGTCATCTAATTGATTACATGATCTGAGTCAACTAGGCTGTGTCCGATCATCACGTGAGACGGACTAGTCAATGTCGGTGAACATCTTCATGTTGATCATATCTTCTATACGACTCATGCTCGACCTTTCGGTCTTCTGTGTTCCGAGGCCATGTCCTTACATGCTAGGCTCGTCAAGTCAACCTAAGTGTATTGCGTGTGTAAATCTGGCTTACACCCGTTGTATTCGAACGTTAGAGTCTATCACACCCGATCATCACGTGGTGCTTCGAAACAATGAACCTTCGCAACGGTGCACAGTTAGGGGGAACACTTTTCTTGAAATTATTTTGAGGGATCATCTTATTTAAGCTACCGTCGTTCTAAGGAAATAAGATGTAAAACATGATAAACATCACATGCAATCAAATAGTGACATGATATGGCCAATATCATATTGCTCCTTTGATCTCCATCTTCGGGGCGCCATGATCATCTTCGTCACCGGCATGACACCATGATCTCCATCATCGTGTCTTCATGAAGTTGTCATGCCAACGACTACTTCTACTTCTATGGCTAACGCGTATAGCAATAAAGTAAAGTAATTTACATGGCGTTCTTCAATGACACGCAGGTCATATAAAAAATAAAGACAACTCCTATGGCTCCTGCCGGTTGTCATACTCATCGACTGTAACGCCCCGGACCCGATGCGCCAGGTGTCCGCGAGTTATTCGCCGACGTTGCCATGTCATGTGCTTGCGTGTTGCACTTTGCCATGTCATCATTTGCATTTTATCATGTCATCATGTGCATTTCATTTTGCATACGTGTTCGCCTCATGCATCCGAGCATTTTCCCGTTGTCTGCTTTTGCAATCCGGCGCCCTATGTCCTCCGGCGTCCCCCTCTTCTCTCTTTTCATGTGCGGGTATTAAAATTTCTCGAATGGCCGAGGTTTGCTAAGCGGCCTTGGTATAACACCGTAGACCGCTGTCAAGTTTCGTGCCATTTGGAGTCCGTTTGATACTCCAACGGTTAACCGGTAACCGCAAAGCCTCTTTTGTTGCAGCCCAACACCCCTTCCAAAGTGGCCCAAAACCCACCAAACTCCCTCCATGCTCTCGGTCGTTCGATCACGATCGCGTGGCAAAACCGCACCTCATTTGGACTCTCCTAGCTCCTCTACCTATATAAACACCTCCTCCAAATTCGCGGTGCAACCCTAGCCATTTTCATCCTCACGCCACGGACACGTCCGCCTAAGCCGGACATGTCCACTGCCACGTCGCCCGGCCAATCCGAGCTGCCACGCCACCGCCCCCGCCTCGCCCAATCCCGCCACCACCTCACCTCTCTCTCTCCTCATCATGCGGCCCCATGGGACCTGGATCGGGCCCACGCTCCAGCCCGCCAGCCCCGTCCGCCTCCGGCCTGAGCTCCTCTCGCTGCCCTTGCAGCTCGGCCCGCTGGCTGCCGCCGTGCCACCATGCCGCCATGGCCACACTGCCGGACCTCGCCGTCGCCCAAGGCCCCCGGCCTCCTCCTCCGGCGCCTCCGCCCGCGCCGCCATGGCTCTGGGGCGAGTGCTCCGCAACTCAAGCGCCCAAGGTCGCTGCGTCCTCCTCTCGGCCAAGACACGCCTCCGCGCCGGCCCGCTCCTGCGTCTTGCCGGTGCCGCCTACAAGCCCCAGCGTCGATGGCGGATCCGGCGCCCGCGCCGCGGATCCGCGTCCCCCCTCCGTCTCCGGCAGTGCTCCGGCGAGATCCGGCCATCTCCGGCGAACCCCTCCGGCGAGCCTCGAAATCCGTGCCAACGTCAGGTTGACCCCCTCCAAATCTGCTAAGTCCCCGTAATATTTACAATTTCATGCCATTTTCATCGCATCTCATCTCCGCACCCGTAGCTCCGTTTTGCGCGTATAATATGTCAAATTGTTCGTCTCGATGAGTACATCATTTCATTCCATTGCATCATTTTCATTTGAGTTCATCTTGATGCCGGAAATGCTGTTGGAAGAGGGCTTCAGATCGTTAGTTCCAGAATCTTATCAGCTCGAGCTCTTTTGTCATTTTTGCCATGATTTATGTGTGCATCCTATGAGTATGAGCTCTACATGAATGTTGGACTAGGCCATGCCATCTTTCCATAGGTGTTGACCTTGTATTTTTGTGAGTTGTGTGCTGAGTGCATCAAGCTTGCAAAGTAGGGTAGTTGCTATTGCTGTTTTCCTGGCAGATTCTGTTATAATTTGTTGCTATGTTAACATGCTTCCACTAATCATTCTAGGCATAATCTGGAGATGCTCTATAAACATGTTTTGATATACATGTCATGCTCTATCCATTCGTGCCCTTGGTTGCAATTATAGCTTGCTGGAACATGTTCATTTCTTGCTCCAAAGTTGCTTGAAAATGTTTCCTGACAGATTGTTTGCATGAGATTCAATTTTCACGAGGTCGTTGTAGTTGATCCGTGTATGCTATGACCTTGCTCTTGCCATTCTTAGCTTCATAAACATGCCTTCTTACTGTTGGTTGCCTTTTCATGCCATGCATTGCTCTGTAGTGAGTGGTTCGAGCTCACGAACATGCCTACTAATCATTGTTTCTGCCATGTTCAAATCTGTAATATAACTTGCCATGTTTACATGGGTGCCATCATATTTTCCGTGCCTTTTTGGCTCATGGTCAGTAAGGGTCTTTTGATATATGCTATTAGTAGTTTCATGCCATGCCTTTGTTTGCCATGATAGCTTCCTGTAACATGTTGTTTGATAGCTCTAAACATTGCAACCTGATGTTATTTCTGCTAAAGTCTGAAATTGTTATTACTTGCAATATCTCCATGTGTTTTTGAGCATGTTCTAGTTGTTTCTGGAGATAGCTCAGTGTTCATGTTTTGTTATGCTTTACGTGTACTTCATGCCCATGCCTTTTGTTAATATGTTGGGATGCTGTAGCATGTTGTTTTGATGCTTGTAAGATGCCTAGTTGCTGTTTTGGACAGATTGTTGCTATGACTTGTATAGTGTGCATGTGTTGCCCCATTGCTCCGTTTTGAGTGTGCTCTATATGAATCTTGCTTGTTTTTTGCATGTAGTTTCATATTATCATGTTGCATCCTTGTGTTGGTGTGTTTGCTTGATGTTTGAGTGCATTTTGCATCAATGCCATGCTTGTTTTGCTCATATCTTCTAGGCCGTAGCTCCGAACCTAATGAACTTTATATGTAACTTGACTAGAATTTCGTGTAGATCATCTTGGTGCATCTTAAAATTGCTGTTTAACAACTTCAACGTAAGGTTTATTCAGTTCTGGACCTATTTCGAAAATTGCATATGAGGACTTACCGGAATTGTTATATGTTGTTCCCGGCCTCATTTAAACTTGCCTTGATGTGTTGTTCTTGTTTGCATCATCTCTTGCCATGAGTAGCTTCATGTAGCTTGGTCATGCATCATGCTTGTTGTGCATCATGTCATGCTCATGTGTGGTGTGTTTACTATGTTGTGTGCTTCTTCTCGATAGTTCCCGTTTCGTTGCGATCGTGAGGATTCGTTCGTCTTCGGTTGGTTCGGCTTCGCCTGTTCATCTTCTTCATGGACTCGTTCGTCTTCCTAGCGGGATTTCAGGCAAGATGACCGCTACCCTGGATCTCACTACTATCATTGCTATGCTAGTTGCCTCGTTCTTTCGCTATGCTGCGATACCTATTACCTGTTTGTCCAGCCATCCCATATTCCCATGAACCTCTAACCTTTGACACCATTCCTATGCAAACCGTTGTTTGGCTATGTTACCGCTTTTGCTCAGCCCCTCTTATAGCGTTGCTAGTTGCAGGTGAAGTTGAAGATATCTCCATGGTGGACAGGGTTTATGTTGGGATATCACAATATCTCTTATATTATTAATGCATCTATATACTTGGTAAAGGGTGGAAGGCTCGGCCTTATGCCCGTGTTTTGTTCCACTCTTGCCGCCCTAGTTTCCGCCATACTGGTGTTATGTTCCCGGATTTTGCGTCCCTTACGCGTCGGGTGATTTATGGGACCCCCGACAGTTCGCTTTGAATAAAACTTGTCCAAAGAAGGCCCAACATTGCCTTTTACCATTTGCCTCACCACCACCTATCTTTTCCCATGGGAGTCGCTCTCTCGAGGGTCATCTTTATTTTAGCCCCCGGCCAATGCTTGTCTAAGTGTTGGTCCAAACTAGAGCCACTTGCGCGCCACCTCGGGAAACTTGAGGGCTGGTTCTAGTTGTACGTAGTGCTCATCCGGTCGTGGCTCGAGACGAGATACGCGCTGCTACTATCAGGGATGTCGGCACGCCGGGAGGCTTTGCTGGTCTTGTTTTACCATTGTCGAAATGTCTTGATGTACCGGATACCGAGTCCGATCGAGTGTCTCGGTGAAGGTCTATTCCTTCGATGATCGCGAGAGCTTGTCATGGGCTGTTGGGACACCCCGCAGGTATAAACTTTCGAGAGCCGTGCCCGCGGTTATGTGGCAGATGGGAATTTGTTAATGTCCGTTGTAGACAACTTGACACTTGATCCGAATTAAAATGCATCAACCGAGTGTGTAGCCGTGATGGTCTCTTCTCGGCGGAGTCCGTGAAGTGAACACGGTTTCTGTGTTATGTTTGACGAAGTAGGTGTTCGTGATCACCTCTTGATCATTGCTAGTTCACGACCGTTCCGCTTGTTCTCTTCTCGCCTTATTTGCGTATGTTAGCCACCATATTATGC
This sequence comes from Aegilops speltoides, assembly GCA_021437245.1. Classification (NCBI taxonomy): domain Eukaryota; kingdom Viridiplantae; phylum Streptophyta; class Magnoliopsida; order Poales; family Poaceae; genus Aegilops; species Aegilops speltoides. The sequence goes on along the minus strand of CM038145.1, from coordinate 92,970,178 downwards.
TTAGCCGCTGCTGCAACCTCACCACTTTACCCCTTCCTTTCCCATTAAGCTTTGCTAGTCTTGATACCCATGGTAATGGGATTGTCGAGTCCTCGTGGCTCACCGGATACTTCCAAAACCAGTTTGCGTGGGCCTATGTTACCGAAAGCGGTGCCGCAACTAAGCTCAAGGAGGAGCTCGATGAAGATCTTGCCTTTGTGTTGTTTCGCTCTAGTTGATCAAGAGTGGAGCCCAGTTGGGGTCGATCGGGATTTTGTCGCATTTGGGGTTCTTCTTTTATTTTGGTTCCGTAGTCGGACCTTGATTGTATCTGGATGATGTAATGCTTTATTCATGTAATTGTGTGAAGCGGCGATTGTAAGCCAGCTATGTATCTCTTTCCCTTATGCATTACATGGGTTGTGTGAAGATTACCTCACTTGCGACATTGCTTTCAATGCGGTTATGCCTCTAAGTCGTGCTTCGACACGTGGGAGATATAGCCGCATCGAGGGCGTTACATCGACATACAAGTCATGATTCCTATTACAAGAACATGATCATCTCATACATCACATATATCTTTCATCACATCCTATGGCCATATCACATCACAAAACACTTGCTGCAAAAACAAGTTAGACGTCCTCTAATTGTTGTTGCAAGTTTTTACGTGGCTTCTACAGGTGTTCTAGCAAGAACGTTACTTACCTACGTAAAACCACAACGTGATATGCCAATTTCTATTTACCCTTCATAAGGACCCTTTTCATAGAATCTGCTCCAACTAAAGTGGGAGAGACAGACACCCGCTAGCCACCTTATGCAACTAGTGCATGTCAGTCGGTGGAACCTGTCTCACGTAAGCGTACGTGTAAGGTCGGTCCGGGCCGCTTCATCCCATGATGCCGCCGAATCAAGATTGGACAAGTAATGGTATGCATATTGAACAACATCAACGCCCACAACTACTTTGTGTTCTACTCGTGCAAAGAATCTACGCAATAGACCTAGCTCATGATGCCACTGTTGGGGAACGTAGCAAAAATTCAAAATTTTCAACGCATCACCAAGATCAATCTATGGAGATACTAGCAGCGAGAGAGAGGGGAGTGGATTCTTCATACCCTTGAAGATCGCTAAGCGGAAGCGTTACAAGAACGTGGTTGATGGAGCGCCGAATGGACGGCCCCTCCGTGTTCAACACACGTACAGCCCAGGGACGTATCCTCCTTCTTGAGCCATCAAGGGGAGAGGAAAAGTTGAGGGAGAGCTCCGGCAGCACGACGGCGTGGTGGTGGAGCTTGCAGTTCTCCGGCAGAGCTTCGCCAAGCACTACGAAGGAGGAGGAGGTGTTGGGGAGGGAGAGGGCTGCGCCAGGGGCAAGGGTGAAGCTCCCATGCACCTCCCCACTATATATAGGGGTGGAGGGGGCTAGTTTCTTGCCCTCCAAGTCAATTGGGGCGTTGGCAAAGGTGGGAGGAAAGAAATCCCATCATTTCCTTCCCCACCGATTGTTATCCCCCTTTTTTAGGGATCTTGATCTTATCCCTTCGGGATATGATCTTATTCCTTCTAAGGGGGGGATCTTGGTGCACCTTGACCAGGGGTGTGGGGCCTTGCCCCCACTACCATCGCTCATATGGGTCCCCCATGCAGGTGGGCCCCACTCCGAACCTTCTAGAACCTTCCCGGACAATACCGAAAAATCCCTAACATTTTCCTGGTGGCCAAAATAGGGCTTCCCATATATAAATCTTTACCTCTGACCATTCCGAACTCCTCGTGATGTCCGGATCTCATCCGGACTCAACAACATTCAAGAATCGCACACTATTTCCCATAAAACTCTAGCGCCACCGAACCTTAAGTGTGTAGACCCTACAGTGTTTGGGAATCATGCGATATGACCGAGACAGCTCTCGGCCAATAACCAACAGCGGATCTGGATATCCATGTTGGCTCCTACATGTTCCACGATGATCTCATCGGATGAACCACGATGTCAAGGATTCAAGCAATCCGTATACAATTCCCTTTGTCTACGGTATAGTACTTGCCCGAGATTCGATCGTCGGTATCCCGATACCTTGTTCAATCTCGCTACGCAAGTCTCTTTACTCATTCCGTAACACATCATCCCGTGATCAACCCCTTGGTCACATTGTGAACATTATGATGATGTCCTACCGAGTGGGCCTAGAGATACCTCTCCGTCACACGGAGTGACAAATCCCAGTCTCGATTCGTGCCAACCCAACAGACACTTTCGGAGATACCCGTAGTGTACCTTTATAGCCACCCGATTACGCCAGTGACGCTTTGGTACACCCAAAGCATTCCTACGGCATCCGGGAGTTGCACAATCTCATGGTCTAAGGAATTGATACTTGACATTAGAAAAGCGTTAGCATATGAACTACATGATCTTTGTGCTAGGCTTAGGATTGGGTCTTGTCCATCACATCATTCTCGTAATGATGTGATCCCGTTATCAACGACATCCAATATCCATGGTCAGGAAACCGTAACCATCTATTGATCAACGAGCTAGTCAACTAGAGGCTTACTAGGGACATGGTGTTGTCTATGTATCCACACATGTATCTGAGTTTCCTATCAATACAATTATAGCATGGATAATAAACGATTATCATGAACAAGGAAATATAATAATAATAACTAATTTATTATTGCCTCTAGGGCATATTTCCAACAAGTACAAGAGTAGATCTACCACGAGATCAAGGAGGCTAAACCCTAGAAGCTAGCCTATGGTATGATTGTTGTTCGTCCTATGGACTAAAACCCTCTGGTTTATATAGACACCGGAGAGGGCTAGGGTTACACAGAGTCAGTTACAATGGTAGGGGATCTACATATCCGTATTGCCAAGCTTGCCTTCCACGCCAAGGAAAGTCCCATCCGGACACGGGACGAAGTCTTCAATCTGGTATCTTCATAGTCTTGGAGTCCGGCCAATGATGATAGTTCGTCTATCCGGACACCCCCTAGTCCAACACTCCCTCAACTGGGCTCTAGGTTAATAGGTTAGTCCCAAAAATCATATAAAATAGCATATAAATGCATATAAAACATCCTATATGGATAATATAATAGCATGGAACAATAAAAAATTATTGATATGTTGGAGACGTATCAAGCATCCCCAAGCTTAGTTCCTGCTCGTCCTCAAGTAGGTAAATGATAAAAACAGAATTTTTGATGTGGAATGCTACCTAGCATATTTCTCAATGTAATTTTCTTTATTGTGGCATGAATGTTCAGATCCAAATGATTCAAGATAAAAGTTCATATTGACATAAAAATAGTAAGACTTCAAGCATACTAACAAAGTAATCACGTCATATCAAAATAATATAGCCAAAGAAAGCTTATCTCTACAAAATCATATAGTTAGGCCATGCATCATTTTCGTCACACAAAATGCCCCCGTCATGCACAACCCCGGTTTCAGCCAAGCAATTGGTTCATACTTTTTAACGTGCTTTAGCTTTTTCAACTCTCAGGCAATACATGAGCGTAAGCCATGGATATAGCACTATGGGTGGAATAGAGTATGATGATGGAGGTTGTGTGGAGAAGACAAAAAGGAGAAAGTCTCATATTGACGAGGCTTAATCAACGGGCTATGGAGATGTGACACGTCTCCGTCGTATCTACTTTTCCAAGCACTTTTGCCCTTGTTTTGGACTCTAACTTGCATGATTTTATTGAAACTAACCCGGACTGACGCTATTTTCAGCAGAACTACCATGATGTTGTTTTATGTGTAGAAAGCAAAAGTTCTCAGAATGTCCTGAAAATCCATGGAGGCACTTTTTGGAAAATATTAAAAATACTGGCGAAAGAATCAAGACCAGGGGGCCCACACCCTGTCCACATGGGTGGGGGGCGCGCCCTCCCCTGGGCGCGCCCCCTGTCTCATGGGCCCCCTGAGGCTCTGCCGACCTCAACTCCAACTCCATATATTCCGTCTCGCGGGGAAAAAACAAAGAGAAAGTTTCATCGCGTTTTATGATACGGTGCCACCGCAAAGCCCTAATCTCTCTTGGGAGGGCTGATCTGGAGTCTGTTTGGGCTCCAGAGAGGGGGATTCGTCGCCGTCATCATTATCAACCATCCTCCATCACCAATTTCATGATGCTCACTGCCGTGCGTGAGTAATTCCGTCGTAGGCTTGCTGGACGTGATGGGTTGGATGAGATTTACCATGTAATCAAGTTAGTTTTGTTAGGGTTTGATCCCTAGTATCCACTATGTTCTGAGATTGATGTTACTATGACTTTGCTATGCTTAATGCTTGTCACTAGGGCCCGAGTGCCATGATTTCAGATCTGAACCTATTATGTTTTCATGAATATTTGTGTGTTCTTGATCCTTTCTTGCAAGTCTATAGTCACCTATTATGTGTTATGATCCGACAACCCCGAAGTGACAATAATCAGGATACTTCTCGGTGATGACCGTAGTTTGAGGAGTTCATGTATTCACTATGTGCTAATGCTTTGTTCCGGTTCTCTATTAAAAGGAGGACTTAATATCCCTTAGTTTCCGCTAGGACCCTGCTGCCACGGGAGGGTAGGACAAAAGATGTCATACAAGTTCTTTTCCATAAGCATGTATGACTATTTACGGAATACATGCCTACATTACATTGATGAACTGGAGCTAGTTCTGTGTCACCCTATGTTATAGCTATTACATAAGGAATCGCATCCGACATAATTATCCATCACTGATCCATTTCCTATGAGCTTTTCACACATTGTTCCTCGCTTATTTACTTTTCCGTTGCTATTGTTACAATCACTACAAAACCCAAAAACATTAGTTTTGCTACGGTTACCTTTATTATCATACTACTTTGCTACTAAATACTTTGCTGCAGATACTAAGTTATCTAGGTGTGGTTGAATTGACAACTCAACAGCTAATACTCAAGAATATTTTTTGGCTCCCCTTGTGTCGAATCAATAAATTTGGGTTGAATACTTTACCCTCGAAAGCTGTTGCGATCCCCTACACTTGTGGGTTATTAAGACTAATTTCTCGGCGCCGTGCTTGGAGCATAGCTCTATTATCTCGAGTCACTTGGGATTTATATCTGTTGATCACTATGAAGAACTTGAAAGACTATTGAACCACGATTTTCCCTCAACTACGAGGGAGGTAAGGAACCGCCATCTAGCTCTGCACTAGATTCTCCTTCATTTTGAGTAAGCTTGCGACACCTAAACCTCGCTATCGCTATGAATTCGGTATGTCGATGTTATCGATGATGCCACTTCTGCTATGCATGATACTTATGATGAAACTACTTCTGTGCGTGATACTACTTTGCCATTAGGTGAATTTCTTGATGAACAACTTTCTAGGGTTAGAGGGAATGAAATTATTGAAGATGCTATTATTGATGATAGTGATGATGAAAATTCTCCCAATGATTATGAATTTCCTGTTGTTCCCGAGGGTTATGTTATGAATGAAGAAGCTGCTAGAGCTATCTTTGCTTGCAATGATAGATATGATCTTTAGAATTTATTAGCTAAATGGAAGCAGCCGTCTCTTAATGCTAGAATGAAACCTGACCCTACTTTTTCTACTTCACCTATCTGTGTTACTGATAAGGATTATGAATTCTCTGTTGATCCTGAAATTATTACTTTAGTTGAATCTGATCCTTTTTATGGCCTTGAATCTGAAACTGTTGTGGCACATCTTACCAAGTTGAATGATATAGCCACCTTGTTTACTCATGATGATAAATCTCGCTATTATTATATCCTTAAGATATTTCCGTTCTCATTAAAGGGTGATGCTAAGACTTGGTATAGTTCTCTTGCTCCTGGTTGTGTGCATAGTCCCCAAGATATGATTTATTACTTCTCTCCTAAATATTTCCCTGCTCATAAGAAACAAGCTGCCTTGCGGGAAATATATAATTTTGTGCAAATCAAAGAAGAGAGTCTCCCACAAGCTTGGGGGAGGCTTCTCCGATTACTTAATGCTTTGCCTGATCATCCTCTTAAGAAAAATGAAATACTTGATATCTTTTATAATGGACTAACCGATGCTTCCAAGGACTACTTGGATAGTTGTGCTGGTTGTGTTTTCAGGAAAGAACAATGATTTAAGCTGAATTACTATTGAATAATATGTTAACTAATGAAAATAATTGGACTCTTCCTGAGCCAATTCCTGAGGCAATTCCTGAACCAATAGAGCCAACTCCTGAGCCTATTCCTAAACCCACTCCGAAGAAGAGAGGTGTTTTATTCCTCAGTCCCGAAGATATGCAAGATGCAAAGAAATCAATGAAAGAAAAAGGTACTAAAGCTGAAGATGTTAAGAATTTACCACCTATTGAAGAACTACATGGCCTTAATATACCACCTGTTGAAGAACTACATTGTCTTGATAACCCGACACAGGTAGTAAAGGTAAATTCTCTCTATAGATATGATAAAGTTGAAATTCCCTCTACTAAATTTCATAGCCCATGCTTAGATGAATTTGATGACTTTATGGCTAGACAAGAAAGTTGTAATGCTTATGTTGGTAGAGAGTTAAAGAATAATACTTTCGAGGTAGGACGCGTGAGTGATTGTCGGTGTACTAAAGTAGGGGTACCTTAGTATCCCGAACTTGTGCACGGGCAGTCGCAGCGCCCCGCGGCAAGGCTTGCCGGGTGCCCACCAAAGTCCTCCGTGTTTACTTTGGAGCCATTCAAGAACAAAGTGTCCAAACCAAGAAGACAAGGCCCCGGCAAGAGGAGCTTGCCGGGAAGGACAAGGCCCCGGCAAGAGGAGCTTGCCGGGAAGGCCAACCAAAGCATTTCAAGGAACTTGTCGTGACGCGCCGCGCGTCCCGGCAAGACCCGGCGAGCGACAAGCTTCCGGGCGCGGCAAGACAACGATCGCGCAAGGCGCTTGCAGCGGCGGTTACCACTGCGTGCCTACGCTCCAACAAGATCCATCGACGTGTCGCCACAGACCATTCCAGCGATGCGTGGCGAGATATGTAGCCAAGCAAAGGCGAGGTGGCGAGCGAAGATGACGAGATGGCCATCGTGGCGAACGATGGCGCCCCTAACGGTCGCTTTTCTGCACTGTTTGGGCGACTCGGACGGGCATTAAATGCTCTTGTCCCCTGCCGTCAGAGTTAAGTAGGATCTACTGTAGAAGCAGTTGTACCAACCACTATTTTTACATTTGTACCCTTGCCTGCGTTGCCACCTGTCGGTGACCCCTTGAGCATATAAAAGGAGGCCCATGCGCAACGTAGAGGGGGTTCGACTCATTCGAAACCAGAACACTCCCACGCTCTCGAGCAAGAACATAATACAACCACAAAGCAGCAGTAGGAGTATTATCTCCCCGGAGAGCTCCGAAGCTGGGTAAAATCGCTCGTGTGTTCTGCCTCAATCCGCTCTTCGTGCGATCTCCGCTCCCTGCCGGACCGAAAGGGGCCCTGCCGCATAGGTGTTCGTTCCCACGACAGTGATAATATGGCTAGAGTTAAAGGTGAACTCAAACTCATTAGCAAATATACTTCTATGGTTGCTACTCAAGCTGAGAAAGTACTTAAAGCACAAAATGATTTGCTTGATGAATTAAAAAATAAACATGACTTTGCTGTTAGAGTGGCTACTAGAACTGGTAGAATGACTCAGGAACCTTTGTATCCTGAAGGCCACCCTAAGAGAATCGAGCAAGATTCTCAGAGAAATAATTTAGAGGCACCTAGTTCTTCTAAAAAGAAGAAAAAGAAAAATGATAGAACTTTGCATGCTTCTAGTGAACCTGTTGTAGACACACCTAAGAATCCCAATGATATTTCTATCCCTGATGCTGAAACACAATCAGGTGATGAACATGAACCTAGTGATAATGTTAATGATAATGTTCATGTTGATGCTCAACCTAGCAAAAACAATGAAGTAGTGATTGAACCTGCTGTTGATCTTGATAACCCGCAATCAAAGAATCAACATTATGATAAGAGAGATTTTGTTGCTAGGAAGCACGATAAAGAAAGAGAACCATGGGTTCAGAAACCCATGCCCTTTCCTCCTAAACCATCCAAGACAAAGGATGATGAGGATTTTGAGCGCTTTGCTGAGATGATTAGACCTATCTTCTTACGTATGCGCTTAACTGATATGCTTAAAGTAAATGCTTATGCTAAGTATATGAAGGATATCATTACAAACAAAAGAAAGATACCGGAAGCTGAAATTTCCACTATGCTTGCTAATTACACTTTTAAAGGTGGAATACCAAAGAATCTTGGAGATCTGGATGTACCAACTATACCATGCTCCATTAAAAGAAACTATGTTAGAACCGCTTTATGTGATCTTGGAGCCGGTGTTAGTGTTATGCCTCTCTGTTTATACCGTAGACTTGAATTGAATAAGTTGACACCTACTGAAATATCTTTGCAAATGGCTCATAAATCAACTGCTAATACTCAAGAATATTCTTTGGCTCCCCTTATGTCTAATCAATAAATTTGGGTTGAATACTTTGCCCTCGAAAGCTATTGCGATCCCCTACACTTGTGGGTTATCAAGATGCCCATTAATTGATGTCAATACGAGGAGTAGGGATTGCCATGCAATAGTTGCACTAGAGCTATAAATGTATGAAAGCTCAACAAAAGAAACTAAGTGGGTGTGCATCCAACTCGCTTGCTCACGAAGACCTAGGGCATTTTGAGGAAGCCCATCATTGGAATATACAAGCCAAGTTCTTTAATGTAAAATTCCCACTAGTATATGAAAGTGACAACATAGGAGACTCTCTATCATGAAGATCATGGTGCTACTTTGAAGCACAAGTGTGGAAAAAGATAGTAACATTGTCCCCCTTTTTTATTTTCTTTTTTGGGCCTTCCTTTTTTTTATTTGGCCTTTCTCCCTTTTTTTTATTTGGCCTTTCTCTTTTTTTGGCCTTTCTTTTCAAGGGACAATGCTCTAATAATGATGACCATCACACTTCTATTTACTTACAACTCATGGATTACAACTCGATACTAGAACAAAATATGACTCTATATGAATGCCTCTGGCGGTGTACCGGGATATGCAATGAATCAAGAGCGACATGTATGAAAAATTATGAAGGTGGCTTTGCCACAAATACGATGTCAACTACATGATTATGCAAAAGCAATATGACAATGATGGAACGTGTCATAACAAACAGAATGGTGGAAATTTGCTTGGCAATATATCTCGAAATGGCTATTGAAATGCCATAATAGGTAGGTATGGTGGTTGTTTTGAGGAAGATTTAAGGAGGTTTATATGTGATAGAGCATATCATATCACGGGGTTTGGATGCACCGGCGAAGTTTGCACAAACTCTCAAGGTGAGAAAGGGCAATGCACGACACCGTAGAGGCTAGCAATGATGGAAGGGTAAGATTGCGTATAATCCATGGACTTACATTAGTCATAAAGAACTCATATACTTATTGCAAAAGTTTATTAGCCCTCGAAGCAAAGTACTACTATGCATGCTCCTAGGGGAAGGGTTGGTAGGAGTTAACCATCGCGCGATCCCGACCTCCACTCATAAGGAAGGCAATCAAAAGAGCACCCCATGCTACAAATTTGTTACACAACTTTTACCATACGTGCATGCTTCGGGACTTGCCAACTTTAACACAAGTATTTCTCAGTTTCATAATTACCCAACTAGCATGACTCTAATATTACCACCTTTACATCTCAAAACAATTATCAAGCATCAAATTGATCATAGCATCCAATTCACTTTCTATGATAGTTTTATTATACCCAACTTGGATGCCCATCATTATAGGACCAATTTTATAACCATAGCAAATACCATGCTGTTCTAAAAGACTCTCAAAATAATATAAGTGAATGTGGGGACCCCGACTCATAAGTCGTGATCACCGAATGCACGTGTACAGTGATCCCAGAGATCAATGCTCACTGAACAAACAGAAGCTGAATAACAAGAGTCTTACATCCATACGTACCGTATTACACAAGTAGGACCATTATGGTTGAGTCTTGAGTATAACATCGCAGCGGAAATCTTCGTCAATAACTTGGACCCATGCCATCTGCCTTAACCCTACAGGCATTCTGACGGGGAAGCGCCCTAGCTCGCATGTTCTTCACCAAGTGTTCTTCATCACATCCTGTTCTTCCATGCCTGGTCAATTAAATAACCAGTGGCAAGCCAATGAGTACTTTGAATGTACTCGCAAGCAACCCATGTATTGGTTCAAGATACAACAATGCATGATATAGGTAAATTTTTGCGGAAAGCTAGTTTTGAGTGCAATGACATGTTCAACAACTTGTAAGACATGCATCAAGAGAATTCCAAGTAACCATGAAGACAGGTCACAGATATCAACATAAATAGAGTGGGCACCAACCCTTCTTAACATCAATAGAGTGGGCACCAACCCAGCTCAATCATTTCAAGTCCCTTGACTTGACCCAAGTCATTTTTATCATCACACGCACTTGGTTTGTAAACAAGTGGACGTAGCCCGAGAGCGGTTACCCAACTGTCCTTGACCAAGGACACGGCTATTTGAATAGTTTTACACTCTGCAGAGGTTGCACACTTTACCCACTACATCTGGGGAACTTCCGTGTCATCCACGACCCGCGGTACCTCAAGTACCCGGGGTAAGCACCCGACCACTACCTTTCCCTAGACGACACTAACATGGAGTCCACTCGATTGGTAGTAACCCCCGTGCCCAACATTTCACATCATAAAGTTGTGGAGCCTCGCTCCCATATTCATCACATACGACAAGCACGGGGTACCAACGGTGTGTCCGGTGCCCTGTGAAAACAGTCATGGCCGCCCTACCTGGCACGACCCTGTCCCGAGAGAGCGCACCAACAACTCTCCCGTCACTAGTAATGCGGGCTCCAAGCTAGTATCGGTCTAGGTAATCAATAATGCCCTTTCCCATATAAGGGTAGAGTGGTTGCGCATGTAAGGTTGGAATAACGGTCGCAACTTCGACCAATCCGTTTTCGAAAACAACACACACACTTGCCTCGGTACACCACTTCATCATCAAGTGGTTACCCATCTCATCATCTCCCTCGGGCATAAGTGGCACCCGACGGGGTTTTCGAAAAGACTTTTGGAATCACTTTGCCTCCTTCACCATGCATATACCCGTCCCTTTATGTAGCATCTACTTTAGCATCCTATCTACTCCCACCGCATAACCCTCATAAGAAGGTAGGGCCATGCACAATGCAAGTATCAACGAGGAAGTAACCGAGGCAACCAACCCACGTGGTTCACCATCTCATCATGATTCCGATGCAACAACAATAAAGAGCTATACGACATGCATAAAAAAGGTTTCATAGACATGGTCAAAGGGCTGCTTGCCTGTTTTAACAAAGTCTTCGAGGTCTTCAAATATCTCTGGTCCAACTCCAAGCATTTCGTCTACTTCTTCAACTATCGTTGAAAGCAACCATAATAAGCAACACAGCAAGACTGAAAATAAAAGTGCTCTAAAAATGATAGTTGGACTTTTCTGGGATACCTCTGGTCATATGAGGGATGACCAAAGTGGTTTCATTAGGATTGGATAAGTGGATATCTCTGAACATTTTGATATGATGGAATCAAGGGGTTTATGGATTTGTAAGAAGTGTACAAAAATATATTTTTGAAAAATGAGCAAAGGCACCTGTTTAACAAAGGATGATTTTAGAAGCATCTAGGAATTGGTTTCACTGGATTTGGAGTTCAAATGAATTCCCTATGAATTTGCAAAGTTGACAAATATGAAGAAAGGGCTCATTATATTGTGGGGCACAGAAAGTATTAATAAAAATGTTCATAAACTAAGTTATGAACTTAGAATCATCTAGGAATTTGAATCATGGCATTTGGATCAATTTTGAGCTCTCTGTGATTTTCTAAAGTTTATCACAAAGATAGGAAAAATAGGATTTGCTAATTATTTGTGAAAGAAATATTTCTGTAAAAATGTGCAAGTAGCACCATGTGATAGGGAATGAATTTAGAAACTACTAGAAATTTGAATCATCAAATTTGGAGATAATATGAATATTCTATGGATTTTAGAAGTTCACTGGAAAAAGAAAAAGAGAAAAAGGCTTTAACCTCATCTGGCGAGCTGGCGAGAGTTAACAGTTGGGCCGGCCCAGCGGCTCGGCTGCACGCGCACAGGGGCCACGCCGGAGGCGTATTCGTGTAAATACGCCTTCGCGTGAGGGAGACGCCAACGCCGGAAGCCGTCTCCACTTAAATGACGTGGCCGGCCGATGGGTCACTAACCTGCGGGGCCCACCTGCAGGATCTTCTTCCTCCTCCCGCGCTCGCGACATGAGGGGATCGAGCCCGTCTGCGCGCCGGCCGGCGCCTTCCCCCGGCGACACAGGCCACCTCTGGCCACGCCACCGCCACCGGAGGGGTCGCCAGGGAGCGGCGCATCAGGGGCTCCCCGGGGATGGCAAGGAGGGTGGTCAATGCGCGGCGGGCACTGGCCAAGGCGGGCGGACACCCAGGCGATGATGGGCAGGGGCACAATGCCCCGGCGGTCAGGGAGATGGGGGAAAGGGTCGCCGGATCCTGGATGCTTTCCTATTGAGGAGAGGAGGAGGGGAGAAGCCCGCCCTTGCCCGAATCGGAGTGGAGGCCGGCGGTGGCACTCCGGCCATGGAAGGTGTTGGAGGGCACGAGGGGGAGAAGGAGGATGTCTGAGGGGTGCACGGGAGAGAGGAGGCTCGAAACCAAGAGATAGAGAGGGTCGGGGTGGCTTAAAATGGGCGAGGCCGCGGTGCACTGTGGGCAGTGTCCATGGACGTGCTCGGGTGAGCTAATAGAGGGGAGAGGAGAGAGGTTTTGGAGGGGGCCGGCAGCGTGCCGTGTCCCGGACGCCGAGGCCACCTCGGGAGACATCACCCCGTCGCCCAAGGCTGTTGTATGCCCTTGGCATGGGTGAGCTACAGTGCGGGAGCGCACTGTAGCGCACTCCAGAGGGCCCATATGGCTGTCCAGGCCATTTTCTATGCTTGTGGGCGCGCCCTTGCATGTCCAGTAGTGCTTGGGGGTAGTAAAGAAAGGTAAGGAAGCATTGGATGCCATGGAGGGCCGCTGGAATGAGGAGGGAGGTGAGGAAGAGAGAGAAGTGGCTGTCCAGAGAGGAAGAGAGGGTTTTCATCCCCCACCAATTGAGTTTGGGCTAGGAAAGCTTCTTGGAGGTAGAATATGACTAGAAGGGGCTGTGGTAAAATTTGAGCTCACCAAGAATAGTGGAAGGGGTCAAAATAGTGGTTTTTGCAAAATGTCAGAAGGTGTTTGATAATGGTTTGGGCAATAAGATGACTTCCATTTGTCATGAGGCTCCACATGGTGAAATGACACACACTATTAGGGCCTTCCACCAATTTGGAGCTCATTTGGAGCAAGTTGACAATGCAACTTTGGTAAACCCTAGAAATGAACAGAAATGGATTTCCCAAGATTTAGTCATGAAAATATGTTCTCCTTGATGCACCACTTGGTGTAGTGTCATCATTTCATCATGTGATCATGCTCACAAAAGTTGGAATCAAGGAGAGAAAGTTTCCAATGTAGAGTTGTTCAAATTTGGTTCTGGACATGAATGGTTTTGGGGCACTTTGATCAAGTTAACTTGTTCTCCAACTTGTGCCATTTGGTCTAGATGAATTATTAGACCATTTTAGCATGTTCACAAGGTTTGAGAACATTTGGACATGTTTGGCAATGTAAAGTTGCTCAAACTTCAAAATGGACAGAAGTGGTTTTGAGGGCATTTGATGATGTTATCTTGTTCTCCAAGACATGAGACTTGGCAAGATCACCAAATATGTCATATGTGACATGATAGAATTTTCTTGGAATTTTTGGAGAATATTTCCTTTGTAAATATTTCAAAAGCTTGAAATATCCAGAAAGGGTTTTTGAGGGATTTGACCAATATTTTGAACATGACCATGTGTTGAAACTCTTATATATGGACAATATATGTCCTATTAGTTTCCATAAATTTTGTAAAATATTTTTGAAACAACAAAATAATTTTTCCCTATTAAAGACCATTTCTGGCCTTACGAAAAAGCTTTTAAATAAAATAGGGAAATAACTTTTAAAATTATATTTTTGTGGTTTCTGGGTATCCTATATCTAATAGGAGTCAAATATATTTTTGGAAAGATTTTTACTGCCCTTAATTAAGTACTTGCAGTGCAAACCTCAATTCAGGGGTTTTTGGAAAACTAATTTTTGAAAATACTATTTGGCCAAATTATTTTTGTAAGAAAATAGTTTTATGTCCTATACACCTGGCATGATCATTGGTTCAAGAGTTTGGAGCAAGGAGATGAAGTATAGGACTTGGAGGATTTATTTGATTTTTAGAGCACTTGCAAACAGCAGACAAACATTCAATCAAAGCAAAGACAAAACACTCAAAAGTTTTTGTCAAACCACATTTTAGCATGATTTATTGACTTAAGTGTTGTGGCATGAAAATCAGGGTGTGACAGACCTACCCCCCTTACAAGAATCTCGTCCCCGAGATTCCCTGACTAGGCGCGGAAAGGAGTATGGAAACTTGGATTTGGGGTAGTCCTCATGTCCTCATATTGCTTCGGCTTCTGAGTGGTGCTCCATTGAATCTTGAAGGACCTGGTGTTGTAGCTTCATGTATGACGCTCTTCTTGATCTAGGTTGCTAATGGGTAGCTTGCAATAGGTTAGATTGGGCTAGGGGTCGATGGCTTGGTGGCCAATGCCCTTGTAGAGATCGGGCAAGTTAGGAAGTTGGAAACACTTCCGGGGTTGTGATGCATGGAAAGTGTTGTGCACATCAGGTAACTCAGGTGGCAACTCCAGCTGGTAACTGTCTTCTCTTCGTCTCGTAGTGATCTTAGAAGGGGTTGTTTAAATCTTGGAGTGATCTCGAAGGGGGCCGATGAACCTTGGTGTGGGTCTCCTTGTCATGGAAATGCTTGGTTCCTTAGAGAGAAGTGGCCCATAGATACACCTGGTCTTCAACGCGGATGTTTACTTCTTGATGATGGTGGTAGGTGTAGTTCTTCCTCCTTGGCATGGCGGTCTTCAAATGTCCTGGACTAGCTGAACGGCTCTTCTTCTGTCTTCAGGTGGACAAGTAGGTCACCAAATGATGATGACAATTATCTTGTCTAAGTACTCCATGAAGGCTTTGTTCACGGGGTACATAAAGTAGGCTGGGGAATTAGTGGTGGTCAGGGTTGAGTATGGTCCAAGGGGGTTCTAGATCTAGTGTCAAGGCCCTAAGGTCCTGATCCGACCATGTTGTAGCTTGGTAGGGCTTAAGGGTTTCAAGGATTCTAGTGTGCGAGTGAACATTTATCATCTTATCTTAAAGCACGGTTTCTGAGATGCCAATAGTCTATCTAGTCCTTCACCTCATATTACCAAAAGAATCATCTCGTATCGGTCAATTCCAATCATCACTCATGCTATTCATATCCTCATGACTCCCAAGAGGAGGTCTAACAAAATCATATATGTCTACAATCCCCAAACTCATATGTATGCCTACCCCTAAAAATCCATGGGTAGAACATACAAGCTACTAAGCCTCAATTAAACATGATAATCCAAGTGCTCAGCCCATTCTTCCAAGGTCCAAGGTAGTGCATCCCTATCCTAAGGAAACACGTCGTAAGCCACTCCAAGATCTTGTTTCCTTCCTATGAATCAACTCCAACAACCTGTTAACTTCCATTAATCACTACATAATCCATTAATTCTACAAATCCAACTCCTATGTTGGTGTTCCACATGATCTTCTAAAGTCTTTATAATCCCGAATACTTGAAAAGGCTATCTCTACTATAGTCAGTCCACCAATTTCCATTATTGTGATCTAGTAATACTCCAAGGTCAAGCTCACAAGGAATCCTAAATAAACTCTGACAATTAGTCCAATCTCCTAGTTTATCGTCCACCAAGAAACATGGTATCATGATCAAGATCATTAGTCTAAATCCACTTTACTCTGAACCATGTAAACATATTCAGCATCTATACTCAACTAGGATCACAAATCTCATGCCCAACAAGAATTCCTACACGCTTCCCTCAAGTTATTTACGTAATATCAACTGTCTCCCATCAATATCATCTGATCAAGTCAAATCCTTGTACTTCCAGGAGTTTCAGCTTGCGACCATAATTGTCCTATAAATCCAATTTACTCAGGGGTAACGAAAGCTATGCTAATCTATACTCGTGATCCCACCAAGTTCATCTACCAACATGGTAGCCTTATAACCCACCAAATAGTCTCATATAATTCCTCAAGTCATTGATATAAACTCATCAAGTCATTTGCCCTCTATTCCTATATCCTCGGATTGGTCCTTCCTATGGCATCGTCAGTTTTGGTGCTATCTTAGGATGATAATGTGCTCATTCACTATGTCCACTAGTTCCATAGTGAACCCAGTGATAAGCAAGGTTACGGAGGCTTAACAGGTTCTCTTGCAATTCCGTAGGTTAAGCTCATGGTTAAGGTTTCGAGCTGGGGTATCTCGTGAAGTCTGCAAGGGTCTAGGGATGGGGCTCTGGTCTTGAGGTGTAAACATATGGGGTTGTACTTGGTCGAGGAGGTTGTAGCAAAAGTCTTCAGTGCTTGTTGGTCGCCGAGGTGGAATCCTTGGTGCATATTGTCTTGATTGTCTTCAGTTGAGGAGAGAGACGAGAGGGAAAAGTAGCATAGAGGAGGGGAATACCAAAAGGGGGTTCTATAGTGCAAGTGCAAACAAACAGGTGCAAAAAGGGCCAAACAGAAAAAGCAAGGTAAGGAAGGTGATATAGTCGCATACTTGTCGCCTAGGGCAAAAGTGCGACCTATATCAAAACACAAACAAATAAAAACAAGCAACACACAATCATCGTTCTATTCGAACTATCATACGGACTTGACTGCGCATAGGGGGTACACGACTCATCCTACCCTAGGGGTTCTTGGACTCAGTAGTCATGCCTTGTGCCTCATGCAATCTTCTGAGTTTTCCTCAGGTGTTGCTACGTATCTTGTAGTTGTTCAATGAAACAATCCGGGTTGAGCCTGAAGATTCTTCAACAACTTCTTGCCTGTTGAAGTGATGGGGTGAGGGTGGCTCCTCGTAACTGGCATTGACTTGGTCTTCTCTTGTCTTCTTAATCATGACGGTCCCTTTTTCCTTCTAAGCCGTCGATGGTACCAGGTAGGTAATCCTTTATGCAATGACATTAACAAGGCATAATAGAGGCCCAACATGTCAGACACATTGTTGACAATATCGTCACCGAGAGCGGGGGATGAAGAGAACCGTTTTCCTGCTCACTATAGTGAGGTGGACCAAATGGCTAGGTTCTCATCCACCGGTGGTTGCCGATACAACAACGGTAAGGACATGATTGCTCTATTAGCGATGTCTATCATGGTCTTGCATATCTTACACCCTGATCCTCATAGGACAAGGTTGCCTCATCCTAGGGCAAATTCAAAGGTGTCACCATCCTCTGGGTCTTCATGTCCTCATTCCTCGAGGATGTATCTTCTGTTGGTATCATCTTGTTGTGATGTCGCCAATCTTGTGTTCAGGAGATGTGGGTGAATGTCTGGCAAGGCATCTTCCTTCTAGATTATCCACGAGGATTACAAGGAATCCAGTGGTCAGGGGCATAAGGGTTCTAGCGACCAAAGGTTTTGAAGGGGAAGAGATTAATAAGGAAAGTATACCTTAGTTTTCGAAAAACTGAGAAGGGAAGAGAAGTACAGATAGTTTTGAAAACTAGTAGTAGTTTTGGAAATAGTTTTACCCTAACTAACGACCATGCTAACTAAGGATTCCTACAGTCAGGATGGCTCTGATACCAGCTCTGTGGGGACCCCGACTCATAAGTCGTGATCACCGAATGCACGTGTACAGTTATCCCAGAGATCAATGCTCACTGAACACACAGAAGCTGAATAACAAGAGTCTTACATCCATACATACCGTATTACACAAGTAGGACCATTATGGTCGAGTCTTGAGTATAACATCGCAGCGGAAATCTTCGTCAATAACTTGGACCCATGCCATCTGCCTTAACCCTACAGGCATTCTGACTGGGAAGCGTCCTAGCTCGCATGTTCATCACCGAAGTGTTCTTCATCACATCCTGTTCTTCCATGCCTGGTCAATTAAATAACCAGTGGCAAGCCAATGAGTACTTTGAATGTACTCGCAAGCAACCCATGTATTGGTTCAAGATACAACAATGCATGATATAGGTAAATTTTTGCGGAAAGCTAGTTTTGAGTGCAATGACATGTTCAACAACTTGTAAGACATGCATCAAGAAAATTCCAAGTAACCATGAAGACAGGTCACAGATATCAACATAAATAGAGTGGGCACCAACCCATCTTAACATCAATAGAGTGGGCACCAACCCAGCTCAATCATTTCAAGTCCCTTGACTTGACCCAAGTAATTTTTATCATCACACACACTTGGTTTGTAAACAAGTGGACGTAGCCCAAGAGCGGTTACCCAACTATCCTTGACCGTGGACACGGCTATTCGAATAGTTTTACACTCTGCAGAGGTTGCACACTTTACCCACTAGATCCGGGGAACTTCCGTGTCATCCACGACCCGCGGTACCTCAAGTACCCGGGGTAAGCACCCGATCACTACCTTTCCCTAGACGACACTAACATGGAGTCCACTCGATTGGTAGTAACCCCCGTGCCCAACATTTCACATTATAAAGTTGTGGAGCCTCGCTCCCATATTCATCACATACCACAAGCACGGGGTACCAACGGTGTGTCTGGTGCCCTGTGAAAACAGTCATGGCCGCCCTACCTGGCACGACCCCGTCCCGAGAGAGCGCACCAACAACTCTCCCGTCACTAGTAATGCGGGCTCCAAGCTAGTATCGGTCTAGGTAATCAATAATGCCCTTTCCCATATAAGGGTAGAGTGGTTGCGCATGTAAGGTTGGAATAACGGTCGCAACTTCGACCAATCCGTTTCCGAAAACAACACACACACTTGCCTCGGTACACCACTTCGTCATCAAGTGGTTACCCATCTCATCATCTCCCTCGGGCATAAGTGGCACCCGACGGGGTTTTCGAAAAGACTTTTGAAATCACTTTGCCTCCTTCACCATGCATATACCGTCCCTTTTATGTAGCATCTACTTTAGCATCCTATCTACTCCCACCGGCATAACCCTCATAAGAAGGTAGGGCCATGCACAATGCAAGTATCAACGAGGAAGTAACCGAGGCAACCAACCCACGTGGTTCACCATCTCATCATGATTCCGATGCAACAACAATAAAGAGCTATACGACATGCATAAAAAAGGTTTCATAGACATGGTCAAAGGGCTGCTTGCCTGTTTTAACAAAGTCTTCGAGGTCTTCAAATATCTCTGGTCCAACTCCAAGCATTTCGTCTACTTCTTCAACTATCGTTGAAAGCAACCATAATAAGCAACACAGCAAGACTGAAAATAAAAGTGCTCTAAAAATGATAGTTGGACTTTTCTGGGATACCTCTGGTCATATGAGGGATGACCAAAGTGGTTTCATTAGGATTGGATAAGTGGATATCTCTGAACATTTTGATATGATGGAATCAAGGGGTTTATGGATTTGTAAGAAGTGTACAAAAATATATTTTTGAAAAATGAGCAAAGGCACCCATTTAACAAAGGATGATTTTAGAAGCATCTAGGAATTGGTTTCACTGGATTTGGAGTTCAAATGCATTCCCTATGAATTTGCAAAGTTGACAAATATGAAGAAAGGGCTCATTATATTGTGGGGCACAGAAAGTATTAATAAAAATGTTCATAAACTAAGTTATGAACTTAGAATCATCTAGGAATTTGAATCATGGCATTTGGATCAATTTTGAGCTCTGTGTGATTTTCTAAAGTTTATCATAGAGATAGGAAAAGTAGGATTTGCTAATTATTTGTGAAAGAAATAGTTCTGTAAAAATGTGCAAGTAGCACCATGTGATAGGGAATGAATTTAGAAACTACTAGAAATTTGAATCATCAAATTTGGAGATAATATGAATATTCTATGGATTTTAGAAGTTCACTTGAAAAAGAAAAAGGGAAAAAGGCTTTAACCTCATCTGGCGCGCTGGGCGAGAGTTAACAGTTGGGTCGGCCCAGCGGCTCGGCTGCACGCGCGCAGGGGCCACGCCGGAGGCGTATTCGTGTAAATACGCCTTCGCGTGAGGGAGACGGCAACGCCGGAAGCCATCTCCACTTAAATGACATGGCCGGCCGACGGGTCACTGACCTGCGGGGCCCACCCGCAGGGTCTTCTTCCTCCTCCCTTTTCGCGACATGAGGGATCGAACCTGTCTGCTGGCCGGCCGCGCTTCCCGGTGACACAGCCACCTCTGCCAAGCCGCTGCCACCGGAGGGGTCGCCAGGAGCGGCGCGATCGTGGGCTCCCGGGGATGGCAGGAGGGTGGCCGAGGCGCGCGGCACTGCCAAGGCAGGAGGACACCCAGGCGATGATGGGCAGGGGCACAATGCCCCGGCGGTCAGGGAGATGGGGGGAAAGGGTCGCCGGATCCTAGATGCTTTCCTGGTGAGGAGAGGAGGAGGGGAGAAGCCCGCCCTTGCCCGAATCGGAGTGTAGGCCGGCGGCGGCACTCCGGCCATGGAAGGTGTTGGAGGGCACGAGGGGGAGAAGGAGGATGTCTGAGGGGTGCACGGGAGAGAGGAGGTTCGAAACCAAGTGAGAGAGAGGGTCGGGGTGGCTTAAAATGGGCGAGGCCGCGGTGCACCGTGGGCAGTGTCCATGGACGTGCTCGGGTGAGCTCATAGAGGGGAGAGGAGAGAGGTTTTGGAGGGAGCCGGCAGCGTGCCGTGTCCCGGACGCCGAGGCCACCTCGGGAGACATCACCCCGTCGCCCAAGGCTGTCGTATGCCCTTGGCATGGGTGAGCTACAGTGCGGGAGCGCACTGTAGCGCGCTCCAGAGCACCCATATGGCTGTCCAGGCCATTTTCTATGCTTGTGGGCGCGCCCTTGCATGTCCAGTAGTGCTTGGGGGTAGTAAAGAAAGGTAAGGAAGCATTGGATGCCATGGAGGGCCACTGGAATGAGGAGGGAGGTGAGGAAGAGAGAGAAAGTGGCTGTCCAGAGAGGGAGAGAGGGGTTTTCATCCCCCCACCAATTGAGTTTGGGCTAGGAAAGCTTACTGGAGGTAGAATATGACTAGAAGGGGCTGTGGTAAAAATTTGAGCTCACCAAGAATAGTGGAAGGGGTCAAAATAGTGGTTTTTGCAAAATGTCAGAAGGTGTTTGATAATGGTTTGGGCAATAATATGACTTCCATTTGTCATGAGGCTCCACATGGCGAAATGACACACACTATTAGGGCCTTCCACCAATTTGGAGCTCATTTGGAGCAAGTTGACAATGCAACTTTGGTAAACCCTAGAAATGAACAGAAATGGGTTTCCCAAGATTTAGTCATGAAAATATGTTCTCCTTGATGCACCACTTGGTGTAGTGTCATCATTCGATCATGTGATCATGCTCACAAAAGTTGGAATCAAGGAGAGAAAGTTTCCAATGTTGAGTTGTTCAAATTTGGTTCTGGACAGGAATGGTTTTGGGGCACTTTGATCAAGTTAACTTGTTCTCCAACTTGTGCCATTTGGTCTAGATGAATTATTAGACCATTTTAGCATGTTCACAAGGTTTGAGAACATTTGGACATGTTTGGCAATGTAAAGTTGCTCAAACTTCAAAATGGACAGAAGTGGTTTTGAGGGGATTTTATGATGTTATCTTGTTCTCCAAGACATGAGACTTGGCAAGATCACCAAATATGTCATATGTGACATGATAGAATTTTCTTCGAATTTTTGGAGAATATTTCCTTTGTAAATATTTCAAAAGCTTGAAATATCCGAAAAGGGTTTTGAGGATTTGACCAATATTTTGAACATGACCATGTGTTGAAACTCTTATATATGGACAATATATGTCCTATTAGTTTCCATAAATTTTGTAAAATATTTTTGAAACAACAAAATAATTTTTCCTATTAAAGACCATTTCTGGCCTTACAAAAAGCTTTTAAATAAAATAGGAAATAACTTTTAAAATTATATTTTGTGGTTTCTGGGTATCCTATATCTAATAGGAGTCAAATATATTTTTGGAAAGATTTTTACTGCCCTTAATTAAGTACTTGCAGTGCAAACCTCAATTCAGGGGTTTTTGGAAAACTAATTTTTGAAAATACTATTTGGCCAAATTATTTTTGTAAGAAAATAGTTTTATGTCCTATACACATGGCATGATCATTGGTTCAAGAGTTTGGAGCAAGGAGATGAAGTATAGGAGTTGGAGGATTTATTTTATTTTTAGAGCACTTGCAAACAGCAGACAAACATTCAATCAAAGCAAAGACAAAACACTCAAAAGTTTTTGTCAAACCACATTTTAGCATGATTTATTGACTTAAGTGTTGTGGCATGAAAATCAGGGTGTGACAGTGCAGCATGAGAGATCAATAATTTCTACAAAATAAAACCACCTCCGTGCTCTAAAAAGATATAAGTGAAGCACTAGAGCAAATGACAAACTACTCCAAAAAATATAAGTGAAGATCAATGAGTAGTCGAATAATTATGCAACTATGTGAAGACTCTCTAACATTTAATAATTTCAGATCTTGGTATTTTATTCAAACAGCAAGCAAAACAAAACAAAATGACATTTCAAGGATAGCACACATCATGTGAAGAAGCAAAAACTTAGGTTCAACCGATACTAAGCGATAATTGTTGAAGAAGAAAGGTGGGATGCCTACCGGGGCATCCCCAAGCTTGGATGCTTGATACTTCTTGAAATATTATCTTGGTGTGCCTTGGGAATCCCCAAGTTTGAGCTTTCGTGTCTCCTTAATTCCTTTTATATCACGGCTTCCCTACACCTTAAAAACTTCATCCACACAAAACTCAACAAGAACTTGTGAGATAAGTTAGTATAAATCAATGCAATGACCCTATCATTCTCTACTATAAAAAATCACTCAAATTATTATTCAACATTGCATACTAAATGCCTCTGCATATTTAATACTCCTATCCTCAAATAGAATCATTAAACAAGCAAACATATGCAAACAATGCAAACATAACAGCAATCTGCCAAAACAGTACAGTCTGTAAAGAATGCAAGATTCATCATACTTAACTAACTCCAAAAATTATGACAAAAATACTAAACTTTAGAAAATTCATCAGAGCTTATTTTGCAAAATGTTTCAACAATTTATCATATTCTCACTTTTCTAGGGAATTTTTGCAACATCGATAAACTTTCTGTTTTGAAACAGCAACATGTATACTTGCAAAATAAGCATGGTAAAGGCTATCCTTGACATTTTTATTGAAAATATAGATGCAAAAAATTATTCTAAATAACAGAAATCAAATACTAACAAAATAAAATGACGCTCCAAGCAAAACACATATCATGTGGTGAATAAAAATATAGCTCCAAGTAAAGTTACCGATGAACGAAGACGAAAGAGGGGATGCCATCCGGGGCAACCCCAAGCTTAGGCTCTTGGTTGTCCTTGAATATTACCTTGGTGTGCCTTGGGCATCCCCAAGCTTAGGCTCTTGCCGGTCCTTATTCCATAGTCCATCGAATCTTCACCCAAAACTTGAAAACTTCACAACACAAAACTCAACAGAAAACTCGTAAGCTCCGTTAGTATAAGAAAATAAACCACCACTTAGGTACTGTTGTGAACTCATTATAAATTCATATTGGTGTAATATATACTGTATTACAACTTCCCTGCGGTTCATACCCTCCAATACTACTCATAGATTCATCAAAATAAGCAAACAACACATAGAAAACAGAATCTGTCAAAAACAGAACAGTCTGTAGTAATATGTGTCAAACGTATATTTCTGGAAGTCCAAAACTTCTACCAAATCAGGAAGTCCTAAGAAATTTGTGTAAAAATCCACATCAAAAATAATAAGATCAAAATCACGTTTCTGTGAATTATCAAAACTAATTTACTGGGCGCAAAAGTTTCTGATTTTCAGCAGGATCAACACAACTATCACCGTAAGCTATCCTAAAGGTCTTACTTGGCACTTTATTGAAACAAAAGCTATAAAACATGATTACTACAGTAGCATAATCATGTGGACATACAAAAACAGTAAGGGAAAATATTAGGTTGTCTCCCAACAAGCGCTTTCCTTTAATGCCTTTCTAGCTAGGCATGATGATTTCAATGATGCTCACACAAAAGATAAGAATTAAAACATAAAGAGAGCATCATGAAGAATATGACTAGCACATTTAAGTATAGCCCACTTCCTATGCACAGGGATTTTGTGAGCAAACAACTTATGGGAACAATAATGAACTAGCATAGGAAGGCAAAACAAGCATAACTTCAAGATTTTAAACACATAGAGAGGGAACTTGATATTATTGCAATTCCTACAAGCATATGTTCCTCCCTCATAATAATTTTCAGTAGCGTCATGAATGAATTCAACAATATAGCCAGCACATAAAGAGTTCTTTTCATGATCTACTTGCATAGAACTATCATGTGAAGCATAATCGAATTGAAAATTAAAATCATGATGACAAGTTTCATGGTTATGTTTATTCTTTATGGCATACGTATCATCACGATAATCGTCATAAATAGCAGGCATGCTTTCATTATAATAAATTTGCTCATCAAAACTTGGGGGACAAAAAATATCATCTTCATCAAACATAGCTTCCACAAGCTTGTGGCTTTGCATATCATTAGCATCATGGATATTCAAGGAATTCATACTAACAACATTGCAATCATGCTCATCATACAAAGATCTAGTACCAAACATTTTAATGCATTCTTATTCTAGCACTTGAGCACAATTTTCCTTTCCATCATTCTCACGAAAGATATTAAAAAGATGAAGCGTATGAGGCAAACTCAATTCCATTTTTTGTAGTTTTATTTTATAAACTAAACTAGTGATAAAACAAGAGACTAAAAGATTTGATTGCAAGATCTAAATATATACCTTCAAGCACTCACCTCCCTGGCAACGGCGCCAGAAAAGAGCTTGATGTCTACTACACAACCTTCTTCTTGTAGACGTTGTTGGGCCTCCAAGTGCAGAGGTTTGTAGGACAGTAGAAATTTCCCTCAAATGGATGACCTAAGGTTTATCAATCCGTGGGAGGCGTAGGATGAAGATGGTCTCTCTCAAACAACCCTGCAACCAAATAACAAAGAGTCTCTTTTGTCCCCAACACACCCAATACAATGGCAAATTGTATAGGTGCACTAGTTTGGCGAAGAGATGGTGATACAAGTGCAATATGGATGGTAGATATAGGTTTTTGTAATCTGAAAATATAAAAACAGCAAGGTAACAAGTGGTAAAAGTGAGCTACATGATATTGCAATGCTAGGAAACAAGGCCTAAGGTTCATACTTTCACTAGTGCAAGTTCTCTCAACAATAATAACATAACTGGATCATATAAGTATCCCTCAACATGCAACAAAGAGTCACTCCAAAGTCACTAATAGCGGAGAAAAAATGAAGAGATTATTGTAGGGTACGAAACCACCTCAAAGTCATCCTTTCTGATCGATCTATTCAAGAGTCCGTAGTAAAATAACATGAAGCTATTATTTCCGCTCAATTTATCATAGAGTTCGTACTAGAATAACACCTTAAGACACAAATCAACACAAACCCTAATGTCACCTGGATACTCCAATGTCACCTCAAGTATTCTATACGATATGCATCACACAATCTCAGATTCATCTATTCAACCAACACAAAGTACTTCAAAGAGTGCCCCAAAGTTTCTACCGGAGAGTCAAGACGAAAACGTGTGCCAACCCCTATGCATAAGTTCACAAGGTCACAGAACTCGCAAGTTGATCACCAACACATACATCAAGTAGATCACGTGAATTTCCCATTGTCACCACAGATAAGCACATGCAAGACATACATCAAGTGTTCTCAAATCCTTAAAGACTCAATCTGATAAGATAACTTCAAAGGGAAAACTCAATCCATTACAAGAGAGTAGAGGGGGAGAAACATCATAAGATCCAACTATAATAGCAAAGCTCGCGGTACATCAAGATCGTGCCGAATCAAGAACACGAGAGAGAGAGAGAGAGAGAGATCAAACACATAGCTACTTGTACATACCCTCAGCCCCGAGGGTGAACTACTCCCTCCTCGTCATGGAGAGCGCCGGGATGATGAAGATGGCCACTGGTGAGGGATCCCCCCTCCGGCAGGGTGTCGGAACAGGGTCCCGATTGGTTTTTGGTTGCTACAGAGGCTTGCGGCGGCGGAATCCCGATCTAGGTTTATTTCTGGAGGTTTCTGTATTTATAGCAATTTTTGGCGTAGGTCTCACATCAAGGTGGTCTCCGAGTCGTCCACGAGGCAGGGGGCGTGCTCAGGGGTAGGGCTCGCCCTCCACCCTCGTGGATGGCTCGAGACTCTTCTGGCCCAACTCTTTTACTCCGGGGGCTTCTTTTGGTCCATAAAAAAAGTCAAAAATTGGCACGTCAATTGGACTCCGTTTGGTATTCCTTTTCTGTAAAACTCAAAAACAAGGAAAAAAACAGAAACAGGCATTGGGCTCCAGGTTAATAGGTTAGTCCCAAAAATCATATAAAATAGCATATAAATGCATATAAAACATCCTAGATGGATAATATAATAGCATGGAACAATCAGAAATTATAGGTACGTTGGAGACGTATCATTGAGTCAGACTCAATACCCGACCACTGCAGAAGATAGAGAGAAAATAAAAGTCATTCCCTATGCCTCAGCCATAGTTTCTATCATGTATGCCATGCTGTGTACCAGACCTAATGTGTGCCATGCTATAAGTCTACCAGGGAGGTACCAAAGTAATCCAGGAGTGGATCACTGGAGAGCAGTCAAGAACATCCTGAAGTACCTGAAAAGGACTAAGGATATGTTTCTCATTTATGGAGGTGACAAAGAGCTCTTCGTAAATGGTTACGTCGATGCTAGCTTTGACACTGATCTGGATGACTCTAAGTCACATACCGGATACGTATTTATAGTGAATGGTGGAGCTGTCAGTTGGTGCAGTTCCAAGCAAAGCGTCGTGGCGGGATCTACTTGTGAAGCGGAGTACATACCTGCTTCAGAAGTAGCGAATGAAGGAGTCTCGATGAAGGAGTTCATATCTGATCTAGGTGTAATACCTAGTGCATCGGGTCCAATGAAAATCTTTTGTGACAATACTGGAGCAATTGCCTTGGCGAAAGAATCCAGATTTCACAAAAGAACCAAAAACATCAAGAGACGCTTCAACTCCATCTGTGATCAAGTCAAGGAGGGAGACATAGAGATTTGCAAAATACATACGAATCTGAATGTGGCAGACCCGTTGACTAAGCCTCTTCCACGAGCAAAACATGATCAGCACCAAGACTCCATTGGTGTTAGAATCATTACAATGTAATCTAGATCTGACACTAGTGCAAGTGGGAGACTTAAGGAAATATGCCCTAGAGGCAATAATAAAGTTGTTATTTATATTTCCTTATATCACGATAAATGTTTATTATTCATGCTAGAATTGTATTAATCGGAAACTTGATACATGTGTGGATACATAAACAAAACACAATGTCCCTAGTAAGCCGCTACTAGACTAGCTCGTTAATCAAAGATGTTTAAGTTTCCTAACCATAGACATGTGTTGTCATTTGATGAACGAGATCACATCATTAGGAGAATGATGTGATGGACAAGACCGCATAACGATCATTAAGTTTTATTGCTATTGCTTTCTTCATGACATATACATATTCCTTTGACTATGAGATTATGCAACTCCTTAATACCGGAGGAATACCTTGTGTGCTATCAAACGTCACAACGTAACTGGGTGATTATAAAGATTCTCTACAGGTATCTCCAAAGGTGTTTGTTGGGTTGGCATAGATCCAGATTAGGATTTTTCACTCCGAGTATCGGAGAGGTATCTCTAGGCCCTCTCGGTAATGCACATCATAACAAGCCTTGCAAGCAATGTGACTAATGAGTTAGTTGCAAGATTATGTATTACAGAACGAGTAAAGTGACTTGCCAGTAACGAGATTGAACTAGGTATGAAGATACCGACGATCGAATCTCGGGCAAGTAACATACCGATGACAAAAGGAATTACGTATGTTGTTATTGCGGTACGATCGATAAAGATCTTCGTAGAATATCTAGAAAACAATATGAGCATCCAGGTTTCACTGTTGGTTATTGACCGGAGAGGTGTCTCAGTCATGTCTACATAGTTCTCGAACCCGTAGGGTCCGCACGCTTAACGTTCGATGACGATTTTGTACTATATGAGTTATGTGATTTGGTGACCGAATGTTGGTCGGAGTCCTGGATGAGATCACGGACATGAAGAGGAGTCTCAAAATGGTCGAGAGGTAAAGATTGATATATAAGATGATAGTATTCAGACAACGGAAGTGTTCCAGAATGTATCAGGAACATATCGGAGTACCAGGGGGGTTACCAGAACCCTGCGGTGGAAGATATGGGCCATATGGGCCGTAGGTGGGGAGCACACCAGCCCACAAGGGGTGGCCCCCCTTATGGTAGGAGGCCGAATAGGAGAAGGAGGTTCGGCCCCTCTTTCCTTCCTCCTTCCCTCTTCCCTCTTTTCCCCCTCCGGTAAAAGGAAAGGGGGGAGGCCGAATTGGACTAGGGGCCCAAGTAGGATTCCTCCTACTTGGGCACACCTTAGGCTGCCTCTCTCCCCTCCCTCCTTTATATACGTGGGGAGGGGGCGCCTAGAATACAGACCAACCATTGTTAGCTGTGTGCGGTGCCTAAAAAAATATGCCCTAGAGGAAATAATAAAGTTGTTATTTTATATTTCCTTATATCATGATAAATGTTTATTAGTCATGCTAGAATTGTATTAACTAGAAACTTGATACATGTGTGGATACATAGACAAAACACAGTGTCCCTAATAAGCCTCTACTAGACTAGCTCGTTAATCAAAGATGGTTAAGTTTCCTAACCATAGACATGTGTTTCATTTGGTGAACGGGATCACATCATTAGGAGAATGATGTGATGGACAAGACCCATCTGTTAGCTTAGCATAATGATTGTTAAGTTTTATTGCTATTGCTTTCTTCATGACATATACATATTCCTTTGACTATGAGATTATGCAAAAGAAACTGTTGGGTGCACCTTCTATCACAGATCTGAAGGCAAGATCTTTGTTGCTAAGAATCATTCCTTTCTAGAGAAGGAGTTCCTGTCGAAAGAAGTGAGTGGGAGGAAAGTAGAACTTGATGAGGTAATTGTACCTTCTCTCAAATTGGAAGTAGGTCATTACAGAAAACTGTTCCCATGATTCAGGGAGTCCTGGATTAGGGGGTATCCGGATAGCCAGACTATATACATCATCCGGACTATTGAAGCGTGGAGATACAAGACTCAAGACTTTGGCCCATGTCCGGATGGGACTCTCCTTTGCGTGGAAGACAAGCTTGGCGATCCGGATGTTATATTTCCTTCCTTGTAACCGACTCCATGTAAACCCTATCCCTCTCCGGTGTCTATATAAACCGGAGAGGTTGGTCCTTAGAAGGCCGATCACAATTACAATCATACCATCATAGGCTAGTTCTTAGGGTTAGCCTCTACGATCTCATGGTAGATCTACTCTTGTACTACTCATATCCTCAATATTAATCAAGCAGGAAGTAGGGTTTTACCTCCATCGAGAGGGCCCGAACCTGGGTAAACATTGTGTCCCTTGCTTCATGTTACCATCAGCCTGACGCACTGATCGGGACCCCCTACCCGAGATCCGCCGGTTTTGACACCGACATTGGTGCTTTCATTGAGAGTTCCTCTGTGTTGTCGCCGCAAGGCTCGATGGATCGTCTCGTCGTCAAGGAAAACATTACCTCGGGGGGAGCTTTGGCTGTAGGCCAAACTCTCTGACTTGGCGGCTTTATCATGGCTGCCCCATCGGCGGTTGCACCGACGATGGCCTCTCGGGTCATCAAGCATAACCTTCGCGTCAGTTTGGAACTCGCCGATCAGATGGATCCTATGGAGCTCTCCTCCCTTAATGATCTCTTGGATCGCATCGCCGCTCTAGGAGTCGCTACAGACTATGACCGGATCGGGCTTCAACCCGACCAAAGGGACATCAGATCCCCGCCGGCCACCCATGAGATAGCGGTAGTGGAAGAACCACACACGGATTGCCCCTCAACTTTGAGGACGAATTATGTCCGGATCACCGAACCCCTTGAGCTGAACACCCGCTCAAAGGAAGACATGACCCGGGTCCCGGACTTAGAATCGGGCATTGGGCCGAAGAAATTGGGCAGCACTCCGGATCCCGAGCTGTCAGGCTCGGAACCTCCCATGCCCCTGGGTGCTAGATCGGATCAGAATCCGTATTCAGCTAACAACACCCACCTGGACTTAAACCGTCTCTCCCGCATTAGGCAAGAGCCCCAGGAGACAGTACATCGCTACTGGGCCAGATTCCTTCTTGTGTTAAACAAGGTCAAGGATTGCCGCGAGGAGGACGTAGTCTCACTCTTCTGCAAAAACTACACGGACAAGGGAATTCTTAATGCTATAAGTCGTCGTGACATAGTACACTTTGCGGACTTGGCAACCATAGTATAGAAGTACTGTGCGATGGAAAGTGCCTAGAAAACCCGAACAGAATTTTGGGATAGTACGGCTCTCACCAAAACCTTTATCCGAACTAAACGGGCAAACTCTCGTAAGTCGGCCGATCCAATTCCCAAGAAACCAAAGCCCGCCCCGGGGTGGGGAACCGTATTGGAAGAATGGCTCAATGGGCCATGTAAACTCCACAGCACCCCGGACACAACACCAACTCATAGCCTTAGGGCATGTTGGATACTCCGGTAGGTTGCAAAAAGTGGCGAGGATCTTCTTGCAAGCCATAAAGCAGAACAACATCCCGCCAACGAACACAATATGGTACTAACAGTCTTCGAGACTTTCGCCTCAAACAATAGGCGCGAGCGAGCTCATCGAAGCTCCGGTGAAATTTGCCATGTGGAAAAGATAAACCCCTGGAACGACACTGCTATAACTTTCAATGCCAGTGATGAACCTCGATTCCAGACTGTCCGGGCACCAACCGCTCTGGTCCTTAGCCCAATCGTGGACGGCTTCCGTCTCACTAAAGTACTCATGGACGACGGAAGCGGATTAAACTTGATCTATGAAGAAACGTTCAACAAGATGGAAATTGATAAAGGCCGCATTGAGCAAAGTGGCACTACCTTCAGGGGGATCATTCCTAGTCGGGAAGTGCGGTGTGCGGGAAAAATCACACTCGATTTGGTATTCGGCACCCCGGAAAATTACAGGTCCGAAGAAATCACATTCCAAGTGGCTCCTTTTAGCAGCGGATACCACGCCCTTTTAGGGCGGGACGCGTTTACGAGCTTTCAAGCCATACCCCATTACGGGTACATGAAGCTTAAGATGCCCGGGCCCAATGGAATCATCAATCTAGCCAGTCACCCGGACATTGCACTTCGCACCGAAAACAAAACTGCAACACTGGCCCTGGAAGCATTATCCGAAGCCCTAGTAGCCGAAGAATTAACAATGCTACGGGCCACCGTGGACAGGGACGACGTGATACTCGACAAGTGACCCAAGTACACCTCATTTAAACCCGCAGACGAGATAGTCAAATTCCAAGTCCATCCAACGGACCCCTTGAAGACAGCTTCCGTCGGGACACAGTTGAGCCCCGCAATGGACGCCGCACTGCGAGACTTCTTACGCGAGAATTGGGACATTTTCGCCTGGCACCCATCGGACACGTCGGGCATCCCACGCAGGTTGGCCGAACATAGCCTCAATATACTAAAAGGATACAAACCGGTCAAGCAGACTCTAAGGCGGTTTTCAGAGCCAAAATGGCAAGCCATGGGGGAAGAGCTAGCCAAACTACTCGAGGCCGGATTCATCAGAGATATCAAGCATCCGGATTGGCTGGAAAATCTAGTAATGGTACCAAAGAAGGACAAATCCTGGAGCCTATGTGTTGACTTCAAAGACCTCAACAAGGCTTGCCCCAAGGATCCCTTTCCCCTCCCTCACATCGATCAAATCATCGATGCCACAGCAGTACACGACTCGCTGTGTTTCCTCGACGCATACTCTGGATAGCATCAAATAAAGATGGCAGAGTCCGACCAAGCTGCAACAGCTTTCATAACGCCATATGGCCCTTTTTGCTTCAACACTATGCCTTTCGGGCTTAAGAATGCCGGTGCAACCTATCAACGCATGATACAAACATGCCTGGAAAAGCAAATCGGCAAAACAGTGGAGGCATATGTGGACGACGTGGTCATAAAAACAAGACACGTCGAAACCCTAATAGACGACTTGAGGCTTACATTCGATAACCTCCGGACATACGACATCAAGTTGAATCTGGAAAAATGTGTTTTCGATGTCCCCTCGGGGAAACTGCTGGGCTTCATTGTTTCCAATAGAGGAATTGAAGCGAATCCGGCAAAAACCGAGCTCTGTCGCAGTTGGCTATACCAACAGACCTCAAGCACATCCAGCAACTAGCTGGATGCGTGGCCGCTTTGAGCGGTTTTATCTACAGGTTAGGAGAAAAGGCATTACCTCTTTACCGCCTCATTCGGCGCACCGAACACTTCGTGTGGACGGATGCAGCCGCGGCCGGACTCGATGAAATAAAGACCTTCTTGGCGATAATCCGGTCCTAACAACGCCAAATATCGGCGAGCCTATGCTCTTGTACATAGCTGCAACACATCAAGTTGTAAGCGCAGATGCTTTCGTCGTCGAATGAGAGGTTGCGGATACAAATTCCCACCCAAAAGCGGTTTATTTCAGTATCCACGGTCCTCACCCCATGCAAATCCCGATACCCACACTATCAAAAATAGCATCGCAGTCTTCGCAGCATCCGGAAGCTGCGACACTACTTTCAAGAGTGTTCGATTACGGTGGCCTCGAAGTACCACTCAATGACATAATAAATAACCGCGACGCTACGGGCCGGATTGCTAAATGGGCTATCGAGCTCCTTCTGTTCGACGTAATATACAAACCACGGCGGGCCATCAAGTCACAAGTACTGGCTGACTTTGTCGCCGAATGGACAGAAACCGAACTCCCTAAAGAGTACGACATGTACTCCAACTGGATCATGCACTTCGACGGCTCTAAAATGCCGGCCGGATTGGGAGCAGGTGTAGTCCTGACGTCTCCCACCGGAGACACGGTCCAGTACGTCCTCCAAATATTATACAGAGACTCCAAAAATGCAGCCGAATATGAGGCTCTGTTGCACGGTCTTCGGATGGCAGTCTCTATGGGCATCCAACGCCTACAAGTGTGTGGGGATTCGAACCTTGCAATATCACAAATAAACAGAGACTTTGATGCGAAGGATCCGAATATGGCGGCCTACCATAATGCCGTCCTCAAAATGTCAGCTCGGTTAGAGGGGCTCGAATTCCACCATGTGGCTTGAGAAAACAATCAAGCGGCGGACGTCCTCGCCCGCATCGACGCTAAACGCGACCCTGTCCCACCTAACATATTCCTGGAAAGGTTGTTCAAGCCATCCGTAGTATGGGAAGGGGAGTCCGGCAATACTAGCACGGATCCAAACACACCCCCAGATTCCGAACCACCAGACATAATCGGAGGCTCTGCCACCGAAATAACATCTTTGGCCCACGAAATCATGGCTGTAATCGGCCCGTGGACCGAGCCTTTCTTGGCCTACCTAAATAGGCAGGAGCTCCCCAAAGACCAAAATGAAGCACGCTGCATCGTCCGGCGTTCTAAAGCTTACAAAGTCCATGAAGGGGAACTCTATAAGAAAAGCACGACCAGAGTGCTCCAAAGGTGCATCTCCGAAGAGGAAGGGCGGCAGCTCTTGGCTGAAATCCATGTCGGACTGGGCGGGCACCACGCCACGGCTCGAGCACTAGTCAGCAAGGCCTTCCGTACAGGCTTCTATTGGCCGACGGCCCGAGCAGACGCACAGGACCTTGTCCAACATTGCGTCGTTTGCCAGCTCTTTGCCAATCAGAGTCATATGCCCCCTACCGCTCTCCAAATAATCCCCATAACTTGGCCCTTCGTGGTCTGGGGGATGGATATGATCAGACATCTTAAAGGGGGAAGTCATAAGAAAAAAATAGTTATTGGTCATGGTGGACAAGTTCACCAAATGGATAGAAGCCAAACCAGTCAAAACGGCCGAATCCGGAACAGTAATAGACTTCATATCCGGGGTCGTACACCGATACGGCGTGCCCCACAGCATCATCACTGATAATGGCTCCAATTTCATAGCCGATGAAGTGAAAACTTGGTGCGGCAAAATGGGCATTAAGCTCGACTATGCTTCCATCTACCATCCCCAAACAAACGGCCAGGTCGAACGGGCAAACGGTCTCATCATGAGCGGCATCAAACCCAGGCTAGTGCAATCCTTGACAGAGTCGGACATGCACTGGGTCGAAGAGCTCGACTCCGTACTCTGGGGGCTGCGGACCACGCCGAATCGCACCACCAGATACACACCATTTTTTATGGTGTACGGCGCCGAAGCAGTACTACCCTGCGACATAATACATGATTCGCCACGTGTACGCATGTACGAAGAGAAGGAAGCCGAGCTAGATCGGCAGGATAACTTGGATGCCCTAGAGGAGGAGCACGACGTCACAAAGGCCCGCTCCGCATTCTATCAACAGCAGGCTCGACGACGCCAAAGCAGAGAAGTACGGGCCAAAACTTACAATATTGGCGAACTCGTTATACGCCTACCGGAGAAGAAGAAGAACAAGCTCAAACCCAAGTGGGAAGGTCCGTTTAAGTTCTTACCGGAGGAGCGTACCGCTTACGTAATGCATCCGATAACAGGCTCGAGCCGAACCCATGGAACGCAGCCAGACTCCGGAGATTCTACGCCTAACGCCAAACTCATTGTTCGTCACCTTACTCCCTCACTTTTTATTTATGCTCCATCCCTTCTCCTTTCTCGACTTTTTGTTCCTCTTCACACAAAGTATTTAATACAGTATGGACTTCCGGATTACTCCGACCGCACTATGTGTGTAAGCAATACCTGGGGGCTTCCTATACGGAAGCTAAAAATAAATACTCTAATGGCTTTTCGCCCATCACATATGCATTTCTTTTTCCATATGTGTTTTTTCTTCACCATTATATGCATAGATATGACTTAAGATGTGGCCAAGCTGGGTTGCTTGGCTCTTGTGTTTATGCACTACATTCCCGTTAATTCGACTAGGGCATAAGGGGAGCGCCTCTGTGATTGTTACTGCTGGTTCAGCCGGATGTGTACCTCAGACTGGGTGAAGCCGAAAGCTAGTTTCCTTAAGAGAATATTCGATCGGTGAACAAAAGTTGTATTCGTTTATTACAACGTAAATCCCCAGAAGTCTTGCATCCTGCGCCATCATTCGCAGTCCAGACATATGCATCATCACATGCGTACCCAGGGAAAGGAACCCCTAACGGAACTATTCTCCCTGGAAGATGTTTCTTACTATCCATGTAATATAACATAACTAGTTGGGTACTTGTCAGTTCAAGCACTTATTACCCCTACGCCTGGTTTCCACGCATACCCCGGTTTTGTATAACTGAGCGGGTATACGGACACACCCAGATTGTAGGATCCGGGGGCTGAAGCGAAAAGGTCCGCCATGACAAATGATTTTAATCCGGCTAGGGGCTACTTATGCCCATTAAATAACACAGTCACTTGGACTGACTATATTCCTCCTCTATACCATCCAACAGGCTATCTAGCTTACAATCCTGTTGAGAATACTTGGCGGCTAACTCTACCTGGTCATATACCAGACTTACGGGAATTTCTTGCCCATCTGGCCCCGCCGATCCTACTTCGGCCATATGGTTCGTGTCCAGCTTGCTGTAACGCATCTTCACCATTGCCCAGGCTTCTCTTGCACCTTCCCGGCAAGCTGATATCTTCGACAATCGGAAGCGCCGCCGGGCTCCTTGAAGAAGATCCACAAGCTCCCCCATGCCATTCGGCAGGAAGCTTGATGGCCACAAGGCCGGAGTAACGCCGTGCATCACCCACCGAGCTCGCTCGTGCAACAGTGAAAGTTCTTGTAGTACATCACCCGCAGATGAGGGCATCTCCTCCTCGGGGCGACCCGTTAACATTCCTATAAGCAAAATTCTTTCAATACACTTCCTCGCCGAACTGTCATATAGTTCGTCTGCGCACTTACCGTAAATACCGCAGCGAAGCCTTTTGTTCTCCTTCACGGAGTCCGCCAGCTGAGCGCGGACGTCTTTTAATTCCACGTCCAGCCGTATATTGGCATCTTGAAGATTGCTCTTCTCCTGCCTAACTTGCGTAAGAATGCGCTCGCCAGCCTTTAGCTGCCTTTTGAGATGCGAGTCGTCATCCGTTACGCCCTCCGGATTCACCCTGGGATTGTCTGCAGAATTTTTTGTTAGACTAGTCATACTAGCCATTTACCAACTGGTGCATCTTCGTACAATTGAGACAAATGTTACCAGCTAGGCCTTGCATTCCTCCAGCTCCCGAGCCAATTGTTCATTCTTATCTACAAGGACCTGTGCATAAATTGATCCTTCAAACAGTTGTTCCAACCATTTCAAGTCTCAGGGGCTACTGTTATACATGCTTATCAAAATTTCTTACCCATATATCTTTGGTATACTGGTCCATCGCTCGGGCAAGCCCGCCTTGAGCTGCTCGGATATACGCATCCCCCGAATTGAAGGCATTAAATGCCTCTTCGGAAAAGATGTTGTTCTGAAGCACGGCCCTCCGGCGCCGGTGATTCATGGCGCTCTCCACTTCGGAGTTCGTGGCCGAAAACATATCCGCATACTCTATCGGAGAACTATGCGGTACTGGCCCCATGTCCGCCTCCGCCCTCGAAGCCGGTTCTGGAAGCCGGCTGGTGGAGGCGTGATTGGCGGGATCCCTGGATATAGTCCGGCTGCTCCTCTTCCTGCCAGACACAAAGGGCGCTGTTATATTTCAAATACTATAATCGTAGGACAAGTTTTTACTTTACCTCTGCCGCGGTGTGTCGACCCTCACCGCCTTCCTCTTGAGCCTGCCTGATCTGGACGCCTGTGGTCGACGAGTCCCTAGGGGCTCGGCCCCGCGCTCCGACCGTCGTCTCTGCAAACAGCACGACGCCTTAAGGGTAAGGCATAATACCTGAGAGGAGTCCTCTTCGAGGGATAGGGTTTTTAGTTCAGCTTACACGCAACACAGGGAGCAGTCTGGGATAGTCGGCAATAATGGCCACTGAGGCACCATCACAGCTCGCTTGATAAAATACCCCGTTGACAAGCTCCACAGTAATATCTGGATCTTCTTCGAGTCCTGGAGCTACGACCATTCCGGGGTCCTCTAGCTGTGGTGAGGGGCTGAAGATTCCTTCTACGGCCCTCCTCAGTTCCTGCTCGGAAACATCGATGCGAGTAATCTTAGCAGAGAATGCTAAAGTAAGTAAAACAGGGAAAGGAGTGACGACTTACCCACTCTGGGGGGTTGTACATGGAGAATCCGTCCCGTGGTTTAATGCGAAGGAATTCTTCCTCTTCCCCTTTGTATAAATCGGACAATATCCTTGCCAAAGCAGTGGCGGAGTCCGGACCCTTATGGCCGCAGCGGGTGGCGTCGTCTTCCCCGTTGAAGTGCCACATGGGCTTCCCCCAATATTGAAGCGGTTGCACTCCCCGCATTATGCATATTGCCATGACCTCGACTATCATCATTCCGGATTTGGCCAGTAACTTTATCCTGCTCATCAGGAAATGTATTTCCCTGGTATCCTCTTCTTGAGGGCCCCGGGGGCGCCAGCTTAGACGTGCTCTTGGCGGGGCATTATTGAACTTGGGGAGACCTGTCAGGACTGGATCCGGAAGGGGAACGTCATCAACGTAAAACCACTCCGAAGGCCAGTTCTCTGGTGCCTTCTTGGGTGTGCCGGATAGGTATCCGGTTTCGGCAATGCTCCATACTTCGGCCCCGCTGAGGGAGTCCTAGATTAGGGGGTGTCCAGATGGCCGGACTGTCACCGTTGGCCGGACTCCTGGACTATGAAGATACAAGATTGAAGACTTCGTCCCGTGTCCGGATGGGACTTTCCTTGGCGTGGAAGGCAAGCTTGGCAATACGGATATGTAGATCTCCTACCATTGTAACCGACTCTGTGTAACCCTAGCCCTCTCCGGTGTCTATATAAACCGGAGGGTTTTAGTCCGTAGGACGAACAACAATCATACCATAGGCTAGCTTCTAGGGTTTAGCCTCTCTGATCTCGTGGTAGATCTACTCTTGTACTACCCATATCATCAATAGTAATCAAGCAGGAGTAGAGTTTTACCTCCATTGAGAGGGCCCGAACCTGGGTAAAAACATCGTGTCCCTTGTCTCCTGTTACCATCCGCCTAGACGCACAGTTCGGGACACCCTACCCGAGATCCGCCGGTTTCGACACCGACATTGGTGCTTTCATTGAGAGTTCCTCTGTGTCGTCACCTTTAGGCCCGATGGCTCCTTCGATCATCAACAACGACGCAGTCCAAGGTGAGACTTTTCTCCCCAGACAGATCTTCGTATTCGGCGGCTTTGCACCGCGGACCAATTCACTTGGCCATCTGGAGCAGATCGAAAGCTACGCCCCTGGCCATCAGGTCAGATTGTGAAGTTTGAACTACACAACTGACATCCACGAAGACTTGATCTTCGACAGATTTGAGGCATAGCCAAGCGCGCCGCACTGTCACGATGGGTATGATCTAGCTCTGCCGCCGGACAGTACCCTTGAGGCCGCACCAGCGTCCGCTCCTACCCCTAGTTCGGAGCCGACTTCGCCCGTCGAGGACGAGTGGATGGACACCGCCTCGGGGGCTACGATCTCTACAGCGATTGAGCCGAACACCATCCCTGTCCTTCACAAAGCCCGTGACTCCGAGGTGCCGGACTCCTCTCCAGACTCCGAACCTCCCGCGCCCCTGCCAATCAAATCAGATTGGGCGCCGATTATGGAGTTCACTGCCGCGGACATCTTTCAGCACTCGCCCTTTGGCGACATCCCGAATTCACTAAAGTCTCTCTCTTTATTAGGAGAGCCCTGGCCGGACTATGGTCAGGAAGGTTGGGATGCGGACGACGAAGAAATTCAATGCCCACCCACCACCCACTTTGTAGCCACTGTCGATGATTTAACAGACATGCTCGACTTTGACTCCGAAGACATCGACGGTATGGATGACGATGCAGGAGACAACCAAGAACCAGCGCCTACAGGGCACTGGAAGGACACCTCGTCATACGACATATACATGGTGGCCATCCCAAAAGATGGGAATGGCAATGGAACAGCGGAGGATCATCCCTCCAAGAAACAGCCCAAGCGCCGGCGTTAGCGGCGCCGCTCTAAATCCCGCCAAAGCAAAAACGGTGATTCCGGCACGGGAGATAATAACACCCCAGACAGTGCCGAAGACAACCCCCTCCAGCAGGATTCAGCACAGGAGGAGGGAGAAGCCAGCCCTCATGATAGAGAGGCAGACAGAGAGGTAGATGACGATAATTATGTGCCTCCCTCCGAAGATGAAGCAAGCCTCGACGACGATGAATTTGTCGTGCCCGAGGATCCCGTCGAACAACAGCGTTTTAAGCGCAGGCTTATGGCTACGGCAAGCAGCCTCAAGAGAAAGTAGCAGCAGCTTAGAGCTGACCAAGACTTGCTAGCTGAAAGATGGACCGAAGTCCTTGCAGCCAAAGAGTACAAACTCGATCGCCCCTCCAAGAGCTACCCAAAACGCAGGCTGCTAACCCCAATTAGAGGAGGAAGCACCCAAACCTACATCACCAGCGCATGACGCGGCCAACCGGCCACCTCGTGGCCGCGACAGAGAGGCCTCTAGGCCCTCCGCTAAAGCCGCACCCCGGCATCGCTTGAAAAGTACAAAGCCACGGGGGAATGCGCCAGACTTGCGAGACATATTGGAGGACAAGGCAAGACAAATAAGATCGATCTACGGATCGCGTGGGCGCCCCACGATACGTGATGACAACCGTCACACGGATCACAGAATTCGGCGGGCCGAACATAGTAGAAAAGCTCATTTGAGCTGAGTCGTGATATTGCTTGTCTGAGGCGCCGCACCCACTATGCTTCACGCATTTAAGTAATGGATCATCAAATCACCAAGGGTTTCAAACCCGTAAACATTGAATCATACGACGGCACAACAGATCCTGCGATTTGGATCGAGGACTATCTCCTTCACATCCACATGGCATGCGGTGATGATCTACACGCCATCAAATACCTCCCACTCAAGCTTAAAGGACCAGCTTGGCATTGGCTCAACAGCTTGCCAGCAGAATCAATTGGTTGTTGGGAAGACCTGGAAGCCGCATTCCTTGATAACTTCCAGGGCACATATGTGCGACCACCAGACGCTGATGACCTAAGCCACATAATTCAGCAGCGAGATGAATCGGCCAGACAATTCTGGACACGATTCTTAACCAAGAAAAATCAAATCATCGACTGTCCGGATGCAGAGGCCCTTGCAGCCTTCAAACATAACATCCACGACGAGTGGCTTGCCCGGCACCTAGGACAGGAAAAGCCGAAATCCATGGCAGCACTCACATCACTCATGACCCGCTTCTGCGCGGGAGAGGACAACTGGCTAGCTTGCAGTAACAACCTGACCAAAAACCCTGGTAGTTCGGATACCAAGGATAGCAACGGCAGGTCGCGTCGCAACAAGCACAAGCGCCACACTAACGGCGATAATACTGAAGATATGGCAGTCAATGCCGGATTCAGAGGCTCTAAACCCGGTCAGCGGAAAAACCCATTCAAAAGAAATACTCAGGGCCCGTCCAATTTGGACAGAATACTCGATCGCTCATGCTAGATACATGGCACCCCCGAAAAACCAGCCAACCACACCTACAGGGATTGTTGGGTGTTCAAGCAGGCAGGCAAGATAAAGGCCGAAAACAACGACAAGGGGATGCATAGCGATGACGAGGAGGAGCCCCGGTCGCCAAACAATAGAGGACAGAAGGGCTTTCCCCCACCAGTGCGGATGGTGAACATGATATGCGCAACCCACATACCCAAAAGGGAGCGGAAGCGTGCACTGAGGGACGTATACGCGATGGATCCAGTTGCGCCAAAGTTCAACCCATGGTCCTCATGCCCGATCACTTTTGATCGAAGGGACCACCCCACTAGCATCCGCCACGGTGGATTCGCCGCATTGGTTCTTGACCCAATCATTGACGGATTTCACCTCACTAGAGTCCTAATGGACGGCGGCAGCAGCCTGAACCTGGTTTACCAGGATACAATGCGCAAAATGGGCATAGACCCCTCAAGGATCAAACCTACAAAAACAACCTTTAAAGGCGTCATACCAGGTGTAGAGGCCAACTGCACAGGCTCAGTTACACTCGAAGTGGTCTTCGGATCGCCGGATAACTTCCGAAGCGAGGAATTAATCTTCGACATAGTCCCGTTCATGGGCTATCACGCCTTTGCCGGACGAACCGCATTTGCAAAGTTCAATGCGGTACCACACTACGCATACCTCAATCTCAAAATGCCAGGCCCCCAAGGAGTAATCACGGTCAATGGAAACACCGAACGCTCTCTCCGAACGGAGATGCATACGGTGGCCCTCGCGGCGGAAGTACAAAGCAGCCTCTTAAGGCAATTCTCGAGTCCGACTACTAAACGTCCGGACACCATCAAGCGCGCCCGGAGTAACCTACAACAAGACTGCCTGGCGTGTTCCGAGCACGCGTAGCAATGCGGCCCCAACCCCAGCCCTCGCGAAATCGCGAGACCAGTACCACGCGTACATAACTACGCTCTGGAGATACCATGGGCATAGGGGTAGGGACACGACCACGGCATGCTCGGAGAGCGTCTCAACCGCACCAGGGGCTCCCAATTGTGTCATTCCTTTTTTTTTATTCTCAGGACTCCATTTTCCAGAAGCCCTGTCCGGTAGTAGAATTGCCGAACTCACGATGCAACAGCCAGGGAAGCAGAAAAGCTACGTCGAGTGTCCAGGTGGTCTCTATTACGAGCAGTATACCTGTTTTACATACCATCCCGCAGCCTACCCCTGGAGGGGGACATGTTAAATAGTCCTATATCTTGCTTATCGCACTATTCGTATCATTCTGCTTTCATTGCAGTATTTTTTGAATAAACAATGCATCGCTTTTTGCCTATTATTGCATTGCTTTTTCTATCTACATATGTTCACTTCTAACATGTTGCGTCCGTACGCTTTGGTAAGGCCAAATACACCAGGGGCTTAAGTACCCCAAAATATGGTGTGATAAGTCCGAACACTTTAACAAGTGCGGCACCCCGAACTTATAGCATTATATGCATCGGCTCCGAACCATGTCTTGGGTCAATAGTTGGGTTTGCCCGGCTCCCATGTTTTGGTACCTTACGTTCCGTTATAGCGGCTAAGGTAGCGCTGGGAGAACCACTATGATTGTGCCCCGGTTGAGCTGGGTCGAGCACCTCAGTGGAGAAAGCTAAAACTGACCGTCATGATAGGGCGAGAGCCGGTCGCTGTTCGAGAGGTTTTTCGAGTCCCTAAAGACTTATGCCGCTTAGAGCAAGGAGTCGGCTTTGTCCGGCCCAGGCGTGGATAGCGCCCCGAATTCGGTCTTCCGAACACTAGGGGCTTCACCGAAATTTAAAATTATAGAATTCTATGGCTAAGTGGGAGTGTTCAAGCATTATAGTCCGGTTGCCTTGTTCGTTGTGTTGAGCGCCTCCCTCAAAGGACCCAAGAATGGGAACAAGATCGCTCAAGTTTATCCCGAACACCCCAGCACTCGTGGCATGGGGGCTGAAGCCAATGACTTGCCATCTCTCAAATTTGATAAACGACCGCACAGAAGGTAATATTTTAAATTAACAAGCGTTGCTTAGCGCATATGAACAAAGTTTTCAGCGTACAGGATAACAAATGCGAGTCTACTCAAAAATTACATCTTTGGAGCACTCACCCGCTATAAGGCGGGCACGCTTCAGGACACCCTTATAGTACATCTCGGGCGTGCGATACTCCTTGCCCGGTGGTGGCGCGTCCATCACAAGATTCTCGGCGTCCATCTTGCCCCAGTGCACTTTAGCGCGGGCAAGGGCCCGATGGGCACCTTCAATGCAGACGGAACGCTTGATGACTTCAATCCATGGACAAAGGTCCACCAGCCCGCACTGCATCAAGTAGCTCCTGTGCATGGCTTCTTTAGGCCACAACCGAACTTTGAGGCCCTTCATGGCCCATTCGGCCACCTTGTGGAGCTCGACCAGCTGCTTCAGCTGGTCGCTCAGGGGCACCGGATGTCCGGCCTTAGCATATTGAGACCAGAACACCTTTTCCATCGAGC
Organism: Aegilops speltoides; assembly: GCA_021437245.1. Lineage (NCBI taxonomy): Eukaryota > Viridiplantae > Streptophyta > Magnoliopsida > Poales > Poaceae > Aegilops > Aegilops speltoides. The sequence goes on along the minus strand of CM038145.1, from coordinate 92,926,466 downwards.
TCCCCTCCTCAGCTCGGTAGAATGCGGCAGCATCGGACACACTACGGGGCAGATCTGTGAACGCTCCTGGAGAGCTCCGAATTCGGGTAAGTAACAGATAATTCACTTTTACATGCTTGCTTTGCATGAAGAATGCCTTACCCGCCGCTATCTTTTTTATCGCCTCAATCTCCTGGAAGGCCTTCTGGGCTTCGGCCTTAGCGGCTTTGGCACTCTCAAGAGCCAAGGCGAGCTTGGACTCTCGAGTCTTCGAGTCACGCTCCAAACTCTCGTGTTTTTCCACGAAAGCCTGGAGCTCTTGCCGCACCTCCGCCACCCGCGCCTCCTGCTTCTCTCGCTCGGTGCGCTCTGTGGCCACACTTTTTTCGGCCTTGGACATCGCCTCCTTCAGGGTCGCCACCTCGTTCGTGGCCCCTGCAATACTCACGTTATTGCTGTCATTTTTTGCAACCAAATCCTTTCTATAAGGTATTACTTTAATAAGGTATTACTTACCTTCCTAGTCCTCGAGCTGCTTCTTGGCACGGCCGAGCTCGTTCTCGGACTGCTCGAGGCTCTGCTTCAATACATTGACCTCCGCAGTCAATGCGGCAGAGGTCAGCAGCGCAGCCTGCATCCCATATTGACATGCTTATGTTAGACTCCTGCGTATATCTTTTTAGATCCTCAGTTCAGCTTTTCTTTCCGAACACCAAACTGAGCATCAGGGGCTATGTCTATGCGGTACTATTTTTACATATCTTAATTACATACCTCAAAGCTTTGTTAGAAGGCTGGTGCAGGCTTCAGCCAGCCCGCTCTTGGCGGATCGAACTTTGGATCACCGCACTCATAACAAAGGCGGTGCTCCTCGTCGATGGAGGCGCCATTGGCGCCTCCGAAAATATCCGTGCCTCGGTTGGACGAAAGTCACCGGCGTCGCAGTCACGCCCTTCTTACGAAGGGGCCGCCCGCCGGACTCCGGAACCACTAAAGGTTCCGGTGTGGAGTCCGGCCCAGGGCCGAACACAGAACCCTTTGGGGGTTGATCCCCTCATGTCCAAAGTCCGGGAGGTTGCCTTGCGGCACGTCCAGGACCTCCTCCTCCTCCTCCTCCTGGTCGGGCCCCTTTTGGGACCCCACCCCGGCGTCATCAGCAGCGCGAGGAGAGGAGGCGGCCGGAAGTGAAGTACTATTCGCATCCGACGAATCCAGGGAGCCGCTCGACGAAGCGGGGAGCTCGTCCTTGGGCGGGCTATATGGTTGTATTCGGCGTTAGAAGACACTACACGACAAAGGAAAAATCATGAGTTATTCTGGTATCTGGACACTTACGATCTCGCCAGGGGCTTGGCCCTCGAGGGCCAATCCTCTTCGCCGTCATCGTCTTTGGTGGAAAAGTCCGGAGGAAGGGTCCTTCCCTTCTTGAACCCTCCGGCCTCCCCAGTTGGGGAGGCCTTCCTTTCCTTCTCTCCCCCCGCTGGGGGGGAAGCCTCTTTTTTCTCCTCCTCGTCTTTGCGGGAGGAGTCCGCCTCAGAGTCATCGGACGATGAGTCCGATAACACCTGATGCCGAGAACTCTTTCGGGTTCCCGTGGCCTTCTTCTTGGCCTTCTTGTCCGGCACCACATAAGGCACCGGATCTAGCAGCCCCGTTAATTGGGCGTCCGCTGGGTCTTCTGGTAAGGGAGCCAGGCAGTTGACCTACCCGGACTTCTTCTGCCAGGCCTGTCAAAGGTAGGGGAGTTTAGATCCCGCATAGAGTCAAAGTATGAAAAACAAGTGTCCCGCAAAGGGTAAAATAGCTTACCTCGCCGGCTTGACGCTGCGAGCTGAATCCGCGATCTTTGGTAGCGGATGCGGGAGACTCGGCGCCCTTGAACAGCACCTTCCAGGCGTCTTCGTACGTAGTGTTGAAGAGCCCGCTCAAGGTCTGGTGCTATGCCAGATCAAACTCCCACAAATTGAAAGCCCATTGTTGGCACGGGAGGATCCGGCGGATGAGCATGAACTGGACTGCGTTGACGAGCTTGATCTTCTTGTTCACAAGGTTTTGGACGCAGGTTTGGAGTCCGGTCAGCTCTTCCAAATCACCCCATGTCAGGCCCTTCTCTTTCCAGGAGGTGAGCCATGTGGGATGCCAAATCTGAATTGGGGCGCTGCCCATTCAGTCACGCTGGCTCGGTGATGTAGAACCACCCCGATTGCCACCCTTTGATGGTTTCCACGAAGGCGCCCTCGAGCCATATGACGTTGGGCATCCTGCCCACCATGGCGCCTCCGCACTCCGCCTGCTGGCTGCCCACTACCTTCGGCTTGACATTGAAGGTCTTTAGCCATAAGCTGAAGTGGGGTTTGATGCGGAGGAAGGCCTCGCACACAACGATAAACGCTGAGAGGTTGAGGATGAAATTCGGGGCCAGATCATGGAAATCCAGGCCATAGTAGAACATGAGCCCCCGGACAAATGGGTGGAGTGGGAAGCCCAGTCCGCGGAGGAAATGGGGGAGGAGCACCACCCTCTCATGGGGCCTGGGGGTGGGGACGAGCTGCCCCTCGTCTGGAAGCCGGTGCGCAATGTTGTTGTGCAAGTATCCGGCTTTCCTCAACTTTTTGATGTGCCCCTCCATGACGGAGGAAGCCATCCACTTGCCTCCCGCTCCGAACATGGCTGGGGAAGGTTGAGGCGAGATGTGCGGACTTGGGCGCTGGAGCTCGAGTACGCGGAAATGGATAAGCAAAGCAGGAAGAAGGCGTAGGTAAAAAGGTGGATCCTTATCCCCTTATATGGACGGACGAAACTATGCGTCCCCACCAGCCTGGTAAAACTCTCTTATCTCCCAAGCGACGTAATCAATGGCGCGGTTGCGTTACCCACGCCCGTATTGATGAGAATCCCAGAATAAGGGACACGATCTCTGCTTTCAAAAGACGTGCCAAGGAAACCGCTTTGCTAAATGCGCTGAGGTGGGACAGTAAACACGATTCGAATAAAGGCCTGGCCGTGGTGTGATGTCACGCCATGGAATATGTCAGCAGATTGAACTTGTGTAAATGTTATTCTCTCTATGGTGGTATGTGAAACTTGTTTTGCAGAGCCGGACACTATCCTTGTGTTCAAAGTATTCAGAGGAGGAACCCGCCTTGCAATGCCTAAGACAATATGCGCGCCGGACTCGTCGACATTGAAGCCTGGTTCAGGGGCTACTGAGGGCGTCCTGGATTAGGGGGTGTCCGGATGGCCGGACTATCACCTTTGGCCGGAATCCTGAACTATGAAGATACAAGATTGAAGACTTTGTCCCGTGTCCGGATGGGACTTTCCTTGGCATGGAAGGCAAGCTTGGCAATACGGATATGTAGATCTCCTACCATTGTAACCGACTCCGTGTAACCCTAGCCCTCTCTAGTGTCTATATAAACCGGAGGGTTTTAGTCCGCAGGACGAACAAGAATCATACCATAGGCTAGCTTCTAGGGTTTAGCCTCTCTGATCTCGTGGTAGATCTACTCTTGTACTACCCATATCATCAATATTAATCAAGCAGGAGTAGGGTTTTACCTCCACCGAGAGGGCCCGAACACAGGTAAAAACATCGTGTCCCTTGTCTCCTGTTACCATCCGCCTAGACGCACAGCCGGGACCCCTACCGAGATCCACGGTTTGACACCGACACCGCCCACTTGACATAGGGATTCTCCACAGTTGCGGGACAAGGCGAAATGCTTCTCCCATAACTCAAGTGGGGCTCATGAGCCTAAAATAGCTCGCAAAGGGTAACGTATCCTGCTATGTGTAATACAGAGGAAGGGGTAAGGTTGTGCAACTAGAGGCTGTAGGACTCCAGGAGCCCGCGAAGGAACGGGTGGATGGGAAACCCGACGCCCCTTAGCAGATGCGGGACGAGGCATATTCGCTTCTCTGGAGATGGATTTGGAGATCCCTTCGCTTGTTCCCCTCTGTTATAAGTGGCTATTCCGGCTCGGACGGGGACCATGAACGCGGGTGGGATAAACCCTTGGGTTTGTAACTCTATCAAACGGCTATGAGGAACTAAACACTCTTCCCAATCCCCCGACTTGGAGCGAGGAGAGCGAGCAGAAGAGCTGCGACGGTCGGCCATGTTGGAATGGTTTTTTCCGGAGCGCTCTGTTGGATGCTTGCTCGAGGAGGGAGAGTGTGGTTTGGATATGAGAATCCCCGTCCCTTCAAATAGACGGTCAGCCTGAAGGATTGAGGGTGGCAAATTCAAAAATGCCTCGGCTCCTCGCATTCGCTCGACACGTGGAGATGGTCATTATTGAGACACTGAAGCCAAGGAGTACAACATTGATGGGAAGCCGGACACTATTAGTCGTAACAGGTACTTTGGAGTATTCGGAGAAGGAACCCGCCTTGCAATGCCAAAGACAAGACTGCGCGCCAGACTCATCGTCATTGAAGCCTGGTTCAGGGGCTACTGAGGGAGTCCTGGATTAGGGGGTATCCGGACAGCCGGACTATATACATCATTCGAACTATTGAAGCGTGGAGATACAAGACTAAAGACTTTGGCCCATGTCCGGATGGGACTCTCCTTTGCGTGGAAGACAAGCTTGGCGATCCGGATGTTATATTTCCTTCCTTGTAACCGACTCCATGTAAACCCTAGCCCTCTCCGTTGTCTATATAAACCGAAGAGGTTGGTCCTTAGAAGGCCGATCACAATTACAATCATACCATCATAGGCTAGCTCTTAGGGTTAGCCTCTACAATCTCGTGGTAGATCTACTCTTGTACTACTCATATCTTCAATATTAATCAAGTAGGAAGTAGGGTTTTACCTCCATCGAGAGGGCCCGAACCTGGGTAAACATTGTGCCCCTTGCTTCCTGTTACCATCAGCCTAGACGCACAGATTGGGACCCCCTACCCGAGATCCGCCGGTTTTGACACCGACAGTGATGCCTACACCAACTAGAGAGGAAGCTAATAATAATGATCATGAAACTTCAGATCAAGTTACTACTGAACCTCGTAGGTCAACCAGAGCACGTTCCGCACCAGAGTGGTACGGTAATCCTGTTCTGGAAGTCATATTTACTAGACCGTGACGAACCTACGAACTATGAGGAAGCAATGATGAGACCAGATTCCGAAGATGGCTTGAGGCCATGAAATCTGAGTTATGATCCATGTATGAGAACAAAATCTGGACTTTGGTGGACTTTCCCAATGATCAGTAAGCCATTGAGAATAAATGGATCTTCAAGAGGAAGACGGACACTGATAGTAGTATTACTATCTACAAAGCTCGACTTGTCGTAAAAGGTTTTCGACAAGTTCATGGTGTTGAATACCATGGGATTTTCTCACTCGTAGCGATGCTTAAGTCTATCCGAATCATGTTAGCAATTTCCGCATTTTATGAAATCTGGCAAATGGATGTCAAAACTGCATTCTTTAATGGATTTCTTAAAGAAGAGTTGTATATGATGCAACCAGAAGGTTTTTGTCAATCCTAAAGATTCTAACAAAGTGTGCAAGCTCCAGCGATCCATCTATGGACTGGTGAAAGCATCTCAGAGTTGGAATATATTCTTTGATGAGGTGATCAAAGCATATGGTTTTATACAGACTTGCGGTGAAGCCTGTATTTACAAGAAAGTGAGTGGGAGCACTACAGCCTGTTTGATTAGTATATGTGAATGACATATTGTTGAACGGAAATGATGTAGATTTTTTGGAAAGCATAAAGGAGTGTTTGAAAGGAGTATTTCAAAGAAAGACCTTGGTGAAGCTTCTTACATATTGGGCATCAAGATCTATAGAGATAGACCAAGACGCTTGATAAGACTTTCGATGAGTACATACCTTGATGAGATTTTGAAGGAGTTCAAAATGGATCAGTCAAAGAAGGAGTTCTTGCCTGAGTTGTAAGGTATGAAGTTGAGTAAGACTCAAAACCCGACCATGGTAGAAGATAGAGAGAGAATGAAAGTCATTCCCTATGCCTCAACCATAGGTTCTATAAAGTATGACATGCTATATACCAGACCTATTGTGTACCTTGCCATGAGTTTGGCAAGGAGGTACAATAGTGATCCAGGAGTAGATCACGGGACAGCGGTCAAAACTATCCTTAGGTACCTAAAGAGGACTAAGGAAATGTTTCTCGGTTATGGAGGTGACAAAGAGTTCGCCATAAATGGTTACGCCGATGCAAGCTTTGACACTGATCCGGATGACTCTGAGTCTCAATCTGGATACATATTGAAAGTGGGAGCAAACAGCTAGGTAGCTCCATGCAGAGCATTGTAGACATAGAAATTTGCAAAATACATACGAATCTGAATGTGACAGACCCGTTGACTAAACATCTCTCACAAGCAAAACATGATCACACCTTATTACTCTTTGGGTCTTAAACACATGGCGATGTGAACTAGATTATTGACTCATGTAAACCCTTTGGGTATTGGTCACATGACGATGTGAACTATGGGTGTTAATCACATGGTGATGTGAACTATTCATGTTAATCACATGACAATGTGAACTAGATTATTGACTCTAGTGAAAGTGGGAGACTGAAGGAAATATGACCTAGAGGCAATAATAAAGTTGTTATTTTATATTTCCTTATATCATGATAAATGTTTATTGTTCATGCTAGAATTGTATTAACCGGAAACTTGATACATGTGTGGATACATAGACAAAACACTGTGTCCCTAGTAAGCCTCTACTAGACTAGCTCATTAATCAAAGATGGTTAAATTTGCTAACCATAGACATGTGTTGTCATTTGATGAATGGGATCACATCATTTGGAGAATAATGTCATGGACAAGACACATCCATTAGCATAGCATATTGATCGATCAGTTTTATTGCTATTGCTTTCTTCATGTCAAATACATATTCCTTCGACTATGAGATTATGCAACTCCCGGATACTGGAGGAATGCCTTGTGTGCTATTAAACATCACAACGTAACTGGGTGATTATAAAGATGGTCTACAGGTGTCCGAAGGTGTTTGTTGGGTTGGCATAGATCGAGACTAGGATTTCTCACTCTGAGTATCGGAGACGTATCTCTGGGCCCTCTCAGTAATGCACATCATAATAAGCCTTGCAAGCAATGTGACTAATGAGTTAGTTGCGGGATGATGTATTACAGAACAAGTAAAGATACTTGCCGGTAACGAGATTGAACTAGGTATGAAGATACCGACGATCGAATCTCGGGCAAGTAACATACCGATGACAAAGGGAATTACATATGTTGTCATTGTGGTTCGACCGATAAAGATCTTTGTAGAATATGTGGGAGCCAATATGAGCATCCAGGTTCCGTTATTGGTTATTGACCGGAGAGGAGTCTCGGTCATGTCTACATAGTTATCGAACCGGTAGGGTCCGCACACTTAACGTTCGATGACGATTTGTATTATATGAGTTATGTGATTTGGTGACCGAATGTTGTTCGGAGTCCCGGATGAGATCACTAACATGAAGAGGAGTCTTGAAATTGTCGATAGGTAAATATTCATATATAGGACGATGATATTCGGACACCAGAAGTGTTTCGGGGGTACCAGGTACATATCGGGTCACCGGAAGGGGTTCTGGGCACCCCTAGGCAAAGATATGGGCCTATTGGGCCAAGAGGGGAAACACAGCAGCCATCATGGGCTGCTGCACCCCCCTTGTTGGCCGAATAGGAAGGGGAAGGGAAAAGGGGAAGAGAGAAGGAAGGGGAGGCAATCCAGCGTCCCCCTTCCATCCCTCCCCTCTCCCCCTTCCTTCCCTCTCCGGAAAACATGGTAAGGGGGGGGGCGAATTGGACTAGGCCCCCAATAAGGATTCCTCCTACTTGGGGCGCCCTAGGGATGTTCCCCTCCCCCTACCAACTATATATACATGGGGAGGGGGCGCCTAGAACACACATGTAACATTGTTAGCCGTGTACGGCGCCCCTCCACAGTTTACGCCTCCGGCCATATTCACGTAGTGCTTAGGCGAAGTCCTGCGCGGATCACTTCACCATCACCGTCACCACGCCGTCGTGCTGACGGAACTCTCCCTTGATACTTTGCTGGATCAAGAGTTCGAGGGACGTCATCGAGTTGAACGTGTGTAGAACTCGGAGGTGTCGTACGTTCGGTGCTTGATCAGTCAGAACGAGAAGAAGTTCGACTACATACCCCGTGTTGTCAAACGCTTCCGCTGTCGGTCTACGAGGGTACGTGGACACACTCTACCCCTCTCGTTGCTGTGCATCTACCAGATAGATCTTGCGTGAGCGTAAGATTTTTTTTGAAATTGCATGCTACGTTTCCCAATAGTGGCATCCGAGCCAGGTCTATGCGTAGATGATATGCACGAGTAGAACACAAAGAGTTGTGGGCGGTGAAAGTCATACTGCTTACCACAAATGTCTTATTTTGATTCGATGGTATTGTTAGATGAAGCGGCCCAGACCAACCTTACATGACCACGTTCATGAGACCGGTTCCACCGACAGACATGCAACTAGTTTTGCATAAAGGTGGCTGGCGGGTGTATGTTTCTCCAACTTTAGTTGAATCGAATTTGACTACGGCCGGTCCTTGTTGAAGGCTAAAACAACAAACTTGATGAAACACCGTTGTGGTTTTGATGCGTAGGTAAGAACGGTTCTTGCTAGAAGCCCGTAGCAGCCACGTAAAACTTGCAACAATAATGTAGAGGACATCTAACTTGTTTTTGCAGGGCATGTTGTGATGGGATATGGTCAACACATGATGTGATATACGTTATTGTATGATATGATCATGTTTTGTAAAAGTTATCGGCAACTGGCAGGAGCCTTATGGTTGTCGCTTTATTGTATGAAATGAAAATGCCATGTAATGCTTTACTTTATCACTATGCGTTAGTGATAGTTGTAGAAGCAATAGTTGGCAAGACGACCACGATGCTATGATGGAGATCAAGGTGTCAAGCCGGTGATGATGGAGATCATGACAGTGCTTTGAAGATGGAGATCAAAGGCACACGATGATTATGGCCATATCATGTCACATATTTTGATTGCATGTGATGTTTATCTTTTATGCATCTTATTTTGCTTAGTACCACGGTAGCAGTATAAGATGAATCCTTACTAAATTTCAAGGTATAAGTGTTCTCCCTGAGTATGCACCTTTGCGAAAGTTCTTCGTGCTGAGACACCACGTGATGATCGGGTGTGATAGGCTCTACGTTCACATACAACGGGTGCAAGACAATTTTGCACATGCGGAATACTTGTGTTAAACTTGACGAGCCTAGCATGTATAGACACGGCCTCAGAACACTGGAGACCGAAAGGTCGAACGTGAATCATATAGTAGATATGATCAACATAGAGATGTTCACCATTGATGACTACTCCATCTCACGTGATGATCAGACATCGTTTAGTTGATTTGGATCACGTGATCATTTAGATGACTTAAGGGATGTGTATCTAAGTGGGAGTTCTTAAGTAATTTGATTAATTGAACTTAATTTATCATGAACTTAGTCCTGATAGTATTTGCATATCTATGTTGTAGATTAATAGCTTGCGTATAGCTCTCCTGTTTTATTTTTGATATGTTCCTAGAGAAAAATAAGTTGAAAGATGTTAGTAGCAATAAAGCGGACTGGGTCCATGATCTGAGGATTATCCTCATTGCTGCACAGAAGAATTATGTCCTTGATGCATCGCTGGGTGACAGACCTATTGCAGGAACAAATGCAGACATTATGAATGTTTGGCAAAGCTCGGTATGATGACTACTTGATAGTTTAGTGCACCATGGTATACGGCTTAGAACCGGGACTTCAAAAACATTTTGAATGCCATAGAGCATATGAGATGTTCCAAGAGCTGAAATTGGTATTTTACACTCATGCCCGAGTCGTGAGGTATGAGACCTCTAACAAGTACTTTGCCTACAAAATGGAGGAGAATAGCTCAACCAGTGAGCATATGCTCAGAATGTCTAGGTACTTCAATCGCTTGAATCAAGTGGGAGTTAATCTTCCAGATAAGATAGTGATTGACAGAGTTGTCTAGTCACTATCACCAAATTACTGGAACTTCGTGATGAACTATAATATGCAAGGGATCATGAGAACGATTCCCGAGCTCTTTGTGATTCTGAAATCGACAAACGTAGAAATCAATAAAAAAACATCAAGTGTTGATGGTTAATAAGACCACTAGTTTCAAGAAAAGGACAAAGGAAAAAAAAGTGAACTTCAAAGAGAATGACAAGCAAGTTGTCACTACCGCGAAGAAGCCCAAAGCTAGACCTAAGCCTGAAACTGAGTGCTTCTATTGCAAAGGGAATGGCCACTAGAAGCAGAACTACCACTATAGGAATCAGCTACTTTGCCGTCTGCCATGGCAGACGGCAAAGGCATGAATGACGGACGGCAAAGGTATTTGCCGTCCGCCACGGACGGCAAACGTGGACGGCAAAGAAAGGTCCGATAAAGAGCTACGTTGCCGTCCGCTTTTGGTGGCTGACGGCAAAGGGGCCTTTGCCATCAGCAGCGGACGGCAAAGAGCACAGACGGCAAAAATTTCGCTGTTAGTCCGTTAGGTGGCTAATGGCAGGACTTTGCCGTCCGCCGCTGACGGCAAAATTGTCCTGCCTTTGCCGTCCGCCGCTGATGGCAAAATTCGTCTTGCCTTTGCCGTCTGCCACTGTAGGCAAATTGACTAAATGGGTCAGCTCCCAGGAAGCACAGTTGGCTGCCACGTGCCTCATTTGCCGTCCGCGGCTGTTGGCAAAGAGGCCATTGCCGTCGGTGGCGGACGGCAAAGAGCCTGCATATTGGCTCTTTTTTCTGTTTTTTTTAATCCAACAATTTTCATAGAAAATATATATGACATATATAGATATATTTCACAGGGCTATTTAACAGCACATAAGTTTCATCGTACATACATATATAGTTCCATCCATTCATACATAGCAAGTTGCAACCATTAGGAAGTTGCACATACACATAAGTTGCAACCATTAGGAAGTTGCACATACATATTACAATGCAAAGTTTCATCAAGATAGCAAGTTCCATCATAGCAAGCTGGAAGAATACTAGAAGCGAATGAAATAAAAAATAAGCACTCCATCATAGCAAGCTAGCTTCCGAGAAGTGAATGAAATCTCCAAAATGGCAAATAAGAAAGTTAGGAAAAGTTGACTAGAAGAAGAAGACTAGAAGAACCACGCCATCGTTTGTGAGGTAACTTAGGTGAAATGGATCGTTTATGAGCTAACTTTGGTAAAATGCATCATTTTAGAGCTAACGTAGGTAAAATGGATCGTTTATGAGCTAACTAAGCTAATTATGCCGTTTTTTACATAAGTAAGCTAACTAAGCATATTATAACTAACTTAGGTCATTTTGAAGGAAACATAGCTAAGTATAGATCGTTTTAGAGCTAACTTAGGTAAAATGGCTGGTTTTGGAGGTCAGTAAGCTTATTAAGTCATTTTGGAGGAAAAGAAGCTAACTCTAGGTCATTAAGGTAAGCATATTGGAGGAAATAAAGCTAAGTCTAGGTCTTTATGCATTTGTTAAGAAAAAAACTAGAGAAACTTACCTTTATCATGGAGGTGTAGGAGCGGGCTGGCTCGTGCCACTAGCTGGAGAAGGATCGTGTGATGCTTGTGTGGAGTTACGCTGCACCAAAGATCATTTCCAATGTTTCATTAGCATGATGACACTCAAATGTTAAGACTAGCAAGTAACGTCCATTCAAATTAAACTCACCGTGGTCTCAGGAGCAATCTTTGGATCAATGGCTATGGAGCCACGGGACCTCCCGCCACTAGATATCATCACCTGCTCTAGATCAATGGGAATCTGGCTTGGGTTAAACTCCTCCCCTTTCCTCGCCTTCCCCTTGACTTGCTTGTAAGAGGCAGTGTGGGCCAGTGTGGGCCATGGCATACAGGTCGTACCCCTCTGGCACCTTATCCGTCTTATTGTAGCATGCCTGAAAGAGAGAAACAAAGTAAATTAGTAATTAAAGGGCTCAAGCTAGCATGATGAATGAATTGCATTAATCATGAAGCAAACCTCATACCCAATTCCACCCGAACTGATATAAGCTGGAGCTACCTTGATGGTGTGGCACACCTTAAATTTGGGCACGTTTGTCCTTGGCCTCAGTCGGCTCCCCTTCCATCTTTCAACACCTGCCATGACAAAGAGTAAACGAAATTAGTACAACATAAAAAAAATACCGACATGAATAATAATATGTATATCACTTAAGTGTATCATCATCAAGTACAACATAAAAAAATTGAATACCCGACACTACTAATAATCTTGATCAGTATCATCAATAAATGCATAATCATCATCATCACTATAATGAATGATGGGCTCATAGGGTTCAGTGGCATCAACATGTGGAAGGCCACCTTTATGTAATCGGTCAAGCATTGAGAGGTCATCCGCAGCAGTAACCTCTTCTTGTTCCGGCTCTTCTTGTTACTCCTCTGGGGTGATGTGGGATTCACTGTCGCTGTCTACTTCAATGTTTTGGTGTGAAGTAGACCGGTTCTTGAAACGCTTTTTGGAAAGACGTGTCTCTTGGAAGAATTCTCCTTCATATGTGTCTGGGTTAATGTGAGGTTCAGAATCCTCTTCCTTTGGGAGAGATAGTCTAGCACGTGGTGGCACTTCATAAACGACATCCCAACCTTTCATATTTGGATTAGTTTGGCAGGCCCACGGTAGATAGAATACTTGGGTCACCTGTTGAGCCGTAATATAGACATCAGGAACATCTAAATGGGTGCTTTGGTTGATTTCAACGAGACCTATATGTTCATGAGTCCTTCTAGTCTCCTTCGGCTGAAACCAATAACATTTGAAGACTATGACATTCGGTGGGTTTTCACCATAGAATAGAAGTTCATAAATTGCTTCAACTCTGCCATAATACTCGGTACCTCCTTCGCCGATAGCAGATACACAACAATTTGTAGACTTTCGGTCGGCCATAGATAGCTCTTTGCCATAGGTACGCAAGCGATACCCGTTGATGTCGTATTTGTCAAATGAATGGACCTTATGGTCAAAACCATTAGCGACTTATCTCAATTTGGCGTCCATAGACTCTGAATTAGCCTACAAGTTTAATATGAAAGGATTGTTGCATTACCCACAAATTAGCGAATGAAGTGAAATTGTCTAATAGAATTTACCGTTTGTTTGAACCAAGAGATGAAACCGGGATAGCCGCCTCCTTGCTTTGCGAGAAGCTCATACTCTTCAACGGAATCCTTTTGGATCACCGCTCCATACGAGAATAGGGCGACGTATCGACTGTATGAAATATCCAGGAATAAGAGTAGTTCAAAGGAAATAGAAGTTGTGAAACAATGTACCGAGAACTTACTCAATGTACGGCCACACTTCTATCAGGTTGTTGAAGATATACAACGAAATGGTCCGCCATTCTTCGTTATCCAAAGATACTGGATTTGAAACACTGGCTGGTGCGAGATTCCCTTTGAATAGGCTGAGGTTGGATCCACCCTTTTTAGGCTCGTCGAGATTGTACCGAGGCTTGGATTATGCAAATGACAATTTTGGTTTCAGTAGTGTCTGTCACGAAGTTTCCGCCTCCTCGATGATGAATGCCTCAGCCATCGACGCTTCAATTCTACGTTTATTTTTACATTTTTCTCGAAGCGTCTTCTGCATCCTCTCAGTTGGGTAGCACCAACGATTTTGCATGGGCCCCCCCCCAATCTTGCCTTGGTCGGGAGATGCAAAATCAAATGCTGCACTGGATTAAAGAAGCCCGGTGGAAAGATCTTCTCTAACTTGCAGATCAACTCTGGCGCCAACTCTTCCATTTCTTCTAGCACGCCAGGCGATAGTTCTTTCGCACAAAGAACACTGAAGAAATAGCTAAGTTCTGCCAGTACTAGCCATTCATCCTAAGGGATGAAGCCACGCAACATCACCGACATTACCCGCTCAATCCATATGTGCCAATCATGACTCTTGAGACCAAATATCTTCAATTTATCAAGACTCGCTCCCCTCTTTAGATTCGTTGCATACCCATCAGGGGACATCAACTGCATTTTCACCCACAAGATAATTTCCCTCATAGCTGGCCTTCAAGATTGAACCATGCCTTTGGCTTCGTCCAGTTCTGCTTTCCTTTCGGTTCTTTCATGTTTTGTAACGGCCTATCACATAGCGCCTCCAGATCGACTCTAGCCTTAGTATTATCCTTTGACTTCCCATCTATGCCGAACAATGTACCAAAAAGTGCCTCAGTGATATTCTTCTCAGTGTGTATCACGTCGATGTTGTGTGGGCAAAGGAGGTCTTTGAAGTAAGGCAGATCCCATAAGCATGTTCTTTGAGTCGAGCGTGCTCAAAATTATACCCCTTGAAGTACCTCGGCGCTCTGGATCCGCTCGAGGCGTTTAAGCGATCCAGTGCATTGGCTGTCAGCGCAGGTGGTGCGAGTTTTTACAACTCTACCTCGATGAAGTTCTTCTTGTCTTTCTGAACTTATGGCGAGGATCCAGAACTGTCTATGCATGTCGAAGAAAACTTGCGACCGGCCGAAACCAACGAAACTCAAGAGCTCCCTTGCATGTGGGGCACGGAACCTTCCATGCACACACCAGCCAACAAATAGCGCATCGCCGCAAGTCATCGTCGAGTACATGCACGCACCGCATTATGAAGTTTCGTTTGCTATAGGCGTCATATGTCTTGAACCCATTATCGAGCTTCTTGCAATTCGTCCTTAAGCGGCTGCATGTACACATTCATATTTTTCCCGGATAGTTGGGCCTGGAATTATCAACGTCGGGAAAATATTCTTTCTTTGCATAATCTGTCCGGGAGATTGAGTGGAAAGACAAATCACGGGCCAACAAGCAGATTGGGCTGCCGTCATACCAAACACACTGAACCCATCCGTGTTGATGCCGACTCGAGGATGCCTCGGATCTGCTGCTTTGTCAGCATGTAATTCATCAAACTTTTTCCACGCAACACCATCCGATGTGTGTACCATCATCAGATTCCCATCTGCATCTAGTTCGGTTCTTTTGCCTGTTTTGTGCCATGTCATCTGTCTGGCCATCTCTTCGACCATGAAAAGACATTGAAGTCTTGGTACGATTGGCATATACCGAAGAACACTAACGGGGATTTTGGTCTTTGTCTTCTCACCCATACCGTTGTCTACCACAATATACCTGGAAGACTTGCAAATGGGACAATAGTTCACGTCCGCATAGTCAAGCCTAAATGAGGCACATCCTTTCTCACAGGCATGTATCTTCTCATAGGGCATCTTCAGTGCACGGAGGATTTTGTCCGACTGGTACAGGTTTGCAGGCATTACATGGCCTTTGGGTAGAAAGCGTCCAAATACTGTCATAATTGCATTGTAGCATTCTCTGCCCAAGTTGAACTGAGCCTTCAGAGCCATTACTTGTGAGATGGCATCCAACTGACAAAGCTCAGTGTGCTCATGGAGCGGACGTTTTGAAGACTCCAACATTTCATTGAAGGCCTTTGCAGATTCCTCCATCCCCTCGTCCGAATCCGAGCATCATCATAGTCTTGCACCATGTTTTCCATCCCGGTACCATGCTCGTCGGTGCGAGGACGATCCACCTCAGCTCGGTCACGTGGGGCAGACTCACCATGAAATGTCCACACTGTATAATCGGGCGTAAAACCATTCTTCTGCAGGTGTTTGCCCATTTCAGGCTCTGTCCTCTTTTCCCAATTGCCGCACCAGAAACAGGGGCACCAGTTTTTCCTCTGGCCATTTGCAAATGCGGCTTGCACAAACCCCTTGGTTTTTGTGAACCATTCAGCGCTCCATTGGTACTGACCAGCGTGACCGGTATACATCCACGCACGATCACTCATCTTGACTTTCAGAGCTACTGGACACACAGCAATTATATATATAATTCACCATGTATATATTCATCACTTGATCTACTTTGTCAATTTTATTACGTCCATGCAACCTACACTCTAATAGGTAATGATAGGTCCTAATCCCACCCGAGTATGTGTAGATTGGGTTCATTTTCCCATGCTATGCTCTGGATCCGGCGCTTAAAATTTCAGCACCTCCCCGCTGTTCTCCTGATACACGTCTCTGCAATAAGCAGAGAGGATGTGTACCCGGAGAACAACAAGGGAGGCACTGGCAAAATTTATGCGTCGGATCTGGAGCAAAGCATATGGGAATATGAACCCAATCTACACATACTCGGGCTGTCCATGGATAGCGTTGGACAATTCGGAAGAATCAAGGTTATAAATATTCAAATGCATGCATACATATAACTATGACGCTTTCGAACGGGAGACGCATATTGGTTACGCATACTGATGATTCAAGACACATATATAGCTAGCTATCAAATTTCATCGGCACGAACACCGGAACAGAGGGGGAGGAGGACATGTCATTTGTGCTCACCCACGAACGAAGGGGCAGAGCTCGTCAAACGCACAGCGAGGTCCACCAAACCTCGCAGCGGTGAAACAACTGCACATTTAAATCAACCCGATCAACACAATTATATATGATGTTTTTCATAACAAAATTGAAAAATATATGACCTAACTAAAAATTCACAAATATAAGAACCCGTCGGCCTCGGGGGGTCGGGTGTCGGGGTGTCGTGTTGGGGTCGGGGTGTGGTGTCGGGTCGGGTCGGGTGTCGTGGTCGAGGGTCGGGGGTCGGGGTGTCGGGTCGGGTGTCGTCGGTCAGGTCGGGGTCGGGGTGTTTCCTTCTATCCTTCTTCTTTCTTTCTCTTCTTCTTCTTCTTTCCTTTCTTCTTCTTTCCTTTCTTCTTCTTCTTATTTCATCATATTTCTACTTTTTTACTTCTTTTCGTTTCTTCTTTTCTTCTTCTACTACTTCTTCTACTTCTTTTCTTCTTCTTCTTTTTTCATCTTTCTACTACTTCTACTTCTTCTACTACTTCTAATTCTTTTCTAACACTAACACTAACACAATCTAGTACTAACAATTAAACAGCAAAAAAAAAGAAAAAACAGAAGAAGAAAAGTAGTAGTCCCTCACCGAGCAATGGGACGGTCACTGGGACTGACGGCAGGCCAGAGGCGGGCGGCGCCCGACGACGGCGCGGCGCCGGGCGGCGGTGGCGGGCGACGGGCATCGGCGGGTGGGGGCGTGGGGTGGTGGGGCGACGGGCAAGGGGTGCGGGGCGGGCGGCATTGGAAAGGGCGACACCGGCGGCGGGCGGGTGGCGGCGGGCGGCGGCGGGCGGCGGAGGCGGAGGTGGTGGGGCGACGGCGCCGGCGGGTGTGGTGGGGGCGGAGGGGTGGTGGGGCGATGGGCCAAGGGTGCGGCGGCGGGGGCGGCGCCGGGCGGCGGGGGTGGAGGTGGATCTAGCTAGGACGGGGCATCGTTGAGGAGAGAGGAAGAGAGGAAGAGAAGAGAGAGTAACGGGCGGGGGGTTGCGTCCGTTAGTTACTCGACTCTTTGTCGTCCACCGTTTCTTTGCCGTCCTCCGTTTTCTCTCTTTGCCGTCTGCTAGCAGACGGCAAAGAGGTGGAGCGTTAAGTTTTTTTAAACGGGCGGGTGGGTGGGGGCCACCTCCCTCTTTGCCGTCAGCTGGCGGACGGCAAAGATTCTTTGCCGTCAGCTGCGGACGAAAAAGATCTGGCAGATGGCAAAGAGCTTCTTTGCCTCCGCTGTTTCTTTGCCTTCGGCTTTTCGGTGGCTGATGCCAAAGAGCTTCTTTGCCGTCCGCTAGCAGACGGCAAAGAATTGGAAGATGGCAAAGTAGCTGATTCCAGTAGTGTACCCCAAATACTTGGCGGATAAGAAGGATGGAAAAGTGAACAAAGTTATATTTGATATACATGTTATTGATGTGTACTTTACTAGTGTTCATAGTAACCCTAGGGTATTTGATACCAGTTCAGTTGCTAAGATTAGTAACTCGAACCAGGAGTTGCAAGATGAACAGAGACTAGTTAAGAGCGAGGTGACGATGTGTGTTGGAAGTGATTCCAAGGTTGATAAGATCACCATCGCACACTCCCTATACTTTCGGGATTAGTGTTGAACCTAAATAAATGTTATTTGGTGTTTAAGTTGAGCATGAACAAGATAGGATTGTGTTTATTGCAATACAATTATTCATTTAAGACAAAGAATAATTGTTATTCTGTTTACATGAATAAAACCTTCTATGGCCATACACCCAATGTTAATTGTTTATAGAATCTTGATCGTAGTGATACATATATTCATAATATTGATGCCAAAAGATGCAAAGTTGATAATGATAGTGCAACATACTTGTGGCACTACCATTTAGGTCATATTGGTGTAAAGCGCATGAAGAAACTCCATGCTGATGGGCTTTTGGAATCACTTGATTATGAATCATTTGATACTTGCGAACCATGCCTCATCGGCAAGATGACTAAAACTCCGTTCTCCGGAACAATGGAGTCAGCCAATGACTTATTGGAAATAATACATACCGATGTATGCAGTCCGATGAGTGTTGAGGCACACGGCAGGTATCGTTATTTTCCGACCTTCACAGATGTTTTGAGTAGATATGGGTATATCTAATTAATGAAACACAAGTCTGAAACATTTGAAAAGTTCAAAAAAATTCAGAGTGAAGTAGAGAATCATCGTAACAAGAAAATAAAGTTTCAAGATCTGATCATGGAGGCGAATATTTGAGTTACGAGTTTGGCCTTCATTTAAAACAATGTGGAATAGTTTCACAACTCACGCCACCTGGAACACCACAGCGTAATGGTGTGTCTCAACGTCGTAACCACACTTTATTTCATATGGTGCGATCTATGAAGTCTCTTACCGATTTACCACTATCATTTTGGGGTTATGCATTAGAGACAGCTGCATTCACTTTAAATAGGGCACCATCTAAATCCACTGAGATGACACCATGTGAACTATGGTTTGGCAAGAAACCTAAGCTGTCGTTTCTTAAAGTTTGGGGTTGCGATGCTTAGGTGAAAAAGCTTCAACCTGATAAGCTCGAACCCAAATCAGAGAAGTACGTCTTCATAGGATACCCAAAAGAAACTGTTGGGTGCACCTTCTACCACAGATCCGAAGGCAAGATCTTTGTTGCTAAGTATGGATCCTTTCTAGAGAAGGAGTTTCTCTCGAAAGAAGTGAGTGGGAGGAAAGTAGAACTTAATGAGGTAATTGTACCTTCTCTCAAACTAGAAAGTATATCATCACAAAAAATCGTTCCCATGATGCCTACACAAACTAGAGAGGAAGCTAACGATAATGATCATGAAACTTCAGATCAAGTTACTACCGAACCTCATAGGTCAACCAGAGCACATTCTGCACCAGAGTGGTACAGTAATCCTGTTTTGGAAGTCATGTTACTAGACCATGACGAACCTACGAACTATGAGGAAGCGATGATGAGCCCAGATTCCGACATATGGCTCGAGGCCATGAAATCTGAGACATGATCCATGTATGAGAACAAATTGTGGACTTTGGTGGACTTGACCAATGATCGGTAAGCCATTGAGAATAAATGGATCTTCAGGAGGAAGATGGACACTGATGGTAGTATTACTATCTACAAAGCTCAATTTGTCGCAAAAGGTTTTCGACAAGTTCAAGGTGTTGAATACCATGAGATTTTTCACTCGTGGTGATGCTTAAGTCTGTCCGAATTATGTTAACAATTGCCTCATTTTATGAAATCTGGCAAATGGATGTCAAAAATGCATTTCTTAATGGATTTCTTAAAGGTGTATCCAAAAATGACAATCATGAAGCTCAACATAGAATTTGTCAAAGGATATGTTTGAATGGTTCCGTGCTTCCTTGTCTTCATCCACCATGGTGTAGAAACTTGGTGATGTAGAGATTGCTCAAGATGTGAGTAGATTACAATCTCACGGAATTTGATTCCACCAAGTACCTACATGGGTTAGATATCATGCAAGATCCAAATATATCCAAGACATACGATTTTCATCATAAGAGAAATATCAAGGATTAGTCATAAGCTCATGTCTTGCATGTATCCAATGGAGTTTCTACTCCCAGTTTGAAGCATCAATGATGTTCAGTTCTCCTCTTAACCTGCAAAACACTTTCTCATCAAGAGGTTTAGTGAATATATCCGCTAATTGCTTTTCGGTGCGAACATGCTTAAGATTAATGTCACCCTTAGCAACATGATCTCGAATGAAATGATGACGAACTTCAATATGCTTAGTTCAAGAATGTTGTACAGGATTATGACCAATTTTGATAGCACTTTCATTGTCACAAAGAAATGGAACATGTTTCACATATATCCCATAATCTTTAAGAGTTTGGGTCATCCAAAGTAATTGAGCACAACATGAACCAGCGGCAATGTATTCCGCTTCAGCGGTGGATAAGGATACCGAGTTTTGTTTCCTGGAGGACCAAGACACAAGAGATCTACCAAGAAATTGACAAGTACCCGAAGTGGACTTTCTATCAACCTTGTCTCCGGCATAGTCCGAGTCGGAGTAGCCAACAAGATCAAAAGAGGCCCTCTTAGGATACCAAATGCTAAAATTTGGTGTATGGATTAAGTATCTCACTATCCTTTTCACGGCCTTAAGATGACATTCTTTAGGAGCAGCTTGATATCGTGCACACATGCACACACTTAGCATGATATCGGGACGTGAAGCACATAGATATAACAATGAACCAATCATAGAGCGATAAACCTCTTAATCAATCGGTTCACCATCTTTGGTCAAGTCAAGATGTCCACTAGTAGGCATGGGTGTAGACATACCTTTGCATTCTTGCATATTGAACTTCTTGAATAAGTCCTTGGTGTACTTCGTTTGAGAAACAAAAGTTCCTTCCTTAGTTTGCTTGATTTGCAACCCAAGAAAGAATTTGAGTTCACTCATCATAGACATCTCAAACTTCTCCGACATTAGCTTTCCAAACTTTTCACTAAAATGAGGGTTAGTTGAACCAAATATAATATCATCACCATAGATTTGGCACAGAAATAGTTCTTCATTAACCCTTTTATTAAAAAGAATAGAATCAATTTTCCCAATTTCAAAGCCTTTTTCAATAAGAAACTTGGTCAAGCATTTATACCACGCTCTAGGAGCTTGTTTAAGACCATAAAGAGCTTTGTGAAGTTTGTAAACATGATTGGGTTTCTTAGGATTGACAAAGCCGGGAGGTTGCTTAACATAAACTTCCTCCTCTATTTCACCATTTAGAAAAGCACTTTTAATGTCCATTAGGTACATTGTGATATCATGGTGATTAGCATAGGCTAGTAAGATGCGAATGGATTCAAGTCTAGCAACGGGAGCATAAGTCTCACCATAGTCCATACCTTCGACTTGTGTGTAGCCTTGGGTGACAAGACGTGCTTTGTTGCGAACTACTTGTCCATCTTCATCTTGCTTGTTGCGAAACACCCATTTGGTACCGATGATATTGTGGTTGTTGTCGGGCTTCTCAACCAATGTCCAAACTTGGTTCCTCTCAAAGTTGTGTAGCTCTTCATGCATAGCATTTATCCAATACGGATCTTCCAATGCTTCTTCAACCTTCATAGGTTCAATGCTAGAGATGAAAGAACAGTTTTCACAAAAGTTAGCTAAACGAGTTTTAGAGCGAGTGATTCTCCTGGTTTGAATATCATTGTAGATTTGCTCGACGGGATGGTCTTTAGCAATTCTTGCTCGAACTCGTGAAAGCTTTTGCTTGGTTCTTGGTTGAACTTCTTCTTCATCTTGTTCTTCTTCTTGGCCTTCTTCATTGTTGGCGTTGTCGTTCTCTTGTCATGGTGGAGAAGGAGGTTGTTGATTTTCATCTTGATGCACTTCCTCGTTTTCTTCATCTTGGTGTGTTCCACTTGTGGATGCTTCCTATCAACTCTTGGTTCACCTTGGCGTGAAGTAGAAGCTTCCACTTTGACGGACGAGGTACTCTCCTTCACCTCCGTTGGACGGACCTTGCCAATAGACAAGTCTTGGATTGCTTCCTAAGGATCTTTGTCTCCTACATCAATTGGCAATTGCTCTACTTGTGAGCCGTTAGATTCATCAAACTTCACATCTACCGTCTCTTCAACCTTTTGGGTGAAATTATTGTAGACACGGTAAGTGTGAGATTTTGAGCCATAACCTAGTAGGAAACCATCATGAGACTTAGGAGCAAATTTAGAACGACGATGCTTATCAAGAATGTAGCACTTTGAGCCGAATGCTCGAAAGTATCCAACTTGGGGTTTTTTACCGGTGAGGAGATCGTATGTCGTCTTGCCGAGTAGCTTGTGAAGATACAAGCGATTTGTTGCATGACAAGCTGTCTCAACCGCTTCTACCCAGAAGTGCTTCGGTGTCTTGTACTCATCAAGCATCGTTCTCACCAGTTCGATGAGCGTCCGGTTCTTCCTCTCAACAACTCCATTTTGTTGAGGTGTGTATGTAGCTGAGAACTCGTGTGAAATCCCTTCTTTGTCAAGAAAGGTGTCCACATTTGCGTTCTTGAACTCCGTTCATTGTCGCTGCGAACCTTCTTGATCTTCACTTCAAATTCATTTTGGGCCTTCCTAGCGAAGTTTTTGAAGATCTTTTGGATCTGCGATTTATCATCGAGAAAGAACACCGACGTAAATCTTGAAAAATCATCAACTATAACTAGACCAAAAGAATTTCCACCGAGACTCTTGTAGGAGTTGGGACCAAAGAGATCCATGTGAAGTAACTCGAGTGGCCTCCTTGTGGTCATGATGTTCTTCACGGGTTGCCTTCCTCCAACCTGTTTACCTGCTTGACAAGCACTGCAAAGTCTATCCTTCTCGAATATGACATCGTTAACGCCAAGGATGTGATTCCCTTGAATAAGCTTGTCAAGGTTTCTCATGCCAACATGACCTAATCGTCTATGCCATAACCAACCTTTTGAGGATTTAGCAATGAACAAGTTTTAGGTTGAGCCTTTTTAGTGAAATCAACAATGTATAGATCACCTCTACGCACACCGGTAAAGACCATTTTATGATTGTCTCAACGGAACACTTGGCAATCTACTTCAGTAAATAGGACATTGAAACCGAAATCAGCAAGTCTAGATACTGAAAGTAAGTTGTATCCAAGAGATTCAATGAGCATGACATTTTGTATGGAGCTATCATGTGATATGGCCACCTTACCGAGGCCAACCACCTTACCCTTTGAGTTGTCACCGAAAGTGACATACTTTCGAGGACTATCATTTTCAGCAAGCTCACGAAACATGTCTTTATCTCCGGTCATGTGATCGGTACATCCACTGTCAAGAACCCATTCCTTTCCTCCTGACATATATCCCAGAAGATTTGCCAAAATACCAAAGTGTCTCATTGCATCGTCAAGATCGAAGTCACTATCATCATCCTCATCATAGTATCCATGTTCAACATCGTCATGTGGTGGATCAAGTCCTAGAGAGGGTAATTCGTTAGAGTGAGTTTGACAATGATCTTGCTTATGAATTCTTATAGCTTCGGAAATAATATCACTAATAACCCCAACATCTCCTTTGGCACGCATAAGGTATGTAGGTTGAAATAGACGATCACCAAACATAGGATCACTAGTATTCATCTTACTTAAGGCAATAGACTTATGGAGAATTTCATCAAGATTTTTCAAGGAATAATTTGGAAAGCGTTCCTCAAGAAATTTCTATATAGTGTAGGCACACTTAAGAGTAGGCAAACATCCAATCAAGTTTCTAGGCAATCCTCTAATGATAAGTTCGGTAGTTCTAAGATTCCTAATCATGTCAATAGACTCATCAAGGGTAGGAGGCATAGGATCAACATGAGGTGCACAAGGGCTAGCAATATACTTGTTCAAATGATACTGATTGAAAATTACAAGCATCTCATTTTTCCACTCATGAAAATACTCTCCATCAAGAATAGGCACTCTATGTCTAAGACTCCCCAAAGTAGACTCGTCCATCTTCCTCCAATGGTGATGAAACCAAGGCAATGGAGACCAATGCTCTGATACCACTTGTAGGACCTTGAGAAGAGGTGTCTAGAGGGGGGTAATTAGACACTAAGTATCAAAGTTGCAGTTTTTAACTTCTTTAAGTTTGAGTGGAGTTTAGGCACAAGTTTAACATTCACAGTACATAACAAGCAAGCTTGCAAAGAGTATATGAGCAAAGGAAAGTAAAGCATGCAACTTGCAAGAATGTAAAGGGAAGGGTTTTGGAGGATTCAAACGCAATTGGAGACACGGATGTTTTTGGCGTGGTTCCGATAGGTGGTGCTATCGTACATCCACGTTGATGGAGACTTCAACCCACGAAGGGTAACGGTTGCGCGAGTCCACGGAGGGCTCCACCCACGAAGGGTCCACGAATAAGCAACCTTGTCTATCCCACCATGGCCGTCGCCCACGAAGGACTTGCCTCACTAGCAGTAGATCTTCACAAAGTAGGCAACATCCTTGCCCTTACAAACTCCTTGGTTCAACTCCACAATCTTGTCGGAGGCTCCCAAGTGACACCAAGCCAATCTAGGAGACACCACTCTCCAAGAAGTAACAAATGGTGCATTGATGATGAACTCCTTGCTCTTGTGCTTCAAATGATAGTCTCCCGAACACTCAACTCTCTCTCATAAGTTTTGGATCTGGTGGAAAGAAGATTTGAGTGGAAAGCAACTTGGGGAAGGCTAGAGATCAAGATTCATATGGTAGGAATGGAATATCTTGGCCTCAACACATGAGTAGGTAGTTCCCTCTCAGAAAATGTATGCTGGAAGTGTAGATTCAGTCTGATGGCTCTCTGCATGAATGAAGAGGAGGTGGAGGGGTATATATAGCCTCCACACAAAATCTAACCGTTACACACAATTTACCAAACTCGGTGGGACCAATTCAACAGACTCGGTCGGACCGATTTAGTAAACCTAGTGACCGTTAGGATTTCCGTGGGACCGACATGCAACTCGGTAGGACCTATATGGTTAGGGTTAGGGCATAACATAATCTCGGTAAGACCGATTACACAAACCCGGTGAGACCGATTTTGGTAATAAGCTTTCGAGAGAGTTGGTCAGGCAAACTCGGTGGGACCGATTACTCAAACTCGGTGGGACCGATTTTGGTAATAAGTCAACCAGGAAGTTTGCATTGTAATATCGGTAGTACCGATTGCTCAAACTCGGTGAGACCGATTTTGGTAATGGACATACACAGAGAGATTACAATCCCATCTCAGTGAGACCGAGATCCGTATCGGTGAGACCGATTTGCCTAGGGTTTGTGGCAGTGGCTATGACATCTGAACTCGGTGGCGCCGGATAGAAAGAATCGGTGGGGCTGAGTTTGACTTTAGGTTTAGGTTATATGTGTGGAAGTGGGAAAGTAGTTGAGGGTTTTGGAGCATATCACTAAGCACTGTGGAGCAAGAAACTCATTAAGCAACACCTCATCCCTTCTTGATAGTATTGGCTTTTCCTATAGACTCAATATGATCTTGGATCACTAAAATGTAAAATGAAGAGTCTTGAGCTTGAAGCTCGAGCCAATCCTTTGTCCTTAGCATCTAGAAGGAGTTCCCACATCCTTTAGTCCATGCCACTCCATTGTTGAACTTATCTGAAACATACTAGATAAAAGTGTTAGTCCAACAAGAGATATGTTGACATTAATTACCAAAACCACCTAGGGAGCACTTGTGCTTTCACATGCATGACTTATTATTGTTATTACTAACCGATTAGTTTGTGAGTGTAGATGGCACCAGTACTGATCTTGTACCATCCTGAGCCAGCTCTGTGCACATCGCCGCACCTGCTTTAGAACGTGTGGCGACGACTCTATCCAGAGGGTGCTGATCCAGAGTATCGGGTGTATCACGAGCAGCTGGCCGGTGCAGTGTATGAGTATTATGATGATGTCACTCTACACCACAGTTTCCCAACCGGTGCTTACACACGTCTGTCTAAGGGTGGTCTTGCTTCTACACCATCCGAGGCGGTTCAGTTTGCTGCTATCGAGGCTCTTGTAGACTTGCGCTACAATGAGGTTCGCATGCACACCCACCCTGGACTTTTCTTCTACCCATCTCTGCACGAGAATGGGTGTATCCGCTTTCCTTTGATTAATCCGGCGTGTGATCGTCCCACTAGCCACCTTGCACGCTACATCACTGCTAGCTATCTCCTTAACTACGAGTTAGCTCGGGAGCTCTCACGCGCTCGCGCCGCTCTCGCTGCTACTCGTATAAGGAACCCTCTTCCCGCTGTCATCTACACTTCTGCTCCTCCCACCTCCGTTCCTATGACAACCTCGCAGGGTGCCTGCTACGTCTTGAGCTTGCGTTGGTTTTCCTCGAAGAGGAGAGGGTGATGCAGCAATAGTAGCGTAAGTATTTCCCTCAGTTTTTGAGAACCAAGGTATCAATCCAGTAGGAGGCTCCTCAAAAGTCCCACGCACCTACACAAACAAACTGAGAACTCGCAACCAACGCAATAAAGGGGTTGTCAATCCCTTCACAGCCACTTGCGAAAGTGAGATCTAATAAAGATAGTACGATAAGATAAATATATTTTTGGTATTTTATAATATAGATGCAGAAAGTAACGATGCAAATAAAAGTAGATTGAAAAAAAATATGATAAGAGATAGACCCGGGGGCCATAGGTTTCACTAGAGGCTTCTCTCAAGATAGCATAAGTATTACGATGGGTGAAAAAATTACTGTCGAGCAATTGATAGAAAAGAGCATAGTTATGAGATTATCTAGGCATGATCATGTATATAGGCATCACGTCCATAACAAGTAGACCGACTCCTGCCTGCATCTACTACTATTACTCCACACATCGACCGACTCCTGCTTGCATCTAGAGTATTAAGTTCATAAGAACAGAGTACGCATTAAGCAAGATGACATTATGTAGAGGGATAAACTCAAGCAATATGATATAAACCCCATCTTGTTATCCTCGATGGCAACAATACAATACATGCCTTGCAACCCTTTACACATCTTTGGTAAGGACACCGCAAGATTGAACCCAAAGCTAAGCACTTCTCCCATGGCAAGAAAGATCAATCTAGTAGGGCAAACCAAACTGATAATTCGAAGAGACTTGCAAAGATAACTCAATCATACGTAAAAGAATTCAGAGAAGATTCAAATATTATTCATAGATAAACTTGATCATAAACCCACAATTCATCGAATCTCGACAAACACACCGCAAAAAGAGTTTACATCGAATGATCTCCACAAGAGAGGGGAGAACATTGTATTGAGATCCAAAAGAGAGAAGAAGCCATCTAGCTAATAACTATGGACCCGTAGGTCTGTGGTAAACTACTCACAACTCATCGGAGGGGCAAGGATGTTGATGTAGAAGCCCTCCATGGTCGATTCCCCCTCCGGCAGAGTGCCGGCAAAGGCTCCAAGATGAGATCTCGCGGATCTGTAAGTTACAATGTGGAAATTGTGTTTCGTGGTGCCCCTGGATGTTTTTGGGGTACGTAGGTATATATAGGAGGAAGAAGTATGTAGGTGGCCGCCTGAGGGGCCCACGAGACAGGGGGCATGCCCTACAGGGGGCGCAACCTCCTATCTCGTCGGGGCCTCGGCTGCTTCTTGACTTGCACTCCAAGTCCGCTGGATCACGTTCGTTCCAAAAATCACGCTCCCGAAGGTTTCATTCCGTTTGGACTCCATTAGATATTCCTTTTCTTCGAAATACTGAAATAGGCAAAAAAAACAACAATATGGGCTGGGCCTCCGGTTAGTAGGTTAGTCCCAAAAATGATATCAATGTGTAAAATAAAGCCCATAAACATCCAAAAGGGGTAATATAATAGCATGGAACAATAAAAAATTATAGATACGTTGGAGACGTATCAATACCGTTAACCCTTTGACGGTGAGCCCTCGCAGCACTCCTGCTGCATGGTCTTCTCTTGTCGCTACTCCTGCCGCTCCTATGCTTAGATCCCATCCCCTGCCTGCCCCTGAGGGAGAGCTCTCAAGGCGGCGCCAGCGCACCTCTCTTCCCCCGGAAGTCTCGACTATCAGTTCAGTATCTGGGTCCAGCTCAGGAGACGAGCCTGCTGCAGCACCATCCGAGCAGTAGATCGTTAGCGTATCGTGGTAGTCATGAGCATGATGTATGGTTGTAATCGCATTTGTCATGATGCGTAGCTTCATGTACGAGGGTGGTAGACCCATTGCGATGTTTATTTTCGTGTTGGGACTATGTATAATTATGTTGGATTTCTTTTCCACTTGGTTTTATTCGCTGTTTTCTTCCGGGATTTGGCATTGGTTTTCCCCCATTTTGGAATTTTCTCATCATGGTTGCTATGTATTAGGAAAACGAAAAATAGTATGCCGCGTGGAGGCAGCAGTAGTCAAGTCGGTGAGGATGTCCCTGTCCGTGGTTCCGCAAGACAGGCAGGACATTCCCGTGAACCATACCAGCCACCTCCGCCTCCACCACCACAACCGCCTTCCACCGAGCAAATCCTCCTAATGTTTGAAGAAAGAAGGAGCAACGATCTGCTGGAAATACTAAAAAGTGTACAAGTTATGGTTGGGCAGAATGGAAACCAGAATGGCCATCATTCCAAGCTATCAGATTTTCAGCGAACCAAGCCTCCCAGTTTCAGCCATGCTACTGATCCTATGGACGCCGACGATTTGCTAAGGACTATTGAAAGAAAACTAGAAATTGCTCGCACAGACGACAGAGATAAGGTTCCCTTCGAAATGCATTATCTCGAAGGAGCTGTCGCTATATGGTGGGATGATGCCAATGCAATATGGCCTATCGACGAGGAAATTGCTTGGAAAAAATTCAAGGATCTCTTCCGCAAATATCATATTCCCACCGGAGTCATGAAGATCAAGCAACGCGAATTTCTCGCGCTCACTCAAGGCAGCATGACCGTCGCTGAGTATCTGAATAAATTCAACCATCTGGCCCGCTATTCTCTCCATGATGTGGGCACCGAAGAGCGGAAGATCAACCAATTTCTTGGAGGCCTACATCAACATCTCCGGTGCACACTCAGTATGTTTGATTTCCCAGACTTCCTGACACTGGTGAACAAGGCCCTAATCGCCGAGAGGGAACACAAGCTCCTGCACACAACAAGCTAGCTGCTAATGACCACAAGCGCAAATTCAAGCCCAAGAAGTATATGCAACCCGTGCAAAAGGCTTGTACATGGCAACAGACTCAGGTGGAGTACAAACCCAATTGGCAGCAGAACGTCAACAAGACTACTACACAAGTCAAGAATGTCATGACCAGCCCGGTGCGCAACGATTGCCAGCGCAACAATTCGTGCTTCAACTGTGGTCAAACCGGACACTACGCCCGACAGTGTCCCAAGAACACCAAGCATGTCGCTCCATTTCAGCCGCAAGTTAACTACATGGAGCAGTATTCCGCCCCCGATATAATTCAAGGGCAAGTTCATCACATCTCCGTAGATGAAGCCCAAGAGGACCCAAAAGTCGTCATTGGTATGTTTCCTGTAATAACATACCCGCCGTAATTTTATTTGACTCCGGGGCTTCCCACTCTTTTATTTCGCGGAGTTTTGCTTCCCAAAACAATTTTTCTTGCTCGATTTTGGGAAAACACATGCTGGTACAATCCCCGGGATCCATACTCAGAAGCAATCTCGTCTGCCGAAATTTGGAGATTGACATCAAGGGCGTCAAGTTTCCAACATCGTTGATAATCATCGATTCCAACAAATTGGATGTCATTCTGGGCATGAATTGGTTAACCCAATACCAAGTCTGCATCAGTTGTGCGACCAGAGAAGTTACCCTGAAAAATATGGAAGGTCGCACCACGAGTTTTTGTGCCTGCAATCGCATCCCCTCGAAGGATATGGTTTTCGCAGCCGTGGCAAAAGAGGTGGAATTAATCCTAGTGGTCAGCGAGTATCCAGATGTATTTCCTGAAGAATTACCCGGCATGCCACCAGACCGAGAATTGGAGTTCGCTATTGACCTAGTGCCTGGAACCACCCCGGTACATAAGAAATATTATCAGATGCCCTCCTCAGAATTGGTGGAATTGAAGAAGCAACTGGATGAGATGCTGCAAAAAGGATACATTCATCCCAGCTCTTCACCATGGGGATCACTAGCAATCTTCATGGACAAAAAGGATGGCAGTCTATGAATGTGTGTAGACTATCGATAGTTGAATGACGTCACCACTAAAAAAAGTATCCACTGCGGAGGATTGACGATCTATTTGATCAACTCAGTGGGGCCAAAGTATTCTCAAAGATTGATTTGAGGACGGGATATCATCAACTCAAGATTAAGGAGGAAGATATTCCTAAGACCGTGTTCACCACTCTGTACGGTCTTTATCAATACACTGTTATGTCCTTCGGCCTCACCAACGCTTCTGCATTCTTTATGCATATGATGAACAAGGTGTTTATGGACTTCTTGGACAAATTTGTGGTGTTGTTCATTGATGACGTCCTCATTTATTCCAAAAGCAAGGACGAACATAAGGAACATCTTCGCGCAGTTCTGCAATGGCTTCGCGATCATTAATTATATGCCAAATTCAACAAATGTGAGTTTTGGCTCCAGCAAGTGAGATTCCTCGGACATATCCTCTCGGTAGAAGGAATATCGGTGGACCCAAGCAAGGTAAAAGATGTACTTGATTGGTCCGCACCCACCATCGTCTCAGAAATCCGGGGTTTCCTTGGATTGGCCGGATATTATCGCCGTTTTATCGAAGGATTTTCCAAGATCACCAGGCCAATGACTGAGCTCCTCAAAAAGGACAAGAAGTTTGTATGGACTGAAGACTGCGAATGGAGCTTCAATGAGTTAAAAACCAGACTGACATCGGCACCCGTATTAACTCTAAAAGATATCTACCGCAGTTTCGATGTTTACTGCGACGCCTCCAGAAAAGGACTGGGGTGTGTACTCATGCAAGATGGCAAAGTGGTGACCTATGCATCTCGCCAACTGCGACAACATGAAGGAAATTATCCTACTCATGATTTGGAATTGGCCGCAGTGGTGCACGCTTTAAAAATCTGGAGACATTATCTGATTGGAAAGAAGTGCCAGATATTCACCGACCATAAAAGTCTCAAGTATATATTCACTTAGCTCGACTTGAACCTTCGACAACGAAGATGGCTCGAGTTGGTTAAGGACTATGACCTCGGAATAAACTATCACCCGGGCAAAGCTAATGTGGTGCCTGACGCCCTCAGCCGCAAACCAGCCAACGTTAATTCCCTAATGGATTCCTTGCCTCCAGAGCTCTATGAAGAAATCATGCAGCTGAATCTGGTAATCACCGACGCCCGTCTTACCAATATATTGCAAGGTGCTCCTACTCTTGAAGAAGAAATCCGCAGAGCTCAAGCGGACGATAAGGTGTTACAGATATATGTTCAGAAGCTGCACCAAGGGCAAGCACCTGTTTTCACTATGGATCAGCAAGGTTCGCTAAGGTTCCGAGGAAGACTTTGCGTACCCAACCAAGACAGTCTGAAGAAGAAAATATTGGCAGAAGCACATGAAGCACCATACTCAATTCATCCCGGTGGTACCAAGATGTATGAGGATCTTCGTCAGATATTTTGGTGGGATGGAATGAAGAAAGACATCACGTATTTTGTGGCCTACTGCGATATCTGCAATAAGGTAAAGGCAGAACACCAGAAACCATATGGACTCCTCCAGCCTCTACCGGTATCCCAATGGAAATGGGATGATATTTGCATGGATTTCATCACCGGATTACCAAGGTCTCATCAAGGAAATGACACGATATGGGTCATAGTGGACACCCTAACCAAGGTGGCACACTTCCTACCTATCCGGACCACATACCGTGCAAATCAACTTGCACAGCTGTATGTATCAAGAATCGTCAGTCTGCATGGAGTACCCAGGACTATCACCTCCGACAGGGGATCTCTATTCACATCCGCATTTTGGTCCCGACTTCATCAAGGCTTGGGGACCGCTCAAGTACAGCACGGCTTACCATCCTCAGACAGATGGACAGACTGAGCGAGTAAATCAAATACTCGAAGATATGCTCCGGGCATGTACATTGGCCCAAGGAACCAAGTGGGAAGACTGCCTGCCCTATGCCGAGTTTTCCTACAACAACAGTTTCCAAGCCAGCTTAAAGATGTCACCCTATGAAGCTCTGTATGGCCGGAAATGATGCACCCCATTAAATTGGTGTCAAATCGGAGATAGCCGTATTTTCGGGACTGATTTAATGCTCGAAGCCGAGAAGCAAGTCAAGGAAATCCGAGATGATCAAGAATCGCCAAATCCGACAGAAGAGCTACTATGATGCCAAACATCGTCAGATCAGCTTCGAACCTGGAGAACACGTATACCTCCGAGTCACCCCTATGAAATGAGTCAAGAGGTTTCAGACCCGAGAAAAATTGGCACCCAGATACATCAGTCCATTCCCCGTCATGGCCAGAGTCGGAACAGTTGCCTACTAGTTGGAGTTGCCCCCAGAATTGTTAGAAGTACACAACGTGTTTCACATCTCACAGCTAAGAAGATGCATCTCACCACCGGAGAAAAGGGCTGATATGTCAGAGATAGAATTGGCTAAGGATTTGAATTATGAGGAAAAGCCAATCAGAATATTGGATCAGACAGAAAGGGTCACTTGCAGCAAAGAGATAAGATTTTACAAGGTTCAGTGGGAGCATCACACCAAAGAAGAAGCAACCTGGGAAAGAGAGGAATTTTTAAGGACTGCATACCCAGAATGGTTTTCCCAAGCAACCGAATCTCGAGTACGAGATACATTCTAAGTGGGGGAGGTTTGTGACAGCCTGGATTTTCCCTTCTCTCTTTTTACCGGACTTGCCTTCTCTCTCTTTCCGGACTTGATTTTCATCGTGGTTTTTGCCCTGATTTGATTTGGATTTTTGGATCAATTCAAATGGACTTGTCACTTGGGCATATCCTTGGCTTTCACCCAAGTGACCTATCTACCTTATCCCTCCCACAAATCCCCAAAATAATAAAATGAATATTTTTCCTAAAAGGAAAATATTCATTTTTCTCTCTTAAGTTCATTTCAGAACTTTGTGCTCCAAAGCAACCTCAATTTTTCTTGCTCAGAAAAATCTGAGATAATTCCTAAATATTCTTAGGACCATGGCACATCTCCCTATGCAAAAATATTGCATCACTTTTTGTAATATTCTTGCTGTAGAAAATCTTTTCACTTCTGGACCAGAAATGCACTTTGTACAGCAAGTCCATTTTCCCCTATGCTCTTGGCCTTGATCTTTCTTGAGCTTAAACACCCCCCTAAGAAACCCTAAACCCCAGGAAATCAGCCCTAATGGCCTTCTAGAAGGTGGCCAAACTTGGCGACCAAGTTTCTGTACAGAAACTTGTCAGCTAAGTGGTGTCACTTCTGGTCGACCTGGGCATGAGCCATCAACTCCCCTAGACTAAACACTGCACGGTCGAGAGCGTAGACAAGGTTTGGCCGCTCCTGGGCGTTGTTTTGACCATGCCAGCCTGGTGACCGCGCGTCGACACGGTGCCTGGCATGCGTCTCGACGCGCTCTAGCTGGCGCCTCGCGCTCTGTTTCGTGCGTGCATGTTCCAGCGCTCGCCACTGACTGCCGCACTGCACCACAACCCTCGACCCATCACCCTTGACCCCTCCCTGGCGCTCGCTGATTCCGAAGCTGCCGCAGCAAGCTAGTACAATCGTGGCCAAAACGGCACAATGCGCGCGTGTGCTTGTCCCCATCTCAAACCGCTCCTGTGCTTGTCCGCGAGCGTGGGCAAGCGCCGTCGTTGATGCTGCACCCTGTCCCCTCGTGTTGGAGCCTCTCGCCGATGCTCGCCACATGTCTAGAGCGCTCCGGCGGCGACACGTTCCCCCCCTCTTGCTTCGGCTATATAAATCCACCCCGACTCGAATCCTGGCCATACACCACTCCACAGAACCACCACAAAACTCGTAGAACGACCGCAGTTTGGTCGGGCAGGCCTTTGGCCGTCGCCCTGACCCAAGGACTCCAGTGATCCCCGCAGGCCAGCTGCCGCTCTCCAGGGCCTCTCAAGCTCAGGCTTCCTAGACCCCGCCAAGCCCTCGGAGCTGCCTCTAGCCGCCGTCTTCTTCCTCTTCGGCGAACCCCGTCCGCCACCGAAGCTTGCGAGCTCGACTGCGACTAGCTCCGTCCACCACTTACCCAGCCACGGGTACAGGAAGGTGCGCCGCGATCCCTGTGAGGGGGTCCTGGATTAGGGGGTATCCGGACAGCCGGACTATATACATCGTCCGGACTATTGAAGCGTGGAGACATAAGACTCAAGACTTCGGCCCGTGTCCGGATGGGACTCTCCTTTGCGTGGAAGACAAGCTTGGCGATCTGGATGTTATATTTCCTTCCTTGTAACCGACTCCATGTAAACCCTAGCCCTCTGCAGTGTCTATATAAACCGGAGAGGTTGGTCCTTAGAAGGCCGATCACAATTACAATCATACCATCATAGGCTAGCTCTTAGGGTTTAGCCTCTACGATCTCATGGTAGATCTACTCTTGTACTACTCATATCTTCAATATTAATCAAGCAGGAAGTAGGGTTTTACCTCCATCGAGAGGGCCCAAACCTGGGTAAACATTGTGTCCCTTGCTTCCTATTACCATCAGCCTAGACGCATAGATCGGGACCCCCTACCCGAGATCTGCCGATTTTGACACCGACATTGGTGCTTTCATTGAGAGTTCCTCTGTGTGGTCGCTGCAAGACTCGATGGCTCATCTCGTGGTCAAGGACAACATTACCTCGGGGGGAGCTCCGGCTGTAGGCCAAACTCTCCGACTTGGCAGCTTTATCACGGCTGCCCCATCGGCGGTTGCGCCGATGATGGCCTCTCGGGTCATCAAGCATAACCTTCGCGTTAGTTCGGAACTCACCGAACAGATGGATCCGATGGACCTCTCCTCCCTTAATGAGCTCTTGGATCGCATCGCCGCTCTGGGAGTCGCTACTAGGCCAGATTCCTCCTTGTGTTAAACAAGGTCAAGGATTGCCGCGAGGAGGACGTAGTCTCACTCTTCTGCAAAAACTGCACGGACAAGGGAATCCTTAATTCTATAAGTCGTCGTGACATAGTACACTTTGCGGACTTGGCAACCATAGTACAGAAGTACTGTGCGATGGAAAGTGCCTGGAAAACCCGAATAGAATTTTGGGATAGTACGACTCTCACCAAAACCTTTGTCCGAACTAAACGGGCGATCTCTCGTAAGTCGGCCGATCCAATTCCCAAGAAACCAAAGCCCGCCCCGGGGCGGGGAACCGTATTGGAAGAATGACTCAATGGTCCATGTAAACTCCACAGCACCCCGGACACAACACCAACTCATAGCATTAGGGCATGTTGGATACTCCGGCAGGTTGCAGAAAGTGGTGAGGATCTTCTTGCAAGCCATAAAGCAGAACAACATCCCGCCAATGAACACAATACGGTACTAAGAGTCTTCGGGACTTTCGCCTCAAACAATAGGCGCAAGCGAGCTCATCGAAGCTCTGCTGAAATTTGCCATGTGGCAAAGATAAACCCCTGGAACAACACTGCTATAACTTTCAATGCCAGTGATGAACCTCGATTCTAGACTATCCGGGCACCGGCCGCTCTGGTCCTTAGCCCAATCGTGGACGGCTTCCGGCTCACTAAAGTACTCATGGACGGCGGAAGCGGATTAAACTTGATCTATGAAGAAACGCTCAACAAGATGGAAATTGATAAAGCGGCACTACCTTTAGGGGGGTCATTCCTAGTTGGGAAGCGCGGTGTGCGGTAAAAATCACACTCGATGTGGTATTCGGCACCCCGGAAAATTACATGTCCGAAGAGACCACATTCCAAGTGGCTCCTTTTAGCAGCGGATACCACGCCCTTTTAGGGCGGGACGTGTTTACGAGCTTTCAAGCCATACCCCATTACGGGTACATGAAGCTTAAAATGCCCGGGCCTAATGGAATCATCACTATAGCCAGTGACCCGAACGTTGCACTTCGCGCCAAAAACAAAACCGTAACACTGGCCCTGGAAGCATTATCCGAAGCCCTAGAAGCTGAAGATTAACAACGCTACGGGCCATCGTGGATAGGGACGACGTGATACTCGACAAGCGACCCAAGTCCACCTCATTTAAACCCGCAGACGAGATAGTCAAATTCCAAGTCCATCCAACGGACCCCACGAAGACAGCTTCCGTCGGGACACAGTTGAGCCCCGCAATGGACGCCGCACTGTGAGACTTCTTACTTGAGAATTGGGACATTTCCGCCTGGCACCCATCAGACATGCCGGGCATCCCATGCTGGTTGGCCGAACATAGCCTCAATATACTAAAAGGATACAAACCGGTCAAGCAGACTCTAAGGCAGTTTTCAGAGCTAAAACGGCAAGCCATGGGGGAAGAGCTAGCCAAACTACTCGAGGCCGGATTCATCAGAGATATCAAGCATCCGGATTGGCTAGCAAATCTGGTTATGATACCAAAGAAGGACAAACCCTGGCGCCTATGTGTCGACTTCAAAGACCTCAACAAGGCTTGCCCCAAGGATCCCTTTCCCCTCCCTCGCATCGATCAAATCAGCGATGCCACAGCAGGACACGACTCACTGTGTTTCCTCGACACATACTCTGGATACCATCAAATAAAGATCGCAGAGTCCGACCAAGCTGCAACAACTTTCATAACGCCATATGGCCCTTTTTGCTTCAACACTATGCCTTTCGGGCTTAAGAATGTTGGCGCAACCTATCAATGCATGATTCAAACATGCTTGGAAAAGCAAATCGGCAAAACAGTGGAGGCATATGTGGACGAGTGGTCATAAAAACAAGACACGTCGAAACCCTAATAGACGACTTGAGGCTTACATTCGATAACCTCCGGACATACGACATCAAGTTGAATCCAGAAAAATGCATTTTCGGTGTCCCCTCGGGGAAACTGCTGGGCTTCATTGTTTCCAATAGAGGAATTGAAGCGAATCCGGCAAAAATCCGAGCTCTATCACAGTTGGCTATACCAATAGACCTCAAGCACATCCAGAAACTAGCTGGATGCGTGGCTGCTTTGAGCCGCTTTATCTCCAGGTTAGGAGAAAAGGCATTACCTCTTTACCGCCTCCTTCGGCGCACCGAACACTTCGTGTGGACGGATGCAGCCGCGGCCGAACTCGATGAAATGAAGACCTTACTGGCCAGTAATCCAGTCCTAACAGCGCCAAATATCGGCGAGCCTATGCTACTGTACATAGCTGCAACACATCAAGTTGTAAGCGCTGTGCTTGTCGTCGAACGAGAGGTTGACGGATACAAATTCCTGCTCCAAAAGCCGGTTTATTACGTATCCACGGTCCTCACCCCATGCAAATCCCAATACCCACACTATCAAAAAATAGCATACACGGTCTTCATGTCATCCCGGAAGCTGCGACACTACTTTCAAGAGTGTTCGATTACGGTGGCCTCTGAAGTAGCACTCAATGACATAATAAATAACCGCGACGCTACGGTCCGGATTGCTAAATGGGCTATCGAGCTCCTTCCGTTTGACGTAATATACAAACCACGGCGGGCCATCAAGTCGCAAGTACTGGCTGACTTTGTCGCCGAATGGACAGAAGCCGAACTCCCTAAAGAGTACGTCGCGTACTCCAACTGGATCATGCACTTCGACGGCTATAAAATGCTGGCCTGATTGGGAGCAGGTGTAGTCCTAACGTCTCCCACCGGAGACACGGTCCAGTACGTCCTCCAAATATTATACACAGACTCCAACAATGCAGCCGAATATGAGGCTCTGTTGCACAGTCTTCGGATGGCAGTATCTATGGGCATCCAACGCCTAGAAGTGCATGGGGATTTGAACCTTGCAATATCACAAATAAACAGAGACTTTGATGCGAAGTATCCGAAAATGGCGGCCTATCATAATGTCGTCCTCAAAATGTATCTCGATTCGAGGGGCTTGAATTCCACCATGTGGCTCGAGAAAACAATCAAGCGGCAGACGTCCTCGCCCGCATCGGCGCTAAACGCGGCCCTGTCCCACCTAGCATATTCCTGGAAAGGTTGTTCAAGCCATCCGTAGTATGGGAAGGGGAGTCCAGCAATACTATCACGGATCCGAACACACCCCAGATTCCGAACCATCAAACATAATCGGAGGCTCTGCCACCGAAATAACATCTTCGGCCCACGAAATCTTGGCTGTAATCGCCCCGTGGACCGAGCCTTTCTTGGCCTACCTAAATAGGCAGGAGCTCCCCGAAGACCAAAATGAAGCACGCTGCATCGTCCGGCGTTCTAAAGCTTACAAAGTCCATGAAGGGGAACTCTATAAGAAAAGCACGACCGGAGTGCTCCAAAGGTGCATCTCCGAAGAGGAAGGGTGGCAGCTCTTGGCTGAAATCTATGCCGGACTGGGTGGGCACCACGCCGTGGCTCGAGCACTAGTCAGCAAGGCCTTCCGTACGGCCGATGGCCCGAGCAGACGCACAGGACCTTGTCGAACATTGCGTCGGCTGCCAGCTCTTCGCCAATCAGAGTCATATGCCCCCTACCACTCTCCAAACAATCCCCATAACTTGGCCCTTCATGGTCTGGGGGCTGGATATGGTCGGACCTCTTAAAGGGGCAAGCCATAAGAAAAAATACTTATTGGTCATGGTGGACAAGTTCACCAAATGGATAGAAGCCAAACCAGTCAAAACGGCCGAATCCGGACCAGTAATAGACTTCATATCCGGGGTCGGCGTCCCCCACAACATCATCACTGATAATTGCTCCAATTTCACAGCCGATGAAGTGAAAACTTGGTGCGTCAAAATAGGCATTAAGCTCGACTATGCTTCCATCCACCATCCCCAAACAAAGGCCAGGTCGAACGGGCAAACGGTCTCATCATGAGCGACATCAAACCCAGGCTAGTGCGATCCTTGACAGAGTCGGACACGCACTGGGTCGAAGAGCTCGACTCCGTACTCCGGGGGCTGCGGACCACGCCGAACCGATACACACCACTTTTTATGGTGTACGGCACGGAAGCAGTACTACCCTACGACATAATACATGATTCGCCACGCGTACGCGTGTACGAAGAGAAGGAAGCCGAGCTAGATCGGCAGGATAACTTGGATGCCCTCGAGGAGGAGCGCGACATCGCAAAGGCCCACTCCGCATTCTATCAACAGCAGGCTCGACGATACCAAAGCAGAGAAGTACGGGCCAAAACTTACAATATTGGCGAACTCGTTCTACGCCTACCGGAGAAGAAGAAGGACAAGCTCAAACCCAAGTGGGAAGGTCCCTTTGTCATCGACAAAGTTCTCACCGGAGGAGCGTACCGCTTACGTAATGCATCCGATAACAGGCTCGAGTCGAAACCATGGAACGCGGCCAGACTCCGGAGATTCTACGCCTAACGCTGAACTCAATGTTCGTCTCCTTACTCCCTCCCTTTTTATTTATGCTCCATCCCTTCTCCTTTCTCGACTTTTCTTCCTCTTCACACAAAGTATTTAATACAGTCCGGACTTCCGGATTACTCCGACCGCACAATGTGTGTAAGCAATACCTGGGGGCTTCCTATACGGAAGCTAAAAATAAATACTCTAATGGCTTTTCCCCCATCACATATGCATTTCTTTTTCCACATGTGCCTTTTCTTCACCATTATATGCATCGATATGACTTAAGATGTGGCCAAGCTGGGTTGCCTGGCTCTTGTGTTTCTGCCCTACGTTCATGTTCATTCGGCTAGGGCGTAAGGGGAGCACCTCTGTGATTTTTACTGCCGGTTCAGCCGGATGTGTACCTCAGACTGGGTGAAGCCGAAAGCTAGTTTCCTTAAGAGAATATTCGATCGGTGAACAAAAGATGTATTAGTTTATTACAACGTAAATCCCCAGAAGTCTTGTATCCTACGCCATCATTCGTAGTCCGGACATGTGCATTGTCACATGCGTACCCAGGGAAAGGAACCCCTAACGGAACTATTCTCCCTGGAAGATGTTTCTTACTATCCATGTAATATAACATAACTAGTTGGGTACTTGTCTGTTCAAGCACTTATGACCCCTACGCCTAGTTTCCGCGCATACCCCGGTTTTGTATAACTGAGCGGGTATTCGGACACACCCCGGACTGTAGGATCCGGTGGCTGAAGCGAAAAGGTCCGCCATGACAAATGATTTTAATCTGGCTAGGGGCTACTTATGCCCATTAAATTACACAGTCACTTGGACTGACTATATTTCTCCTCTATACCATCCAACAGGATATCTAGCTTACAATCATGTTGAGAATACTTGGCGGCTAACGCTACCTGGTCATATAGCAGACTTACGGGAATTTCTTGCCATCTGGCCCCGCCGGTCCTACTTCGGCATATGGTTCGGGTCCAGCTTGGTGTAGCACGTCTTCACCGTTGCCCGGGCTTCTCTTGCACCCTGCCGGCAAGCTGATATCTTCCACAATTAGAAGCGCCGCCTGGCTCCTTGAAGCAGATCCACAAGCTCCCCCATTCCATTCGGCAGGAAGCTTGATGGCCACAAGGCCTAAGCAACGCTGTGCATCACCCGCCGAGCTCGCTCGTGCAACTGTGAAGTTCTTGTAGTACATCACCTGCAGATGAGGGCATCTCCTCCTCGGGGCGATCCGTTAACATTCCTACAAGCAAAATTCTTTCAATACACTTCCTCGCCGAACTGTAATATAGTTCATCTGGGCACTTACCATAAATACCGCAGCGAAGCCTTTTGTTCTCCTTCACGGAGTCCGCCAGCTGAGCCCGGACGTCTTTTAATTCCACGTCCAGCCGGATATTGGCATCTTGAAGATTGTTCTTCTCCTGCCTAAGTTGCGTAAGAATATGCTCGCCAGCCTTTAGCTGCCTTCTAAGATGCGAGTCGTCATCCGTTACGCCCTCCGGATTCACCCCGGGATTGTCTGTAGAATTTTCTGTTAGACTAGTCATACTAGCCGTTTACTAACTGGTGCATCTTCGTACAATTAAGACAAATGTTACCAGATGAGGCCTTCTGGGATTCCTCTAACTTGGCAACCGTGTCCCTCAGCTGGGCCTTGCATTCCTCCAGCTCCCGAGCCAATTGTTCATTCTTATCTACAAGGACCTGTTCATAAATTGATCCTTCAAACAGTTGTTCCAACCATTTCAAGTCTCAGGGGCTACTGTTATACATGCTTATCAAAATTTCTTACCGTATATCTTTGGTATACTGGTCCGTCGCTCGGGCAAGCCCGCCTTGAGCTTCTCGGATATATGCATCCCCCGAATTGAAGGCATTAAATGCCTCTTCGAAAAAGATGTTGTTCCGAAGCACGGCCCTCCGGCGCAGGTGATTCATGGCGCTCTCCACTTCTGTCGGAGAACTATGTGGTACTGGCCCTGTGTCTGCCTCCGCCCTAGAAGCCGGTTCTGGAACCCGGCTGGTGGAGGCGTGATTGGCGGGATCCCCGGATATAGTCCGCCTGCTCCTCTTCCTGCCAGACACAAAGGGCGCTGTTATATTTAAAATACTATAATCGCAGGACAGGTTTTTACTTTACCTATGCAGCGGTGTGTCGACCCTCACCGCCTTCCTCTTGAGCCTGCCCGATCCGGACGCCTGTGGTCGACGAATCCCTAGGGGCTCGGCCCCGCGCTCCGACCGTCGTCTCTGCAAATAGCACAATGCCTTAAGGGTAAGGCATAATACCTGAGAGGAGTCCTCTTCGGAGGATAGGGTTTTTAGTTCGGCTTACACATGACACAGGGAGAAGTCCGGGATAGTCGGCAATAATGGCCACTGAGGCACCATCACAGCTCGCTTGATAAAATACCCCGCTGACAAGCTCCACAGTAATATCCGGATCTTCTTCGAGTCCTGGATCTAGGGCCCTTCCGGGGTCCTCTGGCTGCGGGGAGGGGCTGAAGATTCCTTCTACGGCCCTCCTCAGTTCCTTCTCGGAAACATCGATGCGGGTAATCTTAGCAGAGAACGCTAAAGTAAGTAAAATAGGGAAAGGAATGACGACTTACCCACTCTGGAGGGGTTGTACATGGAGAATCCGTCCCGCGGTTTAATGCGAAGGAATTCTTCCTCTTCCCCTTTGTATAAATCGGACAATATCCTTGCCAGAGCAGTGGCGGATTCCGGACCCTTACGGCCGCAGCGGGTGGCGCTGTCTTCCCGTTGCGAAAGGCTACATGGGCTTCCCCCGATATTGAAGCGGTTGCACTCCCCGCATTATGCATATTTCCATGACCTCGACTATCGTCAGTCCGGATTTGGCCAGTAACTTTATCCTGCTCATCAGGAAATGTATTTCCCTGGTATCCTCTTCTTGAGGGCCCCGGGGGCACCAGCTTAGACGTGCTCTCGGCGGGGCATTACTGAACTTGGGGAGACCTGTCCGGACTGGATCCGGAAGGGGAATGTCATCAATGTAAAACCACTCTGAAGGCCAGTTCTCTAGTGCCTTCTTGGGAGTGCCGGATAGGTATCCGGTTTTGGCAATGCGCCATACTTCGGCCCCGCCCACTTGGCATAGGGACTCTCCCTGGTTGCGGGGGACACGGTAGAACAACTTCTTCCATAACCCGAAGTGGGGCTCGCAGCCTAAAAATAGCTTGCAAAGGGCAACGTACCCTGCTATGTGTAATACGGAGGAAGGGGTAAGGTTGTGCAACTGGAGGCCGTAGAACTCCAGGAGCCCGCAAAGGAACGGGTGGATGGGAAACCCGACGCTTCTTAGCAGATGCGGGATGAGGCATATTCGCTCCTCTGGAGATGGATTTGGAGATCCCTCCGCTTGTTCCCCTCCGTTATAAGTGGCTATTCCGGCTCGTACGGGGACCATGAACGCGGGTGGGAGAAACCCTTGGGTTTGTAACTCTATCAAACGGCTATGAGGAACTGAACACTCTTCCCAATCCCCCGACTTGGAGCGAGGAGAGCGAGCAGAAGAGCTGCGATGGCCGGCCATGTTGGAATGGTTTTTTCTGGAGCGCTGTGTTGGATGCTTGCTCGAGGAGGGAGAGTGAGGTTTGGATCTGAGAATCCCCGTCCCTTCAAATAGACGGTCAGCCCGAAGGATTGAGGGTGGCAAATGCAAAAATGCCACGGCTCCTCGCATTCGCTCGACACGTGGAGATGATCATTATTGAGACACTAAAGCCGAGGAGTACAACATTGATGGGAAGCCGGACACTATTCATCATAACAGGTACTTTGGAGTATTTGGAGAAGGAACCCGCCTTGCAATGCTGAAGACAAGACTGCGCGCCGGACTCATCGTCATTGAAGCCTAGTTCAGGGGCTACTGAGGGAGTCCTGGATTAGGGGGTATCCGGACAGCCGGACTATATACATCGTCCGGACTATTGAAGCGTGGAGATACAAGACTCAAGACTTCGGCCCGTGTCCAGATGGGACTCTCCTTTGCGTGGAAGACAAGCTTGGCGATTCGGATGTTATATTTCCTTCCTTGTAACCGACTCCATGTAAACCCTAGCCCTCTCCGGTGTCTATATAAACCGGAGAGGTTGGTCCTTAGAAGGTCGATCACAATTACAATCATACCATCATAGGCTAGCTCTTAGGGTTTATCCTCTACGATCTCGTGGTGGATCTACTCTTGTACTACTCATATCTTCAATATTAGTCAACTAGGAAGTAGGGTTTTACCTCCATCGAGAGGGCCCGAACCTGGGTAAACATTGTGTCCCTTGCTTCCTGTTACCATCAGCCTAGACGCACAGATCGGGACCCCCTACCCGAGATCCGCCAGTTTTGACACCGACACCCCGCTTCCAATCTATCCCTCTAGCCTAGCCCCAAACCCCCTCGTCGCCGGCGTGAGCTCCGGTGAAGCGCCGCCCCTTCTCTGATCTCGATCCCCCCTCTCTCTCCTAACTGGTGGGGCCCAGTGTCAGCCTCACCACTCGCGCCCGAAGCGGTATGAGTGGAGGCGCACTCCCACTTTATGCCTTCGACGTCACCCCCCCCCAGGAATTTCTGTTTAATTCAAATTTATTCAGAAATTTGACCAAACCTTGACCAACCATAACTTCTAAACCACAAGTCCAAATGAGTTGATTCTTTTTGCATTTCTTTGTTACATAAAGCTATAGCAGCACACCAAAAGGTGGATTTTTCCTTGCTGTCTAGAATTTTTGGTGATTTTCCGAATGAGTTTTGACATTTATCTTTGTGGTTTTTAAATATTTTCAGAAAGAGGATCTTGCCTTGAAGCTAACCAGGAGGAGTGTGACCCTCCTATGCACTAAGGCAAGCCACATCATCATTTGGATGGTGTTATTTCAATATCTATGATTTTCTACTTGAATATGAGTCTTTATTTGCATTTAAAATTTGGTAAATTAATATGTTAATTGCTAGTTGTTTTATGATGCTTGATATGCTTGTTTTAGCTTCTGGTTGGGTTCATAGAATTGTTTGGCTAAGTAGAGTAAGATTTTGCACTATATATTTTGTTGT
Source organism: Aegilops speltoides (assembly GCA_021437245.1). Classification (NCBI taxonomy): domain Eukaryota; kingdom Viridiplantae; phylum Streptophyta; class Magnoliopsida; order Poales; family Poaceae; genus Aegilops; species Aegilops speltoides. Next base: position 92,881,811 of record CM038145.1, on the reverse strand, counting down.
GGAAAGTTATGGTAGCTATTTTTGTTAGTAATAGTTTTCCACTAAATGATGAACTAATAAAAATGTTGTTTGAAGATAAAAATGACTTATAATCAGAGAAGTTTCGGATCTTAGTAGTGTAACTTAGTTGTATTGCTTGTTTTGATCCATGCCTAAGAGTTGCTTGCTCTGTGTGACGAGTAGTTGCATGATTTCCGGTATGATGCCATGTTAGTAATAAAAAGTTTTTTTGAAAATTAATACTTGATTAAGTTCAACCTGAATATGATGTTGATCACATCATGGTGCCACTGAATCGGGTTTTTAATTCAGTGCGACCACATTTACCTAATGGGAAGGTCTTGATTCGGTCCTTTGTCGTGGCTCTCACCGGTGCCTCCCGCGAGGGAAGGTTATGGGCGTGCATACCCTGGCCCGGTAGGCAGACATAACCTTGTGTGCTCGTTTTGTTGTTATGGTATCTTGTCCCCGTTTGGGATCGTTTTGCCACGATGGTGGCCGTTGGTGTCTTTGGTAGATACGGGTCCACCCAAGACCTAGCCCTGAGAGGGAGATGGTCGGAGAGGCCGGGGAGAGTGCATGGCAAAGGGAGGGTTTCGTCGGAGTACTTTGGTCACCCGAATGGGAGTACGAGGCCAGGTATTCCGTAGTGCGGGTAAAGTGCGCTACCTCTGCAGAGTGTGTTTAATCTATCGATAGCCGCGCCCTCGGTTATGGGCAAGACTCGGGAGTAAGTCACACCATGGATCAACTTTAATAATTAATCTTGCAAACTAGTAATTGTTGCGATGCATTGTTTCGTGGTGAACCTTGAACACTGAAGGTGTTCATGAGTGATTGATTTCAGGTGTGACCCCGGTGTGGTCACAGTTTGGTTACGAGGTAACCGTCTGGTAAGGGAGTCCGTGTGACTCGGTGTGCTATTTGGTTGCTTTGCATAGCTTTGCATTTGTAGTAATTTCTTGCATTAATTTAACTTGATTAATTATCATGATATTGTCTGTCATCATGCTTATGTTTGTTGTGAGCTTGCAAGTACATTTAATGTATTGACCTGGCATGTCATGCCAGCTTTTAGGCAAGTTGATTCGCATTGGAGTGCATCTCATGTCTAGGCCGTGTCCACGTCGGTGTCCCTGTGCCATGGAGTTCTGCTACGTCGTTCTTCCACAGCCGCGTAGTTTCATGTGATCGAGGCCCCAACCATGTTCATTAAATAATGTACATACTGTCCAGCAGCACCGTGTGTGCCGCTTGGCCTCGAATATCGATATAATATCAGACCTATGTACCGCGCTAGTATCAGTAAAGTGATTATTTCTGTACCATGTTGTTGTGTATTGCCAGAAGACTCGATCTCTGGGCTGGCAATGCAGGGTAAACCGTTTGCTCTGAGTCGGGGTGCCACAGCCATAGGTTCCATAAAGTCTGCCATGTTGTATACCAGACCTATTGTGTACCTTGCCATGAGTTTGGCAAGGGGGTACAATAGTGATCCAGGAGTAGATCACTGGACAACGGTCAAAATTATCCTTAGGTACCTAAAGAGGACTAAGGAAATGTTTCTCGGTTATGGAGGTGACAAAGAATTCGTCATAAAGGGTTACGTTGATGCAAGCTTTGACACTGATCCGGCTGACTCTGAGTCTCAGTCCGGATACATATTGAAAGTGGGAGCAAATAGCTAGAGTAGCTCCATGCAGAGCGTTTTAGATATAGAAATTTGCAAAATACATACGGATCTGAATGTGACAGACCCGTTGACTAAACTTCTCTCACAAGCAAAACATGATCACACCTTATTACTCTTTGGGTCTTAATCACATGGCGATGTGAACTAGATTATTGACTCTAGTAAACCCTTTGGGAATTGGTCACATGGCGATGTGAACTATGGGTGTTAATCACATGGTGATGTGACCTATTCGTGTTAATCACATGATGATGTGAACTAGATTATTGACTCTAGTGCAAGTGGGAGACTGAAGGAAATATGCCCTAGAGGCAATAATAAAGTTGTTATTTTATATTTCCTTATATCATGATAAATGTTTATTATTCATGCTAGAACTGTATTAACCGGAAACTTGATACATGTGTGGATACATAGACAAAACACCGTGTCCCTAGTAAGTCTCTACTAGACTAGCTCGTTAATCAAAGGTGGTTAAGTTTCCTAACCATAGACATGTGTTGTCACTTGATGAATGGGATCACATCATTAGGAGAATGATGTGATGGACAAGACCCATCTGTTAGCATAGCATATTGATCGTTCAGTTTTATTGCTATTGCTTTCTTCATGTCAAATAGATATTCCTTCGACTATGAGATTATGCAACTCCCAGATATCGGAGGAATGCCTTGTGTGCTATCAAACGCCACAACGTAACTGGGTGATTATAAAGATGCTCTACAGGTATGTCCGAAGGTGTTTGTTGGGTTGGCATAGATCGATATTAGGATTTGTCACTCCGTGTCTCGGAGAGGTATCTCTGCGCCCTCTCGGTAATGCACATCATAATAAGCCTTGCAAGCAATGTGACTAATAAGTTAGTTGTAGGATGATGTATTACAGAACAACTAAAGAGACTTGCTGGTAACGAGATTGAACTAGGTATAAAGATACCGACCATCGAATCTCGGGCAAGTAACATACTGATGACAAAGGGAATTATGTATGTTGTTATTGCGGTTCGACTGATAAAGATCTTCGTAGAATATGTGGGAGTCAATATGAGCATCCAGGTTCCGTTATTGGTTATTGACCGGAGAGGAGTCTCGGTCATGTCTACATAGTTCTCGAACCCGTAGGGTCCACACGCTTAATGTTCGATGAGGATTTGTATTATGTGAGTTGTGTGATTTGGTGACTGAATGTTGTTCGGAGTCCCGGATAAGATCACAAACATGACGAGGAGTCTCGAAATGGTCGAGAGGTAAAGATTCATATATAGGACGACGATATTCGGACACCGGAAGTGTTCTGGGGGTACCGTGTACATATCTGGTCACCGGAAGGGGTTCCGGGACCCCCCGGCAAAGATATGGGCCTATTGGGCCAAGAGAGGAAACGCAGCAGCTAGCATGGGCTGCTGTGCCCCCTTGTTGGCTGAATAGGAAGGGGAAGGGAAAAGGGGAGGAGAGAAGGAAGGGGAGGCAATTCGGCCTCCCCCTTCCTTCCCTCCTCTCTCCCCCTTCCTTCCCTCTCCGGAAAACATGGTAAGGGGGGGGGCGAATTGGACGAGACCCCCAAGTAGGATTCCTCCTACTTGCGGCGCCCTAGGGTTGTTCCCCTCCCCCTCCCACCTATATATACGCGGGAGGGGATGCCTAGAACACACATCAAACATTGTTAGCCGTGTGCGGCGCCCCTTCCACAGTTTAGGCCTCCGGTCATATTCACGTAATGCAGAGGCGAAGCCCTGCACGGATCACTTCATCATCACCATCACCATGCCATCATGCTGATGGAACTCTCCCTCGACACTTTGCTAGATCAAGAGTTCGAGGGACGTTATCGAGCTGAACATGTGCAGAGCTCGAAGGTACCATACGTTCAGTGCTTGATCAGTCGGAACAAGAAGAAGTTCGACTACGTCAACCGCGTTGTCAAACGCTTCTGCTTTCGGTCTATGATGGTACGTGGACACACTCTCCCCCTCTCGTTGCTATGCATCTCCCTTGCGTGAGCGTAGATTTTTTTGGAATTGCATGCTACGCGCGTTTCCCAACAGTGCCCCCTCCATAGTTTACGCCTATGGTCATCATGTAGTGCTTAGGCGAAGCACTGTGCGGATCACTTCACCATCACCATCGTGCTGACGGAACTCTCCCTTGAACTTTGCTGGATCAAGAGTTCGAGGAATGTCATCGAGCTGAACGTGTGCAGAACTCGGAGGTGCCGTACGTTCGGTGCTTGATCAGTCGAAACGAGAAGAAGTTCGACTACATCAACCGCGTTGTTAAACGCTTCCCCTTTGGGTCTACGAGGGTACGTGGACACACTTTCTCCCTCTCGTTGCTATGCATCTCCTAGGTAGATCTTGCGTGAGCGTAGGAATTTTTTTAATATTGCATGCTACGTTTCCCAACACATAGAAGGCCAAGGACTTGATTGGAAGAGAAGAGGTAGTGAAAGAATCTGTTTGTAAAGGTACAACTGCACAAAAGAAAAGCCTAGGGCATGTCCGCAAGATACCAGGGAGCAGCCCACAATATATATCGAAAAATGGACGCCAGCGACTTGATTGCAAGAAAATGGGACTAGTGGAAGGGCCTACTTGTAAAGAAAAGCAACATTGGAAAAGCACAGCTGCCCAAGTGGGAGGCGCCCAGGGCCTATCTGCAAGAAACCAGGGACCAGCATGCAAAATCTCAAAAAAATTTGGACCATTTCTCGATTTATGCGTGTCATCCTTGCGCAGGGGCTGCCCAAGTGGGAGGCGCCCAGGGCCTATCTGCAAGAAACCAGGGACCAGTGGGCAAAATCTCAAAAAAAAAAATTAAACCATTTCTCGATTTGTGCGTGTCATCTTTGCGCAGGGGCCATGCTAATCTTCTCTGTATCATTCTAATTTTATCGAATGTCCCCGAAGGGACAATGAGGTTGCAACGCTGGGGGTTATAAACCGGTCGAAACTTCTTTCGCTGGCAGGGTAGTACTAAACAAGCGTGCTGTGCCGCGTTCCGCTCCCGCATGCGCATGGTAGCTGGATCTTCTCTTTTGCGAGGGGTCGGCCCAACTAAGAGCATTACTAGTAGAACCCTCAAACCCTTATAGCAGTTTTAAGGGTTGAGAAGTGCCAGTTTTTGACACTTTTAAGGGTTAAAAAACAGGGGCAAAGACTAGAACCCTCAAACCCAACCCTTAAACTGCTTTAAGGGTTGGATTTGAGGGTTCTAGTCTTTGCCTCAACCCCAACCTTTAAGACTGTCATTTCATATATCACACATTTCATCACATTTCATCATATGACATATCACAAATTCCATCACATTTGACATAAAACAATAATCATTCTAGTTATTATTACAACACCGAATAAAACAATAATCATTCAAATTATTACAACAATGTTTGAGCAAATTACACTAATTGTTCGAATCAAATAGGACATAGAAAAGTAAAACAAAGATACATCATGGGCCAATGCGCCGCCCATCCAACTGCCAGTGATGCTCTACTAGATCATCCCGGAGCCGACCATGAGTGGTTGCATCCTCAATCTCACGATGTGCTTGAAGAAAAGCATGTATGCGAGAAGGGTTGGTGCCCGGCCATCCCCTTTTTTCATTCATTTCCATTAATCTCTTTGTATCTTCCTCGTTTGGTGCCCAAAGATACTGCTCACCGTACAACTAGATGACCAACTTGGCAAACTTCCGGACTGACTCCGTGGTTGTATCTTGCCCAATGCGAAGATACTCTTCGGTATAATCCGAGGGTATGCCATAAGAGAGTACCCGCATTGCTGCCGACATCTTTTGATATGCACTAAACCCCATGATACCGGCGGCGGATCTACGACGTTTAAAGTAATAGGAGGCGGCCTCACAATCGGTGACAATCTTCACAAACAAACTACGCCGCATTCGGTACCTTCTGCAGAAGAGACAAGGAGGGTATGTTGGTACCTCCGCGAAGTAGTCTTCCATCAAATGCTCGTGTCCGAGAGCGCGGTTCCGGTAGATGGTGACTCGCCCCATCTTCGACCCTCTCCTCTGATCCATCAGCTTCACGCGGTATTCAAACGATTGCACGTCGATGAGGAGGCTCATCATCTCGACGTCGTCGTCTTGCAACAACTCATCAATGTCGGAATCGTCGGATGTCGACCAATCCGATGAATCGGACATCGAGTCCATGACAATCTCCTCATTGCTCATCTCCATCTGCAAAGGGCAGTCACTAATTAGTGCTAAGAAATGAAACAATAAAGAAAATGAAACAAAATGAAAAAAAGCACATACCTCACCTCGGAGGAGGCGGCGCGGCGGCCGGCAGGAGGGCGGCCGGGCGCGGCTTGACGGGCGGAGGACGGCCGGGCAGGGCGGGAGGCGGCCGGCGGAGGGCAGGGCGGCGGCGCGGCTTGGACGGCCTGGGCGACCGGGCGCTGCTCTCGATGCGGCTCCTCGATGCCGCTCTGGGCGGCCGGTCAGGCGGAGGGCGGCTGGCCGCGGGGCGGGAGGCGGAGGGGCGGCCGGATGGAGCGCGGCGGCGGGGCGCGGGCGGGAGGCCGGCCGGGCAGGGCGGCCGGAGGCCGGGCGCGGCGGATCCGGGAGGGGAGCTGAAAACTCCCTCCCGCGCGTCGTTGGCGAGGGAACCGGATCGGGGAGGGGTTGGGCCGGCCGACCCCTGTTTCTACAGGCTGGGAAGGAGAATAGGGGTTGAGCCCCTAAAATTTTTTGAGGGTTTAAGGGTTAAGGGGTTCTATTCTTTGAGAATTTTTCGTCTCAACCCGTAAAAAAGCGGTTATTTTTTTGAATTTGAGGGTTTAGGGGTACTACTAGAAATGCTCTAACTATACGAAGCGAGCTGGAAAGATACATACGGCCCCCAAAATAGGTTTTCCAAACGGTGGATCACTGGGATGGGACGAACATCTCTTGTGCATCATCAATGGTTAAAATCAAGGAGAAGCCAGTCAAAATCTGCCCACATACACTCGTTATCACCTCCCCATCCTCCAACATCACCTGTATTTTTTCTCTCACCGATGCAGTACCAGCGGTCTTGATAATCTCAATCCAGTTACTTTTTTAGCTTTTGCGGCCAGTGATTTTGATCGTTACGGTGAACCTCCAAGTGTGTCATGGGAGGTACATTGCTTGGATATATCAAGCACAATTGCTCGGGATTCCAACCTACAACTTCCGGTGGCATCCATATGAACTGTTAGCAAACACAGTTGCTCGGGATTCAAACCTACAACTCCCGATGGCATCAGTTTGAAAACTCCATTAAGCAGCAGATGTTAGTGGCGTCAGCACAGGTACGTACAGTCATAGAACCTGAGGTTGAAAATGAAGCAAGCCCAGATGCTTTGTAGTTTTATTTTATGTTATTATCGTGATTATCTTCTTGATAGACATTGCTTCTGTATAGCGAAGTACGTACATGTAGCTCGGCACCACGCCATGGCTCAAATCGCCACTAGGGATGGAGCAAGCAAAGCAGGGCAGGCACATCGACGGAGCAAGCACAACTGCACAAACCAGAGTGATTTTGGCGGTGTTTGGTAAATAAAAGTACAAAAGGAACTCCATATATGAGATGCCATGCCTCATTTTGTCAAACAAATTTGTGCGTATCAAGTGCCATGCATATATTAGTTATCGGAAGAGAAGGCTGTGGCGAAGTCTGCTCACATTCGCTTTCAAAGAAAAAATCTTCTGGCATTAAATTGTGGCCACTAATAATTCGCTACAAGTCTACAGCCGGAGAATCCATTTCGTTCAGCAAAGTGGTCGTGCCGGAGTGGTTATCGGGCATGGCTAGAAATCATGTGGGCTTTGCCCGCGCAGGTTTGAATCCTGCCGATCACGTTATACTTTTTGTTTTATTGTAAAGTTTTCTCTTTTTGTTTTATTGTAAAGTTTTCAACGAATTTCATTAGCAACACTGTCTTATTATCACTAGTTTGTTGGTTTCACTAGCAACATTACCAAGTTTCCATTTGTTGTACTTTTGAATCTTACTTTTGTTGTTAAAATTTTGGATCTTCCTACAACGAATTTCGCTAGCACACTATCTTATTATCTCTAGTCTGTTGGCTTCACGTTATACCTTTTGTTTTATTGTAAAATTTTGGATCTTGCTCCAACGAATTTCATTAGCAACACTATCTAATTATCACTAGTTTGTTGGTTTCATTAGCAACATTACCAAGTTTTTATTTGTTGTATTCGCAAAAAAGAAGTTTCTATATGTTGTAATTTTGAATCTTACTTTTGTTGTTAAAATTTTGAATCTTCCACCAACGAATTTCACTAGCACACTATCTTATTATCTCTAGTCTGTTGGCTTCACCGGCAACATTATCAAATAAATCATCAATAACAAGAAATCCCTTACAAGTAAACAACAAAAATTAACTCGTGTGCAAGTAAACAACAAAAATCAACTCATGTAGTTGCACGTACACAATCTCAATCACATTATACTTTTTCTTACATTTTTCTATGGATTCCGTCCTTACGACATATCTCAATCTCAACCTAATTAGAAAAAATTCCGTGTTGAACCACTAGAACAAAATTGTCCCGTTGCACCCATGGGTATTTAGCACCAATGAGCCAAGCCGAGCTGGCTTGCCAAAACATGGTTAGGACCAAACTCGGCTTTCGTCGTAATTGCATGACCATACATCGCGTCACTCACACAGCGCATCAAAATCTTGAATAATAATCCTAAATATTCTATTGGATCTTGTATATTTTATGTGTCTGCCTAATTTTATCTTCAAAATCTCCCGCCACATTAATTCCATGCGATGTGACATGGAACACAATATTCCCGTGTAAACCTGGTTAACATTTTTTTGCGGGGATCAGTTAGCTAACCCTTCTAGTCTAGTATAAATTACATCCAAGCAGAAGAAGAGCCTACGGAGAAATTATACGGGTCACCTGCATAAGAACACAGTGTCTCCCGTGCATGGAGGCGGATATGGAGACAGACTGGTCGAAGCTGGCCCAGGACGCGCTCTGTCTGGTCTTTGTCAAGCTCGGTGCCCTGGAGGTCCTCACGGGTGCTGGCCTCGTGTGTCGCTCGTGGCTCCAGGCGGCCAAGCTGCCTGATCCCCTCTGGCAGTCTCTGGACATGGATCGCCTCCACAGCAAGTTGCCCCTGAAGAACAAACCAGCCCTGCGCGCGATGGCGAAGGAGGCTGTGGACCGCGCCAGCGGGCGCCTCGAGGCATTCACGGCTGAATGGTTCGTTGACGATGAGCTGCTCGGCTACATCGCGTCGAGGTGCTCCACTCTTATCCTCTCGACATGTGTTAACCAAATGTTCTCTAACCTGCTTACAGAGCGGGTTTTATTAGGTTGTTCTGAACTTGGATGCATGGAGGTCGCCATCTCTGAGGAGCCTCAGGCTAGTCGACTGCAGCATCACCAATGGTGTATTGATGGATCTCCTCGACTGTTGTCTCTACCTAGAGGTTCTTTACGTCAGCGACTGCTGCAATATCATCATAGATGGCGTCCTGCTAGCCAAGTGTGGCCGGATCAGCGCATTGACGCTCATCCCCTTTTACTATGAGTGTTGTCGATTAGCATGGTGACATCGTATTTGTTCGGTTAGATCTATCACTGTACGCTATCTGTTTACTTGTTAAAGATGTCAATGTTAGCAAGTTAACTAGAGGTGGCTGATACTCGTCAAAAAAAAACTATAGGTGACTGAATATTCTCTTCAGAGTTGCCTTAGAGGGGGAGGAGAACATGAAATATTTTCACATTTGTGCGTCTCAACGTTACCGGAAATCAAATCTCTCACAAAATAGGCTTTCGTCCATTTTATAGATAAAACATCGAAATCAAACCCGAAGCACAGTGGTGCGGACTTCTTCTCCCACGACCAAAAAGATTTGATCCTCAGAGACTTCTACCACAATCTCCTGGAATCCGCAAAACGTAATTGAAGGAAATATGCCCTAGAGGCAATAGTAAAGTTGTTATTTATATTTCCTTATATCATGATAAATGTTTATTATTCATGCTAGAATTGTATTAACCGGAAACTTGGTACATTTGTGAATACATAGACAGAACAAAGTGTCCCTAGTATGCCTCTACTTGACTAGCTCGTTAATCAAAGATGGTTAAGTTCCTGACCATAGACATGTGTTGTCATTTGATGAATGGGATCACATCATTAGGAGAATGATGTGATGGACAAGACCCATCCGTTAGCTTAGCATAATGATCGTTAAGTTCTAATGCTATTGTTTTCTTCATGACTTATACATATTCCTCTGACTATGATATTATGCAACTCCTGAATACCGAACGAACACCTTGTGTGATATCAAATGTCACAACGTAACTGGGTGATTATAAAGATGTTGTACAGGTATCTCCGAAGGTGTTTGTTGGGTTGGCATAGATCGAGATTAGGATTTTTCACTCCAAGTATCAGAGAGGTATCTCTGGGCCCTCTCGGTAATGCACATCACGATAAGCCTTGCAAGCAATGTGACTAATGAGTTAGTTATGGGATGATGCATTACGAAACGAGTAAAGAGACTTGCCAGTAACAGATTGAACTAGGTATGAGGATACCTACGATTGAATCTTGGGCAAGTAACATACCGATGACAAAGGGAATGACGTATGTTATCATTGCATTTGACCGATAAAGATCTTTGTAGAATATGTAGGAACCAATATGAGCATCCAAGTTCCGCTGTTGGTTATTGGTCGGAGATGTGTCTCGGTCATGTCTACATAGTTTTCGAACCCATAGAGTCCGCACGCTTAATGTTTGATGATGATTTGTATTATGAGTTATGAGTTTTGGTGACCGCAGATTGTTTGGAAATAGTCGAGAGGTAAAGATTGATATATTGGACGATAATATTCGGACACCAGAATGGTTCCGGATCGTTTCGGGTATTTTTCGGAGAACTAGGAGGTTACCGGAACCCCCCGGGAAAGTAATGGGCTATCATGGGCCATAGGGGACAGAGAGGGGAGCCCACAAGGGGTGGCGCCTGATAACCCACAAGTATAGGGGATCAATTGTAGCCTCTTTCGATAAGTAAGAGTGTCGAACCCAATGAGGAGCTAAAGGTAGAACAAATATTCCCTCAAGTTCTATCGACCACCGATTCAACTCTACGCACGCTTGACGTTCGCTTTACCTAGAACAAGTATGAAACTAGAAGTACTTTGTAGGTGTTGTTGGATAGGTTTGCAAGATAATAAAGAGCACGTAAATAAAAGCTAGGGGCTATTTAGATAAAGAAGCAATAAAGTTAGTATAGCGAGTGTGGAAAAGTGGTGGTAGGAGTTGTGAAATTGTCCCTAAGCAATTGACTACTTTACTAGGCCGATAGCAAGTTTATGTGGGAGAGGCCACTGCTAGCATGTCATCCCTGACTTAGAATTCTATGCACTTATAATTGGAACTATTTTCAAGCATCCGCAACTACTAACGTTCATTAAGGTAAAACCCAACCATAACATTAAGATATATTGGCCCCCCTTCAATCCCGTATGCATCAATTTCTATGCTAGGTACATAGTCCTATCAACATACAACTAACACTATGGTGTGATCCACGCGCGCGCACATATGATGGGCACCAAAGGACAGCAACATAACCACAAGCAAATTAAACCAATCATAGCAATTCACCAATTACCGAAAGGACAACGAAAATCTACTCGGACATCATAGGATGGCAACACATCATTGGATAATAATATGAAGCATAAAGCACCAAGTTCAAGTAGAGGGTACAACGGGTTGTGGGAGATTGGACCGCTGAATATAGATGGCGGAAGGTGATGGAGATGTTGGTGAAGATGACGGAGGTGTTGGTGTAGATGATGATGGCCCCGACGGTGTTCCGGCGCCACCGGAAGCGAGAGGGAGATTGACCCCCTTCTTATTCTTCTTCCTTGACCTTCTCCCTAGATGGGAGAAGGGTTTCCCCTCTGGTCCATGGCCTCCATGGCGTGGGAGGGGAGAGAGCCCCTCCGAGATTGGATCTGTCTCTCTGTCTCTCTCTGTTTCTGCGTTCTGAGATTCTGCCATTTCACCGTTTCTTATATTCCCGGAGATCCGTAACTCCGATTGGATTGAAACCTTCAACACGATTTGTTTCTGGATATTAGCTTTCTTGCGGCAAAAGAAGAGCAGCAACCGCCTTACGAGGTGTCCACGAGAGTCAGGGGCGCGCCCACACCCTTGGGGCGGGCCCCATGCCTCGTGGGCCCCTCGAGCATCATCTCGGTTGATTCTTCTTCCCAAAAATCATAAATATTCCAAAATATTCTCCGTCCATTTTTATCCCGTTTGGACTCTGTTTGATATGCGTTTTCTGCGAAACGTAAATCATGCAACAAACAGGAACTGGCACTGGGCACTGGATCAATATGTTAGTCCCAAAAATAGTATAAAAGGTTGCCAAAAGTATATGAAAGTTGAATAATATTGGCATGGAACAATCAAAAATTATATATACGACAGAGACGTATCAACATCCCCAAGCTTAATTCCTTCTCATCCTCGAGTAGGTAAATGATAAAAAAGATAATTTTTGATGTGGAATGTTACCTAGCATAATCTTGATCATATATCTAATCATGGCATGAATATTAAGACACGAGTGATCCAAGGCAATAGTCTATCATTTGACATAAGAACAATAATACTTCGGGCATCCCAACAAGCAATCATTTCTTTCAAAATATCAATGCTAAAGAACGTTATCCCTACAAAATCATATAGTCTTGTATGCTCCCTTTTCTTAACACAAGGTACCCCTCATGCTCATCCCGGTGTCAGCCAAGCAATTGGTTCATACCTTTTAATGCGCTTCAGCCTTTTCAATCCTCACGCAATACATGAGCGCAAGCCATGGATATAGCACTATAGGTGGAATAGAGTATGATGGTGGAGGTTGTGTGGAGAAGACAAAAAGGGAGAAAGTCTCACATCGACGCGGCTAATCAACGGGCTATGGAGATGCCCATCAATTGATGTCAATGCAAGGAGTAGGGATTGCCATGCAACGGATGCAGTAAGAGCTATAAGTGTATGAAAGCTCAAACTGAAACTAAGTGGGTCTGCATCCAGCTTGCTTGCTCATGAAGACCTCGGGCATTTGAGGAATCCCATCATCAGAATATACGAGCCAAGTTCTATAATGAAAATTCCCACTAGTATATGAAAGTGATAACTCAAGAGACTCTCTATATGAAGAACATGGTAGTATTCTGAAGCACAAGTGTGGTAAAAGGATAGTAGCATTGCCCCTTCTCTCTTTTTCTCTCATTTATTTATTTATTTTCTCTTCTTTATTTTTTTTATTTTTTTGGTGAGTTTCTTTGGCCTCTTTTTTTATTTGGGCTTCTTTGGCCTCTTTTATTTTTCACAAAGTCCGGAGTCTCATCCCGACTTGCGGGGGAATCATAGTCTCCATCATCCTTTCCTCACCGGGGCAATGCTCTAATAATGATGATTATCACACTTTTATTTACTTACAACTCAATATTACAACTCGATATCTAGAACAACGATATGACTCTATATGAATGCCTCCGGCAGTGTACCGGGATGTGCAATGATCTAGCGTAGCAATGAAATCAAAAAATGGATTGGCCATGAAAACATCATGCTAGCTGTCTTACGATCATGCAAAAGCAATGTGATAATGAATGCTCAAGTCATGTATATGATGATGATGGAAGTTGCATGGCAATATATCTCAGAATGGCTATGGAAATGTCGTGATAGGTAGGTATGGTGGCTGTTTTGAGGAAGATATAAGGAGGCTTATGTGTGATAGAGTGTATCGTATCACGGGGTTTGGATGCACCGGCGAAGTTTGCACCAACTCTCGAGGTGATAAAGGGCAATGCATGGTACCAAAGAGGCTAGCAAATTGCGGAAAGGTAAGAGTGTGTATAATCCATGGGCTCACATTACTCATAAAGAACTCATATACTTATTGCAAAATTTTATTGGCCCTCAAAGCAAAGTACTACTACGCATGCTCCTAGGGGGGAGGTTGGTAGGAGTTAACCATCGCGCGCCCCCGACCTTCACGCAAAGATAAACAATCAAAATACAATGCGCGCCAATTTGCTTACATAGTTAGGAGACCATACGTGCATGCTTCGGGAATCACAAACCTTAACACCAATATTCTTACTAAACACAACCATTTACTAGAACCTCCCACATATTATCATCTCTATATTGCAAAACTATTGCAAGGAATCAAACATATGATATTCAGTGATCTACAAGTCTTATGTAGGATTTTATGACTAACCATGTGAATGACCAATTCCTGTCATCTCTCTAAATAGATATAATTGAAGCAAGAGAGTTTAATTATTTCTACAAAAGATATGCCCACGCTCTAACAAATATAAGTGAAGCAAAAGAGCATTCTACAAATGGCGGTTTACTATGTGAAGAGAAACAGGCAATCTGAACTTCAAATGATATAAGTGAAGCACATGAAGCATTCTATAAAGCCATACTCAAAAGACTTAAGTGAAGTGCAATGAGCATTCTATAAATCAACCATGGACTATCTCATACCAGCATGGTGCATAAAATAAAAGTGAAAACAAAATGCAAAAGACGCTCCAAGATTTGCACATATCACATGAACGAAACAAATCCGAAAACATACCGATACTTGTTGAAGAAAGATGGGATGCCTTCCGGGGCATCCCCAAGCTTAGACGCTTGAGTCTCCTTGAATATTTACTTGGGGTGCCTTGGGCATCCCCAAGCTTGAGCTCTTGCCTCTCCTCCTTTTCCTCATATCGAGACCTCCTCGATCTTCGAACACTTCATCCACACAAAACACAACAGAAAATTCTGTAAGATCCGTTAGTATAATAAAGCAAATCACTACTCTAAGTACTGTTGCAAACCAATTCATATTTTGTTTTTGCATTGTAGCTACTGTAATATAACTTTTCCATGGCTTAATCCACTGATAGAAATCGATAGTTTCATCAAAATAAGCAAACTATGCATCAAAAACAGAATCTGTCTTAAACAGGACAGTCTGTAGTAATCTGAACATTCACCATACTTATATACTCCAAAAATTCTTCCAAAATTAGTAAAAATAAAAAATTCGTATAGAAAGATAGTGCAAAAAGTTTCAGAACCATCTGACGTTCCAGTAAAAAATGTAAAATCACGCGCTACAGCCAAAGTTTCTGTCTTGCACCGCACAAACCAACAAGCAATGTAAACATCCTAAAGGCAAACCTTGGCACATTATTTTTATAATACAATGGAATTGTACAAGGGGATAATTATTTTTTATGAAAATCTTCTATAATTAAGATTCACAAAGTTTCTGTGAGCATGAACAAAGTTCAAGGAGCTCCCCCACTTCAACAATGCTTGTCTTTCTCACTTTCACTTTTCCGTTTGAAAAAGTTTTGGGTTCCCCTCTTTATTTTTTTATTTTTTAAGTATATGAAAGCACACAACAGAAATAAATGACTCTCTAAAACTTTCGGGTTGTCTCCCTGGCAGCGCTTTCTTTAAAGCCATTAAGCTAGGCATATAGTGCTCAAGTAATGGATCCACCCGGATTCCAAGGTATATGAAAACCAATTTTAATTAAAAATATTGGTAATTTAGTATAAGCACAAAGTAACATATATCATGCAACAATGAAGTCTAACTCTCTTCCTATGCATCGGCATGTCATAAAAGAACAATTCATGCACACATAGTAAAGGCCAATGCATAGTATAAGCAGTTTCTTGCAATTTTTATCATATTGGATAGTTCCTCTCTCATAATAATTGCAAGTAGGAGCAGCAAACACATGCATATTATATCTATCAAAATCATCATGTGTAGTAGTAAAACGCAACCCATCAATATAATCCTTAATAAGGGCAAACTTCTCCGATATAGTGTAGTAGGGAGAATTCAAAATGATAATAGGACTATCATGTGTGGGTGCAATAGCAACAATTTCATGTTTAACATAAGGAACTATAGCAAGTTCATCTCCATAAGCATAATTCATATTTGCATCTTGGCCATAAGCATCAACAAAAAGGGATATTTCAAAAGGATCAACAGGATCATAACAATCATCATAGCAATCATCCTTCGGTAAGCACAAAGGAGAATTAAACAATGTATGAGTTGAAGAGTTACTCTCATTAGAAGGTGGGCACGGGTAGCTAATCCGCTCTTACTCCTTTTGTTCTTCGCTCTCCTCATCATCTTTTTCATCCAATGAGCTCACAGTTTCATCAATTTCTTCTTTCATAGACTCCTGCAAAATATTAGTCTCTTCTTGGACATCGGAGACTTTCTCAATAAACACATCAATATCGACACTGAATTCATAATTCTCATAGCAATATTTAAGTATAGCAAAATTTTCAGGTCTGTAACAGCATCATCAAGATTTTCACACTCTTTAAACAAAGATTCAATTTCATAAGCACCCTAAAAGCAACAAATTCTTCTATTTGTTCCACATCATAGTAATCATATATGCCATTGCCGTAAGAAGCAAAGGTTTTATTATCATTAAATCTACATGAAAAGGGAACGTGTGGAGCCTTCATCCTAGAGCAACAAGTATAATCATATCTCAATCATAGTTGTCGAGCATACCAATGCAACATATAAATTTGATCCCATAATAGTTTCCCTTTTTGAGTCAAGCGATAATCCCTAAAGTATTCACGTTGATCCAACGTGTCTCCCATAACATAATTGAATGGGCTTTTCTCTGGATTATTAAAGTAGTACATAATATCTTTCACATAATGAGCATCGACGGTTTTAGGAGGTTCCCCATCTTCATGAGTAGCAAGTACACCTAATTTTTTTGGTATTTCATGTCACATATCCATAACTAAAGATAGAGAACAACTTAGAACAGTAAATAAAATCTACTTAGTGATAAAGCAAACAAGCACACACGAGAATATTCACCCCCACGCTATAACTCCCCGGCAACGGCGCCAGAAAAAGGTCTTGATAACCCACAAGTATAGGGGATCAATTCTAGCCTCTTTCGATAAGTAAGAGTGTCGAACCCAACAAGGAGCTAAAGGTAGAACAAATATTACCTCAAGTTCTATTGACCACCGATACAACTCTACGCACGCTTGACGTTCGCTTTACCTAGAACAAGTATGAAACTAGAAGTACTTTGTAGGTGTTGTTGGATAGGTTTGCAAGATAATAAAGAGCACGTAAATAAAAGCTAGGGGCTGTTTAGATAAAGAAGCAATAAAGTTAGTATAGCGAGTGTGGAAAAGTGGTGGTAGGAGTTGTGAAATTGTCCCTAAGCAATTGACTACTTTACTAGACCGATAGCAAGTTTTATGTGGGAGAGGCCACTGCTAGCATGTCATCCCTGACTTGGAATTCTATGCACTTATGATTGGAAACTATTAGCAAGCATCCGTA
Source organism: Aegilops speltoides (assembly GCA_021437245.1). Taxonomy (NCBI): domain Eukaryota; kingdom Viridiplantae; phylum Streptophyta; class Magnoliopsida; order Poales; family Poaceae; genus Aegilops; species Aegilops speltoides. The sequence continues at coordinate 92,864,650 of CM038145.1, read as the reverse complement.
ACTACTAACGTTCATTAAGGTAAAACCCAACCATAGCATTAAGATATATTGGTCCCCCTTCAATCCCGTATGCATCAATTTCTATGCTAGGTTGAAGCTTCTGTCACTCTAGCCCTCCAATACATAGTCTCAACATACAACTAACCCTATGGTGTGATCCACGCGCGCGCTCATATGATGGGCACCAAAGGACAACAACATAACCACAAGCAAATTAAACCAATCATAGCAATTCACCAATTACCGAAATGACAACAAAAATCTACTCAGACATCATAGGATGGCAACACATCATTGGATAATAATATGAAGCATAAAGCACCATGTTCAAGTAGAGGGTACAGCGGGTTGCTGGAGAGTGGACCGCTGTATATAGATGGGGGAAGGTGATGGAGATGTTGGTGAAGATGACGGACGTGTTGGTGTAGATCACGGTGATGATGATGGCCCCGGCGGTGTTCCGGCGCCACCGGAAGCGAGGAGGGGAGAGCCCACATTCTTCGTCTTCTTCCTTGACCTTCTCCCTATATAGGAGATGGGTTTCCCCTCTAGTCCATGGCCTCCATAGCACGGGAGGGGCGAGAGCCCTCCGAGATGGGATCTTTCTCTCTGTCTCTCTCTATTTCTGCGTTCCTAGATTCTGCCCTTTCACCGTTTCTTATATTCCCGGAGATCCGTAACTCCGATTGGATTGAAACCTTCAAGACGATTTATTTCCGGATATTACCTTTCTTGCGGCAAAAGAAGATCTGCAACCGCCTTACGGGGTGTCCACGAGGGTCAGGGACGCGCCCACCCCCCCGGGGCGCGCCCCCTGCCTTGTGGGCCCCTCGAGCATCGCCTCGCGTTGATTTTTCTTCCCAAAAATCATAAATATTCCAAAAATATTCTCTGTCCATTTTTATCCTGTTTGGACTCCGTTCGATATGGGTTTTCTGCAAAACATAAAACATGCAACAAACAGGAACTGGCACTGGGCACTGGATCAATATGTTAGTCCCAAAAATAGAATAAAAAGTTGCCAAAAGTATATGAAAGTTGATTAATAATGGCATGGAACAATCAAAAATTATAGATACGACGGAGACATATCAGCGCCCCCCATGGGCTGTCCGAATTGGACAATGGGAAGGGGGCGCGACCCCCCTTTCCTTTCCCCATCTCCCTCTCCTTCCCCCTTTCCACCTCCATGAGAAGGAATAAGAGGGGGCAGAATCCTACTAGGACTTGGAGTCCTTGTAGGACTCCTCCCACTTGGCGCGCCCCCTAGGACCGGCCTCCTCCCTCTCCCTCCTTTATATACGTGGACAGGGCATCCCTTGGAGACACACCAATTGTTCCAAGCTGTGTGCAGCGTCTCCCTCCACGGTTTACTCCTCCGGTCATATTCACGTAGTGCTTAGGCAAAGCCCTGCGTGGATCACATCACCATCACTGTCACCATGTCGTCGTGCTGATGAAACTCTCCCTCGACCCTCTGCTGGATCAAGAGTTCGAGGGACGTCATCGAGCTGAACATGTGCAAAACTCGGAGGTGTCGTACGTTCGGTGCTTGATTGGTTGGATCATGAAGACGTTTGACTACATCAACCGCTTTAAACTAATGCTTCCGCTTTTGGTCTACGAGGGTACGTCGACACACTCTCCCCATCTCGTTTCTATGCATCTCCTAGATAAATCTTGCATGATCGTAGGATAATTTTTAAAATTGTATGCTACGTTCCCCAATAGTGGCATCCGAGCCAGGTCTATGCGTCGATGATATGCATGAGTAGAACACAAAGAGTTGTGGGCAATAATAGTCATAATGCTTACCACCAACGTCTTATTTTGATTCGGCGGTATTGTTGGATGAAGAGGCCCGGAGCAACCTTACATGACCACATTCATGAGACAAGTTCCACCGACAGACATGCAACTTGTTTTGCATAAAGGTGGCTGGCGGGTGTCTGTTTCTCCAACTTTAGTTGAATCAAATTTGACTACGGCCAGTCCTTGTTGAAGGTTAAAACAGCACACTGACAAAAAATCGTTGTGGTTTTGATGCGTAGGTCAGAACGGTTCTTGCTAGAAGCCCGTAGCGGCCACGTAAAACTTGCAACAACAAAGTAGAGGACGTCTAACTTGTTTTTGCAGGGCATGTTGTGATGTGATATGGTCAAGACATGATGTGATATAAGTTATTGTATGAGATGATCATGTTTTGTAAAAGTTATCGGCAACTCACAGGAGCTTTATGGTTGTCACTTTATTGTATGAAATGCATTCGCCATGTAACTGCTTTACTTTATCACTATGCGGTAGCAATAGTTGTAGAAGCAATAGTTGGTGAGACGACAACGACGATACGATGGAGATCAAGGTGTCAAGCCGGTGACGATGGAGATCATGACGGTGCTTTGGATATGGGGATCAAAGGCACAAGATGATGATGGCCATATCATGTCACATATTTTGATTGCATGTGATGTTTATTTTTTATGCATCTTATTTTGCTTGGTACAGTGGTAGCATTATAAGATGACCCTTCACTAAATTTCAAGGTATAAGTGTTCTCCCTGAGTATGTGATGTCTACTACACAACTTTATTCTTGTAGACTAGTGTTGGGCCTCCAAGCACATAGTTTTGTAGGACAGTAGCAATTTTCCCTCAAGTGGATGACCTAAGGTTTATCAATCCGTGGGAGGTGTAGTATGAAGATGGTCTCGCTCGAACAACCGTGCAACCAAATACAAGAAATCTCTTGTGTCCCCAACGCATCCAATACAATGGCAAATTGTATAGGTGCACTAGTTCGGTGAAAAGATGGTGATGAAAGTGTAATATTGATGGTAGGAATATATTTTTATAATCTCAATAAATAAAAACAACAAGTTAGCAAATAGTAAATGGGCACAAAAATGGTATGGCAATGCATAGAAACAAGGCCTAGGGTCCATACTTTCGCTAGTGCAATCTCTTAACAATGCTAATATAATTGGATCATCTAACCATCCCTCAAAGTGCGATGAAGAATCACTCCAAAGTTCCTATCTAGCAGAGAACATAAGAATAAATTGTTTGTAGGGTACGAAACCACCTCAAAGCTATTCTTTCCATTTGATCTATTCAAGAGTTTGTACTAAAATAACACAAAGCTATTCTTTCTGTTTGATCTATCCTAGAGTTCGTACTAAAATAACACCAAAGCAAGTTCATATTCATAATACTCAATTCAACACAAAGAACTTCAAAGAGTGCCCCGAGATTTCTACCGGAGAAACTAAAGACAAGAACGTGCATCAACCCCTATGCATAGATTACTCCAATGTCACCTTGGGAATCCGTGAGTTGAGTGCGAAAACATATATCAAGTGTATCAATGCGATACCCCATTGTCACCATGAGTATTCAATTGCAAGACATATATCAAGTGTTCTCAAATCCATAAAAGTATTCAATCCGATAACAACAAAATCTCAAAGGGTAAACTCAATTCATCACAACAAGATAGAGAGGGGAAACACCATATGATCCGACTATACTAACAAAGCCCGTGATACATCATGATCGTGACATCTCAAGAACACGAGAGAGAGAGAGAGAGAGATTAAACACATAGCTACTGGTACAAACCCTTAGACCCGAGGGTGGACTACTCCCTCCTCATCGTCGTGGCCACCGGGATGATGAAGATGGCCACCGGAGATGATTTCCCCCTCCGGCAGGGTGCCGGAACAGGGTCTAGATTGGTTTTCGGTGTCTACAGAGCCTTGAGGCGGTGGAACTTCTGATCTAGGGTTATTTCTGATGGTTTCTCTATTTATAGGATTTTTTGGCGTCGGTTTCATGTGAAGATGGTCCTGGAGGTGAGCACAACCCACCGGGGCACGAACAAGGGCCCAGGCACGCCCCGTGCCTTGTTCCCTACTCCTTCACCTTCTGGTCCTTCCATGAAGCTTCGGGGGTCTCTTTTATTCCAAAAAAATTATCAAAAAGTTTCAGCTCATTTGGAGAACTTTCATTTCTTCACAAAAAACAACACCACAGTAGTTCTGCTGAAAACAGCGTCAGCCCGGATTAGTTCCATGCAAATCATACCAAAACCATATAAAATTGTTGTAAACATGGCACAAATACTTCATAAATTATAGATACATTGGAGACGTATCAGTATGCACCGTTGCGACCGTTCGTCGTGGCGAGACACCACGTGATGATCGGGTGTGATAAGCTCTACGTTCACATACAACAGGTGCAAGACAGTTTTGCACATGCAGAATACTCAGGTTAAACTTGACGAGCCTAGAATGTACAGACATGGCCACGGAACACTAAGACTGAAAGGTCGAACGTGAATCATATAGTAGATATGATCAACATAGAGATGTTCACCATTGAAAACTACTCCATCTCACGTGATGATCGGACATGGTTTAGTTGATATGGATCATGTGATCATTTAGATGACTCGAGGGATGTCAATCTAAGTGGGATTTCTTTAGTAATATGATTTATTGAACTTAAATTTATCATGAACTTAGTCCTGATAGTTTATGCATATCTATGTTGTAGACCAATGGCCCGTGCTACCGTTCCCTTGAATTTTAATGTGTTCCTAGAGAAAGCTAAGTTGAAAGATGATGGTAGCAACTACATGGACTGGGTCTATAACTTGAGGATTATCCTCATTGCTGCACAAAAGAATTATGTCCTTGATGCACCTCTAGGTTACAGGCCTGCTGCAGGAGCAGATATTGATGTTATGAACATCTGGCAAGCTCGATGTGATGACTACTTGTTAGTTCAGTTGCCATGCTTTACGGCTTAGAATCGGGACTTCAAAGATGTTTTGAACGTCATGGAGCATATGAGATGTTACAAGAGTTGAAGTTAATATTTCAAGAAAATGCCCGAGTTGGGAGATATGAAGTCTCCAACAAGTTCTATAGCTGCAAGATGGAGGAGAACAGTTCTGTCAGTGAACACATACTCACAATGTCTTGGTACCATAACCACTTGACTCGGCTGGGAGAAAATCTTCCGGATGATAGTGTTATTGACTGAGTTCTTCAATCACTGCCAGCAAGCTATAAAGCTTCATGACGAACTATAATATGCAAGGGATGAACAAGACAATTCCCAAGCTCTTTGCAATGCTTAAGGCTGCAGAGGCAGAAATCAAGAAGGAGCATCAAGTGTTGATGGTTAACAAGACCACTAGTTTCAAGAAAGAGGGAAAAGGTAAGAAGGGGAACTTCAAGAAGAATAGAAAGCAAGTTGCTATTCCCGGGAAGAAGCCCAAGTCTGGACCTAAGCCTGAAACTGAGTGCTTGTACTGCAAAGGGACTGGACACTGGAAGCGGAACTTCCCCCAAGTATTTGGCGGATAAGAAGGATGGCAAAGTGAACAATGGTATATTTGATATACATGTTATTGATGTGTACCTTACTAATGCTCATAGTAGCGCCTGGGTATTTGATACTGGTTCTGTTGCTCATATTTGCAACTCGAAATAGGGGCTACGGATTAAACGAAGATTGGCTAAGGATGAGGTGACGATGCGCGTCAGAAATGGTTCCAAGGTCGATGTGATCGTCATCGGCATGCTACCTCTACATCTACCTTCGGGACTAGTTTTAGACCTGAATAATTGTTACTTGGTGCCAGCGTTGAGCATGAACATTATATCTGGATCTTGTTTGATGCAAGACGGTTATTCATTTAAACTAGAGAATAATGGTTGTTCTATTTATATGAGTAATATCTTTTATGGTCATGCACCTTTGATGAGTGGTCTATTTTTGTTGAATCTCGATCGTGGTGATACACATATTCATAATATTGATGCCAAAAGATGCAAAGTTAATAATGATAGTGCAACTTATTTGTGGCACTGCCGTTTAGGTCATACTGGTGTAAAGCGCATGAAGAAACTCCATGCAGATGGGCTTTTGGAATCACTTGATTATGAATCACTTGATACTTACGAACCATGCGGCATGGGCAATATGACTAAGACTCCGTTCTCCGGAACAATGGAGTGACCACTGACTTATTGGAAATAATACATACTGATGTATGTGGTCCGATGAGTGTTGAGGCTCGCGGCGGGTATCGTTATTTTCTGACCTTCACAGATGACTTGAGCAGATATGGGTATATCTACTCAATGTAACATAAGTCTGGAACATTTGAAAAGTTCAAAGAATTTCAGAGTGAAGTTGGAAATCATCGTAACAAGAAAATAAAGTTTCTACAATCTGATCGCGGAGGCGGATATTTGAGTTACAAGTTTGGTCTTCATTTAAAACAATGTCGAATAGTTTCGCAACTCACGCCCCCTGCAACACCACAGCGTAATGGTGTGTCGGAACGTCATAACCGTACTTTACTAGATACGGTGCAATCTATGATGTCTCTTATGGATTTACCACAATCATTTTGGGGTTATGCATTAGAGACGGCTGCATTCACGTTAAATAGGGCACCATCTAAATCCGTTGAGACGACACCATATGAACTGTGGATTGGCAAGAAACCTAAGCTGTCGTTCCTTAAAGTTTGGGGTTGCGATGCTTATGTGAAAAAGCTTCAGCCTGATAAGCTCAAACCCAAATCGGAGAAGTGCATCTTCATAGGATACTCAAAAGAAACAATTGGGTACACCATGTATCACAGATCTGAAGGCAAGATATTTGTTGCTAAGAATGGATCCTTTCTAGAGAAGGAGTTTCTCTCGAAAGAAGTGAGTGGGAGAAAGTAGAACTTGATGAGGTAATTGTACCTTCTCTCGGATTGGAAAGTGGTTCATCACAGAAATCAGTTCTAGTAATGCCTACACCAATTAGTGAGGAAGCTAATGATGATGATCATGAAACTTTAGATCAAGCTACTACCGAACCTCGTAGGTCAACCAGAGTACATTCCACGCCAGAGTGGTACGGTAATCCTATTCTGGAAGTCATGTTACTAGACCATGACAAACCTAAGAACTATGAGGAAGCGATGATGAGCCCAGATTCCGCGAAATTGCTTGAGGCCATGAAATCTGAGATTGATCCATGTATGAGAACAAAGTGTGGACTTTGGTTGACTTTCCCAATGATCGGCAAGCCATAGAAAATAAATGGATCTTCAAGAAGAAGACTAGCGCTGATGGTAATGTTACTGTCTACAAAGCTTGACTTGTTGCGAAAGATTTTCGACAAGTTCAAGGAGTTGACTATGATGAGACCTTCTCACCCGTAGCGATCCTTAAGTCTGTCTGAATCATGTTAGCAATTGCCGCATTTTATTAATATGAAATTTGGCAAATGGATATCAAAACTGCATTCCGTAATGGATTTCTTAAAGAAGAGTTTTATATGATGCAACTAGAAGGTTTTGTCGATCTGATGACCCACAAGTATAGGGGATCTATTGTAGTCCTTTCGATAAGTAAGATTGTCGAACCCAACGAGGAGCAGAAGGAAATGACAAGCAGTTTTCAGTAAGGTATTCTCTACAAGCACTGAAATTATCGGTAACAGATAGTTTTGTGATAAGGTAATTTGTAACGGGTAACAAGCAAAATAAGTAAACAAGGTGCAGCAAGGTGGCCCAATCCTTTTTGTAGAAAAGGACAAACCTGGATAAACTCTTATATAAAGGAAGACTCTCGCGAGGACACATGGGAATTATTGTCAAGCTAGGTTTCATCACGCTCATATGATTCACGTTCGTTACTTTGATAATTTGATATGTGGGTGGACCGGTGCTTGCGTGATGCCCTTCCTTGGACAAGCATCCCACTTATGATTAACTACTCTCGCAAGCATCTGCAACTACGAAAGAAGAATTAAGGTAAACCTAACCATAGCATGAAACATATGGATCCAAATCAGCCCCTTGCGAAGCAACACATAAACTAGGGTTTAAGCTTCTGTCACTCTAGCAACCCATCATCTACTCTAGAGATACTCCGGGATGTTTCGCTGGCAGAACAGCTCCACCGGAGCCCTAGATCGGTTCCGCCAAGGTTCCGCCTCGAGACGGCGGCGCTTCATCCCGAAAGCTTCCTTCTAATTTTTTCCAGGGCGAAACACTTCATATAGCAAAAGATGGGCACCGGAGGCCTGCCAGGGGGCCAACGAGACAGGGGGGCGTGCCTAGGGGGTAGGGTGCGCCCCCACCCTCGTGGCTAGGGTGTGGGCCCCCTCTGGTTGATTCTTTCGCTAGTATTTTTTGTTAATTCCAAAACGTGCCTCCGTGAAGTTTTAGGACTTTTGGAGTTGTGCAGAATAGGTCTCTGTAAGTGCATCGAGTGCCCCTTAGTGATTTTGGTGTATTGAAGACTTATAGGTTAAGGAACTAATATGTTTGTGAGTGTACACAGGCTCTATAAGTCAATGAGGAGTTTGATATTTACAGTAAAAGTCGACCCCTACAAATGAATGTCTTCGGCTGAAGACTTTGGTTCTACTGAAGACTTTGAAAGTGAAGAAATTGGTGTGACCTTGAAGACTTCGATATTCATGTGAGGAATCTGAAGCGTGAAGACTTTTGTTTTCGTAGTTTCATTTTCTCTTTCTTGAGTCATAGGAAACACCGTACTGTTAAAGGGGGTCGAGGTAATACTAAGGAAACTGATTTCCAAGTGATGCTCATCTCAAAATCCTACACCTACCAAATCCTTCGAGTGACCATTGTAAATCTCATATCAGTTCAGTCAATTTCTTCAGTGATAGAGACAAAGATCTTCTGGTCTCTGAGGAATTTGTTTTGACCAAGTAGTTAGGAATTCGCCAGTGCGGATTGCCTACACAGTGAGGAACATGATAGCCCTAAGGAATTCAAACATCAAATCAGACCGTTGTTGTGCCACGCGTTGATAACCCACAAGTATAGGGGATTGCAACAGCTTTCGAGGGTAGAGTATTCAACCCAAATTTATTGATTCGACACAAGGGGAGCCAAAGAATATTCTCAAGTATTAGCAGTTGAGTTGTCAATTCAACCACACCTGGATAACTTAGTATCTGCAGCAAAGTATTTAGTAGCAAAGTAGTACGATAGTAATGGTAACAGTGGCAAAAGTAACGATAGCAGTTTTGTAGTAATTGTAACGGTAGCAACGGAAAAGTAAATAAGCAAAGCACAATATGTGAAAAGCTCGTAGGCATTGGATCATTTATGGATAATTATGTCGGATGTGATTCCTCATGTAATAGCTATAACATAGGGTGTCACAGAACTAGCTCCAGTTTATCAATGTAATGTAGGCATGTATTCCGAATATAGTCATACGTGCTTATGGAAAAGAACTTGCATGACATGTTTTGTCCTACCTTCCCGTGGCAGCGGGGTCCTAGTGAAAACTAAGGGATATTAAGGCCTCCTTTTAATAGAGTACCGGACCAAAGCATTAACACATAGTGAATACATGAACTCCTCAAACTACGGTCATCACCGAGAAGTATCCTGATTATTGTCACTTCGGGGTTGTCGGATCATAACACATAATAGGTGACTATAGACTTGCAAGATAGGATCAAGAACTCACATATATTCATGAAAACATAATAGGTTCAGATCTGAAATCATGGCACTCGGGCCCTAATGACAAGCATTAAGCATAGCAAAGTCATAGCAACATCAATATCAGAACATAGTGGATACTAGGGATCAAACCCTAACAAAACTAACTTGATTACATGGTAAATCTCATCCAACCCATCACCGTCCAGCAAGCCTACAATGGAATTACTCGTGCACGGCGGTGAGTATCATGAAATTGGTGATGGAGGATGGTTGATGATGATGACGGCGATGAATCCCCCTCTCTAGAGCCCCGAACGGACTCCAGATCAGCCCTCCCGTGAGAGATTAGGGCTTGGCGGCGGCTCCGTATTGTAAAACGCGATGAAACTTTCTCTCTGATTTTTTCTCCGCGAAACGGAATATATAGAGTTGGAGTTGAGGTCGGTGGAGCATCTGGGGGCCCACAAGACAGGGGGGCGCGCCCAGGGGGAGGGGCCGTGCCCCCCACCCTCGTGGATAGGGTGTGGGCCCCTTGTGTGATTCTTTCGCCAGTATGTTTTATATTTTCCAGAAGTTATCTCCGTGGATTTTCAAGTCATTCCGAGAACTTTTGTTTTCTGCACAATAAACAACACCATGGCAGTTCTGCTAAAAACAACATCAGTTCGGGTTAGTTTCATTCAAATCATGCAAGTTAGAGTCCAAAACAAGGGCAAAAGTGTTTGGAAAAGTAGATACGTTGGAGACGTATCTGAAGGAAATATGCCCTAGAGGCAATAATAAAGTTATTATTTATTTCCTCATATCATGATAAATGTTTATTATTCATGCTAGAATTGTATTAACCGGAAACATGATACATGTGTGAATACATAGACAAACATATAGTCACTAGTATGCCTCTACTTGACTAGCTCATTAATCAAAGATGGTTATGTTTCCTAACCATAAACATGTGTTGTCATTTGATTAAATGGGATCACATCATTAGGAGAATGATGTGATTGACATGACCCATCCGTTAGCTTAGCACTTGATCGCTTAGTATTCTCGCTATTGCTTCCTTCATGACTTATACATGTTCCTCGTAACTATGAGAATTGTGTAACTCCGCTTACGGAGGAACACTGGTACTACCAAACGTCACAATGTAACTGGGTGATTATAAAGGAGTACTACAGGTGTTTCCGAAGGTACATGTTGAGTTGGCATAATTCGAGATTAGGATTTGTCACTCCGATTGTCGGAGAGGTATCTCTGGCCCTCTCGGTAATACTCATCACCTAAGCCTTGCAAGCATGTAACTAATGAGTTAGTTATGAGATGACGACATTACGAACGAGTAAAGAGACTTACGGTAAAGAGATTGAACTAGGTATTGATACCGACGATCAAATCTCGGGTAAGTAACATACCGATGACAAAGGAACAAAGTATGTTGTTATGCGGTTTGACCGATAAAGATCTTCGAGAATATGTAGGAACCAATATGGGCATCCAGGTCCCGCTATTGGTTATTGACCGAGACGTGTCTCGGTCATGTCTACATTGTTCTCGAACCGTAGGGTCCGCACGCTTAAGGTTTCGATGACAGTTATATTATGAGTTTATGTATTTTGATGTACCGAAGGTTGTTCGGAGTCCCGGATGTGATCACGGACATGACGAGGAGTCTCAAAATGGTCGAGACATAAAGATTGATATATTGGACGGATATATTTGGACACCGAAAAGGTTCCGGGAGAGTTTGGGAATATACCGGAGCTCCGGGAGGTTACCGGAACCCCCCGGTAAGTATATGGGCCTTATTGGGCCCTAGAAGAAGGGAGGGAGAAGGAGCAAGAGAGGGAGCGCCCCCCCCCAAGCCCAATCCGAATTGGGTGGGGGGCCGGCCCCCCTTTCCTTTTCTCCTTCCCCCTTCACCTTCCTACTAGTACTACTCCTTCCTTCCCCCTCCATGTTGGATTAGGAAAAGGAGGGGAAACCTACTTGGAGTAGGTTTCCCCCTCCCTATGGCGCGCCCCCCTTGGGCCGGCCACCTCCTCCCTCCCTCCTTTATATACGGGGGTAGGGGGGCACCCTAGGGCACACAACTTGATCATTGATCGTTCCTTAGCCGTGTGCGGTGCCCCCCTCCACGATATTACACCTCGGTCATATTGTAGCGGTGCTTAGGCGAAGCCTGCGACAGAGAACATCAAGATCGCCACCACGCCGTCAGGTTGACGGAACTTCCCTCGAGCCTCTACTAGATTGGAGATCGAGGGTGCGCCATCGAGCTGTCGCGCGTGTCAAGAACTCGGAGGTGCCGAGTAACGGTGCTTGGATCGGTTGAACCGGAAGACGACGACTACTTCCTCTTGTTGTGTCAACGCTCGCTTCGGTTCACGAGGGTACGAGACAACACTCTCCCCTCGTTGCTATATCATCACCATGATCTTGCGTGTGCGTAGGAAATTTTTTGAAATTACTACGTTCCCCAACAGTATCAACTCTCCCAAGCTTAAACCTTTGCTTGTCCTAAAGCAATTCAGTTGATAAACTAAAAGTGATAAAGAAAAAAAAATTACAAACTCTGTTTGCTCTTGTTGTTGTAAATATGTCAAGCCAGCATTCAAGTTTTCGGCAAAGATTATGAACTAACCATATTCAAAATAACACTTAGGTCTCATGTTTACTCATGTCAATGGCATAATCAACTAGTGAGCAATAATAATAAAACTCGGATGACAACACTTCCTCAAAACAATCATGATATGATATAACAAGATGGTATCTCGCTAGCCCTTCTGAGACCGCAATACATAAATGCAGAGCACCTTTAAAGATCAACGACTGACTAAACATTGTAATTCATGGTAAAAGAGATCCAGTCAAGTCATACCCAATATAAAATAATAGTAATGCATGCAAATGACATCTCTGCTCTCCAGCGGGTGCTTTTTAATAAGAAGGTGATGGCTCAACATAAAAGTAAATAGATAGGCCTTTCGCAGAGGGAAGCAGGGATTTGTAGAGGTGCCAGAGCTCGATTTTAAAATAGAGATGAATAACATTTTGAGCGGTATACTTTCACTGTCAATGCAACAACTATGAGATCTCAATATCTTCCATGCTACATACATTATAGGCAGTTCCCAAACAGAATGGTAAAGTTTATACTCCCCCACCACCAACAAGCACACTCCACGGCCAACCGAAACAATGGGGTACCGTCCATACCAACAACAGTCCTCGGGGAGTTTTGTTGTAATTATTTTGATTTTCTTTGATCTTTTTGATCATGGGACTGGGCATCCCGGTTACCAACCATTTTCTCGTGAATGAGGAGCGGAGTCCACTCCTCTTGAGAATAACCCACCTAGTATGGAAGATACAGACAACCCTAGTTGAAACATGAGCTACTCGAGCATACAAAACAGAATTTCATTTGAAGGTTTGGAGTTTGGCACATACAAATTTACTTGGAACGGCAGGTAGATACCGCATATAGGAAGGTATGGTGGACTCATATGGAATAACTTTGGGGTTTATGGAGTTTGGATGCACAAGCAGTATTCCCGCTTAGTACAGGTGAAGGCTAGCAAAAGACTGGGAAGCGACCAACTGAGAGAGCGACAACAGTCATGAATATGCATTAAAATTAATCTACACGAGGTGCAAACATGAGTAGGATATAATCCACCATGAACAGAAATATCATGAAGGCTATGTTGATTTGTTTCAACTACATGCGTGAACATGTGCCAAGTCGAGTCACTCAATACATTCAAAGGAGGATACCATCCCATCATACCACATCATAACCATTTTAATAGCATGTTGGCACGCAAGGCAAACCATTATAAGCTCCTAGCTAATTAAGCATGGCATAAGTAACTATGATCTGTAATTGTCATTGCAAACATGTTTATTCATAATAAGCTGAATCAGGAACGATGAACTCATCATATTTACAAAAACAACAGAGGTTGAGTTCATACCAGCTTCTCTCATCTCAACCAGTCCATCATATATTGTCATTATTGCCTTTCACTTGCATGACCGAATGGTGTGTACAATAATAATAGTGCACGTGCATTGGACTAAGCTGGAATCTGCAAGCATTCAATTCAAGAGAGCAGACAAGGTGATATGGGCTCCAAGTTAAATCAACAATCATGCATATGGGAGCCACTAAACATTTTCAATATGGTCTTCTACTCTTGACCCCCAAAGGAAAGCAAAGAAATAAAACTTATTTACACGGGAAAGCTCCCAACAAGTAAAAGAAGAACGAGAAATCTTTTTGGGTTTTCTTTTAATTACTACTACAAGCATGGAAATTAAACTAACTAATTTTTTTGTTTTCTTAAGGTTTATCAAACACACAAGAAGAAAGATAGAAAAATAAATTAAACTAGCATGAATAATACAATGGAAGAGTATGAGCACCGACAACTAGAATAGTGTGTGAACATGAATGTAAAGTCGGTGAGAAATACGTACTCCCCCAAGCTTAGGCTTTTGGCCTAAGTTGGTCTAATGCCAAGGAGCGTGGCTACTCTCCCTGGTGTACTGAGCAGTGTCATCAGGATACCACTAGCTAGCGATCTCCTCCGGATCCCACTAATAAGATGATGGACGATAAGGGTCCAGTGGAGGTTCCGACTCAGGCTCTGGAGCGGATGTCTGGCCTCGATGAGCGTACAACGCTTCGTGCAAGACAAGGTAATTGTCTGTAGTTAAATCAAACAACAAAGGTGCAGGCAGGGTAATAATCTCATTGTGTTTCTTATTAAATCTCAGGTTATACAGAAGCATCTTATCTTCGTTGTAAACAACTCATGCGCTACCATGCTCCTGTAATCTAAAAAGGAAAGAGGCAGCAGTGTCTCCTCTTTCTCATAATGCCTAATAGGTGTCTCAAAATGTTCAGCAAGGCGTGCAGCATAGATACCTCCAAAGATGGGGCCCTTTGTACGGTTCAGGCCTAACCGTTTAGCAATAACGGCACCCATACTAAAAGAGTTGTCACCAAACAACGCATGGAACAAAATAATAATATCAGGAACACTGAAGTTTCCGCTATTTCCACAACCAATTAAGCATTGACTAGCAAATATGGCAACGTAGCGTAAAACAGGAAAATGTATGCTAGTGATTCTCGCATCGGAACCCTTTTTCGTATCCCCTACAGTAATAGTGTTAACAAAACCATCCACATCTTTACGATGTGGTTCATCTAAGCTGCCCTCAAAGGGTATTCTACAAACCGTGCAAAAATTATGTAATGACATTTCCTTAGTCTCATCATATAAATGAAAAGATACTGAAGGAGGTGAATTCTTAGGATAATAGTTAAAGTTTTACACAAAAGTATTGGTGAGTAAGAGATACTGATTGATCCGGTTGTGGAGGAAGTCGGTGAGGCCCGCATTTTCAGCCAAAGAATAAAAGTCTTCATAAATCCCGGCTGCTCTCAAGAAATTATCACATGGCCACTCACAAGGCCTTACTTCTGCTATGCGAGGAAGATTATACTTGGCCTTTTCTTTCTCCTTAGCTTGTTTATCCTTGGAGCCTTGGCTAGAAGATCCCCTCAATAATCTCCTTATCATTTTCTGAAAATTTCTGAAATTTTTAGTAACTTCAAAATAAAAGTGAATAAAACTAAACAAGATTGATAACAACTACTCCCACAAGTGCCTAGAGCCTATATCATGCATTAGAATTACTTAGGACCTCATAAATTTGACATGCAAGCTCAAGAACAGGGTCACCTATGCAGCAAAAATTTGCAATGAATAATGCACTAGAACAAAAACTAATTGGACCAATGGAGGAGTCACATACCAAGCAACAATCTCCCAAAGCAGTTTTGTGAACGGAGCTTTGAGCAAGGAGATCGAAAATCGCAGCAAAATGAGCTAGAACTCGTGCTTGAGCTGGATGGGGATTTTTTAGGAGGAAGATGGAGTGTGTGGGTGCAGGAATAAGTGGAGGGGGCCACTGTGGGCCCATGAGACAGGGGGGCGCGCCCAGGGGGTGTGGGCGCGCCCTCCACCCTCGTGGCTAGGTGCTTGCCCACCTGTTGTGTTTTCAGTGCCTAAAATCCTCAAATATTCCATAAAAATCATACTAAATTTGCAGGGCATTTGGAGCACTTTTATTTTTGGGATATTTTTATTGCACGGATAATTCAGAAAATAGACAGATAATACTATTTTTGCTTTATTTATTCTAAATAACAGAAAGTAAAAAGAGGGTACAAAAGGTTGTGCCTTCTAGTTTCATCCATCTCATGATCATCAGAATGAATCCACTAACAAGGTTGATCAAGTCTTGTTAACAAACTCATCCCGAATAACATGGAACCGGAGAAATTTTGAATAACACTAGGTTACCTCAACGGGGATATGCACATCCCCAACAATAAGAATATCATACTTTTTCTTGATAGTGGGAAGAGGAAATTCAAAACCTCCAATAATGATAGTTGGAACTTTTCCAATAGAACTGATGCTATGAACTTGAGGCTGTTTCCTCGGAAAGTGTACCGTATGCTCATTACCATTAACATGAAAAGTGACATTGCCTTTGTTGCAATCAATAACAACCCCTGCAGTATTCAAAAAGGGTGTACCAAGGATAATCGACATACTATCGTCCTCGGGAATATCAAGAATAACAAAGTCCGTTAAGATAGTGATATTTGCAACCACAACAGGCACATCCTTACGAATACCGACAGGTATAGCAGTTGATTTATCAGCCATTTGCAAAGAGATTTCAGTAGGTGTCAACTTATTCAATTCAAGTCTACGATATAAAGAGAGAGGCATAACACTAACACCGGCTCCAAGATCAAATAAAGAAGTTTTAACATAGTTTCTTTTAATGGAGCATGGTATAGTTGGTACTCCTGGATCTCCAAGTTTCTTTGGTATTCCACCCTTAAAAGTATAATTAGCAAGCATGGTGGAAATTTCAGCTTCCGGTATCTTTCTTTTATTTGTAATGATATCCTTCATATATTTAGCATAAGAGTTTACTTTAAGCATATCAGTTAAGCACATACGTAAGAAAATAGGTCTAATCATTTCAGCAAAACGCTCAAAATCCTCATCATCCTTTGTCTTGGATGGTTTAGGAGGAAAAGGATGGGTTTTTGAACCCATGGTTCTCTTTCTTTACCGTGCTTCCTAGCAACAAAATCTCTCTTATCATAACGTTGATTCTTTGATAACAGCAGGTTCAATCTCTACATCATTATTATTGCTAGGTTGAGCATCAACATGAACATTATCATTAATATCATCACCAGGTTCATGTTCATCACCTGATTGTGTCTCAGCATCAGAAATAGAAATATTATTGGGATTCTCAGGTGTGTCTACAACAGGTTCACTAGAAGCGTGCAAAGTCCTATCATTTTTCTTTCTCTTAGGGTGGCCTTCAGGATACAAAGGTTCCTAAGTCATTCTACCAGTTCTAGTAACCACTCTAATAGCAATATCATGTTTATTATTTAATTCATCAAGCAAATCACTTTGAGCTTTAAGTACTTGCTCTGCTTGAGTGGTAACCATAGAAGCATATTTACTAATGAGTTTAAGTTCACCTTTAACTCCAGCCATATAATCACTCAAGCGTCCTATCTCGAAAGCATTATTCTTTAATTCTCTACCAACATAAGCATTAAAACTTTCTTGTCTAGCCATAAAATCATCAAATTCATCTAAGCATTGGCTATGAAATTTAGTAGACGTAATTTCAACATTATTATATTGATAGAGAAAATTTACCTTTACTACCTGTGTCGGGTTATCAAAACAATGTGTTTCTTCGACAGGTGGTAAATTAAGACCATGTATTTCTTCAATAGCAGGTAAATTCTTAACATCTTCAGCTTTAATACCTTTTTTCTTTCATTGATTTCTTTGCCTCTTGCATATCTACATGACTGAGAAATAGAACACCCCTCTTCTTCGGAGTTGGTTTAGGAATAGGCTCAGGAGTTGGCTCAATTGGTTCAAGAATTGGCTTAGGAAGAGTCCAATTATTTTCATTAGTCAACATATTATTCAATAAAAATTTAGCTTGGTCGACTGTTCTTTCCCTGAAAACACAACCAGCACAACTATCCAAGTGGTCCTTGGAAGCATCGGTTAGTCCATTATAAAAGATATCAAGTATTTCATTTTTCTTAAGAGGATGATCAGGCAAAGCATTAAGTAATCGGAGAAGCCTCCCCCAAGCTTGTGGGAGACTCTCTTCTTCGATTTGCACAAAATTATATATTTCCCGCAAGGCAGCTTGTTTCTTATGAGCAGGGACATATTTAGTAGAGAAGTAATAAATCATATCCTAGGGACTACGCACACAACCAGGATCAAGAGAATTAAACCAAGTTTTAGCATCACCCTTCAATGAGAATGGAAATATCTTAAGGATATAATAATAGAAAGACTTCTCATCATTAGTAAACATGGTAGCTATATCATTCAACTTTGTAAGCTGTGCCACAACAGATTCAGATTCATAGCCGTAAAAAGGATCAGATTCAACCAAAGTAATTATTTCAGGATCAACAGAGAATTCATAATCCTTCTCAGTAACAAAGATAGGTGAAGTAGCAAAAGCAGGGTCATACTTCATTCTAGCATTCAGAGTTTTCTGTTTAAGTTTAGCTAGTACTTTCTTAAGATCAGATCTATCATTGAAAGCAAAAAAGATCTCTAGCAGTTTCTTCATCCATAACATAATCCTCAAGAAAAACAAGCAATTCATACTTAGGGGGAGAACCTTCATCATCACTATCTTCAATAATTTCATCAATAATTTCGTTCTCTCTAGCCCTACCAAGTTGTTCATCAAGATACTCACCTAATGGCACAGTAGTATCAAGCATAGAAGTAGTCTCATCATAAGTATCATGCATAGCAGAGGTGGCATCATCAATAACAAGCGACATATCAGAATTCATAGCAGTAGCAGGTTTAGGTGTCGCAAGCTTACTCAAAACAGAAGGAGAATCTAGTGTAGAGCTAGATGGCAGTTCCTTACCTCCCCTCGTAGTTGAGGGAAAAATCTTAGTTCTTGCGTCTTTCAAGTTCTTCATAGTGATGAGCAGATATAAATCCCAAGTGACTCAAAGAATAGAGCTATGCTCCCGGCAATGGTGCCAGAAATTAGTCTTGATAACCCACAAGTATAGGGATCGCAATAGCTTTCGAGGGTAGAGTATTCAACCCAAATTTATTGATTAGACACAAGGGGAGCCAAAACTCAAGTATTTGTAGTTGAGTTGTCAATTCAACCACACCTGGATAACTTAGTATCTGCAGCACAGTATTTAGCAGCAAAGTAGTATGATAGTAATGGTAACAGTGGCAAAAGTAACGATAGCAGTTTTGCAGTAATTGTAACGGTAGCAACGGAAAAGTAAATAAGCAAAGCACAATATGTGAAAAGCTCGTGGGCATTGGATCACTAATGGATAATTATGTCGGATGTGATTCCTCGTGTAATAGCTATAACATAGGGTGACACAGAACTAGCTCTAGTTCATCAATGTAATGTAGGCATGTATTCCAAATATAGTCATACGTGCTTATGAAAAAGAACTTGCATGACATGTTTTGTCCTACCCTCCCGTGGCAG
Source organism: Aegilops speltoides (assembly GCA_021437245.1). NCBI lineage: Eukaryota > Viridiplantae > Streptophyta > Magnoliopsida > Poales > Poaceae > Aegilops > Aegilops speltoides. Next base: position 92,845,501 of record CM038145.1, on the reverse strand, counting down.
CGGGGTCCTAGTGGAAACTAAGGGATATCAAGGCCTCCTTTTAATAGAGTACCGGACCAAAGCATTAACACATAGTGAATACATGAACTCCTCAAACTACGGTCATCACCGAGAAGTATCCTAATTATTGTCACTTCGGGGTTGTCGGATCATAACACATAATAGGTGACTATAGACTTGCAAGATAGGATCAAGAACTCACATATATTCATGAAAACATAATAGCTTCAGATCTGAAATCATGGCACTCGGGCCCTAATGACAAGCATTAGGCATAGCAAAGTCATAGCAACATCAATATCATAACATAGTGGATACTAGGGATCAAACCCTAACAAAACTAACTTGATTACATGGTAAATCTCATCCAACCCATCACCGTCCAGCAAGCCTACGATGGAATTACTCGTGCACGGCGGTGAGCATCATGAAATTGGTGATGGAGGATGGTTGATGATGACGACGGCGACGAATCCCCCTCTCTAGAGCCCCGAACGGACTCCAGATCAGCCCTCCTGAGAGAGATTAGGGCTTGGCGGCGGCTCCGTATTGTAAAACGCGATGAAACTCTCTCTCTGATTTTTTTCTCCGCAAAACAGAATATATAGAGTTGGAGTTGAGGTTAGTGGAGCATCAGGGGGCCCATGAGACAGGGGGCACGCCCAGGGGGAGGGGGGGCGCCCCCCACCCTCGTGGATAGGGTGTGGGCCCCCTGTGCCTTGATTCTTTCGCTAGTATTTTTTATATTTTCCGAAAGTTATCTCCGTGGATTTTCAGGTCATCCCGATAACTTTTGTTTTCTGCACAATAAACAACACCATGGCAGTTCTGCTGAAAACAACGTCAGTCTGTGTTAGTTTCATTCAAATCATGTAAGTTAGAGTCCAAAACAATGGAAAAAGTGTTTGGAAAAGTAGATACGTTGGAGACGTATCACGCGCCAACTGTCCAAAATATTCTACCACCTAACGGTCATATCAGACAAGGGCATTTATGTCTTATCATGTCGGGTTGCTCCCTAGGCTACAAATAGCCGCCCCCTTCAACCACTAGTTGGTTGGCTGCTCCGAGAGAAACTGACACTTGTCATTTGAGAGCATCCCATCCTCCGAGGACTTTGAGCGAAAATCATCAAGTGAGGAAAACCCAAACCCAAACCTAGAAAACCCGAAGTGATTGATCATCACTAAAGAGATTGTTCCTGTGTGGAACTGACGCTTGTTACCTTTGAGGACTGTGTATCCTCTAGACGGTTAGGTGTCATGGTCTGAGCATCCAAGAGGAATTTTCAATTGCCGAGTGACCAAGTCTGTGAAGGTTTGGAAGTCACCTGTGAAGACTTACCACTACTGTTGGGCGAGGTCTGTGTGATCTTAGCTCAAGGAGAATACGATGAGGACTGTGTGTCCGGGACTATGTGTCCTCGAGTTTAAATACTCAGCCGCTCCAACCAGACGTACAACTGTCGCAGCAGTTGGAACTGGTCTACCAAATCATTGTCTTCACCAAGCCAACTAGTTCTGTTTCCTCAACCCTTTCATTTCCTCAGTTATGTGTTGATGAACCTGATCATTACTGTTTGAAGACTTTGACTGAAGACTTTCTCTAATTCCTCAATCCTATTTCTTCAATCTGTTTTATCTTCATCCTGCTTATCCTGTGTTTACACTTTTTGTACTCTGTGTTTGTCTTTCATTTCATCACGATGACTATGTTGTTACTCTGTTTTGCTTATACCTGGGTACTTATTCCGCTGCAAGTAATTCCTCGCTTAGGAATTTCCTCACCCTGAAATTCCTCAGTGAACAATTCATAAAAATCGCCTATTCACCCCACTAGTCGACGTAACACACTTTGAGTCTCTAATATTTGCTCCTTTTCCAGCCCAGAATTCCAGCTGCAGGCATTCTCCCTCTTCATGTAAACCTTCTAAAATAAGAGAGAAAAGGCATAAGTATTGTGACATAATGTGTAATACCAGCCCATAATGCAACAAATATCAATATCAAAGCATGATGCAAAATGGACGTATCAACTCCCCCAAGCTTAGACCTTGCTTGTCCTCAAGTGGAAGCCGAAATCGAAAAATATGTGCACATGTTTTAGAGATGGAGGTGTCGATAAAATAAAATACGGACATGAGGGCATCATGATCATTCTTGAAACTGCAACATATATATATTGTCATATGACTTCTTATGCTAATGTAACAATCTATTCATAGTGTCAAGTATGAATCAGAAACTTCATTGAAACTAACAAACTATAATCTCGGTCATTGAAGCAACTGCAATTTATCATAACATCGGAAAGAGTCAATATAAGAGCTTTTCAGCAAGTCCATGATACGTCTCCAACGTATCTATAATTTTTTATTGTTCCATGCTATTATATTACCCCTTTTGGATGTTTATGGGCTTTATTTTACACATTTATATCATTTTTGGGACTAACCTACTAACCGGAGGCCCAGCCCATATTGCTGTTTTTTTGCCTATTTCGGTATTTCGAAGAAAAGGAATATCAAACAGAGTCCAAACGGAATGAAACCTTCGGGAGCGTGATTTTTGGAACGAACATGATCCAGAGAGCTTTGAGTGCAAGTCAAGAAGCTTCCGAGGGCCCCACGAGATAGGGGGTCGCGCCCCTCGCCCTATAGGGCGCGCCCCCTGTCTCGTGGGCCCCTAGGGCAGCCACCGACGTACTTCTTCCTCCTATATATACCTACGTACCCCGAAAACATCCAGGAGCACCACGAATCACAATTTCCACCGCCGTAACCTTCTGTATTCGCGAGATCCCATCTTGAGCCTTCACGCACACTCTCTGGGGGGAATCAACCACGGAGGGCCTCTACATCAACATCCTTGCCCCTCCGATGAGTTGTTAGTAGTTTACCACAGACCTATGGGTCCATAGTTATTAGCTAGATGGCTTCTTCTCTCTTTTTGGATCTCAATACAATGTGCTCCCCCTCTCTTGTGGAGATCTATTCGATGTAAACTCTTTTTGCGGTGTGTTTGTCGAGATCCGATGAATTGTGGGTATAAGTTTATTTATGAATAATATTTGAATCTTCTCTGAATTCTTTTATGTATGATTGAGTTATCTTTGCAAGTCTCTTCGAATTATCAGTTTGGTTTGGCCTACTAGATTGGTCTTTCTTGCCATGGGAGAAGTGCTTAGCTTTGGGTTCAATCTTGCGGTGACCTTACCCAGTGACAAAAAGGGTTGCAAGGCACGTATTGTATTGTTGCCATCGAGGATAACAAGATGGGGTTTATATCATATTGCATGTGTTTATCCCTCTATATCATGTCATCTTGCTTAATGTGTTACTCTGTTCTTATGCATTTAATACTCTAGATGCAGACAGGAGCCGGTCGATGTGTGGAGTAATAGTAGTAGATGCAGGCAGGAGTCGGTCTACTTGTTATGGACGTGATGCCTATATACATGATCATGCCTAGATAATCTCATAACTATGCTCTTTTCTATCAATTGCTCGACAGTAATTTGTTCACCCACCGTAATACTTATGCTATCTCGAGAGAAGCTCTAGTGATACTTATGGCCCTCGGGTCTATCTCTTATCATATTTGCTTTCAATCTACCTTTATTTTGCATCTATATTATAAAATACCAAAAATATATTTATCTTATCATACTATCTTTATTAGATCTCACTTTCGCAAGTGGCCGTGAAGGGATTGACAACCCTTTATTGCGTTGGCTGCGAGTTCTCAGTTTGTTTGTGTAGGTGCGTGGGACTTTTGAGGAGCCTCCTACTGGATTGATACCTTGGTTCTCAAAACTGAGGGAAATATTTAAGCTACACTTTGCTGCATCACCCTCTCCTCTTCAAGGAAAACCAACGCAAGCTCAAGACGTAGCAAGAAGGATTTCTAGCACCGTTGCCGGGGAGGTCTTCGCTCAAGTCAAGACATACCAAGTACCCATCACAAACCCATCTCCCTCGCATTTACATTATTTGCCATTTGCCTCTCGTTTCCCTCTCCCCCACTTCACCCTTGCCGTTTAATTCGCCCTCTCTTTCCCAATCTCCTCCTCTCCTTTCCGTTTGCCTTCTCGTTGCCATGGCCGAATCAAAAAGAACTAAGGGTTTTCTCCCGTGCTCTAGTGCCTTGGACAATCCCTCTATCCTCTCTAAGCTCATGAATAATGATGCTATGGAAAGACCCACCGGGGTCACCAATGAGAGCTTAAATAATTTTGATGAGGATGACTCTGGAACTTTTTGCTATTTACTTGATGAGTCTTTAAAAGATGCTTGGGATAGGTTATTAAGGATTCGTGCTAGCTATGTGCCTCAATATCAAATTGAAGACTACTTAAAGAGTTTTTATATTGGCTTGCCTGCTTCTTTTAAACAAGTTTTAGATTCTATTTTTGAAGGAAGTTTTCTTGAAAGGGATTCTATAGATACTTATGAAAAAATGAAAACCATATTTGGGCACCCTATGAATGATAAGGTTGAATCTACTACTCTCTTGTGCTTTTATTAAAATCAAATTATTATAGAGATGAAGTCTAGTGTAGAGGCAAACTTCCGTAACGTGCATAATCTTACCTCTTCCATTAATGGCCATGTGCGTACCGTAAATAGAAGAATGAATGCCATAGAGAGGAGATCATCCTCTCCGAGTGCCAAATATGGCACTCGTTAGATCTGTCTTTGCTTTTATGCCTAGCTAGGGGCGTTAAACGATAGCGCTAGTTGGGAGGCAACCCAATTTTTCTTTATGTTTTTTTGTTTTTGCTCCTGTTTAGTAATAAATCTTGCATCTACCTTCTGGTTAGATGTGTTTTTTCTTTTAATTAGTGTTTGTGCCAAGTAGAACCTGTAGGATAACCTACGATGATAGTTGATTTGATTCTGCTGAAAAACAGAAACTTTGCACGCACGAATATAATTTTCTTAAATCACAGGAATGTGATTTTGCGTTGATTCTTTTTGCTGCTATTCAATAAATAAATTTTCCAGGACTTCCTATTTTTGTAGGAATTTTAGAGTTCTAGAAGTTTGCGTTAGTTACAGATTGCTACAGACTGTTCTGTTTTTGACAGATTCTGTTTTTCGTGTGTTGTTTGCTTATTTCAATGCATCTATGGCTAGTAATTCAGTCTATGAACCATAAAGAAGTTGGAATACAGTAGGTTTAACACCAAAATAAATAAAGAATGAGTTCATGGCAGTACCTTATGTGGTGGTTTTGTTTTCTTTCACTAACGGAGCTTATAAGATTTCCTGTTGAGTTTTGTGTTATGAAGTTTTCAAGTTTTGGGTAAAGCTTTTATGGACTATGGAATAAGGAGTGGCAAGATCCTAAGCTTGGGGATGCCCATGGCACCCCAAGATATTCAAGAATAGACAAAAGCCTAAGCTTGGGGATGCCCCGGGAAGGCATCCCCTCTTTCATCTTCGTTCATTGGTAACCTTACTTGGAGCTATATTTTTATTCGCTACATGATATGTGTTTTGTTTGGAGCATCGTATATTATATTAGTCTTTGCTTTTTAGTTTACCACAATCATCCTTTCTGTACACACCTTTTGGAAGAAGCATATTTGACTAGAATTGGCTAGAATACTCTATGTGCTTCACTTATATCTTTTGAGCTTGATAGTTTTTGCTCTAGTGCTTCACTTATATCTTTTAGAGCACGGTGGTGTCTTAATTTTGAAAAATTGCCAGTATCTCATGCTTCACTTATATTATTTTGAGAACCTTGTAGAACAGCATGGTATTTGCTATTATCATAAAGTTGGTCCTAGAATGATGGGCATCCAAGTTGGGTATAATAAAAACTATCATAGGAAGTGAATTGGATGCTATGATCAATTTGATACTTGATAATTGTTTTGAGATATGGAGGTAGTGATATTAAAGTCATGCTAGTTGGGTGATTATGAATTTAAAGAATGCTTGAGTTGAAGCTTGTGATTCCCGTAGCATGCACGTATGGTGAACCGCTTTGTGATGAAGTTGGAGCACAATTTTATTTATTGATTGTCTACCTTATGAGTGGCGGTCGGGGACGAGCTATGGTCTTTTCCTACCAATCTATCACCCTAGGAGCATGCGCGTAGTGCTTTGGTTTTTGATGACTTCTAAATTTTTGCAACAAGTATATGAGTTCTTTTGATTAATGTTGAGTCCATGGATTATACGCACTCTTTCACCCTTCCACCATTGCTAGCCTCTCTTGTACCGTGCAACTTTCGCCGGTACCATACACCCACCATACTCCTTCCTCAAAACAGCCACCATACCTACCTATTATGGCATTTCCATAGCCATTCCGAGATATATTGCCATGCAACTTTCCACCGTTCCGTTCATATGACACGCAATACTTTTGTCATATTGCTTTTTGCATGATCATGTAGTTGACATTGTATTTGTGACAAGGTCACCTTCATAATCTTCATACATGTCGCTCTTGATTCATTGTATATCCCGGTACACCACCGGAGGCATTCATATAGAGTCATATTTTGTTCTAGCTTTGAGTTGTAAATCCATAAAAGTGTGATGATATTCATTATTAGAGCATTGTCCTAGTGAGGAAAGGATGATGAAGACTATGATTCCCCCACAAGTCGGGATGAGAGTTCGGACTTTGCAAAAAGAAAAAAAAAGAGAAAGGCCAAAAAAAAGGAGAAAAAGAAAAAAAGAAGAAAAAAGAAGAAAAAAATGAGAGAAAAAGAGAGAAGGGACAATGCTACTATCTCTTTTTCCACACTTGTGCTTCAAAATAGCACCATGATCTTCATGTTAGAGAGTCTCATATGTTGTCACTTTCATATACTAGTGGGAATTTTTCATTATAGAACTTGGCTTGTATATTCCAATGATGGGCTTCCTCAAAAATGCCCTAGGTCTTCGTGAGCGAGCAAGTTGGATGCACCCCACTTAGTTTCTTTTGTTGAGCTTTCATATATTTATAGCTCTAGTGCATCCGTTGCATGGCAATCCCTACTCACTCACATTGATATCTATTAATGGGCATCTCCATAGCCCGTTGATACACCTAGTTGATGTGAGACTATCTTCTCCTTTTTGTCTTCTCCACAACCACCATTCTATTCCACATATAGTGCTATGTCCATGGCTCACGCTCATGTATTGCGTGAAAGTTGAAAAAGTTTGAGATTATTAAAGTATGAAACAATTGCTTTGCTTGCCATCAGGGTTGTGCATGATTAAATACTTTGTGTGATGAAGATAGAGCAACAGCCAGACTATATGATTTTGTAGGAATAACTTTCTTTAGCCATGTTATTTTGAGAAGACATGATTACTTTGCTTAGTATGCTTGAAGTATTACTATTTCTTTTGTCAATATGAACTTTTATTTTGTATTCATTTGGGTCTGAACATTCATGCCACAATAAAGAAAACTACATTAAGAATTATGCTAGGTAGCATTCCACATCAAAAATTCTCTTTTTATCATTTACCTACTCGAGGACGAGCAGGAATTAAGCTTGGGGATGCTTGATACGTCTCCAACGTATCTATAATTTTTGATTGTTCCATGCTATTATATTACCCCTTTTGGATGTTTGTGGGTTTTATTTTACACATTTATATCATTTTTGGGACTAACCTACTAAACGGACGTGATCCAGAGGACTTGGAGTGCAAGTCAAGAAGCAGCCGAGGCCCCCACGAGATAGGAGGTTGCGCCCCCCTGTAGGGCGCGCCCCTGTCTCGTGGGCCCCTCGGGCGGCCACTAATGTACTTCTTCCACCTATATATACCTACGTACCCCGAAAACATCCAGGAGCACCATGAATCACAATTTCCACCGCCGTAACCTTTTGTATTCGCGAGATCCCATCTTGGAGCCTTCGCCGGCACTCTGCCGGAGGGGGAATCAACCACGGAGGGCCTCTACATCAACATCCTTGCCCCTCCGATGAGTTGTGAGTAGTTTACCACAGACCTATGGGTCCATAGTTATTAGCTAGATGGCTTCTTCTCTCTTTTTGGATCTCAATACAATGTTCTCCCCTCTCTTGTGGAGATCTATTCGGTGTAAACTCTTTTTGCGGTGTGTTTGTCGAGATCCGATGAATTGTGGGTTTATGATCAAGTTTATTTATGAATAATATTTGAATCTTCTCTGAATTCTTTTATGTATGATTGAGTTATCTTTGCAAGTCTCTTCGAATTATCAGTTTGGTTTGGCCTACTAGATTGGTCTTTCTTGCCATGGGAGAAGTGCTTAGCTTTGGGTTCAATCTTGCGGTGACCTTACCCAAAGGATGAAAGGGTTGCAAGGCACGATTGTATTGTTGCCATCGAGGATAACAAGATGGGGTTTATATCATATTGCATGTGTTTATCCCTCTACATCATGTCATCTTGCTTAATGCGTTACTCTGTTCTTATGAACTTAATATTCTAGATGCAGACAGGAGCCGGTCGATGTGTGGAGTAATAGTAGTAGATGCAGGCAGGAGTCGGTCTACTTGTTTTGGACGTGATGCCTATATACACGATCATGCCTAGATAATCTCATAACTATGCGCTTTTCTATCAATTGCTCGACAGTAATTTGTTCACCCATCGTAATACTTATGCTATCTCGAGAGAAGCATTTATTGAAACCTCTAGCCCCCGGGTCTATCTCTTATCATATTTGCTTTCAATCTACCTTTATTTTGCATCTTTACTTTTTGCATCTATATTATAAAATACCAAAAATATATTTATCTTATCATGTTATCTTTATTAGATCTCACTTTCGCAAGTGGCCGTGAAGGGATTGACAACCCCTTTATTGTGTTGGTTGCGAGTTCTCAGTTTGTTTGTGTAGGTGCGTGGGACTTTTGAGGAGCCTCCTACTGGATTGATACCTTGGTTCTCAAAACTGAGGGAAATACTTACGCTACACTTTGCTGCATCACCCTCTCCTCTTCGAGGAAAACCAACGCTAGCTCAAAATGTAGCAGTCCACATACTCAACTATCGTTTAGTCTTTCACAATTGCTAACACTCATGCAATACTTATGGGTATGGAGTTTTAATCGGACAAAGAGAAAGATGGGGGCTTATAGTGTTGCCTCCCATCCTTTTACCTCCAGGGTAATGTCCACAATAATGGTTTATGATAGCTATGTATATACATACCTACATACATACATACATACATACATACATACATACATACATACATACATACATACATACATACATACATACATATGGTTGCCAACACAATGTGCTTGCCAAAGGATAAAATGTAAAAAGGATAGGTGAAGATCACCATGACTCTTGCATAAGGCATAAGACAAAAATAAAAGATAGGCCCTTCGTAGAGGGAAGCAGAGTTTGTCATGTGCTTTTATGGTTGGATGCACAAAATCTTAATGTGAAAGAACGTCACTTTATATTGCCACTTGTGATATGGACCTTTATTATGCAGTCCGTCGCTTTTATTACTTCCATATCACAAGATCGTATAAAGCATATTTTCTCCACACTAATAAATCATACATATTTAAAGAGCAATTTTTTTTGCTTGTAACAATGGCAACTTACTTGAAGGATCTTACTCAATCCATAGGTAGATATGATGGACTCTCATGGCAAACTGGGTTTAAGGGTATTTGGAAGCACAAGTAGTATCTCTACTTGGTGCAAAGAATTTGGCTAGCATGAGGGGGAAAGGCAAGCTCAACATGTTGGATGATCCATGACAATATTCTTTGTTTCGTATATAAGAAAACATAACCCATTATGTTGTCTTCCTTGTCCAACATCAACTTTTTAGCATGTCATATTTTAATGAGTGCGCAGAATCATAAAAGATGTCCGAGATAGTATATTTATATGTGAGAACCTCTCTTTCTTTATTACTTCCTATTAATTGCAACGATGACCAAAACTATGTTTGTCAACTCGCAACAACTTTTATTCACCATAATCTATATATGTGAAGTAATTACTCTCCATAAGATCAATATGATCTTGATATTTATTTTTATTCTCTCTTTTTTCTTTAATTCCCTCAAGATCATAACAGGATAATCAAGCCCTCGACTCAACACTAATCTTTATTATATATATGGCTCACGGACTCGACTACATAGAAGGAAGCAAAACTCAAAAATGAATCATACTAAAACTTTATTCTAATAGATCAAGATATTACCAAAAGGATCGAACTAAGAAAAATGATAAAGATACGAGTGTGATGGTGATACAATACCGGGGCACCTCCCCCAAGTTTGGCAGTTGCCAAGGGGAGTGCCCATACCCATGTATTTATGTCTCTTTCTTCGGAGGTGGTGATGGTAGAGTTGTTGATGATGTAGGCTTGTCATCCATCTTCCAAGGCATAGGCTCACCATCATAAAAGGATGATCGAGTCCCCGGGATCCTCAAATCTGCAGCCAAACTCATCCTCTTGAGTCTATGTTCATACTCACAGTTTTGGTTTTGCAGGTCATAGATCTAGGCCTGGAGGTGCTCGATTTTCTTGTGAAGCTTGAAGATGGTCTTCCCAATGTTCTTGACATCTAGCTTGTGGTTGTTGGTGAACTTCGTGATCATTATGTGGTTGGTGTCGAGTCTGCGTTCCACCATCTCCTGGCACTTGAAAATTTGTTGCTACATTGCTTCGAGCCTTGTCTCCGTGCTTCCGGTCCTCCTTGGTCCCTCAACATCACGGATGTGCAGCAACCCCTCACGCATCTCAATGGTTTGAGGATGTTGTAGCACTTCCGCGAGGTAGGGGTTGATGACCTTCTCGAAGAACTTGTCCTTGGGGGCGCTTGGAGACGTCATGGTGATCTAGATTTGTTAGAAAAACAGCTCGAAACAAAGACAGAGGATATTTGCGTGATAAGGTGGTCAAAACCTTTGGGAGATTATATAATGAATTTTTACCGACCAAAAGAAGTATCATGCAAGAAAATAGAGTCCGGAGAGCACACGAGGTGCCCACGGGGCAGGGGGCGCGCACAGGGGGTAGGGCCGCCCTCCACCCTCGTGGATGCCTCGTGTCCTTCCCGGGCTACTTCCTATTTTCCTATTTTCTTAAATATTCCAAAACGGAGAAAAATTGCTATTAGAACTGTTTTGGAGTCGGTTTACTTACCGTACCACAAACCTATTCTTTTTCGGAGTCTGAAACGTTCTGGAAAGTGTCTCTTATGTATTCCTCCGGGGTTACGGTGTCAATAACATTGGTTTCAATATTTATGGGATTACCTGAGATATAATGTTTGATTCTTTGACCGTTCACCACCTTCGGATTTGTGCCTTCGAAGTTGTTGATTTTTATGGCACCGGAATGATAGACCTCCTCGATAATGTAAGGGCCTTCCCATTTAGAGAGAAGTTTTCCTACAAAAAATCTTAAACGAGAATTGTATAGCAAAACATAATCACCTACATTAAACTCATGCTTTTGTATCCTTTTTTATGCCATCTTTTGACTTTTTCTTTAAACAGTTTGGCATTCTCATAGGCTTTAGTTCTCCATTCATCAAGTGAGCTAATTCAAATAGCCTCTTCTCACCGACAAGTTTGAAATCATAATTGAGCTCTTTAATGGCCCAATACGCCTTATGTTCTAGTTCGAGAGGTAAGTGACAAGCTTTTCCATAAACCATTTTATAAGGAGACATACCCATAGGATTTTTATATGCAGTTCTATAGGCCCATAATGCATCATCAAGTTTCTTGGACCAATTCTTTCTAGATCTATTAACAGTCTTTTGCAAAATTAATTTGAGCTCTCTATTACTCAGTTCTACTTGGCCACTAGACTGTGGGTGATATGGAGATGCAATTCTATGATTAAGATCATATTTAGCAAGCATTTTACGAAAAGCACCATGAGTAAAATGTGAACCACCATCAGTCATTAAGTATCTAGGGACTCCAAACCTCGGAAAAATAACTTCTTTGAGCATCTTAATAGAGGTGTTATGATCAGCACTACTAGTTGGAATAGCTTCTACCCACTTAGTAATGTAATCAACATCAACTAAAATATGTGTATACCCATTAGAGGAAGGAAACGGTCCCATATAATCAAAGCCCCAAACATCAAATAGTTCAATAACAAGTGAATAATTCATAGGCATTTCTTTACGTCTACTAATATTACCGATTCTTTGACATTCATCACAAGACAAGACAAACTTACGGGAATCTTTGAAGAGAGTAGGCCAATAAAAACAAGATTGCAATACCTTATGTGATGTTCTATCTCCAGCGTGGTGCCCTCCATAAGCCTCGGAGTGACACTTGCGTAGGATCTGTTCCTCTTCATGCTCAGGTACACAACGTCTAATAACACCATCTACTCCTTCTTTATAAAGGTGTGGTTCATCCCAGAAGTAATGTCTTAAATCATAGAAAAACTTTTTCTTTTGCTGGTATGTGAAACTAGGTGGTACAAATTTGGCAACAATGTAATTAGCATAATCAGCATACCATGGAGCACTACGATAAGCATTTATGACAGCTAATTGTTCATCAGGAAAGCTATCATCAATAGGTAGTGGGTCATCAAGAAAATTTTCTAACCTAGACAAGTTGTCTGCAACGGGGTTCTTAGCTCCCTTTTTATCAATAATATGCAAATCAAATTCTTGTAGTAAGAGAACCCATCTAATAAGTCTAGGTTTAGCATCTTTCTTTTCCATAAGATATTTAATAGCAGCATGATCAGTGTGAACGGTTACTTTAGAGTCAACAATGTAAGCTATGAACTTATCACAAGCAAATACAACTGCTAAAAATTCTTTTCAGTAGTAGCATAATTTCTCTTGGCACTGTCTATAGTTTTACTAGCATATTGGATAACATTTAGTTTCTTATCAACTCTTTGTCCTAGAACAACACCTACAGCATAATCACTAGCATCACACATAATTTCAAAGGGTAAATTCCAATCAGGTGTCTAAACAATAGGTGTAGAAATCAAAGCTTTCTTAAGTATTTCAAATGCTTATACACAATCATCATCAAAGACAAAAGGAATATCTTTTTGTAAGAGGTTAGTCAGAGGCCTAGAAATTGTAGAGAAGTCTTTAATGAACCTCCTATAAAAACCGGCATGACCAAGGAAACTTCTTATACCTTTGATGTCCTTAGGACATGGCATCTTTTCAATAGCATCGACTTTAGCTTTATCGACTTCAATACCTCTTTCAGAAATTTTATGCCCCAAGACAATACCTTCATTAACCATAAAGTGGCACATCTCCCAATTCAAGACAAGATTAGTTTCTTTGCATCTCTACAAAACTCGATCAAGGTTGCTCAAGCAATCATCAAAAGAAGTTCCATATACGGAAAAATCATCCATGAAAACCTCAACAATCTTTTCACAAAAATCAAAGAATATAGCTATCATGCATCTTTGAAAGGTAGCAGGTGCATTACATAAACCAAAAGGCATACGTCTATAAGCAAAGGTACCGAAAGGGCAAGTAAAAGTACTCTTATCCTGATCCTCTTTTGACACAGGTATTTGAGAGAAACCAGAATAACCATCTAGAAAGCAAAAATGGGTATGTTTAGATAATCTTTCTAGCATTTGATCAATAAAAGGTAAAGGGTAATGATCTATTCTAGTAGCTTTATTTAATTTGCGGAAATCAATTACCATCCTATAACCTGTAACAATTCTTTGTGGGATCAATTCATCTTTATCATTAGGAACAACAATAATACCTCCCTTCTTAGGGACACAATGGACAGGACTTACCCACTAACTATCAGCAATGGGATAAATTATACCTGCCTCCAGAAGCTTTAGTATTTCTTTTCTTACCACTTCTTTTATCTTAGAATTTAACCATCGTTGGTGATCAACAACCGGTTTAACGTCTTTCTCTAGTTTTATCTTGTGTTGGCATAGAGTGGGACTAATGCCCTTAAGGTCACCAAGAGTATATCCAATAGCAGCACGGTGCTTCTTCGGAGTTTTCAATAATTTCTCCTCTTCCTGCTCTGAAAGGTTAGCACTAATAATAACAGGATATATCTTCTTTTCATCAAGATAAGCATATTTAAGAGTATCAGCTAATGGTTTAAGCTCAAACACGGGATCACCCTTGGGTGGTGGAGGATCCCCTAGGATTTCAACAGGCAAGTTGTGTTTCAAAATGGGTCCCTGTTTAAAGAATACTTCATCTATTTCCCTTCTTTCATTCATAAACATATCATTTTGATAGTCTAGCAAATATTGTTCTAAAGGATCATTAGGAGGCACGGCAATAGAAGCAAGACCAATAATTTCATCCTTACTAGGCAATTCTTTACCATGGGTCTGTCTATGAAATTTAGCAAATTTAAAGTCATGAGACATATCCCCTAACCCAATCGTAACAATATCATTTTCGCAATCTATCCTAGCATTAACAGTATTCAAGAAGGGTCTACCAAATATAATGGGACAAAAGTCATCTTGTGGGGAACCAAGAATAAGAAAATCAGCAGGATATTTAACTTTACCACACAAGACTTCAACATCTCTAACAATCCCAACTGGTGAAATAGTATCTCTATTGGCAAGCTTAATTGTAATATCAATACCTTCTAACTCAGCAGATGCAATATTATGCATAATTTCTCGTATGAAGAATGAGGTATTGCACTCGCACTAGCACCCATATCACATAAGCCATGATAGCAATGATCTCCTATTTTAACGGAAATAACAGGCATGCCTACAACAGGTCTATGTTTATTTTTAGTATCGGGTCTAGCAATTCTAGCAGCTTCATCACAGAAGTAAATAACATGCCCATCGATATTATCTGCCAAGAGATCTTTGACCATAGCAATACTAGGTTCAACTTTAATTTTCTCATGGGGTGTAGGTGTTCTAGTATTACTCTTACGAACCACAGTTGAAGCTTTAGCATGATCCTTTATTCTAACAAGGAAAGGTGGTTCCTCAATATAAGCGGTAGGAACAATAGGATCAACATTATAAGTGATAGTCTTTTCTTCAACTTTAATAGGTTCAACTACTTTTACTTCAATGGGAGGATGATATTTAAACCACTTCTCCTTAGGGGGATCGACATTAGTAGCAAATGATTCACAGAAAGAAGCTACTATCTCAGAGTCAAGTCCATATTTAGTGCTAAATTCACGGAAAACATCGGTATCCATAAAAGATTTAACACAATCAAATTTAGATGTCATACCTGACTCCTTACCTTTGTCGAGATACCAATCTTCGGAGTTGCTTTAAATCTCCCATATGAATTCAATAGTCTTCATCATAAAAGAACCAGTACATGAAGTATCGAGCATGGAGCGATTGTTGAGAGAAAGTTGAGCATAAAATTTTTTGAATAATAATTTCTCTTGAGAGCTCATGATTGGGGCATGAATAACTTTGATTTAAGCCTCCCCAAGCTTGAGCGATGCTTTCTCCTTCATGATGCCAAAAATTATATATATAATTACGATCACGATGAACCTGATGCATAGGATAAAACTTCTGATGAAATTCCAATTTCAATCGGTTGTAGTTCCATGATCCCATGTCATCACATAGCCTAAACCATGTCAATGCCTCTCCCTTCAAAGATAAAGGGAATACCTTCTTCTTGATAACATCCTCGGGCATACCTGCAAGCTTAAATAATCCACAAACTTCATCCACATAGATTAGGTGCAAATCGGGATGCAATGTTCCATCTCCTGTAAAGGGATTAGCTAGCAGTTTCTCTATCATACCCAAAGGAATTTCAAAGTAAACATTTTCAGTAGATTCAGTAGGTTGAGGAGCAAGTCTTTTCTCTACTGGTCGGGGTGAAGATACCCCGAACAACCCCTCAAAGGATTACTTTCCATTGTAGCAAGTGACAGTAAATTTCAGCACACTATATAAATTTTTCCTTACCAATTTCCACTTACCAAAGGCGCTTTACTCCCTGGCAAGGACGCCAGAAAAGAGTCTTGATGTCGGTGTACTAGAGTAGGGGTACCCTAGTATCCCGAACTTGTGCACGGGCAGTCGCAGCACCCCACGGCAAGGCTTGCCGCGGTGACCGCCAAGGTCCTCCGTGGTTCCTTTGGAGCCTTTCAAGAACAAAGTATTCAAGCCAAGGAGACAAGGCCTCGGCAAGAGGAGCTTACCGGGAAGGCCAACCAAGGCATCTCAAGGAACTTGCCGCGATGCGCCACGCGTCCCGGCAAGTCCCGGTGAGCGACAAGCTTCCGGACGCGACAAGACAACGACCGCAGCAAGGCGCTTGCCGCGGCAAGCTACCACTTTATACCCGCGCTCTAGCACACCCACCGACGTGTCGCCCTGGGACCTTTCCAGGTGCGCGTGGCAAGAGGCTGTGCAGCCAGCGGTGCGAGGTGGCAAGCGACGCTGACAAGATTGCCATCGTGGCAAGCGGTAGCGTCCCTGACGGTCCCTTTTTGCACTGTTTGGGCGATGCAGACGGACATTTAATGCCTTTTTCCCCTGCCGTCAGGGTTAGGTATGATACACTGTACAAGTAGTTGTACCAACCACAACTCTTTTTCCATTTTTACCCTTGCCTACGTTGCCACCTGTTGGTGACCCCTTGAGCATATAAAAGGAGGCCCATGCGCAACGTAGAGAAGGGTTCGAAGCCAGAAAACACTCACGCTCGGTCTCGTTAGTAGCTAGAGTGTACTATAGCACTCAGCACTCCCGAGCAAGAACTCAATACAATCAGACATGCAGCAGTAGGAGTATTATCTCTCCGGAGAGCTCCGAAGCTGGGTAAATCGCTCGTGTGCTTCGCCTCGATCTGCTCTTCGCGCGACCTCCGCCCCCCGCCGAACCAAAAGGGGCTCGGCCCGCCGGCCCCATAGGTGTCCGTGGATCAGTCTTCCCACGACATCTTTGGAGTGGGTTCCCTTAACCGCTTGGCGGGGGCAGCGGCAGGAGCTGAAGTGGCGGTCCGGGAGGACCCGCTCCCATTACGCAAGATGGCATGAGGCGCTCCAGCAACAAAGTGCTTGTCACGGTGGAGCGTGTCGCACGGCGCGGCGGCTGTTGACCCCTCTGCCGCCCTGCTACGTCCCCGGCCTTGCGGAGACGCCTTCTTGGTGGAGCTGGGGGCTCTGCTTGCGGCGGGCTATTTGAAGACGAGGAGGAAGAGGAGTCGGTCTCTGACGAGCCGCTCGCACCCTCGGGGGGCTCGCTCGACTCGACATCAGGCCCGGCAAGCTCTCCCTCGCCGGCAAGCTCTCCCTCGCCGACAAGCTCATCTCGATCGGCAAGGCTTGCCGCCTCTGTTGCCTCTGCCTCCTCCACGGTGAATCCAAACTCGCCCGCGGCAGCGGCTGCCGCCACCTCTTCCGCCCTAGTGGCGATGCGCAGCATCTCCGCATCGGTGGTGTCGCGGGTGAGGCTTTTCTGCTCATCGGAGCGGACCATCACTTCTACCAAGCCGTCGAAGAACTCCCGCACAACGTCGTCCGCAGGCTCCTGCCAAGTTGGGACAATTCCATGCGAATCGCACAGCGGCATCATTGCACGGATGCGGTCGAGCGAGGAGTTGTTGCACAGCGGAACGACACCCTTCGGCAACCTGAACCATTCGGGATGTTGAGGGTCGTGCTTGAACAATTCCTTGAGCATCGCGTCCAGTTCCAGGACAGTGAAGTTGAAGTTGAGGCCCGGGTGCAGCCTCATGATGTCCGCCGCACCCCCGAACTCCCAGGCGGGTCTCCTCCTCTCCTGCAGGGGGGCGATGCAGCAGCGAAGGAAATCTGCGCCAACGGCGCCTACAGTGAGCCTGGCAAGCCTGAGGCGTAGGATCCGGGTGATGGCAATCTTCAGCCTATCATCTTCTAGGGCCATGCTGCTCCAATCGTTGTCGCGCGCTACTGGGGCTTGGCGCTGGGCGATAAACGGCTGCGGGTTCTCCTCGACAATCCAGCACCAGTCTGCTCTCCATTCCTCCCACTTGCCGCGGAGCTCCCCCTCCAGATAAGCTTCCTTCTTGCCGGCTCTCGAGATCCAGGCGATTCCGCCGGATAAAGGCTCTCGTCTCTCGACTCGAGGCATAAAGAAGTGGCGGAAAAGAGCTACATTTGGATGGACTCCGACAAAGTTTTCGCAGAGATGTGCGAAAACTGCCATGGTCAGAACGGCATCGGGGGTGAAGTCAAGGAGGTGGAACCCGTAGGTGTTCATGATGTCGCAGAAAAATTCAGAGAAAGGCGGGCAGAGCCCGCAGTAGAAGAACAATGCGAAGAAGGGATATCCATTCGGAGCCCGTTCCGAAGCGGCGACGGAGAGTACCTTCGTGCGTGGATGCGCTCGTGTCTCTGTCGACCAGAAGAGGTAGTAGTACTCCCTCAGCTCCTTCGCGGCGAGCTGGGGGGGGAGGTTGTCCGCTCCCTTCGCAGCGCCGCGAGCCGCTGCGCCTCGGTCGACTTCACGGCCTTCCCCTTGCCGGCTTTCGGAGCCATGGCAGAGGTGGTGGGGGAGATCGACGGCGTTGGTGGTGCTGGTGGCGATGGGGGGCGGAGCGCTGCTCTCTTTCAGAAGGAGGGAGCGACGGAGGTTTGTGAGATTGGAATAGCAACTGGCGAGATGGGCGAACTGCCCCTGTTTCCCCTGCTTATAAAGGGGAAGGGGCGGACGTTCCGCCTTTCGAATAAAGAAATCACCACGATCTCTCCCACGACGCCGCATTCAATGCGTGCTGCGTTCGAGGGCGCGGTGGATCGGAGTAAGATACGGCGTAACCCGGGCGCGCGTGCCGTGCCTGTTTTGGGCCTGGCCCAACAGCGCTTCGGCACCGTGTGTGGCCCAGGCCGGGGCTCTGCCGGTGTACTAGAGTAGGGTACCCTAGTATCCCGAACTTGTGCACGGGCAACAGAAGACCTGCGGCAAGGCTTGCCGCGGTGACCGCCAAGGTCCTCCGTGGTTCCTTTGGAGCCATTCAAGAACAAAGTATTCAAGCCAAGGAGACAAGGCCCCGGTAAGAGGAGCTTGCCGGGAAGGCCAACCAAGGCATCTCAAGGAACTTGCCGCGACGCGCCACGCGTCCCGGCAAGGCCCGGTGAGCGACAAGCTTCCGGATGCGACAAGACAACGACCGCGGCAAGGCGCTTGCCGCGGCAAGCTACCACTTTATACCCGCGCTCCAGCACACCCACCAACGTGTCGCCCTGGGACCTTTCCAGGTGCGCGTGGCAAGAGGCTGTGCAGCCAACGGTGCGAGGTGGCAAGCGACGCTGACAAGATTGCCATCGTGGCAAGCGGTGGCGTCCCTGTCGGTCCCTTTTTGCACAGTTTGGCTGACGCATACGGGCATTTAATGCCTTTGTCCCCTGCCGTCAGGGTTAGGTATGATACACTGTACAAGTAGTTGTACCAATCACAACTCTTTTTCCATTTTTACCCTTGCCTACGTTGCCACCTGTCGGTGACCCATTGAGCATATAAAAGGAGGCCCATGCGCAACGTAGAGAAGGGTTCGTAGCCAGAAAACACTCACGCTCGGTCTCGTTAGCAGCTAGAGTGTACTGTAGCACTCAACGTTCCCGAGCAAGAACTCAATACAATCAGACATGCAGCAGTAGGAGTATTATCTCTCCGGAGAGCTCGAAGCTGGGTAAACCGCTTCGTGTTTCGCCGCCTCGATCGCTCTTCACGACCTCCGCCCCCCGAATCGAAGGGCCGGTCCACCGGCCCCATAGGTGTCCGTGGATCAGTTCTCCCGCGACACTTGATGACCCACAAGTATAGGGGATCTATCGTAGTCCTTTCAATAAGTAAGATTGTTGAACCCAACGAGGAGCAGAAGGAAATGACAAGCGGTTTTCAGTAAGGTATTCTCTGCAAGCACTGAAATTATCGGTAACAGATAGTTTTGTGATAAGGTAATTTGTAACGGGTAACAAGCAACAAAGTAAACAAGGTGCAGCAAGGTGGCCCAATCCTTTTTGTAGCAAACGAAAAGCCTGGACAAACTCTTATATAAAGGAAAACGATAACGAGGACACATGGGAATTATCGTCAAGCTAGTTTTCATCATGCTCATATGATTCACGTTCGTTACTTTGATAATTTGATATGTGGGTGGACCGGTGCTTAGGTTCTGACCTTCCTTGGACAAGCATCCCACTTATGATTAACTACTCTCGCAAGCATCCGCAACTACAAAAGAAGAATTAAGGTAAACCTAACCATAGCATGAAACATACGGATCCAAATCAGCCCCTTACGAAGCAACACATAAACTAGGGTTTAAGCTTCTGTCACTCTAGCAACCCATCATCTACTTATTACTTCCCAATGCCTTCCCCTAGGCCCAAATAATGGTGAAGTGTCATTGTCGGTGTCAAAACTGGCGGATCTCAGGTAGGGGGTCCCGAACTGTGCGTCTAGGCGGATGGTAACAGGAGACAAGGGACACGATGTTTTTACCCAGGTTCGGGCCCTCTCGGTGGAGGTAAAACCCTACTCCTACTTGATTAATATTGATGATATGGGTAGTACAAGAGTAGATCTACCACGAGATCAATGAGGCTAAACCCTAGAAGCTAGCCTATGGTATGATTGTTGTTTTTCCTACGGGCGAAAACCCTCCGGTTTATATAGACACCGGAGAGGGCTAGGGTTACACAGAGTCGGTTACAATGGTAGGAGATCTACATATCCGTATCGCCAAGCTTGCCTTCCACACCAAGGAAAGTCCCATCCGGACATGGGACGGAGTCTTCAATCTTGTATCTTCATAGTCCAGGAGTCCGGCCAAAGGTAATAGTTCGGCTATCCGGACACCCCCCTAATCCGGGACCCCCTCAGTTGCCCCCGAACCAGGCTTCAATGATGACGAGTCCGGCGTGTTGATTGTCTTCGGCATTGCAAGGCGGGTTCTTCTCCAAATCCTGTGTTGAATAGTGTCCGGCTTCTTGTAAATATCGCGCTCCTCGGCTTCCACGCCTAATAATGTCCATCTTCCACATGTTGAATGAATGTGAAAATCTAGGGTACTTTTTCATTTACCCCCTAGCTGCGCAAATGAGCCGCCTATAAAAGGGACGGGGATCTAGATCCGAATCACACCATCCTCCCTCCGCGAGCATTCATCAGAGTGCCTCTTACAAAAATCCATTCCATCATGGACAGTCGACGCGGCTCCTCTCGCACTCCTAGCCCTCAGCTTGGAGATTGGGAGAGATGCTCGGCCCCGCACATCGAGCTAGTGGCGGCCCAACCAAGGGATTTCTTCCCCCAACCTTCATGGTTCCGGTTCGAGCCGGACTCGCCACCTACAAGGGTGGAAAACAGGCGGAGAGCATTCCCGACCCCTCCAAAGGAGAACGGGTATGATTTGTCTCTTATCTAATAAGAGGACTCGGATTTCCAATACATCCGTTTCTCCGGGGGCTCCTGGAGTTCTACGGCCTCCAGCTGCACCACCTTACGCCTGCCTCCATTCTGCACATTGCGGGCTTCATGGCCCTTTGCGAACTGTTTTTGGGCGTCGAGGCTCATTTTGCGTTGTGGAAGAGATTATTCTGCCTCGTACCCCGTTCTCATGAGGGGTCAATATATCAAGTAGGCGGAGCCGAGCTATGGTGCATCGCCGGGA
This sequence comes from Aegilops speltoides, assembly GCA_021437245.1. Lineage (NCBI taxonomy): Eukaryota > Viridiplantae > Streptophyta > Magnoliopsida > Poales > Poaceae > Aegilops > Aegilops speltoides. Next base: position 92,823,892 of record CM038145.1, on the reverse strand, counting down.
CCGGATATCTATCCGGAACCCCGAGGAAGGCGTCCGAAGACTGGCCTTCGGAATGGTTTTACATGGAAGATGTCCCGTTGCCGGATCCAGTTCGGATTGGCCTCCCGGAGTTCAGTAATGCTCCTCTGAAGAAATGCCTAAGTTGGCATCCGCGGAGCCCTCAATGGGAGAATGACAGGGGCTTCCTTTACCTGATGGGCCGAATAAGATTATTGGCTCATTCCGGATTGACCATGATCGGAGTCATGGACACATGCATTATGCGGGGGGTGCAGCCGCTCCAGTATAGGGGCCACCCCATTTGGGATTTCAACGGGGAGGATGATGCCACCCGTCCTGTAATGGGCCGGGATCGGTCGCCGATCTGGTGAAGATCTTGTCCGGCCTGTACAAAGGGGAAAAGGAGGATTTTCTCCGTTTTAGTCCACTGAACGGATTTTCTATGAACAATCCTCGAAGCTGGGTAAGCGGACATTTCTTTTTGCTTATCCGATCCCCATTCCCATGGTTAAGTATCTCATTTTGTGATTTCGATGCAGGAACTACACCGGGCTATAGAGGATATACACATCCCGCCTCCACAACTCGAGGATCCAGAACGGTCCCTCGATCCGGCCTCCGAGGAGGATCCGGACATAAAGGTGGAGCTGATCGATGGGGTGTTCCACCAACTTAGCATTGACACTGCTTTGGTCGCCATTACGGCCGACTACCCCAGAATATTCCCAGGTTCCCAGGTAACTGTGACTGAAGTCCTGATACCATGACCCATCCGTGCTTATTTCTGATCACCGCATACCAATGGTGTTCCGCAGGAGGTGCCTTTGAGGTGGGAAGCCGAGCCCGCGGCGGCTGGCCAACAAGGGGCAGCTCGGCCTAGCAGGCGGAAAAGAAGTGCGGTGCGGATCGAGACGTCGCCGCAACGGTATGGCGCGCCACCGTGTTTCAAGGAAAGATTCCTGGAAGGCATACTAACGCTCGTGATCTTTTCAAGAAAAAGAGCGCTCGCCGGACTGTGTCCGGAGAGGTTGCCAATCAAGCCTCCGTCAGCCAGGCTCGAAAGCCATGTCCAGAAGTGGAGGCGAACACAAGGCGTGCGTCGGATGCTCCTCCAACGGAGGATGACGATAGATTGTCCGCCACCAAATCCGAGGTGGAAAGTGCCATGAATCATAGGCGCCGCCGGACAGTTCTTCGTGACGCATGTTTCTCCCAAGAGGCATTGAATGCCTTTAATTCGGAAGATGCGCACCTTCGTGCCGCTCAAGATGGTCTAGCCAGAGCCACAGAGCAGTATGTGAAAGACATACGGGTGAGGAATATTGACAGTTATATATGCCAGTATCCCCCAAGACTTAAAATAGTTAGAATAACTGATTTAGGGATCATTTGTTATGCAGGATCTTACCGAAAAGAATGCCCAACTGTCCCAGGAGCTTCAAGAGTGCAAGGCCCAACTTGAGGCCGCACTAGCCGCCATAGGGGGAGCCCCAGAGGCCCCCTCCAGTAATATATACTTTGAAAAATGAGTAGTTTGTGAAGTGCGGCGTGTGTATAAGTCTGACAATAACATTGCAGATGGCGCCGGGGTAGATCCGGACAAGCAACAGCTCCTGCGCCGGTTAAAAGCCGGCGAGAATGTGCTTACAAGGGTGCGGCAATAGAAAAATAACCTCCAAGATGCCAACACCCAGCTGGGCGAGGAACTAAAAGATGTTCGAGCCCAGCTGTCTGACTCCGTTAAGGAGAATCGGCGGCTTCGTCGCGGCATTTATAGTAAGTGCTTGAGCGAACTTTTTGAAAAAGAGAGCTTAGCGAGGAAGTCGATTAACAGAAACATGTCTGTAGGTATGCTCACAGGTCGTCCTGCAAAGGAAATGCCCGGTTCAACGGGTGACCTACTTCCCGAGCTGCTGCAACTACACGAACGAGTTCGGCATGTGATGAGAGGCATCGCCCAGGCCTTGTGGCCATCCATCTCCCTACCCGAGGGTCTTGGAGAGCTTGCAGAGAAGCTTCAGGGAGCACGGCGGCGCTTCCGGCTATGGAAGATATCGGCCTGCCGTCAAGGCGCCAGGGAGGCCTGGGCCATGGTGAAGACGCTGCGGTACGGTTGGCTGACCCAAACCACATGGCGAGGTCGGACTGTGGGGCCCGATGGGAAGGAGATCCTGTGAGCTTAGTGTGCGGCCAAGTAGAGTTGGCATAAAGTATTCCCAGCGGACTGTAAACTAGACATCCTATTAGATGGTATTGAAGAGGAATACAATCAGTCAATTTGACTATGTAATTTAAAATGACATGTAAAATGCCTTCTAGCCGGATTGTAGATCGTTTGTCGTAGCGGACCTTTTCGCTTCAACCACGGGACCCGACAGTCTGAAGTGTGTCCGAATACCCTCGCGGTTATATAAAAAACCGGGGCATGCGTGGAGACCAGGCATAGGGGTCATTACTGCTTTATCAGACAAGTGCCCAACTAGTTATGTTATATTACATGGTTAGTAAGAAACATCTTCCAGGGAGAATAGTTCCGTTAGGGGTTCCTTTCCCTGGGAGGCATGCCCTAAAGTGCATGTCCGGACTGTGAAAAAAGCAGGAAAGCATCTGTGGGCAGATAAATAAATAGGTAAGAAATCATATTTTAGTTCACCGACCGAATATTCCCTTAAGAACGCTAGCTTTCAGCTTCACCCAGTCTGAGGTACACATCCGGCTAACCCGGCAGTAACAATCGCAGAGGTGCTCCCTTTACCACCTAGCCGAACAATCGGGAACGTAGGGGTAAGCACAGGAGCCAGGCAACCCAGCTTAGCCAAAACTTAAGTCATATCAATGCATATAATGGTGAATAAAAGGTACATGTGGAAGTGTGACACATGTGTTGGGCATAAAGCCCGTATAAATAAGCTTCTGTTAAAGAAGCCCCCAGGTATAATGAGCGCGAGTAGCGCGTCAAGTCTGTGCGAACAATGCACATACGAGCCTCCAAAGGCTTCGAGAAAAAGAAGGGAGAAGGAGAGAAATAAAAGACAGCTAAAGTATAAAATTTAGACGGAGGAAGGAGACGAACTCAGAGTCCGGCGGTAGGCGTAGAATCTTCGGAGACGGCCTGCGTTCCATGGGTTCGGCTCGAGTCGGTTATCCGATGCGTTTCGCAGACGGAACACTCCGCCGGCCAGGACTTGGTCGATGATGAAGGGACCTTCCCATTTGGGCTTGAGTTTGTCCTTTTTCCTGTCCGGCAGGTGTAGAACTAGTTCGCCAACATTGTAAGTTTTGGCCCGTACTTCTCTGCTTTGATATCTTCGAGCCTGCTGTTGATAGAATGCGAAACGAGCTTTTGCCACGTCGCGCTCCTCCTCTAAGGCGTACAAACTGTCCTGTCGATCCAACTCGGCTTCTCTTTCTTCGTACATGCGCACGCGAGGTGAGTCATGAATTATGTCGCAGGGCAGAATTGCCTCTACGCCGTATACCATGAAAAATGGTGTGAATCCGGTAGTGCGATTCGGCGTGGTCTGCAGCCCCCAGAGTACGGAGTCGAGCTCCTCTACCAAGTGCGTGTTAGATTCCTTGAGGGACCGCACTAGTCTGGGTTTAATGCCGCTCATGATTAGACCATTTGCTCGCTCGACTTGACCGTTAGTTTGAGGGTGATAGACTGAAGCGTAGTCGAGCTTGATGCCCATGTTTTTGCACTAGAGTTTAACCTCGTCGGCCGTGAAGTTCGTGCCATTATCAGTGTGATGCTATGGGGGACGCCGTAATAGTGTACTACCCCTGATATGAAGTCTATCACGGGTCCGGATTCGGCCGTCTTAACTAGCTTAGCCTCTGTCCATTTGGTGAATTTATCCACCATTACCAATAGGTATTTTTGCTTGTGGGTTCCTCCTTTAAGGGGTCCAACCATGTCAAGCCCCCAGACCGCGAACGGCCAGGTGATGGGTATAGTTTTGAGGGCGGTGGGTGGCATGTGGCTTTGATTAGCAAAGAGCTGGCAACCGACGCATCGTTGGACTAAGTCCTGAGCATCTGCCCGGGCCGTCGGCCAATAAAATCATGTACGGAAGGCCTTTCCTACAAGGGCCCAGGCTGCGGCGTGGTGCCCGCCGAGTCCGGCATGAATTTCAGCCAGAAGATTTCGCCCTTCCTCTTCGGAGATACACCTTTGAAGGACTCCGGTTGTGCTTTTCTTATAAAGCTCTCTCTCATGGACCTTATAGGTTTTAGATCGCCGTACTATGCAGCGGGCATCATTTTGGTCCTCGGGAAGTTCCTGCCTAGTTAGGTAGGCTAGGAATGGCTCGGTCCACGGGGCAATGACTGCTATTATTTCGTGGGCTGAAGGTGTTATTTCATTGGCAGAACCGTCGATTGTGTCAGAATGTTCGGCGTCGGGCGGTGCGGTTGGGTCCGGATTGTTGCTTCTGGACTCCCCTTCCCATAGTACGGATGGCTTGAAAAGCCGCTCCAGGAAGATGTTGGGAGGGACAGCATCGCGCTTTGCGCCGATGCGTGCCAATACGTCCGCCGCCTGGTTATTATCCCGGGCAACATGGTGAAATTCGAGCCCCTCAAACCGAGCTGACATTTTTAGGACGGCGTTACGGTAAGCTGCCATTTTCGGATCCTTGGTGTCGAAGTCTCCATTTACTTGGGATATCGTGAGGTTCGAATCCCTGCGCACCTCTAGGCATTTAATGCCCATGGAGATCGCCATCCGGAGGCCATGTAGAAGGGCCTCGTATTTGGCTGCATTGTTGGAGTCCGTGTACATTATCTGGAGTACGTATTGGACTGTGTCTCCGGTTGGGGACGTCAGGACGATGCCAGCTCCCAGGCCGGCCAACATTTTGGAGCCGTCGGAGTGCATGATCCAATTGGAATATGCGCCGTGCTCTTTAGGGAGTTCGGCTTCAGTCCATCCGGCGACGAAGTCGGCCAAAACTTGAGACTTAATAGCTCACCGTGGCTTGTAGGTTATGCCGAACGGGAGGAGCTCGATGGCCCATTTTGCAATCTGGCCAGTCGCGTCGCGGTTGTTTATAATGTCATTAAGAGGTACTTCGGAGGCTACAGTTATCGAACACTCTTGAAAGTAGTGTCGCAGCTTCCGGGATGCCATGAACACCGCGTACGCTATCTTTTCATAATGTGGATACCGGGACTTGCATGGAGTTAGGACAGTGGACACATAGTAAACTGGTTTTTGAAGGGGGAACTTGTGTCCATCCGTTTCTCGTTCGACGACGAGCACCGCGCTTACAACTTGATGTGTTGCCGCGGTATATAATAACATTGGTTCGTCCAAGTTGGGCGTGGCCAGGACCGGATTTGTTGCCAATATGGCTTTTATGTCTTCGTGTCCGGCCATGGCGGCATCCGTCCACTCGAAGTGTTCGGTGCGCCGGAGGAGGCGATAAAGGGGTAATGCCTTTTCTCCCAAACAAGAGATAAAGCGGCTTAGAGCCGCCACGCATCCAGTCAATTTTTGTATTTGTTTGAGGTCTTTTGGGATATCCAATTGTGACAGAGCTCTAATCTTGGTTGGGTTTTCTTCAATTCCTCTACCGGATACAATGAAGCCCAAGAGCTTTCCGGCTGATGCCAAGACGCATTTTCGGATTGACAATGTCGTATGTTCGGAGATTGTCGAATGTGAGACTCAAGTCGTCTACTAGAGTTTCAACATGCTTGAATTTGATGACCACATCATCTACGTATGCCTCCACTATTTTGCCGATCTGGTTTGCCAGACATGTCTGAATCATGCGCTGATATGTTGCGCCGGCATTTTTGAGCCCGAAGGGCATTGTGTTGAAGAAGAATGGGCCGTATGGAGTGACGAATGCCGTTGCAGCTTGGTCTGGCTCTGCCATCTTAATTTGGTGGTAGCCGGAGTATGCGTCGACGAAGCACAATGAATCGTGTCCTCACGGTAGCGTCGATAATTTGATCGATGCACGAGGGAGGAAGGGTCCTTTGGGCAAGCCTTGTTAAGGTCCTTGAAGTCGACACATAGGCACCGGATTTATCCTTCTTTGGTACCATCACCGGGTTAAGCTAGCCATCCGGATGTTTTATATCTCGATGAATCCGCTTCCAATAGTTTGGCTAGCTCCTCTCCCATTGCTGTCTCTTGGGTTCGGAAAATCGCCAAGAGCCTGTTTGGTGGCTTGAATCCTTTTAGGATATTTAGGCTGTGCTCGGCCAGCCGGCGTGGGATTCGAGCATGTCGAAGGGTGCGAGCAAAATGTCCCAATTTTCCGTAGGAATTCTCGTAGTCTGGCGTCTACATCAGGGTTTAACTGTGCCCCCATGGAGGCCGTCTTTGTAGGGTCTGTTGGATGGACTTGGAATTAGACTATTTCGTCCGCTGGCTTAAAAGAGGTGGACATGGATCTCTTATCGAGTATCACATCGTCCCTGTTCACCGTGGAGCGCAGCGCAGTGAGTTCCTCGGCCGCTAGGGCTTCGGATAGTGCCTCGAGGGCTAGTGCGACTGTCTTATTTTCGGTGCGGAGTGCTATATCCGGATCACTGGCAAGAGTGATGATTCCGTTGGGCCCGGGCATTTTGAGCTTCATATAACCGTAGTGGGGTATAGCTTGAAAAATTGTGAATGCCTCTCGCCCTAATAAAGCGTGATATCCACTGCTGAACGGGGCCACTTGGAACATGACCTCCTCGGACCTGTAATTGTCCGTCGAGCCGAACACCACATCCAAAGTAATTTTTCCCTGCAGCATGCTTCCCGACTAGGATTATTCCTCTAAAGGTTGTGCTGCTTCGCTCAATGCGGCTCCAGTCTATTTCCATTTTTCGATAGGTTTCCTCGTAAATGAGGTACAATCCGCTGCCGCCATCCATGAGTACCTTAGTAAGGCAAAAGCCGTCCACTATTGGACTGAGGACCAATGCGGCTGGTGCTCGGGCTGTTCGAATTTAGGTTAAATCCTTTGGCGTTAAAGGTAATAGCTGTGTCACTCCATGGATTTATTGTTGCTACTTGGTAGACTTTGGCAAGGCTGCGGAGTGTTCGTTTCCGCATATTATTTGATGCGAAAGTCTCGAAGACTGTTAATACCGTACCGGTGCTGCTGGGCTGGTTTTCTGGAGCTAGAAGCTCTTTGCCACTTTTGGCCACCTGCCGTAGTATCCAACATGCTCGAAGGCTATGAGTTGGAGTGGCGCCCTCTGTACTATGAATTTTGCAGGGTCCATTGAGCCATCCCTCCAGTACGGTTCCGTGCCCTTTAGGGGGTTTTTTGCTTTTTGGTATTAAACCCAGGTGTCTGGTGATGATGCACCCTTTTATTTTGCACTAGGGTTGTATTCGGGGCCAGATTTTCCCAAAATTTGGTTTCGGTTTTCCAAGCGCTCTCCATCGCACAGTACTTTCGTACTATGGACGCCAAGTCGGCAAAGCGTGTTAATTCACGACGACTTATGGCGTTTAGGATTCCCTTGTCCGTGCAATTATTGCAGAAAAGTGAAATTGCATCTTCCTCGCGGCAGTCTTTATCCTGTCCATAACCAGGAGGAATCTGGCCCAGTAATGGTGTATTGTTTCAGCGGGATCTTGCCAGGTTCAGGATAGATCGCTTATGTTTGGGTGGGCGGGCGGAACTAAGTTCGGAACCCCGTCCAATCTAAGACTTAAGGGCCAAAAAGTCTCCGAACTTGGAAGCTTGGGTTTTTGGATATTGTCCAATGAATCCAGCCCGCTGCCTGACTTTAGGTTCAGGACTTGATCGACGTCCGTCCCTCCGCGGGAGTCGGGCATGGAGGGGTCGGGAATCCGGACATAGCTAGTCCTTAATATAGAAGAAGGGCCGCCGTACTGTTCCTCTACCACAGCGACGTGGTGGGTAGCCTGGGGAGAGTTGATCTCTCTTAGATCGGTTTTAGGCCCAATCTGATCGTAGTCTGTAGCGACTCCCAGGGCGGCGATGCGATCCAAGGGCTCGTTTAAGGAGGAGAGCTCCATCGGATCTAGCTGCTCGGCAAGTTCCGAGTTAACGTGAAGATTGCTTTTGCTGACCCGAGAAGTCATCGTCGGCGCGACGGCTGAACAGGCGGTCATAAGAAAACCGCCTAGTCAGAGAGTTTGGCCGATGGCCAAAGCTCCTTTAGCAACGGTGCTGTCTTTGAAGACGGGACGAGGCATCCTTCCTGATGGCGACAACACAGAGGAACTCTCAATGAAAGCACCAATGTCGGTGTAAAAACTGGCAGATCTCGGGTAGGGGGTCATGAACTGTGCGTCTAGGCGGGTGGTAACAGGAGACAAGGGACACGATGTTTTTACCCAGGTTCGGGCCCTCTCGGTGGAGGTAAAACCCTACTCCTGCTTGATTAATATTGATGATATGGGTAGTACAAGAGTAGATCTACCACGAGATCAATGAGGCTAAACCCTAGAAGCTAGCCTATGGTATGATTGTTGTTTTTCCTACGGACTAAAACCCTCCGGTTTATATAGACACCGGAGAGGGCTAGGGTTACATAGAGTCGGTTACAATGGTAGGAGATCTACATATCCGTATCGCCAAGCTTGCCTTCCATGCCAAGGAAAGTCCCATCCGGACACGGGACGGAGTCTTCAATCTTGTATCTTCATAGTCCAGGAGTCCGGCCAAAGGTAATAGTTCGGCTATCCGGACACCCCCCCTAATCCGGGACCCCCTCAACCATAGTCGACGTTCACATGACACCACTAGAGGAAAGACAACATATGTCTTATCAAAATATCAAATGAATACCAAATTCACATGACTACTTATAGCAAGACTTCTCCCATGTCCTCAGGAACAAACATAACTACTCACAAATCATATTCATGTTCATAATCAGAGGGGTATTAATATGCATTAAGGATCTGAACATGTAATCTCCCACTGAATAAACCAACTAGCATCAACTAGAAGGAGTAATAAACACTACTAGCAACCCACAGGTACCAATCTGAGGTTTTGAGACAAAGATCGGATACAAGAGATGAACTAGGGTTTCAGAGGAGATGGTGCTAGTGAAGATGTTGATGGAGATTGACCCCCTCCCAATGAGAAGATCGATGGTGATGACGATGGTGACGATTTCCCCCTCCCGGAGGGATGTTTCCCCGGCAGAACAGCTCTCCCGGAGCCCTAGATTGGTTTCGCCAAGGTTCCGCCTCGAGACGGCGGCGCTTTGTCCCGAAAGCTTCCTCCTGATTTTTTTCCAGGGCGAAAGACTTCATATAGCAAAAGATGGGCACCGGAGGCCTGCCAGGGGGCCCACGAGACAGGGGCGCGCCCGGGTGGCGCGCCCCACCTCGTGGCTGTGGTGTGGGCCCCTCTAGTTGATTCTTTCGCCAATATTTTTTATTAATTCCAAAACATGCCTCCGTGAAGTTTTAGGACTTTTGGAGTTGTGCGGAATAGGTCTCTAATATTTGCTCCTTTTCCAGCCCAGAATTTCAGCTGCCGGCATTCTCCCTCTTCATGTAAACCTTGTAAAATAAGAGAGAAAAGGCATAAGTATTGTGACATAATGTGTAATAACAACCCATAATGCAATAAATATCAATATCAAATCATGATGCAAAATGGACGTATCACGATCCTAAAGGTACTAACAAAGTGTGCAAGCTCCAGCGATCCATTTATGGACTGGTGTAAGCCTCTCGGAGTTGGAATATACGCTTTGATAGTGTGATCAAAGCAAGTGGTTTCATACAGACTTTTGGAGAAGCTTATATTTACAAGAAAGTGAGTGGGAGCTCTGTAGCATTTCTAATATTATATGTGGATGACATATTGATGATTGGAAATGATATAGAATTTCTGGATGGCATAAAAGGATACTTGAATAAGAATTTTTCAATGAAAGACCTCGGTGAAGCTGCTTATATATTGGGCATCAAGATCTCTAGAGATAGATCAAGACGCTTAATTGGACTTTCACAAAGCACATACCTTGATAAAGTTATGAAGAAGTTCAAAATGGATTAGTCAAAGAAAGGGTTCTTGCCTGTGTTACAAGGTGTGAAGTTGAGTCAGACTCAATGTCTGACCACTGCAGAAGATAGAGAGAAAATGGAAGTCATTCCCTATGCCTCAGCCATAGGTTCTATCATGTATGCAATGCTGTGTACCAGACCTGATGTGTGCCTTGCTATAAGTTTAGCAGGGAGATACCAAAGTAATCCAGGAGTGGACCACTGGACAGCGGTCAAAAACATCCTAAAATACCTGTAAAGGACTAAGGATATGCTTCTCTTTTATGGAGGTGACAAAGAGCTTGTTGTAAATGGTTACATCGATGCTAGCTTTGACGCTAACCCAGATGACTCTAAGTCACAAACCAGATACATATTTAAATTGAATGGTGGAGCTGTCTGTTGGTGCAGTTCCAAGCAGAGCGTCCTGGCGGGATCTACATGTGAAGCGGAGTACATAGCTGCTTCGGAAGCAGCAAATGAAGGAGTCTAGATGAAGGAGTTCATATCCGATCTAGGTGTAATACCTAGTGCATTGGGTCCAATGAAAATCATTTGTGACAATATTGGAGCAATTGCCTCAGCGAAGGAATCCAGATTTCACAAGAGAACCAAACACATCAAGAGACGCTTCAACTCTATCCGCGATCAAGTCAAGGAGGGAGACATAGATATTTGTAAAATACATACGGATCTGAATGTTGCAAACCCGTTGACTAAGCCTCTTCCATGAGCAAAACATGATCAGCACCAAGACTCCATGGGTGTTAGAATCGTTACAGTGTAATCTAGATTATTGACTCTAGTGCAAGTGGGAGACTAAAGGAAATATGCCCTAGAGGCAATAATAAAGTTTTTATTTATATTTCCTTATATCATGATAAATGTTTATTATTCATGCTAGAATTGTATTAACCGTAAACTTGATACATGTGTGAATACATAGACAAAACAAAGTGTCCCCAGTATGCCTCTATTTGACTAGCTTGTTAATCAAATATGGTTAAGTTACCTGACCATAGACATGTGTTGTCATTTGATAAATGGGATCACATCATTAGGAGAATGATGTGATGGACAAGACCCATCTGTTAGCTTAGCATAATGATCGTTAAGTTTTATTGCTATCGCTTTCTTCATGACTTATACATATTCCTCTGACTATGAGATTATGCAACTCCCGAATACCAGAGGAACACCTTATGTGCTATCAAACGTCACAACGTAATTGGGTGATTATAAAGATGCTCTACATGTGTCTCCAAACGTGTTTGTTGGGTTGGCATAGATTGAGATTAGGATTTATCACTCCAAGTATCGGAGAGGTATCTCTGGGCCCTCTCGGTAATGCACATCACGATAAGCCTTGCAAGCAATGTGACTAATGAGTTAGTTACGAGATGATGTATAACGGAACGAGTAAAGAGACTTTTCGGTAACAAGATTGAACTAGGTATGAGGATACTGACGATCGAATCTTGGGCAAGTAACATACCGATGACAAAGGGAATGACGTATGTTGTCATTGTGGTTTGACCGATAAAGATCTTCGTCGAATATGTAGGAACCAATATGAGCATCCATGTTCCGGTGTTGGTTATTGATCGGAGATGTGTCTCGGTCATGTCTACATAGTTCTCGAACCCATAGGGTCCACACGCTTAACGTTCGATGACGATTTGTATTATGAGTTATGAGTTTTGGTGACCGAAGATTGTTCGGAGTCCCGGATGAGATCACGGACATGACGAGGAGTCTCGAAATAGTCGACAGGTAAAGATTGATATATTGGAAGATAATATTCGGACACCGGAATGGTTCCGGAACGTTTTGAGTATTTTTCGAAGAACCGAGAGGTTACCGGAACCCCCCGGGAAAGTAATGGGCCATCATGGGCCATATGGGAGAGAGAGGGGAGCCCACAAGGGGTGGCACCCGCCCCCCATGGGCTGTCCGAATGGGACAAGGGGAAGGGGGCGCGGCCCCCTTTCCTTACCCCCCCTCTCCCTCTCCTTCCCCCTTTCCACCTCCATGAGAAGGAATAAGAGGGGGCCGAATCCTACCAGGACTAGGAGTCCTAGTAGGACTCCTCCCACTTGGCACGCCCCCTAGGGCCGGCCTCCTCCCTCTACCTCCTTTATATACATGTCCAGGGCACCCCTTGGAGACACACCAATTGTTCCAAGCCGTGTGCGGCATCTCCCTCCACGGTTTACTCCTCCGGTCATATTCACGTAGTGTTTAGGCGAAGCCCTGCATGGATCACATCACCATCACTGTCACCACGCCGTCGTGCTGATGAAACTCTCTTTCGACCCTCTGCTGGATCAAGAGTTCGAGGGACGTCATCGAGTTGAACGTGTGCAGAACTCGGAGGTGCCGTATGTTCAGTGCTTGATCGGTTGGATTATGAAGATGTTCGACTACATCAACGGTGTTAAACTAACGCTTCTGCTTTCGGTCTACGAGGGTACATGGACACACTCTCCCCCTCTTGTTGCTATGCATCTCCTAGATAGATCTTGCGTGATCGTAGGATAATTTTTGAAATTGCATGCTACGTTCCCCAACAGTAATGCTTGGTGATTTGACCTTTTCAGCTGCTTTCCAGACCAAATCCCTCTTTCTCAACGAACCCTTCTAATTCCAAGATCAAACACGCCTTTATGCTCATGAACTCCTCCGCGAGCCCAGGGACCAATGGTTTCTATAAACGGGAAGAGGTACCATGGAATCACCACACTAACTGGGGCGTTCGGCTCATGTATATTTATAGCACATGTACGGGGTGTCTTGCAAGGCAAGAATACATTCAATCATACCAACCAAATATTGATAGGATCGGTTGAAAGACTGACTAATAAACTATACGTGGTATATACTTTAACATCCTCCCTCCGTCTGTACAACGTTTAGAGGACGAAAACATAGATTGTATTGAAAGTCCAGGAACAATCGTGATGATAATCCCTTAGTCATGATATAGGTGAACTATTGAGCAGACGACACATGGAGAACTCGTACCTGACCGAGGGATACTTCTCATGCACAAATTGGATGTCGTTCTTGATATGATTGGTGTGACGATGTTGCACCGGATTTGAGGCCATGTACACAACACCAACATTATTGCGGAAGATGATGGTTGCAGAGCGAAGGGGCGAATGAGCTGGAGAAGTAGTCGGCGTAGCCAACAACACTCATCGATGACACGGACAATAACATGATACTCAACTTCTGCACCAGAGCAAGATACAATAGCTTGGCAATTAGAATACCATGAGACGAGGTTGTCACCGAGGTACATGCAATACCCGGATGTGGAGTGCCGAGTGTCCGGTCTGCCAACCCAGTCAACATCTAAGTATGCCATGATTGAGAGAATGGAGGTTGCATGAAGTTGAAGACCAAGATCAAGGGCCCCTTTGATATACCGAAGGATCCTTTTCACAAGGTTGGGTTGAGGCTCACGCGGAGCATGCATGTAGAGGCCCGCCTTCTGAATCACACGGGCAATGTCGGGGGTGCATCTGTGTAAGGCATCGAAGTGCGCCGGAGGGGACCCACCAGGAGGCCACACGCCTAGGGGGTGTGCCCTGCCCCCTGGGCGCGTCCCTAGGGCTTGTGGGCCCCCTAGAAGGCCTCCGGTGCCCATCTTCAGCTATATAATGTCTTTTGACCTGGAAAAAATCAGAAGCAAGCTTTTGGGACGAAGCGCCGCTGTCTCGAGGTGGAACCTGGGCAGAAGCAATCTAGGGTTGCGGCACAACTATTCTGCCGGAGAAACTTCCCTCTCGGAGGGGGAATCGAAGCCATCATCATCACCAACGATCCTCTCATCGAGAAGGGGTCAATCTCCATCAACATCTTCACTAGCACCATCTCCTCTCAAACCCTAGTTCATCTCTTGTATCCGATATTTGTCTCAAAACCTTAGATTGGAACCTGTGGGTTGCTAGTAGTGTTGATTACTCCTTGTAGTGGATGCTAGTTGGTTTTTCGGTGGAAGATCATAAGTTCAGATCCTTAATGCTATTTAATACCCCTATGATTATGAACATGAATATGTTTTGTGAGTAGTTACGTTTGTTCCTGGGGACATGGGAGAAGTCTTGTTATAAGTACTCATGTGAATTTGGTACTCATTCGATATTTTGATGAGATGTATGTTCTCTCTCCTCTAGTGGTGGTATGTGAAATTCGACTACATGACACTTCACGATGATTTGGGCCTAGGGGAAGGCATTGGGAAGTAATAAGTAGATGATGGGTTGCTAGAGTGATAGAAGCTTAAACTCTAGTTTATGCATTGCTTCATAAGGGGCTGATTTGGATCCACATGTTTCATGCTATGGTTAGATTTATCTTAATTCTTCTTTCGTAGTTGCGGATGCTTGCAAGAGAGGTTAATCATAAGTGGGAGGCTCGTCCAAGTAAGGACCGCAAGCAAGCACCGGTCAACCCACATATCAAATTATCAAAGTAACGAACGTGAATCATATGAGCATGATGAAAAGTAACTTAATAATAATTCCCGTGTGTCCTCTGGAGTGCTTTGCTTTATATAAGGGTTTGTCAGGCTTGTCCTTTGCTACAGAAAGGATTGGGCCACCTTGCAGCACCTTAGTTACACTTGTCACTTGTTACCCATTACAAATTATCTTATCACACAACTATTTGTTACTGATAATTTCAGTGCTTGCAGAGAATACCTTGTTGAAAACCGCTTGTCATTTCCTTCTTCTCCTTGTTGGGTTCGACACTCTTACTTATCGAAAGGACTACGATATGTCCCCTATACTTGTGGGTCATCAGTATGCATCATGGAGGAGGTCACTGATGTGTTGGATTAGCCGTGATGAAAAGGTGGTGAGGATGATATTGTCAACGTACAAGCCCATTCCCGCGTCAAAAACAAGGAGGCCCCCGAGAGAGATGAGACGAAGCCAAGCCAATGAGCATAGTGGGTGAAACACTGGCACCACGCCCGAGGAGCCTGCTTGAGGCAATACAAGGACTTCTAAAGGAGGCAAATATGGCGAGGGCGAGATGAGTCGACAAATCCTGGGGGTTGCTTGCAGTACACCTCCTCGTCAAGCATTCCATGGAGGAAGGCATTCTTGAGGTCAAGTTGGTGCACCGGCCAAGCATGCAAGATGGCGATGTTGAGAACCACATGAATTGTGAACGTCTTGAAAACCGGGTTAAGGGTCTCTTCAAATTTGATGCTCGATTAGTGAGAAAAGCGCATACAACCCATCGTGCCTTGTAGCGAGCAAGGCTACCATCCTCCACAAACTTGTGCTTGGAGATCCATTTACCTAGAAAACATTAGCACTGATCAGATAAGGAACAAGAGTCCATGTGTGTTTCTGGATTAGAGCATTATGCTCGTCAGGCATGGCAGCGAGTCAAATTAGATCATGGGGGGCAGCACAGTACATTTTAGGGATAGGAGAAATAAATGAATGAATAACAGAGAGATTAAGACGGTCGACGGGTTTGATAATACCCCTCTTTGAACAAGTGAGTAGTTGTGTGTGTGTGTTAACGGTTGGAGTGGCACGAGGCGAAGCACAAGAGTATGCAGTGGCAGCGACATAGGCGAAGGTGGAGTTAGGGATGGTTTGGGTGAGTTAACTGGTGTAGATAATACATCGGAGGAGCCGAGCGTGGAGTGCTCGGTGGAGGGTGCAGTAGGCGTGTGCACATGTGGGGAAGAGCATGGATTGATTGTTGCTTGTTTAGAGGAGGGTGGTGTAACTCATGTGGCTACAAGCACATGCATGTTGCGCTGGGCTGGATGAGGTAGATGCAAGACGGGGTGTAGTATAGCTGGATCAAATAGGAATCAAGTGAGCCATTGGTGCGAGTAGGGTTGCTTTCAAAGAAGGAAACCTACACTCGTGAAAAACAATGTGACGGGAGATAATGATGTGGCGGGTAGAGAGGCACATGCAACGATGGCCTCAATGAGGTGACGGGTAGCCAAGAAAAACACATGCACTCGAGTGAAGGAAATATGCCCTAGAGTCAATAATAAAGTTATTATTTATTTCCTTATTTCATGATAAATATTTATTATTCATGCTAGAATTGTATTAACCGAAAACTTGGTACATGTGTGAATACATAGACAAAACATATTGTCCCTAGTATGCCTCTACTTGACTAGCTCGTTAATCAAAGATGGTTACTTTTCCTAACCATAGACATGTGTTGTCATTTGATGAACGCGGCCACATCATTAGGAGAATGATGTGATGGACATGACCCATCCGTTAGCTTAGCATTATGATCGTTACAGTTTCATTGCTACTGTTTTCTTCATGACTTATGCATGTTCCTTAGACTATGAGATTATGCAACTCCCGAATATCGGAGGAACACCTTGTGTGCTATCAAATGTCATAACGTAAATGGGTGATTATAAAGATGCTCTACAGGTGTCTCCAAAGGTGTTTGTCGGGTTGGCATAGATCGAGATTAGGATTTGTCACTCCGTGTTTCGGAGAGGTATCTCTGGGCCCTCTCGGTAATGCTCATCACTATAAGCCTTGCAAGCAATGTGACTAATGAGTTAGTTGCGGGATGAAGCATTACGGAACGAGTAAAGAGACTTGCCGATAACGAGATTGAACTAACTATGATGATACCGACGATCGAATCTCGGGCAAGTAACATACCGATGACAAAGGGAACACCGTATGTTGTTATGCGGTTTGACCAATAAAGATCTTCATATAATATGTAGGAACCAATATGAGCATCCAGGTTCTGCTATTGGTTATTGACCGGAGATGTGTCTCGGTCATGTCTACATAGTTCTCGAACACATAGGGTCCGCATGCTTAACGTTTGATGACAATGGTATTATGAGTTTATGTGATTTGATGTACCGAAGGTTGTTTGGAGTCCCATATGAGAGCATGGACATGACGAGGAGTCTCAAAATGGTCGAGACGTAAAGATTGGTATATTGGAAGGCTATATTCGGACATCGGAAAGGTTCCGAGTGATTCGGGTATTTTTCAGAGTACCGAGGAGTTATGGGAATTCATCGGGAGAAGTAATGGGCCTTATTGGGCTTTAGTGGAGAGAGAGGAGAAGGGCCAAGAGGTGGCGCGCGCCTCCTCCTGCCCAAACCGAATTGGACAAGGGGTGGGGGCGCAGCCCCCCTTTCCTTCTCCCTCTCCCTCTCCCTCTCTTTCCTTCTCTCCTACTCTGAATAGGAAAGGGAATCCTACTAGGACTTGGGAGTCCTAGTAGGACTACCTATGCTTGGCGTGCCCCCTAGGCCAGTCGCCTCCTCCCTCCCTCCTTTATATACGGGGGAGGGGAGCACCCCAAGGACACTCAAGTTGATCTTTAGCCGTGTGCGGTGCCCCCCTCCATAGTTACACACCTCGGTCATATCGTCGTAGTCCTTAGGCGAAGCCCTGCGCCGGTAACTTCATCATCACTGTCACCACGCCGTCTTGCTGACGAAACTCTCCCTCGACCTCAACTGGATCAAGAGTACGAGGGAAATCACTGAGCTGAACATGTGCAGATCACAGATGTGCCGTGCATTCGGTACTTGATCGGTTGGATCACGAAGATGTTCCACTACATCAACCGCGTTAACTAAACGCTTCCGCTTTCGGTCTACGAGGGCACGTGGACACACTCTCCCCTCTCGTTGCTATGCATCACCTAGATAGATCTTGCGTGATCGTAGGAATATTTTTGAAATTACTGCGTTCCCCAACATGGAGGGAGGTCCATAGGCATGCCGATACTATCTAAAGGGGACGAGGATGTGATAATGAGCCTCTTGCTCCATGTGCTTAAATATCAATCTCCAAAAGTCCTCAAATTCCTTCAAAGATTCAACTATATATACCTAGTTTCATTCACCTCGGAGCTGCTGAAGCTCTTCTAGTCTGACCCATCGAGTCATTCATATATAGCCATTGTACAAACGCTAGTCCCGTCAGAGACTCCAACTGTTCCATTTGGAACCACTGATTCACTTGGTAAACCTTCTGTAACCATGTCGAAAATTCTGAGCAAAACCAGTCGGAACTTCTGAAAGTATAATATTGATTTCAATTGAACCGACCAATGCTTTTGAAAGTTGCTACCTTTGTTCACATCAGAGCCACCGAGAGAACCAGTCGGAGCCTCCGAGATGTGCAATAAAGTTGGTAATGGTCATATTAATGGTCTAGCCTATATATACCCCCACCTATCGCACCCGTATCTTTTGAAGCAAACTCCAATCCCATCATAGTTTCCCAGGCAAAACTCATCCTCCTTGTGCTGATTTCAAAGGGCTTTCCATTCGAAACATCCAATCAATTCCTTTGTGATCTAGTCCCCTCTTACTTTGCACTCCCACTTCTCCAAATCCAAAGCCAAATCTTAAGTGAATTTGAGTTCTTAGGATATATTTTGGAGCACAAGTGTAAGGAGTTCATTATGAAGCAACCTCTATCTTGTTGCTTTTGGAGGGTGTGCGCCTCCTAGATCGGCTGATGCTTGTATGTCTTGGCAGTTTGTGAAGAACTCAAGAAGTTTGTAAGGGCTTGGAGATCACCTACTTCATGAAGATATGCCTTAGCGAGGCTAGTCCTTCATGCGCGTATTCCATGGTGTTATATGTGTGGTTGCTCCTTCGTGGGTGAGCCCTTCGTGCATGTATTCCATGGTGGAATATGAGTGGTTGCTCCTTCGTGGGTGAGTCCTTTCTGGACCTTATTCCTTCATGGAATTTACAACCGAGATCCTTGCGATTTTAGATCCTTCGTGGATCAAAGTCTCTATCAACTTGGATGCATGTAAGATATAATAGCACCAACTATCCGAATAACGGGAAAAATCTTTACCGAACCAATTGTATTTGTGATTCTGTCAACTCTAGCTCCTTTACTTTGCACTTGCATGTCTTTACTTCCAACTTCCTATACTCAAGAATTGCATCTGTAGGATGCTCATTAGTATTACTTTAGAAAAGCATAAAATATGTCAAAAAATTAGAACTTGGGAAAACAGTCCTTTTGAGCCAAGTAGTCTATTCATCACCCCCTCTAGACATAATTATCGATCCTACATATGAACAATACATAATTTAGCATGTTTGTAGTAAAATTAGAAAAACAGTTTAAAAAGACATAAGTAGGACAATAACATTTGGAATTGAAAAACTTTTTTAAGGATGGAAGCTTTCCTCTGACAATGTGCTTGTGGAAGAGTTGCGACCAATTTCAAATCTTTTGTCTACTTGAAAAGTCAAACTGATGGCAGCATCCATTGTTAAATGTAAAAAATCTAAGAAAATCAAACTTGTAAGAATCTAATATATCATCTACTACAGTTTTACCTGAAATTAAAATGTAGCAAGACACAAAGATTTCTCTTTAGTTGTTACTATTGTTAAGAACATAATCGTGCCAAGATATAGGATATGGTAAAGAAAGCACAACAAGCTGCATTAGATCATGCAATCTGACATAATATGGGAAGAAATCTCACCAAGCTATTTTAGATCCTCAAATCTGACATATTATGGGATAAAACCTCACCATAACCAGAATGACATAAAGCAAATAAATGAAATAACAATTAGGATATCTTGAGAGTTAATTAGACAAATGTGCAAAAAGAATCTTGGGAAAACAAACCACCTATGATATTCCTTTGTATCCCCAAATTCATGGTCCAATTGCACAATAGAGGAACTTCTTGGAAGTAAAGAAAAATGATAATTTGTTTGATAGCTCCATACAAAAAAAATTAAACATATAATTGCTCACATCTCTAAATGTCTCCATTTCTTGTGCTTTTCCTAGCTGAAATTCCTTGTGATTTTTTCTTGTGCTTTATGGCTAGCTGAAATTGTTGGCACATCTTTCTAGAACAAGGAACAAATCATCAACGTCATGAATGGTAAGGGGAATTGAACCCATAGGTGCAAATTTATCTAGGGAAACCATTTCGTAGCAAGAAAATTATTTGCACAAACCACAATACCTTTATTCTTGACACCAATGATGTTCAGATAATCAAAGATATTACATGAGGCTAAAGAAAACAAAAATGTCTTGTTGCTACAAATCATCAATGTCTCATCTTGGCTCGTCCTTTGTCTTTACGGAGCTACTCCTACTGTCCGTCGGAGGAAAGTAGTAGTATGACCTTGACGATGGGGAGACAAAGGCATGTTTCTCCTATTGAGCGCCTATGAGGATGGAGGTACATGAGAACAACAATGTAAGGGGAGTAGATACCAATGTTTTTAACAAGGGCTCCTCCATTCAAGCAGGCGGTGCAAAAGAGAAGGCCCATGGGTGTGTCGATTCTAAGTAGTGGCTTCACACATAGGAGGAGGGGGGTGCTCATCGGAGGAGAAGCTAGCCAACAGGGTGGAGGAGCCTGGACGATGGGCGTGACATTCCTGCAGATGGCATGTGCTCTTGCCAATGCTAGCAGGGTGGAGGGGAGGTACCCGTGTGATGGAGGAGGCATGGACGACAGCGGTGGCATTCCCCTTTTTTCTGGGTGGAGGAAGATGCAGCCAGTGGGATGGAGGAGACGTGAATGGCAGAGGTAACTGTAACAATGTTCTTGTAGACCAACGCTCTTAGATGTGTGGATTTTCCATACTCCGATGTAGCTACACCTTCTATCTAGGCGATCATGTTAGCATCAAGATCCATGGTATCTTTATGTAGAAATTTCCCTTTTTTGTTTCTTCCAAGCAAGAGAACATTTGACCTCGAAACTTTGCAGGCCAACTATGCACAAGTGCTGCTCTGTTCGTAAAATGTTTCGATTCTTTTGATGAAATATAGTTTTTTTTAAATTACAATTTTTGGACAAGTTGCTTCACTTTAAAATATTTTTGTTGCGAAAAAATGCGAAAGCATTTCTACACATGATAGTACTTGTGTGATGCTAAACTACAAAGTTTGGAATTCAAATGTTCTTGGAGAAACAAAAAAGAGAAGTTTCCCCGCCTGAACTTTGATGCAAAAATGGACGGTGAGGATAGAGGGTGTAGATGTATGGCAGTAAAATCACAACTTCCCCCTCCTAGACGTAGGCCGCAACAACCCCGAATAAACCACACACGTAAGCCTGATACACATGCCACAACACGCAGAAACATTATCTTGTCCATGGGGTGTGGAGACCACAACGAGGCCAAACTGCAGAGCACTCACAGCTGCCTATTCCCAAGGAGCTTAGGGCATCTCTAACATCGTGCGTGAAACCACCCGTAAACGTTTGGCCCATGCATTCCAGACACTTTATGCCCTCAAACACCGTCCATCAAACGTCCACAGACAGGTTCGCGTGTCCAAATTCCCGCAAGCAAAAGACTTTGTGTGCCTCTGGACCCCCGCCACCTCGGCGTCTGACACCCCGGATCCACACAAAGCTATCCCTTTCTTCCTATTTCAACTACTGTTGCATTCTCCATGCCGCATTCATGCTGGTCCAGGGTTGACATGACTAGGCGCATGTCCGCCGGACATTGCGACATTCACATCGGCGCCTGCATCGTCCTGCCATTGCACCGCGTGTGCTCACTCTCTGGGCCGCGTTAATGCCTGCTCAGAGCGACACGACCAGATAGGCGATGGGATGGATTCCTACAACATTGAAGCAGTTGCCCATTCGTTTGCCTGCATGGCATTGAACAGGCATGAAACACACCCTGGGCACCCACTTTCAAACCAATGCTTGGCCTAGTCAGCCGATATATAAAGCACGGACGTGCACGGCAAAAACCACACCACCTCTGCGTCCCTTACTACCCCTTTCATGGCCACCGGCGCACCTCCAGTTCTATTCGCCTTTCTTCCACAACAACCGTCGACATAATGACCGTGAGCGGCACATCATGGTGGAAGCGCATCTCATTACGGCACCGACACAAGATCACAAGCATTGCCCACAACTGGCAGGTTAGGTGCTCGGAACGCGTAGAGGCGGGTTTGCCTTCAAGCTCAGTGGAGGAGAGCTTGGAGGACGATGATCAGACAATGAAGGAGGCATCCGAAAACAAGCCTGTACCCACACCCACGCCCACACCGATCGTGGGCTTCACCATGGCTCAGGCGTACTTCAACACGGTCATGGCGCAGGAGGCTCACTAGGAGCATGCAACATCACCGGTCTCTGTGTTCTTGATGCTACAGGAGAAAGAGTGATACAGTCTGCAACTCCTCAAGCAACACCAGCTTGTGGAAAGCCGTTGCTACCTTGGTCGTGGAGGATCAGGGCTTCGTCAATGAGCAGTGTGCGCTTTATGAGTCGATGATCAGCCCCCGCACCATCTGCCGCGAGTGTTGGCAGACAGAGCGCAACCTCTTATTCGAGCGGATCGCAGCGAAGGCACAAGCAAAGGTGGCGCATGCGATCAGGAACAGAATGATGCCAACGCTGGCAGCTCCACGTCGTTGAGCCAGGCTGCCAGTGACCATGAGGCTGGACCATTCACATAGACGTCAACCTCATCTCCACCGGCAACATCCCCGGCTAGAGGGGGGACTCCGACGAGGAGTAAAACACAAGAGATGGACGTGACCACCTCCGATGAAGAGCAAGACATGGGACACAGATGTGCCCATGATCGTCAAATAGTCAACTAAGGTCGATGACTTTAGCTATGTACAAAATAATCCTACATTGATGAAAAAACATGTCCGCTTTTATCTGATGTGTCGGGTTGGATGGCCGGCTCGGCTAGCGCTGTCCACGAACACATCCGGACATGTCCGAAAATGATTTGCGTGTGTGTTTTAATGGATGATAGTTTAGAGGGGATGATGTCATATCAACTTTCTTTTTTTATTTTACATGAAAAAGCTCTTCCATTAAACAGCGTGCCGAATAATGCCATCGGCAACCAGGTCCTGGGCAAAGGTAGGAGCACCGGGATTCCCAACCCGGTCGGTTTCCTGCTTCCGAACCCCTAGTTAGTGTGATGAATCAGAAGTAATGACAAATGAACTCGTATCTTTATTGCTGGGATGATGTACATATATATCCTCAGAAGGGACGCATCCAACCGATGCAACGGTTCGGAGAGACAAGAGCGAAGGGACGTGATGGTTAGCAGATCACTAACCGCCTCCCTAATGTAACATGGAGATTATCCACATTATTTAATTACAGAATAATTAATTCCTAACACTCCCCCTAATCTCCACTTTATGTATGTAGAATCATCATATTCAAAAACACTCCTCTATAAACCCTGTGGGAAAAATATGAGGAGATATACATAATATGCCATGAAAACTCCTTCCAAAAACCCAGTGGGAAAATAAGGAGAAAATGACATATCACCATGCTTGTATTACTATTGCCTCATTAAAAACCTTTCATGAGAAACCATTTAGGAAAAACTCATAAAGGAAAAGAGTGTAATACAAAAGAATCAAAAATCTTAAACAGGTTAGCGTTCAGGAGTGCACTCCCCCTGAACCTTGCAAATAACAAAGTCATCTCATTCCAATTCCATTATCTTATTTTTGGAATGGAGAACTTGGTAAAGACTTTGTGAACATATCACAAAGATCACATATCACTTTGCTTCCAAAATATTTATCTTCGCATTTTTCAACTCACGAGGAAGAAAATACTTTCAGAGTAATATACTTTGTAATATTGCTCTTTATAACCTGTCTGCATCTATGTAATACAAACAACATTATATTCATGGATAATGGTGGCTGAGTCCTATTAATCAAACCCGCCTGAACTTTCAACAAAGTTCATCATTCTGTGAAGCCAAACAGATTCAGATGTTGCTTCATACATTCAGAATGATTAGTGGATGCAGCCACTAAAGATTTTCTTCTCGACTTCCAAGAGAAGGTCGTATCTTCATTCGAGAAGACAAAACCAGTGTGTGATATGGGATTATGGGGATATAATATATGCCCAGCATAACGATATCCAACCATGGTCATATCTTGATTTTTCTCATAAAACAAACCAAGATTTTAGTGACTAGAAGATATCCAAAAATATTCTTCACACCAACCCAATGCCTTTCATTGGAGATGCATTGTATCTAGCTGATAAATTTACTGCAAATGATATACCAGGCCTAGTGCAGTTCACTAGATACATTCGTGCTTCAATTGCACCGTGATATGGAGACTCGGTTCCAATATCTCTTCATCACTGTCATTAGGTACAAATGGGTATTTATCTCTATTACTCAAGATATCTCACACACCATAGTTCTTTGAAGGATATGACTTAACCGTGTTGAACTTTTCAACAATCTTTTGGATAAATGTAGACTGATGAACAAGTATTCCCGAAGGAATGCGCTCAAGTCCCAAGATCGAGCAAAGTTCAAATCTTTCATCCAATAATCCGTCTCAATATGATTTGCTTATCTCATGTATTTCTTGTTTAGTTCATATTCAAAACACCAACATACACATAAATGATGCAAAATCTATCTTTAGTTTTCTTGATGAACATACATGAGCAATCATCAGTGTTTGAGTAACCCTTCTTGCAAAGGAACTCACACAGTCGGTTATACCACATCCATTCCGACTACTTCAAGCCATAAAAGGACTTCTGAAGCTTTATCCAACACATGTTGCGATTTAATTCGAAACCTTCATTCCGTTAGGAACTATAATAGAGATATCCGAATCAAGTGATTCATACAACTATGCAGTCACAACATCCATCAGTAGGATAAACAAATTCATTATTCACTACCAGTGACATTAAATATCGGAACGTTATTCCACTCACAAAAGGATAACATATTTCATCATAAACGATGACGGGTCTCTGCGTGAACACCTGTGCTACAAGCCTCGCTTCATGTCTCACCACCTCATTATTTTCGTTCCTCACATGAACAAAGACCCATTTGCTCCCCTAGGAAACAAATTCAGAGAACTGGGTATTACTGATCAGGTCAATACCCCCTCATCTTGAGAGCGAGCGCATCCTGAGTTGTTGCCTTCCTTTGGATCAACTAGAGTGTTTTAGATACTCAGCCATGCATGGACTTAGCTTCTAGATCCAATCCAAGGTCTTTTGCAATTCATGAGGATAAATAAATGTCGACATAATGTAGTCTTTATTATATGATTCTTCTGAATCCATATCCATAGTGGAGATTTCATCATTACCTTTTGACTCTTTGTGATTTCCCACAACGGTTGAGTCAAGGTCTTCCGATGTCCCAGCACAAAAATTTGTGTGCACACTCGTGCTAGGTCATGGATGTGTCCAACATCCTTCAGGTGTCTTTCAACCCTTGGTTGAATATCAACATGAAGTTGACCCGCATTTACTGTTTGAGGATTCCTCATTCCCCTTGGACGCTTCCATGAAGCCTTGTCCTCTTGTGTCCATATTCCCCCCCCCCCCTCTTCGGTGGCCGAGTGGACCTATGGGTCACAGCCACTCTTTCTGACACATTCACTATGGGAATATTTTACTTTATGACACCTATATACTTAGTAAATGTAACTGGCTGATTATTTGTGATACTTTGCAAATTGATAATCTTCTGAACCTCCAGTTCAAACTCATCCGTACGTGGACCTCGGAACTAGTATATTCACATCTCAATCTATTTTCTGGCATTCGATGTGGTCCATATCTCCCCCTAATGCCGGAAAATGTCCTGATCAAAATACAATCAGCGTACCAGGCCATAAACACGTCCCCTTCTTCGGACTACAGGTACTTTATGATTGACGGAGAATTATACCTCACATAGATCCCCAATTTCTATGAGGGCCCATATATGTACGCTGCGGCGATGAAACCGGTATGTATCCAACACAACCTAATTATCGTAGATGGGAAATACTTGCTCATTTCCACGTACTAACTGCAATGGGGATACCATATAATATGAGTTCGTCAAATTTGTATATGCAGTACGTAAAACTGCAATGTCCCCAACTAGATGTTGGGAGATTACAATTCTGTAGGAGCAATCTTGCTATCAACTTATCCTCTTGACAAGTGATTCCGCAAGACCAATCTGGGTATGAACACAAAGTACCAATACGCTCCACAGTTATGCCTCAATCTAAGCAGTAATCATCAAATGCTCATGAACTAAATTTCGCAGCATTATCCATTCTGATGGATTTTATCCCGTGCTAGGATTGATTTGCTCTCAAATTAATGATCTGAGCAATCAACTATGTAAAAGCATGGTCCCTTATAATAAGACACGCATTGGACCATCTCACTAATGCATCCAAAAGCACTATAAAATATGTGAATATCCCATATAACGGTTGAATTGGATCACATATATATCTCCTATCCAAGGAAATCTAGTGGCCCATCCTCTTTCATGAGATAAGATGGCCTTGTGATCAGTTTCCCGGTTTGCACACATCGTGCATACACAATTTAATGAATTTAGAAAATTCACACTGTTAGATTTGTGTCCAATTGGACCATCAATAATTTTCTCATCATCCCAATACTAGGGAGACCCAGGCAATGTTGCCATATCTTGAACTTATCAAGACTCTAGAAAATTATTTTATATGCCAAATGCGTATCTAATTGAATGTTCCAATCCAAAAGATAGAGAAGACATTTACTCTAGGATTTCATTCAAATCCCTTTTGCTGAGTCATGAGTAGGCTTTCAGCCTCACTCGCTTTATGGGTTTCAACATAGAAACCATTGCAGATATCCTTAAAACTCAGCAAGGTACGAGTAGAATCTAGATACATCGATGCACCCATGATTACCATGTAGTACCCATAGGGAGTGTAATTGTGGCTTGACAGGAACCAATAATTAGCGTATCATGACCACAACTGTCATGACACTTCCATTACTCTTATCAAGAGCTTGCAATGGAAACACTTAATCTCCCAAAATATTGTGTTAGTAGACCCGGTTTCCACTTAACACATTTCCTTCTCAATTGGATTATTTCGTTAAGTTTCTAAAGAGAAAGAACCAATTTCAACATATGATTGAACTCATATGGAAATAATACATACATCATAAACTATATATGTCAGAGGACATACGACAAGCATCGTGTCTGATGACATAGCTATCATATTATGTTGATGGACATAATTCATTTTACAGCATGTAATATGTCTATAGACATCATTACAATGCATGACAAAAGAGACTGAATCCGGTCTCCATATATGTCAATAAAATTGAAGTCCACTAACATGTTGTGACGCCCGGGCAATCAAGCTACAGTGAACCTCTGCTAATGATGCCACGTCACCTTGATTACTGTTACTGATCTCGCGTTAGCTCGAAACCGGATCAAATTTCAAAATTAAAATAAAGGCAAACAATAAAGGTTTTCAGATATTAAAACTAAATGTTCGGGTGGAGCCAAATAATGCATAGGTAATTATGGTGGAGAGACCACACTTCTATAAAATGTTAAATAATCTAAAATGAATAAACAGTAGCTAAATCAATTAAAAAGTGCCTTCTGAATTTTATAAAATACTAAACTATTTTGTTCAGGGGTAAAACTTTTTGTGGCAGTAGTTTATTTAAAAGTACAAAGTTAGGTGTTAGTGATATTTTTACTAAAACTAAAATAAGATGTAACTAAAATAAAATGTAAAAGAATATATAAAAAAGAAGAACAACAGACCCCATTTGGGCCTCGTGGCCCAAATTGAACTGTGCCACTCGAACAGCCGCCCACAACCCCACCACTTAACGCTGGTCCACCCGATCAAACCCTAACCCTCCCACTTCTCCTCTCCGATTCCCCACTTTCTCGCTCCTCCCCACTCCCCGATCCCTTCGGATCGGGCACCCTCCTCAGCGCGCTCTCTGCCTCCCCCTGCCGCCGTCGCCGCCAGCACTCGCTGCCCCCACTGCGCCACCCGTCGCCTCGCCTCATCCCCGCCGCCTCCCGAGCCCTGTCGCTTCATCGACGCCTGTCGTCCCAGACGACAATGACCTCGGCGCCCGCCGACATCGTCACGTCGCCGCCTCGCCGTCCTCTCCATCCTCGACCTCGTCCCCGCCGTCGCTGGACCCCTCTTCATCAACCTTCATCGAGCCCGCTACCCTGGACCCTACACCCCACCATGAGCCGCCGCCTTTCCCTCCTCCTCTTCCCTCGTCGACCGCGCACTCGCCTTCCTCGGCTCGCCTCGTCACCGCGCGCCCCGGTCCCCACCACCGTGCACGCCGGTGCCATCTCCGGCCGCGCCCGATGCGTTCTCACCGTGCCATCGTCTGTCCGCATGCAACCGCAGCCTACCTCCCGCCGGTGGCCACCTCCACCCGCTCACGCCCTGCCTCCCGGCCTTGCTGCTCATCCCTCGCTCGATTGGCCTCGCGCAAGCCCGCTCCGCCCACGATGCCGCCGACGTCGGGCTCGCACCGCCCCTTCACCCGTCAAGCGGCGCCATCGGCGGGCTGGTGCCGTCACCGGCACCGCTGCGCCCGTTGACCCTCTAAGGCCTTTTGGCCCACTGACTAGTGGGGCCCAGCCCCCTGGATCTAAAAAAAGAGAGAGAATAATAAAACTATAATTAAAATAATAATAATTAATTAATTAATTAACTTAGTTAATCATGTTTAGATTAAACTAATCACCTACTTAAACTAATTGAATTTTGTTTAACTAGCTCAATCAATGACAGTGGGACCCACGGTCGGTTTGACCTATCGATTGATCGGTTGATCACGACGTCGTCGACGTCATCTTGACGTCGAAATGTATTTTAGTATCAAATTAATTTTGTTAATTCTAGAAAATGATTTAAAACTTTAAAAATTAATATAAAATAAACCGTAGCTCGGATGGAAACACTTTGTACATGAAAGTTGCTCACAACGATGAGACGAATCCGGATACGCAACCCGTTCGTCCGCCACACACCCCTAACATATCAAACTCGCAACTTTCCCCCTTCGGCTCCTCTGCCCGAAAACGTGGAACACCGGGGATACTTTCCCGGTTGTTCCCCCCTTCACCGGTATCACCTCATACCGTGTTAGGGCACCCCTAGCACCGTTACTTGTCATGTCATGCATCACTATGCATCTGTTTGCTTAAGTATTTATTGTTTCTTCCCCCTCTTCTCTCGCTAGACACCGAGACCGACGCCGCTGCTACCCAGTACGACTACGGTGTTGACGACCCCACTCTCTTGCCAGAGCAACTAGGCGAGCCCCCCCTTGATCACCAGATATCGCCTATTCTCCTCAATACTGCTTGCATTAGAGTAGTGTAGCATGTTACTGTTCGGTTACTCCTATTCTGTTGCATAGCCTGTCATTGTTGCTACAGTCATTGATACCCTACCCGCAATCCTAAATGCTTAGTATAGGATGCTAGTTTATCATCATTGGCCCTACATTCTTGTCAGTCTGCTTTGCTATACTATTGGGTCGTGATCACTCGGGAGGTGATCACGGGTATATACTATACATACATACATATTATACAAAGTGACTAAAGTCGGGTCAGCTCGTTGAGTACCCGCAAGTGATCCCGATATAGGGGCTGAAAGGACAGGTGGCTCCATCCCGGTAGAGGTGGGCCTGGGTTCCCGACGGCCCCCGACTGTTACTTTGTGGCGGAGCGACAGGGTAGGTTGAGACCACCTAGGAGACAGTGGGCCTCGGCCTGTCGGCGTTCATGGATACTTAACATGCTTAACGAGATCTTGGTATTTGATCTGAGTCTGGCTACTGGCCTATACGCACTAACCAACTACGCGGGAACAGTATGGGCACTCGACGTCATGGTATCAGCCGAAGCCTTCTTGACGTCAGCGACGGAGCGGCGCGCGCCGGATTGGACCGCGTAACGTGACTTCCTTTGTAATGGAGGTTGCTAGGTCTGCTTCCGGCTGCCCATGCAACATGCAGGTGTGCAATGGGCGATGGGCCCAGACCCCTGCGCGCATAGGATTTAGACCGACGGGCTGACCTCTCTGTTGTGCCTAGGTGGGGCTGCGACGTGTTGATCTTCCGAGGCCGGGCATGACCCAGGAAAGTGTGTCCGGCCAAATGGGATCGAGCATGTTGGGTTATGTGGTGCACCCCTACAGGGAAGTTAATCTATTCGAATAGCCGTGATCTTCGGTAACAGGACGACTTGGAGTTGTACCTTGACCTTATGACAACTAGAACCGGATACTTAATAAAACACACCCTTCCAAGTGCCAGATACAACCCGGTGATCGCTCTCTAACAGGCGACGAGGAGAGGATCGCCGGGTAGGATTATGCTATGCGATGCTACTTGGAGGACTTGATCTACTCTCTTCTACGTGTTTGCAACACGGAGGCTGCGTAGCATAGTCTTGACGTGATTAGTTATCCCCTATTATTCGGCATTCTGCAGCTCACCCATCGATATGGCCCTTTACACACATATACCCATGCATATGTAGCGTAGCTCCTTGCTTGCGAGTACTTTGGATGAGTACTCACGGTTGCTTTCTCCCCCCTTTTCCCCCTTTCCTTTCTTTCTGGTTGTCGCAACCAGATGCTGGAGTCTAGGAGCCAGACGTCACCGTCGACGATGACTCCTACTACACTAGAGGTGTCTACTACTACATGTAACCCGCTGACGACGACCAGGAGTAGTTTAGGAGGATCCTAGGCAGGAGGCCTGCGCCTCTTTCGATCTCTATCCCAGTTTGTGCTAGCCTTCTTAAGAAAAATTTGTTTAACTTATGTCTGTACTGAGATATTGTTGCTTCCGCTGACTCGTCTATGATCGAGCGCTTGTATTCGAGCCCTCGAGGCCCCTGGCTTGTAATATGATGCTTGTATGACTTATTTTATTTTTAGAGTTGTGTTGTGATATCTTCCCGTGAGTCCCTGATCTTGATCGTACACATTTGCATGCATGATTAGTGTACGATTGAATCGGGGGCGTCACAAGTTGGTATCAGAGCCGACTGCCTGTAGGAATCCCCCTTCCATACTCCTTGGCCGAAGTCGAGTCTAGTCAATACAAAACTTTTACTAACATGGCTGTGTGTCTTACGGGCACACGTCGCCATTGGGTGGTAGTAGGATCTTTTACTCCTCGACCTATACTCTGGGACTCTGACATCTCTTCTATTCGGGTTAAACGATTTTACTAACTCTGACTCTAGGTTCTCGATAATACTTTCTCACCGGAGAGCCCCTTATTACAAATGATCGTCTGCTGCACCAGAAGAATCCGAAGATACTCTCCGATGTTCGCTTGAGACTTTATGGCATCGCTTTTGCAATTCCCCTCCATCGATAAACCCCTATGGATAACCACGTATACTCGCCATTCATACAATGCTTCCCAGTTGATCTTGTTATTACAAGATACATCGAAATTCTCTCTATTGTTTCAAGAATACTTTATGCCTACTGCCTTGCAGTTCTTTGCTATATGAATACCACTACGGATAATTTCTCGCACTTACCGAGTATCCACTCATCCCCAGTTGATTCATGTATGTCACCAATCCTCGAAATATCATTCGATCTTCCGAAAATCTTGAGAATCTTATTGCTCTTGAAATTCTTGATTGCTTGCATTATGGTTAATCCCATAAGTCTAGTAATCTTGTTGACATACATTGTCATTGTCATTTTGAGTCCGTTGATTCGATTTGTTGCGAATGCTCGCAATCCTCAAACAGATCCTAGAATTCATCCTTCCGGCTCAGACATCATTTTAAACATGAGCTGGTTATCGACCAATTAAATTGTTGTTGATTGTACCCCTAAGTCTATTCAACTTATCCATTCTTAATGAGAGCGTTGGATTCTGATCCCCTGAATTGGAAATGATATTTCCTTTGCAATTGAGCTTTGAAGTAGTCAGTTGTTTCTATCATCTGATCTCCTTGCATGCTTTCTTCTTCTGGTTGAGTACCGATGCTCACATTAGATCCCTTATGGACCACCAGATACTTTGTTGGATTTTATCTGACAACGTCCTTCATATTCAATAACCTTGTGAGCCTTTCCTTGGATACATAATGCCTTTGGTAAATTGTATCCTCTGCTTTCTCAACCATGCTTTAGTTTCGAGCTTGAGTCAATTACTTCTGAAGTTTGTTGTATATGTTCCTAAGATGCCCCGACGGGTTGAATCTATGCCTTCCTTAATCTGTGTGAACCAGAAGAGTTTTCACGAGTCATACTATTCTGGTGTTTTTCCAGATATAAGTTCAACACTACAACTTCATCAAAAGCGAGAAGTAAACAAAAGGTTATACATTGGAGAAGTGGGAGTCGACTTTGAACTTTGTGTTCATGCCCATGGAAACGATGTTGAGCTTATCATGATAGCTTCTCGTAACAATAATTATTCACTTGGCATAATTTGATCTTGTATCTGTGATTTTGTCCTTTGCAATCGTGGTTCCGACCGTGATTGTTCTTCTTTGATCCCATTCTCGGACAAGTTAAAAGTACTTGCCATCTGTAGATCATTACATTTGCCCAACCTCTATTTTGTTCTACCTTCGAGTATTACCCCCTGGTATCTCGAAGATGTCTTGCCATTGCACCACATCTTACTAACTTTGTCGAAGTAATGTTTTTCCTTGTCGTAGTCACTCCACGGGTTCTGGGTTGTTGTCAACCGGGAACACCGATTAGTGAATCGAATCAACACTGTGATTCAATACTCCTAGTACTTTGTTGTTGAGACGTTTAGTACTCCATCACGTCACTCCTAGCCTGATCAGTTACTTCATGATCATGCTAATTTTAATTGTGCCCCAGTCCTTCTTCCTGGAGCACAACTTTCGACGATGAGCTAAGCTTACGTCGATTTTCCTCGTCATATCATTTCGCCTTGAACACCAAGCTTGATTTTGAGTTTGTGTTGTACTCATGCTTCCAATAACCTTTCGATTCATCATTCCTTTGACTTGATGTCATCATCGGTCAAATTACATCTTCATGAAATCTCTCGACAATTGTGTCGTGATCATTATCAGTATTCTGAGCTCTTCTAGGGTATCAAGAATTCATGATGATAAATACCATACTTTCCCTCGATGATTTGTATTATCATCGACCACTTTATTACCTTCCGTTCAACACAAACTTGTCCGTGTTTTGTGTTATACCTTGAGTTCCTTGCTATCCAGCATTTGTTCTTATTTACCTTGAAGTATTACCACCTTTTTATGTCAAGGATGTTGTGAGAGTTGCTCCACCTCTTAAGGATTCTTGGTATAGTGATACTTCTCACCATCACCATTCTTTCTTGTGTTGTTTCTAACCGGGATGCCAACAGGTGAACGGTGCTGTTTGGATTCCGCCCTTCTATCAACCTTATTGCTTTGGAGTTAATGGTCAACATTACATCCTTAGGCCATTGATTATGAAATCACCATTCTAACATTGATCGTACTACCTAAGCCCATATTTCGGGTGCACCTTTCAACCATTGTTTAATTGTGTATGTTTTCCTCGAACATACATCATTACACCATTTGATCTGACAAATGTTATCTCCTTGTTCACATAATTGTGGAAATCCATCTTTTGTTAATCTCGATGAATTGCCGCTGATTCCATCAGCCACCTCCTCATCCTCTCGTTGGTTTACTAATGAACTCATGTTTCAGAACTCGCTTCCATAGTTCATTTCCCGAGGATCTTATGATGTCTTCTCGTCAATTTGTGAAGCACCTTTTCATCTCAGGCATCCTGAGTCTGAGGTATCCTGACACCAATCAGATCTGAATCCCGGTCAGATATGATGGTTAGAACATATTTCCAAGAGTTTTAACCTTGGTCTATATATCTCTCGGTAAGGTGATGTCATGCCTAGCACACCTGGCCGGAGGCCCTATTGTTATAGTTTCCTTTTTAGCAAGATTATCCATTTCTCCATGAGGAAATTGTGAGACTTATTCTATAAGTTGTTCCTGATGAATCCTTTGTGTATCCAAGTCTGACCTTTGCTTGAAGACCATGTCAATGCTATCTCGAAGCATGCCTGTGGTAATCCAATTTTCAATAATAGCATTTGAAGCACAATGTTAAGTTTTCTTTATCATTTATCCTAACACCGTTGTATGGGTAATATCATGAGATTCCTCCCCACTTACCTAAATGGTTTCCTATTTTCTATCCTGTCATGGATATCATGCTCCGCTTGTCCTTGGGAAGGATATACCCCTGAAATATGTGTGTATACACATTTTTCTTTCCATTGTGCTGTTTAAACCTGATAATCACTTTTCCTTTCCATTGGTTTGTTTAAACCTTCTTGTGATTTATATAATATAAGCAGTAATATTTCCTTGCTTGTGTAAACACCTCGTTGTATCACTCTATCAGTAAGACCCTGTTACTATAGTTGCTGACATTCCGGTAGCCACCGATGGACGAGAACCTTGCCTATTGGTCCGCCTCGTTCAACGAGCAGGAAAATGGTTCTCTTCGTCCCTCGCCCTTGGTATCGATGTTGTTGCCGACATAACTGACAGGCTACCCTCTGACATGCCTTGCTATCGTGAACATGCAAGATGTCAACCCCCTTTCTACTTTAACCCACATGGTGGGCCCATAACCCACAGTTCCACGGGATCGAAACCTGACTCTCTTGCACCCCCCTGTTCCCAAGGTTGTTCCTCACGCTTGGCTTCATATGTAATTCACGAGCCACCTTCCGAGGGATCATCAATTCTTGTATTAAACACAATACCTATACTCGTTGCCTTGTTTCAGGCAACGACGATTGTCTATTAGTTTCAAACTTCTTATGGTACCTTCTTACTTTGCTCTTGATGTGTTGTATTTGTTCAACTCGAGAGATACTCTTATGATCATTCTTGGGATACCCCCCCCCAGATGATTTTCCCTTATAACATTCAATTGTTGTAAAGCTGACCCTTACCTATTCGTAAGTACGATGGAGATCCCGAAGAAAGGAGGCCGACTTCATCATGATGACCTGAAGCAGAGAAATGATGACATCAACGTAATGGATCGACCTCTTCGAGAAGAGTAACAAAGACCAAGAAGACTCGTTAGAATTTCGTAACCAAACCCCTTCCCCCTTAACCCCCTCTTAAATCTCGGGACGAGATTTCTTGTCGTGGAGGAGAATTGTGACGCCCGGGCAATCAAGCTACAGTGAACCTCTGCTAATGATGCCACGTCACCTTGATTACTATAACTGATCTCGCGTTAGCTCGAAACCGGTTCAAATTTCAAAATTAAAATAAAGGCAAACAATAAAGGTTTTCAGATATTAAAACTAAATGTTCGGGTGGAGCCAAATAATGCATAGGTAATTATGGTGGAGAGACCACACTTCTATAAAATGTTAAATAATCGAGCCCGCTACCCTGGACCCTACTCCCCACCGTGAGCCGCCGCCTTTCCCTCCTCCTCTTCCCTCGTCGGCCGCGCACTCGCCTTCCTCGGCTCGCCTCGTCACCGCGTGCCCCTGTCCCCACCACCGTGCACGCCGGTGCCATCTCCGGCTGCGCCCGATGCGTGCTCACACTGCCACATCGTCAGGCAGGCGCTGCAACCGCAGCCTACCTCCCGCCGGTGGCCACCTCCACCCGCTCACGCCCTGCCTCCCCCGGCGCCACTGCTCATCCCTTCGCTCCGGTTGGTCTCGCGGCGCCGCCCCGCTCCAGCCATGGTCGCCGACGTCGGGCCGGGCGCCGCCTCCTTCACTCACGCGCGCGGCGCCCAGTCGGGCGGGCTGGTGCCCGTCACCCGGCTCCGCCCGCGCCCGTTGACCCTCTGAGGCCTTTTGGCCCACTGACTAGTGGGGCCCAGCCCCCTGGATCTAAAAACAAGAGAGAGAATAATAAAACTATAATTAAAATAATAATAATAATTAATTAATTAACTTAGTTAATCATGTTTAGATTAAACTAATCACCTACTTAAACTAATTGAATTTTGTTTAACTAACTCAATCAATGACAGTGGGACCCACAGGTCAGTTTGACCCAGTCAATTGACTGGTTGGCTGCTGACGTCATGCCGACGTCAGAAATGTATTTAGTATTAAATTAATTTTGTTAATTCTAGAAAATGATTTAAAACTTTAAAAATTAATATAAAATAAACCGTAGCTCGGATGGAAAAACTTTGTACATGAAAGTTGCTCAGAACGATGAGACGAATCCGGATACGCAACCCGTTCGTCCACCACACACCCCTAACATATCAAACTCGCAACTTTCCCCCTTCGGCTCCTTTGCCCGAAAACGCGGAACACCGGGGATACTTTCCCGGTTGTTCCCCCCCTTCACCGGTATCACCTCATACCGCGTTAGGGCACCCCTAGCACCGTTACTTGTCATGTCATGCATCGCTATGCATCTGTTTGCTCAAGTATTTATTGTTTCTTCCCCCTCTTCTCTCGCTAGACACGGAGACCGACGCCGCTGCTACCCAGTACGACTACGGTGTTGACGACCCCACTCTCTTGCCAGAGCAACCAGGCAAGCCCCCCCTTGATCACCAGATATCGCCTATTCTCCTCTATACTGCTTGCATTAGAGTAGTGTAGCATGTTCTTGTTCGGTTACACCTATTACATTGCATAGCCTTTGTCATTGTTGCTACGATCATTGATACCCTACCCGCAATCCTACATGCTTAGTATAGGATGCTAGTTTATCATCATTGGCCCTACATTCTTGTCGATCCGCCTTGCTATACTATTGGGCCGTGATCACTCGGGAGGTGATCACGGTATATACTATACATACATACATATTATACAGATGGTGACTAAAGTCGGGTCAGCTCGTTGAGTACCCGCAAGTGATCCCGATGTGGGGGCTGAAAGGACAGGTGGCTCCATCCCGGTAGAGATGGGCCTGGGTTCCCGACGGCCCCCGACTATTACTTTGTGGCGGAGCGACAGGGCAGGTTGAGACCACCTAGGAGACAAGTGGGCCTGGCCCTGTTCGGCGTTCACGGATACTTAACACGCTTAACGAGATCTTGGTATTTGATCTGAGTCTGGCTACTGGCCTATACGCACTAACCAACTACGCGGGAATAGTTATGGGCACTCGAGGTCGTGGTATCAGCCGAAGCCTTCTTGACGTCAGCGACGGAGCGGCGCGCGCCGGATTGGACCGCGTAACGTGACTTCCTTTGTAATGGAGGTTGCTAGGTCTGCTTCCGGCCGCCCACGCAACGTGCAGGTGTGCAATGGGCGATGGGCCTGCACCCTGCGGCGCATAGGATTTAGACCGGCGGGCTGACCTCTCTGTTGTGCCTAGGTGGGGCTACGACGTGTTGATATTCCGAGGCCGGGCATGACCCAGGAAAGTGTGTCCGGCCAAATGGGATCGAGCGTGTTGGGTTATGTGGTGCACCCCTACAGGGAAGTTAATCTATTCGAATAGCCATGATCTTGATAACAGGACGACTTGGAGTTGTACCTTGACCTTATGACAACTAGAACCGGATACTTAATAAAAACACCCTTCCAAGTGCGGATACAACCCGGTGATCGCTCTCTAACAGGCGACGAGGAGAGGATCGCGGGTAGGATTATGCTATGCGATGCTACTTGGAGGACTTCATCTACTCTCTTCTACGTGTGCAAAGACGGAGGCTGCGAAGCGTAGTCTTGACGTGATTAGTTATCCCCTATTATTCGGCATTCTGCAGCTCACCATCGATATGGCCCTTTACACACATATACCCATGCATATGTAGCGTAGCTCCTTGCTTGCGAGTACTTTGGATGAGTACTCACGGTTGCTTTCTCCCCCCCTTTTCCCCCTTTCCTTTCTTTCTGGTTGTCGCAACTAGATGCTGGAGTCTAGGAGCCAGACGCCACCATCGACGACGACACCTACTACGCTGCAGGTGCCTACTACTACGTGCAACCCGCTGACGACGACCAGGAGTAGTTTAGGAGGATCCCAGGCAGGAGGCCTGCGCCTCTTTCGATCTCTATCCCAGTTTGTGCTAGCCTTCTTAAGGCAAATTTGTTTAACTTATGTCTGTACTCAGATATTGTTGCTTCCGCTGACTCGTCTATGATCGAAAGCTTGTATTCGAGCCCTCGAGGCCCCTGGCTTGTAATATGATGCTTGTATGACTTATTTTATTTTTAGAGTTGTGTTGTGATATCTTCCCGTGAGTCCCTGATCTTGATCGTACACATTTGCGTGCATGATTAGTGTACGATTGAATCGGGGGCGTCACACATGTCATCGATACTCAATAGTGGACCTTCCTTTTGCTGAGCATGATCCTAGTTGCCCATGTTCCGAGGAACATTTGGGAACTTTCAACCATTGGGAAACCATTGTTATTGCAAGTGAAGTAAGATTCACACATGTTCCCATGGGCCTCTTGCCCTTAGCCAATTGATGCATGTACAGATCCGCCAAATGCATGGAAGTATCACCTTTCCTTGCATTGTGAGTCATATGACCACATGTATAGTAACTGATGCTACTGACCTTGTCATTCTCGAATAAATGACTTTTGCCCTTTTGTCCTCCATTCATATTCTCCTTCTCATCATGTCTCCACTTTCCTTCACCATTGATGAAATTGTTCAGTCAAATCCTAATAAAAGGATTGAGAGTGGAAAACATTTCGATGAGACTAGCATATGAAACCACACTATTGT
Organism: Aegilops speltoides; assembly: GCA_021437245.1. Classification (NCBI taxonomy): domain Eukaryota; kingdom Viridiplantae; phylum Streptophyta; class Magnoliopsida; order Poales; family Poaceae; genus Aegilops; species Aegilops speltoides. Next base: position 92,785,293 of record CM038145.1, on the reverse strand, counting down.
AGAGTCTCAACTTTCAGATGATTTGATGCACAAAAGAGTTGTATGTTGTCACGGGCTGACTAACATATTTTGATATATTAGTTATAGCAGGAGCCCCTGAGTGGGTGCGCTTATGGAACTGAGATTCTGGACTGTCAAGTTAATCTTGACACCCATCGCCCAAGTCAGAAATTCGATGCTATCAATGGCAATCTCGTCAACATTGTTCTTGGATATGTCCAACATATCCAGCATGAATAATCATGCCCATTAGTTCACTTCCATGTAAATTAATCATGTTATAAAAATGCATGTGTATCGATCAACACATAGCAATTTATAAATTGCCGAAACATATGTGTTGATACACAATGTGCTTGTGGTACAGTAGTATACAATGAAATTACTGTAAATACACATACATGTGAAAACTGCATAGCCAAATGCTAAAACTGAAAAGGAAAACATAAAAAAAATGGTCCTGGGCCGAATCTGCACAACCCAAAACAGTGGGCACAATCCACATGTTTTTTTCGTTGTCTCTTCCTTTTTTTTCTCTGGAGAGAGATGGACCTTTGGCCGGCCCACAGGCACGCACCGCCCCAGATCGGATAAGAGTAAAATGCATCATAAGTCCTATAACTATTCGAGGTGTGTCACTTTAGTCCTATAACTATCAAAATGCAGATTTGGGTCCAAAAACTATTACGAGTCGTTCACTACAGGTCCTATGGTCGCCCCAATAGCGTTGACCGTTCGACGTGTCACCTGGACCGGTGCCACATCGACCAGAGGGGCCCACCAGGCTGAACAATGAAGTGTTTATTTGCAGGAAAGCCCTTGAAATCTCAGCTCGTCTCATTCTCAGACCCTCCATCTCTCTTCTACGAATGAATCTCTCTGAGGCGGCGATATGGTGGCGACCGACGGCGTTCGCGATTGATGTCCAGCGATTGGAGGCGCAGGACGGGAGTCGGGGCTGCTAATCCGACCGTGGCGCTAGTCCGATGGCTCCATCACGGCGGCTTCCCAACACCCCTCCTCCGGAGTATGGTAAGTACCCTAACCCCAGTCCCTGCTGCACCCCCTTTTGGCTTAGAGATTTCAATAGAGTAGCAAGATTTGGCACGATTTGGGCATTACAGCTTAGATATTGTGTCGATTCAGTCTGAATGTACATATGGCTTCTCTTCCCGTACTGAAATCTTCTGTTTGTACTGAAATCTATTTCAAAAGAGTTGGGCATCTTCCTGTACGTATGGATATTTGGGCATCTTCCTGTGTGTATGGTGATTTGGGCAGTATTTTTCCTGTAGTATATAATCCCTGCTGTAACTGAAGCCTTGTTATGTACAGTGGTATCTTTTTTTGCATTATAAGCTCGTCCTGTACACCTATAGTACCATTTGAAATTGTACTGCTGATGTATATATGTACTAGTGGTGATGCAAAAGAAATTGTACTGCTGATGTATATATGTACTCTGTTTTGTTCATGTAATAGGACCCAAGGAGGAGCTGTTCTCAGTAGAGATTAATCATGGTGGGGTTTTTCTCGGCTTTGGAGCAAACAAGAAATACATGAATTGCAAACCAGATTTCTTTGATCACTGTGAGGTTGAAACCTGGTCGCCGCTGTGGATTAAAGATTTTGTGCAGCAGCTTGGCTATGATCCAAGTAAAGTGCAGTGTTTCTGGTTACTTCCTGGCATGAATTTGGATAATGGACTGAGAATTATTGATAGAGATGCAGATTATCTTAGTATGACTGCTGTTGTGCCAAAGTTCAACCATTTCAAGTTGTACATGGATCATGGTGATATTTATAGTGAGCTGAATATGGATGACATATGCATAATTGGCTCACCTACAATGCCTGATATCATGACTTTAAGAATGGCGATGATAATCTGTTTGAGGAGTGGGTTGATGACTTCAATAAGGATCTCAGAGCAAAGAAAAATAAAGCAGTACAGTACGAGAGGGATAGTGACTATGACACTGATGAGCTAGAACTGCCAGCTTCAGAGAATGAGGGAAATGAATCAGAACATGAGGTTGTTATGGAAAAAGGGAAGAAAAAGAAAAGGAAGAAGGTGAAGCTCAGGTCTTTCAAGCCAGAGGACATGAAAGCACCAATATTCAAATTGGGTATGAAGTTCCCTACTGCAGCTGATCTTAGAAGGGCAATTCGAGAGTACGCTATTTACAATAGAGTTGCAATCAAGTATGCAAAGAATGATAAACAAAGAATTAGGGCACACTGCTCGGATGACTGTCCATGGTATTTATTCGCAGCACCTGACAGCAGAACCACAAGTTTTGTGGTGAAAACTTATGTGGGGGATCACACCTGCAGTAAAGAATGGGAGGTTAATGGATTCACATCAAGATATCTAGCAGGCAAGTATTTGGAGAACTTCAGGGCAGACGAAAAGATGACATTGATGAATTTTGCAAGGTTGGTGCAGAAGGACTACAACAAGGAGCAAGCTAGCAAGAGCAAGAAGGATAGCAATAAAGCATAATCAAGGAGATGAGGAGAAACAATACTCGATGATGTGGGACTATGCACAAGAGATCAGAATGTCAAACCCTGGAAGTAGCATGTTTATCAAACTCAAAGATGGCCGATTCCACCAATGTTACATGTCATTAGATGCTTGTAAAAGAGGCTTTTTGGCTGGATACATGCCTGTTATTTGTGTTGATGGGTGCCATCTTAAAACAAAATATGGTGGACAATTGTTGACTGCTGTAGGGATTGATCCAAATAACTGTATTTTCCCCATTGCTATGGTTGTAGTTGAAGTGGAGGACACACCAACATGGAAGTGGTTTCTACAGACTTTGAAAGATGATCTGCACATAGTGAACACACCAAACCAGAGAATGTTGTCTCTCCATGCTATAGTATTGCAGCATTCAAGAAAGTATATGGTGAAGTTATTATGCCTTGCAGAGACCCAAGAGAGTGGGAAAAGATGAATGCTGCTCCAATCTTGCCACCCCTATACGAAAAGCATGTTGGGAGGCCTAGCAATAAAAGAAAGAAGAACCCTGTAGAGACTGATGAAGGAAAGTTGAGCAAGCATGGTGCGGTTTCTCACTGCAGTATTTGTAGGTCAGTTGATCATAATAAAAGAACTTGCCCTGAAAAAGGTAGACAGGAGCAACAAGATGAGGCAAGGCAAGGGGAGCAGCAAGAGGCAGGACAAGTGCAGCAAGGTGAGGCAGTTCAAGGACAAAACTCAATTCCAAGGCATATTGCCAAAAAGGCAAAATTACCAGTGAAGAGAAGGATTAGTTCAACTGATCAGGTAACAATTACTAGATAATATCCTTTATGTTACTTCCAGTTAGTTAGTTGCTAACTTAAATCCAAAACTACTCTAGAATTATAGACCACATCTTCTGCAAGTGTGGTTGGATATAGTGTAATACAAGTGTGGGAGCAGAACATGTCTCTGTTCGACATACTTGTAACGCCCCGGATCCGATGCGCCAGGTGTCCGCCATTTATTCGCCTTCGTTGCCATGTCATTTGCTTGCGTGTTGCACTTTGCCATGTCATCATCTGCATTTTATCATGTCATCATGTGCATTTCATTTTGCATACGTGTTCGTCTCATGCTTCCGAGCCTTTTCCCGTTGTCCGCTTTTGCAATCCGGCGCCTATGTCCTCCGCGTCCCCTTCTTCTCTCTGTTGTGAGCGGGTGTTAAACTTTCTCGGAATGGCCCGAGGTTTGCCAAGCGGCCTTGGTATACCACCGTAGACCGCTGTCAAGTTTCGTGCCATTTGGAGTTCGTTTGGTACTCAACGTTAACTGGTAACCGCAAAGCCCCCTTTGTTGCAGCCCAACACCCTTCCAAAGTGGCCCAAAACCCACCAAACTCCTCTCCATGCTCTCGGTCGTTCGATCACGATCGCGTGGCCGAAAACCGCTCCTCATTTGGACTCTCCTAGCTCCCTCTATCTATAAATAAGTGATCCCCCTCCAAATTCGCGGATGAAACCCTAGCGTCTTCCTCCTCGCGCCGCCGGACACGTCCGTCCGCGCCGGACGTGTCTGCCGGACACGTCGCTCCGGCCAATGGCAGCTCGCCATGTCGCCTCCGCCGCCGTCTCCTCCAACCGCCGCCACGACACGTGGCCCCTCGCACGCCGCCGCCGCCGAGGCTCATGGGGGCCCATCCGGACCAGCGGGCCCGATCCCGCCGCATGCCGCGGCACGCCGCGCCCACAGCGAGCCGCGTCCCTCCGCCCTGCCTCGGCCTCTGCCCCGCCGCCGCGGCGACGCCGCCGCCACCGGCGACGCTTCCGCCACACAGGCGCCTCACCCCGCCCGGCCGCTTCTCCCGCGCCTCGCCCAAGCGCCTCCGCTTCGCCCTGCCATGAGCGATCCACCGCCGTGCTCCTCCGTCCGAGGCCTCGTCCTCGCCGCCGTCCGGCGGAGTTCGCCGAGTCGAGCTCCGCCGCCAGGCTCCGCCGCCCTCGCCGCCCGCCGCCCTCCTCGCCGGATCCGGCGACCCGACCCCTCCGGCCTCCCGACCACCTCCGCGTCTCCGGCGTCCCCACGCCCAACTCGGCGGGATTCGGCGAGATCCGCCGCCCGAAGAAAGTCCGTGCAGATCCAGAGGTTGCCCCCCGAAATCTGCTAAGTCCCAGTTTTCTGATATTTTCATGCCATTTTCATCGCATCACATCTCTGCATCCGTAGCTCCGTTTCGCGCGTATAATATGTCAAATTGTTCGCCTCGACGAGTACATCATTTCATTCCATTGCATCATTTTCATTTGAGCTCGTCTCGATGCCCAAAATGCTGTTGGAAGAGTGCTTCATGTTGTTAATCTGCTGAAACTGTTATAACTTGCTGTTTTATCATTTTTGCCATGATTTATGTGTGCATCCTATGAGTATGAGCTCTACATGAATGTTGGACTATGCAATGCCATCTTTCAAGGGGTGTTGACCTTGTATTTTTGTGAGTTGTGTGCTGAGTGTATCAAGCTTGCTAAGTAGGGTAGTTGCTGTTGCTGTTTTCCTGGCAGATTCTATTATATTTTGTTGCTAGGTTAACATGCTTCCACTAATCATTCTATGCATAATCTGGAGATGCTCTATAAACATGTTTTGATATACATGTCCTTATCTATCCATTCATGCTCTTGTTTGCAATTATAGCCTGCTGAAACATGTTCATTTCTTGCTCCAAAGTTGCTTGAAAATGTTTCCTGACAGATTGTTTGCATGAGATTCAATTTTCACGAGGTCGTTGTAGTTGATCCGTGTATGCTATGACCTTGCTCTTGCCATTCTTAGCTTCATAAACATGCCTTCTTACTGTTGGTTGCCTTGCCATGCCATGTATTGCTCTGTAGTGAGTGGTTCGAGCTCACGAACATGCCTACTTATCGTTGTTCCTGCCATGTTTAAATCTGTAATATAACTTGCCATGTTTACATGGGTGCCATCATATTTTCTATGCCTTTTTGGCTTATGGTCAGTAAGGGTATTTTGATATATGCAATTAGTAGATTCATGCCATGCCTTTGTTTGCCATGATAAGTTCCTGTAACATGTTGTTTGCTTGCTCTAAACATTGCAACCTGATGTTATTTCTGCAAAGTCTGAAATTGTTATTACTTGCAATATCTCCAGATCTTTTTGAGCATGTTCTAGTTGTTTCTGGAGATAGCTCAGTGTTCATGTTTTGTTATGCTTTACGTGTACTTCATGCCCATGCCTTTTGTTATTATGTTGGGGTGTTGTAGCATATTGTTTTGATGCTTGTAAGATGCCTAGTTGCTGTTTTGGACAGATTGTTGTTATGACTTGTATAGTGTGCATGTGTTGCACCGCTGCTCTGTTTTGAGTGTGCTCTATATGAAACTTGCTTTATTTTGCATGTAGCTTCATATCATCATGTTGCATCCTTGTTTTGGTGTGTTTGCTTGATGTTTGAGTGCATTTTGCATCAATGCCATGTTTAACTTGTTTTGCTCATATCTTCTAGGCCGTAGCTCCGAATCTAATGAACTTTATATGTAACTTGACTAGAATTTCGTGTAGATCATCATGATGCATCTTAACTTGCTGTTTAACAACTTCAACTTAATGTTTATTCAGTTCTGGACCAATTTCGAAATTTGCATATGAGGACTTACCGGAATTGTTATATGTTGTTTCCGGCCTCATTTAAACTTGCCTTGATGTGTTGTTCTTGTTTGCATCATCTCTTGCCATGAGTAGCTTCATGTAGCTTGGTCATACATCATGCTTGTTGTGCATCATGCCTTGGTCATGTGTGGTGTGTTTACCTATGTTGTGTGCCTCTTCTTGTTAGTTCCTGTTTCGTTGCGTTCGTGAGGATTCGTTCGTCTACGTTTGATTCGGCTTCATCCGTTCATCTTCTTCATGGACTCGTTCTTCTTCCGTGCGGGATTTCAGGAAAGATGACCGCTACCTTGGATCTCACTACTATCATTGCTATGCTAGTTGCCTCGTTCTTTCGCTATGCTGCGCTACCTATTACCTGTTTGTCCAGCCATCCCATATTGCCATGAACCCCTAACCTTTGACACCTTTCCTATGCAAACCGTTGTTTGGCTATGTTACCGCTTTGCTCAGCCCTCTTATAGCGTTGCTAGTTGCGGTGAAGTTGAAGATTTCTCCATGGTGGACAGGGTTTATGTTGGGATATCACAATATCTCTTATATTATTAATGCATCTATATATTTGGTAAAGGGTGGAAGGCTCGGCCTTATGCCGGTGTTTTGTTCCACTCTTGCCGCCCTAGTTTTCGTCATACCGGTGTTATGTTCCCGGATTTTATGTTCCTTACGCGGTCGGGTGATTTATGGGACCCCCGACAGTTCGCTTTGAATAAAACTTGTCCAAAGAAGGCCCAACCTTGGTTTTACCATTTGCCTCACCACCACCTATCCCTTTCCTTGGGTCGGCCAACCCGAGGGTCATCTTTATTTTAGCCCCCGGGCGGTGCTTGTCCAAGTGTTGGTCCGAATCGAAATACTGCATGGGCCACCTCGGGGCAACTTGAGGGCTGGTTTTACTCGTAGCTAGTCTCATCCGGTGTTGCCCTGAGAACGAGATATGTGCAGCTCCTATCGGGATTGTCGGCGCATCGGGCGGCTTTGCTGGTCTTGTTTTACCATTGTCGAAATGTCTTGATGTACCGGGATTCCGAGACTGATCGGGTCTTCCTGGGTGAAGGTCTATTCCTTCGATGATCGCGAGAGCTTGTCATGGGCTAAGTTGGGACACCCCTGCAGGGTTTAAACTTTCGAGAGCCGTGCCCGCGGTTATGTGGCAGATGGGAATTTGTTAATGTCCGGTTGTAGATAACTTGACACTTGATCCGAATTAAAACGCATCAACCGAGTGTGTAGCCGTGATGGTCTCTTCTCGCGGAGTCCGAAGTGAACACGGTTTCGGGTTATGTTTGGCGTAAGTAGGTGTTCGTGATCACCTCTTGATCATTGCTAGCTTCACGACTGCTCCGCTTGTTTCTCTTCTCGCTCTCATTTGCGTTGGTTAGCCACCATACTTGCTTAGTCGCTGCTGCAACCTCACCACTTTTCCCTTCCTTTCCCATTAAGCTTTGCTAGTCTTGATACCCATGGTAATGGGATTGTTGAGTCCTCGTGGCTCACGGATACTTCCAAAACCAGCTTGCGGTGCCTATGTTACCGAAAGCGGTGACGCAATCAAGCTCAAGGAGGAGCTCGATGAAGATCTTGCCCTTTGTGTTGTTTCGTTCTAGTTGGTCAGTAGTGGAGCCCAGTTGGGGTCGATCGGGGACCGTTTGTCGCATTTGGGGTGCTTCTTTTATTTTGGTTCCGTAGTTGGACCTTGATTGTACCTGGATGATGTAATGCTTTATTCATGTAATTGTGTGAAGTGGCGATTGTAAGCCAACTATGTATCTTTTTCCCTTATGTATTACATGGGTTGTGTGAAGATTACCTCACTTGCGACATTGCTTTCAATGCGGTTATGCCTCTAAGTCGTGCTTCGACACGTGGGAGATATAGCCGCATCGAGGGCGTTACAAGTTGGTAATCAGAGCCTTCCCCGACCTTAGGAGCCCCACTGCTTGATCGTTTTTAGCGGCCGAGTTGTGTCTAGAAAAAATGTTTTGAGTCATTTAGGATTATATATATCGAGAGTTAGAATTCTTTTTACTCCTCGGTCCCTTCGTCGCCTCGGTAAGGCATCCCGACGTAGAGTTTTGACTCTTCTCTTCTCAAATTTCACTAAAAAATTTTTACGATCACGCTGGTATCTTTGAATCGTTCGATATTCTTATGACGAGAACATTGTTCTTGGTGCCTCGACATTTAGGGGTTGTGGCGGTGTCCCGGGAGTTGAGCTCGAGGTGTTGTCGTCATAATTTTATCGTTGCAGCTCGGAATACCGAGTTTAGTACGCCAACATCGAAAATCTCTTTTATGCGTTGTTGGTGAGATAACCCCGCTAACCCAAAGATCTTGAGGTGAGTACGGAGTATTGCCATGACTTGTATAATGGATGCTTTTGAAGGTTGAGGTACACGATTTCGAAGGTTTCTTGGTTATGTGTTGACGGATGGATACAATGGATGTAGGGATTGTTAGTTTGGGTGAGATATATTGCTCCCTGTATCCCCAACACCAGATTGCATAACCGAAAAGTTTCGGGAGTTTCATAGGTGGGAATTCAAGTAGCTCTTAGGATATCTTTCCGACGGATGTATGATATGAAATTGGGGTTCGACGTCTAGTGGTCCGCCTATTCACGGTTGGTTTCTGAAGGTCTCATTGTGTCTTAAAGAGTCCTTGGCTATGCCGACTGGGGCGCTTCAGATGTCATGTGCCTTCGCCTTGTACATGATGGTGTTTGTCGATCGAGCCCGTAGGCCCCACCATGAAAACTTCGGACGAAATCTCTATCATATGTTTGTTCCGGCTTATTCTGCAAGCCAGTCCTTTGTTTTTGTTTTGAGTTGTGGTATTCGAGTTGCTTCAATGTCAAGTGTTGATTCCATACCTTTCCGAAATGGTGTTCTCATACTCCGATGTGAATACCAATCCTTCTCGACAATCGAAATTGTCATGTCAATCCTCTTCAACCGATGTGCTTCTCTTCAAATGGATCCGATCATTTCAACATCCGCAAGATCAATTCTAAGTTTTCTCAACGGTGTTTGTTTCGTTCATCCCAAGTTGCCTTTGTTTCCCGCCCTCCCACCCTTTTTATTCAAGGACTCAGATTTCTTTACCAAGTATCCTTTATTTTTGTGAAGTCTCTTCATTCTTTTCTTTCAATGTTCTTATCTGGTGATTTCCCATGAAGATGCTCAACAGTTTCAAGTTCATCATCCTTCACTGTTGTTTCTTATCCGCTGGATCCTGTTCAAGCTTTCGATATTCATCATATTCCTTTCCTCATTTCTAATGTCTTCTCATACCGGTGCACCTCATTATCATTCTACTTCTCGCTATTTGTATTCCGGAGTGCTCAAGATATCTCACAAGACTTGTGTTTCCATTCTTAATCCGTTCAAGCTATTTGGAGATTATTATCCCATTCAAGTCATTTAATTCAACCGGTGCAACATCTCTTTTAAATCATTTCCAATGGTGTTTCTTTTGAGTGGGCCCTAACCCACAGGTCTTTTCTCAGGATCTTACCTGACTCTTCTATTTTCCCAGAGCTATCCTTAATTCTTCTCCAAGTTTGACGTAAGAATGAGTTATCATCAGCCAAATGCTTTTCTCCAAGATCTTTGGAATTCTTTTCATTGTTGGTTCAACCTTTCTAATTTTCTTCCGGTGTGCCTCAATAATTCTTGGTGGTGTTTTTCGTTTTCATTCTCATCATTTGAAGACCGAAGAAGGATTTCTCTTTAATCTTGGTCCATTCTCTTGAATATTCATAGTTCTAGCTTCATGCTATACTCATAATTGTTTTCGATTGTGAGAATCTTTTTCACCCATCCGGAGCATTTTAGGAGTCTTTTCAGTTTCATTCTTTGAAGCCCATCATCTCAGTATTATTCATTCAAGCTTTCAGCTCTCGTTCTCCAAATCATACCGGTGCATCATTCAAATATCCTCTAATCAGTTCAGGTTCTCTTCGTTCTCATGTATCTAAAATCCCCTCAAATATCTTCATTCGTTTTCCAATTCTTCCCGTTGAATTGTGCCTTTGCTACTTTCATTTTCAATTCTTACGGTGGTTCTTTCAAGATCTCTCTTCCTTGCTCATCATATCAATTCATTTGTTGTTCCAATCCTACCGGTGGTTCGTTGAAGACCTTCTGAAGTTTTGATATATCTCTTTTAATCCTTTCAACGAGTATAAGTAGTATGCCAAATCCATTGCTTATCATCAATTTAAATTGGTGAGGGATAAGCATAACATAATTCTTATTCTTGTTCATCCAAGTGATTAATTCCTTCTTTCGGAGTTTGTTCATGATGAATAAATTCTCGGTTTCATTTGTTTCATCTTCTCTTTTTCCCGGAGTTCCAAGCTCTAATTATCACAGAGATCCATCTAAATCATCGCAAGGCTTCACCTTGTGTTTTCAACTTCTCTTTCTTTTTATCATCCTTTTATTACCGGAGTTCTTCATGGAGGCTCTACATGGTGCTCAACGCATGTTTTGTTTTGAGAAGCTCAAGTATTCTCCGTCTTGCATTCCAAAGTGCAATTCCTTCTATCTTATCTTTTGAGGTGGTATTATGTCATTCTTGATAATTTGAGTTCATATATCATGATTCACATGTTGTTAAGAATGAGATATTTAAATCCATCATTTTCTGTTCGTTCAAGGGATCTTTTCAACCATCAACTTCTTCGTGGAGTTATCTTGTGTCATATTTCACCTAAAGCCTTCCCTACGGAATGTTGCTATTATGGTGCTTATCAATGATCCAAGTTTTCTCCTATCCTCTCGGCGAAAGCAGTTTTTCATCTCTTTGGTGCTCTCAATCAAATCAATTGTTTCCATTAGTGGCCGGTTGTCACCTCATAATTTTGAGATGTTTCCATAAGCCCACTACAAGCTTGTGCTTTTCGTTGTTGATTTTCCAACAACTCCGTTCAATTCTTCTTTGCAAGGGTGCTTTTCGAGTTCACGTGTGGTAGAAGTTGTCATTTTCTTCTCCATTCTTTTATTCCAATGATCTATCTTCTTTTAGTTCTTCCGGAGGCATGGTGATGTTGCTCTCTTCACTAATCAGCTCGAATTGTGAGGATCGTGTTCTTTTCTTGCTTATCCATTTAACCGGAGTGTTGTATTATCTCTTCAATATCTTTTCATCTCATCAAGTTTTTTCTTCTCTTTTCTACCGGAGTGCTGTCCAGATTCTGTCATTCTTGTTCCTTGGCTATCTCATTATACCGAGGTGGTCATATTCTTTTCGTTCGTGAAAACTCTTGATTCATGTCTTTGCAACCTTCAAATTCTCGTAATACTCCTTGTTCCTCTTTTCTACTGGATTGTTTGCAATCTCGTTCATCTCTGTTGTACTCTTTCTTTAAATTGCTCAACCTCTCAAGGTTCTTTGGTTTCACTCTTTGGTCAAAGAAGCAACTTAGCTTTACCTCTTCTCTTCCTCTTCCGTTTTCCCTCCGGTGCCATTCTAGATCTCGGGACGAGATCCTCTCGTAGTGGTGGAGTGTTGTAACGCCCCGGATCCGATGCGCCAGGTGTCCGCCAGTTATTCGCCTTCGTTGCCATGTCATTTGCTTGCGTGTTGCACTTTGCCATGTCATCATCTGCATTTTATCATGTCATCATGTGCATTTCATTTTGCATACGTGTTCGTCTCATGCTTCCGAGCCTTTTCCCCGTTGTCCGTTTTGCAATCCGGCGCTCCTATGTCCTCCGGCGTCCCCTTCTTCTCTCCTGTTGTGAGCGGGTGTTAAACTTTCTCGGAATGGCCCGAGGTTTGCCAAGCGGCCTTGGTATACCACCGGTAGACCGCCTGTCAAGTTTCGTGCCATTTGGAGTTCGTTTGGTACTCCAACGGTTAACCGGGTAACCGCAAAAGCCCCCTTTTGTTGCAGCCCAACACCCCTTCCAAAGTGGCCAAAACCCACCTAACTCCTCTCCATGCTCTCAGTCGTTCGATCACGATCGCGTGGCCGAAAACCGCTCCTCATTTGGACTCTCCTAGCTCCCTCTATCTATAAATAAGTGATCCCCCTCCAAATTCGCGGATGAAACCCTAGCGTCTTCCTCCTCGCGCCGCCGGACACGTCCGTCCGCGCCGGACGTGTCCGCCGGACACGTCGCTCCGGCCAATGGCAGCTCGCCACGTCGCCTCCGCCGCCGTCTCCTCCAACCCGCCGCGACACGTGGCCCCGCGCGCCGCCGCCCGCCCATGGGGGCCCATCCGGACCAGCGGGCCGATCCGCCGCCATCATGGCCAGCGCCGCCAGCGAGCCGCGTCCCTCCGCCCCTCCGCCTCGCCTCGCCCGGCTCGCCGCCGCGCATCGCCACGCTTCCGCGCCGCCGCCTCGCCGCGCCTCGCCGGCCGCCGCTGCCGCGCCTCGCCCGCCTTGCTTCCTCCGCTTCCGCCGCCGCCCACAGCGCCGCCGCCGCGCGGCAGATCCGCCGTGCTCCTCCGTCCCGAGGCCTCGTCCTCGCCGCCGTCGGCGGGAGTTCACCGAGTCTGAGCTCGCCGGCTCCGCCGCCTCGTCGCCCCGCCGGCCCTCCTCGCCGGATCCGGCGACCCCGACCCCCTCCGGCGCCTCCCCGACCACCTCCCGCGTCTCCGGCGTCCCCCACGTCCAACTCCGGCGGGATTCCGGCGAGATCCGCCGCCGCATCAAAGTCCGTGCAGATCCAGAGGTTGCCCCCCGAAATCTGCTAAGTCCCAGTTTTCTGATATTTTCATGCCATTTTCATCGCATCACATCTCTGCACCCGTAGCTCCGTTTCGCGCGTATAATATGTCAAATTGTTCGCCTCGACGAGTAAATCATTTCATTCCATTGCATCATTTTCATTTGAGCTCATCTTGATGCCCGAAATGCTGTTGGAAGAGTGCTTCATGTTGTTAATCTGCTGAAACTGTTATAACTTGTTGTTTTATCATTTTTGCCATGATTTATGTGTGCATCCTATGAGTATGAGCTCTACATGAATGTTGGACTATGCAATACCATATTTCCAGAGGTGTTGACCTTGTATTTTTGTGAGTTGTGTGCTGAGTGTATCAAGCTTGCTAAGTAGGGTAGTTGCTGTTGCTGTTTTCCTGGCAGATTCTGTTATATTTTGTTGCTAGGTTAACATGCTTCCACTAATCATTCTATGCATAATCTGGAGATGCTCTATAAACATGTTTTGATATACATGTCTTGCTCTATCCATTCATTCTCTTGTTTGCAATTATAGCCTGCTAGAACATGTTCATTTCTTGCTCCAAAGTTGCTTTAAAATGTTTCCTGACAGATTGTTTGCATGAGATTCAATCTTCACGAGGTCGTTGTAGTTGATCCGTGTATGCTATGACCTTGCTCTTGCCATTCTTAGCTTCATAAACATGCCTTATTACTGTTGGTTGCCTTGCCATGCCATGTATTGCTCTGTAGTGAGTGGTTCGAGCTCACGAACATGCCTACTTATCGTTGTTCCTGCCATGTTTAAATCTGTAATATAACTTGCCATGTTTACATGGGTGCCATCATATTTTCTATGCCTTTTTGGCTTATGGTCAGTAAGGGTCTTTTGATATATGCAATTAGTAGATTCATGCCATGCCTTTGTTTGCCATGATAAGTTCCTGTAACATGTTGTTTGCTTGCTCTAAACATTGCAACCTGATGTTATTTCTGCAAAGTCTGAAATTGTTATTACTTGCAATATCTCCAGATCTTTTTGAGCATGTTCTAGTTGTTTCTGGAGATAGCTCAGTGTTCATGTTTTGTTATGCTTTACGTGTACTTCATGCGCTCCGTTTTGAGTGTGCTCTATATGAAACTTGCTTGATTTTGCATGTAGCTTCATATCATCATGTTGCATCCTTGTTTTGGTGTGTTTGCTTGATGTTTGAGTGCATTTTGCATCAATACCATGTTTAACTTGTTTTGCTCATATCTTCTAGGCCGTAGCTCCGAATCTAATGAACTTTATATGTAACTTGACTAGAATTTCGTGTAGATCATCATGATGCATCTTAACTTGCTGTTTAACAACTTCAACTTAATGTTTATTCAGTTCTGGACCAATTTCGAAATTTGCATATGAGGACTTACCGGAATTGTTATATGTTGTTTCCGGCCTCATTTAAACTTGCCTTGATGTGTTGTTCTTGTTTGCATCATCTCTTGCCATGAGTAGCTTCATGTAGCTTGGTCATGCATCATGCTTGTTGTGCATCATGCCTTGGTCATGTGTGGTGTGTTTACCTATGTTGTGTGCTTCTTCTTGTTAGTTCCTATTTCGTTGCGTTCGTGAGGATTCGTTCGTCTACGTTTGGTTCGGCTTCATCTGTTCATCTTCTTCATGGACTCGTTCTTCTTCCGTGCGGGATTTCAGGCAAGATGACCGCTACCTTGGATCTCACTACTATCATTGCTATGCTAGTTGCCTCGTTCTTTCGCTATCTTTCAGCTACCTATTACTGTTTGTCCAGCCATCCCATATTGCCATGAACCCCTAACCTTTGACACCTTTCCTATGCAAACCGTTGTTTGGCTATGTTACCGCTTTGCTCAGCCCTCTTATAGCGTTGCTAGTTGCGGTGAAGTTGAAGATTTCTCCATGGTGGGCGTGGTTTATGTTGGGATATCACAATATCTCTTATATTATTAATGCATATATATATTTGGTAAAGGGTGGAAGGCTCGGCCTTATGCCAGGTGTTTTGTTCCACTCTTGCCGCCCTAGTTTCCGTCATACCGGTGTTATGTTTCCGGATTTTGCGTTCCTTACGCGGTCGGGTGATTTATGGGACCCCCCTGACAGTTCGCTTTGAATGAAACTTGTCCAGCAAGGCCCAACCTTGGTTTTACCATTTGCCTCACCACCACCTATCCCTTTCCCTTGGGTCGGCCAACCCGAGGGTCATCTTTATTTTAGCCCCCGGGCGATTTTGTCTAAGTGTTGGTCCGAATCGAGTACTGGGGGCCACCTCGGGCAACTTGAGGGCTGGTTTTACTCGTAGCTAGTCTCATCCGGTGTTGCCACGAGAACGAGATATGTGCAGCTCCTATCGGGATTGTCGGTGCATCGGCGGCTTTGCTGGTCTTGTTTTACCATTGTCGAAATGTCTTGATGTCTGGGATTCCGAGACCGATCGGGTCTTCTGGGTGAAGGTCTATTCCTTCGATGATCGTTAGAGCTTGTCATGGGCTAAGTTGGGACACCCTGCAGGGTTTAAACTTTCGAGAGTCGTGCCCGCGGTTATGTGGCGATGGGAATTTGTTAATGTCCGGTTGTAGATAACTTGACACTTGATCCGAATTAAAACGCATCAACCGAGTGTGTAGTCGTGATGGTCTCTTCTCGGGTCCGGAAGTGAACACGGTTTCGGGTTATGTTTGGCGTAAGTAGGTGTTCGGGATCACCTCTTGATCATTGCTAGCTTCACGACCGTTCCGCTTGTTTCTCTTCTCGCTCTCATTTGCGTTGGTTAGCCACCATACTTGCTTAGTCGCTGCGCAACCTCACCACTTTACCCCTTCCTTTCCCATTAAGCTTTGCTAGTCTTGATACCCATAGTAATGGGATTCTTTGAGTCCTCGTGGCTCACGGATACTTCAAAACCAGCTTGCGGTGCCTATGTTACTGAAAGCGGTGGCGAATCAAGCTCAAGGAGGAGCTCGATGAAGATCTTGCCCTTTGTGTTGTTTCGTTCTAGTTGGTCGAGAGTGGAGCCCGGTTGGGGTCGATCGGGGACCGTTTATCGCATTTGGGGTGCTTCTTTTATTTTGGTTCCGTAGTCGGACCTTGATTGTACCTGGATGATGTAATGCTTTATTCATGTAATTGTGTGAAGTGGCGATTGTAAGCCAACTATGTATCTTTTTCCCTTATGTATTACATGGGTTGTGTGAAGATTACCTCACTTGCGACATTGCTTTCAATGCGGTTATGCCTCTAAGTCGTGCTTCGACACGTGGGAGATATAGCCGCATCGAGGGCGTTACAATACTGATGCAATCCGTAAGTTCTTTTCAACTTTTGTAAATCTCATGGAAACTCTCCTATTCCAAAACTGATGTAACACATGTTTTCACATTTGCAGTCACAGCCGTCCCAAGAATCCCATCTACCATTGACAAAACATACCACAACTATAATCCATGTAGCAGCAAAGAAGAAGAAAAGGAAGGAGAAGATCACAGAGAAGGAGAATGTTATTCCTAGGAACAAGAAATAGAAGATGAAGTGGACATGCCTTCTATTGGACAGAACCTGGTTTCTTTTTGGACAGAGTTTGGTTTCTTTTGGATAGATAGAGATGGGTAGGGCCTTCACAAATTGAAGGCTTTATTTTGGACGGAGGTACTACTTATGTAATGTGGTACTGCATCATGCAGAGTGCAACCCAGTACCACATTACATAGTTGCAAGCTTTAGTGTGTATCTATGTTTATGTAAGAGCACTCTTTATGTAATGACAATATGATTTGCTACTTCCTGGAATTGTGGCAATTCTCATCTATATATTTGCTTGTTAAGTTGCAACATCATCTCTCTCTTCTATGATTGTCCAGACTAAGTCTCATTTATCATTTGTGATCTTAGAGAGAGGGTGTGAAATATATATTCATTTGTCATTTGATGATCATTTGCCGCGCTGGCTTGTTCCTGCTACATCTTGCTGCCATCGAGATTGTTTCAGACATGGCAGAACTGATGAAAGAGAGATAAGATTGCAGAGAGGAGGGTTGCGGCTGGAGAGCAAACAGTTTGATGGACCAAATGCAAAATGTATCAACCACCAATGGCAGGATATCTTCCACCACGCGCCCTGGGTCGTTGTGGCACTGGTCCAGGTGACACGTCAGCCAACAATCACGGCTGGGGCGACCATAAGACCTGCAGTGAACGACTCAAAATAGTTTTGGGACCCAAATTTGCACTTTGATAGTTATAGGACTAAAGTGACACACCTCAGATAGTTATAGGACCTATGATGCATTTTACTCATCGGATAAGGTAGAGGCGACGGGACGGCTTTCGTCCCTATCGACCAACCGCCCCCAATCCCGATCCAAACGACGGCCACCCTTGTGCTTCCACCGCCGACCGTGCTGCGGGAAGCCGCGCCTCCTCCGGAACAAGCCCGTCTGCTGGACCGTCGTATCGCGCGCCGTCGCAGCCGGCCACGCGTGGGAGGAGCGCGCTGTCGCAATCGTTCTGAGGGGAGCCGCGCCCGGGCAAGAGCTGCCATTCGCGCTTCTTGCTGACCGCAGGCCGCCGGTGCGTTCGGAGTCGAGTGCGTCAATCCGCGCTCGACATCATTTTTGAGGTAAGAACACGAATTGAAGGATAAAACATGCGCGCGTACAGTTCTTGGTTTGGATTTCAATCCATTGATCGAGAGTGCCAACGCACAATAGTTTTCTGTTCGTCTTTTTCTCCTGATGTCTCGCGGAAGGTTGCGAATATTGCCTGATTCCTGGTTACTACAGGTGACAGGCTAAACAAGTGTCAATCCATTACACTTTCTGTTTCTTACCTTCCTTGATTTGTGATGGTGGCCAATTTCAAGTTCTTATTGTCCTGCTTGCAGAGTTGGAATATGACAAATCCATATTTTCTTGAGCGTGCGATTCAATCGGTTGAGTTCTTCTCCTGCAGGAGGGCACGCAGACACATGTTTGTGTCCTTGCCTTGAGCAGCCTGATGACCGAGGGAGCGTGGCAGTGCCATGCGCCAGAGGAGGAGCACTTCTTGCGGTAGGTGCGAGCCGGGCCGCGCCGTTCTTCATTCTGCCGGCACCGGCGGCACGCGCCTGACGTTGGCCGCCTCCGCCGCCGATGGGAAGGACGCCACTGCTGGTGTCCACGCCGCCGGGAGGCTCTCCTCGCCTCTGTGATTCTTGCGCGTGTAGCCGCCTTCTCGAGATGGCCTTTCTCGCTCAACGGAGAGCAGAGCGCTGATAACGTGTGATGAATCAAAAGTAATGACAAATGAACTCGTATCTTTATTACTGGGATGATATACATATATACCCTCTGAAGGGACGCATCCAACCGATGCAACTGTTCGGAGAGACAGGAGCGAAAGGACGTGATGGTTAGCAGATCACTAACCGCCTCCCTAATGTAACGTGGAGATTATCCACATTATTTAATTACAGAATAATTAATTCCTAACAGTTAGAATTGGAATTAGAATTAGATAGTAATAAAAGAAGATAAAGCCGGGTACGGCCGGTATCTGCTTACGTCTCCAGCAAGTATATCCCAGCATTATTCCCCTTTGTCCGTGTAACCCTAGCAGTTGAGTGCGCCTCTGCAACGACAGACCAGGAGGAGTCGATACATCCGAGCGACAGGAAAAGAGCGAAGCAAGCCAAGGAGGAAGGAGCAGGAAAGCAGATGGCCGACGACGAGAACGCTATCCTCGACGGCCTCCTCGCCGTCCCGGAGCCTGACGAGTCTAGCCGGAACAAGTTCATACGGTTGGTGGGTCTCTCCTTCTTGGCGTCTTTCATCTCCTACGTGTTGCTGCTGCAGTTTTACGGCGCTTTCTCGAGCTATTTCAGCACCGCGCTCTCCATCGTCGCGCTCGTCGTGGGCCTTGCGCTCTTAGTGGCATCAGCCGCACTTTTCGCCCTTCATGAGAATCTTTGCTTGCAACGGAGACATGGTAACCCAGATGGACAAAGGCTCGTAGATAGGTTCATCCAGTTCGACGTATCCTTTTGGGATTGCGTCGGTTGGCATGACATATTTAATGGCAATAATAATCCAAACTTGCATCAGCACCATCCACAACAAATCGTGTTTGTCATCATTGGAGGTTAATTAGCAAAGTGTTCAGGTTTGGCTAATGGAAAGTGCTAGTTGTGCTAGGTAACCAAGTCATGTACTCTGTTTGCATGTATCTGGATGGAGGCTTATACAATACTAGTCTGGCAGGTTAGCAATTACCATTGAGTTCTAGCTAAGGTTCGTGTCGGTATGAACTGCCCACGAGTCGTCTGTGTCCGAGTTGGGCGTGGGGTCCAATAGTCGGTCCATATATTTGATGGACAAGATGTAAATTTCTTTTTGCGGGGAAGATGTAATAGTTTATTACAGGTAATATCACTGGAAATCACATAATCTGCTTTGAATGTTTAGTTTGGTGTTATAGAATTTTAAAAATACGAATTTATGGCCATCTAACTTGACTCAAGCGAGTATGCGATGTATTTTTGGCCAAAACACCTTGTATTATTATTTTTGCGAAAAAAAATCAAATATTGCGGTGATTTTTGCACGAACATCTTCACATTTTTAATTTGTGGAATGCTCATAGATGAGCAAAAATAACACAAAAAAGGGGGCCGCAAGGTCTTGCACGTGCGACCAAGAATTAACAAACGAGCCCTGCTTTCAAGAAAAGAAAAGAAAAAACGAGCCCTGCTACAACAACTACAGCAGCCTCTTGCTGCACATACTGCAGCCCCTTTCGCACGCACTATTTTCTTTAAGATAAGGAAAACGTTTGGCATCTACACGCCGGCCGACCGCTTCGACCGCTCGTTTTCTCGCATGCTTTCGTATTCGTCTCTTTCCCCCGATCTCGCGGAGGTGTCATCAAAGGGTACGAGGCGGAGCTCGCCTTAGTCGGCCTCCATCCCAGGCGCCAGCTCCTCGCTGGCCTCGGCCACAGCCATGAGCGGCTGCTCCATCCCCTGCCGCGCAGCCACACGGCCGCCGTTGTCACACATCTGCTCGGAGCTCGCCGGTGATCCTAGTAGCTGCGTAGTGACCACGGTGGCGTCTTGCACGCCTTTTTTTGCTACGAGCGAGTGCTGTTTGGGGAGTGCACGACGATGCCGCGGTCCTGGCACCCATGGCCGCCATCTTTGGGCGCCAGATCCCGCGAACACGAGGCGAGGCATTGCAGAACCCGCCACAGACCCCCGTGCTGCAACCGCTAAAAAAAACTTCAAACTCTAGATGAAAAGCTTCAACCGGATATCGTGAAGTCGCAAGCGTTGATGTTATCGAGGAAAGCTACAACCGTCTACGGGAAATGCTACAACCTTCGTGAAAAAAGCTTCAACCGAACGATAGAGGCAGCTTTCACCCAGGCGCTGCTCAAAACGAAAAAAGTTTCAATCGTTTACAGAAAAGCTTCTACCGTAGAGGAAAAAAGCTTCAACCTTTAAGAGAGAAAGCTACAATCAGACTCTACAGAATCAGAGAAGTTGCAACCGTTTTGACAGAGAAAGCTTGAATCGTATGTGCGAATTCAATCGTTTACAGAAAGGTTTCTACCGTAGAGGAAAAAAGCTTCAACCTTTGAGAGAGAGAAAGCTACAACCAGACTCCGCGGAATCAGAGAAGTTGCACCCGTTGGGGCACTGTGTCCGGCGAACCATCGCCACTAGAGCGTGTCCGTCGTGCACTGAAATTACGAGCGGTGGCACCGAAGCTACAAGGCTGCAGCCATGGGTGCATGATGCTGCATGCCTGCATCCACGAAGGTGAGAAAGGCACGGAGAAAACATAGGTGAGGGCATCGACCAGCGGTGAGGGCCGCGACCGGCGGTTAGGAGGCGAGGCGAGGTGGTCGGTGCGTGCGAGGCGGGCCTCTCCCTTTCCCGTGGCGGGAGGTTGGGGACGAAAGGATCTGACGACTCGGGGGTGAGGGGGGGGGGGCAGATCTGACGGTTGGGGCTCGACCGGCCCAACAGCAGTTAAGCGGCTCGCACAGCCATGAGATCGCCGCCCTTAAGATAATTGTAAAACGTAGGTAACAAATTATGCTAAAATATTTGTGTGTTAAAAATATACATACAAATAATGATTAGTAAATAAATTAATTTAATATAAACTTATGTATCATATAAAAATGCTTAGTTAATACGGACGTTTAAACTGTTTATTAAGTAAATATGTTTAATGTATCCAAAAAAAATCTTAAGTCGTTACTCATGGCACGATTAAATATCCGTATCAACATTTCATTTTTTTAATTAATATGTTTAACGTATTAAAAACATTGTGTAATCTAAATTTAAATATTGGACAAGGTTGAATATCCATATCAACAGTTTAAAATTTAAATTTTGGAATATTTTAATTATATGAACATTGGACAATGAAAATGTGTGTATAATTATGGAAAAATTTGTATAATTAAATTAATATGTTTGAATTGTAATTTTACCATTATTTGTATTATTCTAAGCTATACAAACATTTTAAAAATTAATAAATGGTTTTATTGACTAATCATCATTTGTATTATATTTTTAACACACAAATATACGAGCATAACCTACATTTTACAATTATCTTAAAGAAAATAGCGAATTCAAAGTGGTCAGCCTGTTTAAGCTCCGCACGCCGCATGGTTCAATAGGAATTGTTTTATCCATAAAATAGTAGACGGTACAACGTGAATGTTGTAGTGCCTATAGCGGCTTGTGCAATAATTTCTGGTCGCGTGTTCCAAATCTGGCTCCCACTTTTTTCTATTAATTTGCTCTTTTATGAGCAGTACAGTGGTCCGTCTTTCTCGCAAATAAAAAAATGTGACGGAGTTTCGTCCAAAAGTTCGTCGGAGCGTTTGGCTTTTTCACACAAAAGCTGATAAAAGCTGTTCGGTGCAAAAATGCATCACGAACTCAACGACTGATGGGGCCGTACATACAAATGCGTCCGCATACTCGTGCTCTAACCGTATCTGCATGTTTAGTTAAGTTAGATGATCATAAATCTGTTTTTTAAAGTTGTAGCATCAAACTGAACATCAAATGCAAGTTCTATTACTCCGAGTGATATTACCGTTTTATTTTTGAAAGATCCTACAAGTTTGCTATGCGTCCGCATACTTGTGCTCTAACCGTATCTGCATGTTTAGTTAAGTTAGATGATCATAAATCCGTTTTTTAAAGTTGTAGCATCAAACTGAACATCGAGTGCAAGTTCTATTACTCCGAGTGATATTACCTTTTTATTTTTGAAAGATCCGACAAGTTTGCTGGCTTGATTCAGATTTAGCAGAAAACAACGGAAGAAAAATATGGGATGGATCCGAAGATCAAACAAAAAAAGAAAAAACAACAACCCTACACTCCAGTGGAATGCCATCCACCCCTGAAAGGACAACCCAACTTCGATTCTAATAAAGAACTGCAAAGGAGAACTACGCAAGTTGGCACCGCGAAGGATCATCGAACAGACCACCTGTCGCCCCTCATCGTCACCGTCAGGGTCCCGCCACCGCAACTTCGACTTCGCAGCGGCAATCAGTCGAGGCAATCCTACGGGCACGCTGGAGAAGAGTCGACTACCCAACTAATGTCACGACTCCGAGTCCGCTCACATCTGTCATTGTTGCTATAGGAGCCTAACCAACACCTTGTCCAATGGACAAGACGGACGCAATGTCGTGCACGTCCAACCTACAGGAAGCACCAATGAAATCAAGATCTTCGAAGTTGAAGACGCCGTCGCCGCCCGACCCTACAGTAGGATCTAGAGTTTCGCCCGAAGAACTTGATCCGAGAGTTGAGGATACGTAGATCTCCTCATCTACGTCTCCAAGGAGAAGAGCGACGCCCGTGGATGCCGACACCGCCGGCCATCAAGCAGCGGCCGGGCTTTCACCCAGAACAACGGAACCACCACTCCCACACCGCCAGCCAAGGCCGACAAGTACTTTTGCTGGACCGCGCACCCCCAACGCAGTGTGCATGCCAACACTGGGAGAAATCTTTACCGAACCAATTGCATTCGTGATTATGTCAACTCTACCTCATTTACTTTGCACTTGCATGTCTTTACTTTCAACTGCCTATACTCGAGAATTGCATCTGTAGGGTGCTCATTAGTACTACTTGAGAAAAGCATAAAATCTGCCAAAAAATTAGAACTTCGGAAAAAAGTCCTTTTGTGCCAAGTAGTCTATTCATCACCCCCTCTAGACATAATTATCGATCCTACATATGAACAATACATAATTTAACATGTTTGTAATAAAATTAGAAAAACATTTTAAAAAGACATAAGTAGGACAATAACATTTGGAATTGAAGAACTTTTTTAAGGATGGAAGCTTTCCTCTAACAATGTGCTTGTGGAAGAGTTGCGACCAATTTCAAATCTTTTATCTACTTGAAAAGTCAAACTAATGGCAGCATCCATTATTAAAGGTCAAAAATCTAAGAAAATCAAACTTGTAAGAATCTAATATAACATCTACTGTAGTTGTACCTGAAATTAAAATGTAGCAAGACATGAAGATTTCTCTTTAGTTGTTACTATTGTGAAGAACATAATCGTGCCAAGATATAGGATATGGGAAAGAAAGCACAACAAGCTGCATTAGATCATGCAATCTGACATAATATGGGAAGAAATCTCACCAAGCTATTTTAGATCCTCAAATCCGACATATTATGGGATAAAAGTGTGGCACCCCGACTCAGAGGAACCGGTTTACCTTGCATTGCCAGCCCATAAACCATGTCTTCTGGCAACACACAACATCTTGGTACAGAAAACAACCGCTTTATTGACGCTAGCGGAACATGGTTCATATTACAACAAGTTAGGAGGCCAAGCGACACACACGGAGCGTCTGAACATTATGTACATTATTTAATGAACATAAGGGGGCCTCGAACATGACAACTACACGGCAGCGGAACGACGATGAAGCGGGACTCCATAGCACAGGGACACCGATGTGAACACGATCTAGACCCGAACAGCACTCTGTTCCAACGAACAATCCTGAAATCTAGCATGACACGCAAGGTCAGTACATTGAATGTATTTGCAAGCTCACAACAAGCATAAACATAATGACAAACAATATCATGATATTAACCAATTTAATCATCAATGCAAAATCATGCTATGGATGCAGTGAATGAAACCTCGTGACTCAAGTCCCATGGACTTGCTTACCAATGGGTTACCACGTAACCAAAAGGTGATCTCTCTCGGATCACAAAACGGACCAACCATGTGGTCATCAAACGGGTTACTTTGTAACCAAACGGTGATCTTTCTCGGATCACAAACGGACCAACAACTTGGTCATCAACATCAACATGGTTCTCCAACCATCCTCTTTCCAACAATGCCATGTTACTAATTTAGTGTGCAAGATTTATTAAAACGTTGACCCATGGTGTGACCTACTTTTGAGCGTGTCCTTCACCGTGGACTTGGCTATCGATAGATTTAATACACTTTGCAGAGGTAGCGCACTATACCCACACCAAGGAACCCATGGCCTCACACTATCATTCGGGTGGACCAATGGCATTCCAACAGAACCCCTCCATTGCCATGACACTCTCCCGGCCACTCCGACTAACTCCCCACTGGGCTAAGTCATGGGTGGCCCCGTGTCTACCCCAGACACCAACGACCACCGTCGTGGCAAAACGGCCACATCGTGGCAAAACGGTCCCAAACGGGGACAATGTACCATAACAACATTAACGGGCACACAAGGTTATGTCTGCTTACCGGGCCAGGGTACCACATGCCCATAACCTTCCCTCTTTGGAGGTACCGACCAGAGGCATGACAACGGACCGAATAAAGGCCTTCCCATAAAGGCAAATGTGGTTGCACTGGGATAAACTTGATTCAGTGGCACTATGACCCGATCAACGATATGTTCAAGTTGATTTATTATCAGGTTCAACTTAAAATAAAAATAACCGGTGTCATGATATGCCATGCAAATGCACTCATGTAACATGCTTCACTAACCATCAGAACAATACAGGGTCAACCATATCAAGCACTAACCCAGCATTTCAGAAACTCAAGGCACTATTCTGGTCATGTTTAATCAGCAACTAATCATGGCAATAACTTAGCATAATTATTTTCTTAACCAAGAAAATATTATCCCAACTAGTTCTTTTCCATAAGCAAATAATTTCTCTATAATCTAGCATGACTTATAGTAACTTAAAACTAACTTAGTTAACTTCTTATCTTACTGAAAATCAACATGTCCACATAATCTAGCTTTCAACAGAATGAAAATAACTATTTAACTTGGTGATTTAAATGCATGAACTAATTTAATCATTCAAGTTGAAAATAAATCACAAATATTGCACTGGCACCATGAAAATGTTGTTGTGGCTTGCCTTAGTGCAGATGAGGGTCACAGTCCTCCTGGTGATCCTCAAGACAAGCTTCACCTTCTGAAATCAATTCAAAAACACAAAAAGAAAATATCAAGAAACACTCTGAAATTCACCAGAAAATCTAGGCAGTAGAGAAAAGTCTCATCTTTGGTGTGCTGCTAGAGATTTTCATACAGAACACAATGCAAAAAGAATCAATTCATTTGGACTTATGGTTAAAAAGTTGTGGCTGTTTGAAGTGTTCTGTATTTGAATTTGAATTAATATAAATAGAACTGGGGGGGAGGGGTGACGTCGAAAGCGTAAACCCCGCGGGGCGCCTCCACTCGTACCGCTTTGGTTGCGGTTAGAGTGACTGACAGCGAGCCCTCTAGTCAGGTGAGAGGGAGGGGGAGAGAGAGACAAAGCACGGTAGGGCTTCGCTGGAGCGCTCGCTGGCGAGGAGGGCGACTTGGCCTGATCTGAAGGGATGGATCGAAAGAGAAGAGAGAGGCGCACCTGCCCGTACCCGTAGAACAACTAGGGGTGGTCGGACGGCGACGGAATGAACCTCTCCAGCGGCAGTAGAGGGTCGTGGTCGCCGGAGTTGGAGATGACGATGACGAGGGGCTGCCCCAGTGGCTCCAACCGAGTCGAGCGGCACCACTGAAGCATAGCGGAGGCCCTGGAAGAGTCGACTGAGCTTGGGAGGGGCTGGAGCGGTGCGGACGGACAGAGGGGATCACCGGCGAGCTCGAGCTCAGGGACGCCGGCCCGGGGCCTGCCCGGCCGGGCTACGGCTTCCTACGAGTTTGTGGAGTGTGTGAGTGGAGCTAGGGATGCTCGAGAAGGCTGGGGGGGCTGAATTTATAGCCGAGCAGAGCCAGGGGTTCGGGCTCCGTCGGAGGACACTTGGATGCTGCACCCGGCAACAAACAGCGTCAGTGAGCGAGGGGGAAGGCGACGCAGCTCACGCGGCCACTGTGAACAGACGGAGACGAGCACATGAACACGGGGGTGGCGACGAACACAGTGCACAGCGCAGTGTTGGGTTGGCCGAACCACACCCATGCTCGCTGCGGCGAGCTCCGACGTCAGCGAGCGCCAAGGGGGAGTTAATGGCGTTGTGACGATGATGGTGGCGAGGTTTGGCGAGGTTAGGCAAGCGGGAAAGCGAGCACGCGCTGAACAGAGCGCTCGGCGGCACCCAGAGCGCGGTGACAAGCATGCTGGCATCATGCACACGCGTGGTCACCGCGTGCACTGCGGCATAGAGCCACGACTGGCCCGAAATTTCATGTCTGGATTGTAGTCCTTAGTGTTTAGGTTAGGGCCAAGGCTTTGAGTTGAGCTTAGGTGCAGTAAACTTGATTTTTACTTCGGTGCAAGTTACTGGTCAGTAACTTTGAGAGCTTGCTGTGGTTAAACGGTTGGGAGTTGGGAGCTGTGCTTTGGTGGTTAGCAATCATCAGAGAGGGTAGTGATGCACAAGAAAATGCAGCCTCATTGGAGCAAGTAAAATGGTTGTTGCTGTAGAAACTACCATTTTTGTCCAGAACAGAAAATAATTTCAGTAGCAAAAACATTCCAAAAACTGGTGTGATATTTTTGCTCAGGGAGGTGCCCTAGGGTTCAAAGGATCTTTGTAAATTTTCTCAGATTTTTGTGGGCAAGAAAAATTGGGGTTGCTTTGGAGCACAAGTTTCTAGTTAGGGTTTTTGAGAGCAAAATGAATATTTTTCATTTAAGAAAAATATCCATGATATTATTTTGAGGTAGACCAGAGAGGAAATGATGGCTAGGGAGAGAAATGAGTCACTTGGGTGAAAGCCAAGGTGATGCCCAAGTGTTTAAGTCCAACTGAAATGATTCAAATGCCAAAATTCAAATCAAATCCAAATGAAATCCAGAAAAAGAAAAGAGGGCAAAAACCAGGCTGTCACAAACCTCCCCCACTTAGGATGAATCTCGTCCTTGAGATTCAGTTGTTCGGGAAAACAATTATGGATAGTTTGCCTTAAGAAATTCTTCTTGCTCCCAGGTTGCTTTCGCCTATGTATGATGCTCCCATTGGACCTTGTAAAATTTTCTTGCCTTACTACGAGTGACCCTTTCCATCTCATCCAAAATTTTGAACGGTCTCTCCTCTTACGTTAAATCCTTAGCCAACTCTACTTCTATCATAGCAGTCTTTTTCTCGGGGGGTGATATGCATCGCCTCAGCTGGGAGACATGGAACACGTTGTGCACTTCTGACAATTCTGGTGGCAGTTCCAACTGATATGCAACAGTACCCACTCAGGACACAACTGGGAATGGACCAATAAACCTGCATGCCAATTTTCCGCGAGTCTAAAACCTTTTGACCCCCTTCATAGGAGTGACCCTGAGGTATACTTGTTCTCCGGGCTCAAAACTGACCTGTCGGTGCTTCGCATCATAATAGCTCTTTTGTCGGGATTTGGCCAGCCGCAGACGGTCTCGGATTTCTTGGACTTGCTTTTCAGCTTCCATCATGAGGTCTGTTCCGAAAATGCGGCTATTCCCGGTTTGAGACCAATTCAACGGGGTGCGGCACTTACGGCCATACAAAGCCTGACACGGTGATGTTGGGGAACGTTGCAGAAAATTAAAAATTTTCCTACGGTTTCACCAAGATCTATCTATTAGTTCATCTAAACAATGAGTCATGGGAGAGTGATTGCATCTACATACCACTTTGTAGATCGCGAGCGGAAGCGTTCAAAAGAACGGGGTTGAGGTAGTCGTTCTCGTCGTGATCCTATCACCGGAGATCCTAGCGCCAAACGGACGGCACCTCCGCGTTCAACATACGTACGGTCAGCGTGACATCTCCTCCGTCTTGATCCAGCAAGGGGGAAGGAGAGGTTGATGATGATCCAGCAGCATGATGGCGTGGTGGTGGATGCAGCAGAACTCCGGCAGGGCTTCGCCAAGCTGCTGCGGGAGGAGGACGAGGTGTAGCAGGGGGAGGGAGGCGCCAGAACTTTAGGGTGCGGCTGCCCCTCCCTCCCCTCCCTTTATGTAGGCCCCCAGGGGGGCACCAGCCCTGGGAGATGCAATCTCCCAGGGGGGCGGCGGCCAGGGGGGTTGGAGTACCCCCCAAGGCAAGTGGTGCGCCTCCCCCTAGGGTTTTCAACCATAGGCGCAGGGGAGGCCCAAGGGGGGGGGGCGCACCAGCCCACTACATGCTGGTTCCCCTCCCATCTCAGCCCACGGGGCCCTCTGGGATAGGTGGCCCCACCCGGTGGACCCCCGGGACCCTTCCGGTGGTCCCGGTACAATACCGGGTGACCCCGAAACTCTCCCGATGGCCGAAACAGTACTTCCTATATATAATTCTTTACCTCCGGACCATTCCAAAACTCCTCGTGACGTCCGAGATCTCATCCGGGACTCCGAACAACATTTGGTTTGCTGCATACTCACATTCATACAACCCTAGCGTCACCGAACCTTAAGTGTGTAGACCGTACGGGTTCGGGAGACACGTAGACATGACCGAGACGGCTCTCGGGCAATAACCAACAACAGGATCTGGATACCCATGTTGGCTCCCACATGTTCCTCGATGATCTCATCGGATGAACCACGATGTCGAGGATTCAAACAACCCCGTATACAATTCCCTTTGTCAATCGGTATGTTACTTGCCCGAGACTCGATCGTCGGTATCCCAATACCTCGTTCAGTCTCGTTACCGGCAAGTCACTTTACTCGTACCATAATGCATGATCCCGTGACCAAACACTTGGTCACTTTGAGCTCATTATGATGATGCATTACCGAGTGGGCCCAGAGATACCTCTCCGTCATACGGAGTGACAAATCCAGCTTGATCCGTGTCAACCCAATGACACTTTCGGAGATACCTGTAGTGCACCTTTATAGTCACCTAGTTACGTTGTGACGTTTGGTACACCCAAAGCACTCCTACGGTATCCGGGAGTTACATGATCTCATGGTCTAAGGAAAAGATACTTGACATTGGAAAAGCTCTAGCAAACGAACTACACAATCTTGTGCTATGCTTAGGATTGGGTCTTGTCCATCACATCATTCTCCTAATGATGTGATCCCGTTATCAACAACATCCAATGTCCATAGCCAGGAAACCATGACTATCTGTTAATCAACGAGCTAGTCAACTAGAGGTTTACTAGGGACATATTATGGTCTATGTATTCACACGTGTATTACGATTTCCGGATAATACAGTTATAGCATGAATAAAGACAATTATCATGAACAAGGAAATATAATAATAATCATTTTTATTATTGCCTCTAGGGCATATTTCCAATGGTTTCCCACTTGCACTAGAGTCAATAATCTAGTTACATTGTGATGAATCACACACCCATAGAGTTCTGGTGTTGATCATGTTTTGCTCGCGAGAGAGGTTTAGTCAACGGATCTGCGACATTCAGATCCGTATCTACTTTGCAAATATCTATGTCTCCATCTTGAACATTTTCATGGATGGAGTTGAAATGACGCTTGATGTGCCTGGTCTTCTTGTGAAACCTGGGCTCCTTGGCAAGGGCAATAGCTCGAGTGTTGTCACAGAAGAGTTTGATCGGCCCCGACGCATTGGGTATGACTCCTAGGTCGGTGATGAACTCCTTCACCAAAATTGCTTCATGCGCCACCTCCAATGCTGCCATGTACTCTGCTTCACATGTAGATCCCGCCACGATGCTCTGCTTACAGCTGCACCAGCTTACTGCTCCACCATTCAACATATACACGTATTCGGTTTGTGACTTATAGTCATCCAGATTTGTGTCGAAGCTAGCATCGACGTAACCCTTTACGACGAGCTCTTCGTCACCTCCATAAATGAGAAACATGTCCTTTGTCCTTTTCAGTTACTTCAGGATATTCTTGACCGCTGTCCAGTGTTCCTTGTCGGGATTACTTTGGTACCTTCCTACCAAACTTACGGCAAGGTTTACATCAGTCAGTACACAACATGGCATACATAATAGATCCTATGGCTGAAGCATAGGGATGACACTCATATCTTCTTTATCTTTTGTCGTGGTCGGGCATTGAGCCGAGCTCAATCTCACACCTTGCAATGAGGCAAGAACCCTTTCTTGGACCGATCCATTTTGAACTTCTTCAAAATCTTATCAAGGTATGTGCTTTGTGAAAGACCTATGAGGCGTCTCGATCTATCCCTATAGATCTTGATGCCTAATATGTAAGCAGCTTCTCTAAGGTCCTTCATTGAAAAACACTTATTCAAGTAGGCCTTAATGCTGTCCAAAAGTTCTATATCATTTCCCATCAAGAGTATGTCATCTACATATAATATGAGAAATGCTACAGAGCTCCCACTCACTTTCTTGTAAACGAGCTTCTCCATAAGTCTCATAAACTAAACGCTTTGATCATCTCATCAAAGCGAATGTTCCAACTCCGAGATGCTTGCACCAGCCCATAAATGGATCGCTGGAGCTTGCATACTTTGTTAGCATTATTAGGATCGATAAAACCTTCCGGCTGCATCATATACAGTTCTTACTTAAGATGTCCATTAAGGAATGCCGTTTTGACGTCCATCTGCCATATCTCATAATCATAGTATGCGGCAATTGCTAACATGATTCGGACGGACTTCAGCTTCGCTACGGGAGAGAATGTCTCATCGTAGTCAACCCCTTGAACTTGTCGATAACCCTTGGCGACAAGTCGAGCTTTATAGATGGTAACATTACCATCCGCGTCCATCTTCTTATTAAAGATCCATTTGTTTTCTATCGCTCGCCGATCATCGGGCAAGTCTGTCAAAGTCCATACTTTGTTTTCATACATGGATTCTATCTCGGTTTCATGTCTTCAAGCCATTTGTTGGAATCTGGGCCGCCATTGCTTCTTCATAGTTCAAGGTTCACCGTTGTCTAACAACATGATTTCGGTGACGGGGTTGTCGTACCACTCAGTGCGGAACGTGTCCTTGTGGACCTCACGGTTCATAGCAACTTGATCCGAAGTACCTTGATCATCATCATTATTTTCCTCTTCAGTTGGTGTAGGCATCACAGGAACATTTTCCTGAGCTGCACTACTTTCCTGTTTAAGAGGTAGTACTTCATCGAGTTCTACTTTCCTCCCACTTACTTCTTTCGAGAGAAACTCTTTTTCCAGAAAGGATCCATTCTTGGCAACAAAGATCTTGCCCTCGGATCTTAAGTAGAAGGTATACCCATTGGTTTCCTTAGGGTATCCTATGAAGACGCATTTTTCCGACTTGGGTTCGAGCTTTTCAGGTTGAAGTTTCTTGACATAAGCATCGCATCCCCAAACTTTTAGAAAAGACAGCTTAGGTTTCTTCCCAAACCATAATTCATACGGTGACGTCTCAACGGATTTAGAGGTGCCCTATTTGAAGTGAATGTATCTGTCTCTAGAGCGTATCCCCAAAATGATAGCGGTAAATCGGTAAGAGACATCATAGACCGCACCATATCCAATAGAGTGCGATTACGACGTTCGGACACACCGTTACGCCGAGGTGTTCGGCGGCGTGAGTTGTGAAACGATTCCACATTTCCTTAAGTGTGTACCAAATTCGTGACTTAAATATTCTCCTCCACGATCTGATCGTAGAAACTTTATCTTTCGGTCACGTTGATTCTCTACCTCATTCTGAAATTCCTTGAACTTTTCAAAGGTCTCAGACTTGTGTTTCATTAAGTAGACATACCCATATCTACTCAAGTCATCAGTGAGAGTGAGAACATAACGATATCCTCCGCGAGCCTCAACGCTCATTGGACCGCACACATCGGTATGTATGATTTCCAATAAGTTGGTTGCTCGTTCCATTGTTTCGGAGAACGGAGTCTTGGTCATTTTGCCCATGAGGCATGGTTTGCATGTGTCAAATGATTCATAATTGAGAGACTCTAAAAGTCCATCAGCATGGAGCTTCTTCATGCGCTTGACACCAATTTGACCAAGGCGGCAGTGCCACAAGTATGTGGGACTATCGTTATCAACTTTACATCTTTTGGTATTCACACTATGAATATGTGTAACATTACGCTCGAGATTCATTAAGAATAAACCATTGACCATCGGGGCATGACCATAAAACATATCTCTCATATAAATAGAACAACCATTATTCTCGGATTTAAATGAGTAGCCATCTCTTATCAAACGAGATTGAGATACAATGTTCATGCTCAAACTTGGCACCAAATAACAATTATTAAGGTTTAAAACTAATCCCGTAGGTAAATGTAGAGGTAGCGTGCCGACGGCGATCACATCGACCTTGGAACCATTCCCGACGCACATCGTCACCTCGTCCTTCGCCAGTCTCCGCTTATTCCTGTCGGGGGTTGGGTGCGACATATGCCAAAGGATGGCTTATCATGGTGGGGGGAGTAGAACGTCGCCGGTGCCTGGAAACGGGATGAGGTGTAGACATGCACGCCGGCGAATCTTACCCAGCTTCGGGGATCTCCGGGGAGATAACACCCCTACTGCTGTTCTGCGGGGTCTCCGCATGGTCACTATGGCAAAGTGGCTACAATGGCGCTCCTAGAGCTGTTTCGGGAGGCAAGAGGGAGCTCAACTGGCTCTCTCCTCCCCTGTCTATGTGTCTAACTCTATCAAAGGCCGAACCCTTTGCATGGGTGCCCCGGGGGGTTTATATAGGCCTACCCCCCGGGGGTACAATAGTAATCTGACTGGGCTTGGCCCCCAGCCATATGTCTCTCAGGCCGCCGTCCTTCCTGCCGGTTTCGGGGGCCCGCCGACTGGTGGGTCCCACGGACAAGCCGAACACTGTGCAGCACTCCTGATGATGCAGGCTTGGTCATTGGGTCGTGGCAACAGTGCCGCCGTCTGTCAGGTGATCACTGTCGCCACTCCCCATCCAATCTGGTTTATGGCTTGCGGGGCCCTGGCGGGGAGACGGCCGACTCCGTGGAGGCCGACTCCCTTAGGGTCGTCTTCTGGCGCTCTGGCCGTCTCTGATTCACCCATCGACGGGTGGCCCTGCGATCTCTGGGCGTCTGGCGGCGTCGTGGGCACGATGCTTCACGTCTTGTGGCCGAGGTCGAGGAGGCATGGCAATGATCGCGCCTTGCCGGAGATCTCCCGGCGATACGGCTCACTGTAGCCATGCCAACCCCTCGTAGGCAGGAAGGGAAGGCCACGTCGGGGCCGTGCCCTACATCGGTCTTTGTGAAATGTCGCGAGCCGACTCCCATAGTCGGCACTCCTGGAGGTCGCAAGCCGGGAGTCGGCTTGCTTTAAAGTCGTTGTCTCTGACTCGGCTTTTCGGAGGATCGCCCTCTAAGACTCGGCCTCTCCGAAGATCACCGGCTGGGGCTCGGCCAGAGGGGCGCGGCCTGCCCCGATGTCTTGAAAGATCATGGATCCCGGGTCGGCCTACCCGTGGCCCATTACTCCGACAGTAGTCCCCGAAGCTGGTGAAGTCCCGTGGGCGCCGCCTCATGGGGCTTCAACAGTTTCAATCTTCTCAGTGCCGATTCTAAGACTCGGCCGCTGTTTCTTCGGGCCGACTCGCCGAAGTCGGATTTGTTCAACGAGGGGCCATTATTCGTAATTCGCGGCGGGAAAACAGGCGGCGTACCGGATACGCTTCCCTGCCGCCATCGAGACGGTCCTATCGCGTGGCGCCACGTGGGGAGGATAGTCTGCCCACCCACGCGCGCGACGGGACGGGCCGCCAGATGGGGCCCGCCATTACCGCGCCTCGGCTTTCGAGCAGATCCGCTGCGGCTGCGGACGGTTGGCATCCCCACGTTGTTACTGCGCGCAGTAACTTCGTGGGGTAAACCGTGGGCGGCGTGGGGCTTCGGGCGCAGTTAATCCCACGCCCGCCCCCTTGGCTCCTCAACCCGTAGGGCTATAAATAGGCGGGGAGGAGCGGGGCGGCACTGCGCGCACACCCTCTCCCCCGCTCTCCTGCCTTC
This sequence comes from Aegilops speltoides, assembly GCA_021437245.1. Taxonomy (NCBI): domain Eukaryota; kingdom Viridiplantae; phylum Streptophyta; class Magnoliopsida; order Poales; family Poaceae; genus Aegilops; species Aegilops speltoides. The sequence continues at coordinate 92,751,033 of CM038145.1, read as the reverse complement.
TCTTCTTCCTCCGCCGCGAGCTGAAGCATCCTCTCTCGTCGGGGATGAGCTCTTCCTCCGCCGCGCCCCCCGCCTCGCGCTCCGGCGTATGGGACGGCTTGGACGTGGAGGCGGAGCACATCGAGTTTCTCCGCCGGACCCGCCGTCTCCGGCCTTGGACTGGTGCACGCCCGTCCAGCGCCCGGCTGAGAGAGATCCGGCCAGCGCCAAAGGAGGCGGCGGGTTGTCTTCCGCTCGCACCTAATCGTGGGCTGGGGCTGCCGGGCGCCGGGTTCTTCCGCTGCTTCGGAGTTCCATAATCTTCACCGCACCACCTCACCCCAAGCGCGGGTGCTGCTTTCCGCCTTCGCCACTCTGTGTGCGAGGCTACCTCGGCATTCTCCCCACCCTCGAGCTGTGGGAGAATTTTTCTCTTCGGCTCGGTACTCGGGCCGCCGCCGCGCCGCTCAGTCACGGCACCTCGTCATGGTCGCGGCGCTCGACGACCGACAACCCTTTCCCTCCCATCTCGTTGGTGAAGTCGGTGAAGATGTGGCAGCGATCTTACTTCTATGTGAAAACGTCTCCACCGACGGCGATCGGGTCAATTTGCCGCCTTCGACCCGAGCCTTTGGTGGCAGGCTTGCGATTGGTCCCACCGTCCAAGTCGCTGTCCCCCTCCGGAGCCGGCTCCGTGGCGCGACTCCGAGTTCTGCTGCAGTCGCAGGGCCTCGTCGGATCTGATCTTCTGGCCGCCTTCGTGGCGCGCCGAGTCCTCCCGCTCCAGGGCCGGCCTCACCTCATCTGTCAGATGAGCGGCCGCCACGATCCGAGCCGGCTGTGCACCAAGGAAATGCCCCACGGGGAGGTGGCAAACTTGGTGAATCACATCGCGCACTGCGAGTTCACGGAGAACTGGCAGTTCGGCAAGGAGCCGTACTCGCGCGACAACCCCCCTTCAATGGTAAGTCGCATCCTTCTGTAGCTTGATCCTCTTTGCAGCCGACTCCAGCCTCTAACCATCATCGTTGGTTTCTTCTGGGCAGAGTCCCCTCACGGCGCCCGCAGCCGGCGCCATGAGAGAGCCCCGCGACTACGTCCCAGATCGCGAGGACAGTGATGTCGACGACCCCGACTTGGGGGCGGCGGCACTGGAGGCCGACGCCGGCGGCGGCGGAGAAGCGGACGGCAGCCTCGGTAAATCGGCCACCTTCGCCGACTGGCCCGAGGACGACGCCGACGTGGAAGTCGTCCCGCGCCGCCAGCCAAGGGCCGACCCCTCTGGCCAAGTCGGCGCGAAGAGGCGTCACGCCGGGCCGAGCGCGCCCGGTGGCAAACAAAAGAAGTTCAAGGGGGCGCCCGCCGCGACCAAGCGGGAGGGGGCGGCCGCGAAGGCCAACCGCTTCCGAAGGGAAGTGAGAAGGCCGCCACTAGTTTCCGCGTAAGTCTTTTTCACTCTTTCGTTTTCTTTGTTGGATCTTATCCGAGTCTTCTTTGATTTTTCCCTCCGGTCTTCTCCAGGGCTCCCCTCTCCCTTGAGATAGCCGCCGTCCCCTCTGTCATGGGGTCGGTAGAGACATCCGCCAACACTCGGCGGGTCGATCCCGCTGCCGACCTTCGGGAGGCGACAGAACGGAATGCGCGGGAGAAGCGCGACGAAGAGGAGGCCGACCGCCTGGAGAAGGCGGAGGCTGAGAATGCGGCCGCCAATGCCGAGAGGAGACTGGAGGAGGCCGAGACTGCCGCCGCAACGAAACGGCGCGCTGAGGAGGTCGCGCATCGCTGATCGGCGATGCTCGTCCCTCCGTTGTCGTCGGCGCCGCCGGCTCCGAAGTTCACGGGGCAGACCGGAGAGGTCGGCACCGAGAACCCTCTCGTGGAGGAGGGTGGTGACGTTTCACGCTCGGACACCCACGCGCCGCCTCCGCCGCCTCCGCCTCCGTCTAGGAGGCCGCATGGCAAGCAGCCGGTGGACCTGCAGGATCCTCCGACTACGGATGATGCCGAGGCGCGGCTGCTTCTTCAAGTTGCCGTTCCTACACGCCGCCGGCTTGAGAGGACGAGCTCGGCACCGCGAGCTCGGGAGACTGGCGCAGCCAGCTCGGCAAATCTGGACGTCGAGGCCTCGATTACGCGCCCACCGGCTGGTTGCGCGAGGCGGAACCGCCCGCTGAATCGAGCCTTCTGGGCGTCGATCAAAGCTGCGCGCGGAGAGCGCCCTCAACTCTGCACAGGCGCGATCGGCTGTGCGGACATCCGTCCGCACGCGTTTCCTTTCTCTTTTTAATTTCATCTTTCTCTCGTAGGCGCCAACACCCCATGGAGTGTAATCCCGAGTTCGGGCGGCTGCTGAAAGCGGCGGTTTGGAACTCCTTTGGTGAGCTCAGAGTACTAACTTTTTCCTTTGCGGCTTTTGTAGGAATATCATAATCTTGAACCCCTTGCCTTCAACCGCAACGTCGAGGAGCTGAATAAGCGGACCGCCGACCGACGGAAAGCCGAGGTGAGTTATTTCTTCCTTCTTGGCGGGGAGCGCTGGCGCACCAGCTGGTTGTAGTCCCGAGATTCGGCCGATCACGGCGATCGGGCGGATCTCTTCGGCGATCAACTTTCCTTCTTCTCAAGCGCGTATGGCCTTCCACTGTAATCCCGATATTGGGCCGATGGCTGGCGATCGGGCGGATCTCCCCGGCGATCTACCTTCTCGATGACTTTCTTGTTTTCCTCTTCGCTCTTGAGCGCCAATGCTGCCCTCCGGGGAGCAGCTGGGCGAGGCCAACACTGCTTTCGTCGTGCCAAGGAAGAGGAGTGCGACAGCTCACCAAAGCGCGTCTGCTGGCGGCGCAGCTGGCGGGCGAAGGAGTTGCTCGGAAGGCGCGGGACGGCGCCAAGTTGCGGGAGGTCGCCCTCATGGCGAGTTCGAGTCGAGCGCTCCACTGGACCGATCGGGAGGCGATCGCGACCTCCGGCTACCACGAGCTCGAGGACATCGTTGATGGTAAGTCTTTTCGCTTCTTTGGTCTTCCGACTCGTAGCCGGGCTGATTTGATTTCCGACTATCTTCTTTTCTGCCTTGTCAGACTTCTTTCCTGGCCATTCACAAGACGTCCCTCTGGCCATCGAGGCGGCTCGGGAGGCGCGAAGGGTGAAGGGTGAGGTGATTGCCGCCAACGTACCCCGAACCATCGACGAGCAGCTTCTGAGCATCGGGGCTCATCTTCGTCCTGCTCACCGCCTGCTGCGCCGTCTTGACGTGCGGTGCCCAAGTGGTTGCCGCCCTATGGCCGGACGTGCCTGCTCTTCGACCGCCACCGGTCGGACCGACCGGCTGGAAGTCGCCGCCGCCGCCGCCAAGCTTGAAGGGCTCCTCGGCCCGGGCGAACACGCCGGCCTTGGAGTTAAATCAAGGCGTGGTACCGGGCTGGACTGGACCGCTGGCAGCGTTTGATCGAAGCCGAGCCGAGCCGGAGGCCGTGAAGCGCCCTTGTCGAGCGCGCGGCGGCCATCGCCGAGTACACGGACACCAGCGTCTTCGTGCCCGAGCGGACTGAAGGCGGCGAGGAGGCACCGCCGACTGGTTCGGGATGAACACGAGTCTGAGAAGACTTCGGCGGAGGTGATCGACTCCAGCGAGGAGGAGGAGAACGAGTCGGAGGGCGGAGGCGGCGAGGCGCCAAAAACGGCAGGCGGCCAGCCTCAGCCCGATCGCGCCTCCAGCAATGAGCCGTGCGGGGACAAGGCGACCGCCACCGACCAGGCTGAGACCACCCAGCCGACTGCCCCGAACATCCGACACCGCCGTCACCTCCGATCCTCCGGCTCGGAGGGCGCCTCCTAGACTATACATTTATCTGTCTTCATTAATCTTTTGAAAGACTTGTTAGGTTGAACAATTCCACCCACGGGTGTATCCTGAATTCTTATTCGAGATTGGCCGAGGGCCTATGTAAATATTTATCTAATTCCCGCCTTTCCCTGCTTGTTGCTCCTTAGAATTTTTTCCTTTGCCACTTTCCTTTAGTTGCCGCCTTGCCGGCTGGGCAGCCGCTCTGTGATCGTCGCCAGTCAAGTGCTTGGCTACTTCAGAAGGCAAGTATAACCATTTAGAGTTTCTCCAAAAATCGGCTAAAAGCGACAAGCCGACTATTCGAGTTGGCTGTCCTTGATAAAAGTCGAGGGCAATGAGCCATTGCTCATGAGTCGGCTCGGTGGGGGGAGGCTGGTAGCCGGCTTGGGCTATGCGTAAGCTTTTAGGTCCTTAGCCATTTTTCGTGCGTGCGCTCGTTCTTGCTTGTCCCCTGCCTACCGACAGTCGCTCTGCGAGCTGCGGCTTTCGACAGGAGACGGCTTGAGCGCAACACATTACTTGTCTGACCGCAGGAAGCATTTCATAGCGCAAGACGGCGAGTCCCCGGGCCGACTAGTCGGACCCGGTGCCAGACAGTATGATAAAAAGGAGCAGCATATTCGGAAGCGTAATTCTTATCATACAGATAGTCAAAAAGGCAGTCCCCGAGCTCGTCCCGGGGGGCCTAAGGTCTTAGTACTTTAATACAAAGAGGGTAGTGCGATACATACTGCATCAACTGTAAAATCTTCGAAGAAGATTCGCGTTCCATGGGCGCTCTGTTTCTTTGCCGGAGTCGCCCCTCTTGCGCGCTCGAGGCTTCTGAGCATCGATCAGATAGTAGGCGTCGTTCCTAGCACCTTGTCGATGATGAAGGACCTTCCCAAAGCGGCGACAACTTGTCTGGCGGCTGTTCTCTGAATCAGCGGAGCACAAGGTCGCCCTCTTGAGCGATCTTGGCTTGACCTTGCGGTTGTAGTATCGGCGCGAGACTCTGCTGGTAGATGCGGACCGGCCGAGTGCCAGCAATCGGCCCTCTTCCAGCAGATCAACGCCGTCTTGGCGTGCTTCTTCGGCTTCCTCTTCGGTGTACATGGAGACTCGCAGAGAGTCGAATTCTATATCCGTCAGGATGACGGCTTCGGCACTGTAGACGAGAAAGAAAGGCGTGAAGCCGGTTGACTTGTTTGGGGTTGTGCGCAGACTCCAGAGGACGGCAGGCAGCTTCTCGACCCAACAGCCGGCCGAACGCTCGAGTGGTTCGACCAATTGAGGCTTGATGCCGGACAGGATGAGGCCGTTGGTTCGTTCCACCTGGCCGTTTGACTGCGGATGGGCAATGGATGCTAAGTCCAGTCGGATGCCCTGCATCGCGCAGAAACAAGCCAAGGCGCCCTTGGCAAAGTTTGTGCCGTTGTCGGTGATGATGCTGTGCGGTATGCCGTACCGGACTGTGATGTCGGCAATGAAGGTTACTGCTGTAGGCCCATTCAACTTTTTGATGGGCTTTGCTTCCACCCACTTGGTGAACTTGTCCACTGCGACAAGCATATGAGTTAGGCCGCCTCGGGCCGTCTTGAATGGTCCTACCATGTCCAGGCCCCAAACTGCGAAGGGCTAGGCAATGGGGATTGTCTTCAACACGGAAGCCGGCTGAAGGGGTTTGGAGCGGAACATCTGGCACCCCTTGCATTTTTGGACTAGTTCTTTAGCTTCTTCCAGGGCAGTCGGCCAAAAGAAACCGTGTCGAAAGGCTTTGGCCACGAGTGCCCTCGAAGCCGCATGGTGGCCGCACTCGCCCTAATGGATGTCTCTGAGAATCGCTTGGCCTTGCTCTGATTCTACGCAGCGCTGGTAGACACCAGTGACACTGCGCCTGACTAGATCTCTGTTGACTATGGTGTATGCTGCTGCTCGGCGCTGCACTTGTCGAGCCGAGATCTCATCTGTTGGTAATTCTTTGCTCACTAGAAACTTGAGGATGGGCTATGCCCATGAAGGTACTGCTATCTCTCCAACTGCTACCACAGCGACTTGGACAAGGGTGGCTGGGCTGGGAGGCGGCGGGTTGGAGTCTGCGGCCGTTTGCTGAATTGACGGAATCTCTGGGCCGACTGGGGCAGCTCCAGACAATCGGGCGCAGATCCTGGGCGGGCTCGAAGTCCCAGAAGCCGATCGACGCATCCCGGGCTGGTTTCAAGCTGTGGCTTTCTTGAGGTCGCTTCTTTGGGGCCTTGGAGTCGGATCCGACTATTTACGGCGGAGCCGCACGAAGATGGAGTCGACTCTGGTGAAGGCTTGATAGACGGCTTGAGGAGGCGCTGAAGGCGACACGGAAGGTATCGCTTAGCAAGTGGAGCCGACTCGTGCCAAGGCATCTGCTTGATCGTTGTCATTTCTTGTACGTGAAGGTTCGCACCCTCGAAATATCCATCGAGTTGCTGCACCGAGCGGTAGCTCGCCATGTTTGCGTCTTTGGCGTCCCGATCGCGGATGATTGCTGAACCACCAAGTCGAGTCGTCATAGCAAAGGATTGGCGAATGCCGAAGTTCTTTAACAAGCCGAGCCCATGGATGGCGCTTCATATTGGCGACGTTGTTGGAGGCGGCGAAGTGGATTTGCGGCACGTATTTGAGCTTATCGCCTTTAGGGGAGGTGAGGGCGGCCTTGGCTCCAAGGCGGTCGCATCTTGGAGCCGTCGAAATGCATCCGCCAATGAGTGGAGTCGGTATTTGGCGGCGGTCTTGAGTCTCGGCCCGTCGGCGAAATCGGCGGCGCCTGCGACTTGATGGCGGTAAAAGGGGCTGGTAGTAGATGGTTTAAGGGCTAGATCTATAGCCCATTTGGCCCTCGGGCGGGCGTCTCGGCTTCAATGATCTCGGCGAGTGGAGCGGTGCAAACCACAGTGATTGGATGCTCTTGAAAGTAGGGCTTCAGCTTCTTGGCGTCAAAATGCACGCCGTAACACATCTTCTGATAGTGAGGGTAGTTTTGCTTGGAGGTCGACAGTACCTCCCTCAGGTAATATACCGGTCTCTGGACTGGGAGTGCCTTGCCTTCCTCCTTGCGCTCGACTACGATGACTGGGCTGACTACTCGGCTGGTGGCGGCGATGTACAAGAGCATGGGCTCTTTGGGAGTCGGAGCCGCCAACACGGGGGGAGTAGTCAACATCTTTTTCAGTTGGAGAAATGCCTCATCTGCCTTGTGGTTCCACTCAAAAAAGGTGGTCTTCTTCATTAGTTGATACAAGGCGAGCTTTCTCCAAATAGGTGATAAAGCGGTGATGGGCGTAAGCAGCCGTGAACTTCGCACATCCAACGATCGGCTGGATACCTCCATTCTCTCAATGGCCTTGATCTTCACGGGGTTGCACTCTATGCCGCGTTCGGAGACCAGGAAGCCAAGGAGCTGGCCGGCTGGGACTCCGAAAACGCACTTCTCGGGGTTGAGCTTGATCCGAAATCGGCGCAGATTTTCAAAGGTCTCTTTGAGGTCTTCCAGCAGCGTCCCACGCTTTTCCGTCTTCACCACCACATCATCCACATAGACGTGGGCGTTTCGGCCGAGTTGCTTGAGGAGGCACTTCTGCATGCAATGCTGAAAGGTGGCGCCGGCATTCCTTAAGCCGAACGTCATCTTAAGGTAACAGAAGGCCCCGAACGGCGTGATGAAGGCGGTCTTCAGTCTGTCTGCTGGATTCAACTTGATCTGGTGGTATCCTGAGTATGCATCTAGGAAACTCAATAGCTCGCATCCGGCTGTGGAATCTATCACCTGATCAATCCTTGGCAGAGCAAACGGGTCCTTCGGGCAGGCTTTATTGAGGCTTGTGTAGTAGATGCACATCCACCACTGCTTGTTTTTCTTCAGTACTAACACCGGGTTTGCCAGCCACTCTGGAAAAAACACTTCCATGATGAAACCGGCTGCCAGGAGCCGGGCTATCTCTTCTCCAACAACTCTTCTTTTCTCTTCTGACAGGCGGCGCAACGGCTGCCTGACGGGCTTCATATCTGGCCTGACGTGTAGCTTGTGCTCGGCGAATTCCGTCGGTACGCCCGGCATGTCCTTGGGGGACCATGCAAAGATGTCCCGATTCTCACGGAGGAAATTGACGAGCTCGCCTTCCTATTTGCTGTCAAGGCCTGTGCCTACGACAGCGTATCTCTCTGGGTGCTCTGGGTCCAAGGGTATCTTCTTGGTTTCTTTGGCCGGCTTGAATGATCCTTCTACCTCCGACTCCTTGGGGTCGGGCGACATCTCTAGCTGCTTTCCGGCCATCGCCCCGACTCGGTCAAGGAGCCGTTTCTTGGCTGCGATCACCAAGGACTCGGCCAGCCGACTGCTCTCGGCCACGCAAGCGGATGATTTCTTGTAGTCGCCGGCAATGGTCAGAATCCCCTTGGAACTCGGCATCTTCATTTTAAGGTAGGCGTAGTGTGGAACCGCCATGAACTTGGCCAAGTATAACGCCCTCGATGCGGCTATATCTCCCACGTGTCGAAGCACGACTTAGAGGCATAACCGCATTGAAAGCAATGTTGCAAGTGAGGTAATCTTCACACAACCCATATAATACATAAGGGAAAGAGATACATAGTTGGCTTACAATCGCCACTTCACACAATTACATGAATAAAGCATTACATCAACCAGATACAATCAAGGTCCGACTACGGAACCAAAATAAAAGAAGAACCCCAAATGCGACAAAAGTCCCCGATCGACCCCAACTGGGCTCCACTCTTGATCAACTAGTGCGAAACAACACAAAGGGCAAGATCTTCATCGAGCTCCTCCTTGAGCTTGGTTGCGTCACCCTTTCGATAACATAGGCACCGCAAACTGGTTTTGGAAGTATCTGGTGAGCCACGAGGACTCAGCAATCCCATTACCATGGGTATCAAGACTAGCAAAGCTTAAAGGGAAAGGAAGGGGTAAAGTGGTGAGGTTGCAGCAGCAGCTAAGCAATGTATGGTGGCTAACATATGCAAAGAAGAGCGAGAAGAGAACAAGCGGAACAGTCGTGAAGCTAGCAATGATCAAAAGGTGATCCTGAACACCTACTTACATCAAACATAACACAGAAACCGTGTTCACTTCCCGGACTCCGCCGAGAAGAGACCATCACGGCTACACACACGGTTGATGCGTTTTAATTCGGATCAAGTGTCAAGTTATCTACAACCGGACATTAACAAATTCCCATCTGCCACATAACCGCGGGCACGGCTCTCGAAAGTTTAAACCCTGCAAGTGTGTCCCAACTTAGCCCATGACAAGCTCTCGCGATCATCGAAGGAATAGACCTTCACCCGAGACACTCCGATCAGACTTGGTATCCCGGTACATCAAGACATTTCGACAATGGTAAAACAAGACCAGCAAAGCCGCCCGGCATGCCGACATCCTGATAGTAGCAGCACAGTATCTCGTCTCGAACCCACGACCGGATGAGCTAAGCGTCTGAGTACCGACGTAACCCAAGTTGCCAAGGGACGGTCCCAAGACGGTGCTCTAGTTTGGACCAACACTTAGACAAGCACTGGCCCGGGGGGCTATAATAAAGATGACCCTTGGGTTAATTACTCCCAAGGGAAATATAGGTGGTGGTGAGGCAAAAGGTAAAAGTCAATGTTGGGCCTTCTTTGGACAAGTTTTATTCAAAGCGAACTGTCGGGGGTCCCATAAATCACCCGACCGCGTAAGGGGCGCAAAATCCGGGAACATAACACGGTATGGCGGAAACTAGGGCGGCAAGAGTGGAACAAAACACCGGGCATAAGGCCGAGCCTTCCACCCTTTACCAAATATATAGATGCATTAATAATATAAGAGATATTGTGATATCCCAACAAAACCCTGTCCACCATGGAGAAATCTTCAACTTCACAACTAGCAACGCTATAAGAGGGGCTGAGCAAAGCGGAACATAGGCAAACAACGGTTTGCTAGGAATGGTGTCAAAGGTTAGAGGTTCATGGCAATATGGGATGGCTGGACAAGCAGTAATAGGTAGCGCAGCATAGCGAAAGAACGAGGCAACTAGCATAGCAATGATAGTAGTGAGATCCAGGTAGCGGTCATCTTGCCCGAAATCCGCAAGGAAGAAGAACAAGTCCGTGAAGAAGACAAGCGGACGTGGTCGAACGAATCCTCACAATCGCAACATTACGGGACTAAGAAGCAACACCGGAAAGAAACAAACAACATGGTAAACACACAAGCATAAATATGGCATGATGCACAATCAAGTATGATGCATGTCCGGTTTAATGAGGCATGGCATGGCAAAGTGCAACAAACCGATACTACAAGTTAAGTGGAGCTCAATATGCAACGAGTTGCATATTGACAAAACACCACATCGAGTTATTTAGTTCACTCCCGTTTAGGTACACAGCAATGTTAAATGTTGTTAAACATGGCAAGGGGTGTAACAAAAGTAAACTAACTATTTAGGCAAGTTTAAATGAGGCCGGAAGAACAAACAACAATTCCGGAAAAACCTCATATGCAATTTATGAATTTGCTACTGTTCTGCCCTAAAACATATTTTAAGCTATTAAACAGGAAAATAAAGTGGACCATGTTAATCTAGGCATTTTTCCACCCCATTTACATATAAAGTTTGTTTAAAACCGAGCGACGGTTATTTAGTTCTGAAATAAATCATTTTAGCATGTCATTGGAGCAAATTTAATCAAACATCACTTTAAACATTTTTAACATAGATGAAAATGTATATTATGAAACTAGATGAAAAACTAAGCATTTTACATATAAAGTTTGTTTTAATCCGATGCATGGATAATTAGTGATTAGATGCATGAACATTAGGAGTTTTTCTGTAAATCTGTAAAACCTGGAATAATTAGCAAATCGCCGCAGCGGGAAAAAAATACACAACGGGCCAAATCAAGCTGGCCCAACAGGAGGGAAAAAAAGGGGCGCTGGTGGGTGGCCTCACCATGGGCTTCGGCCCGGTCGGTGGAGGGTCGAGGCGTGGCGCTGGGCCTGTGAGGCAAAGCGAGCGAGCGCCTCTCGCTCGTTCTGGTCAACGGAGCGAGCAGAGGAGGACGTGGCAGGGCGCACGGGACCTGGCGAGTCGGAGCCTCTTCGGCAAGGCGAGGACGGGGCGGTGGCTGGTGCGGCTCACGGTGAAGGCGAAGCAGAGGAGGACTCGCGCGGGAGGCGAAACAGGGGAGATCCAGCGAGGGCGCAGCACCGGCGACGGCGCTCAATCCCGAGCCACTGCTCGAAGCGGGGGAAACAGAGGCCGGCAGCGAGGTTCGGCTGTGACTGCGTCGGCTTGGATGGCACGAGGCTGAAGATGGCGGGGCACAACGTGGGTGGCCTGCCGCTGGCTTGCTCCAGCGTGGAAGGAGCTCCGGTGGGGGTAGAGGCCCCGGACGAGACAAAGCAGGGGAACGACACCACGGCGCGGCGGCGGAAGCTCCTGTGGGCACAGAGACAAGGGAGCTCGGGGTGAGGGAAGAGAGATGAGAGAGGGAGAAAGGAATAGGAGGAAGAGAAGGGGAAGGAAGACAGGAGGAGGGGCGGCGGATCGAGACCTTCTCGATCTGGAGGTTAAGCGCCATGGGGCTGTAGAAGCTCGGGGACGGGGCTCATGGCTGACCACGGGAGCGAGGAGTGCCTGGCTGGAGTTTTGGATCGAGAGAGGAGACGGTGGTTGGTGACGAGGGGTTGGTCAGGCGAGGCTGGAGGCGCGAGAAGACGAGGCCGAGCGCTCCTGCTCGGGCCTCGGGAAGAGAGGGGGGGTGGCGGCTGCTGCGGTGTGATTGGGTGGATGGATCGAGGGGAGACGGGCAGAGGAGCTCGCGATCGAAGCTAGCAAATCGGGGAGGAGCAGTGGAGAGCTCTGGTTGGTGAGGAGGGGATCTGGGAGGATGGTGTTTGGCTGTGGGTGATCCCGCTGAAAAGAGTGGCGGCGGCGGATGAGGGGATTTGGGGGATGGGACAAGCCCCTAGGATCTAGGGTTAGACTGATATTTATATAGTAAGGGATTTTGATAGGGGCATTTGGTCCCTCCGATTAAAATCAGACGGTCGCGAATAAAATAGCTAGGGAGTCCAAAAGAGAAAACGGAGATATTTTGTAGACGTTAGGGGATGATCCGGACCCAACAGTAATAACTGCCCGGTTCGGGTCCAGGGGAGTTTTCACACGCACGCAAGAGGGGTTTGGCGAAACGCCATGGAGACAAAGGGTTTTGTTGGTCTCGGAGAAAGAGAGAAGAGAGGGGTCCAAATGGTCTGCGAGAAGGTCAACAAAGGCAAAGCGGTCCGAGGAGATCAACGAGGACAAGGGCCCGACAATATGCCAACGCAGGCAAAGAAAGAAAGGGCAGTTGCGAACGGTAATGAGTTTTATGAAAACATATGGATGCAATGCGAATGATGACATGAGAAGAAATGCATGACATGAACAAAATGCAAAAACAAAAGAACAAAACCCGACCACGAAGGAAAATAACATATGGCATCTCCGGAAAAGGCAAGAGTTGGAGTTACGAATATGGAAAGTTGTATCCGGGCCGTTACAACACTCCACCACTACGAGAGGATCTCGTCCCGAGATCTAGGATGGCACCGGAGAGAAACGGAAGAGGAAGAGAAGAGGTAAAACTAAGTTGCTTCTTCGGCAAACGAGTGAAACCACGGACCTTGAGAGGTTGAGCAATTTGAAAGAAAGAGTACAACAGAGATGAACGAGATTGCAAACAATCCGTTAGAAAAGATGAACAAGGTGTATTACGAGAACTTGAAGGTTGCAAAGACATGAATCAAGAGTTTGATGGACAAGATAGAATTTGAAACCACTCCGGTTAAAACAAGATGAGAGAGGAAGAATTCGGGCAGCACTCCGGTTGAGCATGGAAGGAATAGAACATGAACTTGACAAGATGAGAGGATACTTGATGAAATCAACAACACACTGCCTCCGGAATTGAAAGAATGGCACAAGGGGTAAGAAATATTATAAACCGCACTCTGGTTGAGAAGGGAGGCAAAACTTGATAAGATGAGAGAACTCGAATGAGAACAAGACACTCCGGCTTAACGGATAAGCAAGGAAAATTACATGATAATTTACAAAATCAGATGATGGGTCGAAGAGAGTAACATCACAGTGCCTTTGGAACAAAAGAATAGAAGATAGATCACTGGAATAACAGAATGGAGAAGAAAATGCCAACTTCTGCCACAAATGAGCTTGGAAAGCACACTTGCAAGAAGGATAGAATAGAGTTGTTGGAAGACCAACAACGAAAAGAACAAGCTTGTAGTGGGCTTATGGAAACATCTCAACATTATGAGGTGACAACCCGCCACTAACGGAAACAAATGCTTGCTTGAGATTAACGAAGAGATGAAAGCTTGTTCCATCAAGATGGAAAAGAGATAACTTGGGTCATTAATAAGCACCAAAATAGCAACGTTCCTTAGGGAAGTCTTTAGGTGAAATATATACCAAGATAACTCCAAAGAAGAGATTGATGGATTTAAAATACCTCATTCTTGACAACATGAGAATCATGGAACATGAAGGAAATTGTTAAGAGTGACATAACACCATCTGAAAAGATAAGGTAGAAAGAATTGCACTTCGAAATGCAAGAAGAAGAATACTTGAACTACTCAAAACAAAACATGCGTTGAGCACCATGTTTATTTTAGAGTATAGCTTGACGGATCATAACTTCAAGAGAAATCTTGAAGAACATTTGAAGAATGAAAAGAATCCTTGACAAACCACCATGTAGAGCCTCCATGAAGAACTCCGGTAAACAAAAGGGTGATAGAAAGAAAGAGAAGTTGAAGACACAAGGTGAAGCCTTGCAATGATTTAGATGGATCTCCGTGATAATTAGAGCTTGGAACTCCGGGAAAAAGAGAAGATGAAACAAATGAAACCGAGAATTACTTCATCATGAACAATCTCCGGAAGAAAAGAATTGAATTTACTCGATGAAACAAGAATAAGAATTACATTATGCTCATCCTTCACCAATTAGATTGGTGACAAGCAATGGATTTGGCATACTACTTATTCTCATTGAAAAAGGATTAAGAGAGATATGTCGCAAAACTTGAGGAAGTCTTCATGAACCACCGGTAGGATTGGAAAGAACAAATGAAGATACTTGAGGGGATTTAGATACAAGTGGACGAAGAGATCATGAGCTGATTAGAGGATATTTGAATGATGCACCGGTAAGATTTAGAGAACGATAGCTACGCGCTGAGAATGAAGAATTATGACATGATGACCTTCGGAGGAAAGAAATGGAAACAACTCATGAAATGCTCCGGATGGTAAGAAAAGAATTCTCACAATCAAAAACAATTATGAGAGGATGGCATGAAGCTTGAACTACGCATCTTGAAAAGAATGGAGCAAGGTTTAAGAGAAATCCTTCTTCGGTCTTCAAAAGACGATGGGAAACACCACCAAAATTACTGAGATACTCCGGGAGAATGAAAAAGAGGAAAGGTTGGACCAAAGATGAAAAGGATTTGAAAGATCTTGGAGAAAAGCATTTGACTGATGATAACTCATTCTTACGTCAAACTTGGAGAAGAATTTAGAATAGCTCTGGGAAAATAGAAGAGTCAGGTAAGATCCTGGGAAAAGACCTGTGGGTTAGGGCCCACTCAAAAGAAAACACCGTTGGAAATGATATTAAAGAGAGATTGCACCGGTTGAATTAAATGGCTTGAATGAGATAACAATCTCCAAATATCTTGAAGGGATTGAGAATGGAAACACAAGTCTTGTGAGATATCTTCAGCACTCCAGAACAAATGAATAGGAAGAAGTGAATGATTAAGAGGTGCATCGGTATCAGAAAGCATTTGAAAGAAGGAAAGGGATATGATGAATATCAAAAACTTGATATGGATCCACCAGAGAAGAAACAACAATGAAGGATGATGATCTTGAAACTGTTGAGCATCTTCATGGGAAATCACCGGATAAGAACATTGATTCAAAAGAATGAAGATTCTTCCCACAAATAAAAGGATACATGATTAAGAAATCTAAGTCCTTGAAGAAAAAGGGTGGGAGGGCGGGAAAACAAAGACAACTTGGGACAGATGAAACAAACACCATTGAGAAAACTTAGAATTGATCTTGCGGATGGGGAGAATGATCCGATCCACTTGAAGAGAAGCACACCGGTAGGAAAAGAATTAACATGACAAAATCAATGATCAAAAGGATTAGTATTCACATAGCAATATGAGAACACCGTTTAGGGAAGGTATGGATTCAACATTTGACTTCGAAGCAACTCGAATACCACAAATAAAACAAAACAAAGGATTTGGCTTGCAAAATAAGCCGGAACAAATACATATGATAGAGATTTACCCAATCCCATATCATGCATCCGTCGAAAAAGATATTCTAGGAGCTACTTGAATTCCCATCTATAAACTCCCTAAACTTTACGGTTATGCAACTGGTGTTGGGGATACAGGAAGCAATATATCTCACCTAAACTAACAATACCTACATCAAGTGTATCCATCCACAACACATAACCAAGAAACCTTCGAAATCGTGTACCTCAACCTTGAAAAGCATCCGTTATCTGAGTCATGGCAATACTCCCGTACTCACCTCGATCTTTGGGTTAGCGGGGTTATCTCACCAACAACTGCATAAAAGAGATTTTCGACGTCGGCGTACTAAACTCAGGTATTCGAACTGCAACGATAAAATTATGGCGACAACACCTCGAGCTCAACTCCCGGGACACCTCCACTAAAAAAACCTGCCGACGGGAGGCACCAAGACAATGTTGTCATCATAAAACCATCGAAGCGATTCTAAGATACCCGTGATCCTAAAAAAAATTAGTGAAATTTGAGAAGAGAAGAGACAAACTCTCGTCGGGATACCTCACCGAGAGCGACAGAAGGGACCGAGGAGTAAAAAAATTCCTAACTCTCCGATATATATAATCCTAAATGACTCAAAACATTTTTCTAGACACAACTCGGCCGCTAAAAACGATCAAGCAATGGGGCTCCTAAGGTCGGGGAAGGCTCTGATTACCATCTTATAACGCCCTCGATGCGGCTATATCTCCCACGTGTCGAAGCACGACTTAGAGGCATAACCGCATTGAAAGCAATGTCGCAAGTGAGGTAATCTTCACACAACCCATATAATACATAAGGGAAAGAGATACATAGTTGGCTTACAATCGCCAGTTCACACAATTACATGAATAAAGCATTACATCAACCAGATACAATCAAGGTCCGACTACGGAACCAAAATAAAAGAAGAACCCCAAATGCGACAAAAGTCCCCGATCGACCCCAACTGGGCTCCACTACTGATCAACTAGTACGAAACAACACAAAGGGCAAGATCTTCATCGAGCTCCTCCTTGAGCTTGGTTGCGTCACCTTTTTCGTAACATAGGCACCGCAAACTGGTTTTGGAAGTATCTGGTGAGCCAAAAGGACTCAGCAATCCCATTACCATGGGTATCAAGACTAGCAAAGCTTAAAGGGAAAGGAAGGGGTAAAGTGGTGAGGTTGCAGCAGCGGCTAAGCAATGTATGGTGGCTAACATACGCAAAGAAGAGCGAGAAGAGAACAAGCGGAACGGTCGTGAAGCTAGCAATGATCAAGAGGTGATCCTGAACACCTACTTACGTCAAACATAACACAGAACCCGAGTTCACTTCCCGGACTCCGCCGAGAAGAGACCATCACGGCTACACACACGGTTGATGCGTTTTAATTCGGATCAAGTGTCAAGTTATCTACAACCGGACATAAACAAATTCCCATCTGCCACATAACCACGGGCACGGCTCTCGAAAGTTTAAACCCTGCAGGGGTGTCCCAACTTAGCCCATGACAAGCTCTCGCGAACATCGAAGGAATAGACCTTCACCCGAGACACTCCGATCAGACTCGGTATCCCGGTACATCAAGACATTTCGACAATGGTAAAACAAGACCAGCAAAGCCGCCCGGCGTGCCGACATCCCGATAGTAGCCGCATATCTCGTCTCGAGCCCGACCGGATGAGCTAAGCGTCAGTACCGACGTAACCCAAGTTGCCAAGGATGGTCCCAACGGTGCTCTAGTTTGAACCAACGCTTAGACAAGCACTGGCCCGGGGGGCTATAATAAAGATGACCCTTGGGTTAATTACTCCCAAGGGAAATATAGGTGGTGGTGAGGCAAAAGGTAAAAGTCAATGTTGGGCCTTGCTGGACAAGTTTTATTCAAAGCGAACTGTCAGGGGGGTCCCATAAATCACCCGGCCGCGTAAGGGACGCAAAATCTGGGAACATAACACCGGTATGACGGAAACTAGGGCAGCAAGAGTGGAACAAAACACCAGGCATAAGGCCGAGCCTTCCACCCTTTACCAAATATATAGATGCATTAATAATATAAGAGATATTGTGATATCCCAACAAAACCCTGTCCACCATGGAGAAATCTTCAACTTCACCTGCAACTAGCAACGCTATAAGAGGGGTTGAGCAAAGCGGAACATAGCCAAACAATGGTTTGCTAGGAATGGTGTCAAAGGTTAGAGGTTCATGGCAATATGGGATGGCTGGACAAACAGTAATAGGTAGCGCAGCATAGCGAAAGAACGAGGCAACTAGCATAGCAATGATAGTAGTGAGATCCAGGTAGCGGTCATCTTGCCCGAAATCACGCAAGGAAGAAGAACAAGTCCATGAAGAAGACAAACGGACGTAGTCGAACGAATCCTCACAATCGCAACATTACCGGGACTAAGAAGCAACACCGGAAAGAAACAAACAACATGGTAAACACACAAGCATAAATATGGCATGATGCACAATCAAGTATGATGCATGTCCGGTTTAATGAGGCATGGCATGGCAAAGTGCAACAAACCGATACTACAAGTTAAGTGGAGCTCAATATGCAACGAGTTGCATATTGACAAAACACCACATCGAGTTATTTAGTTCACTCCCGTTTAGGTACACAGCAATGTTAAATGTTGTTAAACATGGCAAGGGGTGTAACAAAAGTAAACTAACTATTTAGGCAAGTTTAAATGAGGCCGGAAGAACAAACAACAATTCCGGAAAAACCTCATATGCAATTTATGAATTTGCTACTGTTCTACCCTAAAACATATTTTAAAGCTATTAAACAGGAAAATAAAGTGGACCATGTTAATCTAGGCATTTTTCCACCCCATTTACATATAAAGTTTGTTTAAAACCGAGCTACGGTTATTTAGTTATGAAATAAATCATTTTAGCATGTCATTGGAGCAAATTTAATCAAACATCATTTTAAACATTTTTAACATAGATGAAAATGGCATATTATGAAACTAGATGAAAAACTAAGCATTTTACATATAAAGTTTGTTTTAATTCGATGCATGGATAATTAGTGATTAGATGCATGAACATTAGGGTTTTTTCAGAATCAGAAAACACGGAATAATTAGCAAATCGCCGCAGCGGGAAAAAAAAATACACAGCGGGCCAAATCAAGCTGGCCCAACAGGAGGGAAAAAAAGGGGGCGCTGGTGGGTGGCCTCACCATGGGCTTCGGCCCGGTCGGTGGAGGGTCGAGGCGTGGCACTGGGCCTATGAGGCAAAGCGAGCGAGCGCCTCTCGCTCGTTCTGGTCAACGGAGCGAGCAGAGGAGGACGTGGCAGGGCGCACGGGACCTGGCGAGTCAGAGCCTCTCCGGCAAGGCGAGGACGGGGCGGTGGCTGGCGCGGCTCACGGCGAAGGCGAAGCAGAGGAGGACTCGCGTGGGAGGCGAAACAGGGGAGATCCAGCGAGGGCGCAGCACCGGCAACGGCGCTCAATCCCGAGCCACTGCTCGAAGCGGGAGAAACAGAGGCCGGCAGTGAGGTTCGGTGGTGACTGCGTCGGCTTGGATGGCACGAGGCTGAAGATGGCGGGGCACAACGTGGGTGGCCTGCCGCTGGCTTGCTCCAGCGTGGAAGGAGCTCCGGTGGGGGTAGAGGCCCCGGACGAGACGAAGTAGGGGAACGACACCACGGCGCGGTGGCGGAAGCTCCTGTAGGCACAGAGACAAGGGAGCTCGGGGTGAGGGAAGAGAGATGAGAGAGGGAGAAAGGAACAGGAGGAAGAGAAGGGGAAGGAAGACAGGGAGGAGGGCGACGGATCGAGACCTTCTCGATCTGGAGGTTAGGCGCCATGGGGCTGTAGAAGCTCGGGGACGGGGCTCATGGCTGACCACGGGAGCGAGGAGTGCCTGGCTGGAGTTTTGGATCGAGAGAGGAGACGGTGGTTGGTGACGAGGGGTTGGTCAGGCGAGGCTGGAGGCGCGAGAAGACGAGGCCGAGCGCTCCTGCTTGGGCCTCGGGAAGAGAGGGGGGGTGGCGGCTGCTGCGGTGTGATTGGGTGGATGGATCGAGGGGAGACGGGCAGAGGAGCTCGGGATCAAAGCTAGCAAATCGGGGAGGAGCAGTGGAGAGCTCTGGTTGGTGAGGAGGGGATCTGGGAGGATGGTGTTTGGCTGTGGGTGATCCCGATGAAAAGAGTGGCGGCGGCGGATGAGGGGATTTGGGGGATGGGACAAGCCCCTAGGATCTAGGGTTAGACTGATATTTATATAGTAAGGGATTTTGATAGGGGCATTTGATCCCTCCGATTAAAATCGGACGGTCGCGAATAAAATAGCTAGGGAGTCCAAAAGAGAAAATGGAGATATTTTGTAGACGTTAGGGGATGATCCGGACCCAACGGTAATAACTTGCCGGTCGGGTCCAGGGAGTTTTGGACGACGAAAGAGGGTTTGGCGAACGCCATGGAGACAAAGGGTTTTGTTGGTCTCAGAGAAAGAGAGAAAAGAGGGGTCCAAATGGTCTGCGAGAAGGTCAACAAAGGCAAAGCGGTCCGAGGAGATCAACGAGGACAAGGGCCCGACAATATGCCAACGCAGGCAAAGAAAGAAAGGGCAACTGCGAACGGTAACGAGTTTTATGAAAACATATGGATTCAATGCGAATGATGACATGAGAAGAAATGCATGACATGAACAAAATGCAAAAACAAAAGAACAAAACCCGACCACGAAGGAAAATAACATATGGCATCTCCGGAAAAGGCAAGAGTTGGAGTTACGAATATGGAAAGTTGTATCCGGGGCGTTACACCAAGGCAGGCCGGCCAAGCAAAGCGTGGTACGGGCTCTCCAAGTCCACCACCTCGAACCAGACCGGCTCTTGGCGGAAGTGAACTTTGTCCCCGAAGAGAACGTCTATCAGGATCTTGCCGATTGGTGAACAGGAGAGGCCGGGTACAATTCCATGGAACACGGTGCGGCTGCTCTGCAGCTGCCTTCGCCTGATTCCTAGCTTCTCCATGGTGTCTTTATACAGGATGTTTATGCTGCTGCCTCCGTCTATCAGGACCCGCGAAAAACGGGCGGCCCGCCTATCAGTGGCCAAGGTCGCGCCTAAAACCAGGGCATAGGAGCCTGGACTCGGCATCACCTCTGGGTGATCCGCCCGACTCCAACTGATAGGCCTCTCGGACCAATGCATGAACTCTGGAGCATCCGTTGCTACTGCGTTTACTTCTTCTTCTTTGTTGGCGCTGCCACGGCCATCATCTGCCACATGGTGAATACTACGTAGGTTCCGTTCTCCTCTGGGAACTCGTCCTGTACTGCGCCGACTGGCCGAGCCGCCGGCTGCTGGGGCGGCGGTGGAGGCGGCGTCCCTGCAGGCGGCGAAGGGGTGAGGCCGTCTCCCTTGGCGATTCTGGCGAGCCAATGGCACTTTCTGGTGGTGTGGTTCGACGGCTTCGCGCCGCTGTGGAACTTGCAAGGACCATCCAAAGTCTGCTCATAGGAGAAAGCCGCAACCAATTGGACTTGCCGCCTTTACGCCGCTTGGCGAGGCTGCCCCTCCGACTGCCGATCTTCTCTTCTGCGACCCGCCGATTGTTGGAAGTCGGCCGTGGGGGCCTTGGCGCTTGTTGTCGTTTTGTTCTTTGTCGCCGATTGGGCGTCTCCAGCCGGAGTTCTGGGAGCCTGGGGAGTCACCTTGCCAGCCGCGTTGACTTGAATCTCCGTCTTCATAGAAGAGTCGGCTGTGTCGTACTTATCCGCTATGACTAGCAGTTCGTCAAGGGTTTCTGGCTCGTCGCAGAGGAGCTTGTGCTTGAGGAGGGTGCCCTCTCGGCACCCGGCGGTGAAGTACTCGATAGCCTGCACCTCGTGCACGCCCTCGCAGGAGTTTCGAAGTTCGCCCCAGCGTGTGAGGTAGTCGCGCGTTGATTCTTCTGGGCCTTGCACGCACAGGGAGAGCTGGCGCGGCTTGGGAGGTCGCTTGTACATGCTGGTGAAGTTGCGAATGAAGGCTTCGGTGAAGTCGACCCAGCTATTGATGCTGCGGGGCTTCAGGCTGTTCAGCCATGTCCGGGCCGTGCCCTGGAGCATGAGAGGAACATACTTCACGGCAACTCGCTTGTTGCCGTTTGCTATGCTGACGGCCGTGGAGTAGTCTATCAGCCAGTCTTCCGGCTTTACGGAGCCGGTGTACTTGGGCGTGTCTCGGGGGAGCGTGAACCCTTTGGGGAAGGGCTCGTCTCTGATGCGGGGCCCGAAGCAAGGCGGACCCAACTCATCTTCTTCTTCCAGCGCCAGGGATCGGTGGAGTCGGTCGATCCGATGGTGGGCATCATTCTCTCCGACTCCCTCTCGGCGGCCAAGGCGACCTCCGAGAGTCGAATGCTCAACAGGTGGCGGAGAAACTCGTCGCTCCCTTCGGGGCGGGGGAGGCAGATAATCGTCCCGCCGTTCCACTGCTCTCGGGCGGCCGTCTTGATCGCACTCGATGGGGATATGAGTCCGACTGCGACTGACAGCCGGCTCCTTCTCTTTCCTTCCGCGGACTCCGCCAGTCATCATCCGAGAGGTCGCGCCTTGATCTCGGCGGGGAGGTAAGTCGTCGTTTGGCTACTGTAGTGCATCTGCGCGGCCGCCGGCCGCGTTTTGCACAGCGACCGCGTCAAGGAGCTGCTGGACTCGCTCCATCATCACACGGCGCTCTTCGCCCTCAAAGTTCTTCAGCTCGTCGGTCGCCGCTTGGGCGGCGCGGATATTCTCCGCTGGGGTGGCATAAACAGGACGTTTCGCCCCGAGTAAGTCAGCGATGGCCGCGCCGTGCTGTCGGACCGCACCTAGACGGCTTGGCCCAGTCGGGGCCGGCGAGCCGCCTACGGCGCGATCCATCTCGCGCTGGTATGCCTCTGACAAGCGCCTCATGCTTGCAAACTTCTTGGCGCCTTCGACGATCTGAAGGCGGCGTGCCTCCAGCGTCTCGGCGTCCGCGTCCTCTGGAATGGGCGCGGTCAGGTCTTGCAGGGCCGCGGCTAGCGGGTCCTCGGTTTCTTCACTGGAGTGCTCGCCGTGGCTGATGACGAGCACCTCCGTGACGTCGCTTTCGCCACTCTCCTCGTATGGAAGCGGCTCGTCGTAGACCACCACGTTGGTGGGGAAGATGTCAAGCGATATGGCGTCGGAGTCGACTAGCATCGGGTCGGAGGAGCCTACGGACTCCAAGTCTACGGCAGGCTCGCCGGCGACGTGGAGTTGGTCGAGGAGGCCCGCGAGAAGGTTCTCGGGGCCACCGTGCTCGCGCGGATGCGAGCATCGTCGGGAGGCGCACCTCGCCGATAAGTTTGGCGAGGCCGCTCGCAGAGCAGGCGGCTTCGGCGCCGTGCAGCGTGTCGATGCAGACTCCATCTGGCGAGCCTGGCTGGCTGTGCTCGCCAGGGAGGAAAAGGCTTCATGTCCAGAACAGATCTCCGGACGACGGTGCACCTTGCCCCACAGTGGGCGCCAAATGTCGGGGGTTGATTGCGACATATGCCAAAGGATGGCTTATCATGGTGGGGGCGAGTAGAACGTCGCCAGTGCCTGGAAACGGGATGAGGCGTAGACATGCACGCCGGCGAATCTTACCCGGCTTCGGGGCTCTCCGGGGAGATAACACCCCTACTGCTGCTCTGCGGGGTCTCCGCATGGTCACTATGGCAAAGTGGCTACAATGGCGCTCCTAGAGCTGTTTCGGGAGGCAAGAGGGAGCTCAACTGGCTCTCTCCTCCCCTGTCTATGTGTCTAACTCTATCAAAGGCCGAACCCTTTGCATGGGTGCCCCGGGGGGTTTATATAGGCCTACCCCCCGAGGGTACAATAGTAATCTGACTGGGCATGGCCCCCAGCCGTCTGTCTCTCAGGCCGTCGTCCTTCCTGCCGGTTTCTGGGGCCCGCCGACTGGTGAGTCCCGTGGACAAGCCAAACACTGTGCAGCACTCCTGATGACGCATGCTTGGTCATTGGGTCGTGGCAACAGTGCCGCCGTCTGTCAGGCGATCACTGTCGCCACTCCCCATCCAATTTGGTTTATGGCTTGCGGGGCCCTGGCGGGAAGACGGCCGACTCCATGGAGGCCGACTCCCTTAGGGCCGTCTTCTGGCGCTCTGGCCGTCTCTGATTCACCCACCGACAGGTGGCCCTGCGATCTCTGGGCCGTACAGGCCGGTGTCGTGGGCACAGTGCTTCACGTACTGTGGCTGAGGTCAGGGGAGTCATGGCAACAGTGCCGCGCCTCACCGGAGATCTCCCGGCGATACGGCTCACTGTAGCCATGCCAACCCCTCGTAGGCAGGAAGGGAAGGCCACGTCGGGGCCGTGCCCTGCATCGGTCTTTGTGAAATGTCGCGGGCCGACTCCCATAGTCGGCACTCCTGGAGGTCACAAGCCGGGAGTCGGCTTGCTTTAAAGTCGTTGTCTGTGACTTGGCTTTTCGGACGATCGCCCTCTGGGACTCGGCCTCTCCGAAGATCGCCGGCTGGGGCTCGGCCAGAGGGGCGCGGCCTGCCCCGATGTCTTGAAAGATCATGGATCCCGGGTCGGCCTACCCGTGGCCCATTACTCCGACAATTCCGCAGCTCCTGCTGTGAGTTACAAATATGAGCAACGACACCGGTATCAAATACCCAGGAGTTACTACGAGTACTGGTAAGGTACACACCAATTACATGTATATCAAATATACCTTTGGTGTTGCCGGCCTTCTTGTCTGCTAAGTATTTGGGGCAGTTCCGCTTCTAGTGACCCTTCCCTTTGCAATAAAAGCACTCCATCTCAGGCTTGGGTCCATTCTTTGACTTCTTCCCGGCAACTGGCTTACCGGGCGCGGCACCATCCTTGCCGTCTTTCTTGAAGTTCTTCTTGCCCTTGCCCTTCTTGAACTTAGTGGTTTTATTGACCATCAACACTTGATGTTCCTTCTTGATTTCTACCTGTGCTGACTTCAACATTGAAAATACTTCAGGAATGGTCTTCACCATCCCCTGCATATTGTAGTTCATCACAAAGCTCTTGTAGCTTGGTGGGAGCGACTGAAGGATTCTGTCAATGACCGCCTCGTCCGAGAGGTTAATGTCCAGCAGGGACAGGCAGTTGTGCAACCCACACATTTTAAGTATGTGCTCACTGACAGAACTATTTTCCTCCATCTTACAACTATAGAACTTGTCGGAGACTTCATATCTCTCGACCCGGGCATGAGCTTGGAAAACTAGTTTCAGCTCCTCGAACATCTCGTATGCTCCGTGCTGCTCAAAACGCTTTTGGAGCCCTGGTTCTAAGCTGTAAAGCATGCCACACTTAACGAGGGAGTAATCATCAGCACGAGACTGCCAAGCGTTCATAACGTCTTGGTTCTCTGGAACGGGTGCATCACCTAGCAGTCCTTCTAGGACATATTGTTTCCTGGCAGCTATGAGGATGATCCTCAGGTTCCGGACCCAGTCCGTATAGTTGCTGCCATCATCTTTCAGCTTGGTTTTCTCTAGGAACGCGTTGAAGTTCATGTTGACATGATCATTGGCCATTTGATCTACAAGACATATTTGCAAAGGTTTTAGACTAAGTTCATGATAATTAAGTTCATCTAATCAAATTATTACAATGAACTCCCACTCAGATTAGACATCCCTCTAGTCATCTAAGTGTTACACGATCCGAGTCGACTAGGCCGTGTCCGATCATCACGTGAGACGGACTAGTCATCGTCGGTGAACATCTCCATGTTGATCGTATCTTCCATACGACTCGTGTTCGACCTTTCGGTCTCTGTGTTCCCAGGCCATGTCTGTACATGCTAGGCTCGTCAAGTTAACCCTAAGTGTTTTGTATGTGTAAAACTGTCTTACACCTATTGTATGTGAACGTAAGAATCTATCACACCCGATCATCACGTGTTGCTTCGAAACGACGAACTTTAGAAACGGTGCACAGTTAGGGGAGAACACTTCTTGAAATTGTTGTAAGGGATCATCTTATTTACTACCGTCGTTCTAAGTAAACAAGATGCATAAAAATAATAAACATCACATGCAATTATATAGTAGTGACATGATATGGCCAATATCACATAGCTCCACTGATCTCCATCTTCGGGGCTCCATGATCATCTTGTCACCGGCATGACACCATGATCTCCATCATCGTGTCTTCATGAAGTTGTCATGCCAACGACTACTTCTACTTCTATGGCTAACGCGTTTAGCAATAAAGTAAAGTAATTTACATGGCGTTCTTCAATGACACGCAGGTCATACAAAAATAAAGACAACTCCTATGGCTCTCGCCGTTGTCATACTCATCGACATGCAAGTCGTGATTCCTATTACAAGAACATGATCTCATACATCACAATATATCATTCATCATTCATCACAACTTTGGCCATATCACATCACAAGACACTTGCTGCAAAAACAAGTTAGACGTCCTCTAATTGTTGTTGCAAGTTTTACGTGGCTTCTATAGGTGATCTAGCAAGAACGTTTTCTTACCTACGTTAAAGCCACAACGTGATTTTGTCAACTTCTATTTACCCTTCATAAGGACCCTTTTCATCGAATCCGCTCCAACTAAAGTAGGAGAGACAGACACCGCCACCACCTTATGCAACTAGTGCATGTCGATCGGTGGAACCGGTCTCACGTAAGCGTACGTGTAAGGTTGGTCCGGGCCGCTTCATCCCACAATACCGCTGAAGCAAGATAAGACTAGTAGCGGCAAGCAAGTTGACAAGATCTACGCCCACAACAAAATTGTGTTCTACTCGTGCAATAGAGAAGTACGCATAAACCTGGCTCTGATACCATCGTTGGTGAACGTTGCAGAAAATTAAAAATTTTCCTACGGTTTCACCAAGATCCATCTATGAGTTCATCTAAGCAACGAGTCATGGGAGAGTGATTGCATCTACATACCACTTTGTAGATCGCGAGCGGAAGCGTTCAAAAGAACGGGGTTGAGGTAGTCGTTCTCGTCGTTATCCTATCACCGGAGATCCTAGCGCCGAATGGACGGCACCTCCGCGTTCAACACACGTACGGTCAGCGTGACGTCTCCTCCATCTTGATCCAGCAAGGGGGAAGGAGAGGTTGATGATGATCCAGCAAAGACGACGGCGTGGTGGTGGATGTAGCGAACTCCCAGGCTTCGCCAAGCTGCTGCGGGAGGAGGACGAGGTGTAGCGGGGGGGAGGCGCCGAACTTCAGTGCGGCTGCCTCCTCCCCCTCCCTTTATATAGGCCCCTGGGGCACCGCCCCGGGAGATGCAATCTCCCAAGGGCGGCGGCGGGGGGGGTGGAGTACCCCCCAGGCAAGTGGTGCGCCTCCCCTAGGGTTTTCAACCCTAGGCGCAGGGGAGGCCCAAGGAGGGGTGCACCAGCCCACTACGTGCTGGATCCCCTCCCATCTCAGCCCACGGGGCCCTCCGGGATAGGTGGCCCCACCCGGTGGACCCCCGGGACCCTTCCGGTGGTCCCGGTACAATACCGGGTGACCCCGAAACTCTCCCGATGGCTGAAACAACACTTCCTATATATAATTCTTTACCTCCGAACCATTCCGAAACTCCTCGTGACGTTTGGGACTCCGAACAACATTCGGTTTTCTGCATACTCATATTCATACAACCCTAGCATCACCGAACCTTAAGTGTGTAGACCCTACGGGTTCGGGAGACACGTAGACATGACCGAGATGGCTCTCGGGCAATAACCAACAGCGGGATCTGGATACCCATGTTGGCTCCCACATGCTCCTCGATGATCTCATTGGATGAACCACGATGTCGAGGATTCAAACAACCCCGTATACAATTCCCTTTGTCAATCGGTACGTTACTTGTCCGAGACTCGATCGTCGGTATCCCAATACCTCGTTCAGTCTCAAGCTTCGGCAATTCACTTTACTCGCATCAGAATGCATGATCCGTGACCAAACACTTGGTCACTTTGATCTCATTATGATGATGCATTACCGAGTGGGCCCAGAGATACCTCTCCGTCATACGGAGTGATAAATCCAGCCTCGATCCGTGTCAACCCATGACACTTTCGGAGAAACCCGTAGTGCACCTTTATAGTCACCCAGTTACGTTGTGACGTTTGGTACACCCAAAGCACTCCTACGGTATCCGGGAGTTACACGATCTCATGGTCTAAGGAAAAGATACTTGACATTGGAAAAGCTCTAGCAAACGAACTACACGATCTTGTGCTATGCTTAGGATTGGGTCTTGTCCATCACATCATTCTCCTAATGATGTGATCCCGTTATCAACGACATCCAATGTCCATAGCCAGGAAACCATGACTATCTGTTAATCAACGAGCTAGTCAACTAGAGGCTTACTAGGGACATATTATGGTCTATGTATTCACACATGTATTATGATTTCTGGATAATACAGTTATAGCATGAATAAAGACAATTATCATGAACAAGGAAATATAACAATAATCCTTTTTATTATTGCCTCTAGGGCATATTTCCAATAGGTGACATTTTTAAACTGGCTTGAAAACTGTTGTTGTAGGAGAACTCAGCATACGGCAGACAATCTTCCCACATAGGCCCTTAGGCCAAGGCACATGCTCGCAACATATCTTCAAGTATTTGGTTTACCCGCTCAGTCTGCCCATCGGTCTGAGGATGATAAGCGGTACTATATTTCAGTGCTGTTCCCAAAGCTTGCTGAAGACGGGACCAGAAAGCGGAGGTAAATAGGGACCCCCGGTCAGAAGTGATCGTTCGAGGTACTCCGTGTAAACTGACTATTCTGGACACATATAATTGTGCGAGTTGATCAAGACGGTATGTGGTTCTGATGGGAATGAAATGAGGTACCTTGGTTAACATATCCACTATGACCCATACTGCGTCATTGCCTCGCTGAGTTTTTGGTAGCCCGGTGATAAAATCCATGCAGATGTCATCCCACTTCCATTGCGGAACAGGCAACGGTCGGAGGAGTCCGGCTGGTTTCTGGTGCTCTACCTTTACTTTATTGCATATGTTGCAGCAGGCCACAAAATAGGCTATGTCTTTCTTCATTCCGTCCCACCAGAATATTTGGCGGTGGTCTTCGTACATTTTAGTGCCTCTGAGGTGAATAGAATACGAAGATTCATGTGCTTCAGACAGTATTTTCTACCTCAAATCTCCTTGACTTGGTACACAAATCCTCCCGCGGAATCGTAATGTACCTCGATGGTCCTTGGTAAAATCCGAGGTCCATCTCGCTAACATTAAGCTTGACATATTTTTGTAAGATCGTGTCATCCGGTGGGCCTGGATCTCATCTTCGAGGGTAGGAGTAATCTCCACAATATTAGCAAGGCCAGCATCAACTATGACCAAATTGAGCTGAGCAATTTCTTCTTGGAGTTCGGAAGGCAGGGATTCCATCATGGCATTTAAACTGACAGGCTTTCCGCTGAGTGCATTGGCCACCACGTTGGCCTTACCCGGGTGGTAATTAATTCCAAGATCGTAGTCCTTGACTAACTCAAGCCATCAGCGTTGGCGGAGATTCAAATCTGGCTGAGTGAATATGTATTTGAGACTTTTGTGGTCGGTAAATATTTGGCACCTTTTTCCAATGAGATAGTGCCTCCAAATTTTTAGAGCATGAACCACCGCGGCCAATTCCATATCATGAGTAGGATAGTCCCCTTCATGGGGTCGCAGCTGCAGAGATGCATATGCTACTACCTTGCCATCTTGCATAAGTACGCATCCAAGACCTTGCCTAGAAGCATCATAGTATACATCAAAGTTGCGGTAGATGTCTGGAAGTGTCAACACAGGGGCTGATGTCAGTCTGATTTTTAGCTCGTTGAAACTTTTCTCGCAATCCTTAGTCCATTCAAATTTCTTATCCTTGTTGAGAAGCTCTGTCATTGGCTTGGCAATCTTAGAGAAACCTTCAATGAACCAGCGATAGTATCCGACTAATCCAAGGAAGCTCCGAATTTGAGATACTGTCGTGGGTGCCAACCAATCAAGTACGTCTTTTACCTTGCTGGGATCTACGGCTATACCTTCCGGGGATAGTATATGCCCAAGGAATCCAACTTTCTTGAGCCAAAACTCACATTTACTGAATTTGGCATACAGTCGATGGTCACGGAGTCTTTGTAGGACAGCTCGGAGGTGTCCTTTGTGCTTATCTTCACTTTTTGAGTATATGAGAATATCATCGATGAAAACCACCACAAATTTATCAAGGAAATCCATGAATACTTTATTTATCATGTGCATGAAGAAAGCAGGGGCATTGGTGAGGCTGAAGGACATAACAGTATATTCATAAAGACCGTACCGAGTAGTGAATGCGGTCTTAGGAATATCTTCCTTTTTAATCTTGAGTTGGTGGTATCCCGTCCTCAAATCAATTTTGGAGAACACCTTGGCCCCACTGAGCTGATCAAATAAGTCATCAATCCTGGGCAGTGGATATTTGTTCTTGATGGTGACATCATTCAGCTGACGGTAATCCACACACATACGGAGACTACCATCTTCCTTATCCACGAATATAGCAGGTGATCCCCATGGTGAGGAACTGGGACGGATGTAACTTTTCTGGAGCATCTCATCAAGCTGTTTCTTTAGCTCCACTAATTCTGATGACGGCATCCGATAATATTTCTTGTATAATGGTGCGGTTCCAGGCACAAGGTCGATTGCAAACTCGAGCTCTCGGTCTGGTGGCATGCCTGGCAGCTCTTCTGGGAATACATCGGGAAACTCACTGACCACAGGAATTAATTCCAATTCAGCCACAACGGTGAAAACCATATCTTTCTGAGGTATGCTCTGTAACATCCCAAATTTTCAATTTGGAATGTTATACATAAGATCATCATTGCATATCATATTTTATTGCATTTTGGCTTCATCCTAGAAATTCTACGCAACTCAAGGACCCACGGAGAGAGTTGGGGATTTCATTATTTTCATATTTGAGTTTCTCAAATTTTGAAAATAGGATCATTTGATTTTAATTATTCTATATTCAATTATTTCTATTATGAAAATATGAGAGAGGGAATAAAATGACTTTCCCAAAATAAAGAAATGTTGAGGATTTAATATTAGAATCAAATAAGATTTTATTTCGGAGTTTTATTGCTATTTTATTTGAATTAGGAAAAAATGCACGTTTTTCAAAATTGCATTTAGGCCCCAAATAAATGTTCCTCTTGTCCGGCTTGATTTTGGAAGTCGGGGAAAATTTATTTCGGGATTTTTGGAGTCCATTTACTATTTCTTTTATTTGTTTTTTTGTGCGTAATTATTTAAAAAAAATGCTAACCGACCTACCGGGTCGTGTCCGCCTAGGACTCAAGGCCTGGCCGGCCTTTATAAGCCAGGGGAGCCCAAGCCGCAACCCAGCCCCCCCGAAACCCTAGCCCCAGCCGAACCCTTGCCGCCGCATCTTTGCGTCGCCGCCGCCGGAGACCGCCGCCGCCGCCCGATCCGCGCCGCCCGCCGTCCGCCGCCGACCCGCCACGCCGTCCTCTGCCGACCAGCCGTCGGAGCCCCCCCCGCCTCGCCAGAGTAGCCGCCGCCGCCGCCGTCACGCATCCCGAGGTAGCCACCGGTTTTGGAAAAAAAATGTTTTTTGGTTTTTTTTTTAAAACCGAGGTGCGCTTTTTTAGATCGGTTTTATTTTTTTCCGGTTTAGTATGTTTAACGGATGTTCGTCCGTATGTTCATTTTAACGAACGATTTTCGTCGTTTAGCCGCAGACAGCGAACGTTCGTTTGTTAGCCTGTTCGTCCGTTTTTCTTTTTCTCGGATTTTCCGCGATTATTCCAGATTGCGATTTCTGATCCGATTTTCGTTCTAGTATAACTTTTCGCTTGTTTATCGGAATCAGGCGATTCAAACGCCTAGAGTTTCGTCTCGGAACCCTCTTTCCGTTTAACGAACTCAAACAAGTTTTTGCTACTGTAAAATTTGACTTAGGTCCAGATTAGTAAACAAAGCTTGTATCTTTCGCCGTTTGACTTTCGTTGCTTCGTTTGATTTGATTCTTTTTGCAAACCGGAGTTCTTAAGTTGAACTTTCTGGTTAGATCTTTTGAGTTTTACCTATGCATTAGATGAGTGCTTATTGTATGCTTGTTTGTTTGCGATAGAGTATCCGGAGTGCGCCGCTTGCTACTTCGAATCTCTAGGTTTCACAGATCATCAGCAAGGCAAGTAACACTTTGATCATACCTCTTTACTACCTAGTTTTATTGCATTAGATCAATCCTCAAACAATTGCATGATTAGGATCTGATTAATATGTGGGTTCTGGGGAGGAGATGAGGTAGTACCTATATCCTGTTTACTTTCAAACCTTTGGGAGTTACTTCTACGTTTGCTTATATTGCCATGCTATGCTAGTAGACGTGGATTGGGTCAGTGTATCCATGACAGATGTGAGATTGTTAATTAATGATTTATTTAAGGTGGCAACTTTAATACACATCTGGGTGGATTGAGGCACCTGGGATTCTAGTGATTGCCTGTTCTTTTTCTTTATGGACCGCCACCCAGGCTCAAAGGGATCATGAGATTATTCATGCTAGAAACTTCCGTGTGCAGCCACAAGCTACTATGGGCTCTAGCATAGTTGATTAAGTCGTGTGAACTCTTACAGTGGTAGACTAGCAGATGCAGGGGAAAGTAGGTGTAACTGTCCACCCATCGTAAGATGCAAACGCTTCTAAAAGACTATGTCTCGGTCATCCGTTTCTCAAACACCATGTAGTGCGAGAATCCCAACGAAGGAGATCGAGTCTTGCGGGGAAAAGTGCGCAAACCTCTGTAGAGTGTATAAACTAATCATGGTTAGCTGTGTCCCCGGTTATGGACGTTTTGAGTATCTAGTACTTGGATTATCATGTGAATCTCATCATGTTACTTTAATTAATTTTGGTGGGTTTAATGATGATGCTTAATTGGGAATGAGTTGGGTGAACCTTCTCAATGTTTAACAACCACCATGATAGTTAAATAAAATTTTATTCCTTTGTAGTAGGGAAAAATTGGCTTTATGCAAAACTGTAATCATAGAGCTTTCCACCAGCCATATATGCATGTAGTATAGCATTATTCTGTTCATTACTCTCTATGTCTTACATGCCAAAGATATTCCATGTCTTGACCGTTTTCAGGCTGCAACGCTCATGTTGCGCACTTTTTAAACGACAGTAAGGTGCCTTAGGTCGTGGTCTTATACTCGATGATGCCGTTGGAGTTGATGGACTCGCTTTATCTTCCAAGCCTTCATTTATTATCGTTATTAGATGGCCTTAAGCCATATTTATTGTAATAAGTTCTCTTTTGAGACATTTGATGTAATAAGTGTGTGATTGCTACTCTGTTATAAATCCTTCAAGTACTGTGCGTGTCAGCATTACTGATCCAGGGATGACACTGAAGCACAGAGATCAGACTGTTTGAGGTCTAGTCGCTACAAGATGGTATCACAACACACGCTGACTGTAGGACACGACCACTAAGCTAAAGCCCTAGATCACTACTCTCTTCTCATTTCTGACTCCTCATCTTTTCTACTATTTTAGGATGGCGGATGCAAGGAACAAGTTCACACAACCGGATGAAGATACACCCTTTGGACGCCACTTGAAGGAAGTCACTAGATATCTGAACATTGGAGTACCAAGTTTCACCAGGACCTACATCGCCACTTTACCTGAAGAAGAGCGTTGGATAATTCAAGTCCAAGTACCAGGAAGAACGTTCATGCCTGTCACTGAGCCCATAGAGTTTTCCTTTGATGCACCAACCTGGAGTCTAGGAAAGAACATGGCAGCCCACATCACAATGGGACGCATTGGAGAAGTTTACCACAAGGATCTTAAGGATACTATTTACCAGATTTGTGGGTGCCGAGATGAGAAATGCGAGATGATCAGCACCAGGAAGGATAGATCAATTGCAGCTTTCATTCAGGAGCTAAACCAACACATTCGTCGCCAGGAGAACCAGATGTGCGCATGCATGATAGATCTGAAGAAGGCATTGACCAATATCATGGAGCTGGAGGAAGAACTCAAGACTACACGCGATGGATATGAGGAGGAAATGATGACACTCGTGGAGAAGAATGATGATCTGAAGAAGAAGCTAAAAGTATTCATGGGATTTCCCGCGACTGGAGGAGAAGACGATGATTGCACTTGCCCGGAGAACTACATCATCATCGACGACACCGACTCGGACCCAGATGATAGCGATGATGATTTCATTGATGAAGCTGTTGCAAATACCATGGAGTCTTCGACGGATCAATTTTACTTGTCAACCACCATAACAGTAGTAGTATTCTCCCATGTATATAGTATAGTCCGAGCACTTTTGTAATGATATCTAGACCGTTGTATGCCCTTGTTTGATTTGATTGAAGTGATATTGTTTGCTATTGTCTCATGTTCATATGGGTAGTGTCTTTCTTTATAGACCTCATTCTATTCTATATTCTCATCTTATCTAAACCCTCAGATGCTTCCGAGACGTGACAAAGGATTTGTTTTCCCACTGGAGCTCACTCAGTTGATCCAAAGCGAGAATGCATTGATGCGATGCTAGTGCGTAATCGTAACTGGGAACAACAACAACAACAACCCACCACCACCACTGCTGATCACTTAGCCCATTTCTTGAGGCTGAATCCGCGGTGTTCTCCAAAGAGCACCGAGCCGATAGTTGCAGATGATTGGCTCCGCAAGATGGGAAGGGAGTTGACCACTTCAGGATGCACAGATGCGAAGAAGGTACGTTTTGATGCACATCAGCTTGATGGACCCGCAGCATCATGGTGGGAGAATTTCACAGCCACTTATCCTATCGACACTATCACATGGGATCAGTTCCAGCAGGCTTTCCATACTGCCCATGTTTCAGCAGGAGCTATGGCCATGAAGAAGCGTGAGTTTCACAACTTGCGCCAAGGAGGACGTACAGTTGGCCAGTATGTGGATGACTTTAGTAAGCTAGCATGTTATGCCCCAGATGACGTTGCTATGGATGCAGCCAAGCAGGAGAAGTTTCTGGAAGGACTGAATGATGAGCTGAGCATGCAGTTGATGG
This sequence comes from Aegilops speltoides, assembly GCA_021437245.1. Classification (NCBI taxonomy): domain Eukaryota; kingdom Viridiplantae; phylum Streptophyta; class Magnoliopsida; order Poales; family Poaceae; genus Aegilops; species Aegilops speltoides. Next base: position 92,716,677 of record CM038145.1, on the reverse strand, counting down.
TAGCAACCTTCAACAATTACTAGGAGTTGGTAGATAGAGCTCTTATGATTGAAGGGAAGAAGCAGCAGATTGACAACCGCAAGAGGAAGTATGGACAAGGGAAGTACAATTCTGGAGCTCAGCAAAAGCCCCGTTTTACCTCGAATTCGGGAGGACCTTTTCAGCATACCCATGGAGGAGGGAGCTCGCACAACCATAGTGGTCCCAAGAATGGTAATGGGAATGGAGGAAGCAATGGACAGAACCGTACCAACCCATCGACCCCAGCTAAGAGGGACCTGAGCCAAGTAACTTGCTACAAGTGTCAGAAGACTGGACATTATGCCAATGAATGTCCTGAAGCTAAGAATGGAAATGGCAATGGAAGCTCTGGGAAGAAGCTGAACCCTTTCAACAGGGGATAGGTGAACCACGTTAACGTGGAGGAGGTTGAAGCCCAGCCAGATGCAGTAATAGGTAAGTTTTTGGTTAAGTCATTTACTGCAATTGTTCTTTTTGATACTGGTGCATCGCATTCATACATATCAAGGGGATTTGTGGATAAGTATAAACTGCCCACCAAGGTTCTTAGAACACCCATGTTAGTAAGCTCACCAGGAGCAGAGTATATGGCCAGTCGAGGATGTTTTCAAGTGCCATAGTATAGGTAGGCATGTTTTCCCCTCGGATTTAATCATTTTGGAATCGCAAGGTTTGGATGTGATTCTGGGTATGGATTGGCTATCGATGTATGGAGGAAACATTGATTCCGTCAGTAAGTCGATTTTGCTTACCACCCCAGAAGGAAGAATGATTAAGTATGTATCGCGGCATGAGCCGAAGAGGACTCAAGTAAATTCCTTATCAGGAGTTGTACAGGAGGAAGTACCAGTGGTGAAGGATTTCCATGACGTATTTCCAGAGGAGTTGCCAGGCATGCCACCGGATAGAGACATTGAGTTTTTGATTGAGCTTTTGCTAGGCACAAGGCCTATATCTAAGAGACCGTACAGGATGCCCGCAAAAGATTTGGAGGAAATTAAGAAGCAGATCAAGGAGTTATTGGATAAAGGCTATATTCGCCCAAGTTCGTCACCTTGGGGATCGCCAGTGCTTCTAGTGGAGAAGAAGGGTTGGTCGTTAAGGATGGTTGTTGATTACCGAGGATTGAATGAAGTGACAATCAAGAACAAGTACCCACTGCCGATGATCAATGACTTGTTTGACCGATTGCAAGGAGCTAAGATATTTTCCAAGATCGATCTGCGATCAGGATACCACCAGTTGAAGATATGAGGGCAGGATATACCTAGACGGCTTTTACCACCGGGTACGGGCTGTATGAGTATACCGTTATGTCATTTGGTTTGACTAACGCACCTGCCTATTTCATGAACATAATGAACAAGGTGTTTATGGAGTTTCTGGATAAGTTCGTCGTGGTGTTCATTGATGATATTCTGGTCTACTCAAAGAATGAAGAAGAGCATAAGGAGCATTTGCGTTTGGTACTTGAGAAGCTCAAAGAACATCAATTATACGCCAAGTTCAGCAAATGTGAGTTTTGGTTTAAGGAAGTTGGATTTCTCGGACATGTTATATCCTGAGAAGGAATAGTAGTAGTGTAACACCCCGGATGTAACTTTCCATATTTGTAACTCCAACTCTTGCCATTTTCGGATATGTGCTATGATATTCCCTCCGTGGTTGGGTTTTGTTTTCGTTTTGCATTTTGTCCATGTCATGCATCTCATATCATGTCATCATGTGCATCTCATTTGCATACGTGTTCGTCTCATGATTCCGAGCATTTTCCCCATTGTCCGTTTTGCAATCTGGCACTCCTATGTTCCCCGGCGTCCCCATTTACGTTTTTCCGTGTGCGGGTGTTGAACGTTCTCGGAATGGACCGAGCCTTGCCAAGTGGCCCTGGTATAGCACCAGTAGACCACCTGTCAAGTTTCGGGTCATTTGGAGCTCGTTTGGTACTCCAATGGTTAATCGCACTCTCGCAAGGCCTCTTTTAAGTTGCAGCCCAACATCCCTCCAAAACAGCCCAATAACCCATCTAAGTCACCTCAATGCTCTCGGTCGTTCGATCACGATCGTGTGGGCGAAAACCGCACCCCATTTGGAGTCTCCTAGCTCCCTCTACCTCTATATATAGATCGCTCCCGAATTCACGGGCAAACCCTAAAATCCCTCTCGCGCCACGGACACGTTCGACCGGACGGACGCGTCCGCCGCTTGCCGGACGAATCGAAGCGCGCCACGTGCACGCCGGCCAGCCGCCGCCGCCCGCCCGCCAGAGCCAGCTGGAGCCCCATGCCCGCCGCCGCTTCCGCTTCGCCGCGCGCCGCCTTCGCCGCTGCGCCGCCCGCTCGCCCGGCTTTCTCCGCCCGTCGCCGTCTGCGCCGGACCGCCGCCTTCGGCCGCCGCCGCCCTCCGCCGCCGCCTCGGCTCGCCGCGCCCGCGAAGCTCCGGCGCCGCAGACGCCGCCCGCCGCCTTGACGGATCACGCGCCGGGCTCCGCCGCCCGGTCCCGCCCGGCTCCGGCCCCCGCCTCCACCGCTCCTGCCGGCCCCGTCCCTCCTTCCTCCGGCCCGACCTCCAACTCCGGCGAGCATCGCCCCAGATCCGATCTGGAAGAAACCCTACGGTTGACTTTCTTCTCCCCGATTTTCGTCTGTCATAATCTGTCTATATTTTCTTGCATTTTCATCGCATCACATCTCCGCACCCGTGGCTCCGTTTTGGGAGTGTAGCATATCAAATTGTTCGTCTCGAAGAGTAGATCATTTCATCTCATTGCACCATTTTCATTGGAGCTCATCTTGATGCTCGAAATGCTGTTAGAAGAGGGCTATGTGATGTTAGTTTCGCTTCTTAATGAACTTGCACTTTATCATTTTGCCATGATTAATGTGTGCACCTTATGAACTTGAGCCCTACATGTGTGTTGAACTATGCCATGCCATCTTTCCAGGGGTGTATGCCATGTATTTTTGTGAGTTATGTCGTGACTAGAACAAGCATGCAAACTAGGGATGATAATGTTGCTGATTTCAGGAACTTAGTGATTTCACTGTCATGTCCTGTTGTTATTTTTATGCCATGTGTTCATGTTGTTTCAGAGAGATCTATGCCCATTTTGAGAATGATCAGTAAGGGTGTTTTGAACATATGAATGTGCTCTATCCATCCATGCCTTTTTTGGCATTTATGGAGTAGTCTAGCATGTCATTTTCGTGCTCTACTTTTGCTTCAAAATGTTTCCTCGCAGATTGTTTGCATGAGATTCAATTTTCACGAGGTTGTTGTAGTTGATCCGTGTATGCTATGATGTTGTTCTTGCCATGTATAGCTTCTATGACATGTCTTCTTGATGGGGGTAATGCTTAGTTTATCATGAGATGCTTTGTAGTGAGTGCATCGAGCTCACGAACATGCCTACTTGATATCTGCTTTTGCCATGCCCAGTTTTTCTGCTAAGTCTGAGATCTGTAATAGAACTTGCTATGTTTACATGGGTGCCATCATATCCTCTAGTCCTTTTTGGCTTATGGTCAATAAGGGACTTTTGATCTATGCTTTGAGTAGAATCATGCCATGCCTTGTTTTTCTATTATAAGTTCCTGTAGCTTGTCGTTTGCTTGCTCTAAACATGCCTTCCTGATGTTAGTTCCTGGCATGTTAGTATTTTCACTAAGTCTGTGAACCTGATATTTTTTGCACTTTCACCATGCTTGTTTGAACATGTTATGATGTGATTTAGCCGTGGCTCAGCATTCCTCTTTTGTTAAGCATCTCCTGTAGATCACTGCCATATGCTTTGTTTTTATGTTGGGGTGCTGTAGCATAGTTTCTTGTTGCGTGCTAAGTAGCATCGTGCTGTTAAACGCAGATTCGCGTCATTCTTGTTTTGCTTGTCATTTGCAAACCGTGCATCCGATTCCGGTGATCTTTATATCGATTTCAACCGAAATCATCTCATCTTTCCAGCGGCATACTTGGTTTGCCAAGTTGATGCCCGATTCATCATTTTCCTCCCGGAGCACACATATGCATTGCATATCACATCTCGCATCGCATGTCATGTTTTGCATCATATTGCTTGTGCATTGTTCCTTGTTTGATTGTGGTTCCGTTGCTTGTGTTCTTGCTTTGGGTAGAGCCGGGAGACGAGTACGTGAACGAGGAACCTGTTGAGAACGCCTACGAGGATCAAGCCTTCGACAACTCTGAGAACCTTGGAGGCAGGATGACCATACCTTCGATATCACTTCTATCTTTGCTTGCTAGATGCTCGCTCATTTGCTATGCCTATGCTGCGATACCTACCACTTGCTATACCATGTCACCCATATTTCCATGTCAACCTCTAACCATCCTTTCCTAGCAAACCGTTGATTGGCTATGTTACCGCTTTGCTCAGCCCCTCTTATAGCGTTGATAGTTGCAGGTGAAGATGAAGTTTGTTCCTTGTTGGAACATGGGTATTTTGGGATATCACAATATCTATTGTTTTAATTAATGCATCTATATACTTGGTAAAGGGTGGAAGACTCGGCCTTATGCCTGGTGTTTTGTTCCACTCTTGCCACCCTAGTTTCCGTCATACCGGTGTTATGTTCCTTGATTTTGCGTTCCTTACGCGGTTGGGTGATTTATGGGACCCCGTGACGTTCGCTTTGAATAAAACTCCTCCAGCAAGGCCCAACCTTGGTTTTACCATTTGCCACCTAAGCCTTTTTCCCTTGGGTTTCGCGAGCCCAAGGGTCATCTTTATTACCCCCCGGTGCTCCTCTGGTGTTGGTCCAAACTAGAGCCCTTTGCAGCGCCCCCTCAAGGAAACTTGAGGTCTGGTTTTAGTTGTACGGATTGCTAATCCGGTGTGCCCTGAGAACGAGATATGTGCAGCTCCTATCGGGATTTGTCGGCACATTCGGGATGCTTTGCTGGTCTTGTTTTACCATTGTCGAAATGTCATGCGAACCGGGATTCCGAGACTGATCGGGTCTTCCCGGGAGAAGGTTTATTCCTTCGTTGACCGTGAGAGCTTGTGATGGGCTAAGTTGGGACACCCCTGCAGGGTATTATCTTTCGAAAGCCGTGCCCATGGTTATGAGGTAGATAGGAATTTGTTAATATCCGGTTGTAGAAACCCGAAGTTGACCTTAATTAAAATACATCAACCGTGTATGTAACCGTGATGGTCTCTTCTCGGCGCAGTCCGGGAAGTGAACACGGTGTTGGAGTTATGTTTGACGTAAGTAGTTTCAGGATCACTTCTTGATCGCTACTAGTTTCATGACCGTGCCTTGCTTCTCTTCTCGCTCTCTTGTGCGATGTAGCCACCATATATGCTAGTCGCTTGCTGCAGCTCCACCTCATTACACCAGCCTTCCCTTAAGCTTAAATAGTCTTGATCTCGCGGGTGTGAGATTGCTGAGTCCCCGTGGCTCACAGATTCTACCAAAACAGATGCAGGTACCGATGATACCAGCGCAGATGGCGCAACTGAGCTGAAGTGGGAATTGGATGAGGCCCTTGGTCGTTACTATGTTTCATTTCCAGACGATCAGTATGGAGCCTAGTTGGGGCGATCGGGGATCTGTGTTGCATTTGGGGTAGTCTTCTTTTATTTTGGTTCCGTAGTCGGACCTTGATTGTAAACTGAATGATGGATGTTTATTTATGTATTGTGTGAAGTGGCGCCTGTAAGCCAACTATGTATCTCTTTTCCCTTATGTGTTACATGGGTTGTGCGAAGATTACCTCACGTGCGACATTGCTTTCAATGCGGTTATGCCTCTAAGTCGTGCTTCGACACGTGGGAGATATAGCCGCATCGAGGCGCTATAAGTTGGTAATCGAGCCATCCCGACCTTAGGAGCCCCACTGCTTGATCGTTTTTAGCGGCCGAGTTGTGTCTAGAAAAATGTTTTGAGTCATTTAGGATTATATATATCGGAGAGTTAGGAATTCTTTTACTCCTCAGTCCCTTCATCGCTCTGGTGAGGTCTCCTGACGTAGAAGTTTTGACTTTTCTCTCCTCAAATTTCACTAAAAAAAATTTAGGATCACGCGGGTATCTTGGAATCGTTCCGATGGTTTTATGACGAGAACATTGTATTGGTGCCTCCTGTCAGGGGTTTAGTGGAAGTGTCCCGGGGAGTTGAGCTCTGAGGTGTTGTCATCATAATTCTATCGTTGCAGTTCTGGAATACCTGAGTTTAGTACGCCGACATCGAAAATCTCTTTTATGCAATTCGTTGGTGAGATAACCCCGCTAACCCAGTACTGAGGTGAGTACGGGAGTATTGCCATGACTCGTATAACGGATGCTTTTTGAAGGTTGAGGTAAACGATTTCCGAAGGTTTCTTGGTTATGTGTTGAAGGATGGATATAGCTGGATGTAGGGATTGTTAGTTTGGGTGAGATATATTGCTTCCCCTGTATCCCCAACACCTGATTGCATAACTGGAAAGTTTTGGGAGTTTATAGGTGGGATTCAAGTAGCTCTAGCACTTCTTCCCGCAGATATTTGGTTTGTGATTGGGTAATCCTTACCACTTATTTGTTCCATTCTTACCTTGTTTTTATTTTCATTCATCAATCTCTTATCAAGTGGCTTCTCACCTTAATGGACGTGATGTTTACTTTGGAATTCATTCGTTCATCCCTGTTCGAATGTTTATTGTGAAGACTATATGTTGCAATTTCTATCCGTTGATTCAACTTGTCTATCTGTCAATCAAGATGCTAATGGATGTCACCCTCTTCAGATGGCTCCGCCAACGCCGAGAATCCGGAGCAGTGATGGGAGTCAGCGAACCCTCCACCTCCACCTCCGCCCGGAGGCATGGCAAACTTTGATGGCAACCACTAACGCCAACGCCATTGTTGATTCAGCCGATGCAAGAGCGTAACCAAGGCCAAGGCAACCAAGGAATCAAGGTCAAGGGCAGTTCTACCATCACCACGCTTCCCTACCCTCAACCAGTTCCTTGCAAATCAACCAAAGTCTTTCACCATCGTGTCGAGGCCACGACGCCGACGATTGGCTCGTGGATATCAACAAGCATTTGAATGCAACAATGTCGAACACGAGGACTACGTCAAGTTCACATCTTTTCAGCTCAAGGATCGGTAGCTGATTGGTTCCAGAATACAAGGATTCCAGAGGAGGTCGAGTGATTACTTGGACTGATTTACGCCGGGACTTTAAAGCTCACCACATTCCTACCAAAGTGTTGTTGAGAGCAAGCGTGAGGAGTTCCGCAATCTCAAGCAAGGAAACATGTCGATGTACGAATACAACATACAGTTTGAAACTTGCTCGCTTCGCTAAACAAGACGTTCTGATTTAAAAGAGTATGATCTATCGCTTCGAGGTGGCCTTAGAGAGGATCTGCAGTTGGCTCTTGTTCTTATTGAGCCTACTCAGTTTGATCAATTCTACAATATGGCTCTCAAGCAAGAAGGTGCTCGGCTCAAGTGTGAGGCTTCAAAGAAGAGAATCAAGGATGCAGCTCAGTCTTCTTCTTCCTCTCAAGGCGCAGCTAAGCAGCAAAAGTTCTACCTTCCTCCTCCTTCGTTCCGTCAGCCTTACCAACAGAAGAACTCAGGTGGTCGTGGATCTTCCCACCCACCCAACCCAGCCTATCAGAACATGTCTCAGCCTCAAGCTCCAAAGTCAAATGCTCCTTATCACCGTCCGCTCTCAGAGGTGACCTGCAACAAGTGCCAGCAGAAGGGTCACTATGCGAACAAATGCTTCAACCAAAGGCGCCTTCCGCCTCCTCCTCCTGTGAGATCTTCAAGCAATGCAGTGGTCAAGCATAATCCCAAGTCTGCAAAGGTGAACATGATGAATGCAGCTCAAGCAGAGGATTCTTCAGATGTGATAATGGGTAATCTTCCAGTTAATGATATTCCTGCAAAAGTCTTATTTGATACCGGTGCATCGCATTGTTTCATGTCTAGATCATTTGTTGCAAAGCATGATTTCATTTCGGAAATGTTGGAAAAACCCATGGGAGTTGTTTCTCCGGCCTCTTCTATGAGGGCTACTACAATGATTCCGGATGTTTCTATCAAGACGGGCGACTATAGATTTCTATCTAAACCATTTGTTCTTGGTGACTAGGATATTGATCTAATTCTCGGGATGGACTGGCTTTCTCAGCACAAGGCTCAGCTTGATTGTGCTGCCAGGGAAATTCAATTGACACACTCTTCTGAGGATGTTATCATCTATGCCGCTCGTGATGAAACCATTCGGTTGTTTTCTCTCAATGAGAAGGGCGAGTTGGATGCTATCTCTCAGATTCCAGTCGTTTGTGAGTACCAAGATGTCTTTCCAGAAGAGCTTCCGGGTATGCCTCCGCATCGGCCAGTCGAATTCATTATCGATCTTGAGCGTGGCACTGAACCCGTTTGCAAGCGTCCTTACAAGCTTGGACCCAAGGAGCTGAAAGAATTGAAGAAGCAGCTCGATGAACAAGAGCGTCTGGGTTTGATCAGACCGAGTTCATCTCCATGGGGATGTGGAGTTCTTTTTGTCCAGAAGAAAGATGGCACGGACCGATCAAGGCCGATTACCGTCCATTGAATAAGAAGACAATCAAGAACAAGTATCCACTTCCCAACATCAATGAGCTTTTCGAGCAACTCAAAGGTGCTAAAGTATTCTCCAAGCTTGACCTCCGTATGGGTTATCATCAGATTCGCATTCGCGAACAAGATATTCCCAAGACAGCATTCAGAACAAGCTTTGGTTCTTATGAATATACTGTCATGTCTTTCGGCCTTGTCAATGCTCCTCCAACATTCTCTCGGATGATGAACTTTATCTTCAACCCCTACACCAATGATTTCGTCCATGTGTATCTTGATGATATTTTGGTCTTCTCCAAGAACAAGCAGGATCATGCCAAACATTTGCAATTGGTGCTCGACAAGCTCAGAGAGCATCAATTCTATGCGAAGTTTTCCAAATGTGAGTTCTGGATTGATGAAGTTCTTTATCTTGGTCATATCATCTCCGCCAAGGGAATTGCTGTTAATCCGGCGAAGGTTTCTGCGGTTCTGGATTGGGAACCTCCTCAGAATGTCAAGCAGCTCCGCAGTTTTCTCGGTCTTGCTAGCTATTGCCGAAGATTCGTTGAGAATATCTCCAAGATTGCAAAGCCTCTTTCCAACCTCCTCCAGAAGCATGTCAAGTATGTCTGGACGCCTGAGTGTGATGTCGCTTTCAACACCCTCAAAGAGAAGCTAGTAACAGCTCCTGTCTTGACTCCTCCTGATGAATCCAAGCCATTCGAAGTTTTCTGTGCTTCCTTGCAAGGTCTCGGTGCTGTGTTAATGCAAGAGAAGAAAGTTGTGGCCTATACCTCTCGTCAGTTGAAGCCCAACGAAAAGAACTACCCCACTCACGATCTTGAGTTGGCGGCAGTTGTCCATGCATTGATAACATGGAGACATCTCTTGTTGGGAAGGAAAGTGGACATTTTCACCGATCACAAGAGTCTCAAGTATATCTTCACTCAACCAAACCTCAACCTCAAGCAAACTCGATGGGTTGAAATGATTCAAGAGTACAATCCAAGTATTGAATATACTCCTGGCAAGGCGAATGTGATTGCAGATGCTTTGAGCAGAAAGGCTTATTGCAACAGCTTAATTCTCAAGCCCTTTCAATCGGATCTTTGTGAAGCTTTCCGCAAACTGAATCTTCAAGTTGTTCCTCAAGGTTTTCTTGCCAACCTCATAGTCTCTCCTACTTTGGAAGATCAAATTCGTGAGGCACAACTCCTGGATGCCATGGTGAAGAAGGTGAAACGTGGTATTGACAAGGGCATTTCCAAATACAAGTGCTATCGCTTGGATGACAAAGACACTCTTTTCTTCGAGGATCGAATTGTGGTTCCTAAAGGCGATCTGAGAAAAGTCATCATGAATGAGGCACATAATTCCCTCCTATCCATTCATCCTGGAAGTACGAAGATGTACCATGACCTAAAGCAGTCGTATTGGTGGACTCGAATGAAGCGAGAAATTGCTCAATTCGTGAATGAATGTGATGTCTGCAGAAGGGTGAAAGCAGAACACCAAAGACCAGCTGGTCTCCTCCAACCTCTTGCTATTCCGGAATGGAAGTTTGATCATATCGAGATGGACTTCGTGACTGGATTTCCTAAGTCCAAGCGTGGAAATGATGCTCTCTTCGTTGTCATTGACAAGCTTATTAAAGTGGCTCATTTTCTTCCTGTCAAAGAATCTATCACAGCAGCTCAGCTGGCAGAGCTATACACCTCTAGAATTGTCTCCTTGCACGGTATTCTGCAATTGATCTCTTCAGACCGTGGAAGCATCATCACTTCTAAGTTCTGGGACTCCTTTCAGAAGGCCATGGGCACCAACATTCGTTTCAGCACAGCTTTCCATCCTCAAACAAGTGGCCAAGTCGAGCGAGTCAATCAAATCCTTGAAGATATGCTCAGGTCTTGTGTCATTTCCTTTGGCATGAAGTGGGAAGAATGCCTTCCATATGCCGAGTTCTCCTACAACAACAGCTTCCAAGCAAGTTCGGGCAAGGCCCCATTCAAATTCTCTATGGCAGAAGTGTCGTACTCCTCTCAATTAGTCCGAGACAGTGAACGCCAACTTCTTGGCAACGACTTGATCACGTGGTCAAGAAATGTGTAAAGTCATTCGTGAGAATCTTAAAGCCGCATAATCGCGCCGTAAGGGCTATTATGATGACAAGCACCGTGATGTGGCTTTTGAAATCGGAGACCATGTCTACCTCCGCGTCTCTCAATGAAAGGCACTCGTCGCTCAAGATCAAAGGAAGCTTGCCCCTAGATACGTGGGTCCTTTCAAGATCATTGGCAAAAGAGGCGATCTTGCCTATCAACTTGAGCTTCCATCCAACTTTGCAAACGTGCACGATGTGTTTCACGTGTCACAGCTTTGCAAGTGCTTCAAGATTCCTGAGTGCACTATCAACTTTGAAGAAATTGACCTCCAAGAAGATCTCTCTTATCATGAGCACCCTGTTGCTATTCTTGAAGAAACCGAGCGCAAGACTCGCAACAAGTCAATCAAATTCCTGAAAGTAAAGTGGTCACACCATTCCAACCGAGAAGCCACCTGGGAGCGCGAGGATCACCTCTGTTCCAAATATCCGGAGTTCTTTCAGTCCTAGATCTCGGGACGAGATCCTCTTGTAGTGGTGGAGTGTTGTAACACCCCGGATGTAACTTTCCATATTTGTAACTCCAACTCTTGCCATTTTCGGATATGTGCTATGATATTCCCTCCGTGGTTGGGTTTTGTTTTCGTTTTGCGTTTTTTCCATGTCATGCATCTCATATCATGTCATCATGTGCTTCTCATTTGCATACGTGTTCGTCTCATGATTCCAAGCATTTTCCCCGTTGTCCATTTTGCAGTCCGACACTCCTATGTTCCCCGGCGTCCCCTTTTACGTTTTTCCGTGTGCGGGTGTTGAACGTTCTCGGAATGGACCGAGCCTTTCCAAGTGGCCCTGGTATAGCACCGGTAGACCAGCTGTCAAGTTTCGGGTCATTTGGAGCTCGTTTGGTACTCCAACGGTTAACCGCACTCTCGCAAGGCCTCTTTTAAGTTGCAGCCCAACATCCCTCCAAAACAGCCCAATAACCCATCTAAGTCACCTCCATGCTCTCGGTCGTTCGATCACGATCGTGTGGGCGAAAACCGCACCCCATTTGGAGTCTCCTAGCTCCCTCTACCTCTATATATAGATCCCTCCCCCGAATTCACGGGCAAACCCTAAAAATCCCCTCTCCGCGCCGCCGGACACGTCCGGATCGGACCGGACGCGTCCGCCGCCGCGCCCGGACGAATCGGAGCGCGCCACGTGCACGCCGGGCCGCGCCGCCGCCGCCAGCCCGCCAGAGCCAGCAGGAGGCCCGCGCCCGCCCGCCGCCCGCTCCCGCGCCGCCTCGCCACAGCGCGCGCCCCACAAGGCCGCGGCCTTCTCCGCCCGTCGTCGTCCGCGCCGGACCGCCGCAGCTTCGGCCGCCGCCGCCCTCCGCCGCCGCCTCGCTCGCTCAGCAGCGCGAGCTCGGCTCCGCGCCGCCGCCGCCGATGGATGGCGCCACCTGCCGCCCGCCAGTCCCGCCGCTCCGGCCCCGCCTCCACCGCTCCGACCGGCCCCGTCCCTCCTTCCTCCGGCCCGACCTCCAACTCCGGCGAGCATCGCTCCAGATCCGATCTGGAAGAAACCCTACGATTGACTTTCTTCTCCCCGATTTTCGTCTAAGTCATAATCTGTCTATATTTTCTTGCATTTTCATCACATCACATCTCCGCACCCGTGGCTCCGTTTTGGGCGTGTAGCATAACAAATTGTTCGCCTCGAAGAGTACATCATTTCATCTCATTGCACCATTTTCATTTGAGCTCATCTTGATGCCCGAAATGCTGTTAGAATAGGGCTATGTGATGTTAGTTTCTGTTTCTTAACAGAACTTGCACTTTTATCATTTTTGCCATGATTAATGTGTGCACCTTATGAACTTGAGCCCTACATGTGTGTTGAAATATGCCATGCCATCTTTCCAGGGGTGTATGCCATGTATTTTTGTGAGTTATGTCGTGACTAGAACAAGCATGCAAACTAGGGATGATAATGTTGCTGATTTCAGGAACTTAGTGATTTCACTAAGTCATGTCCTGCTGTTATTTTTATGCCATGCGTTCATGTTGTTTCAGAGAGATCTATGCCCATTTTGAGCATGATCATTAAGGGTGTTTTGAACATACGAATGTGCTCTATCCATCCATGCCTTTGTTGGCATTTATGGAGTAGTCTAGCATGTCATTTTCGTGCTCTACTTTTGCTTCAAAATGTTTCCTAGCAGATTGTTTGCATGAGATTCAATTTTCACGAGGTTGTTGTAGTTGATCCGTGTATGCTATGATGTTGTTCTTGCCATGTATAGCTTCTATGCCATGTCTTCTTGATGGGGTATGCTTAGTTTATCATGAGATGCTCTGTAGTGAGTGCATCGAGCTCACGAACATGCCTACTTGATATCTGTTTTTGCCATGCCCAATTTTTCTGCTAAGTCTGAGATCTGTAATAAAACTTGCTATGTTTACATGGGTGCCATCATATCCTCTAGTCCTTTTTGGCTTATGGTCAGTAAGGGACTTTTGATCTATGCTTTGAGTAGAATCATGCCATGCCTTGTTTTTCTATTATAAGTTCCTGTAGCTTGTCGTTTGCTTGCTCTAAACATGCCTTCCTGATGTTAATTCCTGGCATGTTAGTATTTTCACCAAGTCTGTGAACCTGATATTTTTTGCACTTTCACCATGCTTGTTTGATCATGTTATGATGTGATTTAGCCGTGGCTCAGTGTTCCTCTTTTGTTAAGCATCTCCTGTAGATCACTGCCATATGCTTTGTTTTTATGTTGGGGTGCTGTAGCATAGTTTCTTGTTGCGTGCTAAGTAGCATCGTGCTGTTAAACGCAGATTCGCGTCATTCTTGTTTTGCTTGTCATTTGCAAACCGTGCATCCGATTCCGGTGATCTTTATATCGATTTCAACCGAAATCATCTCATCTTTCCATCGGCATACTTGGTTTGCCAAGTTGATGCCCGATTCATCATTTTCCTCCCGGAGCACACATATGCATTGCATATCACATCTCGCATCGCATGTCATGTTTTGCATCATATTGCTTGTGCATTGTTCCTTGTTTGATTGTGGTTCCGTTGCTTGTGTTCTTGCTTTGGGTAGAGCCGGGAGACGAGTACGTGAACGAGGAACCTGTTGAGAACGCCTACGAGGATCAAGCCTTCGACAACTCTGAGAACCTTGGAGGCAAGATGACCATACCTTCGATATCACTTCTATCTTTGCTTGCTAGATGCTCGCACTTTTGCTATGCCTATGCTGTGATACCTACCACTTGCTATACCATGTCACCCATATTGCCATGTCAACCTCTAACCATCCTTTCCTAGCAAACTGTTGATTGGCTATGTTACCGCTTTGCTCAGCCCCTCTTATAGCGTTGATAGTTGCAGGTGAAGATGAAGTTTGTTCCTTGTTGGAACTTGGGTATTTTGGGATATCACAATATCTATTGTTTTAATTAATGCATCTATATACTTGGTAAAGGGTGGAAGACTCGGCCTTATGCCTGGTGTTTTGTTCCACTCTTGCCACCCTAGTTTCCGTCATACCGGTGTTATGTTCCTTGATTTTGCGTTCCTTACGCGGTTGGGTGATTTATGGGACCCCCGTGACAGTTCGCTTTGAATAAAACTCCTCCAGCAAGGCCCAACCTTGGTTTTACCATTTGCCACCTAAGCCTTTTTCCCTTGGGTTTTCGCGAGCCCAAGGGTCATCTTTATTTACCCCCCCCCCCCGGGCCAGTGCTCCTCTGGGTGTTGGTCCAAACTAGAGCCCTTTGCAGCGCCCCCTCAAGGAAACTTGAGGTCTGGTTTTAGTTGTACGGATTGCTCATCCGGTGTGCCCTGAGAACGAGATATGTGCAGCTCATATCGGGATTTGTCGGCACATTCGGGAGGCTTTGCTGGTCTTGTTTTACCATTGTCGAAATGTCATGCGAACCGGATTCGAGATCGATCGGGTCTTCCGGGAGAAGGTTTATTCCTTCATTGACCGTGAGAGCTTGTGATGGGCTAAGTTGGGACACCCCTGCAGGGTATTATCTGTCGAAAGCCATGCCCGCGGTTATGAGGCAGATGGGAATTTGTTAATGTCCGGTTGTAGAAACCCGAAGTTGACCTTAATTAAAATACATCAACCGTGTATGTAACCGTGATGGTATCTTCTCGGCGGAGTCCGGGAAGTGAACACGGTGTTGGAGTTATGTTTGACGTAAGTAGTTTCAGGGTCACTTCTTGATCACTACTAGTTTCATGACCGTGCCTTGCTTCTCTTCTCGCTCTCTTGTGCGATGTAGCCACCATATATGCTAGTCGCTTGCTGCAGCTCCACCTCATTACACCAGCCTTCCCTTAAGCTTAAATAGTCTTGATCTCGCGGTTGTGAGATTGCTGAGTCCCGTGGCTCACAGATTCTACCAAAACAGATCACGGTACCGATGATACCAAATAGCAGATGGCGAACGAGCTGAAGTGGGAATTTGATGAGGCCCTTGGTCGTTACTATGTTTCATTTCAGACGATCGATAGTGGAGCCAGCTTAGGCGATCGGGGATCTGTGTTGCATTTGGGGTAGTCTTCTTTTATTTTGGTTCCGTAGTCGGACCTTGATTGTAAACTGA
This sequence comes from Aegilops speltoides, assembly GCA_021437245.1. NCBI lineage: Eukaryota > Viridiplantae > Streptophyta > Magnoliopsida > Poales > Poaceae > Aegilops > Aegilops speltoides. Next base: position 92,701,374 of record CM038145.1, on the reverse strand, counting down.
ATGATGGATGTTTATTTATGTATTGTGTGAAGTGGCGACTGTAAGCCAACTATGTATCTCTTTTCCCTTATGTATTACATGGGTTGTGCGAAGATTACCTCACTTGCGACATTGCTTTCAATGCGGTTATGCCTCTAAGTCGTGCTTCCACACGTGGGAGATATAGCCGCATCGAGGGCGTTACAAGTAGACCCCACCAAAGTTGTCATTGTGACAAACTGGGAAGCCCCAACAAAAATTGGAGAGATCCGGAGTTTTCTTGGACTCGCAGGATACTACCGGAGGTTCATTGAGAATTTCTTGAAGATTGCAAAGCCCATGACGGAGTTGTTGAAGAAGGACACCGAGTTTAAATGGACTGAGGGATGTGAGGCCAGTTTCCAGGAGTTGAAGAAACGTTTGGTTACATCACCAGTGTTGATTCTGCCTGATCAGCGCAAGGATTACGAGGTATATTGCAACGCTTCTCGTCGAGGACTTGGAGCAATGCTTATGCAGGAGGGAATAGTTGTTTCGTATGCCTCACGATAGCTTAAACCCCATGAGCTGAATTATGCTACCCATGATTTGGAGTTAGCAGCCGTAGTGCATGCTTTGAAGACATGGAGACATTTTCTCATCGGAGACCATTGTGAGGTGTACACGGATCACAAGAGTTTGAAGTACATCTTCACGCAGAAGGACTTGAATCTCAGGCAAAAGGAGATGGTTGGAGCTCATCAAAGATTATGATATGAGATTGCATTATCACCCCGGAAAGGCTAACCTAGTTGCCGATGCGTTGAGATGCAAGAGCCATTTCAACACACTCATGACCGGAGAGTTACCAAAGGAGTTAGCCGAGGATCTTCGTGAGCTATGTTTGGAGATAGTTCCAAGAGGCTATGTAGCAGCATTGGAGATTCAGTCTACTTTGATGGATAAGATCAGAGAAGCCTTGCAAGCAATGTGACTAATGAGTTAGTTGCGGGATGAAGCATTATGGAACGAGTAAAGAGACTTGTCGGTAATGAGATTGAACTAGGTATGATGATACCGACGATCCAATCTCGGGCAAGTAACATACCGAGGACAAAGGAAACAATGTATGTTGTTATGCGGTTTGACCGATAAAGATCTTCGTAGAATATGTAGGAACCAATATGAGCATCCAGGTTCCGCTATTGGTTATTGACCGGAGATGTGTCTCGGTCATGTCTACATAGTTCTTGAACACATAGGGTCCGCTCGCTTAATGTTTGATGACAATGGTTATTATGAGTTTATGTGATTTGATGTACCGAAGGTTGTTTGGAGTCCCAGATGAGAGCATGGACATGACGAGGAGTCTCAAAATGGTCGAGACGTAAAGATCAGTATATTGGAAGGCTATATTCGGACATCGGAAAGGTTCCGAGTGATTCGGGTATTTTTCAGAGTACCGGGGAGTTACGAGAATTCATCGGGAGAAATAATGGGCCTTATTGGGCTTTAGTGGAGAGAGAGAGGAGAAGGGCGAAGAGGTGGCGCGCGCCTCCCCCCTGCCCAAACCGAATTGGACAAGGGGTGGGGACGCAGCACCCCTTTCCTTCTCCCTCTCCCTCTCCCTCTCTTTCCTTCTCTCCTACTCCGAATAGTAAAGGGAATCCTACTAGGACTTGGGGGTCCTAGTAGGACTACCTCTGCTTGGCGTGCCCCCTAGGCCGGCCGCCTCCTCCCTCCCTCCTTTATATATGGGGGAGGGGAGCACCCCAAGGACACACAAGTTGATCTTTAGCCGTGTGCGGTGCCCCCCTCCACAGTTACACACCTCGGTCATATCGTCGTAGTGCTTAGTCGAAGTCCTGCGCCGGTAACTTCATCATCACCGTCACCACGCCGACGTGCTGAGGAAACTCTCCCTCGACCTCAACTGGATCAAGAGTACGAGGGACATCACCGAGCTGAACATGTGCAGATCGCAGAGGTGCCGTGCATTTGGTACTTGATCAGTTGGATCACGAAGATGTTCGACTACATCAACCGCGTTAACTAAACGCTTCTGCTTTCGGTCTACGAGGGTACGTGGACACACTCTCCCCTCTCGTTGCTATGCATCACCTAGATAGATCTTGCGTGATCGTAGGAATATTTTTGAAATTACTCTGTTCCCCAACATGGAGGGAGGTCCATAGGCATGTTGATACTATCTAAAGGGGACGAGGATGTGATAATGAGCCTCTTGCTCCATGTGCTTAAATTTCTATCTCCAAAACTCCTCAAATTCCTTCAAAGATTCAACTATATATACCTAGTTTCATTCACCTCGGAGCTGCTAAAGCTCTTCTAGTCTGACCCATTGAGTCATTCCATATATAGCCATTGTACAAACGCTAGTCCCGTCAGAGACTCCAGCTATTCCATTTGGAACCACTGATTCACTTGGTAAACCTTTTGTAAGCATGTCGAAAATTCTGAGCAAAACCAGTCGGAACTTCTGAAAGTATATATTGATTTCAATTGAACCGGCCAATACTTTTGAAAGTTGCTACCTTTGTTCACATCAGAGCCACCGAGAAAACTAGTCGGAGCCTCCGAGATGTGCAATAAAGTTGGTAATGGTCAGATTAATGGTCTAACCTATATATACCCCAACCTATCTCACCCATATCTTTTGAAGCAAACTCCAATCCCATCATAGTTTCCCAGGCAAAACTCATCCTCCTTGTGTTGATTTCAAAGGGCTTTCCACTCGAAACATCGAATCAATTCCTTTGTGATCTAGTCCCCTCTTACTTTGCACTCCTACTTCTCCAAATCCAAAGCCAAATCTTAAATGAATTTGAATTCTTAGGAGATTATATTTTGGAGCACAAGAGTAAGGAGTTCATTATGAAGCAACCTCTATCTTGTTGCTTTTGGAGGGTGTGCGCCTCCTAGATCAGCTGATGCTTGTATGTCTTGGTAGTTTGTGAAGAACTCAAGAAGTTTGTAAGGGCTTGGAGATCACCTACTTCATGAAGATCTGCCTTAGCGAGGCTAGTCCTTCATGTGCGTATTCCATGGTGTTATATGTGTGGTTGCTCCTTCGTGGGTGAGTCCTTCGTGCGTGTATTCCATGGTGGAATATGCGTGGTTGCTCCTTCGTGGGTGAGTCCTTTCTGGAACTTATTCCTTCATGGAATTTTATAACCAAGATCCTTGCGGTTTTAGATCCTTTGTGGATCGAAGTCTCTAACAACTTGGATGTAAGATATAATAGCGCCAACTATCCGAATAACGGGAAAAATCTTTACCGAACCAATTGTATTTGTGATTCTGTCAACTCTAGCTCCTTTACTTTGCACTTGCATGTCTTTACTTTCAACTTCCTATACTCGAGAATTGCATCTGTAGGGTGCTCATTAGTATTACTTTAGAAAAGCATAAAATCTGCCAAAAAATTAGAACTTGGGAAAACAGTCCTTTTGTGCCAAGTAGTCTATTCACCACCCCCTCTAGACATAATTATCGATCCTACATATGATAAATACATAATTTAACATGTTTGTAGTAAAATTATAAAAACAGTTTAAAAAGACATAAGTAGGACAATAACATTTGGAATTGAAGAACTTTTTTAAGGATGGAAGCTTTCCTCTGACAATGTGCTTGTGGAAGAGTTGCGACCAATTTCAAATCTTTTGTCTACTTGAAAAGTCAAACTGATGGCAGCTGTCAGTGTCAAAACCGGCGGATCTCGGGTAGGGGGTCCCGAACTGTGCGTCTAGCCGGATGGTAACAGGAGACAAGGGACACGATATTTTTACCCAGGTTCGGGCCCTCTTGATGGAGGTAAAACCCTACTCCTGCTTGATTGATATTGATGATATGGGTAGTACAAGAGTGGATCTACCATGAGATCAAGGAGGCTAAACCCTAGAAGCTAGCCTATGGTATAATTGTTGTAATGGTTGTGTGTCCTACGGAATAAAACCCTCCGGTTTATATAGACACCGGAGAGGGCTAGGGTTACACAGAGTCGGTTACAATGGTAGGAGATCTACATATCCGTATCGCCAAGCTTGCCTTCCACGCCAAGGAAAGTCCCATCCAGACACGGGACGAAGTCTTCAATCTTGTATCTTCATAGTCTTGGAGTCCGGCAAACAATGATATTCCGGCTATCCGGACACCCCCTAGTCCAGGACTCCCTCAGTAGCCCCTGAACCAGGCTTCAATGATGATGAGTCCGGTGCGCATATTGTTCGGCATTGCAAGGCGGGTTCCTCCTCCGAATAATTCATAGAAGATTGTGAACACCAGGATAGTGTCCGGCTCTGCAAAATAATTTCCACATTCCACCGTAGAGAGAATAATATGTACACAAGTTCAATCTGCTGACGTATTCTGTGGCATGACATCACGCCACTACCAAGCCTTTACTTGAATCGTTTTTTTATTATACCACCTCAGCGCGTTTAGCGAAGTGGTTTCCTTGGCACGTCTTGTCGAAGCAGAGATCGTGTTCCCCTTATTCCGGGGTTCCCATCAATACGGACGTGGGTAACCCAACCGTGCCCGTCGCCACGCCCCCTCTATCGGAGGCGAGTCTCGAACGGTCACGGGAACGGCTCCTGGTATTCTCCTTCTTTATAATGGGACCAAGGCTTGTTTCTTTTCGGCAATCCCCAATCGAATCTTCTCCTCGCCCCGAGTTCCAACACTCAGAGCCCCAGATTCGAGCGCTTCGGACCTTCAACAATGTCCGGCTCCGACCCACAGGGCCGGTGGATGCCCTCCTCCGTCACGGAAGAGGATGTGCTAAACTGCGAGAAGCCAAGTACCTGACCTACGAGATTTTGCATAGGTTTCCCGCCAAAGGGCAGGTCATTCCCACCCCCGAGCCCGGTGAGTATGTCGTGTTTGTGTCCCACCTCCGTCGGGGTTTAGGCTTCCCGATGGATCCTTTTGTGAGAGGGCTCATGTTTTACTATGGGTTGGAATTCCACGACTTGGCTCCGGAGTCCATCCTCCATATTTCTTCATTCATCATCGTCTGCGAAGCCTTCCTCCGCGTCACCCCTCACTTGACTTGGGCTTAAGACCTTGACGTGGAGCGAAGATGATCGAGGCGTCAAGCAGTCTTGGCGGGCGGTTATAGCGAAGGGCCGACACTCCATGGCCGAGCTCTTTTCGAGAGGAGCTCGGCTGGTGGCAGCAGGAGTGGTTCTACATAACCGCTCCCGAGGGCAGCAGCGAAGCCGCCGCCCATCTTCCGCCGGGCCCTCCATAGCGGCTGATGTCATGGGTCAGCCAAGGGCTCAACTGGGGGCCGTCAAAGGACGTGCCCCTATTGCTGGGCCGGATTCGAGACCTCCAAGCGAGGGAGATCGATCTGGTCGTGGTGATGCAGGTCATGCTGATTAGGCGTCTCCTGCCCTACAAACGCCGTCGTCTCCGGTTGTGGGAGTTTAATCCGGAGGGACCACGAATTCTCCAACACTTCATGGGTACGACACCCGTGGAGATGTACAAATTGTTCTTCGGATCACAAGAGGTGTGTCCGAAATTGACCGAGGACGCCGGCCTAAGCTGCAATCGCCCGGATACACAAGTAAGTAGCTCTAAGTCTGGACATACCGTTGGTTTGCCTTTCTATGATTCGCCTTTTGACCAATTGCCCTTTAAACAGGAGTGGATAGCGCAAGCAAAAGCGACACTGATGTCGGCCCCTCCCAGAGACCATGCGGATCCGTCTTTGGTCGGGATCTTTGGAGGTTGCGCCTTCAGATGAAGGCGAAGGGGAGAATAGAGGAACTACCGCCTCAACCAAGGAGGCTTTTGAGGAAGGGGGGATCGAGAATGCATCCTTCCAAGGGGAGAAGTGGACCGCCTCCGAAAACCCAGAGGCCAAAGCCCCGAAGCGCCCGGAGAGGCTCCGGCCACACAGTCTCCCCTAAAGAATCAGCCCTCCAGCAAGCCGTAAGTAGAAAAAAGGGAGTTTTGTAATAAGGGACATCCCTATTTATGCTTTTGAGGATAACTTAAGTTTTTACCTTGTAGTTTGGATCTCCGTCCTTCTCAGATGAGCTCGTCTTTGAAGGAAATATGCCCTAGAGGCAATAATAAAGTTATTATTTATTTCCTTATTTCATGATAAATGTTTATCATTCATGCTAGAATTGTATTAACCGGAAACATGATACATGTGTGAATGCATAGACAAACAGAGTGTCACTAGTATGCCTCTACTAGACTAGCTTGTTAATCAAAGATGGTTATGTTTCCTAACCATGAACAAAGAGTTGTTATTTGATTAACAAGGTCACATAATTAGTTGAATGATCTGATTGACATGACCCATTCCATTAGCTTAGCACACGATCGTTTAGTATGTTGCTACTGCTTTTATCCATGACTTATACATGTTCCTATAACTATGAGATTATGCAACTCCCGTTTACCGGAGGAACACTTTGGGTACTACCAAACGTCACAACGTAACTAGGTGATTATAAAGGAGTACTACAGGTGTCTCCAAAGGCAGATGTTGGGTTGGCGTATTTCGAGATTAGGTTTTGTCACTCCGATTGTCGGAGAGGTATCTCTGGGCCCTCTCGGTAATACACATCACCTAAGCCTTGCAAGCATTACCACTACGGGAAACAGGTAATTTGCCGTCAGGGGGCGTCTTTGCGTCGACTTTTGTCGGGCGACGGCAAAAGCGATTTGCCGTCATCAACAGACGGCAAAGAAAACCTAACGGCAAAATATACTTTGCGTCGACAAAAAAAAAACATAGCGGCAAAAAACTTACTTTGCCGTCTGCAACGAGGAAAACAGACGGCAAAGATCTTTGCCGTCTACATTTTATATTACAGGCGGCAAAGTATGCTCTTTGCCGTCTATAATAAAAAATGCATACGGTAATTTTTTTACCGTATTTATTTTTTATCACAGACGGCAAAGTATGATCTTTGCCGTCTGCAATAAAAAACGCAGACGGCAAAGAGAAAACACAGCCCACGGATCGATCCCACGGATCGTTGACGTGGCAGCAGATCCACCGCGATGCACAGCCCACCCCATTATCTCTCTTTGCCCGTTGCTGGGCCCACCCCGACCACCCGCAGCCATCCGTCCCTTATCCACCCAACACCCCCACGATCCCTTCTCTGCTCACGATCCCCTCTCTCTCTCTCTTATCTCTCTCTGCTCCCGATCCGATCCAGAGCTCACCGGTGCCCTTGCCCCGACCTCGCCGGCCACCACGTCATGGGATCCTCCCATGGCGCCCGTTCAGAGCTCCTCTCCTCCGGGCCGCGCCTGGCTGGCTGGCTTGTTGCTCGGCCGAGCTTCGGCTGAAGAAGCCGGCGACCAGGCCGGCCACACGTCGCCGGCCCGGTCCTGTCCCGTCGCCTCGGCGACTAGGCCACCGCACCTCACGGCCCCGTCTCCTCGCGCGCCTCGCCCGGCCCGTCTCCTCGCGCGCCTCGCCAGCCCGACCCCATCGATGCCGCCAGCCCGGCCCGACCGCATCGCCCTCGCCCCGCCACCTCGGCAGCATCGCCCCGCCCCGCCGCCCCGACACCACCCCGCCTTGCGCGCTGGCGCTGCACCGACCACCGCTAGCCGTGCCGCCATGGGGTCACTTCCAGTTTAGTAGTGCTCCATTGTTTTTAAGGCAAATTCCTCATAGATGATTGTCATATTTCTGTATGTATGATCTAGTACGTGGTGATTCTTTTTTGAGAGAAATGCGTCGTGATTTGAGTATTCGATTCTGTTGTTCCATTAGGTGCTCGGAGCGGCAAGGATTTTGTTCTCCGAACAGCAAAGGATTTTCTCTTTTATTCATAGAAGATTGTCGGACTACTAGAACATGGCACAAGTGAACTATTATCGGACTATAAAAACGCATAGTGATGATTTTGCCAGCAGCTTTCGAACATCTCGGCCACCGCAATTGGACTGTTAGTCTGCTTTTTAATAAAAAATTCTTTGCCGTCTGGGATGTTTAAACTTACGGCAAAGCAGAGTCGGTGACGGCAAAGCACTTGACGCCGTCCGTTATGTACTGTTGCTATAATTTTGTTTATCTGGTTTACTGCGCCGACGGTAAGTATAGATCGACGGCAAAGTCTTTGCCGTCATCCCAAAAAACTGGCAGACGGCAAAGTATTCTTTGCCGATTAATCTTTGCCGTCTGACTTTGCCGTCTACTTCCTGACGGCAAGTTCTTTGCCGTCTGGATTTACGTCTTTGCCATCTGTAATCAACAGACGGCAAATTAATTGTTTCCTGTAGTGTACAACTAATGAGTTAGCTGTGATATGATGTATTACGGAACGAGTAAAGAGACTTGCCGGTAACGAGATTGAACTAGGTATTGGATACCGACGATCGAATCTCGGGCAAGTAACATACCGATGACAAAGGGAACAACGTATGTTGTTATGCGGTCGACCGATAAAGATCTTCGTAGAATATGTAGGAGCCAATATGGGCATCCAGGTCCGCTATTGGTTATTGACCGAGGCGTGTCTCGGTCATGTCTACATTGTTCTCGAACCGTAGGGTCCGTGCGCTTAAGGTTTCGATGACGGTTATATTATGAGTTTGTGTATTTTGATGTACCAAGAAGTTGGTCCCGGATGTGATCACGGACATGACGAGGAGTCTCGAAATGGTCGAGACATAAAGATTGATATATTGGAAGCCTATATTTGGAGTTCGGAATGGTTCCGGTGAAATCGGGATTTTCTTAGGAACACCGGGTTACGGAACCCTCCCGGGGTTATTGGGCCTTAGTGGGCCAAGAGGGAGAAGAGGAAGGGCCAGCCGGGGGCAGGCCGCGCGCCCCCCCTAGTCCGAATAGGACAAGGAGAGGCGGCGCCCCCTTCCCTCTTTCCTCCCCCAATCCTATTCCAACTAGGAAGGGGAGTCCTACTCCGGTGGGAGTAGGACTCCTCAGCCGCGCCTCCTCAAGGGCCGGCCGCACCCCTTGCTCCTTTATATCTGAGGGCAGGGGGCACCCTAGGACACACAAGTTGATCTCGGATCGTTCCTTAGCCGTGTCGGTGCCCCCTTCCACCATATTCCACCTCGGTCATATCGTCATAAAGCTTAGGCGAAGCCTGCGCGATAGAACATCAAGATGATCGCCACGCCGTCGTCTTGTGGAACTCTCACTCCCGAGCTCTCTTTGGATTGGAGCCGAGGAGCGTCATCGAGCCGTGCGTGTGTCGAACTCGGGGCGCCGAGTAACGGCGCTAGGATCGGTTGGATCGCGAGGAGATCGTCGACTACTTCCTCTATGTTGTGATCGCTTCGCTTCGGTCTCGAGGCGTAGACAACACTCTCCCTCTCGTTGCTATGCATCACTATGATCTAAGCGTGTGCGTGGAAAATTTTGAAATTACTCGTTCCCCAGCAAAGGCATCCGAGCCTAGGTTTTTATGGTTTGATGTTTTGCACGAGTAGAACACAAGTGAGTTGTGGGCGATACAAGTCATACTACCTACCAGCATGTCATACTTTGGTTCAGCGGTATTGTGAGATGAAGCGGCCGGACCGACATTACGCGTCACGCTTCGCGAGACTGGTTTCACCGCCACGAGCACTCGTTGCTTAAAGGTGACCGGCGGGTGTCTGTCTCTCTCACTTTAGTTGAACTGAGTGTGGCTACGCCCGTCCTTGAGAAGGTTAAAACGGAGTCTATTTGACGAAGTATCATTGTGGTTTTGATCGTGGGTGAGATTGGTTCTTGCTTAAGCCCGTAGCAGCCACGTAAAATTTGCAACAACAAAGTAGAGGACGTCTAACTTGTTTTTGCAGGGCATGTTAATGATGTGATATGGTCAAGACGTGATGCTATATTTTATTGTATGAGATGATCATGTTTTGTAACGAAGTTATCGGCAATGGCGAGAGCCATATGGTTGTCGCTTTATTGTATGAAATGCAAGCGCTTCAGTAATTGCTTTACTTTATCACTAAGCGGTAGCGATAGTCGTAGAAGCAATAGGTGGCGTGAAGCGATAACGATGCTACGATGGAGATCAAGGTGTCGCGTCGGTGGCGATGGTGATCACGACGGTGCTTGAGATGGAATCACAAGCACAAGATGATGATGGCCATATCATATCACTTATATTGATTGCGTGTGATGTTTATCCTTTATGCATCTTATCTTGCTTTTATTGGCGGTAGCATTTTAAGATGATCTCTCGCTAAAATTATCAAGTAGTGTTCTCCCAGTATGCACCGCTGCGAAAGTTAAATCGTGTCGAGACACCACGTGATGATCGGTGTGATAAGCTCTCGTCCATCTACAACGGGTGCATGCCAGTTTTGCACACGAGAATACTCGAGTTATACTTGACGAGCCTAGCATATGCGAGATATGGCCTCGGAACACGGAGACCGAAAGGTCGGCGTGAATCATATAGTAGATATGATCAACATAAGATGTTCACCATTGAAAACTACTCCATTTCACGTGATGATCGGTTATGGTTTAGTTGATTTGGATCACGTGATCACTTAGATGACTAGAGAGATGTCTGTCTAAGTGGGAGTTCTTTAGTAAATATGATTAATTGAACTTAAATTTATCATGAACTTAGTACCTGATAGTATCTTGCTTGTCTATGTTTGATTGTAGATAGATGGCTCGTGTTGTTGTTCCGTTGAATTTTAATGCGTTCCTTGAGAAAGCAAAGTTGAAAGATGATGGTAACAATTACACGGACTGGGTCCGTAACTCGAGGATTATCCTCATTGCTGCCGTAAGAGTTACGTCTGGATGCACCGCTAGGTGCCGAACTTCTTCTTGATGCTGGCGGCGGCGTTAAACGTCTGGCGAGCAAAGCTGATGACTACTCTATAGTTCGATGTGCCATGCTTTACGGCTTAGAACCGGGACTTCAACGGCGTTTTGAGCGTCATGGAGCATATGAGATGTTCCAGAGTTGAAGTTAATATTCCACAGAATGCCCGGATTGAGAGATATGAAGTCTCCAATAAGTTCTATAGCTGCAAGATGGAGGAGAATAGTTACGTCGGTGAGCACATACTCGTAATGTCCGGGTATTACAATCACTTGACACAACCGGGAGTTAATCTTCCGGATGATTGTGTCATTGATGAATTCTTCAATCACTGCCACCAAGCTACAAAGGCTTCGTGATGAACTATAATATGCAAGGGTTAGTAAAGACTATACCTGAGCTCTTCGCAATGCTAAAGGCTGCAGAGGTAGAAATCAAGAAGGAGCTTCAAGTGTTGATGGTCAATATGAGTAATATCTTTTATGGTCATGCACCCTTGAAGAGTGGTCTATTTTTGATGAATCTCGATAGTAGTGATACACATATTCATAATGTTGAAGCCAAAAGATGCAGAGTTAATAATGATAGTGCAACTTATTTGTGGCACTGCCGTTTAGGTCATATCGGTGTAAAGCGCATGAAGAAACTCCATACTGATGGACTTTTGGAGTCACTTGATTATGAATCACTTGGCACTTGAACCGTGCCTCATGGGCAAGATGACTAAAACCCGTTCTTGATTACTATGGAGAGAGCAACAGATTTGTTGGAAATCATACATACAGATGTATGTGGTCCGATGAATGTTGAGGCTCGTGGCGGATATCGTTATTTTCTCACCTTCACAGATGACTTAAGCAGATATGGGTATATCTACTTAATGAAACATAAGTTTGAAACATTTGAAAAGTTCAAAGAATTTCAGAGTGAAGTTGAAAATCATCGTAATAAGAAAATTAAAATTTCTACGATCCGATCGTGGAGGTGAATATTTGAGTTCTGAGTTTGGTCTACATTTGAAACAATGCGGAATAGTTTAGCAACTCCGCCACCGGAACACCACAGCGTAATGGTGTGTCCGAGCGTCATGTCGCACTTTACTAGATATGGTGCGATCTATGATGTCTCTTACAGATTTACCGCTATCGTTTTGGGGTTATGCTCTTGAGGCGGCCGCATTCACCTTGAATAGAACACCGTCAAAATCCGTTGAGACGACACCTTATGAACTATGGTTTAGCAAGAAACCAAAGTTGTCGTTTCTTAAAGTTTGGGGATGCGATGCTTATGTGAAAAAGCTTCAACCTGATAAGCTCGAACCCAAATCGGAGAAATGTGTCTTCATAGGATACCCAAAGGAAACAGTTGGGTACACCTTCTATCACAGATCCGAAGGCAAGACATTTGTTGCCAAGAATGGATCCTTTCTAGAGAAGAAGTTTCTCTCGAAAGAAGTGAGTGGGAGGAAAGTAGAACTTGATGTGGTAATTATACCTTCTCCCTAACTTGAAAGTAGTTTGTCGCAGAAACTGGTTTCTGAGACATCTACACCAAATAGTGAGGAAGTTGATGATGTTGATCATGAAACTTCAGATCAAGTTACTCTGAAACCTCGTAGATCAACGAGTAAGATCCGCACTTGAGTGGTGCGGTAATCCTGTTACGGAAGTCATGCTACTAGATCATGATGAACCTCGAACTATGAAGAAGCGATGGTGAGCCCAGATTCATAAAATGGCTTGAGGCCATGAAATCTGAGATGGGATCCATGTATGAAAACAAAGTATGGACTTTGGTTGACTTGCCCGAGGGTCGGCAAGCAATAGAAAATAAGTGGATCTTCAAGAAGAAGACCGACGACGACGGTAATATTCTTGTCTACAAAGCTCGACTTATGCAAAGGGTTTCGATAAGTTCAAAGGATTGACTACGATGAGACCTTCTCACCGTAGCGATGCTTAAGTCTGTCCAAATCATGTTAGCAATTGCCGCATTTTATGATTATGAAATTTGGCAAATGGATGTAAAGACTGCATTCTGAATGGATTTACGGAAGAAGAGTTGTATATGATGCAACGAAAGGTTTTATCGATCCAAAGGAGCTAACAAAGTATGCAAGCGCCAACGATCCATTTATGGACTGGTGCAAGCATCTCGGAGTTGGAATAAGCGCTTTGATAGTGTGATCAAAGCATTTGGGTTCATCTGAGACTTTTGGAGAAGCATGTATTTGCAAGAAAGTGAGTGGGAGCTCAGTAGCATTTACGATATTATATGTAGATGACATACTACTGATCGGAAATGATATAGAATTCTGGATAGCATAAAGGGATACTTGAATAAAAGTTTTTCAATGAAAGACCTCGGTGAAGCTGCTTACATATTGGGCATCAAAATCTATAGAGATAGATCAAGGCGCTTAATTGGACTTTCACAAAGCACATACCTTGACAAAATTTTGAAGAAGTTCAAAATGGATCAAGCAAAGAAAGGGTTCTTGCCTGTGTTACAAGGTGTGAAGTTGAGTAAGACTCAATGCCCGACCACTGCAGAAGATAGAGAAAATGAAAGATGTTCCTATGCTTCAGCCATAGGCTCTATCATGTATGCAATGCTGTGTACAGACCTGATGTGTGCCTTGCTATAAGCTTAGCGAGGAGGTACCAAAGTAACCAGAGTGGATCATCGGACAGCGGTCAAGAACATCCCGAAATACCGAAAAGGACTAAGGATATGTTTCTCGTATATGGAGGTGACAAAGAGCTCATCGTGGCGGTTACGTTGATGCAAGCTTTGACACCGATCCGGACGATTCTAAATCGCAGACCGGATACATATTTACACTAAGCGGAGGAGCTGTCGGTTGGTGCAGTTCCAAACAAAGCGTCGTGGCGGGATCTACATCGAAGTGGAGTACATAGCAGCTTCGAAGCAGCTAATGAAGGAGTCGGATGAAGGAGTTCATATCCGATCTAGGTGTCATACCTAGTGCATCGGGTCCAATGAAAATCTTCTGTGACAATACTGGAGCAATTGCTTTAGCAAAGGAATCCAGATTTCACAAGAGGACCAAGCACATCAAGAGACGCTTCAATTCCATCCGGGATTTAGTCCAGGTGGGAGACATAGAGATTTGCAAGATACATACGGATCTGAATGTAGCAGACCCGTTGACTAAGCCTCTTCCACGAGCAAAACATGATCAACACCAAGACTCCATGGGTGTTAGAATCATTACTATGTAATCTAGATTATTGACTCTAGTGCAAGTGGGAGACTTAAGGAAATATGCCCTAGAGGCAATAATAAAGTTATTATTTATTTCCTTATTTCATGATAAATGTTTATCATTCATGCTAGAATTGTATTAACCGGAAACATGATACATGTGTGAATGCATAGACAAACAGTGTCACTAGTATGCCTCTACTAGACTAGCTTGTTAATCAAAGATGGTTATGTTTCCTAACCATGAACAAAGAGTTGTTATTTGATTAACAAGGTCACATCATTAGTTGAATGATCGATTGACATGACCCATTCCATTAGCTTAGCACACGATCGTTTAGTATGTTGCTACTGCTTTTATCCATGACTTATACATGTTCCTATAACTATGAGATTATGCAACTCCCGTTTACGGAGGAACACTTTGGTACTACCAAGCGTCACAACGTAATCGGGTGATTATAAAGGAGTACTACAGGTGTCTCCAAAGGCGGATGTTGGGTTGGCGTATTTGAGATTAGGTTTTGTCACTCCGATTGTCGGAGAGGTATCTCTGGGCCCTCTCGGTAATACACATCACCTAAGCCTTGCAAGCATTACAACTAATGAGTTAGCTGTGAGATGATGTATTACGGAGCGAGTAAAGAGACTTGCGATAACGAGATTGAACTAGGTATTGGATACCGACGATCGAATCTCGGGCAAGTAACATATCGATGACAAAGGGAACAACGTATGTTGTTATGCGGTCCGACCGATAAAGATCTTCGTAGAATATGTAGGAGCCAATATGGGCATCCAGGTCCCGCTATTGGTTATTGACGGAGGCGTGTCTCGGTCATGTCTACATTGTTCTCGAACCGTAGGGTCCGCACGCTTAAGGTTTCGATGGCGGTTATATTACGAGTTTGTGTATTTTGATGTACGAAGAAGTTGAGTCCGGATGTGATCACGGACATGACGAGGAGTCTCGAAATGGTCGAGACATAAAGATTGATATATTGGAAGCCTATATTTGGAGTTGAATGGTTCCGGTGAAATCGATTTTCTGGGAACAGGGTTACGGAACCCTCCGGGGTTATTGGGCCTTAGTGGGCCAAGAGGGAGAAGAGGAAGGGCGGCCGGGGGCAGGCGCGCCTCCCCCCTAGTCCGAATAGGACAGGAGAGGCGGCGCCCCCTTCCCTCTTTCCTCCCCAATCTATTCCAACTAGGAAGGGGAGTCCTACTCGGTGGGAGTAGGACTCCTCCAGCCTCCTCAAGGGCCGGCCGCACCCCCTTGCTCCTTTATATCTGGGGCAGGGGGCACCCTAGGACACACAAGTTGATCTACGGATCGTTCCTTAGCCGTGTCGGTGCCCCTTCCACCATATTCCACCTCGGTCATATCGTCGCATAAGCTTAGGCGAAGCCTGCGCGATAGAACATCAAGATCGTTGCCACGCCGTCGTCTTGTGGAACTCTCCTCCCGGCTCTCTTGGATTGGAGCCGAGGAGCGTCATCGAGCGTCGTGTGTCAAGAACTTCGGGGCGCGGAGTAACGGCGCTAGGATCGGTTGGATCGTGAGGAGATCGTACGACTACTTCCTCTACGTTGTGATCGCTTCCGCTTCGGTCTACGAGGGTACGTAGACAACACTCTCCCCTCTCGTTGCTATGCATCACCATGATCTTGCGTGTGCGTAGGAAAATTTTGAAATTACTACGTTCCCCAACAGTCTTTGGGGGAACTCCATCCGGAGATGATGCAGAGCGAGACGCTTCCATCTGCCGCACCATCGGATAGGGCGGACGAGCCTGAAGTGTCATCACGGAGGGTATCCCTGAGTCCGGCAGGGCCAAATAGTTCGGCACCAACTGGTGTGCGGCCGGGGGAGCTGAAGGATCTGCTTGAGAGGGCGTCTATCTCAGAAGGTCACTGTACACTGATGAGTATGGTGATTGAAAGAATTTCATCCGCCAAAGGCGGATTGCATGATCTCATCGGGGAGTTTCTTTGGTGGGGTTTGAGGTGCGTAAAATGACATACCCTTTGATAGTTTTACACATAAAGTCGCCTGTATAGATAGTAGCCCACGAGACTCGGTAGGGTGTCGAGAGCGACAGCGTCGAGGATCAAAATCCTGTATTGATTTTCGCCTTTCCTAAGCGGTGGCGGATAGTTGGTGGCTAGCGGTGATGGAGTTGCCGAACTAAGCGGCAGCTCGGCGTTGCGGATCACGGACATCGCTGGTCAATAAGCGACTTGACAAGTCACAAGGTAGGTTTTTCTCCGTGTTCACCTAGTAAGGAGCCAAGCCCTCCTTACAACATGTGTGCTAAATCACGATGGTGCCGCTGCTTGTGGAGAGCCTTGAGCAGAACTTGCTCAAGCCAAGGAGCAAGCGGAAGGAGTGATGCGGTTGCCTCGAGGGCGCGAAGAGCTAAAGCGAAAGGGTTGCACACCGCCGAAGCGAGGAGGAGATGGCGAAATGGTCGTGAAGTTAAAAGATGCTACCGACCGCAGTGAGGTTCTTGAAAAGGAGCACCTATCGGGCGAGAAGACTGGGAAGGCCACCGCCGAAGCCAAGGATGCCCGTTCGCAATCACGGGCTATAAAGGAGGAGCTGCGCCAGGGCGGAGACATTGTGGTAGGCAAGCCCTTTACTGCGCCGATGGTTTACAGATCTAAAGTATGCTCGGCTTGGCCAGTGTGGGGTCGGAGGATCCTTATATGGACTTAGCGGCGAGTCGGCGGATGCCGTTGTGCACTTCAAGTCGGAAGGATCACAAGACGGAAGAGCTGTTTTGGTCTCAATTCCATAGTCGGGCGTTCACTTCCGTGACCGATCGGTTGGCCCGATGGGCTGAGCTGAATAGGTTATGCGGACTTGCCATGAGCGGATATCGTGACTCATATGCGGCGGATAGGCTAAGCGAAGAGTTATTTTGGCTAATTGCAGCAATTTCTTGGGGCGGTGCCGCATATCAAAGCGATAAGCGGTCGGCCTGCATAGAGGTGCACGGATGGCCCTCGCCCGTGTGAAGACATCTTGGATGGAGATGGATGCCACGCTGTTGCGACCCGAGGTTGAGACGAGCGCGTTACCCGCCGAGCACTATTTTGGGGAAGTTCTGCGTGGTGCTCGTGAAATAGAGTCGCAGTGCTCAAAAAATGTCGTGTTCAAATGAACGTTATGGTTTGTAAAACAATGTTTATAATGTAAGCACTTTTTGTACTTGTGCACTGTGCGGTCGTTTATGTATACGTGTGTATAACCTGAAAGATGGAAGTCGTCGGCTTCAGCCCCCACGCATAAGGTGCGGGGGTGTTTGCAAAAATAGTGCATTTGCACACTTAATCCGACGTCTCGGTCCTGTGAAGGAGGTGGTAGCGTAGCAAACGAGGCAACTGGACTATAATACTTTATCACTTTCACTTAGCCATAGGAGTTCGAGGGTGGGGCTACGATATAGCCCCTAGGGGCACCGCGCTCTCCGAATTCGGGGCGCGTATGTGCCTGACCGGGAAACGGTCCTTCGTCAAAGCGAGAATTCTAAACATTCCGTAGTCGATCGAGTGGTTGACCAGTCTCTCGCTGTATCATGATGATAGTTTTCGGCTTTCTCTGCTGAGGTGCTCGCCCGGCGAACCGGGCACAATCGCAGCAGCTTCTCCCGGTGCCGCGTTAGCCGATGATCTGAGCGTAAGGCAGCAAAACACAGGAGCGGCAAACCCAATATTTGACCAAAGACATGATTCGGAGCTGATGCATATAAGGCCGAACTCGAGACGCTGAACACTCCCTGAGGTGTTCGGTCTTTATGATGACGGGCAGATCAATGCCCTAAGCCCCTAGTGTCCAGGTACACGCAAGGTCCTCTGACGCGGCCGATGCCAAAATGTCAGCCTCCTCTCTGGTTATGATGAGAAACCAGGGGATGTATAGCGACAAAAGACAGTAAAAAAGGTTTACGCAGGGTCTTAATCTGAAAAGAATCCTTGCAACGGGTCCCTGCTGCACGTCTATGCCTGTGTCTCCGTTGTGCTGTTTCCTGGACGGGTGTAACATGTTGTTCATCTGTAAAAGAGAGGAACTTAGTTTGAAAAGTAATCGTGCAAAAAATGAATTAAAAATTGAAATATGAATGAATGAATAAAGCTGAGCTTATATTAGCTCATACGCACAGCCCCTTGTAAAGGGGTGTGCGGCTAGGGAGTCCCTAGCTTATTTTATGCCGGACTCGTCTAGCCGTGTCCGGGGTCTTGAACGACCTTTTAATGAGATGATGCCGCGTGGACCGGGCATTTTAAGTGTAAGAGATGCATAGTGTGGTATTGCATTAAAGCGGACGAAAGCTTCACGTCCCAATAGTGCTTGATGGCTACTTTTGAATGGGGCGACATGAAAGATTAGCTTTTCGCGTTGGAAGTTGTCGGGTGACCCGAACACAACTTCTAGTAGTAAGGAGCCCGTGCACTTGGCGTAAGGGCCTGGCATCACTCCTTTGAAGGAAGTGCGGCTATGTCGAATTTTAGTAAGGTCTATCCCCAACTTGCGGATTGTGTCCGGATATAGCAGGTTTAAATCACTGCCGCCGTCCATCAAGACTGGTGTAAATTGTAGTCCGTCGATTATAGGATCCAATATCAGAGCAGTCCATCCTGCGTTTCGAATACTTCTGGAATAGTCCAGGTGGTCGAAAGTAATTGGTTTTGACATCCAATCTCGAAGTTCATTGGGGTGGACCGTGCGACACCTACTTTGGCGAGTGCCGCATTGTTGTTCCGTATTATCACATGAAGTGAGTTTACTGTTTTGACTTCTTGCGGGAAAGTCTTCTGTTTTCCGACGCTCTGCTGCTGGGGTTCGTCATCATCCTCGCTTGGCGCGTCGAGCCCCTTGTGTTCGGCGTTAAGTCGGCCGGACTGTTTAAAGACCCAACAATTTTGGTGGGTGTGGTTTGCAGGCCTTCCGGAGGTGCTATGGATTTGACATATCCGATCCAAAATTTTGTTTAAGTTGGATAGCTCTTCACTGTTGTCCTTAAGATGCAGTGTTTTGTTGTTCGGCCGCGAGCTTTTGAATCCGGCGTTGAACGCCGTATTCTTTGGGCTTTTTTCCTTATTTCGGCGCTGGTCCTTTCTGCGCCGTGATTTTCTGTTTCCATCTCTGATCTCAGATGTACTCGGGTCGCTGGTGCTGCATCTTGCTAGCCAGCTGTCTTCCCCCGCGCAAAAGCAGGTCATGAGGCTTGTTAGCGGCCATTGTTCTCGGCTTCTCTTGGCGAGGTGTCCATGAGCCATTCGTCTCGGACATTATGTTTAAAAGCTGCTAAGGCTTGGCGTCCGGACGATCGACTATTTGGTTCTTTTGGTGAGAAACCTGTTCCGAAATTTGCGCTGATTCTTGGGCTGTTGAGTTATGTGACTTAAATCGCTCGCATCCGGAGGGCGGACATAAGTCCTTGAAAATTTGCTCTAAACCGTCCTCGAGCTCTTCCCAACTTCCAACAGTATTTTCGGGAGGCTTTTGAGCCAATGCCGAGCTGGCCCTTTGAGCTTGAGGGTAGATATTTTATGGCGTGAGATCATCTCCTCTAGCCATGTGTATGTCAGATATGCAATCCTCAATCCGCACTCAAAGTCATTGTTCCGTCATATGCCTCTATGTTTACGGGTTTGAATCGATGGAAATTCATGATCCAAAGACCTCATCGGTGAAACGTAGTGGGTGTCTGGCGCCCTGTATTTAGGCGTGTCGTTATCTTGAACATGCGGCGTGTTGTGTTGCTTCCAGGGCCCTCTTTTTGGCCCGTAAATGGACCCGATTGGGCCATCTGCTTTCTGAGGATCATGTGTCGTCTTGTGTGCGACGCTTTGTCGCTTTGGCACATCATCTGTCGTCTATCGCCAGCGGCTCTTTGCTTTTTGACCGTGGGGCTCTATGGCCTCCTCGTCGGTCTGGCAGCAGCTTGTGCTTGGGTAGCTCTTTGTTTGGTGGCTATTGCCATATTTGTCCGCGGTCTTGAGTACTTTGCTCCACCTCATTCTGAGTATGTCTTCCGCTGTTTTGAGCTTCCGCTTTTCCTTTTTCAGACTTCTTGTAGTGGCGACAAGTCTTTTGTGAAGGTTCTTATGCTCCGATGGTGTGTCGGGCGTGAAATCGTCTGGACTATTGTTTTTGCCGGGCATGGATTGATTATCCGATTCGTCCTGTTCGGACGGTTGCTTGGTTGCATGTTCGTCGTCCACTGGTTTGCCCTGCTCTATTGCTGGGTCATTAGGAGTGCTGTTTTTGTCGAGGCGGGACTTAGGGCGGCGTCTGCGTCGCCGTTTTGGTTGTTTGTCGGCGGAATTATCCTTTGCCGCGTCCCGTTGTTCCTTGTTATCGCTTCCTTTTGGGGGGTCCACCATATATACATCATGGGTTGGGGTGGCCTTCCAGTGCTCGGTAGGCGCTGGTTCTTGGTAGTCTCCGGCATCGTCGTCCATACCGTCGATGTCTTCAGAGTCGTAGTCTAGCATGTCGGTTACATCGTCGACAGTGGCTACAAAATGGGTGGTGGGTGGGCTTTGAATTTCTTCGTCGTCCGCATCCCTACCATCCTGACCGCAGTCCGGCCAGGGTTCTCCTGATAACGAAAGATGCTTTAGTGAGTTCAGGATGTCGCCAAAGGGCGAGTGCTGAAAGATGTCCGCAGCAGTGAACTCCATGATCGGCGCCCAATCGGATTCGATTGGTAGGGGCGCAGGAGGTTCGGAGTCCGGCAAGGGGTCCGGCACCTCGGAGTCACGAGCTTTATAAGGGACAAGGTCAATATTCGGCTCCATCGCCGTAGAAGTTGCAGCTCCCGAGGCGGTGTCCAGCCACCTGTCCTCGATCTGTGCGGTCGGCTCCGAACTATGGGTCGAGGCGGATTAGTGTATGCGGCCTCCAAGGTCTTGTCCGTGGCGAGCTAGATCATACCCATCGTGATAGTGCGGCACGCTCGGCTGTGGCTTCAATCCGTCGAAGATCAAATCACCGCGGGTGTCGTCCGTGAAGTTTAGGCTTCCAAATCTGACATGATGGCCAGGGGTGTAGCTTTCGATCTGCTCGGAGATGGCTGCGAATTGGCCCATGATGCAAAGCCGCCCGAACACGAAGATCTGTCAGGGAGAAAATTCTCACCACGGACTGCGTTGTTGATGAAGAAGCCATCAAGCCTATCGGTGGCGACACGGAGGAACTCTCAATGAAAGCACCAATGTCGGTGTCAAAACCGGCGGATCTCGGGTAGGGGTCCCGAATGTGCGTGTAGGCGGATGGTAACGGAGACAAGCGACACGATGTTTTGCCCTGTGTTCGGCCCTCTCGATGGAGGTAAAACCCTACTCCTACTTGATTGATATTGATGATATGGGTAGTACAAGAGTGGATCTACCACGAGATCAAGGAGGCTAAACCCTAGAAGCTAGCCTATGGTATGATTGTTGTAATGGTTGTGTGTCCTACGGACTAAAACCCTCCGGTTTATATAGACACCGGAGAGGGCTAGGGTTACACAGAGTCGGTTACAATGGTAGGAGATCTACATATCCGAATCGCCAAGCTTTCCTTCCACGCTAAGGAAAGTCCCATCCGGACACGGGACGAAGTCTTCAATCTTGTATCTTCATAGTCTTGGAGTCCGGCGGACGATGATAGTCCGGCTATCCGGACACCCCCTAGTCCAGGACTCCCTCAGTAGCATCCATTGTTAAAGGTCAAAAATCTAAGAAAAACAAACTTGTAAGAATCTAATATATCATCTACTGTAGTTTTACCTGAAATTAAAATGTAGAAAGACACGAAGATTTCTATTTAGTTGTTACTATTGTTAAGAACATAATCGTGCCAAGATATAGGATATGGGAAAGAAAGCACAACAAGCTGCATTAGATCATGCAATTTGACATAATATGGAAATAAATCTCACCAAGCTATTTTAGATCCTCAAATCTGATATATTATGGTATAAAAGCTCACCATAACCAGAATGACATAAAGCAAATAAATGAAATAACAATTAGGATATCTTGAGAGTTAATTAGACAAATGTGCAAAAAGAATCTTGGGAAAACAAACCACATATGATATTCGTTTGTATCCCCAAATTCATGGTCCAATTGCACAATAGAGGAACTTCTTGGCATTAAAGAAAAATGATAATTTCTTTGATAGATCTATACAAAAATAATTATACATATAATTTCTCACATCTCTAAATGTCTCCATTTCTTGTGCTTTTCCTAGCTGAAATTCCTTGTGATTTTTTTTCTTGTGCTTTATGGCTAGCTGAAATTGTTAGTACATCTTTCTAGAACAAGGAACAAATCATCAACATCATGAATGGTAAGGGGAATTGAACCCATAGGTGCAAATTTATCTAGGGAAACTATTTCATAGCAAGAAAATTATTTGCACAAACCACAATACCTTTATTCTTGACACCAATGATGTTCAGACAATCAAAGATATTACATGAGGCTAAAGAAAACAAAAATGTCTTGTTGTTACAAATCATCAATGTCTCATCTTGGCTCGTCCTTTGTCTTTACAGAGCTACTCCTACTGTCCGTCGGAGGAAAGTAGTAGTATGACCTTGACGATGGGGCGACAAAGGCCATGTTTCTCCTATTGAGCACCTATGAGGATGGAGGTACATGAGAACAACAATGTAAGGGGAGTAGATACCAACGTCTTTAACAAGGGCTCCTCCATTCAAGCAGGCAGTGCAAAAGAAAAGACCAATGGGTGTGTCGATTCTAAGTAGCGGCTTCACACATAGGAGGAGGGGGATGCTCATCGGAGGAGAAGCTAACCAACAGGGTGGAGGAGCCATGGACGATGGGCGTGATATTCCTGCAGATGGCATGTGCTCTTCCCAATGCTAGTAGAGTGGAGGGGAGGTACCGGTGGGATGGAGGAGGCATGGACGACAACGGTGGCATTCTCCTTTTTTCTGGGTGGAGGAGGATGCAACCAGTGGGATGGAGGAGACATGAATGGCAGAGGCAATTGTAACAATCTTCTTGTAGACCTACGCTCCTAGATGTGTGGATTTCCATACTCCGATGTAGCTACACCTTCTATCTAGGCAATCATGTTAGCATCAAGATCCATGGTATCTTTATGTAGAAATTTCTCTTTTTTGTTTCTTCCAAGCAAGAGAACATTTGACCTCGAAACTTTGCAGGTCAACTATGCACAAGTGCCACTCTGTGCGTAAAATGTTTCGATTCTTTTTATGAAATATTTTTTTTTCAAATTACAATTTTTGGACAAGTTGCTTCACTTTAAAATATTTTTGTTGTGAAAAAAATGCGAAAGCATTTCTACACATGATTGTACTTGTGTGATGCTGAACTGCAAAGTTTGAATTCAAATGTTCTTTTATTTGGGAGAAACAAAAAAGAGAAGTTTCCCCGCCTAAACTTTGATGAAAAAATGGACGGTGAGGATAGAGGGTGTAGATGTATGGCAGTAAAATCACAACTTCCACCTGCTAGATGTAGGCCGCAACTATCGGATTTCGGGTTACGGAAGACCCTTGAGGTTCGAACACTAGGGTGCGTGCGGAGATTCAACCCTCTGCCGGCTCACTCCTCGCTGAATCGCTAAGATCTAGACTACCAAACTGAACAGCACAAGAGACACAAGATTTATACTGGTTCAGGCCACCGTTGTGGTGTAATACTCTACTCCAGTGTGTGGTGTGGTGGATTGCCTCTTGGGCTTGATGATGAACAATACAAAGGGAGAACAGCCTCGCGAGGGTCTGTTCTTGGCTGGCGCGATGAACTGCTAGGGGGAGTTCAGTCGCCTTTCTCTCTCTTTGTGTGTCTTCCTCTCCTTGTTCTCTCGATGCTGAAGGAAATATGCCCTAGAGGCAATAATAAAGTTATTATTTATTTCCTCATATCATGATAAATGTTTATTGTTCATGCTAGAATTGTATTAACCGGAAACATAATACATGTGTGAATATATAGACAAACAGAGTGTCACTAGTATGCCTCTACTTGACTAGCTTGTTAATCAAAGATGGTTATGTTTCCTAACCATGAACAAGGAGTTGTTATTTGATTAACAAGGTCACATCATTAGTTGAATGATCTGATTGACATGACCAATTCCGTTAGCTTAGCACACGATCGTTTAGTATGTTGCTATTGCTTCCTTCATGACTTATACATGTTCCTATGACTATGAGATTATGCAACTCCCGTTTGCGGAGGAACACTTTGGGTACTACCAAGCGTCACAACGTGAATCGGGTGATTATAAAGGAGTACTACAGGTGTCTCGAAAGGCAGATGTTGGGTTGGCGTATTCGAGATTAGGATTTGTCACTCCGATTGTCGGAGAGGTATCTCTGGGCCCTCTCGGTAATGCACATCACTTAAGCCTTGCAAGCATTACAACTAATGAGTTAGTTGCAAGATGATGTATTACGGAACGAGTAAAGAGACTTGCGTAGCGAGATTGAACTAGGTATTGGATACCGGCGATTGAATCTCGGCCAAGTAACATACCGATGACAAAGGAACAAGCGTATGTTGTTATGCGGTCGACCGATAAAGATCTTCGTAGAATATGTAGGAGCCAATATGGGCATCCAGGTCCCGCTATTGGTTATTGACCGGAGGCGTGTCTCGGTCATGTCTACATGTTCTTGAACCGTAGGGTCCATGCACGCTTAAGGTTTCGATGGCGGTTATATTATGAGTTTATGAGTTTTGATGTACCGAAGGAGTTCGAGTCCGGATGAGATCGGGGACATGACGAGGAGTCTCGAAATGGTCGAGACGTAAAGATCGATATATTGGACGACTATATTCGAGTTCGGAAAGGTTCGAGTCATTGGTATTTATCGGATCTGGGAGAGTTACGGAATTCGCCGGGAGAAGTATTGGGCCTTATGGGCCATACGGGAAAGAGAGAGGGCTGCCCTAGGCAGGCGCGCCCCCCCTTGCCCTAGTCCGGGTGGGCTAGGGGAGGGCGCGCCCCTCCTTCCTTCCTTCTCTCTTCCCTTCCTAGTCTCCTACTCCTAATACATGGAAGGATCCTAGTTGGACTAGGAAGGGGAATCCTACTCCGGTGGGAGTAGGACTCCCCTATGGCGCGCCTCCTCCTAGGCCGGCCTCCTCCTCCCTCCCTCCTTTATATCTGGGGCAGGGGCACCCCATGGACACACAAGTTGATCCTTGAGATCGTTCCTTAGCCGTGTCGGTGCCCCCTCCACCATAATCTACCTCGGTCATATCGTAGCGGTGCTTAGGCGAAGCCTGCGTTGGTAGAACATCAAGATCGTCCCACGCCGTCGTCTTGTGGAACTCTCTCCCGAGATTTGCTGGATCGGAGCCGAGGAGCGTCATCGAGCTGTCGTGTGTCAAGAACTCGGGGCGCCGAGTAACGCTGGATCGGTTGGATCGCGAGGAGAACGTCGACTACTTCCTCTACGTTGTAATCGCTTCGCTTCGGTCTCGAGGGCGTAGACAACACTCTCCCTCTCGTTGCTATGCATCACCATGATCTTGCTTGTGCGTAGGAAATTTTTGAAATTACTCGTTCCCCAACAATGGCATCCGAGCCTAGGTTTTATGGTTTGATGTTTTGCACGAGTAGAACACAAGTGAGTTGTGGACGATACAAGTCATACTGCCTACCAGCATGTCATACTTTGGTTCAGCGGTATTGTGAGATGAAGCGGCCGGACCGACATTACGCGTGACGCTTACGCGAGACTGGTTTCACCGTTACAAGCACTCGTGCTTAAAGGTGGCTGGCGGTGTCTGCTCTCTCACTTTAGTTGAACCGAGTGTGGCTACGCCCGGTCCTTGAGAAGGTTAAAGCGGAGTCTATTTGACAAATATCGTTGTGGTTTTGATGCGTGGGTGAGATTGGTTCTTGCTTAAGCCCGTAGCAGCCACGTAAAATTTGCAACAACAAAGTAGAGGGCGTCTAACTTGTTTTTGCAGGGCATGTTGTGATGTGATATGGTCAAGGCGTGATGCTATATTTTATTGTATGAGATGATCATGTTTTGTAACGAAGTTATCGGCAATGGCTGGAGCCATATGGTTGTCGCTTTATTGTATGAAATGCAAGCATACATAATTGCTTTACTTTATCACTAAGCGGTAGCGATAGTCGTAGAAGCAATAGATGGCGTAACGACAACGATGCTACGATGGAGATCAAGGTGTCGCGCCGGTGGCGATGGTGATCACGACGGTGCTTGAGATGGAGATCACAAGCACAAGATGATGATGGCCATATCATATCACTTATATTGATTGCATGTGATGTTTATCCTTTATGCATCTTATCTTGCTTTGATTGACGGTAGCATTTTAAGATGATCTCTCACTAATTATCAAGAAGTGTTCTCCTGAGTATGCACCGTTGCCAAAGTTAAATCGTGCCCGGACACCACGTGATGATCGGGTGTGATAAGCTCTCGTCCATCTACAACGGGTGCAAGCCAGTTTTGCACACGCGAATACTCGAGTTAAACTTGACGAGCCTAGCATATGCGAGATATGGCCTCGGAACACGGAGACCGAAAGGTCGGCGTGAATCATATAGTAGATATGATCAACATAGTGATGTTCACCATTGAAAACTACTCCATCTCACGTGATGATCGGTTATGGTTTAGTTGATTTGGATCACGTGATCACTTAGATGACTAGAGAGATGTTTGTCTAAGTGGGAGTTCTTAAGTAATATGATTAATTGAACTTAAATTTATCATGAACTTAGTCTGGTAGTATTTTGCAAATTATGTTATAAGATCAATAGCTTGCGTTGTTGCTTTCATATGTTTATTTTGATATGTTCCTAGAAAATTGTGTTGAAAAATGTTAGTAGCAATGTTGCGGATTGATCCGTGATCGAGGTTAATCCTCATTCTGCACGAAGAATTATGTCCTTAATGCACGCTAGGTGACAGACCTATTGCAGGAAGCGGATCTGAGGGCGTTATGAGCGTTTGGCTAGCTCAATATGATGACTACTTGATAGTTTAAGTGCACCATGCTTAATGGCTTAGAATCGGGACTTCAAAGGCGTTTTGAACGTCATGGACCATATGAGATGTTCGAGAGTTGAAGTTAATATTTCAAGCAAATACCGAGTTGAGAGATATAAAGTCTCCAACAAGTTCTATAGCTAAAAGATGGAGAGAATCGCTCAACTAGTGAGCATGTGCTCAGATTATGCAGGTACTACAATCGCTTGAATCAAGTGGGAGTTAATCTTCCGATAAGATAGTGATTGACAGAATTCTCTAGTCACCATCACCAAGTTAGTAGAACTTCGTGATGAACTATAGTATGCAAGGGATGATGAAAATGATTCCCGAGTTTTTTCATGATGATGAAATCGATGAAGGTAGAAATCAAGAAAGGACATCAAGTGTTGATGGTTAACAAGACCACTAGTTTCAAGAAAAGGGCAAAGGGATAGAAGGGAACTTCAAGAAGAACGGCAAGCAAGTTGCTGCTCAAGTGAAGAAGCCCAAGTCTGGACCTAAGCCTGAGACTAAGTGCTTCTACTACAAAGGGACTGGTCACTGGAAGCAGAACTACCCCAATTATTTGGCGGATAAGAAGGATGGCAAAGTAAACAAAGGTATATTTGATATACATGTTATTGATGTGTACTTTACTAGTGTTTATAGCAACCCCTCGGTATTTGGTACTAGTTCAGTTGCTAAGAGTAGTAACTCGAAACGGGAGTTGCAGAATAAACAGAAACTAGTTAAGGGTGAAGTGACGATGTGTGTTGAAAGTAGTTTCAAGATTGATATGATCATCATCGCACACTCCCTATACTTTCGGGATTAGTGTTGAACCTAAATAAATGTTATTTGGTGTTTGCGTTGAGCATGAATATGATTTGATCGTATTTATTGCAATACGGTTATTCATTTAAGTAAGAGAATAAACTGTTGTTCTATTTACATGAATAAAACCTTATATGGTTACACACCCAATGAAAATGGTTCATTGGATCTCGATCGTAGTGATACACATATTCATAATATTGAAACCAAAAGATGCAAAGTTAATAATGATAGTGCAACTTATTTGTGGCATGCCGTTTAGGTCATAATGGTGTAAAGCGCATGAAGAAACTCCATCTTGATGGGATTTTGGAATCACTTGATTATGAATCACTTGATGCTTGCGAACCATGCCTCATGGGCAAGATGACTAAGACTCCGTTCTCGGAACAATGGAGCGAGCAACTGACTTATTGGAAATAATACATCTTGATGTATGCGATCCAATGAGTGTTAAGGCTCATGGCGGGTATCATTATTTTCTCGACCTTCACAGATGATTTGAGCAGATATGGGTATATCTACTTGATGAAACATAAGTCTGAAATAGTTGAAAGGTTCAAAGAATTTCAGAGTGAAGTGGAAAAATCATCGTGACAAGAAAATAAGGTTTCTCGATCGATCGCGGAGACAAATATTTGAGTTCTGAGTTTGGTCTTCAATTAAAACAATGTGGAATAGTTTCACAAATTCATGCCACAGAACACCACATCATAATGGTGTGTCCGAACGTCATAACCGTACTTTATTGGATATAGTACAATCTATGATGTTTCTTACCGATTTACCAATATCGTTTTGGGATCATGCATTAGAGACAGCTGCATTTACGTTAAATGGGGCACCATCTAAATCCGTTGAGACGACACTATATGAACTGTGGTTTAGCAAGAAACCAAAGTTGTCATTTCTTAAAGTTTGGGACTGCAATGCTTATGTGAAAAGGTTTCATCCTGATAAGCTCAAACCCAGATCGGAGAAGTGCGTCTTCATAGAATACCCAAAGGAAATTGTTGGGTACACCTTCTATCACAGATCCGAAGGCAAAACATTCATTGCTAATAAATGGATCCTTTCTAGAGAAGGAGTTTCTCTCGAAAGAAGTGAGTGGGAGGAAAGTAGAACTTGATGAGGTAATTGTACCTTCTCCCTTATTGGAAAGTAGTTCATCACAGAAATCTGTTCCTGTGACTACTACACCAATTAGTGAGGAAGCTAATGATGATGATCATGTAACTTCAGATCAAGTTACTACCGAATCTCGTAGGTAAACCAGTGAGATCCACACGAGTGGTGCGGTAATCCTGTTCGGAAGTCATGTAACTAGATCATGATGAACCTCGAACTATGAGGAAGCGATGATGAGCCCAGATTCATGAAATGGCTTGAGGCCATGAAATCTGAGATGAGATCCATGTATGAGAACAAAGTGTGGACTTTGGTGGAGTTGCCCGATGATCGGCAAGCCATAGAAAATAAATGGATCTTCAAGAGGAAGAAGGACGCTGATAGTAGTGTTACTATCTACAAAGCTAGACTTGTCGAAAAGGGTTTTTGACAAAGTTCAAGATGTTGAATACAATGAGATTTTTCTCACTCGTATCGATGCTTAAAAATCTGTCCGAATCATGTTAGCAATTGCTGCATTTTATGAAATCTGGCAAATGGATAAACAAAACTACATTCCTTAATGGAGTTATTAAAGAAGAGTTGTATGTGATGCAACCAAGAGGTTTTGTCGATCCTAAAGGTATTAACAAAATGTGCATCTATGGACTGGTGCAAGCATCTCGGAGTTGGAATATACACTTTGATAAGTTGATCAAAGCATATAGTTTATACAGACTTGCGGTGAAGCTGTATTTACTAGAAAGTGAGTGGGAGCACTACAAGATTTCGATAAGTATATGTGAATGACATATTGTAGATCGGAAATAATGTAGAATTATTCGCAAAGCATAAAGGAGTGTTTGAAAGAAGTTTTTCAAAGAAAGACCTCGGTGAAGCTACTTACATATTGAGCATCAAGATCTATAGAGATAGATCAAGGCGCTTGATAAGTTTTTTAATGAGTACATACCTTGACAAGATTTTGAAGTAGTTCAAAAAGGAACAGTCAAAGAAAGAGTTCTTGCACGTGTTACAAGGTGTGAAATTGAGTAAGACTCAAAACCCGACCACGGCGAGAAGAGAGAAAGAGAATGAAAGTCATTTCCTATGCCTTGGCCATAGGTTCTATAAAGTATGCCATGCTGTTTACCAGATCTATTGTATACCCTGCCTTTGAGTTTGGCAAGGGGTACAATAGTGATCTAGGATAGATCATCGGACAGGGTCAAAATTATCCTTAGTGGAATAAGGATATGGTTCTCGATTATGGAAGTGACAAAAGGTTAAATAGTAAAGGGTTACGTCGATGCAAGTTTTGACACTGATCTGGATGACTCTAAGTCTCGATCTAGATACATATTGAAAGTGGGAGCAATTAGCTAGAGTAGCTTCGTGCAGAACATTGTAGACATAGAAAAATTGCAAAATTAACGGATCTGAATGTGAAAGACTCGTTGACTAAGACTCTCTCACAAGCAAAACATGATCACACATTAGTACTCTTGGGTGTTAATCACATAGCGATGTGAACTAGATTACTGAATCTAGTAAACCCTTTGGGTGTTGGTCAAATGGCGATGTGAACTATGGGTGTTAATCACATGATGATGTGAACTATCGATGTTAATCACATGGTGATGTGATCTAGATTATTGACTCTAGTGCAAGTGGGAGACTAAAGGAAATATGCCCTAGAGGCAATAATAAAGTTATTATTTATTTCCTCATATCATGATAAATGTTTATTGTTCATGCTAGAATTGTATTAACCGGAAACATAATACATGTGTGAATATATAGACAAGCAGTGTCACTAGTATGCCTCTACTTGACTAGCTTGTTAATCAAAGATGGTTATGTTTCCTAACCATGAACAAGGAGTTGTTATTTGATTAACAAGGTCACATCATTAGTTGAATGATCGATTGACATGACCCATTCCGTTAGCTTAGCACACGATCGTTTAGTATGTTGCTATTGCTTCCTTCATGACTTATACATGTTCCTATGACTATGAGATTATGCAACTCCGTTTGCGGAGGAACACTTTGGGTACTACCAAGCGTCACAACGTAATCGGGTGATTATAAAGGAGTACTACAGGTGTCTCCAAAGGCAGATGTTGGGTTGGCGTATTCGAGATTAGGATTTGTCACTCCGATTGTCGGAGAGGTATCTCTGGCCCTCTCGGTAATGCACATCACTTAAGCCTTGCAAGCATTACAACTAATGAGTTAGTTGCAAGATGATGTATTACGGAGCGAGTAAAGAGACTTGCGATAACGAGATTGAACTAGGTATTGGATACCGACGATCGAATCTCGGCCAAGTAACATACCGATGACAAAGGAACAAGCGTATGTTGTTATGCGGTCGACCGATAAAGATCTTCGTAGAATATGTAGGAGCCAATATGGGCATCCAGGTCCGCTATTGGTTATTGACGGAGGCGTGTCTCGGTCATGTCTACATTGTTCTCGAACCGTAGGGTCCGCACGCTTAAGGTTTCGATGATGGTTATATTATGAGTTTATGAGTTTTGATGTACCGAAGGAGTTTGGAGTCCCGGATGAGATCGGGGACATGACGAGGAGTTTCGAAATGGTCGAGGCGTAAAGATCGATATATTGGACGACTATATTCGGAGTTCGGAAAGGTTCCGAGTCATTGGTATTTATCGAGTCTGGGAGAGTTACGGAATTCGCCGGGAGAAGTATTGGGCCTTATGGGCCATACGGGAAAGAGAGAGGGCTGCCCTAGGCAGGCCGCGCCCTGCCCTAGTCCGGGTGGGCTGGGGAGGGCCGCACCCTCCTTCCTTCCTTCTCTCTTCCCTTCCTAGTCTCCTACTCCTAATACATGGAAGGATCCTAGTTGGACTAGGAAGGGGAATCCTACTCCCGGTGGGAGTAGGACTCCCCTATGGCGCGCCTCCTCCTAGGCCGGCCTCCTCCTCCCTCCCTCCTTTATATCTGGGGCAGGGGCACCCATGGACACACAAGTTGATCCTTGAGATCGTTCCTTAGCCGTGTCGGTGCCCCCTCCACCATAATCTACCTCGGTCATATCGTGGCGGTGCTTAGGCGAAGCCTGCGTCGATAGAACATCAAGATCGTCCTGCGCCGTCGTCTTGTGGAACTCTCTCCCGAGCTTTGCTGGATCGGAGCCGAGGAGCGTCACCGAGCTGTACGTGTGTCAAGAACTCGGGGCGCGAATGTAACGGCGCTGGGATCGGTTGGATCGCGAGGAGAGCGTCGACTACTTCCTCTACGTTGTAATCGCTTCGCTTGGTCTCACGAGTGCGTAGACAACACTCTCCCCTCTCGTTGCTATGCATCACCATGATCTTGCGTGTGCGTAGGAAATTTTTTGAAATTACTACGTTCCCCAATAGATGCCTCTACCTTGCGGGTGGCTAGTCCTATTTATAGGCAAAGGCCCTGGGCCTTTCCCCAAATATTGAGCGGGAAGGGCGCCAACAATTGGCCATTTTGAAGGGGAACAGCGGCTACACTTATCCTAACTAAAGTTGGTCCTCGCCTGTCAAAGGCTCTGGTGATGACGCCGGCTTGGGCTCCACAATGACTTCCTTCTAGCCGTTGGGCTGGTCTTGGTCTTGTTGCACCGAAATTGATGCCTTTGCTTGATGCCCTCGCCTACGCTTGCTCCCTTTGCACCAAAGAGGAAAGGAGGACACTGCGCGGGTTGGCGCCCGACTGGCGCCCCTAGTCGTCATGGCTTGCGTCATGGGCGCCTCGCGAGGTACCCCGCCTTGAACTCTCCGCCTCCTCATGAGCCAGCCTGACGAGGCCATGATTGAGGAAGCTTCTTGTCGTCCGCCCCGCGAGGCTTGGCCCCTCGCGAGGGTCTTGAGCCTGTGTTGATGAAGATGGGCTATGCTGGGCTCCTTTGAGCCACGCCGCAGGCCGCAGGCAGGCAAGTATGGGGACCCCCGTTCCCAGAACGCCGACAGTAGCCCCCGGGCCCACGGCGCGCCCGAATTTGGCCAAGCAGAGAGGCGAAAGGGCAAGTGCGAAGCGTCGCGGGCCCTAACAGCCTGCGGCCTTGGGCACCGCGTGGCGGTTGATTGGACATGGGCGGCACTGCTTCCCCACGACGCCTCGGTAACCGCTCGGATTCGACAAGTCCCTGTATGCAAAGTGGGTCATGATTACCTGTGATCGTGGAGGCCGACGGTTGGCCTTCGCCGGCTATAAGTACGGAACGGCGCACGCCCTTCCAGTCTATCCCCTCTTGCTTCTCCTTCTTCTCCATGGCTCCACCAAGGAAGTTTTCGGCCGCGGAGAAAGGGAAGGCCTGCCAGGTCGAGTCTTCCTCTCCCCCGCCCAAGCGCGGTCAAGGTCGCCCTCGCAAGCATCCTGTGGCCTCCACGGCGGTCCCCCGTGGTCATGGAGGTGGCTCTCAGCGCGGCGACGAGCGGCTGGCCATGGTCGGCGGGCGTGCCCTGGCCGTGCGACCCCCGAGGCCACGCCTCCACGCTGCGGAGGTGCTACCGAAGTTCATGGTGTGGGCGGTAGAGCCGTCCGGCGCCCGGCTTCAGCTCCCTCGCTTCCTCTTGGGTGAGCTCCCAGCCGGCGCCCTGGGTGGCCTCTGGCTCCAGGCGGATGGCTGCTGCAGCCGAGCTTCGTGGGCTTCTCTGGAGGTCTCTGCTATGGGGAACATGTTCCTGACCCGCGGCTGGCAGATGTTTGCTCACGCGCGTGGTCTCCGCCGCCGGTGCTCCCTGCACTTCAAGTACGACGGCGACGCCACCCTCTACGTGAGGGTGTTTGGGGAAGATGGTCGCCGCATGGGGTGCTGCCCTGAAGACGACGACCGCGGCCGGGGACTCAGCCCCGGCGTGGACGGAGAGGGCAGCACACGGGCGGCTGGCAACGCCTGTGACTCCTCAAGCTTCACCAGCTCTTCTTCGGGTGGTGACTCTTCTAGCAGCGGCTACGGCCAGCCCCCACGCCGTCGCGCCTGCTTGGAGGGTGGCAGCGGGTCTGCTCGCCGCCGCGCACCGGTGAAGCGTGAGAGGTTGTCCGCCTGAGCTCCGGAGGCGGCTCGGGTCTTCCAAGAGGGCCGGCACAGGACGTGCTTCACCTTCTTTTGCTCTTTTCCTTTCTTTTCTCCTGCGCAAAAAAGACAGCAATGTCTGGCCCCGTGGGGGCGCATTTGGGTTAACGCCGTTAATCATGGTACTGCTTTTGTTACCCCGACACTGTTCTTTTCTGTTGTACGTCCATTCGCAAGTAATCCCTGGCCTCGGCTGCGGGGGCGACCGACCCAGGCCCCGTGTTCGCGTCGTGTTGCCCGTGAGGCATGGTCCGGAGGGGTGCTCCGGCTGCAGACCCGGGTCGTGAAAACTTGAGCGATAGGGGTAGGAACGCTCGCGAGGGATCCCGGGGCTTCTGCCTCGCGAGCCCCCGTGCAAGAGAAATCGAGGCAGGTGTGGGGACCCCGACTCATAAGTCGAGATCACCGAATGCACGTGTACAGTGATCCCAGAGATCAATGCTCACTGAACACACAAAAGCTCAATAACAAGAGTCTTACATCCATACATACCGTCTTACACAAATTATGACCATTATGGTCAAGTCTTACATTGATAAAGCCTTAAGGGCTGAACATCAAATGAAACACAAGCAGCGGAAATCTTCGTCGATAAGTAGAACCCATGCCATCAGCCTTAACCCTACAGGCATTACATTTGGGAAGCGTCCTAGTTAGCATGTTAGTCTCCAAAGAACTCTTCTTGAACTCCGGTTCTTCCATGCCCGGTCAATTAAATAACCAATGGCAAGCCAATGAGTACTTTGAATGTACTACTTAAGCAACCCATGTTTTTGGTTCAAGATACAACAATGCATGATATAGGTAAATTTTTGCAGAAAGCTAGTTTTGAGTGCAATGACATGTTCAACAACTTGTAATACATGCATCAAGAGAATTTAAGTAACCATGAGGACAGGTTATAGATATCAACATAAATAGAGTGGGCACCAACCCATCTCAATCATGTCAAGTCCCTTGACTTGACCCAAGTCATTTTATCAACACACACACACACGGTTTGTAAACATGTGGGCGTAGCCCAAGAGCGGTTACCCAACTGTCCTTGACCGTGGACACGGCTATTCAATAGTTTTACACTGCGGAGGTTGCACACTGTACCCACAAGATCCGGGGAACTTCCGTGTCATCCACGACCCGCGATACCTAAAGTACCCGGGGTAAGCACCCGATCACTATCTTTCCCTAGACGACACTAACATGGAGTCCACTCGATTGGTAGTAACCCCCGTGCCTAACATTTCACATCATAAAGCTGTGGAGCCTCGCTCCCATATTCATCACATACCACAAGAACGGGGTACCAATGGTGTGTCCGGTGCCCTGTAAAGACGGTCATGGCCGCCCTACCTGGCACGACCCCATCCCGAGAGAGAGCACCAACTCTCCCCCGTCACTAGTAATGCGGGCTCCAAGCTAGTATCGACCTAGGTAATCAATAATGCCCTTTCCCATATAAGGGTAGAGTGGTTGCGCATGTAAGGTTGGAATAACGGTCGCAACTTAAACCAATCCGTTTTGAAAACAACACACACTTGCCTCGGTACACCACTTCGTCATCATGTGGCTACCCATCTCATCATCTCCCCCGGGCATAAGTGGCACCCGGTGGGGTTTTCGAAAAGTCTTTTGAAAATACTTTGTCTCCATCACCATGCATATACCCATCCCTTTTTGAGTAGCATCTACTTTAGCATCCTATCTACTCCCACCGGCATAACCCTCATAAGAAGGTAGGGTCATGCACATTGCAAGTATCAACGAGGAAGTACGGTGGCAAACCATCAAAGTGGTTACCACCTCATCATGATTCCGTTGCAACAACAATAGGGTGCTATATGACATGCATAAAAAGGGTTTCATAGACATGGTCAAAGGGCTGCTTGCCTGGCTCAACAAAGTCTTCTGGGTCTTCAAAGTCTTCTGGTCCAACTCCTTCGTCAGCAATGCAATCTATCGTCGCAAAATAATAACGAGAAAAATAAGGCAATAATAAAACAGAAAAACCAAAGTGCTCAAAAAAATGTCGACTCATTTTTGTTAAATATTAGGGTGAAAACTAAGAAGGGGAAAATTCCTAGTTTTGGATTTGGAGTAGCAGAATAGGAGAAATGGAATTACAAAGGTATATTTAAATGCTAAAATCACATTTAAATATTTACAGTGAAGAAAAGGTTGTTGGATTTGAATGAAAGTTGCACCATTAAATAGGTGGGATTTTTACAAGAATTTAGGAACTAGAATTATTTCATTTGGATGAATATTTCATCCTGTGGGATTTTTCGGAAAAGTGACAGAAAAAGAAAAAGGAGAAGCAGCACTGTGCAACTGGGCCAGAAGGACCACAGCGCAGCAGGCCCAGATGGGTTTCAGCCCACGCGAGGCTGCCACGTCGAAGGCATAAAGGCAAAATACGCCTTCAGCGGACGCAGCGAACCGGTACGCGCGCGCGTGCGTTTTAAACCTGACGGATGGGTCCCACCCGTCAGGGCGTGAGGCTGACGGACAGGGCCCATGGCCGTCGTCGTCTACCTCTGTACAGAAGCGACGACGAGCTCGCCGGCGGCGATATAGGGCACGGGAGGATGCGTGGGTGGTACCGTTGTGCTCAGGGAGGATCCGCCGTTCGGATGGAGATGGAGTTGGCCGCCGGGGTGGCCTAGTTTGCCGGTGACGAGGTCTTGTGGCGAAGGAGCTTCGGGTGGTGGTCGTTCCGGTCGACTCCGGCTACAAACGAGGCGGGGAAGAGAGGGGAAATGATCAGTGGGAGGAGGCGGTTTTAGATCGGGGCAGAGGAGGCCTATACCTCGCGAACTCCGGCGAGCCGAAGCGGCGGAGCTCGAGCTCGATCTCGAGCTCGGGCGCTTCTAGAGAGGAACTGGGGGTGCAGGTGGGTGTTTTGGTGGTGCAGAGGGCGAGTGGTGAGGAGAGGAGGGCTCGGGGAGGCCTTTAAATAGGCGAACGGCGAGGTGCCATGGACTCGTGCGCCGGTGGGCTCCTGCTCATCGCTTCAGGGCTCGGGGGAAGAGGGCGTGGTGTCTGGGGTGTTCCTGGACGTTGACTACGTCGGGAGGGATAGAGAGAGGGAGTGGGGAGAGGTCAGAGACGCGCGCGTGTGAGCCCCACCATTGGCGCGCTCGGGCGGCCTCTGTTTGCTAGCGCGGAGGCGTGGGGAGGAGGAGAGAGGAGGGGGCCGACCGTGTAGCGTGTTACGGATGCCGAGGCGCATCGGTAGGCGCGCGGGGAGGCCCGAGGTGGCCGGAGGTGGT
Organism: Aegilops speltoides; assembly: GCA_021437245.1. Taxonomy (NCBI): domain Eukaryota; kingdom Viridiplantae; phylum Streptophyta; class Magnoliopsida; order Poales; family Poaceae; genus Aegilops; species Aegilops speltoides. Next base: position 92,664,066 of record CM038145.1, on the reverse strand, counting down.
TGGAAGGGGGCGGCTACAGTACGGGAGCGTACTGTAGTGCGCCCCAGAGCGCCCAAATGGCCGACATGGCATTTTCTATGCCTTGTGGGCGCGGCCAACCGTGTCCAGTAGCTCAAGGGTGGAGTAAAGAAGTAGGGGATGGCATTGGATGCTCTGGGTGGCCTCTGGGGTGAGGAGAGAGGTGAGGAAGAGGGAGAAAGGGGCTGTCCAGAGAGAGAAAGTGGGGTTTTACTCATCCAATAATTGAGCTGTGGACTTGCCATTGTTACTGGAGGTGAAAGGGGTCTAGGAGGAGCTTTGGTAGAAAGTGGAGGTCATAGAGATTAGTGGAAGTGGTCAAAAATGGAATTTTGGTAAAGTGGCAGAAGGTGTTTGATGCTTGTTTGGTTAAGCAAATGAACTCCAAATTCCATGAGACTCCATAGGGTGAAATGAAACATATAATTAGAGCCTTCCACCAAGTTGGAGCTTATTTGGGCAAAGTTGCCAATGCAACTTTTGTAAACCCTAAAAATTTGCAGAAATGGACTTGTGTAGATCTAGCTAAGCAAATCACTTCTCCTTGATGCACCACTTGCTGTAGTGGCCTCATTTGGTCATGTGAACATGCTCACCAAAGTTGGGGTCAAGGAGAGAAAGTTGGTAGTACAAAGTTGATCAAATATGATTCTGGTCAGAGAGGGTTTTGGGTCATTTTGGTGAACGAAAATGACTTTAATTGACATGAGGCCTTGCAAGGTGATCACAATATGCATTTGTGACTTGATGGATTTTTCTTGGATTTTTCTTAAAATATTTCTTGTATAAATATTTCAAATCCTTGAAATGGGCAGAAATGGTTTTGGGAGGTTTTGTCCAATATTTTGATCATGACCATACATTGAAACTCTTATATATGGAAAATATATGTGCACTGAGTTTCCCTGATTTTTGCCAAATATTTTGAAACAATAAAAATGATTTTTCCCTATTAGAGACCATTTCTGGCCTTAAGAAAAAGCTTTTAAATAAAATAGAAAAATAACTTTTAAAATTATATTTTTGTGGTTTATGGGAGTCCTACATCTAATAGGATTCAAATATACTTTTTGAAATATTTTTCATACCCCAAATCAAGTACTTGCAGTGCAATCCTCAATTTAGGGTTTTTGGAAAACTAATTTATGAAAATACTTTTTGGCAAAATTATTTTTGTAAGAAAATACTATATTGCTCTATACACATGGCATGATCATTGGGCAGAAGTTTGGGGCAAGGAGATGAAGTACGGAAGGTGGAGTAGTTGACTTTAAAGAGCACTTGAAAAAAAATCACAGAGAGAAAACCAACTCCAAATAAAAGCCAAACAATGCAAAAGTTTTTGTTGGTCCAAATTTTCATGCTTTAATAATGCAAATGAAATGTTACAAAATGCAGGGTGTGACAGACCTACCCCCCCTTACAAGAATCTCATCCCTGAGATTCCTAAACTAGGCTTTAAAGAGATACGGAAACTCGGATCTAAGGTAGTCTTCACGCTCCCAAGTTGCTTCTGCTTCAGTGTGGTTGCTCCACTGGACCTTGAAATACTTGATGGTGCGGCTTCGAGTGTGACGCTCAGCCTCATCCAGAATGCAGATGGGTCTCTCACGGTAAGTCAAATCAGGTTGAAGGTCAATGGCTTTGTGATTGACGTCCTTGTAAAGATCAGGCTTGTCTGGAACTTGGAGACACTTTCGGAGTTGTGACACGTGGAACACGTTGTGCACATCGGATAGTTCAGGTGGCAGTTCCAACTGGTAAGCCACCTCTCCTCGTTGTTCAGTGATCTTGAAGGGGCCAATGTATCTTGGGGCAAGCTTTCCTTTGACTTGGAAGCGCTGGGTTCCCTTGAGAGGTGTGACCCGGAGATAGACATGGTATCCAACTCGGATGTTTACGTCTCTACGACGTGAGTCAGCGTAACTCTTCTGCCTTGACTTGGCAGTCTTCAAACGCTCTCTGACAAGCTGGACTTGCTCTTCTGCTTCTCGGAGGATATTGGGCCCAAATACTAGTCCTCCGGTTTCTGACCAATTGAGGGGTGTGCGGCATTTCCGTCCGTATAACACCTCAAATGGTGCCATCTGAAGGCTTGGCTGGTAACTGTTGTTGTAAGAGAACTCGGCGAAAGGGAGGCAACCTTCCCACCTAGCTCCATATGCTAAGACACAGGCTCGGAGCATGTCTCCGAGTATCTGGTTCACTCGTTCTGTCTGACCTCCGGTCTATGGGTGGAAAGCAGTGCTGAAGGACAACTTGGTCCCCATGGCCTCTTGGAACTTATTCCAAAACCTTGAGGTAAACTGGGTTCCTCGATCTGATACAATCTCCTTGGGAACACCATGAAGGCTTACAATTCTGTTGATGTAGAGGCTGGCTAGCTGGTTTCCCTTCTAAGTTGTTTTGACCGGAATGAAATGGGCTACTTTGGTCAAATGGTCGACTATGACCCAGATGGAGTCATGTCCCTTATTTGACCTAGGTAATCCAGTGATGAAGTCCATTCCGACTTTATCCCATTTCCACTCGGGAACCTTGAGTGGTTGGAGCAATCCAGCAGGTCGCTGATATTCAGCCTTGACTCTTTGGCATACATCACACTTTGCAACATAGGTGGCAATCTCCCTTTTCATCCCGTGCCACCAAAATCTTTCCTTCAGGTCTTGATACATCTTGGTTCCTCCAGGATGGATGGAATATGGGGTGTCATGAGCTTCTTGCAAGATCAGATTCTTGAGCTCAACCTTGTTGGGCACGCAAATGCGATTCCCGAACCGCACAATTCCTTGCTCATCCTCTGAGAATCCTGGGGCCTTGCCTGCCTTGATCTTCCTCTTGATGCCTTCAATACTTTCGTGTCCCTTCTGAGCTTCCTTAATATCATCCATCAAGGTAGGCCTACCTTCGAGGTTGGCCAAGAATCCTAGTGCAACCAGTTCCAACCCGAAGCTTTCAAGTTCTTCATACAAGGCGGGTAGCTTGTCCTTAAGCACGGCATTCAAGGAACAAGCCTTTCTGCTTAATGCATCTGCTACCACATTAGCCTTCCCAGGGTGGTATTGAACACTGAGGTCATAATCTTTGATCAACTCTAGCCATCTTCTTTGCCTCATGTTCAATTCCTTTTGAGTGAAAATATACTTCAGACTTTTGTGATCCGTGTATATCTCACACCGCTTCTCTAGGAGGTAATGTCGCCATGTCTTCAGGGCATGAACCACTGCTGCTAACTCAAGATCATGAGTAGCATAGTTCTCTTCATGAGGCCGTAGTTGCCTTGAAAGGTAAGCTACGACTCGCCTTCTTACATCGAACACCTCCAGTCCGGTTCTTGGCGCATCACAATATATCACAAACTCCTTGTGTATATCTGGTGTGGCAGAACTGGGCGATGGTTAGTCTCTTCTTCACTCCGGAAGCTCTCTTAGCGCCGGTGTCCATTCAAACTTCTTGTCCTTCTTCAAGAGCTGAGTCATGGGTCGAGCAATGCTTGAGAATCCTTCAACGAACTTGCGGTAATATCCCGTGAGTCCGAGGAAGCTTCTGACTTCCTTCACATTGCTTGGGGATTGCCATTCAGTCACTTCAATCTTAGCGAGATCAACTGACAATCCTTCTTCGGTCAAAACATGACCCAAGAATCCAACTTCACGCAGCCAAAATTCACACTTGCTGAACTTGGCATACAGTTGGTGCTCTCGAAGCTTGTCTAGGACCATCCTCAAGTGTTGCTCGTGCTCTTCTTCCGTCTTCGAGAAGACAAGAATATCATCAATGAAGACAACAACAAACTTGTCCAAATATTCCATGAAGACCTTATTCATGAGATACATGAAGTAAGTTGGGGCATTGGTCAATCCAAAGGACATGACCGTGCACTCATACAGGCCATATCTGGTTACAAATGCTGTCTTCGGAATATTGGGGTCTGATTTTCAGCTGGTAGTACCCAGATCTAAGGTCGATCTTGGAGAACACCTTGGCCCCATTGAGTTGATCGAATAGATCTTCAATCTTGGGAAGTGGATACTTGTTCTTAATTGTAACTTCATTGAGGGAGCGGTAGTCAATGCACAAATGGATGGTACCGTCCTTCTTTGCCACAAACAGAACAGGTGATCCCCAAGGGGAGGCACTAGGGCGGATAAATCCCTTCCTCAACTGCTCTTCTAGTTGCTTCTTCAACTCTGCTAACTCCTCTGATCCCATTCTATAAGGCTTCTTATAGATGGGTCCCGCTCCGGGTATGAGCTCGATGATGAACTCAATGTCTCGGTCAGGAGGCATTCCCGGTAGCTCATCAGGAAAGACATAGGGGTATTCGCATACTACCGGCACTTGCTCCAATCCAACTTCAGTCAGATAGTTGACTTGGTTGGCTTGAGCAGGGGAGGGGTTGGAGGCAAATTTAACTTCGATTCCTTGCTCATTGGTCACAGTGACAGACCGGTTGGCGCAATCTATCAAGCCTTGGTGCTTGATGAGCCAATTCATTCCTAAGATCACATCCAAGCCTTGTGATCCTAAGATGATAAGGTCTGCTAGGAAGTCTACCCCGTCAATGATAATCCCAACTCCTCTACACCCTATCTTGGCTCTCATCTCTGCTCCGGGGGTTTGTACCACCATAGGGTTATTCAGGAGTGTAGGGGTCATGCCACTCTTTAATGCAAACTTTTTTGACTATGAACAGTAGGGTAAAACCCCACTGCAATTTTTATTGATAAAAAGTAGCACAAATAGAAGAACAAAAAACAGAAAACCAAAATACAGCAAGCTATACAGTAAAGGGCTTGAGAAAAGCCCTTGAGAAAAGAAAAAAACTAGAACTAAAGCTAAAACTATAAACTAGGAAAGAAAGAAAACAAAAGGTCTACTTAAGTGGCTAATAAGGTAGTTAGCCAGATGTTGAATTCAGCAGCATATTTGGCCTTGATCCTGTGGGATAACAGCTTTAGTTCTTCAAAGTAGATGTGTTTCCATCCCTGGAAAGATGGCTGTATGTGCTCAAAAATCTTGTTGTTTCTAGAAATCCGATGGCTCAAGATCCCAGTATAATGATCTCCATGTAGAAAGGAACATTCAGTTTTTCCTTGAGATCTTGAAAGGCCTCTAACACAGATAGATTTGGAGTTCTTTGTGGACAGATGAAGTTCCAACATGTTCTAGAGAATTGGCACCCCTAGAATAAATGATGCAGAGTTTCTTCTTGTTGGCAATTCATGACAAAGACATGTATAATCATCCAAAATCATAGTTTTCCTTCTTAGCAAGTTTCTTGTGTTAAGTCATCATGCAAGAGCATCGGAAGAACATTTTGTGCTTAGGTTGACATGAGGACTTCCAAATCCAGGCAAAATGAGGTGGGACTTGTTTGACACCTATGATCCTTGTATATGCTTTTGAAGCGAGAAAAATCTTTGCCCCATATATAGCTCCAAGTGTCGACATATGCAAAAATTCTGATTGTCTGAGATGATGACAAATTTCTTCTAATATCATAAACTGCTGGTATGCTTGATTAGACAGAGGCAGATGGAATAGATCTTCAAGATACTCAGTGTTCACCACTTGTTGAACTGTCATTGTGGCATCTTGCACAAAGGAATAAAGGTGTGGGTATTTGTGTTGTAAAACCTCATTTCCCCACAAATCAGACCAAAAGAATGCTGTTCTACCATCCCCTAAGTTACATCTTGCCATGGCTTTATATTGATCTGTTAATTGAAGTATGGATCTCCACCAGAAAGACCCAACCAAGTCATTCCCTGGTAACTTATTGTCCCGGTAGTGTATTTCCCAAATGAGATTCACCCAAGGGATATCGTGCCTGTTGTAAAATTTATGCAGATTTTTCATTAACAAAGCCTTGTTGTGTGCAAAGATATCCATCACTCCCAAACCCCTTGCACCTTTGGCCTACAAGCAGTTGCCCAAGCAGCAGAGGCAGTCTGTGATCCTCCATGTCGAACCTCTCCATAAACAGTGTCTCAAGTATTTAATTACTTGAAGCTTAATGGTTACTGGCACATCTAAGCAAGCCATGAAGAATATTGGCAAGGATGCCAAAACAGATTTCACCAGAAGCAGTCTGCCAGCACTTGTCATGAAGGTAGCCAGGCCTCCTAATCTTTTTGCAATTCTTTGGACCATTGGCATACATTGTTCCACAGTGGGTTTGGATAAGCCTAAAGGAAGTCCTAAATAAGTGAAAGGGAAGACTCCTCTTTGGCAGTTCAATGTATGGGTAAAGACATCCACTCTATCCTCACCGATATTAATAGGGACCATGATAGATTTACGGTAATTAACTTTGAGACACAGTAGCTGTGGCAAAAGAGTTCGAAAGAGCTTTGAGACAAAATAATTCTCGGCATCTGCTTTCATAACCAGCAATGTATCATCTGCATACTGCACTATTGGGAAATCAGGGCATGAGTTAATTTGAATAGGAGCAGTGAGCAGTCCCATATCCCTTGCTTTATTAAGAATGGATTGTAAAAGGTCAGCAGCCAACACAAATAGTAGTGGAGAAAGTGGATCTCCTTGCCTGACACCTCTTCTACAATAGAATTTTTTCCCAGAACCCCATTAAGTAGAACAAATGATAGCAGATGTAAATAAGATTTGAATCCATGATATCCATCTTTCTCCAAACCCTTTTGCTCTGAGGATGTCAATGATTGCTTGATGTTCAATTGTGTCAAAAGCCTTTTCAAAATCTAATTTCAGTACCAGCAGTTCCTTTCTTGATTTGAAACATTGATGCAGATATTCATAGGACCAACCAAGACAGTCTTGAATCACCCTGTCCTTGAGGAACCCATACTGATTGATATGGATGAGCTGCAAAATTATTTTTTGTAGTCTATTGGCCAAGAGTTTTGTAATAATTTTGAATACTCCATTCAATAGGGATATAGGTCTGAAGTCATTAGGACTCATAGGCACCTCTTTTTTTGGAATTAAAGTTATGTATGAAGTGTTGATGCTCTCCAAAGAGATGTTTCCAGCATGAAAAGCATGGATGAGGTTTTTCACATCTGGTCCTATAATATCCCAACATGATTGAATGAACTCATTATTGAACCCATCTGGACACGGAGATTTGTCATGTGGCAATTCCTTGACAATTTGAATGATCTCTTCATCGGTAAAGGTTTTCTAGATCTTGCAAGAGTTCATGATTGTTCTGTTGCCCCAACAGATTGGGCAGATCAAAATGCATTGTGTGCCCTTGTGATTGGCCAAGCCTTTTTTTGAATGCCTCCCAAAGAATTCCAGCCTTTCCTGCATGATCAGAAATTTCCACATGTCTTCAGTTCTGAGAATAGCAATTTTATTATGTCTGAAGTTGATTGAGGCTTTAGTGTGAAAGAACTTTGTGTTTTCATCCCCAAAATTGACCCCTTTGATTTTCCCTCTTTGCTTCCAATAAATCTTTTGATTGGTAAGAATGGTCATAAGGTGTTCTTTCAAAAGCTTTCTGCAATTCCATTCAAAAGTACTAAGGGTTCTGAATTCCTCAAATAGGTCAAAAAGGTATATACACTCATTGATATCTGCAATTTGTTTCCTGAGGCATGGCATATCCTTAATCCATAACTTGATCCTCCTTCTTAGGTTTTTTAGTTTTGCATTGATGACTTTTGCAGGCTCAGAATATCCAACAGGTATATCCCAAGCATTTTTGACCAGGTCTTTGAAGGATGAATGTTTGAGCCAATAATTCTCAAACCTAAAGACTTTTGATTTTGGTATTGAAGTCCCCACTTTAACCACACAGGGAAGATGATCAGAAATAGGTCTGGCTAAGGGCAAAGCAGTTGTGTCAGGAAATGATGTCATCCATGCAGCAGATGTAAAAAACCAATCTAACTTTTCAAGCAGAGGATCTTCTTGCATATTACTCCAGCTGTATTGTCTGCCTTTTAGAGGTAGCTCCACTAGACCTAAGTTGCTGATGGCTTCATTAAAAGCAGCATTTGATTAATGTCCCTCCGAGTTTATTTCTATCGAGGGTGATCTAATGAAATTGAAATCCCCCATTAAAATCCAATCTTCGTCTGGTGGCATTTGGATATTACTAAACCAGTTAATGAATTCTACCTTATCAGCTTGCTCACATGGGCCATATATGTTTGTGAGAATCCATGTATGTGCAGAACTGTTGCATGTGAACTTAACAGAGAGAGAAAATTTATTAGTAAACATTAGTTCTCCCTTGAACAGGCCCTCATTCCAGGCAATGAGAATTCCTCCAGAAGCTCCAATAGAAGGGAGGAATTCAAACTTATTAAATCTTCTGGGGCAAAACTTATTAATGTAAGGTAGATCAAAACTTTCTCTTTTTGTTTCTTGGAGACATAGGATTCCAGCAGCACTCTCCTCCATTTTCTGCTTAATAGCCAACCACTTATTCTCAGAATTGATACCTCTGATGTTCCAGTTGAGAATATTCCAAGACTTGTGATTATTCATGGAGAAAATTTGAAGTTCTGTGTGTATTTCTCAAGGTCCATCCCTTAAGATAAGAAACATGTGTGGAATGCAAATACCCCTGAGAGCCCTTAAACCTGCCCTCACATATAACAGTTTGCTTCAGCTCAAACCATATCATATATCCATTCAGCCAGTAACTAATGTCATTCACCCAGAGAAAATGCAACATGCAGATCAAGCAGTAACAGGTAGCCACAGTAATAGTTTTACAGCCCTTAATAATTAATTTCATACATAGCCAGACAAGTAAGCAACAGATAGCAAAAGTTGCTACACTACTAGACCCCCAATTATCATAGCCTGATCTAATCATTTGGAACTATCCTGGAGGTTGCTTTCTTTGGCTCCAGCCACCTGGGCCAACTCCTCCTGCTCCACTTCTTTTTTCTTTGGTCTCTTAGCCAGCTTTTCTTGGAGATCCTCCTCAGCCACCTTGCAAAATGCACTAGTGAGGTTTTTGACAATCTTATTCTGAATGATAGGAGGAGCAGCATTACATGGTAAGCATTCCTTATTAACACAAGAATTTCTTTTGTATCCATTATTTTCTTCTCTAATTCTGTCACTCCTTCTTACCTGGTTCTCCACTAGTGGCCCTTTTCCCCTTCTCTTTCTAGAGATAGCCTCTCCAGCAGGTAGAAGAATGATATTGTTTGGGGAAATTCTCTTTAGTGGACTGCTGGCCTCCGAGGATGAGTGTGCTGCAGGACTGATACCATCATTTTCCTTATCTTAGCTTGCATGTTTGAATTGCTGACAAATAGGAGCCTGGGTGACAGAGCAAGTAGCAGGTATTATGAATGTCATAGTGTCCTCATCATTGCAGTTATCAGTCAATATATTCCATAAGGAAGATTTTAGCGATTTCTGATCAATCAAATCATCGAGATTTAGCAACAGTTCATTATGAAATTGAACCAACTTACAGGAATTTCAGCTGTGAGAGCATTTGGAACCTCCTGAGATGATGGAGCAAAGTGATTGACCCATAAATCCAACCCTTCTTCAGAAATTAAGTGTTCTCCATCAATAACTGAGAAAGCATGTGATTGTACCAAATTGTAATAATCATTAGTAGTAGGTGAATTGGCCTGTGGCACATTACCTTTGGAAGAACCAGGTAGCATATGGTTGACCTGTTTAGGCTCCATCCCCCCCTCAGATTCTTGAACTTGCTCCATAGCAGATAGCAGAGTGGTTTGCTGAGCTTCCTGACTGTTGACCTGATGCTGGGCATGCATCTCAGAAGCAACAAGTGATACTGGTATCTGTGCTTCAGGTTGTCCATCCAAAGCAGTTGCCAGAGCATGATGATCCACTGCAGGTTCAGCAAGAGCTACCTCCACATTCTCCATAGCAGGAACCAACTCTTCAGCCTCTGTTGCTTGCGGCAGAGGTGCAACCTGCTGAATGATTGGTTGTGGAATGACAGGTTGTTCTTCTATGTCAGGAGGATATGCTTGCAGAAGATTTTGCAGACCAACACCCAGGGCAGGTGCAACTTCAGCAGCTGCAGCCTGGTTTACTTCATCATTGCTATTGGCCCCTCCCAAAACATTGTGAGAGAGGAGACCTTCTGACAGAGAAACTGTAGTTGTTATACTGCTGTTAGGGATTGCTTCATTGTCATCCACCAAAATCTCCTCATGGTTTACGTGCTGAGGCAGCTGAGCAGGAGGTGGGAAGGCCCAATGCCCCTGCTCCTCCCAGTCATCCCAATCTTCCTCATTGTCCTGTTCATTGTTGATTGCAGCTTGATGAAACCCAGGAAAGTCATTTGCATTGAGGGGGACAGGATGTGGATCCACACCTGGAGGTGGCATAGGGTCCTCATCAGGTGGCCCCCCACCCAGCATTTCTTCCATGAGAACCTCAACTGAACTTGTCAAGGATTCTCCTTCAAACATCTCTCCTTCAGTCCATCTTAAGCTTTTTGGAATTTCCTGTAAATCAGTTACTCTTGCCTTAACCAGTACCTTTCCCTTTAGCGCATCTTCTTTCTCCCAACTGATGATCTTAGCGAATCTAGCGATTGCTGCAGCAATATCTTCCGTGTTACAGTTATCAAATGGAATCCCCACAATCAGCAACCAACAGACTCTGTTGAAATTGACCCTTCTCCAATTCCGACCTTCATTGTATGTATGGTTCCCGGTGTTTCTCTCAAGCATGAGATCATAAAAGACAGGTGCGACTAGGAGAGGCGACTAGGAGAGGCGACTAGGAGACCTTGCGCCGGTGGCCACTCCGGCCCCGGCGGCCACCCTCCACGCCGGTGGCCACTACGGCGCTGGCGTCCACCAAACTCTCCCTCTCTCTTGGCCCTCCTTGAGACATCTTCATCACTCATTGCGGAGTCTTCATCACTCGTTGCGGAGACCTTGACAAGTTGGTGGCCATGTCGCCATTCAACCTCAACTTCAACCGCGGCAAGGAATTTCAGGCAAGTGTTCGATCCAAGTTTGGCCACCCTGTGGTGTTTTCACCAGGCTTTCGTCAAAAAGAGTTCATTTTGGTTGTCTCATTTGCTCGTGCATCTTTCAAGTTGGATATTCATACGGTTGCTGTGGCCCTGCTTGCTTCTTTTGGTGGCTACACGCAAGGCTTTAGAGTTTGTCACCTTAAGGATAGATCGTTCAAGTTTTCATGGCTTGAAATCAGTTGGTTTTCATATTTACAATGCGGTAGAGTGATCGAGAAGGACTTTGAGATGGTTTTCAGTCTTTGGGGTGAGGGTGGGCCTCGATGGTTGATTGAAGAAAGACTGTTTTACAAGGAAGAAGATGCTGAATGGACACTGGTTGGCCGTAATGGGCGAGCTGTGGTCTCCGGCGATCACCGGAGTGGTTCGCCGGAGCAACGGCCATGCTCAGTTTTCCAACGTCTCTCTGGCTACATTCAAGTTGCGAGTGATTCCAGCGTGCCACGCATAACTGATGGCAATTTAGTGCATCCTAATGAGCCTGAATCATCGCTGCATGGGCAGGTACGTAATGTGCATGCGCGCATTAATGATCCGCGGACGTGTTTTGCGTGCGGAGATGTCGGCCACATTGCCAGATTCTGCACCACAAAGAAATCTTATGGGCTGTGGCCTTTCATCACATTTGAGCCCTTCAATAGCCCACCTGACGAGGCCTGGGCTCCGGGGGAGGTGGAGTCTTGGTTTTCGCAGAAAGGGCCCGCTATCCACATCCGGCAAGCGACATCATTCAAAGAGCTGGTCACGGGATTTTTTCCTAATTTTCAACCGAGGCAGGTGCCGGACTCCTCGCATTCCTCTGTTCTCTCCTTTTGTGCCACTCCGTCGACTTCCTCGCCACCTACCTCTATTTCTCCTCAAGATCGCCCAACGTGCTCCGCCATCTTGCGCAGCACCTCCAATGGCGAACATCCCAATCGACCCAACACCATTCATCCCCCATGGCTTCCAGATTCAGCACATTGAAGGCCGTACGGGGGTCGCGCGGGTGGTTCTGCCGCGCCGGGCTCGACGCCATGAAGACTGGGCCATCGCCACCATTCAGCCGCTCCCAGATGAGGTACTGTTTCCTAATGTCAGAGAGGTGCTTGAGGATTTTCTTCAGCATGATCCAGTGGCTCAGGTTGGGGTGCGAGAGATACAACCCTGTCCGTTCGGGGAAGCTTATGTGCAGTTCAGGCATGTGAGAGATAGAGACAGACTAGTTAGAGATAGTCCGCATGCTTTTGGGGATGTTCATATATCGTTTAATGCAAACTTTTGGGTGACAAATGAATGTGTGGCTCCAGAATCAAACAAGACAGTTGCAGGTACTGAATTGACAAGGAACGTACCCAACACGACGTCCGGGTCTTCCTAGGCTTCTTCTGTAGTGACATGATTCACACGACCCTTGCCGTTGTTGGGCAGGTTGCGGGGAGCTTGGTTCCTTGGTGGCATTCCACGGCCTTGTCCTGGGTTCTGCGCATTAGGGCGCGGGGCGTCGGGCTTCTTGTTGGGGCAACTCTTGGAGTAATGTCCTGGCTGTCCACATCCAAAGCAAGTGACTTGGTTGGGGTTGCTGCTCCTGCCAGCATTGTTATTGGGGTTGTTGTAAGCTGGCCTGGGGTTGGCATACTGCTGAGGTGGATAGTTGGTGCGGGTGCAGGAGCTCTTGGCTGCCGATAGGTTGGCTTGACCGGGCTGGCTGCCACGGGCGAGGCTTCGTTCTTGGAGCTACCCTTGCCGATCATCTTGCGCTTACGGGTATCATCCAAAGCCGCCGCTTGTCCTCAAGCATGAGTGCCTTGTTCACCAGATCGGGAAAGGTCGGGCGATCACACACAACAAGCGAGCATCGCAGAGTCTGGTTAAGGCCTTCCATGAAGCGCTCCTTTTGGCAGCATCGGTCTTGACATCCTCGAGCATACCTTGAGAGAACACCGAACTTCGCATCACGCCTTGACAAAGGCTACTACCTTGCTTTAGGGCTCGGAACTCACGCTTCTTGATGGCCATGATTCCAGAAGGAATGTGGGCCTTGCGGAATTCTGCCTTGAAGTTATCCCAAGTGATGTTTTGCTTAGCATGTATGGCCTTGAATCCATCCCACCTAGCTCTGGCAGTTCCCCCGAGACAGTGTGCAGCATATGCCACCCTCTCACGGTCTTCAGTGCAGCCGACTAGTTCCAACAAGTCCTCAATGGTGCGGACCCAGTCGTCTGCATCCAGGGGTTCAGTAGTCTTGATGAAGGTGGGTGGTGCATGCTTCTTGAACTCCACCAACGTGGAACGTCCATTGCCGTGTCCTGCAGGCTGGCGATTGACAGCTTGAGCAATCACCTGGAGGGCTGCTGTGTTGGCTTGGCGTTCCTCTCGGAAGGCTTGGAGAAGCTGAGCCATGTCCATGCTTAGAGGAGGTGGTGGGGGTGGAGTCTGTCCTCGGGCTTGGTCCTGGCTGACTCCTGCTTCAGCAGAACCTCCTTCTTCTTCTTTGGGTAGAGGTACCAAGACGTGTTACAACAGCATCCCGTTGGAGTGGTCAAGGTCTCATGATTGGGGAAAGATGGGGAAAGCAATATAGATGGGACGCCTAGTAAGGGGGATGGTATGACACTAATTGTTTTCATGCAAGGGCCAAAAGGGCCAAACACATTCATTAAAGTCCAAATGGGTGATGTAGTCGCTTACAAGTTCCCGAGGGAAAGCACGACGTCCATCAAACACATCAAAAGTAAACACAACACTACATGGTTTCATATGAACCATTACAAGGACTCGACTTCGCATAGGGGTACACGGCCTATCCTACCGTAGGGGTTACTAACAGGCATATCCAAGTTGCGAATGACACCTAAGTGGTGGAATGCTCGGTCGTGTAGTCTGGCTCTTCTAGGTCTTCCTCCTCATCATCAGTAGTGTGGCCTTCTTCATTGCTTCAAGGGGTGGGGGAGTGTACGAGCTCAACACGGCATTGCTTTGCTGGTGGGGTGAAGAGCTTGCCATAATCCCTTGCTCTCATGCGGTGTTGCTGTGGTGGTTCTCCATCCTTTGGGGGTCTTCCGCCTCTGTATGCGATTGCAGGCTGTCCAGGGGGAGCACCTTCTTTCTTGATCCTATCCGTATTCACTTGGGCTTGGAGAAGAAGTGCCTTGGTCTCATGAAGTTCCTTTCGGAGCTCCATTGATTCCGAGGCCAAGTGTTGTGCCAAACTATCGGCACAAAGGCTGAAGTAGGTCTGGAATCGGAGTGGAAGTCCTTCTTCTAATGGTGGAGCTGGTGCACTGCTCTCATCCTCACCTTCCTTCTGATAAGGCAAGAAGCGGGTTGCCAACTCGTCTGCCATCTCTGGAAGGAGGTCTCGGAGGCGGGTGAGTGCCTTGAGGGTTACCGTCTCAACGGCAAGAACTAGTGTTGCCATCTGGGGTCCCTCGAAGAACCAGCTTGTTGGAGAGTCATTAGCCTTCACAATCACTTCCACATGATATTCCGTCTCGGTGTCATTGATCCAATGCTCATGGTAGGTGAAAATGGGGGCTCGGTGGTACTGGCACTTCTTGAGGCTATCCTCGAGAAGCACGGGAAATCCGTGGTCGAAGTCTTGGTCATCGCAGCCATCTACAAAGGTTGAATGGGCGAGGTCAATAAGGGGAATATATCTTTGGGTTGGGTATGCTTCAGAAAAGAAGAGAAGTTTAGATGGTCTCAAGCTAACTAAGGCTTCCTACAGTCAGGATGGCTCTGATACCAGCTCCGTGGGGACCCCGACTCATAAGTCGAGATCACCGAATGCACGTGTACGGTGATCCCAGAGATCAATGCTCACTGAACACACCGAAGCTGAATAACAAGAGTCTTACATCCATACATACCGTCTTACAAAAATTATGACCATTATTGTCAAGTCTTACATTGATAAAGCCTTAAGGGCTGAACATCAAATGAAACACAAGCAGCGGAAATCTTAGATGCGATAAGTAGAACCCATGCCATCAGCCTTAACCCTACGGGCATTACTCGACTGGAAGCGTCCTAGTTCGCATGTTCGTCTCCAAAGAACTCTTCTTGAACTCCGGTTCTTCCATGCCCGGTCAATTAAATAACCAGTGGCAAGCCAATGAGTACTTTGAATGTACTCGCAAGCAACCCATGTTTTTGGTTCAAGATACAACAATGCATGATATAGGTAAATTTTTGCAGAAAGCTAGTTTTGAGTGCAATGACATGTTCAACAACTTGTAAGACATGCATCAAGAGAATTTAAGTAACCATGAGGACAGGTTACAAATATCAACATCAATAGAGTGGGCACCAACCCATCTCAATCATGTCAAGTCCCTTGACTTGACCCAAGTCATTTTATCAACACACACACACACACGGTTTGTAAACATGTGGACGTAGCCCAAGAGTGGTTACCCAACTGTCCTTGACCATGGACACAGATATTCGAATAGTTTTACACTCTGCAGAGGTTGCACACTGTACCCATAAGATCTGGGGAACTTCCGCGATACCTCAAGTACCCGGGGTAAGCACCCGATCACTATCTCTCCCTAGACGACACTAACATGGAGTCCACTCGATTGGTAGTAACCCCCGTGCCTAACATTTCACATCATAAAGTTGTGGAGCCTCGCTCCCATATTCATCACATACCACAAGCACGGGGTACCAACGGTGTGTCCGGTGCCCTGTAAAGACAGTCATGGCCGCCCTACCTGGCACGACCCCGTCCCGAGAGAGAGCACCAACTCTCCCCCGTCACTAGTAATGCGGGCTCCAAGCTAGTATCGACCTAGGTAATCAATAATGCCCTTTCCCATATAAGGATAGAGTGGTTGCGCATGTAAGGTTGGAATAACGGTCGCAACTTAAACCAATCCATTTTGAAAACAACACACACTTGCCTCGGTACACCACTTCGTCATCATGTGGCTACCCATCTCATCATCTCCCCCGGGCATAAGTGGCACCCGGTTGGGTTTTCGAAAAGTCTTTTGAAAAACTTTGTCTCCATCACCATGCATATACCCGTCCCTTTTTGCGTAGCATCTACTTTAGCATCCTATCTACTCCCACCGGCATAACCCTCATAAGAAGGTAGGGTCATGCACATTGCAAGTATCAACGAGGAAGTACGGTGGCAAACCATCAAAGTGGTTACCACCTCATCATGATTCCGTTGCAACAACAATAGGGTGCTATATGACATGCATAAAAAGGGTTTCATAGACATGGTCAAAGGGCTGCTTGCCTGGCTCAACAAAGTCTTCTGGGTCTTCAAAGTCTTCTGGTCCAACTCCTTCGTCAGCAACGCAATCTATCGTCGCAAAATAATAACGTGAAAAATAAG
Organism: Aegilops speltoides; assembly: GCA_021437245.1. Lineage (NCBI taxonomy): Eukaryota > Viridiplantae > Streptophyta > Magnoliopsida > Poales > Poaceae > Aegilops > Aegilops speltoides. Next base: position 92,647,726 of record CM038145.1, on the reverse strand, counting down.
GCAATAATAAAACAGAAAAACCAAAGTGCTCAAAAAAATGTCGACTCATTTTTGTTAAATACTAGGGTGAAAACTAAGAAGGGGAAAATTCCTAGTTTTGGATTTGGAGTAGCAGAATAGGGGAAATGGATTTACAAAGGTATATTTAAATGCTAAAAATCACATTTAAATATTTACAGTGAAGAAAAGGTTGTTGGATTTGAATGAAAGTTGCACCATTAAATAGGTGGTATTTTTACTAGAATTTAGGAACTGGAATTATTTCATTTGGATGAATATTTCATCCTGTGGGATTTTTCGGAAAAGTGACAGAAAAAGAAAAAGGAGAAGCAGCACTGTGCAACTGGGCCAGAAGGACCACAATGCAGCAGGCCCAGATGGGTTTCAGCCCACGCGAGGCTGCCACGTCGAAGGCGTAAAGGCAAAATACGCCTTCAACCGACGCAGCGAACCGGTACGCGCGCGCGTGCATTTTAAACCTGACGGATGGGTCCCACCCGTCAGGGCGTGAGGCTGACGGACAGGGCCCACGGCCGTCGTCGTCTACCTCTGTACAGAGGCGACGGCGAGCTCGCCGGCGGCGATATATGGCACGAGAGGATGCGTGGGTGGTATCGTTGTGCTCAGGGAGGATCCACCGTTCGGATGGAGGTGGAGTTGGCCGCCGGGGTTGCCTGGTTTGCCGGCGACGAGGTCTTGCGGCGGAGGAGCTTCGGGTGGTGGTCGTTCTGGTCGACTCCGGCTGCAAACGAGGCGGGGAAGAGAGGGGAAATGATCAGTGGGAGGAGGTGGTTTCAGATCGGGGCAGAGGAGAAGCGGGGGAGGCCTATACCTCGCGAACTCCGGCGAGCCGAAGCGGCGGAGCTCGAGCTCGATCTCGAGCTCGGGCGCTTCTAGAGAGGAACTGGGGGTGCAGGGGGATGTTTTGGTGGTGCAGAGGGCGAGTGGTGAGGAGAGGAGGGCTCGGGGAGGCCTTTAAATAGGCGAACGGCGGGGTGCCGTGGACTCGTGCGCCGGTGGGCTCCTTCTCGTCGCTGCAGGGCTCGGGGAGGCCTTTAAATAGGCGAACGGCGGGGTGCCGTGGACTCGTGCGCCGGTGGGCTCCTTCTCGTCGCTGCAGGGCTCGGGGGAAGAGGGCGTGGTGTCTGGGGTGTTCCTGGACGTTGACTACGTCGGGAGGGATAGAGAGAGGGAGTGGGGAGAGGTCAGAGACACGCGCGTGTGAGCCGCACCATTGGCGCGCTCAGGCGGCCTCTGTTTGCTAGCGCGGAGGCGCGAGGAGGAGGAGAGAGGAGGGGGCCGACCGTGTAGCGTGTTACGGACGCCGAGGCGCATCGGCAGGCGCGCGGGGGAGGCTCGAGGTGGCCGGAGGTGGTTGGAAGGGGGCGGCTATAGTATGGGAGCGTACTGTAGCGCGCTCCAGAGCGCCCAAATGGCCGGCATGGCATTTTCTATGCCTTGTGGGCGCGGCCAACCGTGTCCAGTAGCTCAAGGGTGGAGTAAAGAAGTAGGGGGAGGCATTGGATGCTCTGGATGGCCTCTGGGGTGAGGACAGAGGTGAGGAAGAGGGAGAAAGGGGCTGTCCAGAGAGAGAAAGTGGGGTTTTACTCATCCAATAATTGAGCTGTGGACTTGCCATTGTTACTGGAGGTGAAAGGGGTCTAGGAGGAGCTTTGGTAGAAAGTGGAGGTCATGGAGATTAGTGGAAGTGGTCAAAAATGGAATTTTGGTAAAGTGGCTGAAGGTGTTTGATGCTTGTTTGGTTAAGCAAATGAACTCCAAATGCCATGAGACTCCATAGGGTGAAATGACACATATAATTAGGGCCTTCCACCAAGTTGGAGCTTATTTGGGCAAAGTTGCAATGCAACTTTTTTAAACCCTAAAAATTTGCAGAAATGGACTTGTGTAGATCTAGCTGAGTAAATCACTTCTCCTTGATGCACCACTTGCTATAGTGGCCTCATTTGGTCATGTGAACATGCTCACCAAAGTTGGGGTCAAGGAGAGAAAGTTGGTAGTACAAAGTTGATCAAATATGATTCTGGTCAGAGAGGGTTTTGGGTCATTTTGGTGAACCAAAATGACTTTAATTTACATGAGGCCTTGCAAGGTGATCACAATATGCATTTGTGACTTGCTGGATTTTTCTTGGATTTTTGTGAAAATATTTCCTGTAGAAATATTTCAAATCCTTGAAATGGGCAGAAATGGTTTTGGGAGGTTTTGTCCAATATTTTGATCATGACCATATGTTGAAACTCTTATATATGGAAAATATATGTCCACTGAGTTTCCCTGATTTTTGTCAAATATTTTGAAACAATAAAAATGATTTTTCCCTATTAGAGACCATTTCTGGCCTTAAGAAAAAGCTTTTAAATAAAATAGAAAAATAACTTTTAAAATTATATTTTTGTGGTTTATGGGAGTCCTACATCTAATAGGATTCAAATATACTTTTTGAAATATTTTTCATATCCCAAATCAAGTACTTGCAGTGCAATCCTCAATTTAGGGGTTTTTGGAAAACTAATTTTCGAAAATACTTTTTGGCCAAATTATTTTTGTAAGAAAATACTATATTGCTCTATACACATGGCATGATCATTGGGCAGAAGTTTGGGGCAAAGAGATGAAGTACAAAAGGTGGAGTAGTTGACTTTAAAGGGCACTTCAAAAAAAAATCACAGAGAGAAAACCAACTCCAAATAAAAGCCAAATAATGCAAAAGTTTTTGTTGGTCCAAATTTTCATGCTTTAATAATGCAAATGAAATGTTACAAAATGCAGGGTGTGACAGTAGGAGAGCGAAAAAGGTCGAAGAACCACGGACCAAAAGATGGCGATAGTTTCGATAAAAACTCCAAATGGGAATAACTAGTCAACTGCAGAAAGCAAATGAAAAAGCCACGTCCAGCACCTAGTCTAGTCTTCGACGTCTTCTCACCAGCGCGGAGCTAAGTGCTGCCACTGGGCGTGGGAGGGAGCCCCAGAGCCTGAGGCCGACACCCCTGAGACTCCGGGGCGTGTACATCCCCAACTCATTATTACGTGAGAGTGTCACGGGCGGCGAGCTTCACAGGCATTGGCCTTCTTCACAGGCTCCGGGCCTTTCTTCGGGGAAGCAAGCTTCACGGGCGTTGGCCCTCTTCCCGGGCTCTGGGCCCTTTCCAAAACGCGACAGCTTCACAGGCATTCGCCTTCTTCACAGGCTCCGGGCCTTTCTCAAAAAGGTAAGCTTCACAGGCATTCGCCTTCTTCACAGGCTCCGGGCCTTTTCCCAAAAGATAAGCTTCACAGGCATTCGCCTTCTTCACAGGCTCCGGGCCTTTTCCCAAAAGATAAGCTTCACAGGCATTCGCCTTCTTCACAGGCTCCGGGCCTTTTCCCAAAAGATAAGCTTCACAGGCATTTGCCTTCTTCACAGGCTCTGGGCCTTTTCCCAAAAGATAAGCTTCACAGGCATTTGCCTTCTTCACATGCTCTGGGCCTTTTCCCAAAAGATAAGCTTCACATGCATTTGCCTTCTTCATAGGCTCTGGGCCTTCTCCAAAAAGATGAGCTTCACAGGCATTTGCCTTCTTCACAGGCTCTGGGCCTTTTCAGGGGTAAAACCTCTGGAGGTGCTGGATGTTCCACGCGTTCTGTATAGGTACTCCCTCCTGAGTCTCCAAGTACACGGAGCCGGGCCTGGAAACATGAACAACCTTGAACGGGCCCTCCCACATAGGAGAGAGCTTATGCAGTCCCTCCCTGGAGAGGACCCGCCAGAGCACGAGGTCCCCTACCTCGAGAGTTCTGGGGCGGATGTTGCGGCAGTGGTATCGCCGGAGTGCCTGCTGGTACCTTGCCGCTCGCAGCGTAGCTTCTCGAGGACGCTCCTCCCCAGCACGAGGTCCGTCCCTCGCATGGCGTCCTGCAGCGTCTCAACGAACGCTAGGACCCGCGCGGATCGACGCCTGACCTCGTGAGGGAGGACCGCTTCGGCTCCGTAGACTAGGAAGAAGGGGGTCTCTCCAGTCGGCTTAGTCGCGGTTGTGCGGATGGACCACAGCACGGACTGAAGCTCATCATACCAGCCTCTGCCGCAGGCCTCCAGTTTCTTCTTGAATGTCCTAGTCTTGAGACCCCTCGGACCATCAAGGCGTTAGCCCGCTTCGGCTGGCCGTTGCTCGAAGTGCGCCCGGTGGCGTAGCATATCTGCGTCCCAAGGTTAGCACAATATGTTTTGAAAAGGTTACTGGTGAACTACGAACCGTTGTCAGTGATGATGCGGTTCGGCACTCCGAACCGGCTCACGATGCCCTTAATGAACTTGACCGCGGAACCAGCAGGGATGGTGCGGACGGCCTCGACTTCGGCCCACTTGGTGAACTTGTCTACGGCGACATAGAGGTAGCGATAGCCCCCTGGCGCCCGAGGAAAAGGGCCCAGGATATCCAGCCCCCAGACCACGAATGGCCACGTGAGGGGTACGGTTTGCAGGCCTCCTGCCGGCTGATGGATCTGCTTGGCATGGAATTGGTAGGCCTCGCAAGCCTTCACGAGCTCAACAGCGTCATTGAGCGCAGTGGGCCAATAGAAACCGCTGCGGAACGCCTTGCCGACGAGGGTCCGTGACGATGAATGATGCCCACAGTCTCCACCGTGTATGTCTGCCAGCAGTTCCTTCCCTTGTTCCCTGGTGATGCAGCGCAGGGACACATCATTCGGTCGTTTCCGGTAGAGCTCTCCATCCATGATGCAGTACGCTGTGGCTTGCCGTGCCACACGCTCTGCCTCCTCCTCCTCCTCCGGCAAGGTCCCTTGCATCAAGTAGATCCTGAGCTCTGTGATCCAGCACCCCTCCTGAGGTTCCATCGTCAGGAGCAGGCGTGGTCCTGAGGCCGGGCCACAGGCTGGGGCTCCCGAGGCAGGTGGCTGAGGAAGCTCCACCCGAGGCTGTGCTGTGCTCGACAATGGTGGCAGGGCTGAAGGCTTGAAGAGCCGCTCCTCAAAGACGCCCGGCTCCTGGGGCAACCTTCTGGAGGCTCGTTTGGCGATGTCGTCGGCCTCTTGATTAGTGTCGCGGGGCACATGCTGTAGCTCCAGCCCCCAGAACTGCTTCTCCATCCTGCGGACCTCCGCAAATTAGGCCTCCATGTGCTCATCTCTCAGTTCGTATACCTTGTTGGAGAAGTTGACAAGGAGCTACGAATCACCCTTGATAGTAAGACGCTTTACTCCCAGGGCAGCGGCGGCCTTCAGGCCCGCTATCAGTCCCTCGTACTCTGCTATATTGTTGGAGACCTTCTCGCCTTGCTGGAAACAGAGCTGCATGGCGTAGTATAGCTTGTCCTGAGTGGGAGATATGAGCACTGCCCCAGCCCAGCGCCCTGCCTGGAGAACGCCCCGTCGAAGTACATGACCCAGCCATCTGGCGCTTCACTTCCTAGGGAGAGGGATCGATCCTCGCCGGCCCTGAGGCTCGGTGCCTCCGTCCACTCGGCCATGAAATCTGCCAGCGCGGCCCCCTTGATGACTCTGGTCGTGCTGAATTCGAGCTAGAATGCTTGCAGTTCAATGTTCCACTCGGTGACCCTTCCGGCTGAGTTAGGGCTCCTGAGCACCCTTTCCAAGGGGTATGCCGAGACAACCTTGATTGGATGACCTTGGAAGTAGTGCCGCAGCTTGCGTGAAGCCACCAGCAGCACGAGGAGGAGCTTCTGCGGCATGGGGTACCGTGCCCTCGCATACAGTAACACCGTACTGACGAAGTACACCGGGTGCTCGACGAGGCTTGGGGCGTCGGTGCTGGTGGCGTCCTCCGGAAGCTGCGGTGCCTCCCGAGGTGGTGGAGTCTCCAGAAGCTGGTTGCCTGGAGAGAGGGCCTCCCCCGCCCCTGGTGCGTTCCGCTGCAGCGGCTGATCTTCCTCCATCATGGTGGTGACTTCCGCGAGTTCCTTTTGATCCAGCTTTGCCTTGGCTCGGGTGGCTGCCGTGGTCCTGGCCCGACGCTCCTCTCTAACTACCACCAGGGATGCACTAGTAGAGTAGGGAGTGGCGGCGAGGTAGAGTACCAAGGGCTCTTGAGGGCGCGGGGCCGCCATCACTGGAGGGCTGGTTAGGTATCTCTTGAGATCTTGGAACGCCTTGTCGGCCTCCTCAGTCCATTCAAAGGGCCCCTTTTTCTTCATCGGCTGGAAGAAAGGCAGCGCCCGCTCCCCCAATCGGGAGATGAAGCGCCCCAGCGCCGTTACGCGCCCCGTGAGCTTCTGCATTTCCCTGAGGGTCTGTGGTGGGCTCATGTCCTCAACTGCCTTGACCTTTTCTGGGTTGGCCTCGATGCCTCGGTGGGATACGAGGAAACCCAAGAGCTTGCCCGAGAGGACCCCAAACACACACTTCTCCGGGTTGAGTCGCAGGCTCACTGCGTTGAGGCTCGCGAAGGTTTCCTCCAGGTCTTGTATCAGGGTCTTGGCCTCGCGAGACTTCACTACAATGTCGTTGACGTAAGCTTCCACATTCTTCTCGAGCTGCGGCCCAAGGTGATGTGCATGAGCCGCTGAAAGGTTGCCCCTGCGTTGCACAGTCCGAATGGCATGCATGTGTAGCAGTACACCCCACATGGGGTTAGGAAGGCCCTCTTCTCCACATCTTCCACCGCCATCTTGATCTGGTGATACCCAGAGAAGGCATCCAAGAAGCATAAAAGGTCACACTCAGCGGTGGAATCGATGATCTGGTCGATGCGAGGGAGCGGGAACGGATTCTGCGGGCATGCTTTCTTGAGGTTGGTGAAGTCGACACACATGTGTTCCTTTCCTCCCTTCTTTGGCACAACTACGGGGTTGGCCAACCAATCCGGGTATCGGACCTCGCGAATAACCCCTGCGGCTTCTAGCTTGCGGGTCTCTTGGACGATGAAGGCCTGTTTCTCAGTGGACTTCCTCCTTGCCTTCTGCTTCACGGGACGCACGTTGGGGCATACGTTGAGGTGGTGCTCGATTATACCCCGCGGGATCCCTGCCAGCTGATCGGGCTCCCAGGCGAACACCTTCTTGTTTGCACGCAGGAACTTGACCAGGGCTTCCTCCTGCTCGGGCTCGAGGTTGGCGCCTATGGTGAAAGTGGCGTTAGTGGACCCGTCCTCGTCGACAGGTATCTGCTAGGTTTCCGCCTTGTCTTGGGTGAACAACTGCTTCTTCTTGGCCGGCGCAGCCCCCTTGGGCTTGGGGGTTTCTGCCTCGGTGGCCCGCGCCGCTACCGCCGTCTTGAAGGCGAGCTTGAGTACTCGCAGAGCACCTTTGGTGTCCCCGGGCACGGTGAGGACGCCGTTGCTCCCGGGCATCTTCATGAGGTTGTACCCCGGGTGAGTCGCGGCCATAAATTTGGCCAATGCTGGATAGCCAAGGATGGCGTTGTAGGGGAGGCCGATGGGGGCGATGTCAAAATCGACCAGCTCCATACGGAAGTTGTCGTAGGTGCCGAAGGTCATCGGAAGTCGGATTTGCCCCAAGGAGCTGGATGACCCGCCTCCGACGCCCGAGAAGGGTTGGCTGGGTTGCAGCCGCTCCCGGGGTATGCGGAGGAGGTTGAAGGCCTCAACTGAGAGCATGTTGAGGCCCGCGCCACCGTCGATGAGGTTCCTGGTGACGGCCACTGGCAGATGGTGGGTGTGCAGAGCATGGGGAGCGCACCCGAGCAGGCCGAGTTGGCGGGGTGGTCCTCAGAGCCAAAGGTCAGCCCGGCCGACGGCTCTGTCTGGCCCGGGGGAGCCCCCTGCCGCGTAGAGGCGGTGCCGACCCGGCGGACGAATGGCTTGACATGGCGGCTGGAGGGCGGCGCCTGCGAGCTGCCCAGGAGGGCCGCGACGACCGAAGGAGCCGGCGCAACGGGGTGGGTGAGGAAGAAGCTGCGCGGCTCCTCCCTAGAGGTCACTGGGAAGTGCAGGTACGATGCCTGAGGCCCGTTCCCCGCCGAGCCGGTGGCGGTGTTGACGGCAAGCGATGGGGAACGACGAGGACGCCCGTCGACGGGGGCCGTCTAGATGACACGGGAAGCGAGGGCGGCTCAGCGCTCCGTGCAAGCCCGACGAGCGTCAGACATGGACGCGGTGGTCGGAAGGAACAAGACGACGGAAGGCAAATTCCGGAGCACCCCTACCTGGCGCGCCAAATGTCGGATTTCGGGTTCCGGCAGACCCTTGAGGTTCGAACACTAGGGTGCGCGCGGAGATTCAACCCTCTGCCGGCTCGCTCCTCGCCGAATCGCTAAGATCTAGACTACCAAACTGAACAGCACAAGAGACACAAGATTTATACTGGTTCAGGCCACCATTGTGGTGTAATACCCTACTCCAGTGTGTGGTGTGGTAGATTGCCTCTTGGTCTTGATGATGAACAATACAAAGGGAGAACAGCCTCGCGAGGGTCTGTTCTTGGCTGGCGCGATGAACTGCTAGGGGGAGTTCAGTCGCCTTTCTCTTTCTGTGTGTGTCTTCCTCTCCTTGTTCTCTCGATGCCTCTACCTTGCGGGTGGCTAGTCCTATTTATAGGAAAAGGCCCTGGGCCTCTCCCCAAATATTGAGCGGGAAGGGCGCCAACAATTGGCCATTTTGAAGGGGAACAACGGGTACACTTATCCTGACTAAAGTTGGTCCTCGCGTGTCAAAGGCTCTGGTGATGACGCCGGCTTGGGCTCCACAATGACTTCCTTCTGGCCGTTGGGCTGGTCTTGGTCTTGTTGCACCGAAATGGATACCTTCGCTTGATGCCCTCGCCTGCGCTTGCTCCCTTTGCACCAAAGAGGAAAGGAGGACACTGCTGGTGGCGCCCGATCGCGCCCGGTCGTCATGGCTTGTGTCATGGGCGCCTCGCGAGGTACCCCGCCTTGAAGTCTCCGCCTCCTCATGAGCCAGCCTGACGAGGCCGTGCCTGAGGAAGCTTCTTGTCGTCCGCCCCGTGAGGCTTGGCCCCTCGCGAGGGTCTTGAGCCTGTGTTGATGGAGATAGGCTGTGCTGGGCCTCCTTTGAGCCACGCCGCAGGCCGCAGGCAGGCAAGTCTGGGGACCCCCGTTCCCAGAACGCCGACAGCAACAACCCCGAATAAACCACACACATAAGCCTGATACACATGCCACAACACGCAAAAACATTGTCTTGTCCATGGGGTGTGGAGCCCACAACGAGGCCAAACTGCAGAGCACTCACAGCTGCCTATTCCCAGGGAGCTTAGGGCATCTCTAACATCGTGCGTGAAACCACCCGTAAACGTTTGGCCCATGCATTCCGGACACTTTATGCCCTCAAACACCGTCCATCGAACATCCACAGCCAGGTTCGTGTCTCCAAATTCCCGCAAGCAAAAGACTTTGTGTGCCTCTGGACCCCCGCCACCTCGGCGTCTGACACCCCGGATCCACACAAAGCTATCCCTCTCTTCCTATTTCAACTGTTGTTGCATTCTCCATGCCGCATTCATGCTGGTCCATGACCAGGCGCATGTCCGCTGGACATTGCGACATCACATCGGCGCCTGCATCGTCCAGCCATTGCATCGCATGGGCTCGCTCTCTGGGCCACATTAATGCCTTCTCAGAGCGACACGACCAGATAGGCGATGGGATGGATTCCTACAACAGTGAAGCCGTTGCCCATTCGTTTGCCTACATGGCATTGAACAAGCATGAAACACACCCTGTGCACCCACTTTCAAACCAACGCTTGGCCTAGTCGGCCGATATATAAAGCACGGACGTGCACGGCAAAAACTGCACCACCTCTACGTCCCTTACTACCCCTTTCATGGCCACCGGTGCACCTCCACTTCTATTCGCCTTTCTTCCACAACAACCGTCGCCATAATGACCGTGAGCAGCACATCATGGTGGAAGCGCATCTCATTGCGGCGCCGACACAAGATCACAAGCATTGCCCACAACTGGCAGGTTTGGTGCTCAGAACGCGTAGAGGCGGGTTTGCCTTCAAGCTCAGTGGATGAGAGCTTGGAGGACGATGAAGGAGGCGTCCGACAACAAGCCTGTGCCCACACCCACACCCACACCGATTGTGGGCTTCACCACGGCTCAGGTGTACTTTAACACGGTCATGGCGGAGGAGGCTCACTAGGAGCATGCAACTTCGCCGGTCTCCATGTTCTAGATGCTACAGGAGAAAGAGTGATACAATCTGCAACTCCTCAAGCAACACCAGCTTGTGGAAGCCGTTGCTACCTTGGTCGTGGAGGATCAAGGCTTCGTCCATGAGCAGTGGGCACTTTATGAGTCAATGATCAGCCCCCGCACCATCTGCCGCGAGTGTTGGCAGACAGAGCGCAACCTCTTATTCGAGCAGATCGCGGCGAAGGCACAAGCAAAGGCAGCGCATGCGATTAGGAACAGAACGCTGCCAACGCCGGCAGCTCCACGTCATCGAGCCAGGCCTCCAGTGACCATGAGACTGGACCATTCACGTAGATGTCAACCTCACCTCCACTGGCAACATCCCCAGCCAGAGGGCGGACTCCGGCGAGGAGTAAACACAAGAGACGAACGTGACCACCTCCGATGAAGAGCAAGACATGGGACACAGATGTGCCCACGATCGACGAATAGTCAAATAAGGTCGATGACTTTAGCTATGTACAAAATAATCCTACATTGATGAAAAAACAAGTCCGCTTTTATCTGATGTGTCGGGTTGGATGGCCGGCTCGGCTAGCGCTGTCCACGAACACATCCATCAAAACAGACACACAAATCATTTTCATTGTCCGAAAATGATTTGCGTGTCTGTTTTGATGGATGATAGTTTAGAGGGGATTATGTCATATCAACTTTCTTTTTTTATTTTACATGAAAAAGCTCTTCCATTAAACAGCGTGCCGAACAATGTCATCGGCAACCAGGTCCTGGGCAAAGGTGGGAGCACCGGGATTCCCAACCCGGTCGGTTTCCTGCTTCCGAACCCCTAGTTAGTGTGATGAATCAAAAGTAATGACAAATGAACTCGTATCTTTATGACTGGGATGATGTACATATATATCCTCGGAAGGGACGCATCCAACTGATGCAACGGTTCGGAGAGACAAGAGCGAAGGGAAGTGATGGTTAGCAGATCACTAACCGCCTCCCTAATGTAACGTGGAGATTATCCACATTATTTAATTATAGAATAATTAATTCCTAACACTCCCCCTAATCTCCACTTTATGTATGTAGAATCATCATCTTCAAAACACTCCTCCAAAAACCCTATGGGAAAAATATGAGGAGATATACATAATATGCCATGAAAACTCCTTCCGAAAACCCAGTGGGAAAATAAGGAGAAATTGACATATCACCATGCTTGTATTACTATTGCCTCATTAAAAACCTTTCATGAGAAACCATTCAGGAAAAATTCATAAAGGAAAAGAGTGTAATACAAAAGATTCGAAAATCTTAAACAGGTTAGCGTTCAGGAGTGCACTCCCCCTAAACCTTGCAAATAACAAAGTCATCTCATACCAATTCCATTATCTTATTTCTGGAATGGAGAACTTGGTAAAGACTTTGTGAACATATCACAAAGATCACATATCACTTTGCTTCGAAAATATTTATCTTCCCATTTTTCAACTCACGAGGAAGAAAATACTTTCAGAGTAATATACTTTGTAATATTGCTCTTTATAACCTGTCTGCATCTATGTAATACAAACAACATTATCTTCATGGATAATGGTGGGTGAGTCCTATTAATCAAACCCGCCTGAACTTTCAACAAAGTTCATCATTTTGTGAAGCCAAACAGATTCAAATGTTGCTTCATACATTCAAAATGATTAGTGGATGCAGCCACTAAAGATTTTCTTCTCGACTTCCAAGAGAAGGTCGTATCTTCATTCGAGAAGACAAAACCAGTGTGTGATATGGGATTATGGGGATATGATATATGCCCAGCATCACGATATCCAACCATGGTCATATCTTGATTTTTCTCATAAAAACAAACCAAGATTTTAGTGTCTAGAAGATAACCAAAAATATTCTTCACACCAACCCAATGCCTTTCATTGGAGATGTATTGTATCTAGCTGATAAATTTACTGCAAATGATATACTAGGCCTAGTGCAGTTCACTAGATACATTCGTGCTTCAATTGCACCTTGATATGGAGACTCGGTTCCAATATCTCTTCATCACTATCATTAGGTACAAATGGGTATTTATCTCTATTACTCAAGAGATCTCACACACCATAGTTCTTTGATGTATATGACTTAACCGTGTTGAACTTTTCAACAATCTTTTGGATAAATGTAGACTACAAGTATTCCCGAAGGAATGCGCTCAAGTCCCAAGATCGAGCAAAGTCCAAATCTTTCATCCCATACTCTGTCTCAAGATGATTTGCTTATCTCATGTATTTCTTGTGTAGTTCATATTCAAAACACCAACATACACATAAATGATGCAAAATCTATCTTTAGTTTTCTTGATGAACATACATGAGCAATCATCAGTGTTTGAGTAACCCTTCTTGCAAAGGAACTCACACAGTCGGTTATACCACATCCATTCCGACTACTTCAAGCCATAAAAGGACTTCTGAAGCTTTATGCAACACATGTTGCGATTTAATTCGAAACCTTAATTCCGTTAGGAACTATAATAGAGATATCCGAATCAAGTGATTCATAAAACTATGCAGTCACAACATCCATTAGTAGGATAAACAAATTCATTATTCACTGCCAGTGACATAAATATCGGAACTTTATTCCACTCACAACAGGATAACATATTTCATCATAAACGATGACGAGTCTCTGCGTGAACCCCTGTGCTACAAGCCTTGCTTCATGTCTCACCACATCATTATTTTCGTTCCTCACATGAACAAAGACCCATTTGCTCCCCCAGGGAACAAATTCAGAGGACTGGGTATTACTGATCAGGTCAATACCCCCTCATATTGAGAGCGAACGCATCCTGAGTTGTTGCCTTCCTTTGGATCAACTAGAGTGTTTTAGATACTCAGCCATGCATGGACTTAGCTTCTAGATCCAATCCAAGGTCTTTTGCAATTCATGAGGATAAATAAATGTCGACATAATGTAGTCTTTATTATATGACTCTTCCAAATCCATATCCATAGTGGAGATTTCATCATTACCTTTTGACTCGTTGTGATTTACCACAACGGTTGAGTCAAGGTCTTCCGATGTCCCAACACAAAAATTTGTGTGCACACTCGTGCTAGGTCCTGGATGTGTCCAACATCCTTCAGGTGTCTTTCAACCCTTGGTTGAATATCAACATGAAGTTGACCCGCATTTATTGTTTGAGGATTCCTCATTCCCCTTGGACGCTTCCATGAAGCCTTGTCCTCTTGTGTCCAGATTCCTCCCCCTCTTCGGTGGCCGAGTGGACCTGTGGGTCACATCCACTCTTGCTGACACATTCACTATGGGAATATTTTACTCTATGACACCTATATACTTAGTAAATGCAACTGGCTGATTATTTGCGATACTTTGCAAATTGATAATCTTCTGAACCTCCAGTTCAGACTCATTCATACGTGGACCTCAGGACTAGATGTCTATTCACATCTCAATCTATTTTCTGGCATTCAATGTGGTCCATATCCCCCCCTAATGCCGGAAAATGTCTTGATCAAAATACAATCAGCGTACCAGGCCATAAACAAGTCCCCTTCTTAGGACTACAGGTACTTTATGATTGATGGAGAATTATACCTCACATAGATCCCCAATTTCTATGAGGGCCCATATATGTACGCTGCGGTGGTGAAATCGGTATGTATCCAACACAACCGAATTATCGCAGATGGGAAATACTTACTCATTTCCACGTACTAACTGCAATGGGGAGACCATATAATATGCGGTTAAATCAATTTGTATATGCAATCGTAAAACTGCAATGTCCACAACTAGATGTTGGGAGATTACAATTCTGTAGGAGCAATCTTGCTATCAACTTATCCTCTTGACAAGTGATTCCGCAAGACCAATCTGGGTATGAACACAAAGTACCAATATGCTCCACAGTTATGCCTCAGTCTAAGCAGTAATCATCAAATGCTCATGAACTAAATTTTGTAGCATTATCCATTTTGATGGATTTTATCCCGTGCTAGGATTGATTTTCTCTCAAACTAATGATCTGAGCAATCGACTATGTAAAAGCATGGTCCCTTATAATAAGACATACATTGGACCATCTCACTGATGCATCCAAAAGCGCTATAAAATATGTGAATATCCCATATAACGGTTGAATTGGATCACATATATATATATATATATCTCCTATCCAAGGAAATCTAGTGGCCCATCCTCTTTCATGAGATAAGATGGCCTTGTGATTAGTTTCCCGGTTTGCACACATCATGCATACACAATTCAATGAATTTAGAAAATTCACAATGTCAGATTTGTGTCCAATTGGACCATCAATAATTTTCTCATCATCCCAATACTAGGGAGACCCAGGGAATGTTGCCATATCTTGAACTTATCAAGACTCTAGAAAATTATCTTATATGCCAAATGCGTATCTAATTGAATGTATGCATAGTCCAATCCAAAAGATAGAGAAGACATTTACTCTAGGATTTCATTCAAATCCCTTTTGCTGAGTCATGAGTAGGCTTTCAGCCTCACTCGCTTTATGGGTTTCAACATAGAAACCGTCGTAGATATCCTTAAAACTCAGCAAGGTACGAGTAGAATCTAGATACATCAATGCACCCATGATTACCATGTAGTACCCATAGGGAGTGTAATTTTGGCTTGACCGGAACCAACAATTAGCGTATCACGACCACAACTGTCATGACACTTCCATTACTCTTATCAAGAGCTTGCAATGGAAACAACTTAATCTCCCAAAATATTGTGTTAGTAGACCCAGTTTCCAACACATTTCCTTCTCAATTGGATTATTTCGTTAAGTTTCTAAAGAGAAAGAACCAATTTCAACATATGATTGAACTCATATGGAAATAATACATACATCATAAACTATATATGTCAGAGGACATTCCACAAGCATCGTGTCTGATGACAGAGCTATCATATTATGTTGATGGACATAATTCATTTTACAGCATGTAATATGTCTATAGACATCATTACAATGCATGACAAAAGAGACTGAACCCGGTCTCCATATATGTCAATAAAATTGAAGTCCACTAACATGTCATCGATACTCAATAGTGGACCTTCCTTTTGCTGAGCATGATCCTAGTTGCCCATGTTCCGAGGAACATCTGGGAACTTTCAACCATTGGGAAACCATTGTTATTGCAAGTGAAGTAAGATTCACACATGTTCCCATGGGCCTCTTGCCCTTAGCCAATTGATGCATGTATAGATCCACCAAATGCATGGAAGTATCACATTTCCTTGCATTGTGAGTCGTATCACTACATGTATAGTAACCGATGCTACTGACCATGTCATTCTCCAATAAATGACTTTTGCCCTTTTGTCCTCCATTCATATTCTCCTTCTCATCATGTCTCCACTTTCCTTCACCATTGATGAAATTGTTCAGCCAATTCCTAATAAAAGGATTGAGAGTCGAAAACATTTCGATGAGACTACCGTATGAAACCACACTATTGTAGAGTCTCAACTTTCAGTTGATTTGATGCACAAAAGAGTTGTATGTAGTCACGTGCTGACTAACATATTTTGCTATATTCGTTATAGCAGGAGCCCCTGAGTGGGTGCGCTTATGGAACTGAGATTCTGGACCGTCAAGTTAATCTTGACACCCATCGCCCAAGTCAGAAATTCGATGCTATCAATGGCAATATCATCAAAAAAATTCTTGGATATGTCCAACATATCCAGCATGAATAAGCATGCCCATTAGTTTACTTCCATGTAAATTAATCATGTTGTAAAAATGCATGTGTATCGATCAACACATAGAAATTTATAAATTGCCGGAACATATATGTTGATACACAATGTGCTTGTGGTACAGTAGTATACAATGAAACTACTGTAAATACACATACATGTGAAAACTGCATAGCCAAATGCTAAAACGGAAAAGGAAAACATAAAAAATGGTCCTGGGCCGAATCTGCACAACCCAAAACAGTGGGCACAACCCACATGTTCTTTTTCGTTGTCTCTTCCTTTTTTTTCTCTGGAGAGAGATGGACCTTTGGCCGGCCCACAGACACGCACCGCCCCAGATCGGATAAGGTAGAGGCGACGGGACGGCTTTCGTCCCTATCGACCAACAGCCCCCAATCCCGATCCAAACGACGGCCACCCTTGTGCTTCCACCGCCGACGGAATATCCTATTCGCCGCTCGTTGCGTCAAACTGCGGCTAACCGCACAAAGGCGGCCGAAAGCGAGGGGCGAACGGCCAGCCCGTTTAACCGTTCCAGCACTCCCGGTTTTGGGAACCTTCTAGAGGTTCCCAGCTGGTTTTTTTCCAATTTTGGGAACCTTCTAGAAGGTTCCTGAACCGGTTTTTTATTTTCCTTTCTTTTTCTAATTCTATTTCTATTTCTTTTCTTTTTTTCTTTTTTGTTTTTCAAGTTTATGTTTTCTCTCTCAAAAAAATGTTCGCGCTTTTACAAAAATGTTCAAAATTTGAAAAATGTTTGTGTTTTCAAATTTTGTTCATAAATTCAAAAACTGTATGCATTTATCAAAAAATGTTCGGAATTTTCAAAAAATATTTTGTGTTAACAAACTTGTTCACAATGTTTTTGTTCAAAATTTGGACAGCTTTTAAAAAAATGTTCACGATTTGAAAAAATGTTTCCATTTCAAAAATTGTTTGCAATTTTCCAAAAATGTTCATGAATTTCTGAACATATTCGTTTTATATTTTCTTCACGTATTCAAAAAATGTTCAACTTTCAAATTTGTTTGGAATTTTTAAAATTGTTTTTTGTTTCTAACTTTGGTCTAAAAATGTTCTTGTTTCCTTTTCGGTTTCCTTTCTTGTTTCTTTTTTATTTTTCAATTTTTTTTGTAAAAAGTTCATGTTTCAAAAATTGTTCGTAACCTTAAAAAATTGTTCCCACTTTCAAAAAACCTTCATTTTATAAAAAAATGGCCGCATTTTCCAAAATTGTTCATAAATTC
The DNA here is from genome assembly GCA_021437245.1 of Aegilops speltoides. Classification (NCBI taxonomy): domain Eukaryota; kingdom Viridiplantae; phylum Streptophyta; class Magnoliopsida; order Poales; family Poaceae; genus Aegilops; species Aegilops speltoides. The sequence continues at coordinate 92,630,603 of CM038145.1, read as the reverse complement.
AAAGAATGTTTGCATTTTAAACAAAATGTTGTGGGATTTAAAAAATGTTCCTGTTTTAATAAATGTTCCCTTTTAAAAAAAATGTTCGTATTTGCCTTTTTTTGGTTTTCTTTTCTATTTGGAATTTTCAATAAATGTGTTCACTAATTTGAAAATAAATCATGTTTTTGACAATTTGTTCGCAAACTCAAAATATGTTCGAGGAATTTGAAAAATCGTTCTCATTTCTAAATTTTGTTTCATAAATTTGAAAATGTTCTGTAATTTCAAAAAAAGTTCCAGCTTTTTCAATTTTGTTCACATACTCCAAAAATGTTCATGTTTTCTGAATTTTCTGAAAAAAATGTGTTTTGAACAAATTATTCATAATTTCCAAAAAAAATCATGTTTAGGATATTTTTTTCATGATTTCAAAAACATGTCCCTGATTTTTCGAAAATGTCATAGTTTTTCGGAAAATTCCAAAAATGTGCACGTTTTCATTTTTTCAGGAGTTTTGAAATTGTTCAGTTTCAAATTTTTGTTCACAATTTCAAAAAATGTTCGGTGGTTCAAAACATGTTCCTGTTTTAGATAAATTGTTCGCACATTTCAAAAAAATATGCACATTTTCCTTTTTGAGTTTCAAAATTGTTCAGTTTCAAATTTTATTCACAGATTTTAAAAAATGTTCGGCGGTAAAAAACATGTTCCCGCTTTAAAAAATTGTTCTGAAATTAAAAAAATGTTTGGGAATTTCATAAAAATGTTCCTGATTTTGTTCAAAAATCCAAAATGTTTTGGAAATGAAAAAATTAATCCCATTTTGCAAATTTGTTTGCAAATTCAAAACATATTTTCGTTTTCAAAATTTGTTCACATATTCAAAAGATGTTCATTTTTGAATTTTTTTTCAGAAATTCAAATGTGTTCGCATGTTTAATTTTTGTTCGCAAATTCTAAAATATTTCGTATTTCAAAAATGTTCTTGTTGTCAAAATTTGTTCACTTATTCTAAAAAAGCTACAGTTTTGAAAATTTGTTCACAAATTGTAAAAATGTTCTTGTTTTCGGAATTTTGTCACAAATTCAAAAAATGCTCGAGTTTTTTTGAAAATAGTTTAGTTTTGAAAACATTATCACCTTTTCAGTTTTGTTACTTGTTTTGGAAAAGATGTTCTGCGTATACGAAAAGTAGTTCATAATTTAGAAATTATTCTCGTATTCAATTTTTTCCCTACTTGTTTTTAGTTTCAACTAGCACATATGCCCGTGCGTTGGAACGGGAAAAAATGTGGCACTCCCCTAGCCGAATAAATATCCATTTTTTCTAACATGAAATAGAATTGCGCTTTCACCGAAATCATCATTGCAAAACTCCTAAGGAATGTGTGGATTGTTTGGTTTTCAACTTCTCTATTTTATTTGGACCTTCACTATTTCAGGTGCTATCCAGTGACAATGGTGTACTAATTGTCCATGATTAATGCAAGTCATACCGATTGGTGATTGTAGGAAGTATGAAGTTGTTTGCAAGCGTGAAGATAAGAGGTTATGAAAACCAAGAGGAGTCAATGTATAGGTAGAGCATTTTGCAAAAAAAGGTAGAGTTAGAACAATAGGATGAGGTTCAAGGCTAAAATAAAGATAATCATTTCTCATCGGAACAATATAAAATATGCATACCTCGGCAGAGCCTCCAACTAATCACAATATTCCGCAATCTTTGGCTCTCATCCTCCTTTTTTTCTTCTACAGTTTCCAAGCTTCACTCGCTTAACTGCCAAATAGTGAACATGTTAATAGTTTCAAGTCTATCTTTCACAACTTTTGACCGCTGGCTCTATGGAATAAACATAAATGTGATTACTGATTATATTTTTTTGGCAAATTTGGAAGTGAAAGCTAAACTATGACTTCAACAATGCTGGTTGCATTTCGCTCATTGCATAACTCTATTTGGCATGGATTATGCCAAATTGTTAGGTCCTATTTAAAATGCACTCATGTGGAAAAGAACTTTTCATACTTGATAAGTTCTTGACGATAGTGCTCAATCTTTTTACATTATTATATAGACCGTGGTCTTGAATGGCACGGACCACGGACCTGAACTCCATTATATCTCTTCTTGAACAAGTGGTGAATGATGGAATTATTCATAGTAAGAAAGCATTGCATGGTAGTGAAAGAAACAACTTTCTATGCCGTTAGGATAAAACTAAATCATGTTAAAAATATGTCTGCCCACACTGCACAAAATTACATAGCTGAAGAAAAAAAGGCATGTTCTGATAGAAAACTATTAGTCGAATTCGATAATGTTTCCTAAGGTATAAATACAAAAATGCAAGTTTGAATAGAAAGCTATCACTTTTCCAAAATATTAATAGTCACAGGAAAGCTATAATTTCACAAGTAATCTTGCTATATTAGCAATAGTATATACTATATAGTTCATAATCTACTAGAAAGATGAAAAATAATCTTCAATGATAAGGATACACATGGTCTGGAACTTGCTACAAGGAGAATATAGTTCTGGATACTCATGGTCTTGATCTTGCTGCAAGGAGAATACAGTTCTGAATGACGATACAGATCGGCAACCACTGTGACTCCACCTGCTGCTGCCAACTCGGTCCGCCTTTGCTGCCCCCATCATCACCTTGCTTGGGACTAACTTACGAACATGGTTATGCATGAGAGGATATTAGGATATTTAAATTATGAATTTTCCAATTAAACGATGTGTTAGAAGATTAGTTATTTTTTCCCCATCAATTTAGACCTATCTTGGTATGAACCATCCCTTCCTTCCTTAAAGCCTTTCTCCGAGATGATCTAAAAAAGCCACTCACTGGTTTCATCTCTCTTTAAATCACCACCATATCAAAAGGGAAATGAAAAAAACAAATATAAAGTGATCAATCAACATGAGGTGTAGGGGCTGTCAAGTTAAGTATTTTTAATATCGATGAGGGCCAAGTTCAGTATTAGGGCCTGTTCGGCAGTCCACCAGCTCCCTGGATTTTAGGAATCTGGGGGGTACCGATTCACTCACTCCGCAGTTTTGAACTAAAACACCGTCAGCTCCGGGAGCGGCAGCATGGAGCAGAGGGACTCCAAACAGTCTCTTAATTACCGGCCAAGATCCGAAGCAGCAATGTTCGTTCACGCATGAATTGGTCCAGCTTGCTCAGTCCGTATGAGCGGCTAGAACTCCATGGAGCTGGCTAAGCGACTGGCATGTGTCCATCAGCCTACCACCAAACCCAATGCAGCCTCCGCTGTGTCCAACTCCAACTTGCCTACATGTGTTGTATTAATATAGTTCCGGTCCGATGAAAATTGAGACGATGATGAGAAAGGAAACAAAATAAGAGGCTAATTTCAGCTAAAGATGCAGATTCACTTGACGCCACCAATCAGAATTTTGACCTTCTTGTCGGGTTCCTCTCACCAAGCTCGGTCTTCTCAACAAAGCGACCATGCACTGCTGGTTGCTGCGTTTGTGCGTTGCCAAGCAAGTGATGACCTAGGACTTGGACACACGCACCGGCGTGGTCTGCCTATCCACTCAAAATATCAGCAACAACATTCACCATGGCGTTGAGCTTATGGATCCCGTCGTACTTCTCTTCTCGAGACCCTGACCAAGAAAGGATGCCTTCTGCTTGTGTCGGCTGAACTCGATGGCCAGCGCCTCCAGGTTAGTGTACTCCAAGTCTCCAACAACAAGGAGGGGGTCACATGCGTGCGGGAATCGCCAGTGGAATGGGAGAAGAGGTGGGTCGGGGCATGACCGGCGGAGGTCTGCTTGTAGACGGGGCACGTACTTGCCCTTGTTTTTGTGGCTTGCATCCGGGCAGCACTTCAGGTCTTCAGCCATTGCCTCGTACTACGGTTAGCAGATTTTGACGGCAGCGGCGACATCGAGAGGAGAGCGACTATTCTTTTAGTGGATCTGGAAGAGGAAGAGTCCGGGGCGGATACGAAGGAGAAGGGGCTTGGAGGGTCACGAGACGAACTCAAGGCTTGCATGGCCGATCTTGTGCGGCTCGGGGAAACGACAGGCGATGGAGGCAGCTTGTCCGCGTGGACGTGGCCGGTAGCGGAGCAGGCGGGGCATGAAGGATGGATCCATCTCGGAGTGGCGCGACGGCTGGGCAAATCATGATCCGGCGCCGAGCCCCTGATCCATGTCGTCCTTGGAGAGAAGAAAGAGAGAGAGAGGGGGGAGAGGGGGATGAGCTCCGACGAGATAAGTAAGAAGATGAAAACACAGGGAGGAAGAGGAGGAGGCATGGCGGAAAGGTGAGGTGATGCACGCGGCGATGGAAACGGGAGAGAAAGAGGAGAGCATTGTCTCGTACAGACTACAGAGTGGGCCACGTCCCAATACGTTAAACTCACGGACCGCTGGGAAGGGTTAAAGGGGAAAACGAATCGGTACTTGACGAAAATATTAGTACCACCTCGTTTATATTATGATTTGTTCATACAAATTCTAAAAGCGTATTATGACATAAAAAGAAAGCGTATTTTGACGGTAAACCCGACAAAGTCAATCCGTGCTTTATTATTAGGGAGAGATTCAGTTCCCCAATAATGTCGCATTTTAAAAAAAACTTTTTTTACGCTTGAAATTTTAATAGAAGTTTTAATATGTAATTGTATGCAAGAAACCTGTGTTACTACAGTGGCTATGGACTCGCTCAGGTTCTTTAATGCTGGTGCTGCATATTTGTCATATTAATTCGCGTGTCGCAGTGGCTAGCGCGAGTCGTCTCCTATGCGAAACTGTGACTACTTGCCGCAATAAGCGGCGCACAGGAGTTCCCACCACCGACCGTGCTGCGGGAAGCCGCGCCTCCTCCGGAACAAGCCCGTCTGCTGGACCGTCGTATCGCGCGCCGTCGCAGCCGGCCACGCGTGGGAGGAGCGCGCTGTCGCAATCGTTCCGAGGGGAGCCGCGCCCGGGCAAGAGCTGCCATTCGCGCTTCTTGCTGACCGCAGGCCGCCGGTGCGTTCGGAGTCGAGTGCGTCAATCCGCGTTCGACATCATTTTTGAGGTAAGAACACGAATTGAAGGATAAAACATGCGCGCTTACAGTTCTTGGTTTGGATTTCAATCCATTGATCGAGAGTGCCAACGCACCATAGTTTTCTGTTCGTCTTTTTCTCCTGATGTCTCGCGGAAGGTTGCGAATATTGCCTAATTCCTGGTTACTACAGTTGACAGACTAAACAAGTGTCAATCCATTGCACTTTCTGTTTCTTACCTTCCTTGATTTGTGATGGTGGCCAATTTCAAGTTCTTATTGTCCTGCTTGGAGAGTTGGAGTATGACAAATCCATATTTTCTTGAGCGTGCGACTCAATCGGTTGAGTTCTTCTCCTGCAGGAGGGCATGCAGACACATGTTTGTGTCCTTGCCTTGAGCAGCCTGATGACCGAGGGAGCGTGGCAGTGCCATGCGCCAAAGGAGGAGCACTTCTTGCGGTGCCGGGCCGCGCCGTTCTTCATTCTGCCGGCACCGGCGGCTCCGCCCGACGTTGGCCGCCTCCGCCGCCGATGGGAAGGACGCCACTGCTGGTGTCCACGCCGCCGGGAGGCTCTCCTCGCCTCTGTGATTCTTGCGCGTGTAGCCGCCTTCTCGAGATGGCCTTTCTCGCTCAACGGAGAGCAGAGCGCTGATAACGTGTGATGAATCAAAAGTAATGACAAATGAACTCGTATCTTTATTACTGGGATGATATACATATATACCCTCTGAAGGGACGCATCCAACCGATGCAACTGTTCGGAGAGACAGGAGCGAAAGGACGTGATGGTTAGCAGATCACTAACCGCCTCCCTAATGTAACGTGGAGATTATCCACATTATTTAATTACAGAATAATTAATTCCTAACAGTTAGAATTGGAATTAGAATTAGATAGTAATAAAAGAAGATAAAGCCGGGTACGGCCGGTATCTACTTACGTCTCCAGCAAGTATATCCCAGCATTATTCCCCTTTGTCCGTGTAACCCTAGCAGTTGAGTGCGCCTCTGCAACGACAGACCAGGAGGAGTCGATACATCCGAGCGACAGGAAAAGAGCGAAGCAAGCCAAGGAGGAAGGAGCAGGAAAGCAGATGGCCGACGACGAGAACGCTATCCTCGACGGCCTCCTCGCCGTCCCGGAGCCTGACGAGTCTAGCCGGAACAAGTTCATACGGTTGGTGGGTCTCTCCTTCTTGGCGTCTTTCATCTCCTACGTGTTGCTGCTGCAGTTTTACGGCGCTTTCTCGAGCTATTTCAGCACCGCGCTCTCCATCGTCGCGCTCGTCGTGGGCCTTGCGCTCTTAGTGGCATCAGCCGCACTTTTCGCCCTTCATGAGAATCTTTGCTTGCAACGGAGACATGGTAACCCAGATGGACAAAGGCTCGTAGATAGGTTCATCCAGTTCGACGTATCCTTTTGGGATTGCGTCGGTTGGCATGACATATTTAATGGCAATAATAATCCAAACTTGCATCAGCACCATCCACAACAAATCGTGTTTGTCATCATTGGAGGTTAATTAGCAAAGTGTTCAGGTTTGGCTAATGGAAAGTGCTAGTTGTGCTAGGTAACCAAGTCATGTACTCTGTTTGCATGTATCTGGATGGAGGCTTATACAATACTAGTCTGGCAGGTGAGCAATTACCATTGAGTTCTAGCTAAGGTTCGTGTCGGTATGAACTGCCCACGAGTCGTCTGTGTCCGAGTTGGGCGTGGGGTCCAATAGTCGGTCCATATATTTGATGGACAAGATGTAATTTTTTTTTTCGGGGAAGATGTAATATTTTATTACAGGTAATATCACTGGAAATCACATAATCTGCTTTGAATGTTTAGTATGGTGTTATAGAATTTTAAAAATACGAATTTATGGTCATCTAACTTGACTCAAGCGAGTATGCGATGTATTTTTGGCCAAAACACCTTGTATTATTATTTTTGCGAAAAAAATCAAATATTGCGGTGATTTTTGCACGAACATCTTCACATTTTTAATTTGTGGAATGCTCATAGATGAGCAAAAATAACACAAAAAAGGGGGCCGCAAGGTCTTGCACCTGCGACCAAGAATTAACAAACGAGCCCTGCTTTCAAGAAAGAAAAGAAAAAACGAGCCCTACTACAACAACTACAGCAGCCTCTTGCTGCACATACTGCAGCCCCTTTCGCACGTGCTATTTTCTTTAAGGTAAGGAAAACGTTTGGCAAACTAAGCCGCCGCCTCCTCCTTCTCCTCCACAAAAAGCTAGGGTTTTTGCCTCCCGCCGCCGCCGCCGCAGGTCCGCCTACTCTCCGATGGCCTTAGGGCCATGGGGGCGCAGTGGATCTCGGCAAGGGTCGGCGGGAGGGCTCCGTTTGTCGTTTCTTTCGGTTTGCTAGGGTTTGTGTCCCGCTTTCAGAAGACGAGACGGCGGCGGCTTCCTGAAGATGGAATAAAGGTCTCCCCGCCTAGCCCCCGTTCCGGCAATGCGTCTAGCATCGTTGGTGGGCGTGTGGAGGTGTGTCTCCGGCGGATCTATCTTTGGTGGATTTGCTCGGATCTCATCGTTGTTCGTCTACGTTCGTGTGTCTTGGATTGGATTTTTCCGATCTCGTTATTCTTCATCTGCGGCGGTTGCTGTTACAGTGCGCTGGTCCTCACGGGCCTTAGCACGACGACTTCCGATTGTCTACTACAACAAGTTGTGCCCGACTCCGGCGATGGAGGGCGATGACGGCGCGCCTTCGCTCGCTTGATCTTTGGTAGTTGTCGCTAGGTGGTCTACGGATCTGGATGTAATTTCTATTATTTCTGGTATTCGTTGTACTGCCATGATCGAAGATGAATAGATTGGAAATTTTCTCGCAAAAAAAAAAGGAAAACGTTTGGCATCTACACGCCGGCCGAACGCATCGACCGCTCGTCTTCTCGCATGCTTTCGTATTCATCTCTTTCCCCCGATCTCGGGGAGGTGTCATCGAAGGGTACGAGGCGGAGCTCGCCTTAGTCGGCCTCCATCCCAGGCGCCAGCTCCTCGCTGGCCTCGGCCACGGCCATGAGCGGCTGCTCCATCCCCTGCCGCGCAGCCACACGGCCGCCGTTGTCACACATCTACTCGGAGCTCGCCGGTGATTCTAGTAGCTGCGTAGTGACCACGGTGGCGTCTTGCACGCCTTTTTTTTTGCTACAAGCGAGTGCTGTTTGGGGAGTGCACGGCGATGCCGCGGTCCTGGCACCCATGGCCGCCACTGCTGGGGGCGCCGTATCCCGGCGAACCTAGAGGCGAGGCATTGCAGAACCCGCCACAGACCCCTCGTGTTGCAACCGCTAAAAAAACTTCAAACTCTAGATGAAAAGCTTCAACCGGATATACAGAAAGCTGCAAGCGTTTAGTGCTATCGAGGAAAGCTACAACCGTCTACGGGAAATGCTACAACCTTCGTGAAAAAAGCTTCAACCGAACGATAGAGGCAGCTTTCACCCAGGCGCTGCTCAAAACGAAAAAAGTTTGAATCGTTTACAGAAAAGCTTCTACCGTAGAGGAAAAAAGCTTCAACCTTTAAGAGAGAGAAGTTGCAACCGTTTTGACAGAGAAAGCTTGAATCGTATGTGCGAATTCAATCGTTTACAGAAAGGTTTCTACCGTAGAGGGAAAAAGCTTCAACCTTTGAGAGAGAGAAAGCTACAACCAGACTCCGCGGAATCAGAGAAGTTGCACCCATTGGGGCACTGTGTCCGGCGAACCATCGCCACCGGAGCGTGTCCGTCGTGCACTGAAATTACGAGCGGTGGCACCGAAGCTACAAGGCTGCAGCCATGGGTTCATGATGCTGCATGCCTGCATCCACGAAGGTGAGAAAGGCACGGAGGAAACATAGGTGAGGGCATCGACCAGCGGCGAGGGCCGCGACCGGCGGTGAGGAGGCGAGGCGGGGTGGTCGGTGCGTGCGAGGCGGGCCTCTCCCTTTCCCGTGGCGGGAGGTTGGGGACGAAAGGATCTGATGACTCAGGGGAGAGGGGGGGCAGATCTGACGGTTGGGGCTCGACCGGCCCAACAGTTGGGCCGGCTCACCGGCGCAGATCGCCGCCCTTAAGATAATTGTAAAACGTAGGTAACAAGTTATGCTAAAATATTTGTGTGTTAAAATTATACATACAAATAATGATTAGAAAATAAATTAATTAAACATAAACTTATGTATCATATAAAAATGCTTAGTTAATACGGACGTTTAAAATGTTTATTAAGTAAATATGTTTAATGTATCCAAAAAAATCTTAAGTTAATATGGTTACTCATGGCACGATTGAATATCCGTATCAACATTTCATTTTTTAATTAATATGTTTAACGTATTAAAAACGATTGTGTAATGGAAATTTAAATATTGGGCAAGATTGAATATCCATATCAACAGATTAAAATTTAAATTTTGGAATGTTTTAATTATATGAACATTGGACAATGAAAATGTGTGTATAATTATGGAAAAAATTGTATAATTAAATTAATATGTTCGAATTGTAATTTTACCATTATTTGTATTATTCTATGCTATACAAACATTTTAAAAATTAATAAATGGTTTTATTGACTAATCATCATTTGTATTATATTTTTAACACACAAATATACAAGCATAACCTACATTTTACAATTATCTTAAAGAAAATAGCGAGTTCAAAGTGGTCAACCCGTTTAAGCCCCGCACGCCGCATGGTTCAATAGGAATTGTTTTATCCATAAAATAGTAGACGGTACAACATGAATGTTGTAGTGCCTATAGCGGCTCGTGCAATAATTTCTGGTCGCGTGTTCCAAACCTGGCTCCCACTTTTTTCTATTAATTTGCTCTTTTATGAGTAGTACAGTGGTCCGTCTTTCTCGCAAATAAAAAAATGTGACGGAGTTTCATCCAAAAGTTCGTCGGAGCGTTTGGCTTTTTCACACAAAAACTGATAAAAGCTGTTCGGTGCAAAAATGCATCACGAACTCAACGACTGATGGGGCCGTACATACAAATGCGTCCGCATACTCGTGCTCTAACCGTATCTGCATGTTTAGTTAAGTTAGATGATCATAAATCTGTTTTTTAAAGTTGTAGCATCAAACTGAACATCGAGTGCAAGTTTTATTACTCCGAGTGATATTACCTTTTTATTTTTGAAAGATCCGACAAGTTTGCTATGCGTCCGCATACTCGTGCTCTAATCGTATCTGCATTTTTAGTTAAGTTAGATGATCATAAATCCGTTTTTTAAAGTTGTAGCATCAAACTGAACATCGAGTGCAAGTTCTATTACTCCGAGTGATATTACCTTTTTATTTTTGAAAGATCCGACAAGTTTGCTATGCGTCCGCATACTCGTGCTCTAACCGTATCTGCATGTTTAGTTAAGTTAGATGATCATAAATCCATTTTTTAAAGTTGTAGCATCAAACTGAACATCGAGTGCAAGTTCTATTACTCCGAGTGATATTACCTTTTTATTTTTGAAAGATCCGACAAGTTTGCTGGCTTGATTCAGATTTAGCAGAAAAGAATGGAAGAAAAATATGGGACGGATCCGAAAATCAAACAAAAAAAAGAAAAAACAACAACCCTACACTCCAGTGGAATGCCATCCATCCCTGAAAGGACAACCCAACTTCGATTCTAATAAAGAACTGCAAAGGAGAACTACACAAGTTGGCACCGCGAAGGATCATCGAATGGACCACCTGTCGCCCCTCATCGTCACCGTCAGGGTCCCGCCACCGCAACTTCGACTTCGCAGCGGCAATCAGTCGAGGCAATCCTACGGGCACGCTGGAAAAGAGTCGACTACCCAACTAATGTCACGACTTCGAGTCCGCTCACATCTGTCATTGTTGCTATAGGAGCCTAACCAACACCTTGTCCAATGGACAAGCCGGACGCAATGTCGTGCACGTCCAACCTACAGGAAGCACCAATGAAACCAAGATCTTCGAAGTTGAAGACGCCGTCGCCGCCCGACCCTACAGTAGGATCTAGAGTTTCGCCCGAAGAACTTGATGTTGGAAATATGCCCTAGAGGCAATAATAAAAGTATTATTATATTTCATTGTTCATGATAATTGTCTTTTATTCATGCTATAACTGTATTATCCGGAAATCGTAATACACGTGTGAATACATAGACCAAAATATGTCCCTAGTGAGCCTCTAGTTGACTAGCTTGTTGTGATCAACAGATAGTCATGGTTTCCTGGCTATGGACATTGGATGTCATTGATAACGGGATCGCATCATTAGGAGAATGATGTGATGGACAAGACCCAATCCTAAGCATAGCACAAAGATTGTGTAGTTCGTTTGCTAGAGCTTTGCCAATGTCAAGTATCTCTTCCTTCGACCATGAGATCGTTTAACTCCCGGATACCGTAGGAGTGCTTTGGGTGTATCAAACGTCACAACGTAACTGGGTGACTATAAAGGTGCACTACAGGTATCTCCGAAAGTGTCTGTTGGGTTGACACGGATCGAGACTGGGATTTGTCACTCTGTATGACGGAGAGGTATCTCTGGGCCCACTCGGTAATGCATCATCATAATGAGCTCAAGGTGACCAAGGTGTTGGCCATGGGATCATGCATTATGGTACGAGTAAAGTGACTTGCCGGTAACGAGACTGAACAAGGTATTGGGATACCGACGATCGAGTTTCGGGCAAGTAACATACCGATTGACAAAGGGAATTGTATACGGGGTTTGATCGAATCCTCGACATCGTGGTTGAACCGATGAAATCATCGAGGAGCATGTGGGAGCCAACATGGGTATCCAGATCCCGCTCTTGGTTATTGCCCGAGAGTGGTCTCGGTCATGTCTGCGTGTCTCCCGAACCCGTAGGGTCTACACACTTAAGGTTCGGTGACGCTAGGGTTGAATGAATATGAGTATGCAGCATACCGAATGTTGTTCGGAGTCCTGGATTAGATCCCGGACGTCACGAGGAGTTTCGGAATGGTCCGGAGGTAAAGAATAATATATAGGGCGTGGTATTTCGCCATCGGAAAGTTTCGGTCTCCGTAATGTCTGGGACCACCGGAAGGGTCCCGGGGGTCCACCGGGTGGGGCCACCCATCCCGGAGGGCCCCATGGGTTGACGTGGGAGGGAAGCCAGCCCATAGTGGGCTGGTGCGCCCCCCTAGGCCCACCCCCTGCGCCTAGGGTTGAAACCCTAGGGTAGGGGGGGGGTCGCACCACATGCCTTGGGGGGCACTCCTCCCCCTTGGCCGCCGCCCCTTGGGAGATCCAATCTCCCGGCCGGCGCCCCTGGGGCCTATATAAAGGAGGGCAGGGGAGGCAGCCGCACCTTGTGCTTGGCGCCTCCTCCCCCGCTACACCTCGTCCTCCTTCCGTAGTCGCTTGGCGGCCGTCTTTGGAGTTCTCTGCTGCTTCCACCACCACGCCGTCGTCTTCTTTGGATCATCATCAACCTCTCTGTCGGTGTCAAAACCGGCGGATCTCGGTAGGGGGTCCCGAACTGCGTCTAGGCGGATGGTAACAGGAGACGAGGGACACGATGTTTTACCTGAGTTCGGGCCCTCTCGATGGAGGTAAAACCCTCGTCCCGCTTGATTAATATTGATGATATGGGTAGTACAAGAGTGGATCTACCACGAGATCAAGGAGGCTCAACCCTAGAAGCTAGCCTATGGTATGATTGTTGTAATGTATGTTGTCCTCTGGACTAAAGCCCTCCGGTTTATATAGACACCGGAGGAGGCTAGGGTTACAGTCGGTTACAATGGTAGGAGATCTACATATCCGTATTACCAAGCTTGCCTTCCACGCCAAGGAAAGTACCATCCGGACACGAGCCGAGTCTTCAATCTTCTATCTTCGTAGTCTTGGAGTCCGGCGGATAATGATAGTCCGGTTGTCCGGACACCCCTAGTCCAGACTCCTCGGTAGCCCTGAACCGGTCTTCAATGACGATAAGTCCGGTAGCGCATAATGTTCGGCATTGCAAGGCGGGTTCCTCCTTGAATAATCCAGAGAAGATCATGAACACCAGGATAGTGTCCGGCTCTGCAAAAATAATTTCCACATTCCACCGTAGAGAGAATAAAGTATACACTAGCTCAATCTGCTGACGTATTATGCGGCGTGACATCACACCACCACCAAGTCCTTGTTTGAATCGTTTTTTACTATACCACCTCAGCACGTTTAGCGAAGCGGTTTCCTTGGCACGTCTTGCCTTAGCAGAGATCGTGTTCCCCTTATTCCGGGATTCTCATCAATACGTGCATGGGTAACCCAACCGCGCCATTGATGGTGGCGCTTGGGAGATAAGCGAGTTTTACCAGGCCGGCGGGGGACGCATAGTTTTGTCCGCCTATATATAAGGGATAAGGATTCACCTTCTCACCTACGCCTTCTTCCTCCTTTGCTTATCCATCCTCGCTGAACTCAAGCTCCAACGCCGAGCTCGCGCATCTCGCCGACCTTTTCCGAATATGTCCGGGCGGGAGGTAAATGGTTGGCCTCCACCGCTAAGGAGGAGGACATCACCAAGCTGCGCAACGCCGGATACCTTTCCAGCGATATTGCGCGGGCTGCCCGACGAGGGCAGCTCATCCCTACCCCCGGCCTCATGAGAGGGTCGTCTTTCTCCCCACTTCCTCTGCGGATCGGGCTTTCCGCTCCATCCATTTGTCCGGGGCTCATGTTTTACTATGGCTGGATTTCCACGATCTGGCGCCAACTTCATCCTCAACATCTCGGCGTTTATCATCGTGTGCGAGGCCTTCCTCGCATCCGCCCCACTTTGGCTGTGGGCTCAAGACCTTCAACGTCAAGCGAAGGTTGTGAAGGGCACGCATAGCGGAATGCGGAGGCGCCATGTTGGGCAAATTGCCCAACGTACCTTGGCTCGAAGGGACCTTTGTGGATTCCGTCAAGGGGTGGCAATCGGGGTGGTTCTATATCACCGAGCCGCGCAAGCCCACATGGGTGGCGGCCCCCGAGTTTAGATCTGGCATTCCCACGCAGCTCACCTCCTGGAAAGAGAAGGGCTTGCAGTGGGGCAATCCGGTGGAGGTGACGGGACTCCGAGCCTGCATCAAGAAGATGGTGAGCAATAGGCTCAGGCTCGTCGACGTGGTCCAAGTCATGCTCATCCGGCGGATCCTCCCATGCCAAGAACGGGCATTTAATTTGTGGGAGTACGATCCGGAACAGCACCAGGCGCTAAGCGGGCTCTTCGATACAACATACGAAGGCGCCTGGAGGGTGCTGTTCAAGGGCGCCGGTTCAGCGTCCATGACGGAAGATCATGATTCAGCTCGCATATCAAGCGACGAGGTAAGTGATTCAACCCCATTACGGGACACTTGTGATATTTAGATTGACTCTAGTGAGGTTTCATTCTGCCTCTTCCTTTGACAGAATGGATGGAGAAGGCCAAGCTGCTTATCAGCCCGGCTCCCATGCCGAAAGAACCGATGGGCGCCCGCCATCAGGGCTGCTGGTTCCGCACCGCACGTGGTGCCGGAGAAGAAGGCCAAGAAGGTGGCCACGGGACTCGAAAGAGTTCCCGCAATCAAAGGCGTCCGACGATGATTTGGACTCCTCCCAAGAAGGCGAGGAGGAGTATTCTCTCCGGAGGAGGAGAGAAGAAGAGGAAGGCTTCCCCAATCGGGAGGCGAAGGGTCCAAGAGGGGAGAACTATCCCCGGACAGTTCGCCAACCTCGGCGTTGGCGAGGATGAGTGGCCTCAAGGGCGAAAGGCGTCCGCAAGATCGTAAGTATCCGGATCATTTATATGCCGTACCTTTCATGTCGCGTAGTATCCTTTTAACGCCGCATTCTGTCCGTAGTCCGGCCGGTGACGATCTTCCCGACTCCTCGAGCGGGTTGTTGGCCTCGTCGGATGTGAATTCCATCCCGACTGCCTCTACCCCACGCACCGACGAGGACGCTGAGGTGGGATCCCATAGAGGGACCCATCAGGAGGAGGCTCCGGAGGCGCCGTCAGGCAGCCTCCCGGACTTTGTGTCGGACTCTACATCGGAACCCGCAGTGGTTCCAGAGTCCGCAAGCGGCCCTTCAAAGAAGGGCAGATCATGACGCCGGCGGCCTCCGTCCCAACCGGGCGCCGGATAACCTGTTGGAGGCGCTTAAAGGCGCTTCCATCGAGGAAGAACACCGCACTATCATGAGTGCGGTGATTGAGAAGGTTCAGCTCGCAAGGAGCGGGCTGACCGAAGCCTGCAGCAGCCTTCTAACAGGCTTTGAGGTAAGAAGTTAAAATTATGTAATGTAGTACCGCATAGACGGTAGCCTCGATGCTTAGTTCGTGTTCGGAAAGAAAAGCGGATGAGGATCTATCAAGATATCTTGTGAGGTTGCTAAAAAATATGTCAATATGGGTTTGCAGGCTGCGCTGCTGCCTCTCGCCGCTTTAACGGCGGAGGTCGATGTGTTGAAGAAGGACATGGCGGTCCGAGCAAGAGCTTCGGCCATGCCAAGAGGCAGCTCGAGGAAAAGAAGGTAAGTAACACCGCTTTGAATAGGTACCTTCTGAGAAAAGGATTTTGGTTGCAATAAAATTTGACAAGGATAATATATGTATTGCGGGGGCCACTAACGAGGTGGCAGCCACGAAGGATCTTGTGTCATGACGAGCGCAATGCGGCGCGAACGGGCCGAGCGAGAAAAGCAAGAGGCACGGGTGGCGGAAGTTCGGCAAGAGCTCCGTGCTCTCATGGAAAAGCATGAGAGTTTGGGCGTGACTCAAGACTCGAGAGTCCGAGCTTGCCTCGGCTCGAAAGTGCTAAGTCCGCCAAGGCGAAGCCCGTAAGGCCCTTCAGAGGTTGAGGACATAAAGAAGATAGCGGCGGGTAAGGCATTTTTCATGCAAAGCAGGCATGTTAATGTGAACTACGACACTTACCCGCATTCGAGCTCTCGAGGCGTTTGCAGATCTGCCTCGTGGTGCGTCCGATGCCGCTGCATTCTATCGTGGCGAGGAGGGAGCTCGACGGAGAAGGTCTTCGGTCTCGAGATCTTTGAGGCCGCCATCCGTGCCCCCAAGCGACCAAATGAAGCAGCTGGTCGAACTCCTAAGGTAGCCGAGGAGGCCATGAAGGGCCTCATAGTCCGGTTGTGGCACGACAGGCTATGCTGGGAGCTACTTTGGCCTCGTGCGGCGGCTGGTGGATGCAAGCCCCTGGGTGGAGGTCGTCAAGCGCTCCTCCTGTATTAAAGGCGCTCGCCGGGCTCTTGCCCGCATAAAGGTGCAATGGGGCAAGTTGGATGCGGAGAAGCTTCTCACGGACCCACCGCTGCCGGGCAAGGAGTATCGCACGCCGGAGAAGTATTATAAAATTGTCCTGAAGGGAGCCTGCGATATTGCAGATGAGTGCTCTCGAAATGTAATCTTTGAGTGAACTCGCTATGTATTTATCCTGTGCGCTGAAAACTTCGTTCATATGCGCCATGAGCAACGCTTGTTTAATTTAAAATATTACCTTCAGTGCGGCCGTTTATAAAATCTGAGAGATGGCAAGTCGTTGGCTTCAGCCCCCAAGCCGCGAGTGCTGGGGTGTTTGGGATAAACATGAGCACTCTTGTTCCCATTGTTGGGTCCATCGAGGGAGGCGCTCAACACAACGAACAAGGCAACTGGACTTATAATGCTTGAACACTCTCACTTAGCCATAGAATTCTATAATTTTAAATTTCGGCGAAGCCCCTGGTATTCGTAAGACCGAATCCGGGGCGCTATCCACGCCTTCTTTGGACATTGTCCAAACTTACGCTCGGCGGCGTGAGTCTTTAAGGACCCGAAAAACCTCTCGAACAGCGACGAGATCTCGCCTTATCATGCCGGTCGGTTTAGCTTTCTCCTTTGAGGCGCCGACCGCTCAACCGGGCGCAATCGCGATGGTTCTCCAGTGCTACCTTAGCCGACGGAACGAGCGTAAGGCACCAAAACATGGGAGCCGGGCAAACCCAACTATTGACCCAAGACATGATTGGAGCCGATTCATATAATGCTATAAGTTCGGGTGCCGCACTTGTGAAAGTGTTTGGACTTAATCACACCATAATTTGGGGAATGTAAGCCTGGCGTATTCGGCCGTACCAAAATATACGGGTGCAAGATGTCATGTGATGAACATATATATATATATATATATATATATATATATATATATATATATATATATATATATATAAGATAATGCCATTGCAATAAAAAGGTGCTGCATTATTTATGAAAGAAGGTCTGCTAGTAGAGCGGACTGATACAAATAGTGCGGTAAGCAAGGGATTTGGAGTAAATAAGCATGTCCCCCTCCAGGGATGAGCTACAGACTTGGTGTATATAATCGAATTTAATGCTCGTAATTGAGACCACCTGAATGTTCGTCGCGGCTTTCTCTAGTCCCTGACTGTTGCATCATGAGTTCGGCAGGTTCACCACCGGACAGGGCTTCTGGTTAACAGAGTCCTGTGTACATAAAAGAAGAAGAAAAATAAAAATAAAATAAAAAATAAGGGGGGCACACTTGTGAGCCCCTGGTGTGGTCGAGCCGCACTCTGGGTCCATTGTGATCGTGCCCCTTTCCCTGCGCCCATGGTATCTCCAAAGCATAATGATGTACGCAGAGTGTTATTCTTGCGATCATGCGCGGGCGAGGGTTGGGGCCGCATTACTCTGGCGATGCTCGATCGCGCCAGGTGGTCTTGGTTGGCATTGCTCCGGGCGCGCTTTGCTGTGTCCGGCCTTTTAACTGCCGGACTTGAGAATTGCCTTAGAAGGCTGCTCTGTACTTCTGCCGCGAGAGCCGCTGTATGTTCCTCCGTTCGGAGGGAGCGTTCCGTATTCCCATTGACCGTGATGACTCCACGAGGGCCTGGCATCTTGAGCTTTAGGTATGCATAATGCGGCACCGCGTTGAATTTTGCAAACGCGTTCGTCCGAAAGCAGAGCGTGATAGCCGCTAAACGGGACTATGTCGAAGATTAACTCTTCGCTCCGAAATTATCCGGGATCCAAGACCACTTCGGTGTGGTGAGCTCGCATGAGTTGGCCTCCACTCGGGATGACACCTTTAAAGGTTGTCTTTGTAGGTTTAATCCTTGATGGGTCTATGCCCATTTTGCGCCTTGTATCCTGATAAAGCAGGTTCAGAGCTCTGCCGCCGTCCATCGGGACTCGTGAGGTGAAATCCATCGGCGATTGGGTCTAAAACCAATGCGGCGAATCCGCCATGGCGTATGCTGGTCGGATGGTCTCTTCGATCGAAAGTGATCGGACAAGAGGACCATGGATTGAACTTTGGGGCGACTGGCTCCATCGCATAGACGTCCCTTAGTGCACGTTTCCTCTCCCTCTTGGGTATGTGGGTCGCGTATATCATATTCACCGTCCGTACTTGTGGGGGAAAACCCTTATGTCCTCTGTTGTTCGGCGGTCGGGTCTCTTCCACGTCGTCGCTGTTTAGCCCCTTGTCATTGTTTTCGGCAATTAACTTGCCGGCCTGCTTGAACACCCAGCAATCTCTATTGGTGTGGTTAGCTGGCTTTTCGTGAGGTGCCATGTATCCGCATAAGCGGTCGAGTATTCGGTCCAGATTGGACGGACCGGAGTGGTTCTTTTGAATGGCTTCTTCCACGACCGGTTTAGAGCCTCGAATCCGGCATTGACCGCCGTATCCTCCTTATCGTCGCCGCACGCGGCGCTTTGTTTTTGTTTCGACGTGACCTGCCGTTGTTGTCCTTTGTATCCGGACTGCCAGAATTTTTATGGAGGTTGTTGCTACGGGCTAGCCAGCTATCCTCTCCCGCGCAAAAGAGGATCATTAACGATAAGAGGGCTGCCATGGATTTCGGCTTTTCCTGCCCCAGGTGTCGGGCTAGCCACTCGTCCCGGATGTTATGTTTGAAGGCTGCAAGGGCCTCTGCATCCGGACGGTCGACGATTTGGTTTTCTTTGTCAAGAACCGTGTCGAAATTGTCCGGCGATTCGTCTGCTGCTGAATAATGTGGCTTAGGTCATCGGCGTCGGTGGTCGCTTTATCGTGCCACAGAAGTTGTCGAGGAATGCGGCTTCCGTGTCTTCCCAAAGCCCAATTGACTCTGCGGGCAAGCTGTTTAGCCAATGCCGAGCTGGTCCTTTAAGCTTGAGTGGGAGATACTTGATGGCATAGAGATCATCACCGCGGGCATATGAATGTGGAGAAGATAGTCTTGATCCAAACCGCGGGTCTATTGTACCATCGTAAGATTCGATGTTTACGGTTTAAACCCTTGAGATCGATGATCCATTACTTCGTCGATGAAGCATAGAGGGTGTCGGCGCCCAGTATTGAGCTATATCGCGACGCAGCTCGAGAGAGCGCTATCTGCTGTGTTCGGCCCGGCCGGGGTTATTGTATCCGGCGTGACGGTATTCGCCGCGTGGGTCGGGGCGCCCACGTGATCCGTAGATGGATCTGGATTGCCTTGCCTTGTCCTCCAATATGTCTCGCAAGTCCGGCGCGTTCCCTCTTGGCTTCGTACTTTTGGAGCGATGCCGGGGTACGGTCTTGGCTGGGGGCCTGGATGCCTCTCTGTCACGACCACGTGGTGGTCGGTCAGCCATATTGTGTGCTGGTGATGAAGGTATGTATGCTTCCTCCTCTAATCGGGGGAGCAGCTTGCGTCTTGGGTAACTTTTGGAGGGGCGTTCGAGTTTATACTCTTCGGCCGCGAGGACCTCGGTCCATTGATCGGCCAGCAGGTCTTGATCAGCTTGGAGCTGTTGCTGCTTTTTCTTTAGGCTGTTTGCTGTGGCGATAAGCCTGCGCTTGAAGCGCTCTTGTTCGACGGGATCTCGTGTGCAGCGAATTCATCATCGTTGAGGCTTGCTTCGTCTTCTGAGGGAGGCATATAGTTATCATCCTCAACCCGGCGTCGCCGCCCTTTCGTGGGGCTTGCTTCGCATCCTCCTGCGCCGAGTCTTGCTTTGGGGGGATTGTCTTCGCACTCTCCGGAGTATTATTATCTCCCGTGCCGAAATCTCCATTCTTGCTGTGGCGGGATTTAGTGCGGCGCCGCTGATGTCGGCGTTTGGGCTGCTTCTTTAGAGAATCTGCCTCCGCTGCTTCTTTGCCATCCCCGTCTTTTGGGGTGTCCACCATGTATATGTCATATGACGAGGTGGTCTTCCAGTGCCCTGTAGGCGCCGGCTCCTGTTCGTCTCCGGCATCGTCGTCCATGGCGTCGATGTCGTCGGAGTCGAAGTCTAGGACTCTGTCGATGAGTCCGGCCATGACTCTCCTGATAACGAGAGATGCTTTAGTGAATTCAGGATATCGCCAAAAGGCGAGTACTGAAAGATCTCCGCGGCGGTGAATTCCATAACCGGCGCCCAATCCGGATCGATTGGTAGGGGCGCGGGACGTTCGGAGTCCGGCGAGGAGTCCGGCGCCTCGGAATCACGAGTTTCGCAGGGGACAAGATCAGTGTTCGGCTCCATCGCCGTGGGTGTTGAAGCCCCCAGGGCGGCGTCTATCCACCGGCCCTCGATATGGGCGATCGGCTCCGGGCTAATGGCCGAAGCGGATCCGGGTGCGGCCACCAAGGCACTGTTCGGCGGCAGAGCTAGATCGTGCCCATCGTCACAGTGCGGCGCGCCCGGCAGTGGCTCGAGTCCGTCGAATATCAAGTCTTCGCGGACATCGGCCGTGAAGTTTAAGCTTCCAAATCTGACCTGACGTCCAGGGGCATAGCTTTCGATCTGCTCCAGATGGCCAAGTGAATTGGCCCGTAGTGCGAAGCCGCCGAATACTAAGATCTGTCCGGGGAGAAAAGTCTCACCCAGGACATCGTTGTTGGTTGAAGATGCCATCAAGCCTATCGGTGACGACGCAGAGGAACTCTCAATGAAAGCACCACTGTCGGTGTCAAAACTGGCGGATCTCGGGTAGGGGGTCCCGAACTGTGCGTCTAGGCGGATGGTAACAGGAGACAAGGGACACGATGTTTTTACCTGGTTCGGGCCCTCTCAATGGAGGTAAAACCCTCGTCCCGCTTGATTAATATTGATGATATGGGTAGTACAAGAGTGGATCTACCACAAGATCAAGGAGGCTAAACCTAGAAGCTAGCCTATGGTATGATTGTTGTAATGTATGTTGTCCTCACGGACTAAAGCCCTCCGGTTTATATAGACACCGGAGGAGGCTAGGGTTACACAGTCGGTTACAATGGTAGGAGATCTACATATCCGTATTGCCAAGCTTGCCTTCCACGCCAAGGAAAGTACCATCCGACACGAGCCGAGTCTTCAATCTTCTATCTTCGTAGTCTTGGAGTCCGGCGGATAATGATAGTCTGCTGTCCGGACACCCCTAGTCCAGACTCCTCACTCTCCTTCCCCTTGCTGGATCAAGAAGGAGGAGACGTCTCCGTCCCGTCACGTGTGTTGAACGGGAGAGTGCTGTCCGTTCAGCACTTGGACATCGGTGATCTGAATCACGCCGAGTACGACTCCATCATCACCACCCCTTGCAAGCTTCCGCACGCGATCTACAAGTGGTATGTAGATGCAAACTCACTCCCTTGACTCGTTGCTTAGATGAACTCATAGATGGATCTTGGTGAAACCGTAGGAAAAATTTTAATTTTCTCGCAACGCTCCCCAACAAAGGGTATCGAGCTAGGTCTATGCGTAGTTCTCTAATGCACGAGTAGAACACAATTTTGTTGTGGGCGCGGATCTTGTCAACTTGCTTGCCACTACTAGTCTTTTCTTGCTTCAGCGGTATTGTGGGATGAAGCGGCCCGGACCAACCTTACACGTGCGCTTACATGAGACCGGTTCCACCGATTGACATGCACTAGTTGCATAAGGTGGTGGCGGGTGTCTGCTCTCTCCACTTTAGTTGGAGCGGAATCGATGAAAAGGGTCCTTATGAAGGGTAAATAGAAGTTGACAAAATCACGTTGTGGTTATTCAGAGGTAAGAAAACGTTCTTGCTAGAACCCAATTGCAGCCACGTAAAGATGCAACAACAATTAGAGGACGCCTAACTTGTTTTTGCAGCGATTGATCATGTGATGTGATATGGCCAGAAGTTGTGATGAATGATGAATTGTGATGTATGAGATCATGTTCTTGTAATAGGATTCACGACTTGCATGTCGATGAGTATGACAACCGACAGGAGCCATAGGAGTTGTCTTTATTTTTGTATGACCTGTGTGTCATTGAAGAACGCCATGTAAACTACTTTACTTTATTGCTAAACGCGTTAGCCATAGAAGTAGAAGTAGTCGTTGGTGTGACAACTTCATGAAGACACGATGATGGAGATCATGATGATGGAGATCATGGTGTCAAGCCGGTGACAAGATGATCATGGAGCCCCGAAGATGGAGATCAATGGAGCTATATGATATTGGCCATATCATGTCACAACTATATAATTGCATGTGATGTTTATTATGTTTATGCATCTTGTTTACTTAGGACGACGGTAGTAAATAAGATGATCCCTTACAACAATTTCAAGAAGTGTTCTCCCCTAACTGTGCACCGTTGCTACAGTTCGTCGTTTCGAAGCACCACGTGATGATCGGGTGTGATAGATCCTTACGTTCACATACAACGGGTGTAAGACAGTTTTACACAGCAAAACACATAGGGTTAACTTGACGAGCCTAGCATGTACAGACATGGCCTCGGAACACGGAGACCGAAAGGTCGAACATGAGATGTATGGAAGATACGATCAACATGAAGATGTTCACCGACGATGACTAGTCCGTCTCACGTGATGATCGGACACGGGCTAGTCGACTCGGATCGTGTAACACTTAGATGACTAGAGGGATGTCTAATCTGAGTGGGAGTTCATAATTTGATGAACTTAATTATCATGAACTTAGTCTAAAACCTTTGCAAATATGTCTTGTAGATCAAATGGCCAACGCTCATGTCAACATGAACTTCAACGCGTTCCTAGAGAAAACCAAGCTGAAAGATGATGGCAGCAACTATACAGACTAGGTCCGGAACCTGAGGATCATCCTCATAGCTGCCAGGAAGCAATATGTCCTAGAAGGACTGCTAGGTGACGCTCCCATCCCAGAGAACCAAGACGTTATGAACGCTTGGCAAACTCGTGCTGATGATTACTCCCTCGTTCAGTGCGGCATGCTTTACAGCTTAGAACCGGGGCTCCAAAAGCGTTTTGAGCATCACAGAGCATATGAGATGTTCAAAGAGCTGAAACTAGTTTTTCAAGCTCATGCCCGGGTCGAGAGATATGATGTCTCCGACAAGTTCTACAGCTTGTAAGATGGAGGAAAACAGTTACATCGGTGAGCACATCCTCAAGATGTCCAGGTTGCACAACCGTATGACCCAAATGAACATTAACCTCCCGGATGAGGCGGTCATTGATGAATCCTCCGCGCTCCCACCAAGCTACAAGAGCTTTGTTATGAACTACAACATGCGAGGGATGGTGAAGACCATTCTGAAGTGTTCTCGATCTTTGAAGTCAGCAGAGGCAGAAATCAAGAAAGAACATCAAGTGTTGATGGTCAATAAGACCACTAAGTTCAAGAAGGGCAAGGGCAAGAAGAACTTCAAGAAGGAAGGCAAGGATGTTGCCGCGCCCGGTAAGCCAGTTACCAAGAAGAAGTCAAAGAATGGACCCAAGCCTGAGACTGAGTGCTTTTATTGCAAGGGGAAGGGTCATTGGAAGCGGAACTACCCCAAATACTTAGCGGATAAGAAGGCCGGCAACACCAAAGGTATATTTGATATACATGTAATTGATGTGTACCTTACTAGTACTCGTAGTAACTCCTGGGTATTTGATATCGGTGCCGTTTCTCATATTTGTAACTCACAGCAGAGCTGCGGAATAAACGGAGATCTGGCGAAGGGCGAGGTGACGATCTTGCGTCGGGAATGGTTCCAGTCGATGTGATCGCCGTCGACACGCTGCCTCTACATTTACCCACGGGATTAGTTTTGAACCTTAATAATTGTTATTTAGTGCCAATTTTGAGCATGAACATTGTATCTGGATCTCGTTTAATACGAGATGGTTACTCATTTAAGTCTGAGAATAATGGTTGTTCGATTTATATGAGAGATATGTTTTATGGTCATGCTCCGATGGTCAATGGTTTATTCTTAATGAATCTCGAGCGTAATATTACACATGTTCATAGTGTGGATGCCAAAAGATGTAAAGTTGATAACGATAGTCCCACATACTTGTGGCACGGCCGCCTTGGTCACATTGGTGTCAAGCGCATGAAGAAGCTCCATGCTGATGGACTTTTAGAGTCTCTTGATTATGAATCGTTTGACACATGCGAACCATGCCTCATGGGCAAAATGACCAAGACTTCGTCCTCCGGAACAATGGAGCGAGCAACCAACTTGTTGGAAATCATACATACCGATGTGTGCGGTCCAATGAGCGTTGGGGCTCACGAAGGATATCATTATGTTCTCACTCTCACTGATGACTTAAGTAGATATGGGTATGTCTACTTAATGAAACACAAGTCTGAGACCTTCGAAAAGTTCATGGAATTTCAGAATGAGGTAGAGAATCAACGTGACCAAAAGATAAAGTTCCGACGATCAGATCGTGGAGGAGAATATTTAAGTCACGAATTTGGCACACACTTAAGGAAATGTGGAATCGTTTCACAACTCACGCCGCTTGGAACACCTCAGCGAAACGTTGTGTCCGAACGTCGTAATCGCACTCTATTGGATATGGTGTGGTCCATGATGTCTCTTACCGATTTACCGCTATCATTTTGGGGATACGCTCTAGAGACAGCTACATTCACTTTAAATAGGGCACCGTCTAAATCCGTTGAGACGACACCGTATGAATTATGGTTTGGGAAGAAACCTAAGCTGTCGTTTCTAAAAGTTTGGGTATGCGATGCTTATGTCAAGAAACTTCAACCTGAAAAGCTCGAACCCAAGTCGGAAAAATGCGTCTTCATGGGATACCCTAAGGTAACTGTCGGGTATACCTTCTACTTAAGATCCGAGGGCAAGATCTTTGTTGCCAAGAACGGATGCTTTCTGGAAAAAGAGTTTCTCTCGAAAGAAGTAAGTGGGAGGAAAGTGGAACTCGATGAAGTACTACCTCTCGAACGGGAGAGTGGTGCAGCTCAGGAAAATGTTCCTGTGATTCCCACACCAACTGAAGAGGAAAACAATGATGATGATCAAGGTACTTCGGATCAAGTTGCCACTGAACTTCATAGGTCCACAAGGACACGTTCCGCACCAGAGTGGTACGGCAACCCTGTCCTGGAAATCATGTTGTTAGACAATGGTGAACCTTCGAACTATGAAGAAGCGATGGCGAGCCCAGATTCCAACAAATGGCTTGAAGCCATGAAATCCGAGATAGAATCCATGTATGAAAACAAAGTATGGACTTTGACAGACTTGCCCGATGATCGGCGAGCGATAGAAAACAAATGGATTTTTAAGAAGAAGACGGACGCAGATGGTAATGTTACCATTTATAAGGCTCGACTTGTCGCTAAGGGTTATCGACAAGTTCAAGGGATTGACTACGACGAGACATTCTCTCCCGTAGCGAAGCTGAAGTCCATCCGAATCATGTTAACAATTGCCGCATACTATGATTATGAGATATGGCAGATGGACGTCAAAACGGCATTCCTTAACGGACATCTTAAGGAAGAGCTGTATATGATGCAGCCGGAAGGTTTTGTCGATCCTAAGAACGCTAACAAAGTATGCAAGCTCCAGCGATCCATTTATGTGCTGGTGCAAGCATCTCGGAGTTGGAACATTCGCTTTGATGAGATGATCAAAGCGTTTGGGTTTATGCAGACTTATGCAGAAGCCTGCGTTTACAAGAAAGTGAGTGGGAGCTCTATAGCATTTCTCATATTATATGTAGATAACATACTCTTGATGGGAAATGATACAAAACTTCTGGACAACATTAAGGCCTACTTGAATAAGTGTTTTTCAATGAAGGACCTTGGAGAAGCTGCTTATATATTAGGCATCAAGATCTATAGAGATAGATCGAGACGCCTCATAGGTCTTTCACAAAGCACATACCTTGATAAGATTTTGGAAAGGTTCAAAATGGATCAGTCCAAGAAAGGGTTCTTGCCTATGTTACAAGGTGTGAGATTGAGCTCGGCTCAGTCACCGACCATGGCAAAAGATAAAGAAGAGATGAGTGTCATCCCCTATGCTTCAGCCATAGGATCTATTATGTATGCCATGCTGTGTACCAGACCTAATGTAAACCTTGCCGTAAGTTTGGTAGCAAGATACCAAAGTAATCCCGGCAAGGAACACTGGACAGCGGTCAAGAATATCCTGAAGTACTTGAAAAGGACAAAGGACATGTTTCTCGTTTATGGAGGAGACGAAGAGCTCGTCGTCAAGGGTTACGTCGACGCTAGCTTCGACTCAGATCTGGATGACTCTAAGTCACAAACCGGATACGTGTATATGTTGAATGGTGGAGCAGTAAGCTGGTGTAGCTGCAAGCAGAGCGTCGTGGCGGGATCTACGTGTGAAGCGGAGTACATGGCAGCCTCGGAGGCAGCGCATGAAGCGATTTGGGTGAAGGAGTTCATCACCGACCTAGGAGTCATACCCAATGCGTCGGGGCCGATCAAACTCTTCTGTGACAACACCGAGCTATTGCCCTTGCCAAGGAGCCTGTGTTTCACAAGAAGACCGAGCACATCGGCGTCGTTTCAACTCCATCCGTGAAAATGTTCAAGATGGAGACATAGAAATTTGCAAAATACATACGGATCTGAATGTCGCATATCCATTGACTAAACCTCTCTCGCGAGCAAAACATGATGAACACCAGAACTCTATGGCTGTTCGATTCATCACAATGTAACAAGATTGGTGACTCTAGTGCAAGTGGGAGACTGTTGGAAATATGCCCTAGAGGCAATAATAAAAGTATTATTATATTTCATTGTTCATGATAATTGTCTTTTATTCATGCTATAACTGTATTATCCGGAAATCGTAATACACGTGTGAATACATAGACCACAATATGTCCCTAGTGAGCCTCTAGTTGACTAGCTCATTGTGATCAATAGATAGTCATGGTTTCCTGGCTATGGACATTGGATGTCGTTGATAACGGGATCACATCATTAGGAGAATGATGTGATGGACAAGACCCAACCCTAAGCATAGCACAAAGATCGTGTAGTTCGTTTGCTAGAGCTTTGCCAATGTCAAGTATCTCTTCCTTCGACCATGAGATCGTGTAACTCCCGGATACTGTAGGAGTGCATTGGGTGTATCAAACGTCACAACGAATCGGGTGACTATAAAGGTGCACTACAGGTATCTCCGAAAGTGTCTGCGGGTTGACACGGATCGAGACTGGATTTGTCACTCTGTATGACGGAGAGGTATCTCTGGCCCACTTGGTAATGCATCATCATAATGAGCTCAAGGTGACCAAGGTGTTGGCCACGGATCATGCATTACGGTACAAGTAAAGTGACTTGCCGTAACGAGACCGAACAAGGTATTGGGATACCGACGATCGAGTCTCGGGCAAGTAACGCATCGATTGACAAAGGGAATTGTATACGGGTTTGATCGAATCCTCGACATCGTGGTTCAACCGATGAAATCATCGAGGAGCATGTGGGAGCCAACATGGGTATCCAGATCCGCTCTCGGTTATTGCCCGAGAGTGGTCTCGGTCATGTCTGCGTGTCTCCCGAACCCGTAGGGTCTACACACTTAACGTTCGGTGACGCTAGGGTTGTATGAATATGAGTATGCAGCATAACGAATGTTGTTCGGAGTCCCGGATGAGATCCCGAACGTCATGAGGAGTTTCGGAATGGTCCGGAGGTAAAGAATAATATATAGGAAGTGGTATTTCGGCCATCGGGAAAGTTTCGGGGTCTCTGGGTAATGTATCGGGACCACCGGAAGGGTCCCGGGGGTCCACCGGGTGGGGCCACCCATCCCGGAGGGCCCCATAGGCTGACGTGGGAGGGGAGCCAGCCCATAGTGGGCTGGTGCGTCCCCCTAGGCCCACCCCTCGCCTAGGGTGGAAACCCTAGGGTGGGGCGCACCACATGCCTTGGGGAACTCCTCCCCTTGGCCGCCCCCTTGGGAGATCCAATCTCCCGTGGCGGTGCACCCACAGGGCCTATATAAGGAGGGCGGGGGAGGTAGCCGCACCTTGTGCTTGGCGCCTCCCCCCTGCTACACCTCGTCCTCCTCCGTAGTCGCTGGGCGAAGCCTCGCTGGAGTTCTCACAGCATCCACCACCACGCCGTCGTCTTTGCTAGATCATCATCAACCTCTCCTTCCCCTTGCTGGATCAAGAAGGAGGAGACATCTCCCGTCCGTCGTGTGTTGAACGCGGAGGTGCTGTCCGTTCAGCACTTGGACATCGGTGATCTGAATCACGTCGAGTACGACTCCATCATCACCATCCCCTTGCAAGCTTCCGCACGTGATCTACAAGTGTTATGTAGATGCAAACTCACTCCCTTGACTCATTGCTTAGATGAACTCATAGATGGATCTTGGTGAAACTGTAGGAAATTTTTTAATTTTCTGCAACGTTCCCCAACACTTGATCCGAGAGTTGAGGATACGCAGATCTCCTCATCTACGTCTCCAAGGAGAAGAGCGACGCCCGTGGATGCCGACACCGCCGGCCATCAAGCAGCGGCCAGGCTTTCACCCGGAACAACGCAACCACCACTCCCACACCGTCGGCCAAGGCCGACAAGTACTTTTGCTGGACCGCGCACCCCCAACGCAGTGTGCATGCCAACACTGGGAGAAATCTTTACCGAACCTTGCATTTGTGATTATGTCAACTCTACCTCATTTAATTTGCACTTGCATGTCTTTACTTTCAACTGCCTATACCCGAGAGTTGCATCCGTAGGGTGCTCATTAGTACTACTTGAGAAAAGCATAAAATCTGCCAAAAAATTAGAACTTCGGAAAACAGTCCTTTTGTGCCAAGTAGTCTATTCATCACGCCCTCTAGACATAATTATCGATCCTACATATGAACTATACATAATTTAACATGTTTGTAATAAAATTAGAAAAACATTTTAAAAAGACATAAGTAGGACAATAACATTTGGAATTGAAGAACTTTTTTAAGGATGGAAGCTTTCCTCTAACAATGTGCTTGTGGAAGAGTTGCGACCAATTTCATATTTTTTATCTACTTGAAAAGTCAAACTAATGGCAGCTTCCATTATTAAAGGTCAAAAATCAAAGAAAATCAAACTTGTAAGAATCTAATATAACATCTACTGTAGATGTACCTGAAATTAAAATGTAGCAAGACATGAAGATTTCTCTTTAGTTGTTACTATTGTGAAGAACATAATCGTGCCAAGATATAGGATATGGGAAAGAAAGCACAACAAGCTGCATTAGATCATGCAATCTGAAATAATATGGGAAGAAATCTCACCAAGCTATTTTAGATCCTCAAATCTGACATATTATGGGATAAAAGTGTGGCACCCCGGCTCAGAGGAACCGGTTTACCTTGCATTGTCAGCCCATAAACCATGTCTTCTGGCAACACACAACATCTTGGTATAGAAAACAACCGCTTTATTGACGCTAGCGGAACATGGTTCATATTACAACAAGTTAGGAGGCCAAGCTACACACACAGTGCGTCTGAACATTATGTACATTATTTAATGAACATAAGGGGGCCTCGAACATGACAACTACACGGCAGCGGAACGATGACGAAGCGGGACTCCATAGCACAGGGACACCGATGTGAACACGATATAGACCGGAACAGCACTCCGTTCCAACGAACAATCCCGAAATCTGGCATGACACGCAAGGTCAGTACATTGAATGTATTTGCAAGCTCACAACAAGCATAAACATAATGACAAACAATATCATGATATTAACCAATTTAATCATCAAAATGCAAAATCATGCTATGGATGCAGTGAATGAAACCTCGTGACTCAAGTCCCACGGACTTGCTTACCAACGGGTTACCACGTAACCAAAAGGTGATCTCTCTCGGATCACAAAATGGACCAACCATGTGGTCATCAAACGGGTTACCTCATAACCAAACGGTGATCTTTGTCGGATCACAAACAGACCAACAACTTGGTCATCAACATCAACATGGTTCTCCAACTATCCTCTTTCCAACAATGCCATGTTACTAATTTAGTGTGCAAGATTTATTAAAACGTTGACCCATGGTATGACCTACTTTTGAGCGTGTCCTTCATCGTGGACTTGGCTATCGATAGATTTAATACACTTTGCAGAGGTAGCGCACTATACCCACACCAAGGAACCCATGGCCTCGCACTATCATTCGGGTGGACCAATGGCATTCCAACAGAACCCCTCCATTGCCATGACACTCTCCCGTCCACTCCGACTAACTCCCCACTGGGCTAAGTCATGGGTGGCCCCGTGTCTACCCCAGACACCAACGACCACCGTCGTGGAAAAACGGCCACATCATGGCAAAACGGTCCTAAACGGGGACAAGGTACCATAACAACATTAACGGGCACACAAGGCTATGTCTGCTTACCAGGCCGGGGTACCGCACGCCCATAACCTTCCCTTGTTGGAGGTACCAACCAGAGGCATGACAACGGACCGAATAAAGGCCTTCCCATAAAGGCAAATGTGGTTGCACTGGGAAAAACTCGATTCAGTGGCACCATGACCCGATCAATGATATGTTCAAGTTGATTTATTATCAGGTTGAACTTAAAATAAAAATAACCGGTGTCATGATATGCCATGCAAATGCACTCATGTAACATGCTTCACTAACCATCAAAACAATACCGGGTCAACTAAATCAAGCACTAACCCAACATTTCAGAAACTTAAGGCACTATTCTGGTCTTGTTTAATCAGCAACTAATCATGGCAATAACTTAGCATAATTATTTTCTTAACCAAGAAAATATTATCCCAACTAGTTCTTTTCCATAAGCAAATAATTTCTCTATAATCTAGCATGACTTATAGTAACTTAAAACTAACTTAGTTAACTTCTTATCTTACTGAAAATCAACATGTCCACATAATCTAGCTTTCAACAGAATGAAAATAACTATTTAACTTGGTGATTTAAATGCATGAACTAATTTAATCATTCAAGTTGAAAATAAATCACAAATATTGCACTGACACCATGAAAATGTTGTTGTGGCTTGCCTTAGTGCAGATGAGGGTCACAGTCCTCCTGGTGATCCTCAAGACAAGCTTCACCTTCTGAAATGAATTCAAAAACACAAAAAGAAAATATCAAGAAACACTCTGAAATTCACCAGAAAAATCTAGGCAACATAGAAAAGTCTCACCTTTGGTGTGCTGCTAGAGATTTTCATACAAAACACAATGCAAAAAGAATCAATTCATTTGGACTTATGGTTAAAAAGTTGTGGCTATTTGAAGTGTTCTGGAATTATTTGAATTTGAATTAATATAAACAGAACTGGGGGGGGGGTGACGTCGAAAGCGTAAACCCCGCGTGGCGCCTCCACTCGTACCGCTTCGGTTGCGGTTAGAGTGACTGACAGCAAGCTCGCTAGTCAGGTGAGAGGGAGGGGGAGAGAGAGACAAGGCACGGTAGGGCTTCGCTGGAGCGCACGCCGGCGAGGAGGGTGACTTGGCCCGATCTAAAGGGATGGATCAAAAGAGAAGAGAGAGGCGCACCTGCCCATACCCGTAGAACAACTAGGGGTGGTCGGACGCGACGGAATGAACCTCTCCAGCGGCAGTAGAGAGTCGTGGTTGCCGGAGTTGGAGATGACGACGATGAGGGGCTGCCCCAGTGGCTCCAACTGAGTCGGGCGGCACCATTGAAGCACAACGGAGGCCCTGGAAGAGTAGACTGAGCTTGGGAGGGGCCGGAGCGGTGCGGACGGACGGACGCCGGCCCGAGGCCTGCCCGGCTGGGCTACGACTTCCTATGAGTTTGTGGAGTGTGTGAGTGCAGCTGGGGATGCTCGAGAAGGCTGGGGGGCTGGATTTATAGCCGAGCGGAGCGAGGGGTTCGGGCTTCGTCAGAGGACACCTGGACGCTGCTCTCGGCGACGAACGGCGTCAGGGAGTGAGGGGGAAGGCGACGCAGCTCACGCGGCCACTGTGAACAGACGGAGACGAGCACAGGAACATGGGGGTGGCGACGAACACAGTGCGCAGCGCACTGTTGGGTTGGCCGAACCACGCCCATGCTCGCTGCGGTGAGCTCCGGCATCGGCGAGCGCCAGGGGGGAGTTAATGGCGTCGTGACGATGATGATGGCAAGGTTTGGCGAGGTTAGGCAAGCGAGAAAGCGAGCACGCGCTGAACAGAGTGCTCGGCGGCACCCAAAGCGCGGTGACAAGCATGCTGGCATCATGCACACGCGTGGTCACCACGTGCACTGCAGCATAGAGCCACAGCTGGCCCCAAATTTCATGTCTGGATTGTAGTCCTTAGTGTTTAGGTTAGGGCCAAGGCTTTGAGTTGAGCTTAGGTGCAGTAAACTTGATTTTTACTTCGGTGCAAGCTACTGGTCTATAACTTTGAGAGCTTGGTGTGGTTAAACGATTGGGAGTTGGGAGATGTGCTTTGGTGGTTAGCAATCATCTAGGAGGGTAGTGATGCACAAGAAAATGCAGCCTCATTGGAGCAAGTGAAATGGTAGCTGCTGTAGAAACTACCATTTTTGTCCAGAACAGAAAATAATTTCAGTAGCAAAAACATTCCAAAAAGTGGTGTGATATTTTTGCTCAGTGAGGTGCCCTAGGGTTCAAAGGATTTTTGTAAATTTTCTCAGATTTTTGTGGGCAAGAAAAATTGGGGTTGCTTTGGAGCACAAGTTTCTGGTTAGGGTTTTTGAGAGGAAAATGAATATTTTTCATTTAAGAAAAATATCCATGATATTATTTTGAGGTAGACCAGAGAGGAAATGATGGCTAGGGAGAGAAATGAGTCACTTGGGTGAAAGCCAAGGTGATGCCCAAGTGTTTAAGTCCAACTGAAATGATTCAAATGCCAAAATTCAAATCAAATCCAAATGAAATTCAGAAAAAGAAAAGAGGGCAAAAACTAGACTGTCACAAACCATCCCCACTTAGGATGAATCTCGTCCTTGAGATTCGGTTGTTCGGGAAAACAATTATTGATAGTTTGCCTTAAGAAATTCTTCTTGCTCTCAGGTTGCTTCCGCCTGTGTATGATGCTCCCACTGGACCTTGTAAAATTTTCTCGCCTTACTACGAGTGACCCTTTCCATGTCATCCAAAATTTTGAACAGTCTCTCCTCTTACGTTAAATCCTTAGCCTACTCTACTTCTGTCATAGTAGTCTTTTTCTCGGGGGGTGATATGCATCGCCTCAGCTGGGAGACATGGAACACGTTGTGCACTTCTGACAATTCTGGTGGCAGTTCCAACCGATATGCAACAGTACCCACTCGGGACACAACTGGGAATGGACCAATAAACCTGCGTTCCAATTTTCCGTGAGTCTAAACCCTTTTGACCCCCTTCATAGAGTGACCCTGAGGTATACTTGTTCTCCGGGCTCAAAACTGACCCGTCGGTGCTTCGCATCATAATAGCTCTTTTGTCGGGATTTGGCCAGTCGCAGACGTTCTCGGATTTCTTGGACGTGCTTTTCAGCTTCCATCATGAGGTCTGTTCCGAAAATGCGGCTATTCCCGGTTTGAGACCAATTCAACGGGGTGCGGCACTTACTGCCATACAAAGACTGACACAGTGACATTTTTAAACTGGCTTGAAAACTGTTGTTGTAGGAGAACTCAGCATACGGTAGACAATCTTCCCAAATAGGCCCTTGGGCCAAGGCACATGCTCGCAACATATCTTCAAGTATTTGGTTTATCCATTCAGTCTGCCCATCGGTCTGAGGATGATAAGTGGTACTATATTTCAGTGCTGTTCCCAAAGCTTGCTGAAGACGGGACCAGAAAGCGGAGGTAAATAGGGACCCCAGTCAGAAGTGATCATTTGAGGTACTCCGTGTAAACTGACTATTTTGGACACATAACATTGTGCGAGTTGATCAAGACGGTATGTGGTTCTGATGGGAATGAAATGAGGTACCTTGGTTAACATATCCACTATGACCCATACTGCGTCATTGCCTCGCTGAGTTTTTGGTAGCCCGGTGATAAAATCCATGCAGATGTCATCCCACTTCCATTGCGAAACAGGCAACGGTCGAAGGAGTACGGCTGGTTACTGGTGCTCTGCCTTTACTTTATTGCATATGTTGCAGCAGGCCACAAAATAGGCTACGTCTTTCTTCATTCCATCCCACCAGAATATTTGGCGGTGGTCTTCGTACATTTTAATGCCTCCGAGGTGAATAGAATACGAAGATTCGTGTGCTTCAGACAGTATTTTCTTCCTCAAATCTCCTTGACTTGGTACACAAATCCTCGCGCGGAATCGTAATGTACCTAGATGGTCCTTGGAAAAATCCGAGGTCTGTACTGCTAACATTCGCTTGACATAATTTGGTAAGACTGTGTCATCCGGCTGGGCTCTGCGGATCTCATCCTCGAGGGTAGGAGTAATCTCCATAATATTAGCAAGACCAGCATCAACTATGACCAAATTGAGCTGAGCAATTTCTTCTTGGAGTTCGGAAGGCAGGGATTCCATCATGGCATTTAAACTGACAGGCTTTCTGCTGAGTGCATCGGCCACCACGTTGGCCTTACCCGGGTGGTAGTTAATTCCAAGATCGTAGTCCTTGACTAACTCAAGCCATCTGCGTTGGCGGAGATTCAAATCTGGCTGAGTGAATATGTATTTGAGACTTTTGTGGTCGGTAAATATTTGGCACCTTTTTCCAATGAGATAGTGCCTCCAAATTTTTAGAGCATGAACCACCGCGGCCAATTCCAAATCATGAGTAGGATAGTCCCCTTCATGGGGTCGCAGCTGCCGAGATGCATATTCTACTACCTTGCCATCTTGCATAAGTACGCATCCAAGACCTTGCCTAGAAGCATCATAGTATACATCAAAGTTGCGGTAGATGTCTGGAAGTGTCAACACAGGGGCTGATGTCAGTCTGATTTTTAGCTCATTCAAACTTTTCTCGCAATCCTCAGTCCATTCAAATTTCTTATCCTTGTTGAGAAGCTCTGTCATTGGCTTCGCAATCTTAGATAAACCTTCAATGAACCAGCGATAGTATCCGACTAATCCAAGGAAGCTCCGAATTTGAGATACTGTCGTGGGTGCCAACCAATCAAGTACGTCTTTTACCTTGCTGGGATCTATGGCTATACCTTTCGGGGATAGTATATGCCCAAGGAATCCAACTTTCTTGAGCCAAAACTCACATTTACTCAATTTGGCGTACAGTCGATGGTCACGGAGTCTTTGTAGGACAGCTCGGAGGTGTCCTTTGTGCTTATCTTCACTTTTTGAGTATATGAGAATATCATCGATGAAAACCACCACAAATTTATCGAGGAAATCCATGAATACTTTATTCATCATGTGCATGAAGAAAGCAGGGGCATTGGTGAGGCTGAAGGACATAACAGTATATTCATAAAGACTGTACCGAGTAGTGAATGCGGTATTAGGAATATCTTCCTTTTTAATCTTGAGTTGGTGGTATCCCGTCCTCAAATCAATTTTGGAGAACACCTTGGCCCCACTGAGCTGATCAAATAAGTCATCAATCCGGGTAGTGGATATTTGTTCTTGATGGTGACATCATTCAGCTGACGGTAATCCACACACATACGGAGACTACCATCTTTCTTATCCACGAATATAGCAGGTGATCCCCATGGTGAGGAACTGGGACGGATGTAACCTTTCCGGAGCATCTCATCAAGCCATTTCTTTAGCTCCACTAATTCTCATGACACCATCCGATAATATTTCTTGTATAATGGTGCGGTTCCGGGCACAAGGTCGATTGCAAACTCGAGCTCTCGGTCTGGTGGCATGCCTGGCAGCTCTTCTGGGAATATATCGGGAAACTCACTGACCACAGGAATTAATTCCAATTCAGCCACAACGGTGAAATCCATATCTTTCTGAGGTATGCTCTGTAACATCCCAAATTTTCAATTTGAAATGTTATACATAAGATCATCATTGCATATCATATTTTATTGCATTTTGGCTTCATCCTAGAAATTCTACGCAACTCAACCCACGGAGAGAGTTGGGGATTTCGTTATTTTCATATTTGAGTTTCTCAAATTTTGAAAATAGGATCATTTGATTTTAATTATTTTATCTTCAATTATTTCTATTATGAAAATATGAGAGAGGGAATAAAATGACTTTCCCAAAATAAAGAAATATTGAGGATTTAATATTAAAATCAAATAAGATTTTATTTCGGAGTTTTATTGCTATATTATTTGAATTAGGAAAAAATGCGCGTTTTCCAAAATTGCATTCAGGCCCCAAATAAATGTTCCTCTTGTCTGGCTTGATTTTAGAAGTCGGGGAAAATTTATTTCGGGATTTTTGGAGTCCGTTTACTATTTCTTTTATTTGTTTTCTTGTGCGTAATTATTTAAAAAAACGCTAACCGACCTACCGGGCCGTGTCCGCCTAGAACTCGAGGCCCGGCCGGCCTTTATAAGCCGGGGAGCCCAAGCCGCAGCCCAGCCCCCCCGAAACCCTAGCCCCAGCCGACCCTCACTTGCCTTGCGTCTTCTGCCGCCATCATCGCCGGAGACCGCCGCCTTGATCCATGCTGCCGCCCGTCACGGCGACCCATTCTTGACGCCGCCTCCGCCGACCGCCGCCGAGCCCCGCTCGCCGAGTAGCCGCCGCCGCCGCCACGCATCCCGAGGTAGCCACCGGTTTTGGAAAAAAATTGTTCTTCGTTTTTTTTGAAAACTGAGGTGCGTTTTTTTAGATCGGTTTTATTTTTTTCCGGTTTAGTTTATTTAGCGTACATTCGTCCGTACGTTCATTTTAACGACTGGTTTTCGTCGTTTAGCCGCAGACAGCGAACGTTCGTTCGTTAGCCTGTTCGTCCGTTTTTCCTTTTCTCGGATTTTCCGCGATTATTCCAGATCGCGATTTCTCATCCGATTTTCGTTCTAGTATAACTTTTCGCTCGTTTATCGGAATCAGGCGATTCAAACGCCTAGAGTTTCGTCTCGAAACCCTCTTTCCGTTTAACCAACTCAAACAAGTTTTTGGTACTGTAAAATTTGACTTAGGTCCAGATTAGTAAATGAAGCTTGTATCTTTCACCGTTTGACTTTCGTTGCTTCGTTTGATTTGATTCTTTTTGCAAACCGGAGTTCTTAAGTTGAACTTTCTGGTTAGTTCTTTTATTTGAGTTTTACCTATGCATTAGATGAGTGCTTATTGTATGCTTGTTTGTTTGCGATAGAGTATCCAGAAGTGCGCCGCTTGCTACTTGGAATCTCTAGGTTTCACGGATCATCAGCAAGGCTAGTAACACTTTGATCATACCTCTTTACTACCCAGTTTTATTGCATTAGATCAATCCCCAAACAATTGCATCATTAGGATCTGATTAATATGTGGGTTCTGGGGAGTAGATGAGGTAGTACCTATATCCTGTTTAGTTTCAAACCTTTGGGAGTTACTTCTACGTTTGCTTATATTGCCATGCTATGCTAGTAGACGTGGATTGGGTGAGTGTATCCATGACAGATGTGAGATTGTTAATTAATGGTTTATTTAAGGTGGCAACTTTAATACACATCTGGGTGGATTGAGGCACCTAGGATTCCAGTGATTGCCTGTTCTTTTTCTTTATGGACCGCCACCCAGGCTCATAGGGATCATGAGATTATTCATGCTAGAAACTTCCATGTGCAGCCGCAAGCTACTATGGGCTCTAGCATAGTTGATTAAGTCGTGTGAACTCTTACAGTGGTAGACTAGCAGATGCAGGGGAAAGTAGGTGTAATTGTCTACCCATCGTAAGGTGCAAACGCTTCTAAAAGACTATGTCTCGGTCATCCGTTTCTCAAACACCATGTAGTGCGAGAATCCCAACGGAGGAGATCGAGTATTCCGGGGAAAAGTGCACAGACCTCTGCAGAGTGTATAAACTAATCATGGTTAGCTGTGTCCCCGGTTATGGACGTTTTGAGTATCTAGTACTTGGATTATCATGTGAATCTCATCATGTTACTTTAATTAATTTTGTTGGGTTTAATTATGATGCTTAATTGGGATTGAGTTGGGTGAACCTTCTCAATGTTTAACAACCACCATGATAGTTAAATAAAATTTTATTCCTTTGCAGTAGGGAAAAAATGGCTTTATGCAGAACTGTAACCATAGAGCTTTCCACCAGCCATATATGCATGTAGTATAGCATTATTCTGTTCATTACTCTCTATGTCTTACATGCCAGCATATTCCATGTCTTGACCGTTTTGTGCTGCAACGTTCATGTTGCGAGACTTTTCGAACGACAGTAAGGTGCCTTAGGTCGTGGTCTTATACTCGATGATGCCGTTGGAGTTGATGGACTCGCTTTATCTTTCAAGCCTTCCGCTGTTATCGTTATTAGATGGCCTTAAGCCATATTTATTGTAATAAGTTCTCTTTTGAGATATTCGATGTAATCAGTGTGTGATTGCTATTCATTATAAATCCTTCAAGTCTTGTGCATGTCAAGCATTCTTGATCCAGGATGACAACTTTGAAGCACGTAGATCGATCGCTTTGAGGTCTGGTCGCTACAAGATGGTATCACATCACACACTGACTGTAGGACACGACCACTAAGCTAAAGCCCTAGATCAGTACTCTCTTCTCATTTCTGACTCCTCATCTTTTCTACTCTTTTAGGATGGCGGATGCAAGGAACAAGTTCACACAACCGGATGAAGATACACCCTTTGGACGCCACTTGAAGGAAGTCACTAGATATCTGAACATTGGAGTACCAAGTTTCACTGGGACCTACATCGCCACTTTACCCGAAGAAGAGCATTGGATGATTCAAGTCCAAGTACCAGGAAGAACGTTCATGCCTGTCACTGAGCCCATAGAGTTTTCCTTTGATGCACCAACCTGGAGTCTAGGAAAGAGCATGGCAGCCCACATCACCATGGGACGCATTGGAGAAGTTTACCACAAGGATCTTAAGGATACTATTTACCAGATTTGTGGTTGCCAAGATGAGCAATGGGATATGATCAACACCAGGAAGGATAGATCAATTGCAGCTTTCATTCAGGAGCTAAACCAACACATTCGTCGCCAGGAGAACCAGATGTGCGCAGGCAAGATAGATCTGAAGAAGGCATTGACCAATATCACGGAGCTGGAGGAAGAACTCAAGACTACACGCGATGGATATGAGGAGGAAATGATGACACTCGTGGAGAAGAATGACAATCTGAAGAAGAAGCTAAAAGTATTCATGGGATTTCCCGCGACTAGAGGAGAAGACGATGATTGCACTTGGCCGGAGAACTACATCATCATCGACGACACCGACTCGGACCCAGATGATAGCGATAATGATTTCGTTGATGAAGCTATTGCAGATACCATGGAGTCTTCGACCATTCAATTTTTCTAGTCGACCACCATAATAGCAGTA
Organism: Aegilops speltoides; assembly: GCA_021437245.1. Classification (NCBI taxonomy): domain Eukaryota; kingdom Viridiplantae; phylum Streptophyta; class Magnoliopsida; order Poales; family Poaceae; genus Aegilops; species Aegilops speltoides. The sequence continues at coordinate 92,590,931 of CM038145.1, read as the reverse complement.
GTATTCTCCTATGTATATAGTATAGTCCGAGCACTTTTGTAATGAGAGCTAGACCGTTATATGCGCTTGTTTGATTTGATTGAAGTTATATTGTTTGCTATTGTCTCATGTGCATATGGGTAGTGTATTTCTTTATAGACCTCATTCTATTCTATATTATCATCTTATCTAAACCCTCATATGCTTCCGAGACGTGACAATGGATTTGTTTTCCCACCGGAGCTCACTCAGTTGATCCAGCAGCAGAATGCATTGATGCAGATGCTAGTCCAGAATCAGAACCAGGGGAACAACAACAAAAACAACAACCCACCACCACCACCACCTGTTGATCACTTAGCCCGTTTCTTGAGGCTGAATCCGCCGGTGTTCTCCAGTAGCACCGAGCCGATAGTTGCAGATGATTGGCTCTGCAAGATGGGAAGGGAGTTGACCACTTTAGCATGCACAGATGCGGAGAAGGTACGTTTTGCTGCACATCAGCTTGATGGACCCGCAGCATCATGGTGGGAGAATTTCACAGCCACTTATCCTATCGACACTGTCACATGGGATCAGTTCCAGCAGGCTTTCCGTACTGCCCATGTTTCAGCAGGAGCTGTGGCCATGAAGAAGCGTGAGTTTCACAACTTGTGCCAAGGAGGACGTACAGTTGGCCAGTATGTGGATGACTTTAGTAAGCTAGCATGTTGTGCCCCAGATGACATTGCTAAGGATGCAGCCAAGCAGGAGAAGTTTCTGGAAGGACTAAATGATGAGCTGAGCATGCAGCTGATGGTAGCAACCTTCAACAATTACCAGGAGTTGGTAGATAGAGCTCTTATGATTGAAGGGAAGAAGCAGCAGATTGACAACCGCAAGAGGAAGTATGGACAAGGGAAGTACACTGAGCTCAAAGAAAAGCCCGCTTTACCCGAATTGGAGGACCTTTTTAGCATACCCATGGAGGAGGGAGCTCGCACAACCATAGTGGTCCCAAGAATGGTAATGGGAATGGAGGAAGCAATGGACAGAACCGTACCAACCCATCGACCCCAGCTAAGAGGGACCTGAGCCAAGTAACTTGCTACAAGTGTCAGAAGACTGGACATTATGCCAATGAATGTCCTGAACCTAAGAATGGAAATGGCAATGGAAGCTCTGGGAAGAAGCCGAACCCTTTCAGCAGGGGACAGGTGAACCATGTTAACGTGGAGGAGGTTGAAGCCCAGCCAGATGCAGCAATAGGTAAGTTTTTGGTTAAGTCATTTACTGCAATCGTTCTTTTTGATACTGGTGCATCGCATTCATACATATCAAGGGGATTTGTGGATAAGTATAAACTGCCCACCAAGGTTCTTATAACACCCATGTTAGTAAGCTCACCAGGAGCGGAGTATATGGCCAGTCGAGGATGTTTTCAAGTGCCATTGAGTATAGGTAGGCATGTTTTCCCCTCGGATTTAATCATTTTGGAATCGCAAGGTTTGGATGTGATTCTGGGTATGGATTGGCTATTGATCTATGGAGGAAACATCGATTGCATCAGTAAGTCGATTTTGCTTACCACCCAGAAGGAAGAAGGATTAAGTATGTATCGCGGCATGAGCGGAAGAGGACTCAAGTAAATTCCTTATCAGGAGTTGTATAGGAGGTAGTACCAGTGGTGAAGGATTTCCTAGACGTATTTCCAGTGGAGTTGCCAGGCATGCCACCGGATAGAGACATTGAGTTTTTGATTGAGCTTTTGCCAGGTACAAGGCCTATATCTAAGAGACCGTACAGGATGCCCGCAAAAGATTTGGAGGAAATTAAGAAGCAGATCAAGGAGTTATTGGATAAAGTCTATATTCGCCCAAGTTTGTCACCTTGGGGATCGCCAGTGCTTCTAGTGGAGAAGAAGGATGGGTCGTTAAGGATGGTTGTTGATTATCGAGGATTGAATGAAGTGACAATCAAGAACAAGTACCCATTGCCGATGATGAATGACTTGTTTGACCGATTGCAAGGAGCTAAGGCATTTTCCAAGATCGATCTGCGATCATGATACCACCAGTTGAAGATACGAGAGCAGGATATACCTAAGACGACTTTTACCACCAGGTACGGGCTATATGAGTATACCGTTATGTCATTTGGTCTGACTAACGCACCTGCCTATTTCATGACCATAATGAACAAGGTGTTTATGGAGTTTCTGGATAAGTTCGTCGTGGTGTTCATTGATGATATTCTGGTCTACTCAAAGAATGAAGAAGAGCATAAGGAGCATTTGCGTTTGGTACTTGAGAAGCTCAGAGAACATTAGTTATACGCCAAGTTCAGCAAATGTGAGTTTTGGTTTAAGGAAGTTGGATTTCTCGGACATGTTATATCTGGAGAAGGAATAGTAGTAGACCCCACCAAAGTTGTCACTGTGACAAACTGGGAAGCCCGAATAGCAGTTGGAGAGATCCGGAGTTTTCTTGGACTCGCAGGATACTACCGGAGTTTCATTGAGAATTTCTCGAAGATTGCAAAGCCCATGACGGAGTTGTTGAAGAAGGACACCAAGTTTAAATGGATTGAGGGATGTGAGGCCAGTTTCCAGGAGTTGAAGAAATATTTGGTTACATCACCAATGTTGATTCTGCCTGATCAGCGCAAGGATTATGAGGTATATTGCGACGCTTCTCGTCGAGGACTTGGGGCAGTGCTTATGCAGGAGGGAAGAGTTGTTTCGTATGCCTCACGATAGCTTAAACCCCATGAGCTGAATTATGCTACCCATGATTTGGAGTTAGCGGCCATAGTGCATGCTTTGAAGACATGGAGACATTTTCTCATCGGAGACCATTGTGAGGTGTACATGGATCACAAGAGTTTGAAGTACATCTTCACGCAGAAGGAGTTGAATCTCAGGAAAAGGAGATGGTTGGAGCTCATCAAAGATTATGATATGAGATTGCATTATCACCCCGGAAAGGCTAACGTAGTAGCCTATGCGTTGAGCCGCAAGAGCCATGTCAACACACTCATGACCGGAGAGTTACCAAAGGAGTTAGCCAAGGATCTTTGTGAGCTATGTTTGGAGATAGTTCTGAGAGGCTATGTAGCAGCATTGGAGATTCAGTCTACTTTGATGGATAAGATCAGAGAAGCCCAGAAGACTGACAAGGAGATTGCCGAGATAAAGGAGAAGATGAGCACGATACCTTATGGTTTGAGGACCGCGTTTATGTGCCTAATGATCCGGAGATCAGGAAGTTGATTTTGCAAGAGGCCCATGATTCGCCATATTCGATTCACCCAGGAAATACCAAGATGTATTTGGATTTGAGGGACACTTTCTGGTGGATCGGAATGAAGAAGGATATTGAGGACTATGTAGCAGTATGTGATGTATGTAAGAGAGTGAAGGCAGAGCATCAGAAGCCAGCAGGATTGCTACAGCCATTGCCGATAACCGAATGGAAGTGGGATAAACTAGGCATGGATTTTATCACGGGATTGCCCAGGACTCGTTCAGGCTATGACTCGATATGGGTTGTAGTCGATCTTTTAACGAAGGTAGCTCATTTCATCCCAGTGAAGACCACTTACACCAGTGCTAAGTTGGCAAAGATATACATGACCAGGATCGTAAGTCCGCATGGAGTTCCGAGGAGCATTGTATCGATAGAGGAACCCGCCACCTCAAAGTTCTGGAATCAGTTGCACGAAACTTTGGGTACCAGGCTAAAGTTCAGTACAACCTTTCATCCGCAGATAGATGGACAGACCGATAGAGTCAATCAGATTCTGGAGGACATGCTGAGAGCTTGTGCACTAGATTATGGATCTAGTTGGGACGACAATTTGCCGTATGCGGAGTTCTCTTACAACAACATTTATCAATACAGTTTGAAGATGGCCTCTTTCGAAGCCTTGTACGGAAGGAGGTGCAGGACACCATTGATGTGGGACAAAGTAGGAGACTGCCAGTTGTTTGGGCCATATTTGATTAAAGAGTCTGAACATAAGGTGAAGTTGATTCGTGATAGGCTCAAGGTAGCCCAGTCCAGGCAAAAGAGATACATAGATTCTAAAGGCAAGGAGACAGTTTACGAAGTCGGAGATAGAGTTTATCTTCGTGTATCTCCACTTCGAGGAGTTAAGCGCTTTGGAGTTAAGGGAAAGTTAGCGCCACGTTTTGTGGGTACATACAAAGTTTTGGAACGTATGGGAGAAGTTGCTTACAAGTTGGAATTGCCCGAAGGTTTGTCAGGAGTTCATGGTGTGTTCCATGTTTCCCAGTTGAAGAAGTGCCACGCAGAGATGGCTGATATACCGAGAGATACAAAGGCGGCCGAAGCGAATTCATTGGATAGTGATTTGACCTATGAGGAGAAGCCACCAAGATTCTTGAATATGCCACCGAGTCACCCGCAAACAAGGTTATCAAGTTTTGCAAAGTTCGATTGGAGCCACCATACCGAGGATGAAGCCACCGGGAGCGAGAGGAAGATCTACCGAAGGACCACCCACACCTATTTTCTAGCCAAGCCGAATCTCGAGGACGAGATTCATCTTAAGGGGGGTAGGTTTGTAACATCCCAAATTTTCAATTTGGAATGTTATACGTTAGATCATCATTGCATATCATATTTTATTGCATTTCGGCTTGACCCTAGAAATTCAACGCAACTCAAGGACCCACGGAGAGAGTTGGGGATTTCGTTATTTTCATATTTGAGTTTCTCAAATTTTGAAAATAGGATCATTTGATTTTAATTATTTTATCTTCAATTATTTCTATTATAAAAATAAGAGAAAGGGAATAAAATGACTTTCCCAAAATAAAGAAATATTGAGGATTTAATATTAAAATCAAATAAGATTTTATGTCGGAGTTTTATTGCTATTTTATTTGAATTAGGAAAAAATGTGCCTTTTTCAAAATTGCATTTAGGCCCCAAATAAATGTTCATCTTGTCCGTCTTGATTTTAGAAGTCGGGGAAAATTTATTTCGGGATTTTTAGAGTCCGTTTAGTATTACTTTTATTTTTTTTGCATAATTATTTAAAAAAAATGCTAACCAACCTACCGGGCCGTGTCCGCCTAGGACTCTAGGCCCGGCCGGCCTTTATAAGTCGCGGGAGTCCGAGCCGCAGCCCAGCCCCCCCGAAACCCTAGCCCAGCCCGACCCCTTGCCATCACAGGCTTTGCACCATGCCGCCGCCGCCGCCGCCGCCGATCCGCGCCGCCATCATCCGCCGACCGACCGCCACGACGCCGCCTCCGCCGAGCCCGCCGCCCCTTGCCGCCGGAGCCCCCCTGCCTCGCCGGAGTAGCCGCCGCCGCCGTCACGCATCCCGAGGTAGCCGCCGGTTTTGGAAAAAAAATAGTTGTTCGGTTTTTTTTAAACCGAGGTGCATTTTTTCGATCGGTTTTATTTTTTTCCGGTTTAGTTTATTTAGCGGACGTTCGTCTATACGTTCATTTTAATGAACGTTTTTTTTTCATTTAGCCGCAGACAACGAAGGTTCGTTCGTTAGCCTGTTCGTCCATTTTTCTTTTTCTCGGATTTTCCGCGATTATTCCAGATCGCGATTTCTCATCCGATTTTCGTTCTAGTATAACTTTTCGCTCGTTTATCGGAATCAGGCAATTCAAGCGCCTAGAGTTTCGTCTCGAAACCCTCTTTCCGTTTAACCAACTCAAACAAGTTTTTGCTACTGTAAAATTTGACTTAGGTCGAGATTAGTAAATGAAGCTTGTTTCTTTCGCCGTTTGACTTTCGTTGCTTCGTTTGATTTGATTCTTTTTGAAAACTAGAGTTCTTACGTTGAAATTTCTAGTTAGATCTTTTATTTGAGTTTTACCTGTGCATTAGATGAATGCTTATTGTATGCTTGTTTGTTTGCGATAGAGTACCCGGAGTGCGCCGCTTGCTACTTGGAATCTCTAGGTTTCACGGATCATCAGCAAGGCAAGTAACACTTTGATCATACCTCTTTACTTCCCAGTTTTATTGCATTAGATCAACCCTCAAACAATTGCATGATTAGGATCTGATTAATATGTGGGTTTTGGGAAATAGATGAGGTAGTACCTATATCCTGTTTACTTTCAAACCTTTGGGAGTTACTTCTACGTTTGCTTATATTGCCATGCTATGCTAGTAGACGTGGATTGGGTGAGTGTATCCATGACAGATGTGAGATTGTTAATTAATTGTTTATTTAAGGTGGCAACTTTAATACACATCTGGGTGGATTGAGGCACCTGGGATTCCAATGATTGCCTGTTGTTTTTCTTTATGGGCCGCCACCCAGGCTCAAAGGGATCATGAGATTATTCATGCTAGAAACTTCCGTGTGCAGCCGCAAGCTACTATGGGCTCTAGCATTGTTGATTAAGTCGTGTGAACTCTTACAGTGGTATACTAGCAGATGTAGAGGAAAGTAGGTGTAACTGTCTACCCATCGTAAGGTGCAAACACTTCTGAAAGACTATGTCTCGGTCATCCGTTTCTCAAACACCATGTAGTGCGAGAATCCCAACGGAGGAGATCAAGTCTTGCGGGGAAAAGTGCGCAAACCTCTGCAGAGTGTATAAACTAATCATGGTTACTCGTGTCCCCGGTTATGGATGTTTTGAGTATCTAGTACTTGGATTATCATGTGAATCTCATCATGTTACTTTAATTAATTTTGTTGGGTTTAATGATGATGCTTAATTGGAATTTAGTTGGGTGAACCTTCTCAATGTTTAACAACCACCATGATAGTTAAATAAAATTTTATTCCTTTGCAGTAGGGAAAAATTGTCTTTATGCAAAACTGTAACCATAGAGCTTTCCACCAGCCATATATGCATGTAGTATAGCATTATTCTATTCATTGCTCTCTATGTGTTACATGCCAGCATATTCCATGTGCTGACCCATTTTCGGGCTGCAACGTTCATGTTGCAGACTTTTCAGATGACGAGTAAGGTGCCTTAGGTCATGGTCTTATACACAGTGATGCCGTTGGAGTTGATGGACTCGCTTTATCTTCCAAGCCTTCCGCTATTATCGTTATTAGATGGCCTTAAGCCATATTTATTGTACTAAGTTCTCTTTTGAGACATTCGATGTAATAAGTGTGTGATTGCTACTCTGTTATAAATCCTTCAAGTACTATGCATGTCAGCATTACTGATCCAAGGATGACACTGAAGCACTGAGATCGGACTATTTGAGGTCTGGTCGCAACATGCTCCTACGAGCATGGAATTGTGTAGCTTGTCCTTCTGGATTTGTCAAGGTGACTTGTCGGGTTGCACAATTAATGCATACTTGATATTGTGTCAACCAATTCATTCCCAAAATGATGTCCAACTTAACAGACTAAATGACTATCAAGGAAGTTGGAAAGTGGACTCTGTTGATATTTATTTCCAGATTACGGCAGACCAGATCGCTTATGAGCAAAGATCCCAGGGATTGTACCAGCATATTCTTGCTCAAAATTGAACAAGGAAATTTGTTTTGGGCAACAAAACTCCGCGAAATAAAAGAGTGGGAAGCCCCAGAGTCAAATAAAATTACGACACGTATGTTATTAACTGAAAACATACCAATGACGACTTCGGAGTTCTCTTGGGCTTCGTCTGCGGAGAGGTGGTGGACTTGCCCGGTGATGTTTTGATAGACAGGGTATGACCCCATAAAGTTGACTTGCAGCCTGAATGGAGCGTGATTCCTGCCTCCATTGGGACACTACATGGCATAATGTCCGGTTTGCCCACAACTGAAACAGGAATTGTTGCGCTGGCATTCTTCTCGCACCGGGTTGGTTACGACATTCTTGACTTGTGTAGGGGCCTTGTTGATATTTTGCTGCAAATTGGGCTTGTACTCTACTTGCGTCTGCTGCTAGGTACGAGCCTTTTGCATAGGCTGAACCTCCTTCCTTGGTTCAAACTTGCGCTTGTGATCATTATTTGAAGTCTATTAAAAATTGAAATTATGTTCATATTTCTCTGTTTTTGTGGAATTCATTTATTTACTATCTTTAAAAAACAATTGCATTCAAAATTTTGATTGTTCTTTTTGGAAAATGTTGTCATGTATCAATTTGTGCTCCCTCTCAACAATGAGGGCCTTGTTTACCAGAGTTTGGAAATCGTTGAAATCAAACATGCTGAGGGTGCACCAGAGATGTTGATTTAATCCTCCAAGAAAACAGTCAATCTTCCTTTCTTCGTTGGCCACATCATAAAGAGAGTAGCGGGCCAAATGATTGAACTTATTCAAATATTTACTCACGGACTGACTTCCTTGGAGGAGTGCAAGGAATTCGCGCTGCTTGACCTTCATTATTCCAGCAGGAATATGGTATTTACGGAACCGGTCCTTGAATTTTACCCAGGTGATTTCTTCATCAGCAGGCCACATGGCTTTTGCATTTTCCCACCATATTGTTGCAGTGCCTTTAAGATAATGAGTTGCGAATGGGACTTTGTCATTTGTATCAGTACGGGCAATCTCAAGCTTCTTCTCAATAGTTTGCAACTAGTCGTCTGCATCCCATGGATCAGTAACCTGACTGAAACTGGGAGGGTTGGTCCTCTGAAAAGCTGACAGTTTGGAGTGATGACCGTTCTGATTTCCATTCTGTCCAACCATAGCTTGCACACTCCTCAACATTTCAAGCAAATCATTATTTCGCCTTTCTTCAAACATACAGAGAATTTGCTTGGTGGAGGGTGGATTTGGTGGTGGAGGCGGTGGTGGAACGTACGGCTCGGGGGAGTGTCCTGCCTGTCATGCGGAACGATGAACAGGGACATCCTCACAAGCGTCGCTACTGCTGCCTCCCCGCATCATCCTATTGTTTTTCCCAAGGCAATGCAACCGAGATGAGCAACATCAAAAAAGAAAATAGTGGGGAAAAGGCCAACAACAAAACCCGCAAGAAAACAAAACTCCGAAGGAAACACATCAAAAAGGAGAAAGTCCAACAAAATTATACATAGACCCGTACATAAAAGATAAATGACATAATAAGTTCCAATACTCTCATACATCAAAGAAAACATCATGACTCGTACGACTACATCTGTACATCAACCTGATAATTGCGAATACTCGAGTGCTCTAAGGCTCTGCTTGTGCTACGGTGTCCTCTCCTGAAGCGGACTCGGATCCTGAACTGACGATGTTAACCGAGACCTCCGGGTTAAATGTAATACGATGACGCTGCCTCGAGGGTTCCCCCTCAGGAGCAGGTGCTGGATGATGCTGAAGCATCGGAACTATAGGGGTAGCGAGAAGAGAAACCCACTCAGCAGGAGCACTACGAGGGTTCACTGTCGAGGTGCCCGAGCTACTCGGAAGAGTAATCGATGAAACAGGTGAGCTAGAATTGGATGGAAGATAAGGAGTAAATCCCATAGACGATGGAGTAGTGACAGCTCTAGTAGCGGCTAAAGCAACGCGGACACGAGCCAGCTGTCGAGCCAGCTCGTGGATCAGAAGGTTACTAGCAGTGATGTAATGAGGAAGGTGGCTAGCTGTACTATCGGACTCCGGATGAATGGTAGGAAAACAGACACGACCATTGTCGTGCAGGGAGGGATAGTACTAGAAACCTAGATGGTTCTGCATTTGGACCTCAAATACAGCAAACTCGACAGCCTGAGAAGCGGTAGAAGCGTAACCGCTCCTGGAAGTGCGAGTGTAAGAGCTGGAGGAAGAACTGGTGCGTAGAGTAACCACGGCGTGATACTCATACACAAAATCTGACAGACGCTCCCGGTACACATGATAGACTGGGTCGTCACCGTGAGGATACAGTCGACACCACACGTTGCGAAGGAGATGCAGCGACGTGTACGACATCAGCTGCAACTGGCACGGATACGGCACCGGAGCCATCTACACTCACAACCATTAGTAGGTTAGAAATAAAATAACCAAATGCATGCAATGCAACAACCAGCTATAAACACTATCGTCACTCAACTTTTATTCTAGCTAACGTCCAGTAACGCGGCTGGAGTCTAGCGTGTCCTACAGTCAGCGCGGCTTTGATACCAAGCGTTGTGGCACCCCGGCTCAGAGCAACCGGTTTACCTTGCATTGCCAGCCCAGAAACCATGTCTTCTGGCAACACACAACTTCTTGGTACAGAAAACAACTTCTTTATTGATGCTAGCGGAACATGGTTCATATTACAACAAGTTAGGAGGCCAAGCGACACACACGGTGCGGCTGAACAATATGTACATTATTTAATGAACATAAGGGGGACTCTAACATGACAACTACACGGCAGCGGAACTACGACGAAGCGGGACTCCATAGCACAGGGACACCGATGTGAACACGATCTAGACCCGAACAACACTCCATTCCAACGGACCTTTCCTGAAATCTGGCATGACAAGCCAGGTCAGTACATTGAATGTACTTGCAAGCTCACAACAAGCATAAACATAATTACAAACAATATCATGATATTAACCAATTTAATCATCAATGCAAAATCATGCTATGGATGCAGTGAATGAAACCTAGTGCCTCAAGTCCCACGGACTTGCTTACCAATGGGTTACCACGTAACCAAACGGCGATACCTCTCGGATCACAAAACGGACCAACCACGTGGTCATCAAACGGGTTACCTCGTAACCAAATGATGATCTTTCTCGGATCACAAACGGACCAACAACTTGGTCATCAACATCAACATGGTTCTCCAACCATCCTCTTTTCAACAGTGCCATGTTATTAATTTAGTGTGCAAGATTTATTAAAAGGTTGACCCATGGTGTGACCTACTTTCGAGCATTTCCTTAACCGTGGACTCGGCTATCGATAGATTTAATACACTCTACAGAGGTAGCACACTGTACCCATACCATGGAACCCATGGCCTCGCACTCTCATTCGGGTGGACCAATGGCATTCCAACATAACCCCTCCGTTGCCATGACACTCTCCCGGCCACTCCGACTAACTCCCCACTGGGCTAAGTCATGGGTGGCCCCATGTCTACCCCAGACACCAACGGCCACCATCGTGGTAAAACGGTCACATCATAGCAAAATGGTCCCAAACGGTGACTAGGTACCATAACAACATCAACGGGCACACAAGGTTATGTCTGCTTACCGGGCCAGGGTACCACATGCCCATAACCTTCCCTCTTTGGAGGTACCGACCAGAGGCATGACAACGGACCGAATAAAGGCCTTCCCTTAAAGGCAAATGTGGTTGCACTGGGAAAAACTCGATTCCGTGGCACTATGACCCGATCAACGATATGTTCAGGTTGATTTATTATCAGGTTCAACTTAAAATAAAAATAACCGGTGTCATGATATGCCATACAAATGCACTCATGTAACATGCTTCACTAACCATCAGCACAATACAGGGTCAACTAAATCAAGCACTAACCCAGCATTTCAGAAACTCAAGGCACTATTCTGGTCATGTTTAATCAACAACTAATCATGGCAATAACTTAGCATAATTATTTTCTTAACCAAGAAAATATTATCCCAACTAGTTCTTTTCCATAAGCAAATAATTTCTCTATAATCTAGCATGACTTATAGTAACTTAAAACTAACTTAGTTAACTTCTTATCATACTGAAAATCAACATGTCCACATAATCTAGCTTTCAACAGAATGAAAATAACTATTTAACTTGGTGATTTAAATGCATGAACTAAATTTAATCATTCAAGTTGAAAATAAATCACAAATATTGCAATGACACCATGAAAATGTTGTTGTGGCTTGCCTTAGTGCAGATGAGGGTCACACTCCTCCTGGTGATCCTCAAGACAAGCTTCACCTTCTGAAATCAATTCTAAAACACAAAAAGAAAATATCAAGAAACACTCTAAAATTCACCAGAAAATCTAGGCAGCAGAAAAAATCTCATCTTTGGTGTGCCGCTAGACATTTTCATACAGAACACAATGCAAAAAGAATCAATTCATTTGGACTTATGGTTAGAAAGTTGTGGATTTTTGAAGTGTTCTGGAATTATTTGAATTTGAATTAATATAAACTAAACTGGGGGGGGGGGGTGGCGTCAAAAGCGTAAACCCCGTGTGACGCCTCCACTCATACCGCTTCGGCTACTGTTAGAGTGACTGACAGCAGGCCCCTCTTGTCAGGTGAGAAGGAGGGGGAAGAGAGACAGGACACGGTGGGTATCGTTGTCAAAACCGGCGGATCTCGGGTAGGGGGTCCCAAACTGTGCGTTTAGGCGGATGGTAACAGGAGACAAGGGACACGATGTTTTACCTGTGTTTGGGCCCTCTCGATGGAGGTAAAACCCTACTCTGCTTGATTAATATTGATGATATGGGTAGTACAAGAGTAGATCTACCACGAGATCAAGGAGGCTAAACCCTAGAAGCTAGCATATGGTATGATTGTTGTTCGTCCTATGGACTAAAACCCTCCGGTTTATATAGACAATGGAGAGGGCTAGGGTTACACGAGTCGCCATAATGGTAGGAGATCTACATATCCAGACGCCAAGCTTGCCTTCCACGCCAAGGAAAGTCCCATCTGGACACGGGACAAAGTCTTCAATCTTGTATCTTCATAATCTTGGAGTCCGGCCGACGGTGATAGTTCAGCTATCCGGACACCCCCTAGTCCAGGACTCCCTCAGTAGATCCCGAACCAGGCTTCAATGGCGATAAGTCCGACGCGCATATTATCTTCGGCATTGCAAGACGGGTTCTTCTCCAAATTCCATGTACTCACCGAATGGTGTCCGGCTTCTTATAAATGCTGCGCTCCTCGGCTTCCATGTTCAATAATGGCCATCTTCCACGTGCGTACGAATGCAAAAGGCCAGGGTATTTTTACATTTTACCCCCTAGATGTGCGAATAAGCTGCCTATAAAAAGAGGCGAGGATCTAGATCCGAATCACACCATCCTCCTTCCGCGAGTATTCATCGGAGCGCCTCTGACCAAAAATCCATTCCATCATGGATAGTCGATGCGGCTCCTCCTCTCGCACTCCTAGCCCTCAGCCAGGAGATTGGGGGAGATGCTCGGTCCCGCATAGTGAGCTGGTAACGCTCCAAGCCAAGGGATTCCTTCCCCCAGCCTTCATGGTTCCGGTTCGAGCCGGACTCGCCACCTTCCAGGGTAGGAAGCAGGCGGAGAGCGTCCCCAATCCCTCCAAAGGAGAGCGGGTATGCTTCGTTCCTTATCTAATAAGAGGACTCGGATTTCCCATACACCCGTTTCTCCGGGGGCTCCTGGAGTTCTATGGGCTCTAGCTTCACCACCTAACGCCTGCCTCCATCCTGCACATCGCGGGCTTTGTGGCCCTTTGCGAGCTTTTCTTGGGCGTTGAGGCCCATTTTGCGCTGTGGAAGAGATTATTCTGCCTCGTACCCCGTTCTCATGAGGGGTCGATATATCAAGTGGGCGGAGCCGAACTATGGCGCATCGCCGGGACCGGATATCTATCCGGAACCCCAAAGAAGGCATCCGAAGACTGGCCTTCAGAATGGTTTTATATGGAGGATGCCCCGCTGCCGGACCCAATTGGGGTCGGCCTCCCGGAGTTCAGCAACGCTCCTCTAAAGAAACACCTGAGTTGGCACCCGCGGAGCCCTCAACGGGAGAATGACAGGAACATCCAATATCTTATGGGCCGAATAAGGTTATTGGCTCATTCCGGATTGACCATGATTGGAGTCATGGCCACATGCATTATGCGAGGGGTGCAGCCGCTCCAGTATAGGGGCCACCCCATGTGGGATTTCAACGGGGAGGATGATGCCACCCGTCATGGCCGCAAGGGGCCAGGATCGGTCGCTGATCTGGTGAAGATCCTGGCCGGCCTGTACAAAGGGGAGAAGGAGGACTTCCTCTGTGCCAGTCCATCGAATGGATTTTCCATGCACAACCCTCGAAGCTGGGTAAGCGGACGTTTTGTCTATCTGATCCATATTCCCAGAATTAAGTGTCTCATTTTGTGACTTCGACGCAGGAACTGCGCCGGGCCGTAGAGGACATACACAGCCCGGCTCCACAACCGGAGGATCCGGGACGGTCCCTCGATCCGGCCTCCGAAGAGGATCCGTACATAGAGGTGGAGCTAATCGACGGGGTGTTCCACCAACTTAGCATCAACAATGCTTTGGTCGCCATTACGGCCGACTACCCCGGAATATCTCCGGCTTACCAGGTAACTGTGACCGAAGTCCTGACACCATTACTCATCCATGCTTATCTGACCACCGTACCAATGGTGTTCCGCAGGAGGTGCCTGCGAGGCGGGAAGCCGAGCCCGCGGTGGCCTGCCAACAAGGGGCAGCTCGGCCCAGCAGGCGAAAAAGAAGTGCGGCGCAGATCGAGACGTCGCCGCAATGGTATGTCGCGCCACCACGTTTCCAGGAAGGATTCCTGGAAGGCACATTAACGTTCGTGGTTTTTTCAGGAGAAAGAGCGCTCGGCTGACTGTGTCCGGAGAGATTGCTAATCAAGCCTCCGCCAGCCAGGCTCCAATGCCCGGTCCAGAGGAGGAGGCAAACGCAACGCACGCGTCGGCGGTCCGCCAACGGAGGACGCCGACCGATTGTCCGCCACCAGATCTGAGGTGGAGAGCGCCATGAATCACAGGCGCCGCCGGACAGTTCTTCGTGATGCATGCTTTTCTCCGGAGCCGTTAAATGCCTTCAATTCAGGAGATGCGCACCTCCGTGCCGCTCAAGATGGTCTAGCGAGCCACGGCAAAGATGTGAAAGACATACGGGTGAGAAATTTTGATGATTATATATGCCAAGAGCCCCGAGACTTAAAATAGTTAGAATAACTGATTTAAGGATCATTTGCTATGCAGATCTTACGGAGAAGAATACCCACTGCCCCAGAGCTTCAAGAGTGCAAGGCCCAACTTGATGCAAGACTAGCCGCCACGGGAGGAGCCACAGAGACCCCCTCCGGTAATATATACTTTCGAAAGAGAAGTAGTTTGTGAAGTGCGGCGTGTATATGGGTCTGACAATAATATTGCAGATGGTGCCGAACTAGATCCGGATAGGCAGCAGCTACTTCGCCAGCTAAAGGCCGGCTAGAAGGTGCTTACAAGAGTGCGGCAGGAGAAAAATAACCTCCAAGACGCCAACACTCAGCTGGGCGAGGAACTAAAAAGATGTTCGGGTCCAGCTGTCTTACTCCGTGATGGAGAATCTGCGGCTTCGTCGCGGCATTTATAGTAAGTGCTTGAACGAACTTTTGAAAAGAAGAGTTCGGCGAGGAAGTCGATTAACTTGAATATGTCTGTAGGTATGCTTACAGGCCGTCCTGCAGAGGAAATTCCCGGTTCAACGGGTGACCAACTTCCCGAAGTTATCAGAATCGCACGAACGAGTTCGGCAGGTGATGAGTGGCGTCGCCCAGGCCTTATGGCCGTCCGTCTCCCTACCCGAGGGTCTTGGAGGGCTTGCGGAGAAGCTTTAGGGAGCACGGTGGCGCTTCCGTCTGTGGAAGATATCGGCCTGCCGTCAAGGCGCCAGGGAGGCCTGGGCCATGGTGAAGACGCGGTACACGAAGGCTGATCCAAACCACATGGCCGAGGTCGGACCTGTGGGGCCAGATGGAAAAGAGATCCCTATGAGCTTAATGTACGGCCAAGTAGAGTTGGCCGTGAAGTATTCCCAGCGGGACTGTAAACTAGACAGCCTGTTAGATGGAATTGAAGAGGAATACAATCAGTCAATTTGACTATGTAATTTAATGACATGAAAAATGCCTTCCAGCCGGATTGTAGATCGTTTGTCTTTGCGGACCTTTTCGCTTCAACCTCGAGACCCGACAGTCCGGAGTGTGTCCGAATACCCTCACGGTTATGTAAAAACCAGGGCATGCATGGAGACCAGGCGTAGGGGTCATTAGTGCTTTATCAGACAAGTGCCCAACTAGTTATGTTATATTCCATGGTTAGTAAGAAACATCTTCCAGGGAGAATAGTTCCATTAGGGGTTCCTTTCCCTGGGAGGCATGCCCTAAAGTGCATGTCCGGACTGCGAGAAGAGCAGAAAAGCATCTGGGGGCAGATAAATAAATAAGTAAGAAATCATCTTTCAAGTCACCGACCTAATATTCCCTTAAGAACGCTAGCTTTCGGCTTCACCCAGTCTGAGGTACACATCCGGCTGACCCGGCAGTAACAATCGCAGTGGTGCTCCCTTTACCTCCTAGCCGAACAATCGGGAACGTAGGGGTAAGCACAGGAGCCAGGCTACTCAGCTTGGCCAAAACTTAAGTCATATCGGTGCATATAATGGTGAATAAAAGGTACATGCGGAAGTGTGACACATGTGTTGGGCATGAAGCCCGTATAAATAAGCTTCTGTTAAAGAAGTCCCCAGGTATAATGAGTGCGAGAAGCACGACAAGTGTGTGCGAACAATGCGCTGATCAGCCTTCAAGGGCTGTAAGAAAAAAGGAGGGAGAAAGAGAGAAACAAAAGACAGCTAAACTAACACTACTAGGGAAAAGCCTAGCAGCAGCGCGGGTTTTAGGCCTATCAGCAGCGCGGGTACCCGCGTTACTAATAAGGCGCTACAGCTAACTTATAGCAGTAGCGCGGGTGCCACCCGCGCTACAGCTAATGTATAGCAGTAGCGTGGGTAAAAACTCGCGCTACTACTAATCTGTAATCTCCGAATTTTTTTTTTGAATTTTTTTTGAATTTTTTTTTTGATTTTTTTTCAAAATTTTCAAATTTCTGAATTATTTTAACTCAAATCTCTAATCACCCCTCATCGCTGCTCAATTTAATCTCTAATCACCCCTCATCATTCCAAATCATCTAAGTTCCCGGACGGTCACCCATCCTCTCACTACTCCAGCCTGAGCACGCTTAACTTCCGGGTTCTATTCTCCCTCGTTTCCAAGTCTGCACTTGTTGTTTTCCTGACAATAGTAAGATGTCAATCCTATTAACCTCAGGAATTTAGCTTGAGCATGAAGTCACACATTTCACTGTTTGAGTTTGAAACTATTGTTCAAAAAAATTAGTAACACTAATATTTCTTGAATAATTAGTTTGACCACAGTTTGACCAGATTTGACCATAGTTTGACCAGATTTGACCATAGTTTGACCAGATTTGACCAAAATTCAAAAAACTAAAATAATTATTTATTAACACTAATATTCTTGAATAGTTAGTTTGACCATAGTTTGACCAGATTTAACAAAAATTAAAAAAAACTATTTTTTTTTGAATTTTTTTGCCTCCAGATCTTAAAAGCCCCGTAACTTTTTTTTGTTAGGTTTTTGAGGATTTTAAAAATGTTTAACGGAGTTCCCCCGGTTAAATTTGGATGTAACTTTTCGAGTAGATGATTTTTCATATAAAAACTTTTCCATCCGAGTTCGTATGCAAAAGTTATGGCCATTTTACAAATTTCTAGAGAGATTTTGCAAATAAAGTCAAAATTCATATTTGTAAATTTTCCCAACAACTAGACCACATATCACATGGGAAACTTATTCTCTTTTATTTTTTTGACATTTTTATCATTTTCTTCTATTTTTTTAAACTGAAAAGGCGGTCCACGGGGGGTAGACTTTGACAAATAGGCCATACCCCGCGCTACTACTATGACGGATGATTAGCAGTAGCGCAGGTTTTTAACCCTCGCTACTACTAAGTTGATAGCAGTAGCGCGGGTTACTAGTAGCGAGGGTTAGAAAACCGCCATCGCTATCAACTTTGTAGTAGCGAGGTTAAAACCCGCTACTACTACTATGGCATATCCCGGGGCACGGTAGAGACCGCTTAGCGATTCGAGGGTTACAAACCCGCGCTGCTGCTATCAACTTAGTAGTAGCGAGGTTTAAAAACCTGCGCTGCTAGTAAGTAGTAGTAGCGAGGGTTTTTAACCCTCGCTGCTGCTAAGATTCTGTGTATAGCCTTTTCCCTAGTAGTGTAAAAATGTGACGGAGGAAGGAGACGAACTCTGAGTCCGGCGCTAGGCGTAGAATCTTAGGAGACAGGCTGCGTTCCATGGGTTTGGCTCGAGTCGGTTGTCCGATCCGTTTCGCAGACGGTATGCTCCGCTGGTCAGGACTTGGTCGATGATGAAGGGACCTTCCCATTTGGGCTTGAGTTTGTCCTTTTTCTTGTCCGGCAGGCGTAGAACTAGTTCGCCAACATTGTAAGTTTTGGCCCGTACTTCTCTGCTTTGATATCTTCGAGCCTGCTGTTGATAGAATGTGGAACGAGCTTTTGCCACGTCGCGCTCCTCCTCTAGGGCGTCCAAACTGTCCTGCCGATCCAGCTCGGCTTCTCTTTCTTCGTACAAATGCACGCGGGGTGAGTCATGAATTATGTCGCAGGGCAAAACTGCCTCTGCGTCGTACACCATGAAAAAATGGTGTGAATCCGGTAGTGCGATTCAGCGTGGTCTGCAACCCCCAGAGTACGGAGTCGAGCTCCTCTACCCAGTGCGTGTTAGATTCCTTGAGGGACCGCACTAGTCTGGGTTTAATGCCGCTCATGATTAGACCATTTGCTCGCTCGACTTGACCGTTAGTTTGAGGGAGATAGACTGAAGCGTAGTCGAGCTTGATGCCCATGTTCTTGCACCAGAGTTTAACCTCGTCGGCCGTGAAGTTTGTGCCGTTATCAGTGATGATGCTGTGGGGGACACCATAACGGTGTACTACCCCTGATATGAAGTCTATCACGGGTCCGGATTCGGCCGTCATAACTGGCTTGGCCTCTATCCATTTGGTGAATTTATCCACCATGACCAATAGGTATTTTTGCTTGTGGGTTCCTCCTTTAAGGTCCCCAACCATGTCAAGCCCCCAGGCCGCGAACGGCCAGGTGATGGGTATAGTTTTCAGGGCGGTGGGTGGCATGTGGCTCTGATTAGCAAAGAGCTGGCAACCGACGCATCACCGGACTAAATCCTCGGCGTCTGTCCGGGCCGTTGGCCAATAAAATCCTGTACAGAAGGCCTTGCTTACAAGGGCCCGTGCTGCGGCGTGGTGCCCACCGAGTCCGGCATGAATTTCAGCCAGAAGATTTCGCCCTTCCTCTTCGGAGATACACCTTTGAAGGACTCCGGTTGTGCTTTTCTTATAGAGCTCTCCCTCATGGACCTTATAGGCTTTAGAGCGCCGTACTATGCAGCGGGCCTCGTTTTGGTCCTCGGGAAGTTCCTGGTTAGTTAGGTAAGCTAGGAATGGCTCGGTCCACGGGGCAATGACTGCCATTATTTCGTGGGTTGAAGGTGTTGTTTCATTGGCAGAACCGCCGATTGTGTCAGAGTGTGTGGTGTCGGGTAGTGCGGTTGGGTCCGGATTGTTATGTCCGGACTCCCCTTCCCATAGTACGGATGGCTTGAAGAGCCGTTCTAGGAAGATGTTGGGGGGGGGGGGGATGGCATCGCGCTTTGCGCCGATGCGTGCCAATACGTCCGCCGCTTGATTATTATCCCGGGCTATATGGTGAAGTTCGAGCCCTTCAAACCGACCTGACATTTTCAAAACGGCGTTACGGTAAGCTGCCATTTTTGGATCCTTGGCGTCGACGTCTCCATTTATTTGGGATATCGCGAGTTCGAATCCCCTTGCACCTCTAGGCGTTTAATGCCCATGGAGACCGCCATCCGAAGGACATGTAGAAGGGCCTCGTATTCGGCTATGTTGTTGGAGTCCGTGTATATTATCTGAAGTACGTATTGGACTGTATCCCTGGTTGGGGACGTCAAGACAACGCCAGCCCCCAGGCCGGCCAACATTTTGGAGCCGTCGAAGTGCATGATCCAGTTGGAATATGCGCCGTACTCTTTAGGGAGTTCGGCTTCAGTCCATTTGGCGATGAAGTTGGACAAAACTTGCGACTTGATAGCTCGCCGTGCTTTGTAGGTTATGTCGAATGGTAGGAGCTCGATGGCCCATTTTGCAATCCTGCCGGTCGCGTCGCGGTTGTTTATAATGTCATGGAGAGGTACTTCAGAGGCTACTGTTATCGAACACTCTTGAAAGTAGTGTCGGAGCTTCCGGGATGCCATGAACACTGCGTACGCTATCTTTTGATAATGTGGATACCGGGATTTGCATGGAGTTAGGACAGTGGATACGTAGTACACTGGTTTTTGAAGAGGGAACGTATGTCCGTCCGTTTCTCGTTCGACGACGAGCACTGCGCTTACAACTTGATGTGTTGCCGCGATATATAATAGCATTGGTTCGCCCACATTGGGCACGGCCAGGACCGGATTTGTTGCCAATATGGCCTTTATTTCTTCGAGTTCGGTCGTGGCGGCATCCATCCACTCGAAGTGTTCGGTGCGCCGGAGGAGGCGATAAAGGGGTAATGCCTTTTCTCCTAAGCGGGAGATGAAGCGGCTTAGGGCCGCCATGCATCCAGTCAATTTTTGTATTTGCTTGAGGTCTTTTGGGATATCCAATTGTGACAGAGCTCGGATCTTGGCTGGGTTTGCTTCAATTCCTCTACCGGATACAATGAAGCCTAAGAGCTTTCCAGCTGGCACGCCGAAAACGCATTTTTCCGGGTTGAGCTTAATGTCATATGCTCGGAGATTGTCTAATGTGAGCCTCAAGTCGTCTACTAGAGTTTCGACATGTTTGGATTTGACGACCACATCATCTACGTATGCCTCCACTGTTTTGCCGATCCGGTTTGCCATACATGTCTGAATCATGCGCTAGTATGTTGCCCGGCGTTTTTGAGCCCGAAGGGCATTGTGTTGAAGCAGAATGGTCTTTATGGAGTAATGAATGCCGTTGCGGCTTGGTCTGGCTCTGCCATCTTGATTTGATGGTAGCCGGAGTATGCGTCGAGGAAGCACAATGAATCGTGTCCTGCGGTAGCGTCGATAGTTTGATCATTGCGGGGAAGGGGGAAGGGATCCTTTGGGCAAGCCTTGTTAATGTCCTTGAAATCGACACACAGGCGCCAGTATTTGTCCTTCTTTGGTACCATTACCAGGTTTGCTAGCCAGTCCGGATGTTTTATGTCTCTGATGAATCCGGCTTCTAATATTTTGGCTAGCTCCTCCCCATTGCTTGTCTTTTGGGTTCGGAAAATCGCTGTAGAGCCTGTTTGACTGGCTTGAATCCTTTTCGGATATTTAGGCTGTGCTCTGCCAGCCGGTGTGGGATTCCTGGCATATTTGAAGGGTGCCAGGCAAAAATATCCCAATTTTACCGTAGGAATTCTCGTAGTGCGGCGTCTACATCAGGGTTTAATTGTGCCCCAATGGAGGCCGTCTTTGTAGGGTCCGTTATATGGACTTGGAATTTGACTATTTCGTCCGCTGGCTTAAAAGAGGTGGACTTGGATCTTTTGTCAAGTATCACGTCGTCCCTGTTCAACGTGGAGCGCAACGCTGTGAGTTCCTCGGCCGCTAGGGCTTCGGATAGCGCCTCTAGGGCTAGTGCGGCTGTCTTATTTTCTGCGCGGAGCGCTATGTCCGGATCACTGGCAAGGGTGATGATTCCATTGGGCCCGGGCATTTTGAGCTTCATGTACCCGTAATGGGGTATAGCTTGAAATATTGTGAATGCCTCTCGTCCTAATAAAGTGCGATATCCGCTGCTGAACGGGGCCACATGGAACGTGACCTCCTCGGACCTGTAGTTGTCCGGCGAGCCGAATACCACATCTAGTGTGATTTTTCCTGTGCAGCATGCTTCCCGACTAGGGATTATTCCTCTGAAGGTTGTGTTGCTTCGCTCAATGCGGCCCCAGTCTACTTCCATTTCTCGAAGGGTTTCCTCGTAGATGAGATTTAATCCGCTGCCGCCATCCATGAGTACCTTAGTAAGGCGAAATCCGTCCACTATTGGACTGAGGACCAATGCGGCTGGTGCTCGGGCTGTTCAGAATTTAGGTTCGTCACTGGCATTAAAGGTAATAGCCGTGTCACTCCATGGATTTATTGTTGCTATTTGGTAGACTTCGGCAAGGTTGCGGAGTGTTCGTTTTCGCATATTGTTTGATGCAAAAGTCTCGAAGACTGTTAATACCGTACTGGTACTGCTGGGCTGGTTCTCTGGGGCTAGAAGCTCTTCGCCACTTTTGGCCACCTGCCGTAGTATCCAACATGCTCGAAGGCTATGCGTTGGAGTGGCGCCCTCTATGCTATGAATTTTGCAAGGTCCGTTGAGCCATCCCTCCAGTACGGTTCCGTGCCCTTTAGGTTTTTTTTGCTTTTTGGTTTTTAACCCAGGTGCCTGAATATGATCCACCCTTTTATTTCGGACTAGGGTTGTGTTCGGAGCCGGATTGTCCCAAAATTTGGTTTCGGTTTTCCAGGTGCTCTCCATCGCACACTACTTTTGTACTATGGATGCCAGGTCAGTGAAGCGTGTAATTTCACGACGACTTATGGAGTGCATGGTTCCTTTGTCCGTGCAATTATTGCAGAAAATTGAGATTGCGCTTTCCCCACAGCAGTCCTTTATCCTGTCCATAACTAGGAGGAATCTGGCCCAGTAATGATGTACTGTTTCAGCGGGCTCTTGCCGGATTCGGGATAGATCGCTTGTGTTTGGGTGGGCGGGTGGAATTAAATTCGGAACCCCGTCCAATCTAAGACTCAGGGGCTGGAAAGTTTCCGAACTTGGAAGTTTGGCTTGTTGGATGTTGTCCAACGAATCCGGCCTGCTGCTTGACTTTAGCTTCTGGGTTTGATCAACGTCCGTTCCTCCGCGGGAATCCGGCTTGGAGGGGTCGGGAATTCGGACATAGCTTGTCCTTAATGTAGAAGAAGAGTCGTCGTGCTGTTCCTCCACCACAGCAACGTGCTGGGTAGCCTGGGGAGAGTTGATCTCTCTCAGATCGGTTTTAGGCCCGATCAGATCGTAGTCTGTAGCGACTCCCAGGGCGGCGATGCGATCCAAGAGCTCGTTTACGGAAGATAGCTCCATCGGATCTAGCTGCTTGGCGAGTTCCGAGTTGACGTGAAGATCGCTTTTGATGACCCGAGAGGTCATCGTCGTAGCGGACGAACAGCGGTCATAAGAAAACCACCTAGCCGGATAGTTTGGCCGATGGCCAAAGCTCCTTTAACGGTACCGTCTTTAAAAGACGGGATGAGGCATCCTTCCCGATGGCGGCGACACGAGAGAACTCTCAATGAAAGCACCAATGTCGGTGTCAAAACCGCGGATCTCGGTAGGGGTCCCGAATCATGCGTCTAGGCGGATGGTAACAGGAGACAAGGGACACGATGTTTTTACCCAGGTTCGGGCCCTCTCGATGGATGTAAAACCCTACTCCTGCTTGATCAATATTGATGATATGGGTAGTACAAGAGTAGATCTATCACGAGATCAAGGAGGCTAAACCCTAGAAGCTAGCCTATGGTATGATTGTTGTTCGTCCTACGGACTAAAACCCTCCGGTTTATATAGACACTTGAGAAGTCTAGGGTTACACAGAGTCGGTTACAATGGTAGGAGACCTACATATCCGTATCAACAAGCTTGCCTTCCACGCCAAGGAAAGTCCCATCCGGACACGGGACGAAGTCTTCAATCTTGTATCTTCATAATCTTGGAGTCCGGCCGACGGTGATAGTTCGGCTATCCGGACACACCCTAGTCCAGGACTCCC
Organism: Aegilops speltoides; assembly: GCA_021437245.1. Taxonomy (NCBI): domain Eukaryota; kingdom Viridiplantae; phylum Streptophyta; class Magnoliopsida; order Poales; family Poaceae; genus Aegilops; species Aegilops speltoides. The sequence goes on along the minus strand of CM038145.1, from coordinate 92,567,341 downwards.
TCAGTGGGGCTTCGCCGGAGCGCATGCCGTCGAGGAGGGTGACTTGGCCCAATCTGAATGGATGGATCGAAAGAGAAGAGAGAGGCGCACCTACCGGTACCCATAGAACAGCTAGGGGTGGTCGGACGGTGATAGAATGAACCTCTCCAGCGGCAGTAGAGGGCCGTGGTCGCCGGAGTTGGAGATGATGGCGACGAGGGGCTGCCCCAGTGGCTCCAACCGATTCGGACGGCACCACTGAAGCACATCGGAGGCCCTGGAAGAGTCGCCTGAGCTTGGGAGGTGCTGGAGCGGTGCGGACGGACAGAGGGGATCACCGGCGAGCTCGAGCTCGGGGACGGCGGCCCGAGGACTGCCTGGCCGGGCTACGGCCTCATACGAGTTTGTGGAGTGTGTGAGTGGAGCTGGGGATTCTCGAGAAGGCTGGGGGGCTGGATTTATAGCCAAGCGGAGCGAGGTGTTTGGGCTCCGTCGGAGGACGAACGGCGTCAGTGAGCGAGGGGGAAGGCGAGGCAGCTCACGCGGCCACAGTGAACTGATGGAGACGAGCACGGGAACACGGGGGTGGCGATGAACATAGTGCGCAGCACACTGTTGGGTTTGCCGGACCGCGCCCGTGCTCACTGCGGCGAGCTTCGGCGTTGGCAAGCACCAGGGGGGACTTAATGGCGTTGGGACGATGATGGTGGCGAGGTTTGGCGAGGTTAGGTAGGCGGGGAAGCGAGCACGTGCCGAACAGAGCGCTCGGCGGCACCCAGAGCGCGGCGACAAGCATGCTGGCATCATGCACACGCGTGGTCACCATGTGCATGGCGGCATAGAGCCACGGTTGCCCCCAAATTTCGTGTCTGGATTGTAGTCCTTAGTGTTTAGGTTAGGGCCAAGGCTTTGAGTTGAGCTCAGGTGTAGTAAACTTGATTTTTACTACGTTGCAAGTTACTGGTCAATAACTTTGAGAGCTTGTTGTGGTTAAACGGCTGGGAGTTGGGACCTGTGCGTTGGTGATTAGCAATCATCTAGGAGGGTAGTGATGCACAAGAAAATGCAGCCTAATTGGAGCAAGTAAAATGGTAGTTGCTGTAGAAACTATCATTTCTGTCCAGAACAGAAAATAATTTCTGTAGCAAAAATATTCCAAAATGATTCAAATGCCAAAATTTAAATCAAATCCAAATGAAATCCAGGAAAAGAAAAGAGGGCAAAAACCATGCTGTCACAAAAAGCTCACCATAACCAGAATGACATAAAGCAAATAAATGAAATAACAATTAGGATATCTTGAGAGTTAATTAGACAAATGTGCAAAAAGAATCTTGGGAAAACAAACCACCTATGATATTCCTTTGCATCCCCAAATTCATGGTCCAAGTGCACATTAGAGGAACTTCTTGGTATTAAAGAAAAATGATAATATATTTGATAGCTCCATACAAAAAAAATTATACATATAATTGCTCACATCTCTAAATGTCTCCATTTTTTGTGATTTTCCTAGCTGAAATTCCTTGTGATTTTTTTTCTTGTGCTTTATGGCTAGCTGAAATTATTAGTACATCTTTCTAGAACAAGGAACAAATCATCAACATCATGCATGGTAAGGGGAATTGAACCCATAGGTGCAAATTTATCTAGGGAAACTATTTCATAGCAAGAAAATTATTTGCACAAACCACAATACCTTTATTCTTGACATCTATGATGTTCAGACAATCAAAGATATTACATGAGGCTAAAGAAAACAAAAATGTCTTGTTGCTACAAATCGTCAATGTCTCATCTTGGCTCGTCCTTTGTCTTTACGGAGCTACTCCTACTGTCCGTCGGATGAAAGTAGTAGTATGACCTTGACGATGGGGCGACAAAGGCCATCTTTCTCCTATTGAGTGCCTAGGAGGATGGAGGTACATGAGAGCAACAATGTAAGGTGAGTAGATACCAACGTTTTTGACAAGGGCACCTCCATCCAAGCAGGCGGTGCAAAAGAGAAGACCCATGGGTGTGTCGATTCTAACTAGCGGCTTCACACATAGGAGGAGGGGGATGCTCATCAGAGGAGAAGCTAACAACAGGGTGGAGGAGCCATGGACGATGGGCGTGACATTCCTGCAGATGGCATGTGCTCTTCGCAATGCTAGCAGGGTGGAGGGGAGGTACCGGTGGGATGGAGGAGGCATGGACAACAACGGTGGCATTCCCCTTTTTTCTGGGTGGAGGAGGATGCAGCCAGTGGGATGGAGGAGACAAGAATGGCAGAGGCAACTGTAACAATGTTCTTGTAGACCTACGCTCCAAGATGTGTGGATTTTTCATAGTCCGATGTAGCTACACCTTCTATCTAGGCGATCATGTTTGCATCAAGATCCATGGTATCTTTATGTAGAAATTTCTCTTTTTTGTTTTTTCCAAGCAAGAGAACATTTGACCTCGAAACTTTGCAGGTCAACTAAACTCTGTTGATGAAATATAATTATTTTTCAAATTACAATTTCTGGACAAGTTGCTTCACTCTAAAATATTTTTGTTGCGAAAAAATCCGAAAGCATTTCTACACATGATAGTACTTGTGTGATGCTGAACTGCAAAGTTTGGAATTTAAATGTTCTTTTATTTGGGAGAAACAAAAAAGAGAAGTTTCCCCGCCTTAACTTTGATGCAAAAATGGACGGTGAGGATAGAAGGTGTAGATGTATGGCAGTAAAATCACAACTTCCCCCTCCTAGATGTAGGCCGCAACAACCCCAAAGAAACCACACACGCAAGCTTGATACACATGCCACAACATGCGAAAACATTGTCTTGTCCATGGGGTGTGGAACCCACAACAAGGCCAAACTGTAGAGCACTCACAACTGCATATTTCCAGGGAGCTTAGGGCATCTCTAACATCGTGCATGAAACTACCCGTAAACGTTTGGCCCATGCATTCAGGACACTTTATGCCCTCAAATACCGTCCATCAAATGTCCATAGATAGGTTCGCGTGTCCAAATTCCCGCAAGCAAAAGACAAACCTGGAGAAGGTTTTTGTGCGTCTGGACCTCCGCCACCTCGGCGTCTGACACCCCGGATCCACACAAAGCCATCCATCTCTTCCTATTTCAACTGCTGTTGCATTCTCCATGCCGCATTCATGCTGGTCCAGGGTTGACATGACCAGGTGCATGTCCGTCGGACAATGCGACATTCACATCGGCGCCTGCATCGTCCTGCCATTGCACCGCGTGTGCTCGCTCTTTGGGCTGTGTTAATGCCTGCTCAGAGCAACACGACCATATAGGCGATGGGATGGATTCCTACAATATTGAAGCCGTTGCCCATTCGTTTGCTTGCATGGCATTGAACAGGCGTGAAACAGACCCTGGGCACCCACTTTCAAACCAACGCTTAGCCTAGTCGGCCGATATATAAAGCACGTACGTGCACGACAAAAATCGCACCACCTCCGCGTCCCTTACTACCCCTTTCATGACCACCGGCGCACCTCCACTTCTATTCGCCTTTCTTCCACAACAACTGTCGACATAATAACCGTGAGCGGCACATCATGGTGGAAGCGCATCTCATTGCGGCGCTGACACGAGGTCACAAGCATTGCCCACGACTGGCATGTTTGGTGCTCGGAACGCGTAGAGGCGGGTTTGCCTTCAAGCTCAGTGGTGGAGAGCTTGGAGGACGATGATCATACGATGAAGGAGGCGTCCGACAACAATCCTGAGCCCACACCCACGCCCACACCGATCGTGGGCTTCACCACGGCGCAGGCGTACTTCGACACGGTCATGGCGGAGGAGGCTCACCAGGAGCATGCAACGTTGCCGGTCTCCGCGTTCTTGATGCTACAGGAGGAAGAGTGATACAATTTGCAACTCCTCAAGCAACACCAGCTTGCAGAGGTCGTTGCTACCTTGGTCGTGGAGGATCTGGGCTTTGTCAATGAGCAGTGGGCACTTTATGAGTCGATGATCGCCCCCCGCACCATCTGCCGCGAGCGTTAGCAGATAGAGCGCGACCTCTTATTCGAGCAGATCGCGGCGGAGGCACAAGCAAAGGCGGCGCATGCGATCAGGAACAGAACGCTGCCAACGCCGGCAGCTCCACGTCGTCGAGCCAGACCGCCAGTGACCATGAGTCTGGACCATTCACGTAGACGCCAACCTCACCTCCACCGGCAAAATCCCCGGCCAGAGGGCGGTCTCCGACGAGGAGTAAAACACAAGAGACGGACATGACCACCTCCGATGTAGAGCAAGACATGGGACACAAATGTGCCCACGATCGTCGAATAGTCAAATAAGGTCGATGACTTTAGATATGTACAAAATAATCCTACATTGATGAAAAAAAACATGTCCGCTTTTATCTGATGTGTCGGGTTGGATGGCCGGCTCGACTAGCGCTGTCCACGAACACATCCGGACATGTCCGAAAACAATTTGCGTGTCTGTTTTGATGGATGACAGTTTAGAGGGGATGACATCATATCAACTTTCATTTTTTATTCTACATGAAAAAGCTCTTCCATTAAACAGAGTGCATCGGCAACCAGGTGCTGGGCAAAGGTAGGAGCACCGGGATTCCCGACCCGGTTGGTTTCCTGCTTCCGAACCCCTAGTTAGAATTGGAATTAATTAAATCTCTCCCTAATAATAAAGCACGGATTGGGTCTCCGGGTTCACCGTCGCAATACGCTTTTTTCTCATGTCATAATACGCTTTTATAATTTTTTACAATTCGTGTAGATAAAATCAAAATCCAAGGTGGTACTATTCCCCGAGAGCTCTAACAGCCGAGCTTTGGCTGAAATCTCACGTACGTAATCGGGCCGGCCCAGTCGAGCTTTGGCTGAAACCTCGCGTACGTAATCAGGCCGGCCCATAACCAGGAAACGAGAACATAAAAATGGCACGAAAAACAAAACCACACGTGTCGGGTTCGATCTCGTGACCTCAAGCTAGGTAGCAGGGACGCCAACCACATGAGCTAGCTGTTGATTATGTTTAATTTGCAGCGCTCCAGTTAAAGTAGTTTAGCGACAGGTCTATTTATTTTTCTTAAATATTTTCAACAATTCTTGGAAACAAGTGTGGAAGATTTTCCTTAAAATATTTGAATATGAATACGTTTTTAAAATCGTGAATAAATATTGAAAAATTGAAACCTGAAGATTTTCCTTAAAATATTTGAATATGAATACGTTTTTAAAATCGTGAATAAATATTGAAAAATTGAAACCTGAACAAATTTTGCAATTCCAAACGTTTATTTATTTTTGATATACGTTGTATTTTTAGAAGAATATACATTGAACATTTTTTTACATAAATTTAACAATTTTACATACAAATTGAACATTTTCTCCCGTTGCAACGCACGGGTCTTTTTGCTAGTAGTAATAAAAGATGATAAAGACGGGTACGGCCGGTATCTACTTACGTCTCCAGCAAGTATATCCATATATAGCATTTAATAATCAATCAATCAAATCCTTTTGCCCGTGTAACCCTAGCAGTTTAGTGCGGCTCTGCAACGACAAACCAGGAGGAGTCGATACATCAGAGCGACAGGAAAAGAGCAAAGCAAGCCAAGGAGGAAGGAGCTCGAGGAAAGCAGATGGCCGACGACGAGAACGCTATCCTCGACGGCCTCCTCGCCGTCCCGGAGCCTGACGAGTCTAGCCGGAACAAGTTCATATGCTTGGTGGGTCTCTCCTTCGTGGCGTCTTTCATCGCCTACGTGTTGCTGCTGTTCTTTTACGGCGCTTTCTGGAGCTATTTCAGCACCGCGCTCTCCATCGTCGCGCTCGTCGTGGGCCTTGTGCTCTTAGTGGCATCAGCCGCACTTTTCGCCCTTCACGGGAATCTTTGCTTGCAACGGAGACATGGTAACCCAGATGGACAAAGGCTCGTAGATAGGTTCATCCAGTTCGATGTATCCTTTCGGGATTGCGTCGGTTGGCATGACATATTTGATGGTAATAATAATCCAAACTTGCATCAGCACCATCCACAACAAATCGTGTATGTCATCATTGGAGGTTAATTAGCAAAGTGTTCTGGTTTGGCTCATGGAAAGTGCTAGTTGTGCTAGGTAACCAAGTCATGTACCCTGTTTGCATGTATCTGGATGGAGGCTTATACAATACTAGTCTGGGAGGTTAGCAATTACCCTTGAGTTCTAGCTAAGGTTCCTGTCGGTATGAACTGCCCACGAGTAGTCTATGTCTGAGTTGGGCGTGGGGTCCAATAGTCGGTCCATATATTTGATGGACACGGTGTAATAGTTTATTAATGTAAGACGTTTTTGCAAGCAAGTAGCATAGTTAGAGAAGTGAAATAGATAAAAGCAGGATCTTAGACTTGATTGCACATTTCGGGCGTCTTATATCCCTTGTGTGTATGCTTGTTTCCCCGACCATAACGGGGTATTACTCTGCCTTTTTTTTGCAAGAAAATAGGGTTTATTCCATAGTGACAGGTTTACAGTCGTCTCTTACAAGATCACGAATAAAAGGGGCTGCGTGCTCCAACCAACAGGCGATGATCCGCTCCTTTCTAACATAATTAACAAGACAATGTGAAATCAAATTTTACGATCTTGATGTTTTCATCGGAACAAACTCCCAAACTACCATCAACGCTTTGAATTCTTTCATCAGGTGTTGAATAGCAGGTGGCTATAAGGGATAGGATTTAGGTGCAAATATATAGTGGGCTCTTGGGTTTAGAATAGAGAGGAGTAAAAGGCATGGTTAGACATTTTAAGATTGAAATATTTGTTATTATAAATAGCTAAAGGTCTCGTGTATTTAATGGTTCTAGTATCAAACGAACTCCGAATACGACAAAATTTGAAAGGCAGTCTACCTATAATATAACAAGGCCACACGCAATGTTTCAACCCATTCTGACTTCTTCAAACGCCTGTTATGAAAATAGCTCCACTTTCCATACGAAAGGGGTTTTACATTCAAATGATATTTAGGTTTGTGCAAACATAATGAAATAATTTGGATAACTCCCAAATGTCACAATGAGTTCGTGTCGAATGGTTTGTGGTTAAGTTTCGATCTGAAACGCGGGAGAGCGAAGGGTTTATTTATTCACCATTTGCAAAATGGCAAAAATAATCCAAGGTAATTGTTAATTAATGAAATCAAATTTTAATTGGGAAAAAGTTCCTGGGCCTTACAGTAGCCTCTCACATACTCTGGCGAGCATATCGTTTGGATTGTACACTAAAAGAATTTCTACACTAAGATAACTGACTTTAAATAACATACGCAATTATCAAAAAAGCATACACAAGTTCAATTCGCATCTGCGTTCAATTACAAAATTACTAGCTATTGGGGGCAACAAAGCAATCAAGCATACCACTATATATACACTAACATATACAAAGATATCAATCCATACAAAGCATATCAATCAGATTACTAATACTTAAAAAATTACACTAAGCATATCAATAGGATACTACACTAAAATAATTAGACATTAACTGATTTTAAGTAAGATAGCATGACATGGCCAACAAGATTGGTCCTTATCAGACAGCTCATGAATGGCATCCTAATGTAGTCCTCACATGACAGAAGTCTGTCGAAGAGGTGGTCGGTCTCATCATCGTTGATCCTCATTCTTTGGGAGAAGACGGCATTGTCAAATGGGTCGTCATCATTGTCATCAGTGTTGACAAAGATCATTGAAATCCTGGTCTCTATCCTCTTAAGGTGTAACACCCCGGATGTATCTTTCCATATTTGTAACTCCAACTCTTGCCATTTTCGGCCATGTGCTATGATATTCCCTCCGTGGTTGGGTTTTTGTTTTCGTTTTGCTTTTGTTCATGTCATGCATCTCATATCATGTCATCATGTGCATCTCATTTGCATACGTGTTCGTCTCATGATTCCGAGCATTTTCCCCGTTGTCCGTTTTGCAATCCGGCACTCCTATGTTCCCCGGCGTCCCCTTTTACATTTTTATCGTGTGCGGGTGTTGAACATTCTCGGAGGGGCTCGGTCCATTCCGAGAATGTTCAACACCCGCACACGATAAAAATGTAAAAGGGGACGCCAGGGAACATAGGAGTGCCGGATTGCAAAATGGACAACGGGGAAAATGCTCGGAATCATGAGACGAACACGTATGCAAATGAGATGCACATGATGACATGATATGAGATGCATGACATGAACAAAAGCAAAACGAAAACAAAAACCGAACCACGGAGGGAATATCATAGCACATGGCCGAAAATGGCAAGAGTTGGAGTTACAAATATGGAAAGATACATCCGGGGTGTTACATAAGGAGAAAGACATCATTTCACCCCCAGTGAGATGATTGTGGGTGATGAAACGATCACATCCTTCTCCTTCCATGTGGGTCATAGTTGGTCCTTTCTTGAGCTTAATAGTGTAGGGCCCCAGGACTCGAATATCATGCTATTTTCTGTAAGCTAGTTGGATTCCAACCTTACGTTGCATGGGATGATCTGTGTGACAAAAAACACCATAAATAAATGGTAAAAGCACTAAAAGAAAAAAGAATAAATGACATAACTTGTTAGAGAAGAATCTCTGTTACCACTGAATGTACAAAACCCTGTCTGAAATAGACATGAAACAATGAGCCAGTTGTAAAGCTGGTGGTGCAACTTGACTTGCAAACATGATATGCCATTTTCCTATTACGGAAGAAAGTACAATGACGTCAAGTTGTTTGTTTACACACATCCATGCATCGCAAGATTATTTTCTAGACTAAAAGTAGCTTGAAGGATTCATTACTCCTAACAAGCTCTAAGTATCAATCCACACTTTTCTACACTAAACATACCAATCAGATTTTACACTAAGCATTTCAATCCACACAAAGCAAATCATCCATGGTGACAACTATATCAATCAGTCATTACATACTAAAAAAATTGTACACAAAAAATTTCTACGTAATCAATCGATGGTGGCATATCATCGATGGTGGCAAATCATCCACGGTAGCAAATCGTATTCTGCCACAATAAAGATTCTATGGACTCTACACTAAAAAATTCCATCGGATTCTACACTAAAAATTCCATCTACACTAAAAATTGGATTCATTCCTATAACATACCCCAAAAAAGTTCTTCCTAGACTATATAAATCAGATTATACACTAAAAAAATCGGCCTAGACTATATACATAGTATTCTACACTAAATATGTCTTCCTCGGATTCTAAACAAGGGTGGCACGCGCGTCGGGGGGGGGCTTTCATCGAACCTTTCGCGGCGACGAGCGAAGAGATCTGACGACGGCGACGCGCGGGGCGAGCTCCGGCAATGGTGACGGGGGTGAGCTCCGGCGGTGGCGGGTCTACGGGGAGGGAGAGGCGTGAGTGGAGATAGAGAGAGCTGTGTGAGGCTAAGCCCTAGCTAGATAACTAATGTCGAGGTACCAGCATGCGAAAGGCAACCCACGCCATAGATATGCGGCCCATGATTATTGTATGTATATTTTTATACTTTACTAGCAAAAGAGCCCGTGCATTGCAACGGGAGAGAAAAGATAACACACGCTCTTAACTCAACAACCATCACTCAAGACCATAATAGGTCCATCTCCTTTATTTTTGCGAGGCATCATATTTGTGTTGCCGCTTATCCTCCTTTCACCCTCGCCGGCGATGGCCTCGGTGTTCACACAAAACAACAAAAAACATGTGTTAAATATGGTTAATCCTAAGGCCTCTCTCTCTCTCTCTCTCTCTCCCTCCTTCTCTCACTCTCGCGATGAGAAATCTGTTGTTTCCCCCTGCGACATTTTTCAGAGGTATGCATGTGTAGTTACCGATGTTCTCTTTTCCCTATATGGTTATAGTGGGGTGTTTATTTCCAATCCGGGTCGCCGCCGGTATAAAAAAAAGGATCTTGCGCTATAAATTATAAGTTTGCTTCCATAACAATATTTTAAAAATATTTAACAGGTAAAATTAACATCATATTTAGATTCCACACATTTTTCTAATAAAATTTCATATATAATATGTTAAAATCGAAGTTACGGTTTAAAAGATACAGGTAATTTAGAAATTTATTTGGTTTGACTCAAATATATTCCAAAATAATATTTAAAATACTTAACAGGTAAAAATAATCTCATATTCATATTCTACATATTTTTCTAATCAAATTTCATATATAACATGTTCAAATCGGAGCTATGGTTTAAAAGATATGGATGATTTTAAAAAGCATTTATTTGACTTAAATATGATCCGCGGATGAATTACCTAAAACATCGGGGGGGAAAAATGTAAAATAACGGTTCGGGTATGACTTAAATTCGGACGGCGTGTTGAATTCTCTGAAATAGAGGGACTTTTCTGAAAAATGCCATGACGGACGAAAGAAACCCAATATGCTTTATTATTAGGTAAAGACTTATGTTTATTTTAAAGTTAGGTTAATTTATGTTTATGTTTATTTTATTTTTATATTTCATTTATGGTTATTTCCAATTTGTTTTAGGTTTTACTTATTTTTTATTTTTTAAGTTTTATTCTAAATTCAGGTTTTGTTTATGTTTCCTCTTATTTTATATTTTATATTTTTATTTATGTTCATTCTATATTTATTTTATATTTTATTTATGTTAATTTTTATTTATGACATGTATATAATTCACACAACACTACTAGTCTAATTACATAAGGTGTGCATACAAGTCACAGGCCACCACTAACTTATGCCTAGTTTGTACTATTGGTCCCACAAACTTGTGTCGTGTTACAAAAAAATGTCACCACTAACACTATAAAGGTGGTGTACAAATATTCCAACGCCAGCACTATTTGGAAAATATAGTGGTTGTGTTGATTAGAACCGACGCATCACCAATTAAAATTGTGGCTAACCATTTCTCTACTTGTGAAGGAATATGTTGGATTTAGCTTTGACACAGCGGCTCGAGCTACTCCGCCATCGTGGCCACTGGCCGGGTCGACTATGGTGTCGAGCTAAGTTGAAGGCCACATTTGTCGCCAGCGCCTCTGGATCCTCACTCGTCGAGTCAGAGCCTATCGTCTTATCCGTTGGTGAGGAGGAGAGCACGGGCTCTTCTTAAGGAAGGGGCTCATCATCATCTCCAACGATTACTAGTAGATTTTAGCAAATCAAATCCTAGTATTCTAGACAATCAAGTCGTACTTTTAGCTAATTAAGCTCTCATTCTATGCACTCTTTTGCTGATTATGTAATTTGATGTTTAACTATTTGGTCTCTTTTGTTCAGTCATGCACAATATGTGTTCAATTTGGCTGCTATATTAACAGTATGCAATTAATGTCTGGTTTAGATGTTCAATATATATAAGGCAATGTATTATAATTCCTCCATTCCACAATGTAGTGTGCATAGTTTTTTTCTTAAAGTCAAATATCACAAAGTTTGAGCAAGTTTAGTGAGAAAAATATCAACAACAATAATACAAAATAAATATAGTATGAATATATCTTGTGTTTTATTTGGTGTATGAATTTTGTATTTTATATAGATACTTTTTTCGAAACTTGGTCAAAATGTTGAGGAAGTTTGACTTTCTAGAAAATCTATGGGCACTAGGAACGGAGGGAGTATTTGGAGTCCACTTATAAGCATGTTGAAGTGTAAAAGGCTTTCCATATTGAACTCTTGCTATATTAGTGTCCTAAATCTTATAATGAGGGTATTATTGATAGTGTGTTAATTATGGTTTACCTCGTCATGTGTGTACATATTGCTCACAATGGGAGGTGCTAGTTTTTACCAATTACCATCGAGGTTAGCTTGATATTCCTACGGGCTAGCTTAATGTAGAGTATTGTGTAATTTTCAAGCAACTTTGTCATATTGATAATCTCTTGCATGTAGATTTTTTTCGAAAAGGAGGAGGACCCCCGGCCTCCGTATCTGGACGATGCATGCATCCACTTTATTAATTATTTACACAAGACCTTACAAAGTCATACAACACTAAGGCTAAAGCCACCGTCTAGGCGACATCTGTCGCTACTCCTATCCAGTTGATGAAGGGATGCTGATATTTTGAGCCTAATACCAAACAGACCTCGCAGCCAAACCAAACATCTAAGACTTGAGGTCCCAACCAGGACGCCTCCCATCGCCTGTCTGCCTCCGGCGGACCTCGCCCGCGCCATAGCTTGCCGTTCCCGCCGTCCCCGACCCGGATCCGGCAAGTCCCTCCTCTGCTCCGGCCACCGCGAGGACTCCGGCGATCTTCTTCTCTGGCGAACCTCATCAACCGCGCCCCGGATCCAGATCTGGAATCCTCAGGTTGACCCCCGAAATATTCCAAGTCCTTTTGCTGCAGTATTTTGAGCCCCTATTCATCACATCACAACTCCTTGCATATAGCTCCGTTTTGCATGCATGATATATCGAAATGTTCATAAGGAGATGCTCTTCATTTTTTTCCATTGTGCCATGCTTGTTTGAGTTCATATTGATGCCCTAATCATCGTTGCAAGAGTGCTATATGATGTTAACTGCTGTCTGTTAACAGAACTTGGTGATTTGTCTTTTTCATTGCATTTTGTGTGTGCATCCTATGAGCTTGATGTCTACATGAGTTTTGAGCTACATCATGTCACATTTATAGTGGTGCAATCCATGTATTTTTGTGAGTCTTGTAGTGAGTGCATAGAGCTCGTGAAGTAGTGTACTTGCCGTTACTGTTTTGCTAGGCTGAATCTGCTATATCCATGATGCTATGTAAACCTGCTGCTACAAGTCATTCCATGCATAATCTGGAGATGTTCACTAAGGATGTTTTATTATAAATGTCTTGCTATATCCATGCATGCCGCTGGTTGCATTTATAGACTGCTGTAGCTTGTTGTAATCCTGCTCCAATTTGCTAAATAATGTTGCTGTCAGCCTGTTAACATTAAGTTCAGTTTTGCCATGAGATTTGCTAGTGATCCATGCACCCTATGAACTTGATATTGCCATGCTTAGCTTCATAAATATTTCATCTTACTGTTGGTAACTTTTTCATGCCATGTATTGCTCTGTGGTGAGTTTTACAAGCTCACCAACATGCCTACTTATTGTTGTTCCTGCCATGTCTGAATCTGTCATATCACTTGCCATGTTTGCATGGATGCTACCATGTTTTATGTTGATCTTTGGAATTAGTTCAGTAAGGGAGTTTTGTTCTTTGTCTTTAGTACTAGCATTCCATGCCTTTGTTTGCCTTGTTAAGTTCCTGTAACATGTTGTCTGATAGCTCTAAACATTGCAACCTGATGTTATTTCTGCTAAGTCTGAAACTGTTATTATTTGCAAACTTGCCATGTCCTTTTGAGCATGTTCTAGTGATTTATGGAGATAGCTGAGTGTTCATGTTTTGTCATGCTCTACCTGTACTTCATGCCCATGCCTTTTGTTCTTATGGTGAGGTGTTGTAGCATATTGTTTTGATGCTTGCTAGATGCCTAGTTGTTGTTTTGGACAGATTGTTGTCATAACTTGTATAGAGTGTATGTGTTGAACCGTTGCTCCGTTTTGAGTGTGCTTTATATGAAACTTGCTTGATTTTGCATGAAGTTTCATATTATCATGTTGTATCCATTTTTTGAGGTGTTTGCTTGATGTTTGTATGCATTTTGCATCAATGCCATGTTTAACTTGTTTTCCTCATATCTTCTAGGCCGTAGCTCCGAACTAAATGAACTTTATATGTAACTTGACTAGAATTTCGTGTAGATCCTCTTGGTGCTCTTTAACTTGCTGGTTAACAACTTCAGCTTAATTTTTGTTCAGATCTGGACCAACTTTGAAACTTGCATATGAGGACTTACCGGAATTGTTATATGTTGTTTCCGGCCTCATTTAAACTTGCTTTGATGTGTTGCTCTTGCATGCATCATATCTTGTCATGAGTAGCTTCATGTAGCCTTTGTCATGCATCATACTTGGTTGAGCATCATGCCATGTCTATGTGTTGTGTGTTTACCTTGTTGTTTGCTTCTTTCCGGTTGTGCTCCTTCTCGTTAGTTCCTGTTTCGTTGCGATCGTGAGGATTCGTTCGTCTACGCTTGGTTCGTCTTCATCCGTTCGTCTTCTTCATGGACTCGTTCTTCTTCCTAGCGGGATTTCAGGCAAGATGACCGTCACCTTGGATCTCACTACTATCATTGCTATGCTAGTTGCTTCGTTCTATCGCTTTGCTGCGCTACCTATCACTTGTTCTTCAAGCCTCCCAATTTGCCATGTCAGCCTCTAACCTTTTTCACCCTTCCTAGCAAACCGTTGTTTGGCCATGTTACCGCTTTGCTCAGCCCCTCTTATAGCGTTGTTAGTTGCAGGTGAAGTTGAAGATTGCTCCATGGTGGACAGGATTATGTTGGGATATCACAATATCTCTTATATTATTAATGCATCTATATACTTGGTAAAGGGTGGAAGGCTCGACCTTATGCCTGGTGTTTTGTTCCACTCTTGCCGCCCTAGTTTCCTTCATACCGGTGTTATGTTCCTTGATTTTGCGTTCCTTACGCGGTTGGGTGATTTATGGGACCCCCTTGACAGTTCGATTTGAATAAAACTCTTCCAGCAAGGCCCAACCTTGGTTTTACCTTTTGCCTCACCACCACCTATTACTTTTCCCTTGGGTCGGCCAACCCGAGGGTCATCTTTATTTTAGCCCCCCCGGGCCAGTGCTTCTCTAAGTGCTGGTCCAAACCGAGCGATGTCCGGCGCCCCCTGGACAACCAGGGTCTGTGCCAACCGGACGTCTGGCTCATCTGGTGTGCCCTAAGAACGAGATGCGTGTGACTCCTATCGAGATTTGTCGGCACATCGGGTGGCTTTGCTGGTCTTGTTTTACCATTGTCGAAATGTCTTGTAAACCGGGATTCCGAGACTAATCGGGTCTTTCTAGGAGAAGGAATATCCTTCGTTGACCATGAGAGCTTGTGATGGGCTAAGTTGGGACACCCCTGCAGGGTATAAACTTTCGAGAGCCGTGCCCGCGGTTATGTGGCATATGGGAATTTGTTAATGTCCGGTTGTAGATAACTTGACACCAGATTCGAATTAAAACTCATCAACCGAGTGTGTAGCCATGATGGTCTCTTTTCGGTGGAGTCCGGGAAGTGAACACGGTTTTGGGTTATGATTGACGTAAGTAGTTTCAGGATCACTTCTTGATGACTTCTAGCTTCTCGACCGTTCCGTTTGCTTCTCTTCTCGCTCTCATTTGCGTATGTTAGCCACCATACTTGCTTAGTCGCTACTGCAACCTCACCACTTTACCCCTTCCTTACCCATTAAGCTTTGCTAGTCTTGATACCCATGGTAATGGGATTGCCGAGTCCTCGTGGCTCACATTTTACTACAACAACAGTTGCAGGTACAGGTTATGCGATGATCATGACGCGAGAGTGATGTTTGTTTGTTTTGGAGTTCTTCTTCTGCTTCTTCTTCGATCAGGGGATAGGTTCCAGGTCGGCAGCCTGGGCGGCAGGTGGATGTCGTTTGAGTTTACATTTACGCTTTCATCCGTAGTCGGATGTTGATCTTATGTAAGATGATGTTGTATCCGTGTGGCATTGTGTGCCTTTTGTATGTATCCCCATCTATTATGCAGTGTTGATGTAATGATATCCACCTTGCAAAAGCGTATCAATATGCGGTTCTATCCTTGGTGGGACCTTCGAGTCTCTTTGGGATAGTATCGCATATTGGGCATGACCTGCCGGGTATGGGGGACCCACCAGTCCGGCGCACTCCTCAAACAGGACGCCTGCCGGGTATGAGGCCGCCGCAGCCACCTGCCACCAACCATCTTTAGTATTGTACTGCTGCATCAACCTTGCCCAGTCTAACTGCCGTCGACGCCACCATAACGCCAAACAACGCCACCATCCAGCGCTCGTCCATCATCACATGCCCATCGGCGAGACCCCGCTGCTCCATGATACGTCCATTTTGCATCATGCTTTTATATCAATATTTATTGCATTATGGGCTGTTATTACACATTATATATCAATACTTATGGCTATTCTCTCTTATTTTACAAGGTTTACCATGAAGAGGGGGAATGCCGGCAGCTGGAATTCTGGCTGGAAAAGGAGCAAACATTGGAAACATATTCTGCACTGCTCCAAAAATCATGAAACTCCACAGCACTTATTTTTGGAATTAATAAGAAATATTGAGCGAAGAAACTATCGGAGGGGGCCCACACCCTGGCCAGGGGGGTGGGGGGCGCGCCCCTGTCTCCAGGGCCCCCTGGTGGCCCTCCGGTGCCCATCTTCTGCTATATGAAGGCTTTTACCCTGGAAAAAAATCGTGGGCAAGCTTACGGGACGAAACTCCGCCGCCACAAGGCAGAACCTTGAGAACCAATCTAGAGCTCCGACAGAGCTGTTCTACCGGGGAAACTTCCCTCCGAGAGGGGGAAATCATCACCATCGTCATCACCAACGATCCTCTCATCGGGAGGGGGTTAATCTCCATCAACATCTTCACCAGCACCATCTCCTCTCAAAGCCCTAATTCATCTCTTGTATCCAATCTTGTATCAAAACCACAAATTGGTACCTGTGGGTTGCTAGTAGTGTTCATTACTCCTTGTAGTTGATGCTAATTGGTTTACTTGGTGGAAGATCGTATGTTCAGATCCTTAATGCATATTAATACTCCTCTGATTATGAACATGAATATGCTTTGTGAGTAGTTATGTTTGTTCCTGAGGACATGGGTGAAGTCTTGCTATTAGTAGTCATGTGAATTTGGTATTCGTTCAATATTTTGATGAGATGTATGTTGTCCCTCCTCTAGTGGTGTTATGTGAACGTCGACTATATGACACTTCACCATTATTTGGGCCTAGAGGAAGGCATTGGGAAGTAATAAATAGATGATGGGTTGCTAGAGTGACAGAAGCTTAAACCCTAGTTTATGCGTTGCTTCGTAAGGGGCTGATTTGGATCCATATGTTTAATGTTGTGGTTAGGTTTACCTTAATACTTCTTTTTTTTTGACCTTGCCTTAATACTTCTTTTGTAGTTGCGGATGCTTGCAATAGGGGTTAATCATAAGTGGGATGCTTGTCCAAGTAAGGGCAATACCCAAGTACCGGTCCACCCACATATCAAATTATCAAAGTACCGAACGTGAATCATATGAGCGTGATGAAAACTAGCTTGACGATAATTCCCATGTGTCCTAGGGAGCTCTTTTCTGATTATAAGAAATTGTCCAGGCTTGTCCTTTGCTACAAAAAGGATTGGGCCACCTTGGTGCACTTTATTTACTTTCATTGCTTGTTACCCGTTACAATTTATCTTATCACAAAACTATCTGTTACCTACAATTTCAGTGCTTGCAGAGAAAACCTTACTGAAAACCGCTTATCATTTCCTTCTGCTCCTCGTTGGGTTTGACACTCTTACTTATGAAAAGGACTACGATAGATCCCCTACACTTGTGGGTCATCAAGATTCTTTTCTGGCGCCGTTGCTGGGGAGCGTAGCGCTTTTGGTGAGTGGAACTTGGTAAGGAAACATTTATTTAGTGTGCTGAAATTTTCTGTCACTTATTACTATGGAAACTAATCCTTTGAGGGGCTTGTTCGGGGTATCTTCACCCCGACCAGAAGAGCAAAGAGTTGCTCCTCAACCTACTGAACCTATTGAAAATATTTACTTTGAGATTCCTTCGGGTATGATAGAGAAACTGCTAGTTAATACATTTGCAGGAGATGGAACATTGCATCCCGATTTACACCTTATCTTTGTGGATGAAGTTTGTGGATTATTTAAGCTTGCAGGTATTCCCGATGATGTGGTCAAAAGGAAGGTTTTCCCTTTGTCTTTGAAGGGAGATGCATTGACATGGTATAGGCTATGTGATGATACGAGATCTTGGAATTATAAACGATTGAAGTTGGAATTTCACCAGAAGTTCTATCCTATGCATATTGTTCATCGTGATCATAATTACATATATAATTTCTGGCCTCGCGGAGGAGAAAGCATCGCTCAAGCTTGGGGGAGGCTTAAGTCAATGTTATATTCATGCCCCAATAATGAGCTCTCCAGAGAAATGATTATTCAAATTTTTTATGCTCGGCTTTCTCTCAATGATCGCAACATGCTTGATACTTCCTGTGCTGGTTCTTATATGCTGAAGACTATTGAATTCAAATGGGACTTATTGGAAAGAATTAAACACAACTCTCAAGATTGGGGTTCCGACGATGGTAAGGAGTCAGGTATGACACCTAAGTTTGATTGTGTTAAACCTTTTATGGATACCGATGCCTTTCGTGGATTTAGCGCTAAATATGGACTTGACTCTGAAATAGTAGCTTCTTTCTGTGAATCTTTTGCTACTCATGTTGATCTCCCTAAGGAGAAGTGGTTTAAATATAATGCTCCCATTGAAGTAAAAGTAGTTGCACCTATTACAATTGAAGAAAAGACTGTCACTTATAGTGACCCTATTATTCTTACTACTTATGTTGAGAAACCTCCTTTTCCTGTTAGGATAAAGGATCATGCTAAAACATCGACTGTTGTTCGTAAGAGTAATACTAGGACTTATACACCTCCTGAGCAAATCAAAGTTAAACCTAGTATTGCTATGGTTAAAGATCTCTTGGATGATGATTTAGACGGGCATGTTATTTACTTCTATGAACAGGCTGCTAATATTGCTAGACCAGATGCTAAGATACATAGACCTATTGTAGGCATGCTTGTTATTTCTGTTAAAATAGGAGATCATTGTTATCATGGCTTATGTGATATGGGTGCTAGTGCTAGTGCAATACCCTATGATTTATATAAAGAAATTATGCATGATATTGCACCCGCTGAAATAGAAGACATTGATGTTACTATTAAGCTTGCTAATAGGGACACCATTAAACTAGTTGGGATTGTTAGAGATGTTGAAGTCTTGTGTGGGAAGGTTAAATATCCTGCTGATTTTCTTGTTCTTGGTTCCCCACAAGATGACTTTTGTCCCATTATTTTTGGTTGACCCTTCTTGAATACAATTAATGCTAAGATTGATTGTGAAAAGGATCCTATTACAATTGGCTTAGAGGGTATGTCTCATGAGTTTAATTTTGCTAAGTTTCGTAGACAACCTCGTGATAGAGAATCACCTAGTAAGGATGAGATTATTGGTCTTGCTTCTATTGCCATGCCTCCTATTGATCCATTAGAACAATATTTGCTAGACCATGAAAATGATATGTTTATGAAGGAAAGAAGGGAAATAGATGAAGTGTTCCTTCAACAGGAACCTATGCTGAAACACAACCTACTCGTTAAAATTCTAGGGGATCCCCCTCCACCCAAGGGTGATCCCATGTTTGAACTCAAACCATTACCTAATAATCTTAAGTATGCTTATCTTGATGAAAAGAAAATATATCCTGTTATTATTAGTGCTAACCTTTCAGAGCAAGAAGAAGAAAGATTATTGAAAACTCTGAAGAAGCACCGTGCTGCTATTGGATATACTCTGGATGATCTCAAGGGCATTAGTCCCACATTATGTCAACACAAGATTAATTTGGAGGACGATGCCAAACCAATTAGAGATCCTCAACTACGACTGAATCCTAAGATGAAAGAAGTGGTAAGAAAGGAGATACTAAAGCTCCTTGAGGCAGGTATAATTTATCCCGTTGCTGATAGTGATTGGGTAAGCCCTGTCCATTGTGTTCCTAAAAAGGGAGGTATTACCGTTGTTCCTAATGATAAAGATGAATTGATGCCGCAAAGAATTATTACAGGTTATAGGATGGTAATTGATTTCCTTAAATTAAATAAAGCTACTAAGAAATATCATTACCCTTTACCTTTTATCGATCAAATGCTAGAAAGACTATACAAACACACACATTTCTGCTTTCTAGATGGTTATTCTGGTTTCTCTCAAATACCTGTATCAGCAAAGGATCAATCTAAAACTACTTTTACTTGCCCTTTTGGTACTTTTGCCTATAGACGTATGCCTTTTGGTTTGCGTAATGCACCTGCTACCTTCCAAAGATGTATGATGGCTGTATTCTCTGACTTATGTGAAAAGATTTGTGAGGTATTCATGGACGATTTCTTTGTCTATGGATCCTCTTTTGATGAGTGCTTGAGCAACCTTGATCGAGTTTTGCAGAGATGCCAAGACACTAGTCTCGTCTTGAATTGGGAAAAGTGTCAGTTTATGGTTAATGAAGGCATTGTCTTGGGGCATAAGATTTCCGAGAGAGGTATTGAAGTTGATAAAGCTAAAGTTGATGCTATTGAAAAGATGCCATGTCCCAAGGACATAAAAGGTATAAGAAGTTTCCTTGGTCATGCTGGTTTTTATAGGAGGTTCATTAAGGACTTTTCTAAAATCTCTAGGCCTCTGACTAATTTATTGCAAAAAGATATTCCTTTTGTCTTTGATGATGATTGTGTAGAAGCATTTGAATTACTTAAGAAAGCTTTGATCACTGCACCTATTATTCAGCCACCTGATTGGAATTTACCCTTTGAAATTATGTGTGATGCTAGTGATTATTCTGTACATGCTGTTCTAGGGCAAAGAGTTATAAGAAATTGAATGTTATCCGGTATGCTAGTAAAACTCTTGATACTGCCCAGAGAAATTATGCTACTACTGAAAAAGAGTTCTTAGCAGTTGTGTTTGCATGTGATAAGTTTAGACCTTATATTGTTGATTCCAAAGTTACTATTTACACTGATCATGCTGCTATTAAATATCTTATGGAAAAGAAAGATGCTAAGCCTAGACTCATTAGATCGGTTCTCTTGCTCCAGGAATTTAATTTGCATATTATTGATAGAAAGGGAGCCAAGAACCCCGTTGCAGACAACTTGTCTAGGTTAGAGAATGTTCTTGATGACCCACTGCCTATTGATGATAGCTTTCCTGATGAACAATTAGCGATCATTAATGCTTCTCGTACTGCTCCTTGGTATGCTGATTATGCTAATTACATTGTTTCTAAATTTATTCCACCTAGTTTCACATACCAGCAAAAGAAAAAGTTCTTTTATGATTGAAGACATTACTTCTGGGATGACCCACACCTTTATAAAGAAGGAGTAGATGGTGTTATTAGACGTTGTGTACCTAAGCATGAACAGGAACAGATCCTACGCAAGTGTCACTATGAATCTTATGGAGGACACCACACTGGAGATAGAATTGCACACAAGGTATTGCAATCCGGATTTTATTGGCCTACTCTCTTCAAAGATGCTCGTAAGTTTGTCTTATCTTGTGATGAATGTCAAAGAATTTGTAATATTAGTAGGCGTCAAGAAATGCCTATGAATTATTCTCTTGTTATTGAACCCTTTGATGTTTGGGGCTTTGATTATATGGGACCTTTTCCTGCCTCTAATGGTTATACACATATTTTAGTTGCTGTTGGTTACGTTACTAAGTGGGTAGAATCTATTCCAACTAGTAGTGCTGATCATAACACTTCTATTAAAATGCTTAAAGAAGTTATTTTTCTGAGGTTTGGAGTCCCTAGATATCTTATGACTGATGGTGGTTCACATTTTATTCATGGTGCTTTCCGTAAGATGCTTTCTAAGTATGATGTTAATCATAGAATCGCATCTCCTTATCATCCGCAGTCTAGTGGTCAAGTAGAATTGAGCAACAGAGAGCTCAAATTAATTTTGCAAAAGACTATGAATAGATCTAGAAAGAATTGGTCCAAGAAACTTGATGATGCATTATGGGCCTATAGAACTGCATATAAAAATCCTATGGGTATGTCTTCATATAAAATGGTTTATGGAAAAGCCTGTCACTTACCTCTTGAACTTGAACATAAAGCATATTGGGCTATTAAAGAGCTCAACTATGACTTCAAACTTGCCGGTGAGAAGAGGTTATTTGATATTAGCTCACTTGATGAATGGAGAACCCAAGCCTATGAGAATGCCAAGTTATTCAAAGAAAAAGTCAAATGCTGGCATGACAAAAGGATACAAAAGCGTGAGTTTAACGTAGGTGATTATGTGTTATTATTCAACTTCCGTTTAAGATTTTTTGCAGGAAAACTTCTCTCTAAATGGGAAGGTCCTTACGTTATCGAGGAGGTCTATCGTTCCGGTGCCATAAAAATCAACAACTTCGAAGGCACAAGTCTGAGGGTGGTGAACGGTCAAAGAATTAAACATTATATCTCAGGTAAACCTATCAATGTTGAAACTAATATTATTGAAACCGTAACCCCGGAGGAATACATAAGTGACACTTTCTAGAACGTTTCAGACTCCGAAAAGGAATAGGTATGTGCTACGGCTAGTAAACCGACTCCAAAACAATTCTAATGGCAATTTTTTTCAGTTTTGGAATATTTAAGAATTTTAGAAAGAAAGAAGTAGTCCGGGAAGGACACGAGGCCTCCACGAGGGTGGAGGGTGAGGGAGTCCTGGATTAGGGGGTATCTGGACAACCGGACTGTATACATCGTCCGGACTACTGAAGCGTGAAGATACAAGACTCAAGACTTCGGCCCGTGTCCGGATGGGACTCTCCTTTGCATGGAAGGCAAGCTTGGCGATCCGGATATTGTGTTTCCTTCCTTGTAACCGACTCCATGTAAACCCTAGCCCTCTCCTATGTCTATATAAACTGGAGAGGTTGGTCCTTAGAAGGGCGATCACAATTACAATCATACCATCATAGGATAGCTCTTAGGGTTTAGCCTCTACGATCTCGTGGTAGATCTACTCTTGTACTACTCATATCTTCAATATTAATCAAGCAGGAAGTAGGGTTTTACCTCCATCGAGAGGGCCCGAACCTGGGTAAACATCGTGTCCCTTGCTTCCTATTACCATCAGCCTAAGACGCACAGATTGGGACCCCCTACCCGAGATCCGCCGGTTTTGACACCGACATTGGTGCTTTCATTGAGAGTTTCTCTGTGTCATCGCTGCAAGCCTTGATGGCGCCCTCAATCATCAACAACACGGTCCAGGGTGAGACTTTTCTCCCTGGACAGATCTTCGTGTTCGGCGGCTTCACACTGCAGGCCAGTTCGCTTGGCTAACTGGAGCCGACCGATAGCTATGCCCCTGGTCACCAGGTCAGGTTCAGAAACTTGAACTACATGGCTGATATTCACGGAGACTTGATCTTTGACGGATTAGAGCCCTTGCCAGGAGCACCGGACAGTCGCGATGAGCACGGCCTAGACCTGCTGTCGGACGATGTTCGGGTTATTACCCCCGCAGTGGCCCCAGACCTAAATCCGGAGCAGGCTGCATCGCCTGAGGACGGAGGGATGGGCCCCACCCCGCAGGTTGCACACTCATCGGCTGTGGAGCCGAACACAGGTCCCGCCTCTGTGGAAACCTGTGACTCCGGACCCCCGGACTCATATCCGATTGTTGGTTCCAGTCCACGCACTCTCGAGCCAACCGAGCCAGGTTGGGCTCCGATAATGGAGTTTACCGTTGCGGATATCTTCCAGCACTCGCCCTTTGGCGACATGCTGAACTCGTTAAAGTCTCTCTCTTTGTCAGGAGGCTCCCGGCCGAACTATGTCCGACTCGAGTGGGGAGCAGACGACGAAGGAATTCGTTGCCCACCCACCACCCACTTCATCGCCATGGTTGATGATTTAACCGACGTGCTTGACTTCGACTCCAAAGGCATCGACGGTATGGACGATGATGCAGGAGAAGATTCAGAATCTCTGGGGCGCTGGACTACTACCTCGTCACACGATATATACATGGTGGACACACCCAAGGAGGACGACGGCGGCAATCCGGAAGATAAAATCCCCGGGCAAAAGCCAAAACGGCAACGCAGACGCTGCTCAAAGTCCAGCAATAGTAAAAATAGCGACAAGAGCGCAAGAAGGATCGACATACCAGTAAACTCCAAAGGAAATAATGACCATGAGGACCCATTGATGGAGCCGGACGAGCCAGGTCACGCCGAACCAAGTTCGGAGCAGATGCCCGATCACAATGATCCAGAGGGACGGGTTCATCAAACCACCCCAGGACAAGAACACAGTCCGGACGATGATGCATTCATCATTCTGGAAGAATGCGTGGAACGAGATAACCTCCACAGAAAACTTATGGCCACAGCGAGAAGTCTAAAGAAGTAGAAGCAACAGCTCAAATCCGCACAGGAAACGCTCAATCGCAGATGGAATAAGGTGCTATACACTGAAGAAAGATATGGTGACGATCGCCATACAAAGAGCTATCCAAAACGCAAGCTACTGCCAGAATTCGATGACGAGGCCGTTCCACCAAAGACTAATACGACCAGAAGGCCCAACGTACCGCTCCCTAACTAAGGGAGTCCCGGACTAGGGGGTGTCCGGATAGCCAAACTATCACTGTCGGCCGGACTCCTAGACTATGAAGATACAAGATTGAAGACTCCGTCCCGTGTCCGGATGGGACTTTCCTTGGCATGGAAGGCAAGCTTGGCGATACAGATATGTAGATCTCCTACCATGTAACCGACTTTGTGTAACCCTAGCCCTCTCTGGTGTCTTTATAAACCAGAGGGTTTTAGTCCGTAGGACGAACAATAATCATACCATAGGCTAGCTTCTACGGTTTAGCCCCATTGATCTCGTGGTAGATCTACTCTTGTACTACCCATATCATCAATATTAATCAAGCAGGAGTAGGGTTTTACCTCCACCAAGAGGGCCCGAACCTGGGTAAAAACATCGTGTCCCTTGTCTCCTGTTACCATCCGCCTAGATGCACAGTTCGGGACCCCCTACCTGAGATCCGCCGGTTTTGACACCGACATTGGTGCTTTCATTGAGAGTTCCTCTGTGTCATCGCCTTTAGGCCCGATGGCTCCTCCGATCATCAACAACGACGCGGTCCAGGGCGAGACTTTTCTCCCCGGACAGATCTTCGTATTCGGCGGCTTTGCACTGCGGGCTAATTCACTTGGCCATCTGGAGCATATCGAAAGCTACGCCCCTGGCCATCAGGTCAGATTTGGAAGTTTGAACTATACGGCTAACATCCGTGGAGACTTGATCTTCGACGGGTTCGAGCCACAACCAAGCGTGCCGCACTGTCATGATGAGCATGATCTAGCTCTGCTGCCAGACAGTGTTCTGAAGGCCGCACAAGTGTCCGCTCCGACCCTTGGCTCGGAGCCGACTGCGCAGATCAAGGACGGGTGGCCGGACACCGCCTCGGGGGCTGCTACCTCTACGGCGATAGAGCCGAATACCAACCCTGTCCTTTGCGAAGCTTGTGACTCCGAGGAGCCGGACTCCTCCCAGACTCCGAACCTTCCGCGCCCCTGCCAATCGAATCCGATTGGGCGCCGATCATGGAGTTCACCGCTGCGGACATCTTTCAACACTCGCCCTTTGGCGACATCCTGAATTCACTAAAGTCTCTCTCTTTATCAGGAGAGCCCTAGCCGGACTATGGACAGGAAGGTTGGGATGCGGACGACGAAGAAATTCAACGCCCACCCACCACCCACTTTGTAGCCACTGTCGATGATCTAACCAACATGCTGGACTTTGACTCCGAAGACATCGACGGTATGGACGATGATGCAGGAGACGACCAAGAACCAGCGCCTACAGGGCACTGGAAGGCCACCTCAACTCACGATGTATATATGGTGGATACACCTAAAGGAAGCGATAACGAGGAACAATGGGACGCAGCAAAGGATAATTCCCTCGAAAAGCAGTCAAAACGGCGACGTAAGCGCCGCTTAAAGTCCCGCCTCGACAAAGATAGCACCCATACAGACCCAGCCTTAGAGCAGGGAGAACCGGTGGACGACGAACATGCCCTCGAGCAACCATCCGAACAGGATAACTTGGATAAACAATCCGTCCCCGGCGAAGACAACAGTCCGGACGATCTCACGCTGGACACATCGATGGAGCAGAAGAACCTCCACAAAAGGCTTGTCGCCACGGCACGTAGCCTCAAGAAGCAGAAGCGGAAGCTCAAAACAGCAGAAGACGCACTCAGAATGGGATGGAGCAAAGTACTCAACACCGCAGAAAAATATGGCGATAGTCGCCAAACAAAGAGCTACCCGAAGCGCAAACTACTGCCCGAATTTGACGAGGAGGCCGTACAGCCCTCGCGATCAAAGAACAAAGAGGCCGCTCGGTCGGATAGATGACAACATGGCAAACATAGAGCGACAAGCGGCGCCGCACACAAGCCAGCACACGATCCGCATAAGGATCCGCAACAAAAGGATGGCCCAGTCAGGTCTATCTATGGGCCAAGAAAGCAAGCTCTGGAAAGCAATGAAACATGTCGAGTATTCGAACATCACAGCACAACCAAATACAGGGGCGCCGCACACCCCCTATGTTTCACCGATGAGGTGCTGGATCATGAATTTCCAGCAGGATTCAACCCCGTAAACATAGAGGCATACGACGGAACAATAGACCCTTGAGTCTGGATTGAGGATCACATCCTGCACATACACATGGCTAGAGGAGATGACCTCCACGCCATAAAATACTTACCCCTCAAGCTCAAAGGGCCAGCCCGGCATTGGCTTAAAGGCCTCCCCGAAAACACTACTGGAAGTTGGGAAGAGCTCGAGGATGCGTTTCGGGCAAATTTTCAGGGGACTTATGTCCGCCCTCCGGATGCAGATGATTTAAGTCACATAACTCAACAACCCGGAGAGTCGGCCCGCAAATTCTAGAACAGGTTCCTCACCAAAAAGAACCAAATAGTTGACTGTCCGGACGCTGAAGCCTTAGCAGCTTTCAAACACAACGTCCGAGATGAATGGCTCGCTAGACACCTTGGCCAAGAAAAGCCGAGAACAATGGCCGCACTAATAAGCCTCATGACCCGCTTTTGTGCGGGAGAGGATAGCGGGCTGGCAAGATGCAGCACCAGCGACCCAAGTACATCCGAGGTCAGGGATGGAAATGGGAAAACATGACGCAGCAAGGACCAGCGCCGGACCAAGGGAAACAGTCCAAAGAGCACGACAGTCAATGCCGGATTTAAAATCTCTCGGCAGAACAACAAAAAACTGCCTCTTAAGGACAACAGCGACGAGCTATCCAACCTAAACAAAATCTTGGACAAGATATGCCAAATCCACAGTACCCCCGGGAAGCCTGCAAACCATACCCACAGAGATTGTTGGGTCTTCAAACAGTCCGGCCGACTTAACGCCAAACACAAGGGGCTCGACACACCAAGTGAGGACGATAATGAACCCCACAAGCAGAGCACCGAAAAACAAAGAAATTTCCCACAAGAGGTCAAAACAGTAAACTCACTCCAAGTGACAACAGTGAATAATAGAGCGGTACCCATTAAAATACGCGCCGCACGATCCACCCCAGCGGGGTCCCGACACTGGATGTCAAAACCAATCAGCTTCAACCATCAGGATTACTCCGGAAGTATCCGAAACGCAGGACGGACTGCCTTGATATTAGATCCTATAATCGATGGACTACAATTTACACAAGTCCTAATGGACGGCGGCAGTGATCTAAACCTGCTATATCAGGACACAATCCGGAGGATGGGGATAGACCCAACCAAAATTCGCCATAGCAACACTTCCTTTAAAGGAGTAATGCTAGGCCAATATGCCCATTGTACGGGCTCCCTACTACTAGAAGTTGTGTTCAGCTCATCCGACAACTTCCGTCGTGAAAAGTTAGTCTTCCACATTGCCCCATTTAAAAGTAGCTATCAAGCACCATTGGGACGCGAAGCTTTCGCCCGCTTTAACGCAATACCGCATTACGCATCTCTTACACTTAAAATGCCCGGTCCACGCGGCATCATCTCATTAGAGGGAAACTTTGAGTGTTCCTCGAATATGGAAGAACGTGGGACTGCCTTGACAGCCACACACTAATCCGGCTTTGCTGATCAAAGCACCTAAACAGGTCATTCAGACCCCGGACACAGTTAGGCGAGTCCGGCATAAACAAACAAGGGGCTTACTAGCCACGTACCCCCTTACAAGGGGCTCCACGCATGTACAACAAGAGAAAATAAAGCTCAATTTTGTTCATTTTTTGAATCATAGTATGTTTATTGTAAAATACATTTTTCACATGATCTTTTTTTTCAAACTAAGTTCTTCTCTTTTACAGATGAACACTGTGCTACACCCGTCCAGGACACGGCACAACGGAGACACAGGCACAGACGTGTAGTAGGGACCCGTTGCAAGGATTCTCTTCAGATTAGGACCCTGCGTAACCTTTTTTACTGTCTCTTGTTGCTACAAATCCCCCGGTTTCTTGCTATAACCGAGGAGGTTGGCGTTTTGGCATCGGCCGCGTCAGAAATTTTTGCGCGTACCTGGACACTAGGGGCTTAGGGCATTGTTCTGCCCGTTTTCATAAAGACCGAATACCTTAGGGAGTGTTCGGCGTCTCGAGTTAGGCCTTATATGCATCAACTCCTGTGTTTTGCTGCCTTACGTTCCGTTCTATCGGCTAACGCGGCACCAGGAGAACTACTACGATTGTCCCCCGGTTCGGCCTGGCGAGCACCTCAGTAGAGAAAGCCGAAAACTGACTGTCATGATACAGCGAGAGACTGGTCAATCACTCGATGGACCACCGGAATGTTTAGAATTCCTCTGCATTAACGAAGGACCGCTTCCCGGTCAGGCACATACGCGCCCCGAGTTCGGGAGAGCGCGGTGCCCCCAGGGGCTATATAGTAGCCCCACCATCGAACTCCTATGGCTAAGTGAAAGTGATAAAGCATCATAGTCCGGTTGCCTAGTTTGCTACGCTATCACCTCCTTTACAGGACCAAGACGTTGGATTAAGTGTGAAAATGCGCCTTTTTGCAAACACCCCCGCACTATGTGCGCGGGGGCTGAAGCCGAAGACTGCCATCTTTCAGGTTATATACACATATACATCAACGGCCGCACAGGAGGTATTTTACTACTTGACAACACAAGTATAAAAAAGCTCTTATATTATATTGGAACATCGTTCCACAAATCATACATGTCATTTGAACATAATATCCTTCGAGCACTGCGTCTCTATTAAATGAGCGCCCGACAGGACTTCCTCAAAATAGTGCTCGGCAGGTACTAGGCTCCCGTCCGAATCCTGGGATGCAACATCGGTGGCCTTCATCTCCGCCCAGCATGTCTTGACACGGGCAAGAGCCATCCGCGCACACTCTATGCATGCCGACCGCTTCATTGCATCGATATGCGACACCGCATCAAGGAACTGCTGCACCAAGCCAAAATAACTCTTCGGCTCGGGCCTTTTCGGCCACAAATGAGTCACGACATCCTTCATGGCAAGCCCGGACAACCTATACAGCTCATCCCACTCGGCCAAACGAGTGGTCAATGGAAGCGGACGCTCTGGACTATGGAACTGCGACCAAAAAAGCTCTTCCATTCCGTGACCCTTTTGGCCTCGGAAGTGTGCGACCGCGTCTGTGGCACTCGCCGCCAAATCCAGATAAGCATCCTCCGCACCCCATAGTTGGCCCAACTGAGCATACTTCGGATCCCTGAACTTCCTCCACAGCAGAAAGGGCTTTCCAGCCGCGATATCCCCGGCTTGACGTAGCTCCTCCTTTATAGCTCTCATCGCGGAGTGGGCATCCTTGGATTCGGCGATGCCTTCTTCAGGCCCTCTTACTCCGCTCGACGTTCTTTTTCAAGAAACTCGCAGCGGTCGGTAGCATTCTTCAACTTTCCGGTCATCTCGGCCATTTCTTCCCTACTTCGGCAGTGGGCAGCCTGTTCGGCTTTTAGCTCTTCGTCTGCCCTCAAGGTAGCCTCATCACTTTTCCTGGCTTGCTCCTTGACTCGGGCTAGCTCCGCCCGAAGGTTCTTCATAGCAGCGGCACCATCTGTATAATGCATGCATGTTGTAAGGCATGGGCATCAAGCTCCCTTACCAGGTGTCCGCGGAGAAGTTGCATACCTTGTGACTCGTCAAGCCGTTTATTGACAAGCGCGATGTCCGCATCCGCCACTTCAAGTTGCCACCTCAGTTCGGCAAATTGATCAGTCCAGCTGGCCACCGGACGCTCCACCACCTATATAGGGCAGGCGACATCTTACAAACTGAGATTACGATGCTCGGCGCGCTGTCACTTCTGACAACGTACCGAGTCTCAGGGGCTACTATCTATACAGGGCACATTCTATATGCAAAACTGTCAGAAGGTATATCATTTTCGCGTACCTCAAACCCCGTCAGTAAACTTCTGACGGCTTCATGCAATCGGCTCTCAGCGGATGAAATCCTTTCAATCACCGTACCCATTAATGCACGGTGATCTTCTGAGATAGATGCTCGCCCGAGCAGATCCTTCAGCTCCTCCGACCGTACACCAGTTGGTGCCGGACCTCCCGGCCCCGCTGGACTCGGGGAAACCCTCCGCGACGACACCTCAGGGTCGCCCGCCCTGCCTGACGGTGCGGTAGATGGAGGCGTTTCACTCTCCATCATCTCCGGACGAATCCCCCGAAGATGAGCTCTGTTGAGAAGGGCTGAGATCCGAACTACAAGGTAAAACTTTGGTTATCTTTAGAAATAAAAACAGGGATGTCCCTTATTACAAAACTCCCCTTTCTACTTACGGCTTGCTGGAGGGCTGATTCCCTTGGGGAAATAGTGCGGCCGGGGCTTCTCCTGGTGCAGGACCATCTGGTGAAGATTTCTTCCCCCGCTTTGAGGCCTTGGCCTCCGGATCTTCAGAAGCGGTCCACTTCTCCCCCTGGAGGGAGGGATTCTCGATCCCCCCTTTCTCGAAAGCCTCCTTCGTGGACGCAGTAGCTCCCTTGTTCCCCCCTTCGCCCTCTTTCAAATGTGCAGCTGCCAGCATCTTGGTTAGCATAGGATCCGGCGTGGTCTCAGGGAGGGGGGCCGGACACCTTATCAGCTTTGCTTTCGCTATCCACTCCTGTTCAAGGGGCAGCTCCTTAAAGGGCAAGTTTATGATAAATGTACAGATAGCATGTCCGATGCAGACTACTTACTTGAGTATCCGGGCGATTGCAGCTCAGACTCAAGTCCTCGGTCAAGTCCGGACACTTCTCTTGTGATCCGAAGAACAGTTTGTACATCTCCACGGGTGTCGCACCCATAAAATGTTGAAGAGCTCGTGGTCCCTCCGGATTAAATTCCCACAGGCGGATTGGGCGGTGTTTGCAGGGCAGAAGGCGCCGAATCAACATGACCTGCGCCACTACGACCAGATTGATCTCTCTCTCTTGGAGGTCTCGAATACGGCCCTGCAACAGAGGTACGCTGAGGGAGTCCTGGACTAGGGGGTGTCCGGACAGCCGGACTATCATTATCCGCCGGACTCCAAGACTACAAAGATAGAAGATTGAAGACTCCGACTCGTGTCCGGATGGTACTTTCCTTGGCGTGGAAGGCGAGCTTGGCAATACATACATGTAGATCTCCTACCATTGTAACCAACTCTGTGTAACCCTAGCCTCCTCCGGTGTCTATATAAACCGGAGGGCTTTAGTCTGTAGGACAACATACATTACAACAATCATACCATAGGCTAGCTTCTAGGGTTTAGCCTCCTTGATCTCGTGGTAGATCTACTCTTGTACTATCCACATCATCAATATTAATCAAGCAGGACCTAGGGTTTTACCTCCATCGAGAGGGCCCGAACCTGGGTAAAAACATCGTGTCCCTCGTCTCCTGTTACCATCCGCCTAGACGCACAGTTCGGGACCCCCTACCCGAGATCCACCGGTTTTGACACCGACATTGGTGCTTTCATTGAGAGTTCCTCTGTGTCGTCACCGATAGGCTTGATGGAATCTTCAACAAACAATGATGTCCAGGGCGAGACTTTTCTCCCCGGACAGATCTTCATATTCGGCGGCTTCGCACTGCGGGCCAATTCACTTGGCCATCTGGAGCAGATCGAAACCTCGCGCCCGGCCGTCGAGTCGATTCGAAGCTTAAACTTCACGGCCGATGTCCACGGAGACTTGATCTTCGACGGATTCGAGCCACGCCAAGCGCCAAGATCAGGACGATGGGCACGATCTAGCTCCGCCACGCGAAAGGCCTTGGTGGTCGCTTTTCGATCCGCTTCGCCATTAGCCCGAGCCGATCGCCCGGATCGAGGCGCTGGATAGACGCCGCCCCGGGGGCTTCAACATCCATGGCGATGGAGCCGAACACTGATCTTGTCCCCTGCAAAGCCCGTGATTCCGAGGCGCCGGACTCCTCGCCGGACTTCGAACCTCCCGCGCCCCTACCAATCGATCCGGATTGGGCGCCGGTTATGGAATTCACCGCCGCGGACATTTTCCGACACTCGCCTTTTGGCGATATCCTGAATTCACTAAAGCATCTCTCGCTATCAGGAGAGTCCTGGCCGGACTATGGCCAGAATGGTTGGGGCACGGACGATGAAGAAATTCAGAGCCCACCCACCACCCACTTTGTAGCCACTGTCGATGATTTAACCGACATGCTAGACTTCGACTCCGACGACATCGACGCCATGGACGATGCCGAGACGAAACAGAGCCAGCGCCTACAGGGCATTGGAAGACCACCTCGTCATACGACATATATATGGTGGACACCCCAAAAGACGGGGATGGCGAAGAAGCAGCGGAGGCAGATTCTCTAAAGAAGCAGCCCAAACGCCGACATCAGCGGCGCCGCTCTAAATCCCGCCACAACAAGAATGGAGATTCCGGCACAGGAGATAATAATACTCCGGAGAGTGCCGAAGACAATCCCCTCCAAAGAAGACTCAGCGCAGGAGGATGCGAAGCAAGCCCTCACGAGAGGGCGGCGCATTTAAGGGGTTAAGGATGATAACTATATGCCTCCCTCCGAAGACGAAGCAAGCCTCAACGATGATGAATTTGTCGTACCTGAGGATCCCGTTGAACAAGAGAGCTTCAAGCGCAGGCTTATCGCCACGGCAAACAGCCTAAAGAAAAAGCAGCAACAGCTCCAAGCTGATCAAGACCTGCTGGCCGATCGATGGACCGAGGTCCTCGCGGCCGAAGAGTATAAACTCAAACGCCCCTCCAAAAGTTACCCAAGACGCAAGCTGCTCCCCCGATTAGAGGAGGAAGCATACATACCTTCATCACTAGCGCACGACATGGCTGACCGACCACCCCGTGGTCATGACAGAGAGGCATCCAAGCCCCCAGCCAAGACCGTACCCCGGCATCGCTCCAAAAGTACGAAGCCAAGAGGGAACACGCCGGACTTGCGAGACATATTGGAGGACAAGGCAAGGCAATCCAGATCCATCTACGGATCACGTGGGCCCTACGACCCACGCATTTAATACCGCCACGCTGACATAATAACACCGCCGGGCGAACAAAGCAGCATAGCTCTCTCGAGCTGCGTCGCGATATTGCTCAATACAGGCGCCCAGACACCCTCTATGCTTCATCGACGAAGTAATGGATCATCGATCCCAAGGGTTTAAACTCAGAACATTGAATCTTATGATGGCACAACAAACCCCGCGGTTTGGATTGAAGACTATCTTCTCCACATTCACATGGCCCGCAAGCGACGATCTACATGCCATCAAGTATCTCCCACTCAAGCTTAAAGGACAAGCTCGCATTGGCTAAACAGCTTGCCCGCATAGTCAATTGGGTGCTTTGGGAGGACACGAAGCCGCATTCCTCGACAACTTCCAGGCACATATGTGCACCACCGACGCCGATGACCTAAGCCACATTATTCAGCAGCTAGACGAATCGGCGGATAATTCTCGACACGGTTCTTGACAAAGAAAACCAAATCATTGATCGTCCGGATGCAGAGGCCCTTGCAGCCTTCAAACATAACATCCGGACGAATGGCTAGCCCGCACCGGGCAGAAAAGCCAAATCTATGGCAGCCCTAACATCGTTAATGACCCGCTTTTGCGGGAGAGGACAGCTGGCTAGCCCGTAGCAACAACCTCCGTAAAAATTCTGGCAGTCCGGATACAAAGGACAACAACGGCAGGTCACGCCGAAACAAAACAAGCGCCGCATAAATGGCGATGATAAGAAGGATACGCTACCAATGCCGGATTCCGAGGCTCTAAACCCGGTCAGCGGAAGAAGCCATTCAAAAGAACCACTCCGGGTCCGTCCAATCTATACCGAATACTCGACCGCTTATGCCAGATACATGGCACCTCTGAGAAGCCAGCTAACCACACCAATAGAGATTGCTGGGTGTTCAAGCAGGCCGGCAAGTTAATTGCCGAAAACAATGACAAGGGGCTAAACAGCGACGACGAGGAGGAGACCCGACCGCCCGAACAACAGAGGATGTATGGTTTCCCCCACAAGTGAGGACGGTGAATATGATATACGCGACCCACATACCCAAGAGGGAGAGGAACGCGCACTCGTGGACGCCTATGCGATGGACCAGCGCCCCAAAGTTCAATCCATGGTCCTCTTGTCCGATCACTTTCGATCGAAGAGACCATCCGACCAGCATACGCTTATGGCGGATTCGCCGCATTGGTTTTAGACCCAATCGCCGATGGATTTCACCTCACAAGAGTCCCGATGGACGGCGGTAGTAGCTGAACCTGCTTTACCGGGATACAAAGGCAAAAATGGGCATAGACCCATCAAGGATTAAACCTACAAAGACAACCTTTAAAGGTGTCATCCCAGTGAGTGGAGGCCAATCAGATAGGCTCACCACACTGAAAGTGGTCTTCGGATCCCCGGATAACTTCCGGAGCGAAGAATTAATCTTCGACATAGTCCTGTTTTGCAGCGGCTATCACGCTCTGCTCGGACGAACTGCGTTTGCAAAATTCAACACGATGCCGCATTATGCATACCTAAAGCTCAAGATGCCAGGCCCTCGTGGAGTCATCACGGTCAATGGGAATACGGAACGCTCCCTCCGAACGGAGGAACATACAGCGGCTCTCGCGGTAGAAGTACAGAGCAGCCTTCTAAGGCAATTCTCAAGTCCGGCAGTTAAAAGGCCGGACACAGCAAAGCGCGCCCGGAGCAATGCCAACCAAGACCACCTGGCGCGATCAGAGCACGCGTAGCAATGCGGCCCCAACCCTCGCCCGCGCATGATCGCAAGAATAACACTCCGCGTACATCATTACGCTTTGGAGATACCATGGGCGCAGGGAAAGGGGCACGATCACAATGGACCCAGAGTGCGGCTTGACCACACCAGGGGCTCACAAGTGTGCCCCCTTCTTTTAATTTTCCTTCTTCTTTTATGTATAGAGGACTCATAACTGTAAGCCCCGTCCGTGGCGTAACCTGCCAACTCAAGATGCAATAGTCGTGACTAACGAAGGTCATGACGAACATTCTGTGTGGTCTCAATTACGAGCATTAAATTCGATTATATACACCAAGTCTGCAGCTCATCCTCGAGGGGGACATGTTTATTGAGTCCAAATCCCTTGCTTATCAAGACTATTTGTATCACCGCTCTACTAGCGTACTTTCTTTCAAAAATAATGCAGCACCTTTTATTGCAATTATGCTATCTTTTATATATATGTTCATTATATGACATCTTGCACACGATATTTTGGTACGGCCGAATACGCCAGGGCTTCGCTCCCCAAATTATGGCGTGATAAAGTCCGAACACTTTCACAAGTGCGGCACCCCGAACTTATAGCATTATATGAATCGGCTCCAATCATGTCTTGGGTCAATAGTTGGGTTTGCCCGGCTCCCACGTTTTGGTGCCTTACGCCCGCTCGCGGCTAAGGTGGCACTGGGAGAACCATCGCGA
Organism: Aegilops speltoides; assembly: GCA_021437245.1. NCBI lineage: Eukaryota > Viridiplantae > Streptophyta > Magnoliopsida > Poales > Poaceae > Aegilops > Aegilops speltoides. Next base: position 92,531,523 of record CM038145.1, on the reverse strand, counting down.
TTGCGCCCGGTTGAGCCGGGTTAACGCCTCGAGGAGAAAGCTAAACCGACGGCATGATAAGGCGAGAGACTGGTCGCTGTTCGAGAGGTTCTTTCGGTCCTTAAAGACTCACGCCGCTTGAGCGAAGTTCGGATAATGTCCGATGAAGGCATGGATAGCGCCCGGATTCGGTCTTCCGAATACCGGGGCTTCACCAAAATTAAAATTATAGAATTCTATGGCTAAGTGAGAGTGTTCAAGCATTATAAGTCTGGTTGCCTTGTTCGTCGTGTTGAGCGCCTCCTAGATGGACCAAAAATGGGAACAAGAGTGCTCAAGTTTATTCCCGAACACCCCAAAGACTTGTGGCTTGGGGGCTGAAGCCAACGACTTGCCATCTCTCGATTTCACAAACGGCCGCATGTAAGGTAATATTTTAAATTAAACAAGCGTTGCTCATGGCGCATATGAACGAAGTTTTCAGCGCACAGGATAAATACACAGCGAGTTCACTCAAAGATTACATCTCGAGAGCACTCATCTGCAATATCGCAAGCTCCCTTCAGGACAACTTTATAATACCTCTCCGGCGTGCGATGCTCCTTGCCCGGCGGCGGTGGGTCCATGAGAAGCTTCTCCGCATCCAGTTTGCCCCATTGCACCTTTATACGGGCAAGGGCCCGACGAGCGCCTTCGATACAGGCGGAGCGCTTGACTACATCCAGCCTGGGGCATGCATCCACCAGCCGCCGCACGAGGCCAAAGTAGCTCCCAGGCATGGCCTGTCCAGGCCACAGCCGGACTATGAGACCCTTCATGGCCTCCTCAGCTACCTTGTGGAGTTCGACTAGCTGCTTCAGCTGGTCGCTTGGGGGCACCGGATGGCCGGCCTCAGAGTACTGAGACCAGAAGACCTTCTCCGTCGAGCTCCCCTCCTCGCCACGATAGAATGCGGCGGCATCAGATGCACTACGTGGCAGATCTGCAAACGCCCCTGGAGAGCTCCGAATGCGGGTAAGTATCAGGTAATTCACATTAACATGCCTGCTTTGCATGAAAAATGCCTTACCCGCCGCTATCTTCTTCATGTCCTCAACCTCCTGAAGGGCCTTATGGGCCTTGGCCTTGGCGGATTTGGCACTTTCGAGAGCCGAGGCAAGCTCGGACTCTCGAGTCTTGGAGTCACGCTCCAAACTCTCATGCTTTTCCATGAGAGCCTGGAGCTCTTGCCGAACTTCCGCCACCCGTGCCTCTTGCTTTTCTCGCTCAGCCCGTTCCACGGCCGCACTGCGTTCGGCCGGGGACACAGCATCCTTCAGGGCTGCCACCTTGTTAGTGGCCCCTGCAATACACATGTTATCCTTGTTAATTTTATTTGCAACCGAAACCCTTTTTTGTAAGGTACTTATTTAAAGTGGTGTTACTCACCTTCTTTTTCCTCGAGCTGCCTCTTGGCATGGCCGAGCTCTTGCTCGACCGCCGAGATCCTTCTTCAAGACCTCGACCTCCGCCGTTACGCGGCAGAGGTCAGCAGAAAGCCTGCAAACCCATATTGACATATTTTAGGCAACCTCACAGATATCTTGTTAGATCCTCATCCGGCTTTTCTTTCCAACACCGAACTAAGCATCGGGGCTACATGTCTATGCGGTATTACATTACATAATTTTAACTTCTACCTCAAAGCCTGTTAGAAGGCTGCTGCGAGCTTTGGTCAGCCCGCCTTAGCGAGCCGGACTTTCTCAATCACCGCACTCATGATAGTGCGGTGTTCTTCCTCGATGGAAGCGCCTTTAAGCGCCCAACAGGTTATCCGCACCTCCGGTTGGGCGGAGGCCGCGGCGTCACGGTCCTGCCCTTCTTTGAAGGGCCGCTTTCGCTCGAACCACTGCGGGTTCCGGCGTAGAGTCCGACGAAAGTCCGGAGGTCGCTCGACGGGCGCTCGAGCCTCCTCCGATGGGTCCCCTCTGGGATCCCACCGCGCGCCCTCGCGGGCGCGTGGGGTAGAGGCGGTCGGGACAGAATTTACGTCCGACGAGGCTAACGACCCGCCATCGAGTCGGGAGATCGCATCAACCGGACTACGGGCGAATGCGTGTTAGAAGGATATCTGCATGACATAAAAGGTACGGCGATGAATGATCCGGATACTTACGATCTTGCCGAACGCCTGGCCCTTGGGGGTCACTCATCCTCCCCAACGTTGATGTTGGCGAAACTGTCCGGGGGGGATAGTTCTCCCCTCTGACCCTTCGCCTCCCGATTGGGGAAGCCTTCCTCTTCTTCTCCCTCCTCCGGAGAGAATACCTCCTCCTCGCCTTCGGGGAGGAGTCCTCGCCGTCGTTAGACGCCTGATTACGGAACTCTTTGAGTCCCCGTGGCCACCTTCTTGGCCTTCTTCTCCGCACCACGTGCGGTGCCGAACCAAGAGCCTCTGCGGCGGCCGCTCACTGGGTCTTCTGGCATGGGAGCCGGGCTGACGAGCAGCTTGGCCTTCTCCATCCATTCCTGTCAAAGGAAGAGGCAGAATGAAACCTCACTAGAGTCAATCTAATTATCACAAGTGTCCCGTAACGGGGTTGAATCACTTACCTCGTCAGTTGGACATTGCGAGCTGAATCCGCGATCTTCCGTCGCGGATGCGGGGGCTTCGGCGCCCTTGAACAGCACCCTCCAGGCGCCTTCATATGTTGTATCGAAGAGCCCGCTTAGCGCCTGGTGCTGTTCCGGATTGAACACCCACAAATTGAATGCCCGTTATTGGCATGGGAGAATCCGCCGGAGGAGCATGACTTGGACCACGTCGACGAGCCGGAGCCTATTGTTCACCATCTTCTTGATGCAGGCTCGGAGCCCCGTCACCTCCACCGGATTGCCCCACTGCAAGCCCTTGTCTTTCCAGGAGGTGAGCTGCGTGGGGATTCCAGATCGAAACTCGGGGCCCGCCGCCCATGTGGGCTTGCGCGGCTCGGTGATGTAGAACCACCCCGATTGCCACCCCTTGACGGAGTCCACGAAGGTCCCTTCTAGCCAAGGGACGTTGGGCAATTTGCCCAACATGGCGCCTCCGTATTCCGCTTATGCGTTCTTCACAACCTTCGCTTGACGTTGAAGGTCTTGAGCCACAGTGCGAAGTGGGGTCGGATGCGGAGGAAGGTTTCACACACGACGATAAACGCCGAGATGTTGAGGATGAAGTTCGACGCCGATCGTGGAAATCCAGGCCGTAGTAAAACATGATCCCCCGGACAAATGGATGGAGCGGAAAGCCCAGTCCGCGGAGGAAGTGGGGAAGGAAGACGACCTCTCATGAGGCTCGGGGTAGGCATGAGCTGCCCTCGTCGGGCAGCCGATCGCGCAATATCGCCGAAAGGTATCCGGCGTCGCGCAGCTTGGTGATGTCCTCCTCCTTGGCGGTGGAGGCTAACCATTTACCTCCCGCTCCGGACATATTCAAAGGAGGTCGAGGCGAGATGCGCAAGCTTGGGCGTTGGAGCTTGAGTGCGCGGAGATGGATAAGCAAAGGAGGAAGAAGGCATAGGTGAGAAGGTGAATCCTTATCCCTTATATATAGGCGGACGAAAACTATGCGTCCCCCACCAGCCTGGTAAAACTCGCTTATCTCCCAAGCGCCACCATCAATGGCGCGGTTGGGTTACCCACGTCCGTATTGATGAGGATCCCGAAATAAGGGGAACATGATCTCGCTCGACAAGACGTGCCAAGAAACCGCTTAAGCTAAACGTCTTTGAGGTGGTATAGATTCAAACAAAGGCTTGGTTACGGTGTGATGTCACGCCGCATAATACGTCAGCAGATTGAGCTAGTGTATATTTTATTCTCTCTACGGTGGAATGTGGAAATTATTTTTGCAGAGCCGGACACTATCCTGGTATTCATTATCTTCTTTGGATTATTCAAGGGAGGAACCCGCCTTGCAATGTCGAACATTATGCACGCCGGACTTATCGTCATTGAAGACTGGTTCAGGGCTACCGAGGAGTCCCGGACTAGGGGTGTCCGGACAGCCGACTATCATTATCCGCGGACTCCAAGACTACGAAGATAGAAGATTGAAGACTCCGGCTCGTGTCCGGATGGTACTTTCCTTGGCGTGGAAGGCGAGCTTGGCAATACGGACATGTAGATCTCCTACCATTGTAACCGACTCTGTGTAACCCTAGCCTCCTCCGGTGTCTATATAAACCGGAGGGCTTTAGACCGTAGGACAACATACATTACAAAAATCATACCATAGGCTAGCTTCTAGGGTTTAGCCTCCTTGATCTCGTGGTAGATCTACTCTTGTACTACCCATATCATCAATATTAATCAAGCAGGACGTAGGGTTTTACCTCCATCGAGAGGGCCCGAACCTGGGTAAAAACATCGTGTCCCTCGTCTCCTGTTACCATCCGCCTAGACGCACAGTTCGGGACCCCCTACCCGAGATCCGCCGGTTTTGACACCGACATACGTCCTTGGACGGCCCCCAGTCAAGCCCCTTGTTGACCCATGATGCCAGCCGTTGTGGAGGACCCGAGCGGAAGGCAGGTGGCGCCACCCATTTGGTGCCCCTGGGAGCGGTGATGTAAAACCACTCCTGTTGCCACAAACCAAGCTCCTCTTGAAAAGAGCCCTCGGGCCATGGAGCGTCAGCACTCTTGCTTATAACAGCCCCTCCGCACTCTGCCTGCTGCCCCTTGATCATCTTTGGCTCCACTTTGAAGGTCTTGAGCCACAATCCGAAGTGAGGGTAATGCAGAGGAAGGCTTCGCATATGACAATGAACGATGAGATGTGGAGGATGGACTCCGGATCCAAGTCGTGGAATTCTAGCCCATAATAAAACATGAGCCCCCTCACGAAGGGGTCCGTCGGGAAGCCTAAACCTCGACGGAAGTGAGATACGAACACCACGCTCTCACCAGGCTCAGGAGTGGTAATAACCTGCCATTGGGTAGGCAGCCTCTGTGAAATTTCGCCAGTTAGATACCTGGCATCTCTCAGCTTTAGCACGTCTTCTTCCGTGACGGAAGAAGGCATCCACCGGCCTCGCAGGTCGGAGCCAGACATCGTCGAAGGTCCGAAGCACCTGGATCTGGAGCTTTGGGTGTTGGAACTCGAGGCGAGGGGCGGATTCGATTGAGATTGGAAAAAGGGAGCAGGCCTTGGTCTCGTTATAAAGAGGTGGAATACCAAGAGCCCTCCCCGTGGCCGTTTGGGACTCGCCTTCGATAGAGGGGGCATGCCAACGGGCGCGGTTGGGTTACCCATGTCCGTATTGATGAGAATCCCGGAATAAGGGGACACGATCTCTGCTTCGACAAGACATGCCAAGGAAACCGCCTCGCTAAACATGCCGAGGTGGAATAGTAAAAACGATTCGAATAAAGGCTTGGCCATGGTGTAATGTCACGCCACGGAATACGTCAGCAGATTGACCTTGTGTAAATATTATTCTCTCTACGGTGGTATGTGGAACTTATTTTGCAGAGTCGGACACTATCGTGGTGTTCAAAATCTTCTATGAAGTATTCGGAGGAGGAACCCGCCTTGCAATGCCGAAGACAATATGCGCGCCGGACTCGTCGTCATTGAAGCATGGTTCAGGGGCTACTGAGGTAGTCCCGGACTAGGGGGTGTCCGGATAGCCAAACTATCACTGTCGGCCGGACTCCTAGACTAAGAAGATACAAGATTGTAGACTTCGTCCCGTGTCCGGATGGGACTTTCCTTGGCCTGGAAGGCAAGCTTGGCGATACGGATATGTAGATCTCCTACCATTGTAACCGACTCTGTGTAAGCCTAGCCCTCTCCGGTGTCTATATAAACCGGAGGGTTTTAGTCCGTAGGACAAACAACAATCATACCATAGGCTAGCTTCTAGGGTTTAGCCTCATTGATCTCGTGGTAGATCTACTCTTGTACTACCCATATCATCAATATTAATCAAGCAGGAGTAGGGTTTTACCTCCACCTAGACGCACAGTTCGGGACCCCCTACCCGAGATCCGCCGGTTTTGACACCGACACTAACCACAATAGAACGACCACCGACACCGCACATGATCTACGTGAGCATATGGATAAGAAAGCCGGCGCGGCCAGGTCCATCTACGGATCTAAAAGACACACCCAAGCGAGGGACTATGGTCACCAAAACGATGATACAAACCAAATACCAGTTCAGAATAAACACCAAACACAACAACAGCCGACTGCATGCCACAGCGCGTCCAGATACAGAGGGGCTGCTCACCCCCTGTGCTTCACCAAAGAAGTACTGGACCATGAATTGGCATACGACGGAACGACAGACCCAGCGGTCTGGATCGAGGATTTTATCCTACATATTCACATGGATCGCGGGGACGACCTCCATGCCATCAAATACCTTCCCCTAAAGTTGAAGGGACCAGCTCGACACTGGTTGGAAAGCCTCCCCAAAAATTCAATTGGGAGTTGGGAGGAACTCGAGGACGCTTTCAGGGCCAATTTTCAAGGGACTTATGTCCGGCCTCCGGATGCGGACGACTTAAGCCACATAATCCAACAGCCCGGTGAGTCTGCCCGCAAGCTTTGGAACAGATTCCTCACTAAGAAGAATCAAATTGTCGATTGTCCGGACGCCGAAGCCTTAGCGGCATTCAAACACAGCATCCGCGATGAGTGGCTCGCCAGACACCTTAGCCAAGAAAAGCCAAGGACAATGGCAGCCCTAACAAGCCTTATGACCCGCTTTTGCGCGGGTGAAGATAGCTGGCTAGCCCGTAAAGGCACCTGTGACCCCGGCACATCCGAAATAAGGGATGGCAACGAGAAGCCACGACGCAATAAAAACAAACGCCAAAACAAGGAAGAGAGCCCGGATAACACAACGGTTAATGCCAGATTCAGGGGCTCTCGACCTGATCAGCAAAAGAAGCCATTTAAAGGCAGTAAAGAGGGACCGTCCGATCTGAATAGAGTCCTAGACAGACTGAGCCAAACTCATGGCACCCCTGACAAACCTGCGAACCACACGCACAGAGAGTGCTGGGTCTTCAAGCAGGCCGGCAAATTAAATGCTGAACACAAGGGAAGGGAAACACCAAGTGAAGACAAGGATGAACCTCGCCAGCCGGACACTGGGGGACAGAAAAAATTCCCGCCAGACGTTAAAATAGTGTAGATGATCCACGCGACTCACACATCCATGAGAAGGCACGAATGCGTGCATAGAGACGCGCGCGACATAGAGCCCATCGTACCCACACCTAACTACCGGATGTCTTATCCGATCACCTTCGATCACTTGGACGGTCGAACTAGTATTCGGCGTGGAGGATCAAAGGCCTTGGTGCTTGACCCAATAATTGACGGATACCGTCTCACCCGTGTCCTCATGGAAGGCTGCAGTAGGTCAATTTAATATACAAGGACACTGTCCGCACGATGGGGATAAACCCACCCAGAATTAGCCAAAGCAACACTACCTTTGAAGGGGTGATACCAGGCGTTGAAGCCTACGCTAGGGGCTCCGTCGTACTGGAGGTAACATTTGGCTCCCCAGGCAATTCTAGAAGCGAAGAACTACTCTTCACCATCGCACCCTTCCAAAGCGGCTATCATGCATTGCTTGGAAGAATGGCCTTCGCCCGCTTCAACGCATTACCGCACTATGGCTACCTTATACTCAAGATGCCCGGTCCACGTGGCGTCATCACCGTTAACGGAATCACAGAGCACTCTTCACGGGCAGAGGAACACGCGACGGCCGTAGCGGCCGGACTATAAGCGGCCTCCAATATCGGAAAACATGACTGGTCATTAAGACCACAGACACGGTTAGTCGAGCCCGGTAGCCTGGATAAAATTGAACCAGGGCACCATATATGTAATCCCATAGCGGACACCAGGGGCTATAAATATTTAATACAGCCCCACACTTGTCTCAACCTTATTGGCAGGCCAACATCTTACACTTTTACTATCCATCGCATACTTACGTTGTCTCTCCTACGAGTTTTCTTTTTTCCACAGACAATGTTCGCGCGATACCCTTCCAGGATACGGCACAATGGAGACAAAGGCGCAGACGTGCAGCAGGGCCCCGTTCAATAGGTTTCTTTTTAGATTAAGCCCCCTGTGTAAACCTTTTCAATTGCATCTTGTTGTTTAACCATCGCATGGGTTACATACCCACAGAGGATACTGCCGTTATTGGCATTTCGCCACGACAGATTAACGCACGTACCTGGAAACACAGGGTTTATAATGAATTGGCATTCTTGAGCCCATCTTCTGAAGTCCGAATACCTTCGAGAGTGTTCGGCGTCACGAGTTTGGCCTTATATGCATCAGCTCCGAATCATGTCTTTGGTCAAATGTTGGGTTTGCCTGGCTCCTGGGTTTGCCGCCTTACATTCTGTTATTATCGGCTAAGGCGGCCAAAGGAGAACTACTGCGATTGTGCCCTGGTTATTCCAGATGAGCACCTCAGTAGAGAAAGCCGAAAACTGACTGTCATGATATAGCGAGAGACTGATACTCACCGGAATCTTTAGGATTCCTCTGCATTAACGAAGGGCCATTTCCCGGTCATGTACATACGCGCCCATATTCGGATGCACGTGAAGGTCCTAGGGTCTACATAGTAGCCCCAACGCTAGACTCTCATGGCTAAGCGAAAGTGTTACAGCTATATAGTCCGGTTGCCTAGTTCGACGTGCGATCACCTCCTTAATGGACCAAGACGTTGGATCAAGTGTGATTAAGCATATTTTTCGTGAACAACCCCGCATTGTATTCATGGGGGCTGAAGCCAACGACTGCTAACTTTCGGATTATATATATATATATATTATATATATATATATATATAAACGGCCGCACAGGGGACACAATAATATTTTCAGGCAAACAGCATAAATATAGCCTCATAATCAAAATAAACATTTTTTTTACAATGATTCGATTCATCACTCGAACAAGACATTCTTCGAGCACTGCGCCTCTATTAGGTGGGCACCTTCTGTGACCTGCGCCAAGTAGTGCTCGGCCAGATATTGGCCCCGCCGGATCCTGGGTCGCTATAATGGTGGCCTCCATATCCGTCCAATAGGCTTTAAAGCGGGCAAGAGCCATTCGTGCACCCTCTATGCACGCCGACCTCCTCATGGTGTCGATCCGAGGCACGACCCCAAGGAATTGTTGCACCAAACCAAAGTAACTGTCCGTCTTAGGCCCCTTTGGCCAAAGATGGTCTACTACAGACTGCATTGCAAGCCCGGACAACCTATGAAGCTCCGCTACAGCATCCATCTTCTCATTTAACGGCAGCGGGCGAGTGGGAGCATTGAATTGCGACCAGAAAAGCTTCTCCACTTCCTTATCACCTTGATCCTCGAAGAACTTGGCAGCGTCAGCTGTACTATTCGCCAAGTCCGCATATGCGTCTGTAGGACTCCAGCGTCCAACTAGAGGAGCATACTTCGGATCCAAAAACTTCGTCCGCAGTAAGTACGAGTGTAAGTGCATCTAGTGCCCCTTAGTGATTTTGGTGTATTGAAGACTTGTAGTTTAAGTAACTGATGCGTTTGTGAGTGTACACAGGTTTATAAGTCTATGAGGAGTTTGATATTTACAGAGAATGTCGACCCCTAAAAATGAAGTTCTTCAACTGAAGACTTTGATATTCTGAAGACTTTATGAAGACTTTGAAGATGAAGAAATTGGTGTGACCTTGAAGACTTGGTATTCATTCGAGGAACATGAAGCGTGAAGACTTTTGTTTTCGTAGTTTCATTTTCTCTTTCTTGAGTCATAGGAAACACTGTACTGTTAAAGGGGGTCGAGGAAATAATAAGGAAAAATTTCCATGTGATGATCAACTCAAAATCCTACACTTACCAATCCCTTCGAGTGAAGCCGTTGGAAATCTCATACAGTTTAGTCAAATTCTTCAAAGGATGAGACGCAGTTCTTCCGTCACCGATGACTTTGTTTAATTGAGGAGTTAGGAATTCACCAAAGGCGAATTGCCTACACAAAGGAGGAACATGATAGCCCCGAGGAATTTGAGAGTCAAATTTCGACCGCTTCTTTGCTGCCTTGGCCGCTGTCAAAATATCTTATCCACCTAACGGTCATATCATTGAAGGGCATTTATGTCTTATCATGTCGGGCTGCTCCTAGGCTATAAATAGCCGCCCCTACAACCACTAGTTGGTTGGCTGCTCCGAGAGAACTTGACACTTGTCATCCGAGAGCAACCCATCCTCCGAGGACTTTGAGCGAAAATCATCAAGTGAGGAAATCCCAAAACCAAACCCCCACAAACCCAAAGTGATTGAGCATCATCAAGAAATTGATCTGCGTGGATCCGACGCTTGTTACCTTTGAAGACTGTGCTTCTTCCAGACGGTTAGGCGCCAAGGTCTAGAGAATCCAAGAGGAATTGTGGATCGCCAAGTGACCAAGTCTGTGAAGGTTTGAAGTCACCAAGACTTACCACGAGTGATTGGACGAGGCCTGCGTGGTCTTAGTTCAAGGAGAATACGGTGAGGACTGGGTGTCTTGAGTTGCGGCTCAGAGACTGGGTGTCCGGGACTATGTGTCCTCGAGATTAAATACTCAGCCGCTCCAACCAGACGTACAACTGAGACAGCAGTTGGAACTGGTTTACCAAATCATTGTCTTCACCAACTGACTGGTTCTATTTCCTCAACTCTTTCATTTCCTCATTACTATGTTGAATGTTGTTCATATCTGTGCTTGAAGACTTTGACGGAAGACTTTCACAAATTCCTCAGTTCAATTTCGTCAGTCTATTTGTCTTCATTTTGTTATCCTGTGTTTACGCTTTCCGTACTCTGTGCTAGTCTTCATTTCATCATGACGACTATGTTTGTATCCTATTATGCTTACTTCTGAGTACTTATTCCGCTGCAAGTAGTTCTTCGCTAAGGAATTTCCTCACCAGCAAATTCCTCAGTGAAGAATTCATAAAAATCGCCTATTCACCCCCCCTCTAGTCGATATAACGCACTTTCAATTGGTATAAGAGCAAGGTACTCCCATGCTCTGTGTGATTTTGGTTTAACCGCCTGGAGTTTTAGTTATGTCGACCGCAGGTTTGATCAAGGTCTCGGCTGGGTGTCCTACCTTTGATGGAACAGACTACCCCTACTGGAAGAACAAGATGCGAATGCATCTTGAGGCAATTGATAACGATCTCTGGTATGTTGTGGAAAATGGTGTCCCCTCTGTCACTCCCACACTGAACGCTACCGATGTGAAGAGATTCAAACAACTCGATTCTCAAGCGAAGAATATCATATGTGGCCATCTCGAGCAAAGGACAAGATGGAAGAGTGAGTGCTTTGGAAACCGCTAAGCTTATCCGGGATAGGCTGTCCAAAGTAAATGAAGGAGTTTCAACTCAGCGTGACTCTCGAGTCGATGTTCTTCGAATCTCTTCAACCGCTTCAAAAGACTCGACAATGAGAATGTCCAACAAACCTTTGATCGCCTCACTGACATCTCAAATGAGCTTCAAGCCCTCGGTGCCACTAACATCACTGATCATGAAGTTGTGAAGAAACTGCTGAGATAGCTTGATTCCTCATTTGATACTCTGGGACCGATGATACAAGAACGTCTCGACTACAAGTCGCTTGATCCTGCCGATATCCTCGAAAGGCTAAACACTCACGAAGTTCCACTTGCTCAAAAGAGAGATCTCTATGGCTCAAACTATGGCAAACCACGTGCCTTGAAGGCTAAGGTTGTGTCTGACTCTGAATGTGAGGATTCTGGTAGTAGCCTTGGTGATCCTAAAGAACTGAGCCAGGATCTAGCACTGCTTGTGAAGAAATTCCAGAAGTTCGCAAGACGTGCTCGCTATGGAAAATCCTCAAGAGGAAATGAATCCTCATCCAGTGACTATAAGAGAAGACTTTGCCACAAATGCAAGAAGCCTGGTCACTATATTCAAGATTGTCCTCAGTGGGAAAAGGAAATGAAGAAGAAGAAATACAAGGATTACAGCCTCGATGATGCGAAGAAGAAGAAGAAATCGTCAAAATCTTCGCCATCAAAATCCTCAAAGTCTTCATCTCACAAGAAGGGCAGCTCCAAGAAGGCTCGGGCATTCATTGGCAAGGAAATGGACTCAAGTCGACTCGAGGAAAATGATGAAGAGGAGGAGTCTCAAGAATCTGAGTCCGTGTTGTGAGTCCGCCGTTACACGCCTTCGTCGGAAGTCCATCTTCAACATCAAGAAACCGACACCACCGACAAGCCTGATGAAGATAATGATGGCTACGCTCCCACCTATTGCTTCATGGCAAAAGGAGCTAAGGTACTCAAATACAACTCCTCTGACTCTAGTGAAAATGAATCTGATGAGGATCTCAACCCCAGCTACTCTAAACTTGCTAAAATTGCTGTGAAACAACAACGGGCTCTTGAAAAGGTTCAAAACATGCTAGATAAAAGTGATGATATGTTGGGTGAAGAAATGGATCGCACTAAAGCCTTGACTAAAAATCTTCAGAGACTTCAGTCTAGGTATGATAACCTTTAAAGTCATCATAACTCTCTCTTGTCTGATCATGAGAAAATTTCTTATGAATTTCTTCAAGAAAAGCAAGATCATGAGAAGCTTTCTCTTGAATCTCTTCAAAGAAAGGAAGATCTTGAAAAGCTAAGAGTGTGTTATGAAGATCTTCAGAAGGAGCGCGATTCATTACTAGCTCAACAAATCAGCGCTTCTCAGGAAGAATTTGTTCCTCCATGCTTAAAGTGCATTGAACGTGAATCTGCTAATTCTTCACCTGAATGTTCAAATGCTTCAAATGTTACAAATTCTTCATCTTCCTCTGCTATCACTAATTCCTCATCTGAGGACATTGCTAGTATCACTTGACAATGCAGGGTTGAAGGAATTGTACATGACAGCATGTACAAAAGCCTCAAAGGGCATCGACACTTTGTGATGTGCTCAAAAGCAGATCCTCAACGAAACCCTAGGAAAGAGGGTATTGCCTTTGAGAGGAAACTCAATGCCGATGGAACATATTGAAGCCCGAGCAAGACCCCAAAACCTCATGGGTTGTCGCAAAGGGACCTCCAGTTGATCCATCTAACTTATCTGGCTTTACATGTGAATCTCCTCATTCTTCTGATGAGTCATTTGACTCCAACTATAAACTATTCAAAAATCGGAATGGTGAAGTATTTGCTAGATATGTTGGCACTAACTGCAGGAACGGTTCCCCTATGAAGAAAATCTGGGTTCCCAAAAGTTGTGTTGAAAGTCTTCAAGTGAATGTCCTCATGACACCACCTGTGAAGAACAGGAACCCCAGATCAAATACTTCATATGGACCAAATTCTTCACATGGATCAAATTCCTCAACTGGATCAAAGTCCTCATATGATTATCATCGTGCTAATAACTCTGTCTCGTAGGGTAGAGCTAAGGGCTATGAGTATGTGCATTATTCTTCAAACCATTATGTTCATAAGTCCTCGAAGAATTACTCTGCTTATTCATATGCTTACCCTAACCCCTCTTATGTGAAGCGAAATGGTTTGGCATCTTTGCCACCTTTCTCACATGGTGCTCGCAGGATGATGAACTCTTTGCCACCCCTCCAGATGTGGGTGGTGAAGAAAAAGAACTAATCTCTTCTGCAGGGTCAGGTCTCCAGACGTGCTTTATAGTCTGAAGAATTTGCTGGGGACCTGACAAAAATGCCTGAAAGGACGCAGGCGAATCATGATGAAATGAACTTTCATTTCACATGTCCTCATGCTGCTATATCTGTTTACTACTTGATGAAATTCATCTGATGAACTTGATATCATATTCTTCACTGATGAAGCATATGAGATTGTAAGCTACACCGATTCATCTGCAGGATGATCAACCCAAAACCACTGAATGGGTCCTTGATAGTGGATGTACAAATCACATGACTGGTGACAAGAATCTATTGATGGATGCTCCCTTATCACCGTCACCTCTGAAGCATATCATTATTTGTTGACAAAGGCAAAAGTCAGGTATTGGGTCTTGGTAAGGTTGCTATCTCTAAGGATAAGCACATGGAAAAAAGTCATGCTTGTTGAGTCCTTAGGATACAATCTCATGTCAGTCTCAATGCTTTGTGATCTTGATATGGTTGTTGTCTTTGGCAAATATCGCTGTGTTGTGATTATGGAAGCTGACAATTCCAAAGTCTTCGAAGGCTTTAGGAGAGGAGATCTGTATATCGTTGATTTCTCTACAGGACCACAACCAGCCGTATGTCTACTTGCAAAAGCTTGAGAAGGCTGGCTATGGCATCGACGACTTGGTCACGCAGGCATGAGGAATTTGACCACGCTTGCGAATAAGAAGCATGTCATTGGCATTGAGAATGTCAAATTCCTCAAGGATCACTTATGCGGAGTATGTGAAGCCGGAAAAATGACCAAGGCTAAGCATCCAGCGAAGACTATCATGACCACTACCCGTCCATTCGAATTGCTTCACATGGACCTCTTCGGACCTAATCATTATTCAGCAGTCACAAATGATGCATCTCTATATGGTTTTGTCATTGTTGATGATTATTCTCGATATACATGGGTACACATTGTTACTTACAAACATGAAGTGCAGGAAGTCTTCAAACGATTTTCCTCGAGGGCTTCAACCAACTTTGGTGTGAAGATCAAGCATATCAGAAGTGACAATGGAACTGAGTTCAAGAATTCTGGTCTTGATGCCTATCTTGATGAACTTGGTATTACTCATGAGTTATCTGCTCCCTATACTCCTCGGCGAGAATGGCGTCGTGGGCGCAAGAACGTAACTCTTGTTGAGATGGCTCGCACTATGCTTGATGAATATAAAACGCCTCGGCGTTTTGGATTGATGCAATTGATATTTGCGTGGCACATCATCAACAGAGTATATCTTCACAAATTCTTCAAGAAAACGGCCTATGAACTCCTCAACGACAAGAAACCCAATGTGAGTTATTTCAAGTCTTGATTGCTAAATGTTGGATTAGAGATCCTCACCACAACTCTAAATTTTCACCGAAAGCACATGAAGGTTTTATGCTTGGTTACGGAAGGACTCGCACACCTACAGAGTCTTCAACATTGTTCTTCACAAGATTGTCGACACTGTGTAGATGTGCGGTTCGATGAAACTAATGGCTCGCAAAGAGAGCACCTACCTTCCGTGTTAGATGAACCAGCACCGAGGATGCTATCAAGCTCAAGGCAACCGAGGATGTCATTCCTCTCAAGAATCTGCTGAAGAATTCATTCCTGTTCGTGAAGAACGTCGAGCTGATGCACCTGAAGAACATGATGAGGAAAATGGTGCTGAGGAAAATGCTGATCAAAATCCTCAGCGACAACCAACTCATCCACGTGTTGCAAAAGAAGTGCAAGTGGAGAAGATCATCAATGACATTAGCGCACCAGGTCCTCTCACCCGCTCAAAAGCATCACATTTATCTAACTTTTGTGGGCACTATGCTTTTGTCTCTATCACAGAGCCCACTAAGGTAGATGAAGGATTTCTGGAGCCGGAGTGGATTCAGGCTATGCAAGAAGAATTACATCGAGTTCGAGCTGAACAATGTCCGAATTGGTCAATCGCCCGGATCCTCGCAAGCATAATATCATTGGCACAAAGTGGATCTACCGCAACAAGCAAGATGAAAATGGCCTTGTGGTGAGGAATAAGGCACGACTAGTAGCTCAAGGCTACACATAGGTCAAGGAATTGATTTCGATGAAACTTTTGCACTGTTGCTAGACTTGAGGCTATTCGTGATTTTACTTGCCTATGCTAACCATCATGATATCATCTTATATCAAATGGATGTGAAAAGTGCATTCCTCAATGGTAAGCTTGAGGAAGAAGTATATGTTGCTCAACCCCTGTGTTTTGAAGATCCCAAGAATCCTCGACAAAGTCTTCAGACTCAATAAGGCCCTCTATGGCCTCAAGCAAGCCCTCGGGCGTGGTATGATACATTGAAGGAATTCTTCGTGAAGAATGGCTTCACACCCGTTCACTCGACCCTACTCTTTTTACTAAATCATATGATGGTGAACTGTTTGTGTGCCAAATATATGTTGATGATATTATCTTTGGCTGTACTAACCAACGATATAGTGATGAATTTGCCTATATGATGAGTGAAGAATATCAAATGTCTATGATGGGAGAGTTGAAATTCTTCTTAGGTCTTCAAATTAAAAGAAGCAAGAATGGCATATTCATATCTCAGAGAAATACCTCAAAGATGTACTTGAGGAAATTTGGCATGCAAGATTGCAAAGGCGTCAAAATTCCTATGCCCACAAATGGCCATCTATGCAATCGATGAAAATGGTATTGACTTGATCACAAGGTATACCGCTCCATGATTGGTTCTCTATTGTACTTATGTGCATCTAGGCCGATATAATGCTTAGTGTTTGCATGTGTGCCCGATTTCAAGCTGCACCAAGGAATCACACCATAAGGTCTGTGAAGCATATTCTTCGATATCTAGCTCACACACCAACACTAGGATTATGGTACCCCAAGGGCTCGCTTTTGATCTCATTGATATTCGACTCGACTATGCTTTGGTGATCATGTGGACCGCAAGTCAACATCTAGCACTTGTCATTTCCTCGACGATCTTTGGTCCGTTGGTCCTCGAAGAAACAGAATCGCATATCACCGCTCATCATGAAGGTGAATACATTGCTGCTGGCTCATGCTGTGCTCAACTGCTTTGGATGAAGCAAACCCTCAAGGACTATGGCGTCAACGTGAAGAATGTGCCTCTCCTCTGCGACAATGAGAGTGCCATCAAAATTGCTCACAACCCAGTTCAGCACTCGAAGACTAAGCACATCCAGATTCGTCATCATTTTCTTCGTGATCATGTGTTGAAGGGAGACATCTCCATTGAGCATGTGAAGACTGAAGAACAGCTAGCTGATATCTTCACTAAGCCCTTGGATGAGAAGAGATTTAGCAAGTTGCGGTGTGCTTAATATCTTAGAATCTTCGAATGTTCTTTGAAAAGGACACACATCCTAACCCTTATGCAGAATTGATGACCTAGATGTGCAACACATGAAGAAATGTTTTTCTTCAATCAATGAAGAATAACACTCTAAGTGTGAAGAAATTAATGAAGAATTTGATTCTCAGAACCCTACGACAATTGTACGCCGTGTCTGAAATCATCATTCTTATACGGTGGGTCACGCCACCACAAAAGTTGAAAATCTTCAATTTGAGTTTTTCCTCATTTTTGAAATTCTTCAATCTTTCAAATTCTTCAACTTTGCAAAATCTTCACTGTTTCCGTCATTTTTCTTCATTGGCTATATATATATGTGAGTTTATGTCCTCTACAGCATTCACTTATTGCTATTTCTTCAAGTTGTGATTTCTGCTAAGTGGATGTGATCGGACCCTTCCCCCTCTCTTGCTATACTCAACCCAATCTATTCACAAATTCTTCATGTGCGTTCTGATTAAAACTCGTTCAAAGTCTTCACTGTGTCCTTGACAGCTGAAGAATTTGCGAACGAAATTTTAAAACAAATCTTATCCAGATTTTTGGTTTTACCGCTCAAACCGTTCCGCATCCCACGATGCATTTGTTTATTCACCCACGATCTTACACGATCTCATCTGCACAATACGTGGGTGACACATGTCGCGTGAAGAAGAAAGGGCAGGGGCATGTTCGTCCCAAAATCTTCGGGCGAACAGTTTTTACCATGGCTATAAATACCCCTCTCCCCTTCCTTACTTCATTTACTCCGCTCGGTCGCTGTCTCTCGATCGAGCTCTCCTCAAACCCTAGCGCCGCCGTAGCTGTCTCCCTCTGCCAAGTTAGGGCGTGGGAGATCTAACGTGACGAACTTCACCATGGTTCATCTCTGTTCATCGTGTTCTTCACTTTTATTACTTGCTTTGATTCTCAAACTTTTCTGAAAATCTTCAAAGGTGTTTTAATTCTTCAAATCTTCACATATTAACACCTCACACACTGTATGCTCTTGATCCATCTCTCTAAGCACTCAATTCTTCAAGATTCCTCAATTGTGCGGATTTTTGATCTGTACAACTCTGGAACCTAAGACAAGAATGCTTAGTGAAATTCCTCAAGGCTCAACTGGTCAAATTCCTCAAAACTTGTCTTTTCGAAAAATCCTCGGAGAACGCATATGACCTCTCCAAATTCCTCGCACCTACACTCTGTTCACAGGTACTCATGTCCGCTGCTGAATCACTAGGTTCTCATCAACTTAACTCATTTGCAGCGTTCCTTGAAGAAAAACTGCATACTTCTTCAGAGTGTTCTATTGTTCAAATTCCTCATCTGAAGAAAATGGCAGAAGGCAAGAGACCGCAGAAGGGAGGAAAGAAACCGGAGGTCATGACTGCTTTTGAGATCCCTGATGAAATATACAAGGATTATTGCACACCTGATGAAGCCAAGTTTGGCAAAGAGAACAAAAATCAGAGCAAAGTGCGCATTCAGAGGATAGAATGAAGATGGGCACGAGAATGCAGGGAATATCGCTATGTTACTCCAAAGTACATGAAGAAATTCTCCTTAAACCCTCCATACCCAAGAGCTCCATTGGCACCTGGCGAAGTCGCTGATCCCACCAAAGATCAAGCGTGGTGAGGACTTTCTGAAGAATGGTCTAGGCGCAAGCAAAACTGGCAAGACAAGCCAAGGAGGCAGTGAGGAAATTCAATGAGGATTCTGCTGCTGCTGCTGCCGCTGAGACCTTGGTCAAGCCGAGGAAATCAATGCCGAAGAAGCCTGCTCGCAAGCCAAGTGCTTCACCATCAGCGCCCTCATGACCCAGTTCCTCAGCCGCCCCCTCACGGCAAATTCCTCAGTCTACTACTGCACCACAAAAGTCCTCAGCAGCTCCCTCCAAGTCCTCAACTCCTGTGCATCTGGCTACATGTCAAAGGACTCGTGGTTTCTCGATTGCTTCGTGTCTCAAAGAAGTTCCTCACCGCACCAATGTCCTCATCAGCCCCACTCTGCTGAAGACAAAAGCAACAATGGGCGCGTCCTCGCCAAGTCCAAGAAAGAAACAGGTTGCTTTCCAAGTGCCCTCCGATGACGAGGCTTCTGATGAAGAACTTGCAGAAATCATCAGAGACAGACTAACTAAGGCCGCTAGAGCCAAAGGAACAACTGTGCCTCTGCTTTTGGATCCAAAGAAGATCCTCGACTACATTGACTTATGGCATAAGGATCCAAACACTCCAATGCCTGATCTGCCTTTGACTCCTGGTCAAAGTCATATGCTCACCCATTTCATCGCTCAAGAGAAATGGAAGTTTGAAAAGGCTCGTGAGATAAAGAGAGCACAAGCCAGAAAGGAGATTCTTCTGAAGAAAAACATTATCAGACTATCACCTGAAGAACTTCTCAAGGCTCAATCTGAGATCCAAGCCCTCAGCAAGGATTTCAATGCATACAATGCTGATTGGCAAGGAGCCAAAGTGCGATTCGTCAATTTGACGAAGAAAATGACAGCTGTTGCAGCCCCATCGCAACCAGAAAATCCTCAGGCTACAGACTCTGCTCAGCCTGCTGAAGAACATGCCAGCACTGCTGATGACTTTCAGCCTGCTGATGAGAATACAAGTTTCAGGGCTGATGACTCCATTCCAGCCGCTGAAGATATTCCCAGGGCATCCACTAGTGGTGCGCCTGAAGAAACTGAAGAGATCAGGGCAACTACACCTGTTGCGCCTGAAGACCCTGAACCACAGTCCTCAGCTCCTCCTGCGCCAACACCAACTCCAATTCTTCCTTCTGCCTATGAAGTGAAGAAGACCAAGGCTGCCGAGCGAGCTGCAGTGAAGAAGAGGAAGGCATCAGCTGCGTCAAATTCTTCGGCTGCGAAGAAAATGAAGCCAATGACCAACTCGCTTGAAAATCCTATTGATGTTGTTCCCATTTCCTCCATGTTGTCTAAGGAAATTGTTCCTTATGGAGAAGAATACAAGATCCCAAGCGGATCTGATGAAGAAAATCATTCTCTTGCTACCTCAGAACAGTTTGATGAAGAAATTGAAGTGGAAGCATTCCCTTCAACGCCAGTCGTTTCCTCACCCATGCCTCAGTTCACAGCTGAAGAGGCTGGTGTTGAGGAAATTGAAAAAGAAGATGAAGACGTGGATATTGGATGCACTACACCAGTGATGAACGATAACTTTTGGGAAAGTCAGCAAATAAATACTCCTCTCTTCATTCCTATTCAACAAATTCCTCAGTCCCCGGCTACAACTGTTCAAATGGGCTCTGAAGAAACTCATCCCACATCGTCTGTTCATGAAGAAATTCCAGCCGCTAGTGTCAAGAACCCGCCTTGATCCCCAACTCGCACAAGAAGAGGAACCAGAAATTCCTCACCAAGCACTGAGATCGCGATTCACGAGGTTGTCTGCAAATCATCGACACTCCTCTGCCCAAACCAAGAATCCGTTCTCGAGCAAGCAAAAATTCAAGGCTGAAGACTTCTTTTCTGAGCATGTGTTCTTCACTGACTACAATCCCTATGACTCTGCTCGCATAAGGAAAAGACGTTTCTGGACTGCTACTCAAGCCAACTTCTATTCCTCAGTGCTCTTTGACAAGGACAAAATCTTCAATCATGAGCATATTCCTCATGTGGATATGGAATCTCTGCCGTGCTTCGAGCGAGTTCTCCGAGTTATTCACGATGTAGGACTACTGAATTTCTGCACTGATATCTGTGATTGGAATGAAGAAGTCATTCTTCAGTTCTATGCCACTTTGCATATCACCGGAGATGCTGAAGATGTCAACTCATGGGTGCTGGATTGGATGACAGAAAACACTCACTATAAGGAACCTGCAACTGAATTGCTTCGTGTCCTTCCTCTTGATCCTCCCCATGACAGTGCATGTTGCATCTACAATGACCGCAAACTGACTGATCATTATATGCAAGTGCTCATGAAGCCTTTGAAGCGTGGCAGGCCCTCGAACCAAATTCCTCGTCAAGGAATTGTCAGTATGTGCCTCGGATCGTCTATCGCATCCTCGACGAAGACAATGAGTCCTATCAAAGGCCACGACTCAAATGATGAAGATGTCGTTGGCATCATGAAGAACATGCTTTTCAACATCATTCATGGCGCTCCGTCAACTTCCATGATTTCTTCATGAGGACTCGCTAATGTTGCAATGTCACCTTTTGAGTTGAAGCACTATGCGCCTTGGATTATGAGATTCATAAGGGCAAGATCTTCACCGAATTACAAGGTCGACACTCAACCATGGTAGCTACTTGCCGCCCATTGAAGTCCTCAAGCGACCAATTTCATCATCTGATGATAAGGGCAAGGCAGCTGCTGTGATCGATGAAGGCACTCGTCCATTGGATGGTCAATTCCGTCTAGCTACATCTTACTCCACCAACGACGATTCTGCAACTCATGACACTGCCGCAAATAACTTAGCTAAGCAAAATCCTCAAGCCACAAAGACCTGTGGTGATGATGACCGTGAGTTACTCCTCGCCTTCATCGGAAGGTTGATCACAATCACAAATGGGTGAAGGCCAATTTGCTGTAATTCTTCACAACATGACCTCAACACATAATGCAAAGAAGAAAATCAGATCACCTTCATGAAACCCTCAATCGCACTGGGCTGTTCTCACTCATGTATATTCCGTGGAAGAATCAAGACTATGGGTCTCTGTGAAGCATTTGACTGGCTGCACCACCTCAAAGAAATTCAAGAGAGTCAAAGTTCCCGATCCGGTGGCTAGCTCTTACTCTTCATCGCGTGAAACCGATGAACATGAAGATTTGAACGACATCTGCGGCAGCCCTACTTCAATAAACAACCCCGACAACGCCGGCGCTCCTCCATCAACTTGAAATTCTTCAGGCGTTAGTCCTCGCCGATCCTTTTGGTCATTTGATGACAAAGGGGGAGAAATCTGAGTTAGTCTTCAAGCGGGTTTATATTATGGGCGTTTTGTTAAGTTACAACTCTCGTTCTTCCGAAACTTTTATTGGATCGAGTTGTAATCTTAAATCCGATGGTGCCTTGATACTTTTGGTCGTGCTCTGATGTTTTTGATGCACTGAGCTCTGATACTTTTGATGTGCTATTCTGCATGCTTATTCCTCGTTAATATTATTGCACGCATGTTGAATCTCATCAGGCACCATATTTCATCATGCATTTCAAATTCTTCATATTATATATCAAATGCGTGTATGAATTACAAGATATAGGGGGAGATCTCCATGATTCAATTCTTCAAATGTGCATTGCCTCAAAAGCAAATTCCTCACTATGCACATATTCAGGGGGAGTTCTTCTATATCTTGCAATCAAATTCCTCAATAACAGTATTTACACTTCATATGTTTATCCCTGTTGAAAACTTAACCTATGTTGTCATCAATCACCAAAAAGGGGGAGATTGTAAGTGCATCTAGTGCCCCTTAGTGATTTTGGTGTATTGAAGACTTGTAGGTTAAGTAACTGATGCGTTTGTGAGTGTACACAGGTTTATAAGTCTATGAGGAGTTTGATATTTACAGAGAATGTCGACCCCTAAAAATGAAGTTCTTCAACTGAAGACTTTGATATTCTGAAGACTTTCTGAAGACTTTGAAGATGAAGAAATTGGTGTGACCTTGAAGACTTGGTATTCATTTGAGGAACATGAAGCGTGAAGACTTTTGTTTTCGTAGTTTCCTTTTCTCTTTATTGAGTCATAGGAAAGACCGTACTGTTAAAGGGGGTCGAGGAAATACTAAGGAAAAATTACCATGTGATGCTCAACTCAAAATCCTACACCTACCAATCCCTTCGAGTGAAGCCGTTGGAAATCTCATACAGTTTAGTCAAATCCTTCAAAGGATGTGAGACGCAGTTCTTCCGTCACCGATGACTTTGTTCTAATCGAGGAGTTAGGAATTCACCAGTCGAATTGCCTACACAAAGGAGGAACATGATAGCCCCGAGGAATTTGAGAGTCAAATTTCTGACCGTTCTTTGTCTTTGCTACCGGCTGTCCAAAATATCTTGTCCACCTAACGGTGATATCATTGAAGGTCATTTATGTCTTATCATGTCGGGCTGCTCCCTAGGCTATAAATAGCCGCCCCCTACAACCACTAGTTGGTTGGCTGCTCCGAGAGAACTTGACACTTGTCATCTGAGAGCAACCCATCCTCTGAGGACTTTGAGCGAAAATCATCAAGTGAGGAAATCCCAAAACCAAACCCCCACAAACCCAAAGTGATTGAGCATCACTGAAGAAATTGATCCTGCGTGGATCCGACTCTTGTTACCTTTGAAGACTGTGCTTCTTCCAGACGGTTAGGCGTCAAGGTCTAGAGCATCCAAGAGGAATTGTGGATTGCCTAGTGACCAAGTCTGTGAAGGTTTGGAAGTCACCTGAAGACTTACCACGAGTGATTGGACGAGGCCTGCGTGGTCTTAGTTAAAGGAGAATACGGTGAGGACTGGGTGTCCTGAGTTGCAGCTCAGAGACTGGGTGTCCGGGACTGTGTGTCCTCGAGTTTAAATACTCAGCCGCTCCAACCAGACGTACAACTGAGACAGCAGTTGGAACTGGTTTACCAAATCATTGTCTTCACCAACTGACCGGTTCTATTTCCTCAACTCTTTCATTTCCTCATTCTTGTGTTGAATGTTGTTCATATCTGTGCTTGAAGACTTTGATCAAGACTTTCACAAATTCCTCGCTCAATTTCTTCACCTGTTTGTCTTCATTTTGTTATCCTGTGTTTACGCTTTCCGTACTCTGTGCTAGTCTTCATTTCATCATGACGACTATGTTTGTATCCTGTTATGCTTACTTCTGAGTACTTATTCTGCTGCAAGTAGTTCTTCGCTAAGGAATTTCCTCACCAGCAAATTCCTCAGTGAAGAATTCATAAAAATCGCCTATTCACCCCCCTCTAGTCGATATAACGCACTTTCAACGAGCCCCCAGCCATGATTTCCTCGGCCTGTTGGAGCTCCTCCCTCATACCTCGGATCTAGGTTCGCATCTCCTTGGTGGCATTAAGTGCCTTGTCTAGCTCGGTCGAGCTAGCCTTACTCTCCTTTTCAAGGAGTACATACAGGTCGGCGACATTTTTCAACTCCACAGCCATTTCGTCTATCTTTTCCTCGCTTGGCGATGAGCAGCCTGTTCGGCTCTCAATTCTTCTTCGGCCGCCTTTAGGGCAGCCGCATTGCTAGCCCGAGCTTGTTCCTTGTCCCGAGCAAGTTCGGCCCTCAGGGGCTCCGAGGCAGCAGCTCCATCTGAAGTACAAACACATTGCATTAATATTGTGCCCCTCTCACACTTTCCTATACAACATAATAAGGGAAGCAGAGCACATACCCTGTGACTCATCCAGCTACTTGTTCACCAGCGTGATATCGGCATCGATAGATCTGATTTGCCTCCTTAGTTCGGCAATCTCAACAGACTTGTCGGCTGTCGGATCCTTAGACACCTGCGCACATGTACAACGCATCCATTACTATATGATCCCCCGTTTGACACCTATGGCGGGCAACCAGAGTATCATGGGCTACTATCCATATGGAGCACACCTAGCGCGTGCCTTACAGCCAAAAAATAGTTCATTTTTTCACTACATACCTCAAAGCCTCTGAGCAGGCTCGTAAATGCCTCATTCAAACCGCTCGTAGCGGAGGAAATCTTCTTAAGCACCGCGCTCATTAATGAGCGGTGCTCCTCTGAGAGCGCAGCTCGCTCCAGAAGACCTGTCAGTATGTCCGGCCGAACGCTGAACTGTGCCAGACCCTCCTCGTCGCCCCCCGTGGGAGCCAAATGGTCCGGGCTTAGGGTGGCTGACGTATTAGCTTCCGGCTTTGGCAGAACCGGACTCCTCCGTGACGACACCTCAGTGTTGCCCGCTTCATGAGGTGGAGAAGTGGGCGGGGTCTCGCTCTCCATCATCTCCGGAGGAAGATCCCCCGAAGACGAACTCTGTTAAGAAGAGCTGCTAGCTGGACTGTAAAAGACAAATCCTGGTTAGGAATCTTAGAGAAACACCGTACCTTCGAATTAATGATTAACTTACAGCTCAGTTGAGGGCTGGCCCGTTGGTGGGCACGACGCGGTGAGGGTGCTCTTTGCGGCAGAGCCCCCTGGTGATACCTTCTTCCCTTGCTTGGGCATCTCCGTCTCCAAGTCTTCGGAGGAGGCCCTCTTCTTCCCGCGCGTGGAGGAGGCTTTAGCCTCCCCTCCCTGGCTATCCTCCTCAGGGGAGGTAACGATTCCCCCGGTTTGGATGCGTAGTGCGTGGAGTTCGGCTTCACTCCCCTTTCCTTCGCCTTTCGCTGAGGGCATTCTGCTGAGCACCCGGCCAAGCATCTTGGCAACGGTTGGACCAGGCGAGCCTTTAGGAAGTGGTGCCGGACACCTGATTCTCTCCACCTTGTTGAGCCATTCCTGGCCATGGAGGGTTTTCAGAATAATGACAAATATAAACGAAGTGTCCGGCTTTAAAGGTTACTTACTTTGGCATCTAGGCGATTGCAGATTAGGCCCGCATCCTCGGTGGTGTCCAGACACTTTATTTGTGGTCCGAAGAATAATTTACACATCCCTTCGAGCTTCAGGCTGAAGAAGTGCTTAACAGTCTGCTGACCCTCCGGATTGAACTCCCACATCTAGAGAGGCCGACGTTTGCACGGCAACATCCGTCGGATTAGCATCACTTGAATTATGCTGACAAGATTTATGTCCCTCTCGAGAAGCTCCCGGATGCGATTCTGCAGTACTGGTACATCGCCCGCGGGCCCCCAATTCCGTCCTACATCGGTCCAAGACGCCAACTGTGACAGAGGGCCCGAGCAGAACTCGGGGACGGCTACCCACTTTGTGCCTCTGGGAGCCGTAACATAAAACCATCTCCGTTGCCATACATCGGATACTTCCGGGAAAGAACCCTCTGGCCATGGGGCATCGGCGTTCCTGCTTATTATGGCAGCTCTGCACTCTGCATGTCACCCCTCGATCATCTTCGGCTTCACATTGAAGGTCTTGAGCCATAAGCCGAAGTGTGGGGTGACGTGGAGAAAAGCCTCGCACACAATAATGAATGACGAGATATGGAGGATAGCGTCCGGAGCCAGATCCTGAAAATCCAACCCATAGTAGAACATGAGCCCCATCACAAAGGGGTCGAGGGTGAGGCCCAGGCCGCGGAGGAAGTGAGGGACAAACACAACACTCTCATTGGGCTCTGGTGTAGGGATAACCTGCCCTGGAGCAGGAAGCCTATGCTGGATATCGGCGGTCAGGTATCCGACCTCCCGAAGCCTCGTAATGTCCTCCTCTTGGATCGAGGAGGCCACCCACCGGCCTGTAGGGTTGGATCCGGACATACTGGAGGATCTGGGGTGTTGGAGCTTAGGTCTTGGGTGTTGGAGCTCGAGGTGCGAAAAGGTGCAAGGGAGGTGGAAAAGAGGCATAGGCCTTGACCCCTTTATAAAGGGGGTGAATATCAAGAGTCCTCAGCGTGACCGCTTGAGACTTATCCAAATATAC
This sequence comes from Aegilops speltoides, assembly GCA_021437245.1. NCBI lineage: Eukaryota > Viridiplantae > Streptophyta > Magnoliopsida > Poales > Poaceae > Aegilops > Aegilops speltoides. The sequence goes on along the minus strand of CM038145.1, from coordinate 92,504,910 downwards.
ACGAAGTCATACTAACAGTCATCATGGGGTTACGCACGCCCATATTGATGGAAAATCCCGTAATATGAGGAACACGATCTCTGCTTTGGCAGGATGTGCCAATAAAACCTCCTTGCAACGCGAGTCAAGGTGAGGCAAGAAACGCTGATTCGTGTTGGACCAGGCCACGATGCAAGGCCACGACGTACGAAGATTGCCAGCAGATCAGATTTACACTATGTTCCCTAAAATTGTATGTGAAGATCATCTTGCATATCCGGACACGGTTTGAGTGTTCGATAACTACTTTTGAGTATTCGGAGAAGGAACCCGCCTTGCAATGCCGAAGACAAGACTGCGCGCCAGACTCATCGTCATTGAAGCATGGTTCAGGGGCTACTGAGGGAGTCCTGGATTAGGAAGTATTCGGACAGCCGGACTATATACATCGTCCGGACTATTGAAGCGTGAAGATACAAGACTCAAGACTTCGGCCCGTGTCCGGATGGGACTCTCCTTTGCGTGGAAGGCAAGCTTGGCGATCCGGATATTGTGTTTCCTTCCTTGTAACCGACTCCATGTAAACCCTAGCCCTCTCCGGTGTCTATATAAACTGGAGAGGTTGGTCCTTAGAAGGGCGATCACAATTACAATCATACCATCATAGGCTAGCTCTTAGGGTTTAGCCTCTATGATCTCGTGGTAGATCTATTCTTGTACTACTCATATCTTAAATATTAATCAAGTAGGAAGTAGGGTTTTACCTCCATCGAGAGGGCCCGAACCTTGGTAAACATCGTGTCCCTTGCTTCCTGTTACCATCAGCCTAAGACGCACAGATCGGGACCCCCTACCCGAGATCCGCCGGTTTGGACACCGACAGAGGGCGCGCCCAACCTTCCTTGGCGCGCCCCCCTGTCTCGTGGCCACCTCGTGTGCCTCCCAGACTCCGTTTTCTTGCACGTTACGTATTTTGGTCGGTAAAAATTCATTATATAATCTCCCGAAGGCTTTGACCACTGTATCATGCAAATATCCTCTGTTTTCGTTTTGAGCTATTTTTCTAACAGATCTAGAGCATCATGACGTCTCCAAGCGCTCCCAAGGACAAGTTTTTCGAGAGGGTTATCAACCCCTATCTCGCGGAGGTGCTGCAACACCCTCAAACCATTGAGATGCGTGAGGGGGTGCTACACATCCGCGATTTGGAGGGACCAAGGCATACCAGAAGCGTGGAGACAAAGCTCGAAGCCATGGAGCAACAAGTTTTCAAGTGCCAAGGGATGGTGGAGCATGGACTCAACGCCAACCAGATGATGATAACTAAGTTCACCAACAACCACAAGCTGGATGCCAAGGTCATTGGGGAGACCATCTTCAAGCTGCAAGAGAAAATCAAGCACCTCCAAGCCCAGATCTATGACCTGCAAAACCAAAACTGTGAGTATGAATATAGATTCAAGAGGATGAGTTTGGCTGCAGATTTGAGGATCCCGGAGACTCGATCATCCTTCTATGATGGTGAGGCTATGCCTTGGAAGATGGACGACAAGCCTACATCGTCAACAACTCCTACTTCACCACCTCCGAGGACATAATCACATGGGTATGGGCACTCCCCTTAGCAACTGCCAAGCTTGGGGGAGGTGGCCCGGTATCGTATCACCATCACACTCCTATCTTACCATTTTGTTTAGTTTGATCCTTTTAGTAGTATCTTGATCTGGTAGATTGAAGTTTTAGTATCAAGTAGTTTTGAGTTTTGCTTTGTGATCTCTTTATGTAATCGAGTCCGTGAGCTATCTCTAATAAACATTAGTGTTGAATCAAGGGCTTTGCTATTTTGCTATGATCTTGAGGAAGTAGAAAGAATAGAAAGAATAAAAGAGTTCATATTGATCTTATAGATAATAATAACATCACACATAGAAAGTATGAGACATAAAAGTTGTTGAGAGTTGACAAACGTAGTTTTGGTCATCGTTGCAATTAATACGAAGTAATAAGGAAAGAGAGGTTTCACATACAAATATATTATCTTGGACATCTTTTATGATTGGGAGCACTCATTAAGTATGACATACTAAAAGAGTTGACGTTGGACAAGGAAGACAATGTAATGGTTTATGTTTTTTCACATCTCAGTTAAAGTATATTGTCATTGACCTTCCTAACATGTTGAGCTTGCCTTTCCCCCTCATGCTAGCCAAATTCCTTGCACCAAGTAGAGATACTACTTGTGCTTCCAAATATCCTTAAACCAGTTTTGCCATGAGAGTCCACCATTCCTACCTATGGATTGAGTAAGATCCTTCAAGTAAGTTGTCATGTTGCAGGCAATAAAAATTGCTCTCTAAATATGTATGACTTATTAGTGCAGAGAAACTAAGCTTTATACGATCTTGTTGTGGAAGCAATAAAAGCGACAGACTGCATAATAAAGGTCCACATACAAGTGGCAATATAAAGTGAAGTTCTTTTGCATTAAGATTTCATGCATCCAACCCTAAACGCACATGACAACCTCTGCTTCCCTCTGCGAAGGGCCTATCTTTTACTTTATGTTTTTACTTTATGCTTGAGTCAAGGTGATCTTCACCTTTCTTTTTTTATTTTATCCTTTGGCAAACTCCTCGTGTTTGAAAGATCATGATATATATATATATATATATATATATATATATATATATATGCAATTGGATGTAAGTTAGTATGAATTATTATTGTTGACATCACCTAAAGGTGAATAAGTTGGGAGGCAACAAAATAAGCCCTATCTTTATCAGTGTCCGGTTGAAACTCCATAACCACAAGTATAGCGTGAGTATTAGCAATTGTAGAAGACTACATGATAGTTGAGTATGTGGACTTGCTGAAAGGCTCTATTCTTGACTCTTTCTGATGTTATGATAAATTGCAATTGCTTCAATGACTGAGATTATAGTTTGTTAGTTCCCAATGAAGTATCTGAACCATACTTGACATTGTGAATTGATCGTTACTTGAGAATAAGAAATTACATGATAAAATCTATATATGTTGCTGTTATAAGGATGATCATGATGCCCTCATGTCCGTATTTTATTTTTATCGACACCTCTATCTCTAAACATGTGGACATATTTTTCGATATCGGCTTCCGCTTGAGGACAAGCGAGGTCTAAGCTTGGGGGGTTGATACGTCCATTTTGCATCAAGCTTTTATATCAATATTTATTGCATTATGGGCTGTTATTACACAATATATATCAATACTTATGGCTATTCTCTCTTATTTTACAAGGTTTACCATGAAGATTGGGAATGCCGGCAGCTGGAATTCTAGCTGGAATAGGAGCAAACATTGGAAACCTATTCTGCACAGCTCCAAAAATCTTGAAACTCTACAGAACTTATTTTTGGAATTCATAAGAATTATTGAGCGAAGAAACTACCGAAGGGGGCCCACACCCTGGCCAGGAGGGTGGGGGGCGCGCCCACCCCTACTGGGCACGCCCCTGTCTCCTAGGCCCCCTGGTGGCCCTCTGGTGCCCATCTTCTGTTATATGAAGGCTTGTACCCTGGAAAAAAATCGTGGGCAAGCTTACGGGACGGAACTCCGCCACCACGAGGTAGAACCTTGGCGGAACCAATCTAGAGCTCCGGCAGAGCTATTCTGCCGGGGAAACTTCCCTCCGGGAGGGGGAAATCATCACCATCGTCATGACCAACGATCCTCTCATCGGGAGGGATCAATCTCCATCAACATCTTCACCATCACCATCTCCTCTCAAAACCATAGTTCATCTCTTGTATCCAATCTTGTATCAAAACCACAAATTGGTACATGTGGGTTGATAGTAGTGTTGATTACTCCTTGTAGTTGATGCTAATTGGTTTACTTGGTGGAAGATCATATGTTCAGATCCTTAATGCATATTAATACTCCTCTGATTATGAACATGAATATGCTTTCTGAGTACAGGACATGGGTGAAGTCTTGCTATTAGTAGTCATGTGAATTTAGTATTCGTTCGATATTTTGATGAGATGTATGTTGTCTCTCCTCTAGTGGTGTTATGTGAACGTTGACTACATGACACTTCACCATTATTTGGGCCTATAGGAAGGAACTGGGAAGTAATAAATAGATGATGGGTTGCTAGAGTGACAAAAGCTTAAACCCTAGTTTATGTGTTGCTTTGTAAGGGGCTGATTTGGATCCATATGTTTAATGTTGTGGTTAGGTTTACCTTAATACTTCTTTTGTAGTTGCAGATGCTTGCAATAGGGGTTAATCATAAGTGGGATGCTTGTCCAAGTAAGGGCAATACCCAAGCACCGGTCCACCCACATATCAAATTATCAAAGTACCGAACGCGAATCATATGAGCGTGATGAAAACTAGCTTGACGATAATTCCCATGTGTCCTCTGGAGCTCTTTTCTCATTACAAGAAATTGTCCAGGCTTGTCATTTGCTACAAAAAGGATTGGGCCACCTTGCTGCATATTATTTACTTTCATTGCTTGTTACCCGTTACAATTTATCTTATCACAAAACTATCTGTTTCCTACAATTTCCGTGCTTGCAGAGAAAACCTTTCTGAAAACCGCCTATCATTTCCTTCTACTCCTCGTTGGGTTTGACACTCTTACTTATCGAAAGGACTACGATAGACCCCCTACACTTGTGGGTTATCACTCCATGCCACTGAGACCTGCTGTTGTCGACGTGTCAGATGCCACGCCGCTCCTCCTCTTGTCCCCTCCAGCTAGCACTTGGTCCAAAACGATGCCCCTACGAGGGAGAACGACATCGAAACGTCATCATGGTCCAATCCGGTAGACCCAGATCTAGGGTGTAACGCCCCGGATGTAACTTTCCATTATTGTAACTCCAACTCTTGACATTTCCGGCTATGTGATATGTTATTTCCTCCGTGGTTGGGTTTTTGTCTTTTGTTTTGCATTTTGTTCATGTCATGCATCTCATTTCATAGCAGCATGTGCATTGCAACTGCATGTTTTCTTAAAACTTGCATCCCCTCATAGTTGCCACGCCCCCTTGCTTTCGTTGACCGTTCTGAGACCAACCTTGTTCTTCGTTTTCCCTCTTGCCTAAACCGGAGCCTCTTTGCAGAGTGCATCGACCCCTCGCCTGTGTCCGAAACATCCCCGAACTTGAACCGGATTTTCGTTACCGATGGGTCCGGATCATCCCCAAACATCTCTGAAATATCTTCGGTTTCTTCCTTGACTCCCCTAACCTATTTATTCTCGGCCATTCGATTTCGATCGGAGGGACTGAATTAACCCCTACCGTAATCCCCTTACTATATAAATAGACGCCTATCCCTAGATCCTAGGGGCTTGTCCCATCCATTCCCCTCCTTGCGCCGCCACCCACTCCCTCGGGATCCTTTCCCGACCAGCCTCCATCTTCCTCGGGATCCATCCTGATCCAAAAATCCACCGGGCCAACCACCTCCTCCTCTCGATTCATGGCCACCTGCTTCTTGAGCAACCAGTGCCCCGCTGCCTTCTCTCCCCTATTCGATCCAGAGGAGAGGAGCTCCTCCAAGCCCCACCTAGCGCGATGGTCGCCGGCCACCCAAGTAGCAGTAGCAGATGACCACCGCCGACCCTCCTCTTCCTCCTGTCTTCTCCTTTTCCTCGTCTATCAACTCCCCTCCTCTGCTTCTTATCGCAGGAACCGGACGCAACCGTCGAATGCCATGGATTCGCGCCAAGAGCTCCTATGGGCCCCAAGGACCTCGCCGCAGGGATCCACTTCCTCCGGCCACCTCCAGCGCCACCACAGCCTGTGCACGGCCGCCGCGCGCGGCTGCCTTCATTCCTCGCTCCCGAAACCCAACAAAATAGCTCCGCCATCCTCTGCGTTAGGGGGACTCTCGAACCTCCTCTGCTTCCCGCTCGCCCGCACGTGACCGCATCGACCTCCCCTGCTCTGTCCATCGCCGTCTCTGCCAGATCCGGTGAGTCCCTGCACCCCGGCCTCGTCCCTGGCTCCAAGTCGCCGCGCCGCCCCACCGGAGACCGCCAAGTCCATCGTCGGCCTCCCCTGCTTCTGCGTGCGAGCACGCGAGGACGATGACAGCAGTGCCAAGTCCCGCTCGGTTCAGCCTGCTCCGTTGACCGCGCCTCCAGTGACCTCCAAGGCCCAGCACGCCCCTCCTGCAGCCTCCCCTCCAATCGGGCCAAGGCCCATGGTGAGCCTCCAGCTCCCATGCTCCTGTTGGCCCAGCCAGATTCAGCCGATCATGTTTTTTCCCGGTTGTGATTTTTGCATTTATCCAGAGGACGACTGTTTTATAGAATAGTCCTTGCACATCATGCATATAATAACTCATTAACCGTGCATTGGTTTAAAATGTTTTAAACATGAAAAATGCTTAGTTTTTAATCTAGTTTCATAATATGCTTCTTTCATCCATGTTTAAAATGCTTAACTTGCTGTTTGTTTAAATTTGCTCAAATGACATGCTAAAATGATTTATTTCATAACTAAATAATCGTAGCTCGGTTTTAAATAACCTTTATATGTAAATGGGGTGGAAAAATGCCTAGTTTAACATGGTGGATTTTTTTCCTATATAACAACAATAAAATATGTTTTAGGGCAGAACAGTACCGAATTCAAAATATGGACATGAGGATTTTTTGGAATTGTTGTTTGTTGTTCCGACCTCATTTAAACTTGCCTAGATAGGTAGTTTTATTATGCTTCACCTCTTGCCATGTTTAACAACATTTAATATTGTTGGGTAGCTTAAACAAGAGAGAACTAAATAATTAAATGGGGTGTTCCATCAATATGCAACTCGTTGCATATTGAGCTCCACTTAATTTGTAGTATTGTTTGTGCACTTTGCCATGCCATGCTTTATAAAACCGGACATGCATCATACTTGTTTGTGCTTCATGCCATGCTTATGCTTGTTGGTTTACCATGTTGTTTGTTTCTTTCCGGTGTAGCTTCTTAGTTCCGGTAATGTTGCGATTGTGAGGATTCGTTCGACTACGTCCGTTCATCTTCTTCATGGACTCGTTCTTCTTCCTAGCGGGATTTCAGGCAAGATGACCGTTACTCTGGATCTCACTACTATCATTGCTATGCTAGTTGCTTCGTTCTATCGCTTTGCTGTGCTACCTATCAAGTGCTCTTCAAGCCTCCCAAATTGACATGTCAGCCTCTAACCTTTTTCACCCTTCCTAGCAAACCGTTGCTTGGCTATGTTACCGCTTTTGCTCAGCCCCTCTTATAGCGTTGTTAGTTGCAAGTGAAGTTGAAGATTGCTCCATGGTGGACAGGATTATGTTGGGATATCACAATATCTCTTGTTTTATTAATGCATCTATATACTTGGTAAAGGGTGGAAGGCTCGGCCTTATGCCTGGTGTTTTGTTCCACTCTTGCCGACCAAGTTTCCGTCATACTGGTGTTATGTTCCTTGATTTTGCGTTCCTTACGCGGTTGGGTGATTTATGGGACCCCTTGACAGTTCGCTCTGAATAAAACTCCTCCAGCAAGGCCCAACCTTGGTTTTACCATCTGCCTACCTAAGCCTTTTTCCCTTGGTTTTCCGGAGCCCGAGGGTCATCTTTGTTTTACCCCCCCCCCCCCGGGCCAGTGCTCCTTCGAGTGTTTGTCCAAACTAGAGCCACTTGCAGTGCCACCTCGGGGAAACTTGAGGTCTGGTTTTAGTTGTACGTAGTGTTCATCCGGTGTGCCCTGAGAACAAGATATGTGCAGCTCCTATCGGGATTTGTCGGCACATCAGGCGTCTTTGCTGGTCTTGTTTTACCATTGTCGAAATGTCTTGTAAACCGGGATTTCAAGACTGATCGGGTCTTCATGGGAGAAGGAATATCCTTCGTTGACCGTGAGAGCTTGTGATGGTCTAAGTTGGGACACCCATGCAGGATATTATCTTTTGAAAGCCGTGCCCGCGGTTATGTGGAAGACGGGAATTTGTTAACATCCGGTTGTAGAGAACTTGACACTTGACTTAATTAAAAGGCATCAATCACGTGTGTAGCCATGATGGTCTCTTTTCGGAGGTGTCAGGGAAGAGAACACGGTTTGGGTTATGTATGAATGTAAGTAGTTTTAGGATCACTTCTTGATCACTGCTAGCTTCTCGACCCATGCGTTGCTTCTCTTCTCGCTCCCACTAGCGTACGTTAGCCACCATATAAGTTTAGTGCTTGCTGCCGCTCCACCACCTTACCCCTTTCCTACCCATGAGCTTAAATAGTCTTGATCTCACGGGTGTGAGATTGCTGGGTCCTCGTGACTCACAGATTCTACCAAAACAGTTGCAGGTGCCGAGGATACCTCTGCAGGCGTCGCAACCAAGCTCAAGTGGGAGTTCGACGAGGACCGTGGTTGTTACTATGTTTCGTTTCCTGTTGATCAGTAGTGGAGCCCAGTTGGTACAATCGGGGATCTAGAATTTGGGGTTATCTTATTTTCATTTGGATTTCACCGTACTCAGTCAATGAGTGTATTTTGAATGATGTATGAATTTATTTATGTATTGTGTGAAGTGGCGATTGTAAGCCAAGTCTCTTTATCCCATTTTTGTTCATTACATGGGATTGTGTGAAGATGACACTTCTTGCGACAAAACCTACAATGCGGTTATGCCTCTAAGTCGTGCCTCGACACGTGAGAGATATAGCCGCATCGTGGGCGTTACAAGTTGGTATCAGAGCCAGGTTCCGACCATAGGAGCCCCCTTGTTTGTTGGTCATTGTTGAGTCTAGAAGAGAACTATTTTGAGTCTTAGGATTATATATATCGGAGAGTAGGATTCTTTTTACTCCTCAGTCCCTTCATCGCTCTGGTGAGGCCTCCTGACGTAGATGTTTTGTCTTTACTCTCCTTAAATTTCACTAAAAAAATTTAGGATCAAACGGGTATCTTGGGATCGTTCTGATAGTCTTGTGCAAGAACATTGTTCTTGGTGCCTCCTGACATTTAGGGGTTGTGGCAGTGTCCCGGGGAGTTGAGCTCTGAGGTGTTGTCGTCACAATTTTATCGTTGCAGTTCTGAAATACCTGAGTTTTGCCGAAATCGAAAATCTCTTTTATGCAGTTGTTGGTGAGATAACCGACGCCACCCAGTACTGGGGAGTTCGGGATTATTGCCATAGCTCATATAACGGATGCTTTGCGAAGGTTGAGGTACATGATTTTCGGAGTTTTCTTGGTTATGTGTTGACGGATGGATATAGCTGGATGTAGGGATTGTTAGTTTTGGTTAGATATTTTGCTTCCCCTGTATCCCCAACACCAGATTGCATAACCAGAAAATTTCGGGAGTTTTATAGGTGGGAATTCTAGTAGCTCCTAGAATATCTTTCCGACAGATGCATGATATGGGATTGGGTAATTCTCTATCATATGTATTTGTTCCGGCTTATTCTGCAAGCCAAATCCTTTGTTTTATTTTATTTGTGGTATTCGAGTTGTCAAAGTCAAATGTTGAATCCATACCTTTCCTAAACGGTGTTCTCATATTCCTATGTGAATACTAATCCTTCTTGACCATCGAGGTCGTCATGTTAATTCTTTTCCAACCGGTGTGCTTCTCTTCAAGTGGATCCGATCATTTCAACATTCATGAGATCAATTCTATGTTTTCTCAACGGTATCCATTCCATCTCCCCAAGTTGCCTTTGTTTTCCCGCCCTCCCACCCTTTTCTTCAAGGACTTAGATATATTAATCAAGTATCCATCTTATGGATGTGAAGTCTCTTCATTATTTCTTTCAATGTTCTTATCCAGTGATTTCCCATGAAGATGCTCAACAGTTTCAAGTTCATCATCCTTCATTGTTGTTTCTTCTCCGGTGGATCCAATTCAAGCTTTCGATATTCATCATATTCCTTTCCTCGTTTCTAATGCTTTCTCATGCCGATGCACCTCTTAATCACTCACTTCTTCCTATTCATTTGTTCTGGAGTACTGAAGATATCTCACAAGACTTGTGTTTCCATTCTCAATCCGATCAAGATATTTCGAGGTTGTTATCTCATTCAAGCCATTTAATTCAACCGGTGCAAACTCTCTTTAAAATTGTTCAACGGTGTTTTCTTTTGAGTGGGCCCTAACCCACAGGTCTTTTCCCAGGATCTTACCTGACTCTTCTATTTTATCCGGAGCGATTCCCAAAGTATTTCGAAGTTTGACGTAAGAATGAGTTTTAATCAGTCATATTCCTTCTCCAAGATTGCTTTCAGAATATTTTCGTCGTTGGTTCAACCTTTCTAATTTTCATTCTAGAGTGTCTCAACAATTCATGGTGGTGTTTCTCATCATCATTCTCAATATTTGAAGACCGAGGAAGGGATTTGTCCTAAAAATCTTGGTCCATTCTCTTGAAGATTCATGGTTCTAGCTTCATGTCATTCTCTCATAATTGTTTTCGATTGTGAGAATTCTTTTCACCCATCCGATGCATTTCAAGGGTTGCTTTATTTCCTCGATCATCCGAAGGCCATTATTTCAGAAGATCTCTCGATTCTGAATTGATGCCTCTTCGCTCGTCTCCATATTCTTCCGGTGTTTCGTTTAAGTATTCTTTAATCAGTTCGTGATATCTTTGTTCTCTTGTATCTAAATCCCCTCAAGTATCTTCATTCATTTTCCAATTCTTCCTGGTGAATTGTGCCTTTGCGACTTTTGTTTTCAATTCTTATGGTGGTTCGTTCAAGATTTCTCTTCTTTTGTTATCGTATCAATTCATTCATTCTTTCGTTGTTTCAATCCCACCGGTGGTTCCATCAATACCTTCTTAAGCTTGCGCTATAACTCTTTTAATCCTTTCTACGGGAATAAGTAGTATGCCAAATCCATTGCTTGTCATCAATTTAATTTGATGAAGGATAAGTATACAATAAATCTTATTCTTATTTCCTCAAGGTGATTCAATTCTTTTCTTTCGGAGATTGTTCATGATGAAGTAATTCTCAACTCTAGTGTTTCATCTTTTCCTTTTCCGGAGTTCCAAGTTTTCCGCATTATCTTGTCGCGAAGCTCCATCTAAATCATCGCAAGGCTTCACCTTGTGTTTTCAACTTCTCTTTTTTATCATCCTTTTATTACCGGAGTTCTTCATGGAGGCTCTACATGGTGGTTCGTCAAGGATTCCTTTCATCCTTCAATTGTTCTTCAAGATTTCTCTCGAAGTTAAGATACGCCAAGCTATACTCTAAAATAAACATGGTCCTCAACACATGTTTTGTTTTGGGGAGTTCAAGTATTCTTCATCTTGCATTCCGAAGTGCAATTCTCCTACCTTATATTTTGAGATGGTGTTATGTCATTGGTGATAATTTCCCTTCGTGTTTCATGATTCACAAGTTTTCAAGAGTGACATATTTAAATCCATCATTTTCTCTTTGCTCAAGAGATCTTTTCAACCAATTAATCTCCTTGTTGGAGTTATCTTGGGTTATATTTCATCTAAAGCCTTCCATTGGGAATGTTGCTAATTGTGGTGCTTATAAATGATCCAAGTTTTTCCCTATCCTCTCGGCAAAAGCAGTTTTCATCTCTTCGTTGATCTCAAGCAAGCAATTGTTTTTGCTAGTGGCCGGTTGTCACCTCATAATTTTGAGAAGTTTTCCTTAAGCCCACTACAAGCTTATTCGTTTCGTCTTCATTTTCCAACAACTCTGTTATAACCTTCTTAGAAGGGTGCTTTCCAAGCTCATTTGTGGCAGAAGTTGGCATTTTATTCTCCATTCTTTTATTCCAATGATATATCTTCCATTATTTCTTCCGGAGGCATGGTGATGTTGCTCTTTTCACTCGTCATCTCGAATTAAGGACCGTGTTCTTTTCCATGCTTATCCATTTAACCGGAGTGTTGTGTCTATCATTCCTCTTTTAACCGGAGTCTCATCCAAGTGCTTTCATTTTGCCAAGTTCATATTCTATTCCTTCGATTTCCAATAGGAGTGTCGTCGTAATTGTTCTTTAACGTTCCTTGTACATCTCGTTTCAACCGGAGTGCTTGCATGTACTTCTTGTCCATTGCAACCATTTTCACATGTCTTTCAACCTACAAGGTTCTCGTAATGTTCCTTGTTTCTCTTTGCTAATGGAGTGTTTGCAATCTTGTTCCTCTCCGTTGTATTCATTCTTTCAAATTTTTTCAGCCTCTCAAGGATCGTGGTTTCACTCGTTTGTCAAAGAAGCAACTTAGTTTTACTTCTTCTCTTCCTCTTTTATTTCTCTCCGGTGCCATCCTAGATCTCGGGACGAGATCCTCTTGTAGTGGCGGAGTGTTTTAACGCCCCGGATGTAACTTACCATTATTCTAACTCGATCTCTTACCTTTTCTGGCTATGTGATATGTTATTTCCTCCGTGGTTGGGTTTTTGTCTTTTGTTTTGCATTTTGTTAATGTCATGCATCTCATTTCATAGCAGCAAGTGCATTGCAACTACATGTTTTCATAAAACTTGCATCCCCTCGTAGTTGTCGCGCCACCCTTGCTTTCGTTGACCGTTCCGAGACGTCCCTTGTTCTTTGTTTTCCCTCTTTCCTAAACCGGAGCCTCTTTGCGCAGTGCATCGACCCCTCGCCCGTGTCCGAAACATCCCCGAACCCCAGCCGGATTTTCGTTACCGTTGGGTCCGGATCATCCCCAAACATCTCTGAAATATCTTCGGTTTCTTCCTTGACTCCCCTAACCTATTTATTCTCGGCCATTCGATTTCGATCGGAGGGACCGAATTAACCCCTTCCTTAATCCCCTTACTATATAAATAGACGCCTATCCTAGATCCTAGGGGCTTGTCCCATCCATTCCCCTCCTTGCGCCGCCACCCACTCCCTCAGGATCCTTCCCTAACCAGTCTCCATCTTCCTCGGGATCCATCCCAATCCAAAAATCCACCGGGCCAACCACCTCCTCCTCTCGATCCATGGCCACCTCCTTCTTGGGCAACCGGCGCCCCGCTGCCTTCTCTCCCCTGTTCAATCCGGAGGAAAGGATCTCCTCCATGCCCCACCTAGCGCAATGGTCGCCGGCCACCCAAGCAGTAGCAGTAGATAAGCACCGCCGGCCCTCCTCTTACTCCTGTCTTCTCCTTTTCCTCGTCTCTCAACTCCCCTCCTCTGCTTCTTATCGCAGGAACCGGACGCAGCCGTCGAATGCCATGGATTCACGCAAAGAGCTCCTATGGGCCCCGAGGACCTCGCCGCCGGGATCCACTTCCTCCGGCCACCTCCAGCACCACCACAGCCTGTGCACGGCCGCCGCGCGCGCCTGCCTTCATTCCTTGTACCCGAAACCCAGCAAAACAGCTCTGCCATCCTCTGCGTCAGGGGGACGCTCGAACCTCCTCTGCTTTCCGCTCGCCGCACGTGACCGCATTGACCTCCCCTGCTCCGTCCGTCGCCGTCTCTGCCAGATCCGGCGAGTACCTGCACCCCGGCCTCGTCCCTGGCTCCAGGTCACCGCGCCACCCCATCGGAGACCACCAAGTCCATCGCCGGCCTCCCCTGCTTGTGCGTGCGAGCACGCGAGGATGATGTACGCAACGCGAAGTCCCGCTCGGTTCAGCCTACTCCGTTGACCGCACCTCCAGTGACCTCCAAGGCCCAGCGCTCCCCTGCTGCAGCCTCCCCTCCTATCGGGCCAAGGCCCATGGTGATCCTCCAGTGCCCCTGCTCCTGTTGGCCCAGCTAGATTCAGCCCGATCATGTTTTTTCCCGGTTCTGCGATTTTTGCATTTATCCAGAGGACGACTGTTATATAGAAAAGTCCTTGCACATCATGCATATAATAACTCATTAACCGTGCATCGGTTTAAAATGTTTTAAACATGAAAAATGCTTAGTTTTTAAGCTAGTTTCATAATATGCTGCTTTCATCCATGTTTAAAATGCTTAACTTGCTATTTGTTTAAATTTGCTCAAATGACATGCTCAAATGATTTATTTCATAACTAAATAACTGTAGCTCGGTTTAAATAAACTTTATATGTAAATGGGGTGGAAAAATGCCTAGTTTAACATGGTGGACTTTATTTTCGTGTTTAACAACAATAAAATATGTTTTAGGGCAGAACAGTACCGAATTCGAAATATGGACATGAGGATTTTCTGGAATTGTTGTTTGTTGTTCCGGCCTCATTTAAACTTGCCTAGATAGGTAGTTTTATTATGCTTCACCTCTTGCCATGTTTAACAACATTTAATATTGTTGGGTAGCTTAAACGAGAGAGAACTAAATAATTGAATGTGGTGTTCCGTCAATATGCAACTCGATGCGTATTCAGCTCCACTTAATTTGTAGTATTGTTTGTGCACTTTGCCATGCCATGCCTTATTAAACCGGACATGCATCATACTTGTTTGTGCATCATGCCATGCTTATGCTTGTTGGTTTACCACGTTGTTTTTTTCTTTCCGGTGTTGCTTCTTAGTTTCGGTAATGTTGCGATTGTGAGGATTCATTCGACTACGTCCGTTCATCTTCTTCATGGACTCGTTCTTCTTCCTAGCAGGATTTCAGGCAAGATGACCGTTACTCTGGATCTCACTACTATCATTGCTATGCTAGTTGCTTCGTTATATCGCTTTGCTGCGCTACCTATCAAGTGCTCTTCAAGCCTCCCAAATTGCCATGTCAGCCTCTAACCTTTTTCACCCTTCCTAACAAACCGTTGATTGGCTATGTTACCGCTTTTGCTCAGCCCCTCTTATAACGTTGTTAGTTGCAGGTGAAGTTGAAGATTGCTCCATGGTGGACAGGATTATGTTGGGATATCACAATATCTCTTGTTTAATTAATGCATCTATATACTTGGTAAAGGGTGGAAGGCTCGGCCTTATGCCTGGTGTTTTGTTCCACTCTTGCCGACCAAGTTTCCGTCATACTGGTGTTATGTTCCTTGATTTTGTGTTCCTTACGTGGTTGGGTGATTTGTGGGACCCCCCTTGACAGTTCACTTTGAATACAACTCCTCCAGCAAGGTCCAACCTTGGTTTTACCATTTGCCTACCTAAGCCTTTTTCCCTTGGGTTTCCGGAGCCTGAGTGTCATCTTTATTTTACCCCCCCCCCCCCGCCGGGCTAGAGCTCCTTCGATCCGAACTAGAGCCACTTGCACCGCCACCTCGGGGAAACTTGAGGTCTGGTTTTAGTTGTACGTACTGTTCATCCGGTGTGCCCTAAGAACGAGATATGTGCAGCTCCTATCGGGATTTGTCGGCACATCGGGCGGCTTTGCTGGTCTTGTTTTACCATTGTCGAAATGTCTTGTAAACCGGGTTTCCGAGACTGATCGGGTCTTCCTAGGAGAAGGAATATCCTTCGTTGACCGTGGGAGATTGTGATGGGCTAAGTTGGGAGACCCCTGCAGGGTATTATCTTTCGAAAGCCGTACCCGCGGTTATGCGGTAGACGGGAATTTGTTAACGTCCGGTTGTAGAGAACTTGACACTTGACTTAATTAAGAGGCATCAACCGTGTGTGTAGCCGTGATGGTCTCTTTAAGGAGGAGTCTGGGAAGAGAACACGGTTTGAGTTATGTATGAACATAAGTAGTTTCAGGATCACTTCTTGATCACTTCTAGCTTCTCGGCCCATGCGTTACTTCTCCTCTCGCTCCCACTTGCGTATGTTAGCCACCATATATGCTTAGTGCTTGCTGCAGCTCCACCACCTTACCCCTTTCCTACCCATGAGCTTAAATAGTCTTGATCTAGCGGTTGTGAGATTGATGAATCCTCGTGACTCACAGATTCTACCAAAACAGTTGTAGTTGCCGAGGATACCTATGCAGGTGACGCAACCGAGCTCAAGTGGGAGTTCGACGAGGACCGTGGTCATTACTATGTCTCGTTTCCTATTGATCAGTAGTGGAGCCCAGTTGGGACGATCGGGGATCTAGCATTTGGGGTTATCTTCTTTTCATTTGGATTTGACCGTACTCTCTCAATGAGTGTATTTTGAATGATTTATGAATTTATTTATGTATTGTGTGAAGTGGCGATTTTAAGCCAACTCTCTTTATACCATTCTTGTTCATTACATGGGATTGTGTGAAGATGACCCTTCTTGCGACAAAACCTACAATGTGGTTATGCCTCTAAGTCATGCCTCGACACATGAGAGAGATAGCCGCATCGTGGGCGTTACATAGGGTTTCCTCTGGAACCTCCCGATCAGGTTGACGTGACCTGCAACGACGATGCCTCGAGAAGGAAACAACATCAGAGATGCCGCCATCGTCCGCCAAGGCCGCAGTCAGGCGTGATTTTCACCGGAAGCCGTGTCGTCCTGCTCTCGTGGCTGGCTAGATCCACGCGGAGTCTTACCATGAAGGCGTTTGCCGGTCCCTCCATGCACCGCCGGCCGGCGGCGGATCTGGAGGGGACATCAGATCCACGGCCGCCGCGACCCATCTTCAGGCAGAGCCATCCACCAGTTCATCCATTGAGTGCTGCCACCATCCATGCACGAAGGGAAGCCCATCGCTGTCCTTGACCGCTGGTCGCCGCCGCACAGGCTAGGGGCGCCGCCCTGCCTGCTGCCCATGGGCGCACCAGAAGAGATGCCCCTGCCGCCTCAAGGGGACCCCACTGCAGATCCGCCCGCCCTAGCGCCTTGGCAGCAGGCCCGTCGCCACCACGGACCTCGCCGGCGGCAGCAGCGGCAGGAGGATAGCCGAGGGAAGTTGGCGGCGCTGGTTTTCTGGCCCCCTGGCATCGCCCAGGGAGGCGACGCGAGGGGGTACCATCTCTTGCATGTAGATACATATGTCATGGGTACAGTTCCATGCTTTGACCCTTTTTTGAACCAAACACCGTCGAACAATTGTTCTATGGTAGTTTCATTAATAAAATATTTACATAAACATTACAAGCATCACACCCCTCTAATCAATTGTTGCTCTAGGAAAATTCATGCCAAAATTAAGTTAGGTGAGTCCCAATCCACTCCTTGAAAGCTTCCATGTGTCTTATTTTTGTTCTCATGAGAACCAAATTAATATCATTCCTGAGAACGTCTTCCAGGACTGGGGAGAGGGATCTTGAGATTTGAACAATTTTGAGTTTCTCTGCATCTAGATGTGCCAGCATCCTGATGTCTTCTAGAACTACGTCGGTATTTCCCCAAAGAGGAAGGGATGATGCAGCACATCAGCAGTAGGTATTTCCCTCAGTGATGAAACCAGGGTTATCGAACCAGTAGGAGAACCAAGCAATACAATGTAAACATCACCTGCACACAAATAACAAATACTCGCAACCCGACGTGTAAAAGGGGTTGTCAATCCCTTTCGGGTAGCGGCGCCAGAAATTGGCAAATGGACGTGAGAGAGTTGTAAATATAGATAGATCGAACGCCAAATAAAATAAATTGCAGCAACGTATTTTTGTATTTTTGGTTTAATAGATATGAAAATAAAAGGCAAATAAAATGATTACAAAAACAAATAATATGAGAAAGAGATCTGGGGGCCGTAGGTTTCACTAGTGGCTTCTCTCGAGAAAATAACAAACGGTGGGTAAACAAATTACTGTTGGGCAATTTATAGAACTTCAAATAAGCATGATGATATTTAAGTAATGACCATTATATAGGCATCACGTCCAAGATTAGTAGACCGACTCCTGCCTGCATCTACTACTATTACTCCACACATCGACCGCTATCCAGCATGCATCTAGTGTATCAAGTTCATGAAGAAACAAAGTAATGCAATAAGAACGATGACATGATGTAGACAAGATCAATCTATGTAGAGATAGACCCCATCGTTTTATCCTTAGTAGCAATGATACATATGTGTCGGTTCCCCTTCTGTCACTAGGATCAAGAACCGTAAGATCGAACCCACTACAAAGCACCTATTCCCATTGCAAGATAAATAGATCAAGTTGGCCAAACAAAACACAAATATCGGAGAAGAAATACGAGGCTATAAGCAATCATGCATATAAGAGATCAAAGAAACTCAAATAACTTTCATGGATATAAAAAGATAGATCTAATCATAAACTCAAAGTTCATCAGATCCCAACAATCACAACGCAAAAATAGTTACATCATATGGATCTTCAAGAGACCATTGTATTGAGAATCCAGCGAGAGAGAGGAAGCCATCTAGCTACTAACTACTGACCCGAAGGTCTACAAAGAACTACTCACGCATCATCGGAGAGGCACCAATGGAAGTGGTGAACCCTCTGTGATGGTGTCTAGATTGGATCTGATGGTTCTGGACTCCGCGACGGCTGCAATTGATTTTCGTCGACTCCCCTAGGGTTTATGGAATATTGGGGTATTTATAGAGCAAGAGGAGGTCCGGGGGCACCCGAGGTGGGCACAACCTACCAGGGCGTGCCTGGACCTCCTGGCACGCCCTGGTGGGATGTGATCCCCTCGGAGCACCCCCAGGCGCAACCTTGGCCCATTAGGTGTCTTCTGGTCCAAAAAATTCTCCATGCAGTTTCGTTGCATTTGGACTCCGTTTGGTGTTGATTTCCTACGATGTAAAAAACATGCAGAAAACAGCAACTGTCACTTTGCACTATGTCAATAGTTTAGTACTGAAAATGATATAAAATGACTATAAAATGATTATAAAACATCCAAGATTGATAATATAACAACATGGAACAATCAATAACTATAGATACGTTGGAGATGTTTCAGCACCCCCAAGCTTAACTCCTACTCGTCCCGGAGTAGGTAAGTGATAAAAACAGAATTTTTGAGGTTGAATGATGCCTAACATGTCATATCATATTCTTTTCTTTATATCATGGACATTTGGACTTTTAAGTGATTCAAAGCAATAGTCTAGTTTTGACATGATAATTTAAATACTCAGGCATATCAACAAGCAACCACGTCTTTCAAAATATCAACGCTAAAATAAGCTATCCCTAGCCCATCATGCTCAATCATTGATCCATTCATGAAACACACTCGCATATTAACTACACCCAATACTCAAGTACAATCATATGTCCTCCTAGTTGGTGCTTTTATAAGACAAGATGGAGACTCAAATTCAAAATAAAAATTGCATAAAGTAAAAGAAAGGCTCTTCGCAGAGGGAAGTAGGGATTCGTAGAGGTGCTAGAGCTCAAAGCGGAAATTGAGAGATAAAAACATTTTGGGAGGTGTGTCTTTCCCACCAACGAAAATGACTTAAGAGTTCCCAACACTTTCCATGCTAGATATATCATAGGCGGTTCCCAAATAGAAAATCAAGTTTATTCCTTTTTCCACCATACTTTCACTTTCCATGGCTAGCCGTATCCACGGTTGCCTTCCACACCAACACTTTCCAAGGAATTTATTATTTGACAACATAAAGTAAATTCATTTTTCATTTCGGGACTGGGCATCCCTAATACCTTTGCCTTACTCTCGTGCAATGACAAGTGAATAAACACTCATCGTGAGAATATCACATCTAGCATGGAAAATATTAGCCACCCGTCACCGCTCCGCGAGCAGTACAAACACACAAAAGATAAGTTTATTTTGAAAATTAGAGATGGCACATACAAATTTGCTTAGAACGGCAAATAATACCGCATATAGGTAGATATAGTGGACTCATGTGGCAAAACTGGTTCAAAGGTTTTTGGATGCACAAGTAGTGATCATACTTAGTGCAAAATGAAGGCTAGCAAAAGATTGAGAAGCGACCAACCAAGAAACGAATAATCTCATAAGCAAGCACTAAGCATAATTAACACCGAATAATGCACCATGATACGTCTCCAACGTATCTACTTTTCCAAACATTTTTTCCCTTGTTTTGGACCCTAACTTGCATGATTTGAATGAAACTAACCCGGACTGACGCTGTTTTCAGCAGAACTGCCATGGTGTTGTTTATTGTGTAGAAAACAAAAGTTCTCGGAATGACCTGAAAATCCACGGAGATAACTTTTGGAAAATATAAAAAATACTGGCGAAAGTATCAAGGCCAGGGGGCCCACACCCTGTCCACGAGGGTGGGGGGCGTGCCCCCTGTCTCATGGGCCCCCTGATGCTCCACCGACCTCAACTCCAACTCTATAAATTCCGTTTCACGGAGAAAAAAATCAGAGAGAAAGTTTCATCATGTTTTACGATACGGAGCCGCCGCCAAGCCCTAATCTCTCTTCGGTGGGTTGATCTGGAGTCCGTTCGGGGCTCCGGAGAGGGGGATTCGTCGCCATCGTCATCATCAACCATCATCCATCACCAATTTCATGATGCTCACCGCCGTGCGTGAGTAATTCCATCATAGGCTTGCTGGACGGTGATGGGTTGGATGAGATTTACCATGTAATCAAGTTAGTTTTGTGAGGGTTTGATCGCTAGTATCAACTATGCTCTGAGATTGATGTTGTTATGACTTTGCTATACTTAATGCTTGTCACTAGGGCCCGGGTGCCATGATTTCAGATCTGAACCTATTATGTTTTCATGAATATATGTGAGTTCTTGATCCTATCTTGCAAGTCTATAGTCACCTATTATGTATTATGATCCGACAACCCCGAAGTGACAATAATCGGGATACTTCTCGGTGATGACCATAGATTGAGGAGTTCATGTATTCACTATGTGTTAATGCTTTGGTCCGATACTCTATTAAAAGGAGGCCTCAATATCCCTTAGTTTCCACTAGGACCCCACTGCCATGGGAGGGTAGGACAAAAGATGTCATGCAAGTTCGTTTCCATAAGCACGTATGACTATATTCGGAATACATGCCTACATTGGAGCTAGTTATGTGTCACCCTACGTTATAACTATCACATGAGGAATCACATCCGACATAATTATCCATCACTGATCCAATTCCTATTAGCTTTTCACATATTGTGCTTTGCTTATTTACTTTCCGTTGCTACTGTTACAACTACTAGAAAATTGCTATCATTACTTTTGCCACTGTTACCATTACTATCATACTACTTTGCTACTAAATACTTGCCACAGATACTAAGTTATCCAGGTGTGGTTGAATTGACAACTCAACTGCTAATACTTGAGAATATTCTTTGGCTCCCCTTGTGTCGAATCAATAAATTTGGGTTGAATACTCTACCCTCGAAAGCTGTTGCGATCCCCTATACTTGTGGGTTATCAAGACTAATTTCGGGTGACGTTGTCGGGAGGCATAGCTCTATTCTTTGAGTCACTTGGGATTTATATCTGCTGATCACGATGAAGAACTTGAAAGACACAAGAACTAAGATTTTCCCCTCAACTACAAGGGGAGGTAAGGAACTGCCATCTAGCTCTGCACTAGATTCTCCTGCTGTTATGAGTAAGCTTGCAACATCTAAACCTGCTACTGCTATGAATTCTGATATGTCGCATGTTATTGATGATGCCACTTCTGCTATGCATGATACTTATGATGAAACTACTTCTATGCTTGATACTACTGTGCCATTAGGTGAATATCTTGATGAACAACTTGCTAGGGTTAGAGAGAATGAAATTATTGAAGATGAAATTATTGATGATAGTGATGATGAAGGTTCTCCCCCTAAGTATGAATTGCCTGTTGTTCCTGAGGGTTATGTTATGGATGAATTAACTGCTAGAAATCTTTTTGCTTGCAATGATAGATCTGATCTTAAGAAGTTACTAGCTAACCTTAAACAAAAAACTCTGAATGCTAGAATGAAATATGACCCTACTTTTGCTACTTCACCTATCTTTGTTACCAATAAGGATATGAATTCTCTGTTGATCCTGAGATAATTACTTTGGTTGAATCTGATCCTTTTTATGGCTATGAATCTAAAACTGTTATGGCACATCTTACCAAGTTAAATGATATAGCCACCCTATTTACTAATGATGAGAAGTCTTGCTATTATTATATCCTTAAGATATTTCCATTCTCATTAAAGGGTGATGCTAAAACTTGGTTTAATTCTCTTGATGCTAGTTGTGTGCGTAGTCCCCAGGATATGATTTATTACTTCTCTGCTAAATATTTCCCTGCCCATAAGAAACAAGCTGCCTTGAGAGAAAGATATAATTTTTTGCAAATCGAAGAAGAGAGTCTCCCACAAGCTTGGGGGAGGCTTCTCCGATTACTTAATGCTTTGCCTGATCATCCTCTTAAGAAAAATGAAATACTTGATATCTTTGATAATGGACTAATCGATGCTTCCAAGGACTACTTGGATAGTTGTGTTGGTTGTGTTTTCAGGGAAAGATTAGTCGACCAAGATGAATTACTATTGAATAATATGTTGACTAATGAAAATAATTGGACTCTTCCTGAGCCAATTCCTGAGGCAATTCCTGAGCCAATTGAGCCAACTCCTGAGCCTATCCCTAAACCAACTCCAAAGAAAAGGGGTGTTCTATTTCTCAGTCATGAAGATATGCAAGAGGCAGAGAAACCAATAAAAGAAAAAGGTATTAAAGCTGAAGATGTTAAGAATTTACCTCCTATTGAAGAAATACATGGTCTTAATTTACCGCCTGTCGAAGAAACACACTGCCTTGATAACCTGACACAGGTAGTAAAGGTAAATTCTCTCTATAGATATGATAAAGTTGAAATCCCGTCTACTAAATTTCATAGCCAATGCTTAGATGAATTTGATGACTTTATGGCTAAACAAGAAAGTTTTAATTCTTATATTGGTAGAGAATTAAATAATAATGCTTTCGAGATAGGACGCTTGAGTGATTATATGGCTAGAGTTAAAGGTGAACTTAAACTCATTAGCAAATATGCTTCTATGGTTACTGAGGGAGTCCAGGATTAGGGGGTATCCAGACAGCCGGACTATATACTTTGGCCGGACTGTTGGACCGTGAAGATACAAGAGTCAAGACTTTGTCCCGTGTCCGGATGGGACTCTCCTTTGCGTGGAAGACAAGCTTGGCGATCCTGATAATAGATTTCCTTCTTTTGTAACCGACTCTGTGTAAACCCGAGCCCCCTCCGGTGTCTATATAAATCGGAGGGTTTAGTCCTTAGAGTGACAATCATAATCATCATAGGCTAGCTTCTATGGTTTAGCCTCTACGATCTCGTGGTAGATCAACTCTTGTAATACTCATATCATCAATATCAATCAAGCAGGAAGTAGGGTTTTACCTCCATCAACAGGGCCTGAACCTAGGTAAAACATCGTGTCCCTTGCCTCCTGTTACCATTAGCCTTAGACGCACAGATCGGGACCCCCTACCCGAGATCCGCTGGTTTTGACACCGACATTGGTGCTTTCATTGAGAGTTCCTCTGTGTCGTCGCTGTAGGTCTTGATGGCTCCTTCAGTCATCAACAACAACATGGTCTAGGATGAGACTTTTCTCCCGGGACAGATCTTCGTGTTCGGCGGCTTTGCACTACGGGCCAATTCGCTTGGCCATCTGGAGCAGATCGACGGCTACGCCCCTAGCCATCAGGTCAGGTTCGGAAACTTGAACTACACGGCCCATATCCGCGGAGACTTCATCTTCGATGGATTCGGGCCTATGCCAGGAGCATCGAGCAGTCACGACGAGCACGGCTTAGACCTGCTGTCGGACAATACTCGGGATATCGTGCCTGCAGGAGCCCCGGACTTGAATCCGGGGCAGATCGCGTCGTCCGAGGATGGCTGGATGGACCCCGCCCCGGAGGCCACGCACTTATTGGCGATAGAGCCGAACACAGACTTCATCCCCAAGGAAGCCTGTGTCTTCGGACCCCTGGACTTGTGTCCGGTTGTAGGTCCTAGACCGCGCCCCCCCGAGCCCACCGATTCTGGCTGGACTCTGGTAATGGAGTTCGCCGCTGCGGATATCTTCCAGCACTCGCCCTTTGGCGACATGCTGAACTCATAAAAGTATCTCTCTTTGTCAGGAGACTCTTGGCTGAACTATGTCCGGCTCGAGTGGGAAGCAGGCGACTAGGGAATTCATTGCCCACCCACCACCCACTTCATCGCCATGGTCGATGATTTGACCGACGTGCTTGACTTCGACTCTGAAGACATCGACGGTGCGGTCGACGATGTAGAAAAAGAACAGGAACCACCGCCCACAGGACGGTGGACAGCTACCTCCTCATATGATATATGGTGGACACTCCGAAAGAAACCAATGGCGATGAGGCAATGGAGGATAACCCCTCAAGGAAGAAAGCAAAGCATGGGCATCGTCGGCGCCGCTCCAAGCCCCGCCACATAAATACCGGCACAGGAGACGAAAACAATCCGGATGGTGCCGAAGATGAATACAACCCTGATCAGCCTGCCTTCGAGCAGGCCGAACAGGAGGACGGGCAGGTCAGCCCAAACAAACAGGCGACGGATGGATATCCGGAGGAGGACAACTACATGCCCCCCTACGAAGATGAGATTAGCCTCGGCGACGACGAGTTCGGCGTGCCCGAGGACCCCGTGGAGCAGGAGCGCTTCAAGCGCCGGCTTATGGCCACAGCGAGGAGCCTGAAAAAGAAGCAGCAGCTGCTCCAAGCTGATCAAGACCAGCTCACAGACAGATGGACCGAAGTCCTGGCAGCCGAGGAATATGGACTCGAGTGCCACACGGCTGACCGGCCACCTCGTGGCCGGGATAAAACGGTGTATCAGCCCGAATACCAGCTCACACCCCCACGCCAATACACTATGGCCCGGGGCAATAGGCAGGACCTGCAAGATATACTAGAAAACAAGGCAGGACATCCAAGATCGATCTACGGATCGTGGGGGCGCGCCCCAACATGTAACGATGATCGTTACGCCCAATACACTATCGACATGTCCGGCCGGGCCGAATACAGCCAACCGGGCTCAGTCGAACTGCGTGGCCGCATAGCCCGGCATAGAGGCGCCGCACCCCCCTCTGCTTCACTGACGAAGTGATGGATCATGAATTCCCAGAAGGGTTTAAACCCCCTAAACATCGAATCATACGATGTCACAACAGACCCCGCGGTATGGATCGAAGATTTCCTTCTCCACATTCACATGGCCCGCGGTGACGATCTACACACCATCAAGTGTCTTCCCCTTAAGCTCAAAGGACCGGCCCGACACTGGCTAAACAGCCTGCCGGCAAATTCCATTGGCAGTTGGGAAAACCTGGAGGACGCATTCCTCGACAAGTTCCAGGGCACGTACGTGCGACCACCGGATGCCGATGACTTGAGCCACATTACCCAACAGCCCGGAGAGTCAGCCAGGAAATTCTGGACTCGACTCCTAACCAAAAAGAACCAAATAGTCGACTGTCTGGATGCCGAAGCCTTGGTGGCCTTCAAGCATAATATCCGTGATGAGTGGCTCGTCCGACACCTCGGTCAGGAAAAACCAAAGTCCATGGCGGCCCTCACGACACTCATGACCCACTTTTGCGCGGGCGAGGACAGCTGGTTGGCTCGCAGTAGCACCACACCAATAAAATCCGGCACCTCAGATGTCCGCCACAATAACGGCAAGCCACGGCGCAACAGATATAAGCGACGGAACAATGGCGACAACACTGAAGACACGACAGTCAACGCCGGATTCAGTGGCTCGAAATCCGGTCAGTGGAAAAAGGCGTTCAAAAGAAACAATCAGGGACCGTCTAGTCTGGACCACATACTTGATCGCTCGTGCCAAATTCATGGCACCCCGGATAAGCCAGCAAACCACACTAATAGAGACTGCTGCGTGTTCAAACAGGCCGGTAAAATAAACGCCGAAAACAAGCAGAAGGGACAGAAGAAATTTACTCCCCATGTGAAAATAGTCAACATGATCTACGCCACCCACATTCCCAAGCACTACGAGACGTCTATGCGACGGAGCCAGTCACCCCAAAAATCAACCCATGGTCAGCCTGTTCGATCACCTTTTATCGTAGGGATCACCCTACCAGCATCCGTCACGGTGGTTCAGCCGCATTGGTACTAGACCCAATCATCGACTGATTTCACCTCACATGAGTCCTTATGGATGGCGACTGCAGCCTGAACCTGCTCTATCAGGACACAGTGCACAAAATGGGCACCGACTCTTCGAGGATCAAGCCCACCAAAACCACCTTCAAAGGTGTAATCCCAGGAGTAGAGGCCCGTTGCACAAGCTCCATAACACTGGAAGTGGTCTTCGGATCTCCGGATAACTTCCAAAGCGAGGAGTTAATCTTCGACATCGTCCCTTTCCGCAGTGGTTATCATGCACTGCTTGGATGAACCGCATTCGCTCGATTCAATGCGGTACCACACTATGCATACCTCAAGCTCAAGATGCCAGGACCTCGTGGGGTCATAACAGTCAACGCAAACATGGATCGCTCTCTCCGTACAGAAGAGCATACTACAGCCCTCGCGGCAGAAGTACAAAGCAGCATTCTCCGGCAAACCACCAATCCGGCAACAACAACCCCGAACACTGTCAAGCGAGTCCGGAGTACCCCGCAACAGGATCGCCAGCCACGCCAAGAGTGTGACTAGCAGTCCGGCCTCCACTCTAGCCCCATCAAGGCAGGATTCGTGCCGTGCGTACACAATTACGCACTCGAACTACCATGGGCATAGGCGGAGGCACAATAGTGACTCAGTCAATAGTACGGTACAGCCGCAACATACTTTAATAACCACCTTTATCTTTCAGGACCTTGCTTTCGGGCAGCCTCTTCAGAAGAGCCGGATTGTCAGACTTCCACAGGAGAGAAAACCAAGGAGGCAAAAGGCACTGCGCACAAAGGAAATACCCAGGTGGAATCTGTTTATGGTCGTTATACCTGTTTTATGTACCTACATGCGGCCCGCCCTTGGATAGGACATGTCAAATAGTCCTATTTACTTCTGCCTAACGCATTCATTGTAAACAAACGCTTAGACGTATTAGTTATCAATTGGAGATAATATATAGCGACAGCTTATTATTCCCATTTGCACATTTTTTCCTATAAATGTTTATTTAATATTGCACCCGTACACCTTGGTACGTTCAGTTTGCTAGGGGCTTCTTATGGTGCCCCATAATATGGCAAGATAAGTCCGAACACTTTTCAACAGTGCGGCACCCCGAACTTATAGCATTATATGCATCAGCTCCGAATCATGTCATAGGTCAATAGTTGGGTTTGCCCGGCTCCCTTGTTTTGGTACGTTACGTTCTGTTACATCGGCTAAGGTAGCGCAAGGAGAACTGCTGCGATTGTGTCCCGGTTCTTCTGTACGAGCACCTCAGTAGAGAAAGCCGAGAACTGACAGGCATGATGCGGCGAGAGCTGGTCACTGTTCGAGAGGTCTTAAAATCCTTAAAGATTTTTTCCGCTTTAGGCGAGGAATCGGCCTCGTCCGATTTAGGCGTATATAGCGCCCGAATTCGGCTTTCCAAATTCTAGGGCCTTCGCTGAAATTTAAAATTGTAAACTTCTATGGCTAAGTGAAAATTATAAAGCGGCATAGTCCGATTACCTTGTTCGCTGCGCCAAACACCTCCTTCAGGGACCAAAAATTTGGATAAAGAGTGTCTGGGTTTTTTCCACGAACACCCCAGTACTAGTTATGTGGGGGCGGAAGCCGACGACTGGCCTACTTTCAGAATTTTATAAACAGCCGCACAGAAGGTAATATTTTAAATAAAAAAACGCTATATAGCGCAAATAACCTCGTCCTTATATTACAAAAATGACAGAAGTATATTTACTCAAAGATCGTGTCCTTGGTACATTCGTCGGCCACGAGACGAGTGCCTTTCATAACGCCATCATAATATTTTTTCCGGACAGCGATGCGCCTTGCCCTCCGGTGGTCCATCCTTCACCAGCATCTCCGCATCCAGCTTGCCCCAATGCACCTTTGCACGGGCAAAGCTCGGCGGGCACCCTCAATGCAAACAGATCGCTTGATCACTTCAAGCCGCGGACAGGCATTTACCATCCGGTTTATCAGGCCGAAGTAGCTGGCGGGCAAGGGCTCACTAGGACACATCCGGACTATGAAATCTTTCATAGCCACTTCGGCCGCCCTGTGGAGTTCAACCAATTGCTTCAATTGGTCACTCAGAGGCATCAGGTGTCCGGCTCTAGCATACTGGGACCAGAACAACTTCTTCGTTGAGCTCCCCTCCTCGACACGATAGAACTCCGCGGCATCTGTTATGCTGCGTGGCAGATCTGCGAATGCCCCTGGAGAGCTCCGAATTCGGGTAAGTACAAGAAACGTCTCCTCCACATGCGTGCTTTGCATAAAGAATGTCTTACCCGCCGCTATCTTCTTGGCCGCCTGGATTTCCTGCTGGGCCTTTTTGGCTTCGGCCTTGGTGTCTTTCATGCTCAACAGGGCCTTCGCAAGTTCAGACTCCTTCGTCTTGAAGTCACGCTCCAAGGACTCGAAGTACTTGCCGAGCTCCTGGAGCTCTTGCTGTACCTCGCCCACCCTAGCATTTTTCTTTTCACGATGAATGCGCTCCATGACCGCCTTGTTTTTGGCCTCGGATAGCGCTTTCTTCAGGGATGCCACTTCGGTTGTGGCCCCTATTACACAATCATGACGCTTTTTCGGTAGCATCACCAATTTTGTCTATTCTTTATGATATGTGAATGAAGTATCACTTACCTTTGTTCTCTTCGAGCTGCCTCTTCATGAGGCTGAGCTCTCCTTGGGCCTGCTCCAGGTCCCATTTGAGTCCGGTGACCTCCGCTGTGCGGGCAGCAGCAGCAAGCAGCACCGCCTGCTTATTCACATAGACACCTACTATTATACTCCTGCGGATTTTAATTGACCCTCCGTTTGGCTTTCCTTTTGAACACCAAACAGAGTATCAGTGGCTACTGTCTATCGGGTGATAATTTCCCAAACTTTTAATTACTTACCTCAAAGCCTGTTAGGAGGCTGGTACAGGCTTCGGTCAATCCACTTTTGGCGGACCGAACCCTCTGAATCACGGCACTCATACGAGTACGGTGCTCTTCATCCATGGAAGCACCACGAAGCGCTTCCAGCAGACTATCCGACGCCTCTGGCGTAACGGAAGTTATCAGCATGGACGGCTGGCCCTCCTTGGCGAGGGGCATCCTGCCCGAATCCGAAACCTTTGGGGGTTCCGGTATACTGTCCGGCTTGGAACCCGGCTCGCTGCGGCTCCCGTCGGCACAATCCGTAGGGATCTTACGCCCCGTGTGCCCGGCGTCTGGAATTTTGCCTTGGGGCGTTTCCAGAGTCACCTCCCCCCTGCTCTACGAGGGGAAGTGGCCGTTGGGAGCGAGTTCATCGCCGAATCGCTCAAGGACCCATCCGAAGAGGATACCTCGGGATGGACCCTGGCCGGACTGCATATACGTGTTCGGCGTTATAACAGTCTATGAAGCAAAGTCGCACTAAAGTACAACAGAGTGCGGATACTTACGATCTTACTAGGGGCTTCCCCCTGGGCAGCCACTCCTCCTTGCTGTAGGCGGCCGTGGTGGAGTAATCCGGAAGGGATGCATTTCCCTTCTTGGGCGTCCTAGCCTCCCCCTCCGGGGCGGCTTTCCTTTTCTTCTACTCCCCACTGTGGGGAGGCGGAGTTTCCTCGTGTTTCCCCCCGCCTCCGACGGCCTTGCGTAGGGGACCCTTCCTGGTCCCGTGGTTCGCCCTCCTAGGCCCTTCGGCCTCCTCGGGTGGGGCGGCCCCTTCCTTTTCCTCCTCCACTTCGGGGAGGAGTGTGCCTCGTCGTCTTTGGACGAGGCATCCGGTACGACCTTACGCCGGAGACCCTTCTTGGTCCCCGGGGCCTTCTTTTTGGCATTCTTTTCCGGCGCCTTGTAGGGTGCCGGGACTAGCATCTCCGTCAGGAGAGCATCTGCTAGACCTTCTGGCAGTGGAGCCGGACAGTCAATCCGCTCCGCCGTCACCACATACTCCTGATTAAATACACACGATGACTTAAGATCCTCCCATGAGTACGCTGGGAAAAACTACATCTGGTGATAGTCAGAAAACTCACCGGACGGGGTAGCCGCTTGGCGTGAAGTCTGCGGTCCTCAGATGTGGGAGGTGGTATTTCGGAGGCCTTGAATAGTGCCTTCTATGCATCCTTGTGCGTCATGCCGTAGAGCTCTCGAAGTGTCTAGTGTTCGGCCGGGACGAACTCCCATAGATTAAATGCCCGTCTTTGACACGAAAGAATCCGGCGGACAAGCATGACCTGGACTAAATTGACAAGCTTGATTTTCTTGTCCATCATATTCTTGATGCAATTCTGAAGTCCGGTCAGCTCCACAGGCTCACCCAGGCCAGGCCCTTCTTTTCCCAAGAGGTGAGCCGCATGGGAATTCCGGATCGGAATTCAGTGGCCGTCGCCCATTTGGCGTCGCATGGCTCGGTGATGTAGAACCACCCTGATTGCCACCCTTTTACGGTCTCCGCGAAGGAGCCGTTGACCCAGGTAACATTGGGCATCCTGCCCACCATGGCACCTCCGCACTCTGCTTGCTGGCCGCTCACGATCTTCGGCTTCATGCAGAAGATTTGTAGCCACAAGCCGAAGTGAGGCTTGATGCGGAGGAAGGCCTCGCACACGACGATAAACGCCGAGATGTTGAGGACAAAATTTGCGGCTAGATCGTGGATGTCTAGCCCATAGTAAAACATGAGCCCACGGACAAAGGGATGAAGTGGAAATCCCAGTCCACGGACGAAGTGGGCGAGGAACATGACCCTCTCGTGGGGCCCCGGAGTCGGAATGATCTGCCCTACGTCCGGCAGCCGGTGCGCGATATCTGCGGCCAAGTATCCGGCCGCCCGGAGCATCGTGATATGCTCCTCCTTGAAGGTGGAGGCCACCCACTTTCCTCCTGCTTCGGACATGTTTGGCTGTGCGGAGGAGGTGTGAACTAGGGCGCTGGAGCTCGAGGGGGCAGAAATGGATAAGCGAAGGAGGAAGAAGGCATGGGTGAAAATGGGGAATCCTTATCCCTTTATAGAGGCGACGAGAATGGTGCGCCTCCCCACATGCCCGTTGAGGATCGCTTATTTCCCAAGCACCACGATTGATGGCGCGGTTGGGTTACCCATACCCTTATTGATGGGAATCCCGTGATAAGGGGACATGATCTCTGCTTCGACAAGACGTGCCGAGGAAACCGCCTCGCAATATGCGATGTGGCTGGTTGTGGGAAAATGGTTCGAATAATGACTCGACCGTAGTGTCATGTCACGTTGCCTAAAGTTGTCTGCTGATTACGTTTGTGGGATATCATCCTCTCTACGGTGGTATGTGAAGATCATCTTGCAGATCCCGACATGATTTAAGTGTTCGATAATTACTTTGGAGTAAGATGGAACCCGCCTTGCAATGCCGAAGACAAAACTGCGCGCCGGACTCATCGTCATTGAAGCCTGGTTTAGGGGCTACTGAGGGAGTCCTGGATTAGGGGGTATCCGGACAGCCGGACTATATACTTTGGCTGGAATGTTGGACCGTGAAGATACAAGACTCAAGACTTCGTCCCGTGTCCGGGTGGGACTCTCCTTTGCGTGGAAGACAAGCTTGGCGATCCGGATAATAGATTTCCTTCTTTCGTAAGCGACTCTGTGTAAACCCTAGCCCCCTCCATGTCTATATAAACCGGAGGGTTTAGTCCTTAAAGGGATAATCATAATCATCATAGGCTAGCTTCTAGGGTTTAGCCTCTATGATCTCGTGGTAGATCAACTCTTGTAATACTCATATCATCAATATCAATCAAGCAGGAAGTAGGGTTTTACCTCCATCAAGAGGGCCCGAACATCGGTAAAACATTGTGTCCCTTGCCTCCTGTTACCATTAGCCTTAGACGCACAGATCGGGACGCCCTACCCGAGATCCGCCGGTTTTGACACCGACAGTTACCACTCAAGCAGAGCAAGTACTTAAAGCTCAAAGTGATTTGCTTGATGGATTAAATAATAAACATGATTTTGCTGTTAGAGTGGCTACTAGAACTGGTCCAATGACTCAGGAACCTTTGTATTCTGAAGGCCACCCTAAGAGAATCGAGCAGGATTCTCAGAGAAATAATTTGGATGCACCTAGTCCTTCTAAAAAGAAGAAAAAGAAAAATGATAGGACTTTGCATCCTTCTAGTGAACTTGTTTTAGACACACCTGAGAATCCCAATAATATTTCTATTTCTGATGCTGAAACACATTCAGGTGATGAACATGAACCTAGTGATAATGTTAATGATAATGTTCATGATGATGCTCAACCTAGCAATAATAATGAAGTAGATATTGAACCTGCTGTTGATCTTGATAACCCACAATTAAAGAATCAACGTTATGATAAGAGAGACTTTGTTGCTAGGAAGCATGGTAAAGAAAGAGAACCATGGGTTCAGAAACCCATGCCCTTTCCTCCTAAACCATCCAAGACAAAGGATGATGAGGATTTTGAGCGCTTTGCTGAAATGATTAGACCTACTTTCTTACGTATGCGCTTAACCGATATGCTTAAAGTAAACCCTTTTGCTAAATATATGAGGGGTATAATTACAAATAAAAGAAAGATACCGGAAGCTGGAATTTCCGCCATGCTTGCTAATTACACTTTTAAAGGTGGAATACCAAAGAAACTTGGACATCCAAGAGTACCAACTATACCATGCTCCATTAAAAGAAACTATGTTAAAACTGCTTTATGTGATGTTGGAGCCGGTGTTAGTGTTATGCCTCTCTCTTTATATCATAGACTTGAATTGAATAAGTTGACACCTACTGAAATATCTTTGCAAATGGCTGGTAAATCAACTGCCATACCTGTCGGTATTTGTGAGGATGTGCCTTTTGTGATTGCAAATGTCACTATCTTAACGGACTTTGTTATTCTTGATATTCCCGAGGACGATAGTATGTCGATTATCCTTGGTAGACCCTTTTTGAATACTGCTGGGGCTGTTATTGATTGCAACAAAGGCAATGTCACTTTTCGTGTTAATGGTAATGAGCATACGATACACTTTCCGAGGAAACAACCTCAAGTTCATAGCATCAATTCTATTGGAAAAACTCCAACTATCATTATTGGAGGTTTTGAGTTTCCTCTTCCTACTGTCAAGAAAAAAAATGATATTCTTATTGTTGGGGATGTTCATATCCCCGTTGAGGTAACTTAGTGTTTTTGAAATTTCTCCGGTTCTGTGTTATTCGGAATGAAGTTTGTTAACACGACTTGATTAACCTTGTTAGTGGATTAATTTTGATGATCATGAGATGGATGAAACTAGAAGGCACAACCCTCTTTTTACTTTCTGTTATTTAGATTAAATAAAGCAAAAATAGTGTTATCTGTCTGTTTTCTGAATTATCCGTGCAATAAAAAATATCCCGAAAATAAAAGTGCTCCAAATGCCCTGCAAATTTAGTATGATTTTTATGGAATATATGAGGATTTTATGCACTGAGAACACTAAAGGGGGGCAAGCAGCTGGCCACGAGGGTGGAGGGCGCGCCCACACCCCCTGGGCGCGCCCCCTGTCTCGTGGGCCCATGGTGGCCCCCCTCCACTTATTCCTGCACCCACACACTCCATCTTCCTCCCAAAAAAATCCCCATCCAGCTCAAGCACGAGTTCTAGCTCATTTTGCAGCGATTTTCGATCTCCTTGCTCAAAGCTCCATTCATAAAACTGCTTTGGGAGATTGTTGCTTGGTATGTGACACCTCCATTGGTCCAATTAGTTTTTGTTCTAGTGCTTTATTCATTGCAAATTTTTGCTGCATAGGTGACCCTGTTCTTGAGCTTGCATGTCAAGTTTATGAGGTCCCAAGTAATTCTAATGCATGATATAGGCTCTAGGCACTTGTGTGAGTAGTTACTACCAATCTTGTTTAGTTTGATTCACTTTTACTTTGAAGTTACTAAAAAATTCAGAAATTTTCAGAAAATGATAAGGAGATTATTGAGGGGCTCTTCTAGCCAAGGTTCCAAGGATAGACATGCTAACGAGAAAGAAAAGGCCAAGTATAATCTTCCCCGCGTAGCGGAAGTAAGGCCTTGTGAGTGGCCATGTGATAATTTCTTGAGAGCAGTCGGGATTTATGAGGACTTTTATTCGTTGGCTGAAAATGCGGGCCTCACCGACTTCCTCCACAACCGGATCGATCATTATCTCTTACTCACCAATACTTTCATGCAAAACTTCTATTATTATCCTAAGAATTCACCTCCTTCAGTATCATTTCATTTATATGATGTGTTCAAGGAAATGTCATTACGTAATTTTTGCACGGTTGGTAGAATACCCTTTGAGGGCAGCTTAGATAAACCACATCGTAAAGATGTGGATGGTTTTGTTAACACTATTACTGTAGGGGATTCGAAGAAGGGTTCCGATGCGAGAATCACTAGCATACATTTTCCTGTTTTACGCTACTTTGCCATATTTGCTAGTCGATGCTTAATTGGTCGTGGAAATAGTGGAAACTTCAGTGTTTTGGATATTATTATTCTGTTCCATGCCTTGTTTGGTGACAACACTTTTAGTATGGGTGCCGTTATTGCTAAACGATTAAGCCTGAACCGTACGAAGGGCCCCATATTTGGAGGTATCCACGCTGCACGCCTTTCTGAACATTTTGAGATACCTATTAGGAATTATGAGAAAGAGGAGACCCTGCTGCCTCTTTCCTTTTTAGATTACAGGAGCATGGTAGCGCATGAGTTTATTGTTGACAACAAAGATAAGATGCTTCTGTATAACTTGAGATTTAATAAGAAACACAACGAGATTATTACCCTGCCTGCGCCTTTGTTGTTTGATTTAACTGCAGACAATTACCTTGTCTTGCCGGAAGCGGTGTATGCTCATCGAGGCCAGACATCCACTACTAGGGAAAAGGCTAGCAGCAGCGTGGGTTTTAGATGTACCAGTAGCGCGGGGATAGGCGCTACTAATAAGGCGCTACAGCTAACACATAGCGATGGCAAGCGTGCCCAC
Source organism: Aegilops speltoides (assembly GCA_021437245.1). Lineage (NCBI taxonomy): Eukaryota > Viridiplantae > Streptophyta > Magnoliopsida > Poales > Poaceae > Aegilops > Aegilops speltoides. The sequence continues at coordinate 92,470,025 of CM038145.1, read as the reverse complement.
CGGCGCCATCTTGCTACACAAGTGTAGCAGCAGCTGTGATTAGTGGAAGCTCGCTACTGCTAGTAGCTCTAGAGCGCTTTGCCTGGACGCGCTACTGCTATCGCGGCGCTGCTGCTAACTTTTATACACTCGCTACTTCTAATTTAAGTAGTTTTTTTGGCATATTTGTTTTGTATTTGAACAGGCTTTGTAGAAGAATTTTTAGTACATAGAAATGTCATCATGATACACATACAAATGCCTGCGAGACCACAAATGTAATCATAGCATGTACATACAAATAGTCTCATCATAATCATCATCCAACACAAAGTAATATCTTGTCATCATCTCAAAAATAGCGATACATGCAAGTCTCGAATACTTGCAACTACAACAACGTCATCCATCTAAACAAAGGTATACGCAAGAAGTGCTATCACTATGAGTGAGAGTGGAACTATGCAGTACATGAGGTGGCGGTTATGAGTCCTCTCTCGCGCTAGCGTGAACCTCATCGTGAACCTCAAGTAACTAGCTTCTCCTTCTTGTCTGCTTTTGAAGCCTTTATGGTTGGCGCCCGTGAACCCATTCACTTGTGCCTGACACTCATGCCACTCGTTGTACACCCCCGGAACCTTCCCTTTGTACATGACATTGCAATTCCATCTCGCCATCAAGAAACTAGGTACCTGTTAGAGATGCATGTTCATGAAGAGGATGTACAATCATATATATGCAACAAAATATACTAGAGGAACACCGAAAAAGAAAGGGTTAGCAACTAGATGCAACATACAGTACGCAAATTAATTAACTAGAGGTACGCATGTCATCATACGCAAACTAACAAAGTAGCGTTACGCAAGTTCGGCAAGGACCGTGGACATCACAAAGTTTCATCGCTACAAAAAGTATACAAGTTCAACCGACACATATCATCATCATCGGCATCATAAATCACTAGAAGTTCCATCCTTCCATATCATCGAGGACGAACCCTAGCTTCTTGAATGGCGTGCGGTCTAGACATTGCATGCCTATGCGAGTTCGGACGTCAGCTCGTGATATAGGGCCGTGGTGGAACATCCCCTTCTCATCGACGACTTCTTTCATGATGATCGTCGCAATGTCGCTTTGGATGCGAAAGAAGTCATCTCTAAGTTTATAATCCGCTTCTCCATGAGATTCTAGCCACTTGTGCATATGTTCATCATTTCGCTGTTAATCACGAAGCTTTGGTGATCCGTGTTGAACTGAATCATGAGATGGACGATGTAGAATCCATCCTTCTTGCTTGGTTTTGGGACATGGATGCAGGAGAAGTTAGTTTTATCTTGAAACCCATCTTCTTGTTCCTTTGTTTGCTGATCTGCGTGGCCACCTCTAAAGCTTAAGCCTTGGAGAGCATCATCTAGAATATTCATTATGTGGGTGTAGTCTTTTTCTCGTAGTCTCGGAAGGGTCAAAATACACGCGTGGGAGACTTGCGGGTAAAGAACGTTAAGGACGATCGCCCGTTCTTTGTGGGAAAAAGACACCTCAAATTATTCCCCATATGAGAGAGAAGGAATGATTGAAATTTACGAAAGGGTTGTCCGAAACTGACTTACTTTGGATGATAAGGCACGAGGACAATTTCCCGTTCCTTATTCTATACCATGAAGTTTTGGAGGTACTCCCTAGCAGTTTCACGCTCAAAGTCGCCGAGACTCAAGAAAGACTGCATGTAGTACGGATCCGCGACACAGATTTGCGAGACTTGTTCACTCTTCATGACGGAGCTCATATGTAGCGCAAAAAGGCGAACGATAGTAAAATCAAGCCGCCTTGTTAGAAACATCTCAAAGATATGGTCAAACTATAGGAAGAGCACCTCCGCGGGCCGTGTGTCGACATAGCACTTCCCCTCAGGCACACGAGCAGCGTATGTCAGATATCCTAGATCCTTTGAGGCTAGTAGGCTTTTCTCGACGGCGACATGGTCGTGCAGTCTCCCGAGATCCTCGATAGTGCCTCCAGCGGTTTCGGCGGTAGCATCGGCTCGCCTGTTAGATGGAACATGACCGCACCTTTCACGGGTACACGCTCTTCAGAATGCATCGTCTGGCTGCTATGTGCTCGCTTGTTTGGAGGCGATTACCTTCCCGATCTCTTCCTCTCCTTTTTCTTGGGCACACCTTCCGGACCCTTCCTTAACCCCTGCCCTAGTGTTCCCGGGCTAAATCTTCAGACGACCCTCGCGCTGGCTAGTTGAGCTTGTGTTGGCGGCATCTTGAGGGTGTCTGTGAGGATTTCATGAAGAGAGACTTTTGCAATCCATGGTACGACCCTGCCCGGGCATATCATCCATATCCTCATTAGCAAGCTGATAGCCCGATTTTTCATATGGTTGACTCATCATATCTATGTCACAGTCATACGCATTTGTATTGAGGTAATCCATAGGGTCGACCTCCGTCTCGTCATCCATTCTCTATTCTACAGGAGAAATTACATCAGCCAGTACTATTCCACCCCCTTCATCATGTCGTCCGCCGCTCTCACCCGGCACTACAGGAGCTGGTAATTGCGTAGGCAGGGTGGTGGTCTCCGCACATGCTTGTTGATGTGTGGTAGTTATTGGTGTGCTCTCGGCCGGCTCCAGACGAATAAGATTCTTCGGCCATAGCAGCACCCAATTCTTGCAGCTTCCAATCTGCGGCGGGGTCTCGTCGTCCGCTCCCACATGCTGTATTGGAGGAGGCAAATCCTCATGCCTCGATTTCACACTGGTCAAGCTAACCCTGAAGTGCCCAGCGGGGATCGGCTGGTTGTGGAACGTGCGTTGAGAGGGGTCCATTATCATCCCCTTTCCCACTTCCACCTTCCGGCCTTTGATCAAGTAGAGTATGGTGCACGGGTTTTCTTTTCACCGCAAACACATATGTACGTGGCGTAAAACCGAAAGGCAACAAAATGGAATATTATATATATATATATATATATATATATATATATATATATATATATATGTTGGTGCGACATGTAATTACCGTGACGGCGTCGAGCTCAGCCAAAGACGAAGGCCCACCTAGCGCGCCTGAGACAGAGGACGGCTGCTATGGCGGAACGGCTGTGAGAGGAGGCCGGTTGCGTGAGCAACCGATGGTGCGATGGTGTTGTTGTTCATGGAGTTGCTCCCGATTTAAACTGGGGCAACGGAAATCATGTACCGTCTTGTCTCGATTTTCCTTCGCCCGATTGATGATAATGGAACCAAGTTAGTAGCAAAATCATTTCGCAGTGCATCTGCTGCATTGATTTTCTTTGTAGCAAGTCATATTTGTCCTCGGCTGCTTTTTTCGCGTCCTCAGCTGCTTTTTTCTCGACCGCAAGCTTCACCTTCGCGTCGATGTCCACCTGACTAAACTTCTTTTTCTGCTTCTTGGCCTCCGGGCCGTCGTTGTAAAACACCTTACACGTGGTGCCGTCTCCAGCACCGTGCACACGACCATATTGCGGCCGCTGGTCCAAAGGGAGTCCCTTAAGTTCGTTCAAGGCCCGTTGAGAGGGGTGTCCCACTTGGGCCTCATCGGAGAAGTAGGGCTTTCAGCTGCAAGATGGTGTTGCTTCTCCAGTAGTCTAATCAATTTCCTCGTGATCTTGTCCATGTAAAAAACCTTTTTCTCCTTGTCCCACTTGTAGCATCATCGAGGCCGGCGCCGTCGGTGTCGATGTCGACGTCAGTACCATCATTGAGGCCGACCTGCAAACCTTGCTTAGCAGTCAAATAGTCGAGGTACTCTTGTTCACCCTGATAATCCATCTCGTCTGCATCTTGGTCAGAAGGCCCAGTTTCTTCGATTTTCGACATGTTTCCTATGATTAAGTGTCCTCATTTATTTCTAAAAGTATGAATAAATGAGAAATGATATAAAAAAAATATATGTGCCAGCACTCGATATGCCAACTATGTAGCACAAATCATGCCTTTATTCACGGGAAATTTTGGCATGACCTTTGCTAAAAAATGGACATATCGAGCGGCTGAAATTCACCGGAACGGAAATGAATCAACATTCCGGCATAACATAGGCCACTCGGATAATTTTCGAAACATGACATGTCCAAAACAAGACATATGCACATTCCCAGGCCGTCGAAGAAGCCCGAGAAGCTGACCGGCGGCGAGAGGCCACGGAGGAGCGGGCATAGGAACTCTTGGCCTGGTGCCGCTCACTGGAGGAGCAGACGGAGTTGCGCGAGGCGGCCCTCGCGTCGATGAAGGTGGCCTCCGGCGACACAGCCGGAGCTCGAGCGTGAGGCGTTCTGTTGAAGCCGCCCGGCCTTGTGCACGAGCGCCTGGAAACGAGGGAACGCTGGGTGACACAGGCGGAGGACGACGTCGCTGCGCGGGAAGCCCGTGTCGCCGAGGAAGTTGGGCGTCGGGTGGCGACGGCGCGCCTGAATCTTGAGCGCGAGCTCAAGGAGAGGCTGGAGCTGGTCCGGACCGAGGCTGAAGGTAGGACCAACGCCCTTAGGGCCAAACTGGAGGAAGCGACGAGGCAAGCCGATGCCTTGCGGGTCACACTTGAGGTGGCACAGGGGGAGTCAGCCTCTTCCCATGCCGAGGTGCTTCTTCTTCGCCAACAGGTGGTTGAGGCCGAGGCTGTCGCTCGCCAAAACGCGGACGAGATGCGTCAGCGGTGGCTCTTGGAGCATGAGCACGCCCCCATGCTCTCCACGCTTCGAGAGAGAGCCAACACGGCCCTGGGTGTCATCTGCGAGGCGGCCGTTGGTGAGCCGCGTGCTATTAACTACGCCGGCAATCTTCAGTTCTTCACCGATGTCATGACGCAACTGGAGGCACGGTCGGTTCATGCCAACAGGTTGGTGGAGGAGAGGACTCGAGCATTGCTTGGGCGTGCCTTCTCCCGCGTCTTCAGCCATCTCCGGAACTTGGACCGTCACTTCGATTTTGACGCCGCCATCGCCCCAGTCCCCCAGGCCGTCCGAGACGACCTGGCGTATTGGGTGGAAGACAACATGGACGCCCTTGTCAGGGCCTTCGCCTCAGACAATGATGGCGTGATCGTGGCCGCCGACGAGGGTGGCGTGGTGAACGGCCCTGACGCCGCTGGCGGCAACGCGGAGGGTGATGGCGAGGCCAGCGACGCCAACGACAGCTCGGGCGGCGCTCCTGAGGATGCATTGGGAGATTTATCCGACTGACAGCACGTCGTTCCTATTTCCTTATCCTGCATGAATAGAACTCAGGCTTTTGTCCCGATGGTTGTGAGAGCATTTTTGGGAGGGGGTGCCCCTCATGTAAAATCAACGTTTCAGCGCTTTAGTCAATGCTACATTGCTCATAGGCCCGTGCCGAGTGGTTGGCCATGTGCCGAGCCGGCTAGTTAGTTTACCTTTGTCCTGTGCGGGTCCTGAAATAACTTGTGGGAGGCTGTGGTGCCTCGAGCGCCTCTCGATCGAATCCATGGGATCTGCAGCGAATAAACCTCCTGAGAGGGTACGTCAGCGGCAGTCTGGGCTGCACGCAAGCTAGGCCAGACCCGGCTCGCGAGGGGCTCGCGAGGGGAGGCAGCTGAGGCGAGGTTGTAACCGAAACGCGAGAGATTGCTCGAACGAGACTAAGCACCCCATCCCCAACACACGCAAACTCCAAATTCGAGTTCAACTTAAATCCAGCGGGGGAAAGTAGCAACCAAGGGAAAAGCAACGAAAGCAAACAAAAGGCCGCGTCCGGCACCTAGTCTAGTCTTGGACGTCTTCTCACCAGCGCGGAGCTAAGTGCTGCCACTGGGCGTGGGAGGGAGCCCCAGGGCCTGAGGCCGGCACCCCTGAGACTCCGGGGTGTGTACAGCCCCACTCATTATTACGTGAGAGTGTCACGGTGCGGCGAGCTTCACAGGCACTGGGCCTTCTTCACAGGTACCGGCCTTGCTTCATATCGCCAGACGAGAGCCCCGCCCTGCGCTATACCCTAGTGCCATCAACGACGACCGAAAACCAGGACGCCGCCGATGGGGTAGGGCGGTCGCCAGCGGTTCCCCTGACGACCACGGGTCCTCCGCCAGGGGCAGGCCCTGAGGCACCTCCCCAGCGGAGGGCCTACCTCCTAGGAACGCCTTGCTCCGAACGCCACGGTGGTGATGTCGGATCTCGGCCCCTCTCCTACAGCCCCCGACACCCTCCTCCTGAGGGGTAAGAGACTGCTGGAGCGGGGCAGCTGCTCGCCGTGGCGACCTGCACCTCCTGCGACCCATGATTAGTGTATGCCTGCTTCTGAGGGATAAGTGGTACCCGATAATCGTCACTCCCAGCAAGACCGGCGGGGCCGTCCCGGGGTTCCTGGAAGAGCTCAGCTTCTGGCGCTGTCGGGGTGGACTCTGAGCGGCCACGAGCACCTATGGGGCACGGGGGCCCCTTCTAGTCCAGCGAGGGAGCGGAGGGCGTGCGCAGAGCAGATTGAGGTCGGGCGCGCGGGGGAGACGGGCGATTTTTTACCCAGCTTTGGCGCTCTCCAGAGAGATAAAACCCCTACTGCTGCCTTGTGTTTGTATTTGATCTTGCTCGAGAGTGCGAGCGTATGGTGGTGTTGTGGGTGTCGAATGGACCGAACCTCCTCTACGTGCGCATGGGCCTCCCTTTATAGTCTGAAGGGGCACCAACAGGTGGCATCGTGGGAAGAGGGGTAGAAAGGTAAAACGCAGGTTGGTACAACAAAGATAGCAGTGTCCCCTACCTAACTCGACGGCAGGGGACAAGGGCATTTAATGCCCGTCCGGTCGCCCCAACAGTGTAAAGAAACGACCGTTAGGTGAGCCACCGGTTGCCACGATGGCGTCTCTGTCAGCTCCGCTTGCCACCTTGCTCCGCATGGCTGTGCATTGCCTCGCCACGTGCCTCTGGGATGGCCTTGGGGTGACACGTCGCTGGATGCACTGGAGTTCGGGTGGTCGCCTTGCCGCGGCAAGCGCCTTGCCGCGGCCCTTCTCCTGCCGGGCCGGCAAGCTTGCCGGCCGTCGGGCCTTGCCGGGACGCACGAGGCGTCGCGGCGAGTTCCTCTGGGACGCCTTGGTCGGCCTTTCCGGCAAGCTCCTCTTGCTGGGGCCTTTGTCCACTCATCTGATACTTTGTTCTTGAATGGCAGTAATAGGAAGTGACGGAGGGTCTTGGCGGGCGCCCGACAAGCCTTGCCGCTGGTAGCTGCGATCGCCGTGCAGACAAGTTCGGGGTACTAATGTACCCCCTACTTTAGTACACCGACAGGAGCCCCCAGGCCTGGGCCACGCACGGTGCCGAGCGTTGTTGGGCTAGCCCCAAAACAGTGCACGGGCATGCGCGGCCTGGGTCCACGCACAATCGGACTCCGTGTCCACCGCGTCCTCCCGCAACGGCATGCGTCGATTGCGGCGTCGTGGGAGGCGTGGGTGGTGCGCGCGATTTTCAGGGCGTCCACCCCTTGGATCACGGGGCAGGGTGAGGTCATTTCATCTGTCGCCCCGGCTTCGCCTCCCCGCCACGCGGCTCCCATGCGCGTGGGGTCGTGGGCGGCGAAGGTGGGAAACCGAGCCGTCACGGGCGGAGGTGGTGGGCCGGTGTCACACCCTGCATTTTGTAACATTTCATTTTCATTAATAAAGCATGAAAATTTGGACCAACAAAAACTTTTTTGCTTTATTTGGCTTTTATTTGGTGTTGGTTTTCCCTATGTGGTCTTCAAGTGCTCTTAATAGTCAACCACTCCACCCTCTATATTTCATCTCCTTGCCCCAAGCTTCTGTCCAATGATCATGCCATGTGTGTAGAGCAACATAGCATTTTCTTACAAAAATAATTTGGCGAAAGTATTTTCTAAAATTAGCTTTACAAAACCCTTGAATTAAGATTTGCACAAGCAGTACTTGATTAAGGGCAGTAAAATCTTTCAAAAATATATTTGACTCCTATTAGATATAGGATACCCGAAACCACAAAAATATAATTTTAAAAGTTGTTTTACTATTTTATTTAAAAGCTTTTTCTTAAGGCCAGAAATGATCTTTAATAGGGAAAAATTATTTTATTGTTTTAAAAATATTTGACAAAATTTAGGGAAACTCATAGGACATATATTGTCCATATATAAGAGTTTCAACACCTGGTCATGTTCAAAATATTGGTCAAATCCCTCTAAAACCCTTTCTGGATATTTCAAGCTTTTGAAATATTTACAAACGAAATATTCTCCAAAAATTCCAGGAAAATTCTATCATGTCACATATGACATATTGGATGATCTTGCCAAGTCTCATGACTTGGAGAACAAGATAACACCATCAAAACCCCTCAAAACTATTTCTGTCCATTCTGAAGTTTGATCAACTTTACATTGCCAAGTATGTCCAAATGTGCTCAAACTTGGTGGACATGCTTCATTGGTCTAATGATGCATCTGGACCAAATGGCACAGGTTGGAGAAGAGGAAATCTTGGTCAAAGTGCCTCAAAACCCTCTCTGACCAGAAGCAAATTTGAGCAACTTTGTACTACCAACTTTCTCCCATTGACCCCAACTTTTGTGAGCATGTTCACACGACCAAATGACGCCACTACACAAAGTGGTTCATCAAGGAGAAGTGTTATGCTCAACTAGATCTACTCAAGTCTATTTCTGCTCATTTCTAGGGTTTGCAAAAGTTGCATTGGCAACTTTGCCCAAATAATCTCCTAATTGGTGGAAGGCTATATTTATATGAGTAATTTCACCTTGTGGAGTCTCATGGCAATTGGAGTCCATTTGATTGCTCAAAACTCTATCAAACACCTTCTGACATTTTACAAAAACCACTGCTTTGACCCCTTTCACTATTCTTGGAGAGCTCCAGTTTTTACCACAGCTCCTTCTAGACCCCTTTCACCTCCAGTAACAATGGCAAGCCCCCAGCTCAATAATTGCGTGGTGAAACCCCCCTCTTTCTCTCTCTGGACAACCCTTTCTCCCTCTTCCTCACCTCTCTCCTCACCCCAGTGGCCATCCAGGCATCCAATGCCTCCCCTCCTTCTTTACTACCCCCGCACTCTTGGACATCATGGTGGCGCGCATTGTGGCATATAATATGCCATGGCATGCCATACGCCCTTCTGAGGCAGCTAGGCACTTTAGTACGCCCCCTAATGCTTCCGCCACCTCGGGCCTTCCCAAGGCCACCGAGGCGCCTCGACGTCCGCGACACGCCACGGCGCTGTCCCCCTCCTCTCTCCTCCTTCCCCGCGCCTCCGCGCTATCAAACAGAGCCGCCCGAGCGCGCCAATGGCGCTGCTCACACGCGCGCACCCCTGACCCCTCCCCACTCCTTCTCTCTTCTTCCCCTAGGCGTAGTCGATGCCCACGAACGCCCTAGACACGGCGCCAGCTCCTCCCGAGCCCTGTGGCGACGAGCAGAAGCTCTCCGGCGCACGGGTCTACGGGACCTTGCCGTTCTCCTATATAAAGGCCTCCCCGAGCCCTCCTCTAGCCACCACTCGCTCTCTCACACCCCAAAGCTTCCCCCTACACCCCAGTTCTTCTCCAGAGCCTGAGCTCGAGATCGAGCTCGAGCTCCGCCGCGTCGGCTCGCCGGAATTCGCGAGGTATAAGCCTCCCCCGCTCCTCCCTTGCCTCGATCTGGAACCCCTGCATCTCCCTGAGCATTTCCCCTCCGTTTCCCCTCTCTGTTGCAGCCGGAAGCGACCGGAGCCGTCGACACCGAAGCTCCTCCGCCGCTAACCTCATCGCCGGCGAACCCATGCACTCCGCCGGCCAAGTCCACCACCCACCGACGTGCAGCGGCCCCCTGAAGCCATCCCCGCACTCGCCGGAGCTCGCCGTCGCCTGCATCGTCGCCGGTGAGCACCGCGACCCCCCTGTCCACGGGTTAGTGATGACAGGTGGGCCCCGCCTGTCATCCTCTCCCACACTCCCGCGCCCCTCTCTCTCGACCTGCGGGCCCGGCCGTCGAGTTTGAAAATGGGTGGCTAGCAGGCTGGCCTGGCTCGGCTGGGCGGCTCTGCTGGCTGGGCCGCTGCCTGGCTGTGATCTGCCCGGCGAGCACAAAGTGCCCTTTTCCTTTTCTTTTACATCACTTATTCCAAAAATTCCACAGGACACAATATTTGTCCAAATGGATTAATTCCAATTTCTAAAATCCCCAAATATTGCAACCTATTTAATGGTGCAACTTTCATTCAAATCCAACCAACCTTTCTTCACTGAAAATATTTAAATGTGATTTTTAGCATTTAAATGTGCCTCTGAAAATCCATATCTCCTGTTCCACCACTCCAAATCCAAAACTAGCAAGTTTCCCCATCTTATATTTCCATCTAATATTTTACAAAAAGAGTTGACATTTTTCTGAGCACTTTGATTTTTCTGTTTTATTATTGCCTTATTTTCCGTTATTATTTTGCGATTTATAGATTGCGTTCTTGATGAAGGAGTTGGACCGTAAGACTTTGAAGACCTCAAGACTTTGTTGAGCCAGGCAAGCATCCCTTTGACCATGTCTATGAAACCCTTTTTATGCATGTCACATAGCACTTATTATTGTTGCATCGGAATCATGAAGGATGGGTAACCACTTGGGTGGGTTGCCCCCGGTACTTTTCTCGTTGACACTTGCATTGTGCATGACCCTACCTCCTTATGAGGGTTATGACAATGGGAGTAGATAGGATGCTAAGTAGTTTGCTACGCAAAAAGGGACGGGAATATGCATGTGATGGAGACAAAATATTTTCAAAACAACTTTCGAAAACCCCATCGGGTGCCATTTATGCCCGAGGAGATGATGAGAAAGGTAACCACTTGATGACGAAGTGGTGTACCGAGGCAAGTGTGTGTTGTTTTCAAAACGGATTAGATTTAAGATTTGATGATGTCCCAACCCTACATGCGCGACCACTCTACCCTTATATGGGAAAGCGCATTGTTGAGTACCTAGACCGATACTAGCTTGGAGCCGCATTACTAGTGACGGGGAGAGTTGGTGCTCTCTCTTGGGGCGGGTCGTGCTGTAGGGCGGCCATGATGTCTTCACAGGGCACCGGACACACCGTTGGTACCCCGTGCTTGTGGTATGTGATGGGGAGCGAGGCTCCACAACTTTATTATGTGAAATGTTTGGCACGGGGGTTACTACCAATCGAGTGGACTCCATGTTAGTGTCGTCTAGGGAAAGGCGGTGATCGGGTGCTTACCCCGGGTACCTGAGGTACCGCGGGTCGTGGATGACACGGAAGTTCCCTGGATCTAGTGGGTAAAGTTTGCAACCTCTGCAGAGTGTAAAACTATTCGAATAGCCGTGTCCACGGTCAAGGACGGTTGGGCGGTGCTGCTTAAACTATGTCCAGGGTTTTCAACCGTGTGAGTGAGATGATGGAAATGACTTGGGTCAAGCCAAGGACTTGATACGATTGAGATGGGTTGGTGCCCGCTCTGTTTATGATAATGGGTTGGTGCCCATTTTGATTATGATAATGGGTTGGTGCCCACTCTATTTATGTTGGTATCGGTGACCAGATCTCATGGTTACTTAAATTCTCTTGATGCATGCTTTATAGGATGTTGAACATGTCATTGCACTCAAAACTAGCTTTATGCAAAACTTTACCTATGTCATGCATTACTGTACCTTGAACCAAATCATGGGTTGCTTGCGAGTACATTCAAAGTACTCATTGGCTTGCCACTGGTTATTTAATTGACCAGGCATGGAAGAACCGGAGTTCGAAGAAGAGTCCTTTGGAGACGATCATGCGAACTAGGACGTTTCCCAGTCAGAATGCCTGTAGGGTTAAGGCAGATGGCATGGGTTCTACTTATCAACAACGATTTCCGCTACTTTGTTTCATTTGATGTTCAGCCCTTAAGGCTTTATTGATGTAAGACTTGACCATGTTGGTCATAATTTGTGTAAGACGGTATGTTTGGATGTAAGACTCTTGTTATTCAGCTTTTGTGTGTTCAGTGAGCATTGATCTATGGGATCACTGTACACGTGCATTCGGTGATCACGACTTGTGAGTCGGGGTCCCCACAGAGCTGGTATCAGAGCCATCCTGACTGTAGGAAGCCTTAGTTAGCATGGACGTTAGTTAACTTGAGACCATCTAAACCTCTCTTCTTTTCTGAAGCTTACCCCACCCAAGATGCATTTTCCCTTATTGACCTCTCCCATTCAAGCTTTGTAGATGGCTGCCGTGCCAAGACTTCGACCACGGTTTCCCGTGCTTCTCGAGGATAGCCTCAAGAGGTGCAGTTCCACCGAGCCCCCACTTTCACCTACCATGAGCATTGGATCAATGACGCCGAGACGGAGTATCATGTGGAAGTGATCGTGAAGGCCAATGACTCTCCAACAAGCTGGTTCTTCGAGGGACCCCAGATGGCAACACTAGTTCTTGCCGTCGAGACGGCGACCCTCAAGGCACTCACCCGCCTCCGAGACCTTCTTCCAGAGATGGCAGACGAGTTGGCAACCCGTTTCTTGTCTTATCGGAAGGAAGGCGAGGATGAGAGCAATGCGCCAGCTCCACCACTAGAAGAAGGACTTCCACTCCGATTCCAGACCTACTTCAGCCTTTGTGCCGATAGTTTGGCACAACACTTGGCCGCGGAATCAATGGAACTCCGAAAGGAACTTCATGAGACCAAGGCACTTCTTCACCAAGCACAAGAGAAGACGGATAGGATCAAGAAGGAAGGTGCTCCCCTGGACAGCCCTTGAATCGCATCTGAGGCGGAAGACCCCAAAGGATGGAGAACCACCACAAAGAACCCCGCATGGCGCAAGGGATTACCGCAGGCTCTTCACCCCACCAGCAAAGCAACGCCGCGTTGAGCTCCTCCACTCCCCCACCCCTTCAAGCAGTGAAGAAAGCCGCGCTACTGATGAAGAGGAGGAAGACCCAGTAGAGCCAGACTACACGACCAAGCATTCCACCGCTTAGGCATCATTCACAACTTGGATATGCCCGTTAGTAACCCTCCGGTAGGATAGGTCGTGTACCCCTATGCGAAGTCGAGTCCATGTAATGGTTCTTATGAAACCATGTAGTGTTGTGTTTGCTTTTGTTGTGTTTGATGGATGTCGTGCTTTCCTTCGGGAACTTGTAAACGACTACATCACCCATTTGGACTTTAATGAATGTGTTTGGCCCTTTTGGCCCTTGCATGAAAACAATTAGTGTCATACCAACCCCCTTACTAGGCATCCCATCTATGTTGCTTTCCCCATCTTTCCCCAATCATGAAACCTTGACCACTCCAACAGATGCTGTTGTAACACGTCTTGGTACCTCTACCCAGCAAGAAGAAGCGGAGGTTCTGGCTGAAGCGGGAGTCAGCCAGACCAAGCCCAGGACAGACTCCACCCCACCACCTCCTCCAAGCATGGACATGGCTCAGCTTCTCCAAGCCTTCCGAGAGGAACGCCAAGCCAACACTGCAGCCCTCGGATGATTGCTCAAGCTGTCAATCGCCCGGCCCGAGGGGCACGGCCATGGACGTTCCACACCGGTGGAGTTCAAGAAGCATGCACCACCCACTTTCATCGAGATCTGTTGAACCCTCGGATGCGACGATCGGGTCCGCACCATTGAGGATCTGCTGGCACTAGTCGGATGCACCGAGGACCGTGATAAAGTGGCGTATCTGCCCACTGTCTCGGGGGACTGCCAGAGCTTGGTGGGATGGATTCAAGGCTATGCATGTTGAGCAAGACATCACTTGGAACACCTTCAAGACAGAATTCGCAAGGCCCACATTCCTTCGGAATCATGGCCATCAAGAAGCGTGAGTTCCGAGCCTGAAGCAAGGTAGTAGCACTTGTTAAGGAGTACATGCAGAAGTTCGGTGTTCTCTCAAGGTATGCCCCGAGGATGTCAAGACGATCTTGCCAAAGGGAGCGCTTCATGGAAGGCCTTAACGGACTCTGCGAGATAAGCTTGTTGTGTGTGACTGCCCAACCTTTCTCGATCGGTGAACAAGGCACTCATGCTTGAGGACAAGCGACGTGCCTTGGATGACACTCGTAAGCGCAAGATGATCGGCAAGGGTAGCTCCGGCAACGAAGCCTCGCCTGCGGGCGACAGCCCCGTCAAGCCAACCTATCGGCAGCCAAGAGCTCCTGCACCCGCACCAACTATCCACCTCAGCGAGATGCCAACCCGTGCCAGCTTTACAACAACCCCAATAACAATCTTTGGCAAGGGCGTCATCCCCAACCAAGTCACTTGCTTGGATGTGGACAGCCAGACACTACTCCAAGAATTGCCCCAACAAGAAGCCCGACGCCCCAATCTAATGCGCAGAACCGTGCCAAGGCCGTGGAATGCCACCAGGACCCAAGCTCCCGCAACCTGCCCAACAACGGCGGGGTCGTGTGAATCATGTCATGCGAGAAGAAGCCGGGAAGACCGGACGTCGTCTTGGGTAATGCGTTCCTTGTCAATTCAGCACCATAATGTTTTGTTTGATTACGGAGCCACGCATTCTTTTGTCACCCAAAGTTTTGCATTAAAAAGTGGCATGACCCCTACACCCCTGAATAACCCCATGGTGGTACAAACCCCCGGAGCAGAGATGAGAGCCAAGGTAGGATGTAAAGGAGTCGGGATTACCATTAACGGGGTAGACTTCCTAGCAGACCTTATCATCCTAAAATCACAAGGCTTGGATGTGATCTTGGGAATGGATTGGCTCAGCAAGCACCAAGGCTTGATTGATTGCGCCGGACAGTCACTATGACCAATGATCGAGGAGTCGAAGTTAAGTTTGCCTCCAACCCCTCCTCTGCTCAAGCCAACCAAGTCAACTGTCTGACTGAAGTTGGATTGGAACAAGTGCCGGTAGTATGCGAGTATCCCGATGTTTTTCCTGATGAGCTACCAGGAATGCCTCCTGACCGAGACATTGAGTTCATCACCGAGCTCATACCCGTAGCAGGACCCATCTATAAGAAGCCTTATAGGATGGGATCGGAGGAGTTAGCAGAATTGAAGAAGCAGCTGGAAGAACAGTTGAGGAAAGGATTTATCCGCCCTAGTGCCTCCCCTTGGGGATCACCTGTTCTGTTTGTGGCAAAGAAGGACGGTACCATCCGCCTATGCATTGACTACCGCTCCCTCAATGAAGTTACAATCAAGAACAAGTACCCACTTCCCAAGATTGAAGATCTGTTTGATCAACTTAATGGGGCCAAGGTGTTCTCCAAGATCGACCTCGGATCTGGGTACTACCAATCAAGATCAGGCCCCAAGATATTCGAAGACGGCATTCAGAATCAGATATGTCTGATGAATGCACGGTCATGTCCTTTGGATTGACCAATGCCCCAGCTTACTTCATGTATCTCATGAATAAGGTCTTCATGGAATATTTGGACAAGTTTGTCGTTGTCTTCATTGATGACATCCTTGTCTTCTCGAAGTCGGAAGAAGAGCACGAGCAACACTTGAGGATGGTCCTAGACAAGCTTCGAGAGCACCAACTGTATGCCAAGTTCAGCAAGTGTGAATTCTGGCTGCATGAAGTTGGATTCCTGGGTCATGTTCTAACTGAAGAGAGATTGTCAGTCGACCCTGCTAAGATTGAAGCCGTGACTGAATGGCAATCCCCAAGCAATGTGAAGGAAGTCAGAAGCTTCCTCGGACTCGCAGGATATTACCGCAAGTTCGTTGAGGGATTCTCGAGCATTGCCCGACCCATGACTCAGCTCTTGAAGAAGGACAAGAAGTTCGAATGGACGCCGAAGTGCGAACAGAGCTTCCAGGAGCTGAAGAAGAGGCTAACCATCGCCCAGCTACGGCCACACCAGATATACACAAGGAGTTTGTGATATATTGTGATGCGTCAAGAATCGGATGGGAGGTGTTACGATGCAAGAAGGCGAGTCGTAGCCTACCTTTCAAGGCAACTCGACCTCACGAAGAGAATTATGCTACTCATGACCTTGAGCTAGCAGCAGTGGTTCATGCCACGAAGACTTGGCGACATTACCTCTTGGGTAGCGATGTGAAATATACACGACCACAAAAGTCTGAAGTATATTTTCACTCAAAGGAATTGAACATGAGGCGAGAAGATGGCTGGAGTAGATAAAGGATTATGACCTCGGTGTTCAATACCACCTGGAAGGCTAATGTGGTAGCAGATCGTTGAGCAGAAGGCTTGCTCCTTGAATGCTATGCTAAAGCACAAGCTACCCGCCTTATATGAAGAACTTGAAAGCTTGGGTTGGGCTGGTTGCACCAGGATTCTTGGCCAACCTCGAAGTTAAGCCTACCTTGATGGATGATATCAAGAAAGCTCAGAAGGGGCATGAGAGTATTGAAGGCGTCAAGAGGAAGATCAAGGCAGGCAAAGCCCCAGGATTCTCAGAGGATGAGGAAGGAATTGTGTGGTTTGGGAGTCGCATCTGCGTGCCCAACAAGGTTGAGCTCAAGAACCTGATCTTGCAAGAAGCTCATGACAGCCCATATTCCATCCACCCTGGAGGCACCAAGATGTATCAAAACCTGAAGGAAAGATTTTGGTGGCACGGGATAAAAGGGAGATTGCCACCTATGTTGCAAAGTGTGACGTATGCCAGAGAGTCAAAGCTGAACATCAGCGACCTGCTGGATTACTCCAACCACTCAAGGTTCCCGAGTGGAAATGGGATAAAGTCGGGATGGATTTCATCACTGGACTACCTAGGTCAAACAAGGGACATGACTCCATCTGGGTCATAGTCGATCATTTGACCAAAGTGGCCCATTTCATTCCTGTTAAGACTACCCATGACGGCAACCAGCTGGCAACTCTCTACATCAACCGAATCGTGAGCCTTCATGGTGTTCCCAAGGAGATTGTGTCAGATCGAGGAACCCAGTTCACCTCAAGGTTTTGGAAGAAATTCCAGAGGCCGTGGGGACCAAGCTGTCCTTCAAAGATCGCTTTCCACCCACAGACCGGAGGTCGAGCAGAGCGAGTGAATCAAATACTCGAAGACATGCTCCGAGCCTGTGTCTTAGCTTATGGAGCTAAGTGGGAAGACTGCCTCCCTTTCGCCGAGTTCTCTTACAACAACAGTTACCAGGCAAGCCTTCAGATGGCACCATTTGAAGTGTTATACGGGTGGAAGTGCCATACACCTCTCAATTGGTCAGAGACCAGTGAAGGACTTGTCTTTGGGCCGGATATCCTCCGTGGAGCCGAAGAGCAAGTCCAGCTTGTCAGAGAGCGTCTGAAGTCTGCCAAGTCTAGGCAGAAGAGCTACGCTGACTCACGTCATAGAGACATAAACTTCCGAGTTGGAGACCATGTCTATCTCCGGGTCACCCCTCTCAAAGGAGCCCAGCGCTTCCATGTCAAAGGAAAGCTCGCTCCGAGGTACATTAGCCCCTTCAAGATCATGGAGCAGCGAGGAGAAGTGGCTTACCAGTTGGAACTTCCACGAACTTTCGATGTGCACAACGTGTTCCACGTGTCACAACTCCGGAAGTGTCTCCAAGTTCCAGACAAGCCTGATCTCTACAAGGACGTCAATCATCAAGCCATTGATCTTCAACCTGATTTGACTTATCGTGAGAGGCCCATCTGCATTCTGGATGAGGCTGAACGACGCACTCAAAGCCGAACCATCAAGTACTTCAAGGTCCAATGGAGCAACCACACTGAAGCAGAAGCAACTTGGGAGCGTGAAGACCACCTTAGATCCGAATTCCCGTATCTCTTTAAAGCCTAGTTTAGGAATCTCGGGGACGAGATTCTTGTAAGGGGGGTAGGTCTGTCACACCCTGCATTTTGTAACATTTCATTTTCATTAATAAAGCATGAAAATTTGGACCAACAAAAACTTTTTTGCTTTATTTGGCTTTTATTTGGTGTTGGTTTTCCCTATGTGGTCTTCAAGTGCTCTTAATAGTCAACCACTCCACCCTCTATATTTCATCTCCTTGCCCCAAGCTTCTGTCCAATGATCATGCCATGTGTGTAGAGCAACATAGCATTTTCTTACAAAAATAATTTGGCCAGAAAGTATTTTCTAAAATTAGCTTTACAAAAACCCTTGAATTAAGATTTGCACAGCAGGTACTTGATTAAGGGCAGTAAAAATCTTTCCAAAAATATATTTGACTCCTATTAGATATAGGATACCCAGAAACCACAAAAATATAATTTTAAAAGTTGTTTTACTATTTTATTTAAAAGCTTTTTCTTAAGGCCAGAAATGGTCTTTAATAGGAAAAATTATTTTATTGTTTTAAAATATTTGACAAAATTTAGGGAAACTCATAGGACATATATTGTCCATATATAAGAGTTTCAACACATGGTCATGTTCAAAATATTGGTCAAATCCTCTAAAACCCTTTCTTGATATTTCAAGCTTTTGAAATATTTACAAAGGAAATATTCTCCAAAAATTCCAGGAAAATTCTGTCATGTCACATATGGCATATTGGATGATCTTGCCAAGTCTCATGACTTGGAGAACAAGATAACACCATCAAAACCCCTCAAAACTATTTCTGTCCATTCTGAAGTTTGATCAACTTTACATTGCCAAGTATGTCCAAATGTGCTAAAACTTGGTGGACATGCTTCATTGGTATAATGATGCATCTGGACCAAATGGCACAGGTTGGAGAAGAGGAAATATTGGTCAAAGTGCCTCAAAACCCTCTCTGACCAGAAGCAAATTTGAGCAACTTTGTACTACCAACTTTCTCCCATTGACCCCAACTTTTGTGAGCATGTTCACATGACCAAATGAGGCCACTACACAAAGTGGTTCATCAAGGAGAAGTGTTATGCTCAACTAGATCTACTCAAGTCTATTTCTGCTCATTTCTAGGGTTTGCAAAAGTTGCATTGGCAACTTTGCCCAAATAATCTCCTAATTGGTGGAAGGCTATATTTATATGAGTAATTTCACCTTGTGGAGTCTCATGGCAATTGGATTCCATTTGATTGCTCAAAACTCTATCAAACACCTTCTGACATTTTACAAAAACCACTGCTTTGACCCCTTTCACTATTCTTGGAGAGCTCCAATTTTACCACAGCTCCTTCTAGACCCCTTTCACCTCCAAGAACAATGGCAAGCCCCAGCTCAATAATTGAGGGTGAAACCCCCTCTTTCTCTCTCTGGACAGCCCTTTCTCCTCTTCCTCACCTCTCTCCTCACCCCAGTGGCCATCCAGGCATCCAATGCCTCCCCTCCTTCTTTACTACCCCCGCACTCTTGGACATCAAGGGCACACCACAGGGCATATAATATGCCATGGCATGCCATACGCGCGCTCCAGAGCGCGCTACAGTGCGGCTAGGCACTGTAGCCGCCCCCTGCCCAATGCTTCCGGCCACCTCGGGCCTTCCCCTCGCGCTAGCCGAGGCGCCTCGACGTCCGCGACACGCCACGGCGCTGTCCCCCTCCTCTCTCCTCCTTCCCCGCGCCTCCGCGCTATCAAACAGAGCCGCCCGAGCGCGCCAATGGCGCTGCTCACACGCGCGCACCCCTGACCCCTCCCCACTCCTTCTCTCTTCTTCCCCTAGGCGTAGTCGATGCCCACGAATGCCCTAGACATGGCGCCAGCTCCTCCCGAGCCCTGTGGCGACGAGCAGAAGCTCTCCGGCGCACGGGTCTACGGGACCTCGCCGTTCTCCTATATAAAGGCCTCCCCGAGCCCTCCTCTAGCCACCACTCGCTCTCTCACACCCCAAAGCTTCCCCCACACCCCCAGTTCTTCTCCAGGAGCGCCCGAGCTCGAGATCGAGCTCGAGCTCCGCCGCGTCGGCTCGCCGGAATTCGCGAGGTATAAGCCTCCCCCGCTCCTCCCTTGCCTCGATCTGGAACCCCTGCATCTCCCTGAGCATTTCCCCTCCGTTTCCCCTCTCTGTTGCAGCCGGAAGCGACCGGAGCCGTCGACACCCGAAGCTCCTCCGCCGCTAACCTCGTCGCCGGCGAACCCCTGCACTCCGCCGGCCAAGTCCACCACCCATCGGCCTTGCGGCCCTCGGCCATCCTCAAGACTCGCCGGAGCTCGCCGTCGCCTGATCGCCGCCGGTGAGCACGCGACCCCTGTCCACGGGTTAGTGATGACAGTGGGCCCCGCCATCATCCTCTCCCACACTCCCTCGCCCTCTCTCTCTCGACCAAGGGCCCCACCGTCGGGTTTGAAAATGGTGGCTACAAGGCAGCTGCTGCTCATTGGCTGGCTCTTTGGCTGGGCAGCGCCTCAAGGGTCGTTACGGCCCGGCAGCACAAAGGTGCTTTTCCTTTTTCTTTTCTCATCACTTATTCCAAAATTCCACAGACACAATATTTGTCCAAATGGATTAATTCCAATTTCTAAAATCCCCAAATATTGCAACCTATTTAATGGTGCAAATTTCATTCAAATCCAACCAACCTTTCTTCACCGAAAATATTTAAATGTGATTTTTAGCATTTAAATGTGCCTCTGAAAATCCATATCTCTGTTCCACCACTCCAAATCCAAAACTAGCAAGTTTCCCCATCTTATATTTCCATCTAATATTTTACAAAAAGAGTTGACATTTTTCTGAGCACTTTGATTTTTCTGTTTTATTATTGCCTTATTTTCCCGTTATTATTTTGCGACGATAGATTGCGGTGCTGACGAAGGAGTTGGGCCAGAAGACTTTGAAGACCCCGAAGACTTTGTTGAGCCAGGCAAGCAGCCCTTTGACCATGTCTATGAAACCCTTTTTATGCATGTCACATAGCACTTATTATTGTTGCATCGGAATCATGAAGGATGGGTAACCACTTGGGTGGGTTGCCCCCGGTACTTTTCTCGTTGACACTTGCATTGTGCATGACCCTACCTCCTTATGAGGGTTATGACGATGGGAGTAGATAGGATGCTAAGTAGTTTGCTACGCAAAAAGGGACGGGAATATGCATGTGATGGAGACAAAATATTTTCAAAACAACTTTCGAAAACCCCATCGGGTGCCATTTATGCCCGAGGGAGATGATGAGAAAGGTAACCACTTGATGACGAAGTGGTGTACCGAGGCAAGTGTGTGTTGTTTTCGAAAACGGATTAGATTTAAGATTTGATGACTGTCCCAACCCTACATGCACGACCACTCTCCTTATATGGGAAAGGGCATTGTTGAGTACCTAGACCGATACTAGCTTGGAGCCCGCATTACTAGTGATGGGGGAGAGTTGGTGCTCTCTCTTGGGACGGGGTCGTGCCAGGTAGGGCGGCCATGACTGTCTTCACAGGGCACCGGACACACCGTTGGTACCCCGTGCTTGTGGTATGTGATGAATATGGGAGCGAGGCTCCACAACTTTATTATGTGAAATGTTTGGCACGGGGGTAACTACCAATCGAGTGGACTCCATGTTAGTGTCGTCTAGGGAAAGGCGGTGATCGAGTGCTTACCCCGAGTACCTGAGGTACCGTGGGTCGTGGATGACACGGAAGTTCCCCGGATCTAGTGGGTAAAGTGTGCAACCTCTGCAGAGTGTAAAACTATTCGAATAGCCGTGTCCACGGTCAAGGACGGTTGGGCGGTGCTGCTTAAACTATGTCCAGGGTTTTCAACCGTGTGAGTGAGATGATGGAAATGACTTGGGTCAAGCCAAGGACTTGACACGATTGAGATGGGTTGGTGCCCACTCTGTTTATGATAATGGGTTGGTGCCCATTTTGATTATGATAATGGGTTGGTGCCCACTCTATTTATGTTGGTATCGGTGACCAGATCTCATGGTTACTTAAATTCTCTTGATGCATGCTTTATAGGATGTTGAACATGTCATTGCACTCAAAACTAGCTTTATGCAAAACTTTACCTATGTCATGCATTCTTGTACCTTGAACCAAATCATGGGTTGCTTAAGTAGTACATTCAAAGTACTCATTGGCTTGCCACTGGTTATTTAATTGACCGGGCATGGAAGAACCGGAGTTCAAGAAGAGTCCTTTGGAGACGATCATGCGAACTAGGGCGTTTCCCAATGTAATGCCTGTAGGGTTAAGGCAGATGGCATGGGTTCTACTTATCAACAACGATTTCCGCTGCTTTGTTTCATTTGATGTTCAGCCCTTAAGGCTTTATCGATGTAAGACTTGACCATGTTGGTCATAATTTGTGTAAGACGGTATGTTTGGATGTAAGACTCTTGTTATTCAGCTTCTGTGTGTTCAGTGAGCATTGATCTCTGGGATCACTGTACACGTGCATTCGGTGATCACGACTTGTGAGTCGGGGTCCCCACAGCCGGCCCCGCTCCTCTGCCCTCCCCGCGCACCGATTGGCTGAGCGGGGCGGCCGACTCCCCACTTCGCTCCTTAAAAAGGGCGGAAGGGGAGCGCAAAAATCTCGCACTTCCTCACCTTCTCTTTGCTTCAACTTCTGCTATTCTTCCTCCCCTCTGCCATGGAGGGAGGGGACCCTGGTCCTTCAACGGTGGCAGCGAGGGTCGCTGTCGGGGCGCGCGCCTCTCCTATCCCTTTGTGGTGGCGGGCCGCCTGAGGGGAGAGGGACGGGCGAGGCATGACGAGGTCGAGGACGCGGTCGGGCGCTCGGGAAGTGGCGGCAGGCGGTGCGCCACCCTCGCCTCCACCGGCAGCTCCTCTTCTCGAGGCGGTCCACACCGGGGACGACCCGTGGGAGTTCTTCATCAAGCTGCGCCGAGCACCTCGTCGCCGCCTCCGGCTTCCGGCTCCATTTGCGAGCGCGATGGAACCGGACCCGCCCGAGATGTTGGAGTTGCGCATGAGGGGCTGTGGGATCAGCGGCACTCGAGTTAGTGTCGTATCCCCAGCCCCCGGCGTGATGTACTTCGATCGAGGGTGGAAGACATTCGCTCGCATCCACAGCTTGACGGCGGGGTTCACCCTCCATTTTAAGTTAATGGAGGGCGACCTTCTCGCCGTCAAGGTCTTCGGGGACTCCGGCACCCGGGCGAGATGCTGCGTGGACAGCTCCTCCGATAGCGAAGACTCCCCTCGGCGAGTAGCGAGGAGGAGAGCGACGATGGCGACGGCGGCGGCGGCGAGTCCGACTAAGCGTCGGTCGTCGCCTCATGCCACCACCGCGACCCCATCATCCGGTCGCTGGCCTTGAACTCCGGGGCCGTCTCCTTGGGCGGCTGGCGTAGGGAGGCTGCGGAAGAGGAAGAGGGGTGGCGGCAAGGCCGTCAAGTCGGAGTACGAGGGCGAGGTGCCCTCGACAATCTTGACGTCCGCCACCCGTCTTGAGCTCTGCCGGCGCCTCCATCTCCGCCAAGCTCCTGGCCGGCCCCTGTGGTGTTCTCTTGGTGTCTTCTGGCGCCCGTAGCTCACCTAGGCGCCCCTTTTGCCCTTCCCGGCAAACTTCTCTTGCCGGGGCCTCCTTGACCTACCTCCTGGAGAGAGAAACAGGAGAGGGATTACGGGCATCTTATCTTCTTGGTTTGTAAGCCTTCGGGCCTTAGCTGCATTTAAAACTTGTAATCCTCTCTTTCATGTTTTTCATCCTCTATGGACTTGTATTGGAATGGGATGTTTTTTAATGAAAAGAGGGGAATGCTTGCCGGGTTACGCCCTTTACTTGATCCTGTGCCTTGTATGTTTCCACCCTACGCTTCGAGGGATCTTGCCGGCACAAGCACACTTGCTGAGTGCGGAACATCAGCAGCCCGCTGGCGGTGCTGTTTCCGGCAAGAAACCTTGCCGGGCTAGTTGCAGCGCACTTGTTTTGTTGAGCGGACTCGAAAACAAATCAAGGGCGCAACTTAGCCACGATTCGGCTCCTCCGCGCACGGGTTTTCCCATACAAGGCATCCTCGTCCAAGGACACGGCCTCGCATCCCCCGGTCCATAGAAGGATGCATGAATGAGGGATGGAAAACTTATCTGATATCACAGCCCCCGGCAACTCTGGCTTGTCGGGACACCGGATCCTGTGCCCTTTTCCTTTGTTCTTGCCGCTGGCATCGCAGCCCCCCGGCGACCCTGGCTAGTTGCGAGGGAACCTTGGTACTCGCAGCCCCCAGCAACGCCGGTTCGCCGGGGCCCAGGCGCCAGTGCGCCCTCCTGCTGTCATTCGAGTTACGAAAATAACTTAGACAGCGTTGTAATAAGTTACTTTTGTAACGAAATTTCGCGCTGGGCAATGCAATGCAGTGTTTCGTCGTTGGTATGTTTATACTCTACGCTTTTTAGGGAACTTGCCGCCGCATACATGCTTGCTGAGTGCGGAACATCAGCAGCCTGCTGGCGGTGTAGCCTCCGGCAAGAAACCTCGTCGGGCTTAGCTGCAGCGCGCTTTCATTGTTTGAGCGGACTCGAAAACAAATCAAGGGCTCAACTTAGCCATGAGTCGGCTCCTCCGCGCACAAGTTTCTCATACAAAGGACGCCCCACGACAAGGCTTGCTATGTTACCTCCTCTACCCTGTTGCACCCCTTGTATGTTCCTACCCTACGCTTTTAGGAAACTTGCCGGTGCTAACACACTTGCTGAGTGCGGAACATCAGCAGCCCGCTGGCGGTGTTGTCTCCGGCAAGAAACCTTGTCGGGATAGTTGCGGCACACTTTTATTGTTGAGCGGGCTCGAAACAAAGCAAGGGCGCAACTTAACCACGAGTTGGCCCCTCCGCGCACGGGTTTTCCATACAAGGGGCGAACGTTTAAGGAATATAACATAGAGATTTAAAACTGAAAATGCTCTGTAATCAAACTTGGGCAACTTAGCTTTTCATCTTACATTCTTCAGTGGGCCGCCTCCTCCCGGATATCCTCCTTATGCGTTTTTTTCACGCTTTGGGGACCCGCTGGCAAAACACACTTCTTGAGTGCGGAACATCAGCAGCCCGCCGGCGGTGTTGCCTCCGGCAGGAAGAACTCGTCGGGCTAGTTGCAGCGCGCTTCCATCGTTGAGCGGACTCGAAATAGATCAAGGGCACAACTCAGCCACGATTCGTCCCCTTTGCGCACAGGTTTTCCGTACAAGGTATGGACTTTCAAGGAGTACGACTCAAAAACTTTGAAACTGACCGCTCTCTTCGCGCTACTTGCCGGTGGAGCTCGATGGCGCGTCCTCGACGGCAGCGCAGTACTCCGGAGAGGTGCGCTTACCGGAGCAGGTACCAGAGCCGTTCTCACCGGGCTTGATCTTTGGTGAAGTTATCTTTGCCTTCTTGCACTTGCCGGCGGAGCTCGATGGCGCGTCCTCGACGGCAGCGCAACACTCTGGGGAGGTGCGTTTGCCGGAGTGGGCGCCAGAGCTATCCTTGCCGGACTTGGCCTTCTTCTTCCCCCGGGGAGCTTCGGCGGCAAGTGGCTTGCGCTCTGCCGCGGCTGCTGCTTCCCGGTAGATCTTATCGGTGCAGATAAGCGCATCCTTCTTGTCTCCTTGGACAGAAATGACACTTATCGGACCAGGCATCTTAAGCACGTTGTAGGCGTAGTGAGAGGCTGCCATGAACTTGGCGAGCGCAGGACGGCCTACTATCCCGTTGTAGGGCAACGGGATATCAGCAACATCAAATGTGACTTTCTCTGTCCTGAAGTTCAGCTCGCTGCAAATGTCACTGGCAGTGTGATCTTCCCCTTCGGCTTGCTCCTTCCCGGATTTATCCCTTGAAATGTACCAGTTTCTTTGAGCTCGGTGTCGGGGATCTGGAGTTTCTTGAGCACTGTGGAGGAAATCAGGTTCAGGCCGGCCCCGTCGTCAACCAACATCTTCATGACCTTGAGATTGCGGATTGTTGGTGAGACCAACATCGGCAAGCACCCGACCGCGGTGATGCGATTGGGGTGATCCTCAACGTCGAAGACGATGGGCGTGCCGGACAACTTCAGAGGCTTGCGCGACTCGACGGACGGTTCTGCTGCGTTCACTTCTCGCACCCACTGCTTGAGTTGGCGGTGCGAGGTGTGCAGAGAGGCGCCGCCGTCGATGCACAACACCTCTGTTGCTTTCTGAAACTCTTGGTCATCAGTCTCATCTTCCTCCATTTCATCATCCTCATCTTCATCTTCATCCTTATCGCGGCCACGGGGAGGCCTGTCTCCTTGCCGCGGCTTGGCCTTGCCGCGGTGCCCTCCCCGGGCGGGAGGTTTCTTGCCGGATCCTCCGCCGCCTCCCTGGGCCCTCTCCTTGTCGCGGCGCTCGTACTCAGCTTTCTGTAGCTCCACCATCTGCTCCACTTTCTTGCAGGTTTGGAGATCATGGCCCTTGGTATGATGGATCTTGCAATACCGCTTGCCGGAGCCATCCTGCTTGTCGGCGGCTACCACGGCCTCGCCGGAGTCATCGGCTTTGGCCTTGTCGGAGCCGCCTCCGTTGCCGGAATGCTCGACCGCTAGCACATCCTTAGCTTTTCTCTTCCTGTTATTCCGCCTCTGGTTCTTCCTTGCCGGGGCGGCATCCTCACTGTCAGATCCTTCTGCTCCCGCGATCTCTCCAGGGATCTTCCTCCCCTCCTCAGCCCATGCACACTTGTCGGCTAGAGCATAAAGCTCACTGACATCTCTAATCTTGCACATCGCCATCTCCTCCCTCATCCTGCGGTTGCGCACGTTCTGATGGAACGCGCTGATAACCGCGGCAGGGTGGACGTCTGGGATGTTGCGCTGCACCTGACTGAATCTCTGTATGTACTTGCGCAGGGGCTCTCCTTCCTTCTGGACGAGCAAATGCAGATCGCTTTCCTGGCCATGGGGTTTGTGGCCGCCTGTGAAGGCGCCGACAAACTGATGACACAGGTCCACCCATGAAGAGACGGAGCCGTCCGGCAAGTGCATGAGCCAAGATCTGACGTTGGGCTTGAGCACCAGGGAAGTAGTTGGCAAGGATCTTCTCGTCGCGCCCTCGGCCTTTGCACCGCGATGGTGTAGATCTTTGAGGAACTCCGATGGATGTATCCTGCCATCATACTTCTCGAACGCGTCGGGCTTGAAGTTCTTGGTCTTGGGCCCTTTGGACTTGCCGCAGCTCACGGGTGAGCGCAGGGCAACCTGCTGCATACGGCAAGTTGCTCGGTTCCCGGGCGCATGCATGTCGACAGTGGGCCCAGCGCGCTGGTCAGATTGATGTCGCGCTTCCCTTCTGCGCTCGATGTGGGTGCGAGCGTCTTCGTGTTGTCGTTCTTGGAGAATGTGGCGTTGATCACGGCGAGTTCGCGGGTCCGACGACGCAGTGGAGTCGGCGTCGGGGTTGGCCCGCGGGCGGCGATCTTAGCCCTCGGGGCTGGGCACGCAGGCGGCACCCAGCGGTCTTGTCGGCGCCGGCTCTGTGCTCGGTGCCTTGCCGAACTTCGATGCGCTTCGATCGCGGGGCTTGTCGCCGTTAGCGGCCGATGAGGCTGTAAATGGTCATTCTCGATCGTCAATCTTGTGCGGCGCCGAGGGTAATCTAGAAGCGGCTGGGCTCGGGCCAGCGCTTCCTCTGTCTTAGGTGGCGGTGGCGGCGAAGCGGCGAGGCGGGATGTGCTCGGACTCCCAAGCTGGATTGGGAGGAGCAACACCCGCCCGGCGATCCGTACCTCACTTGCGCCCGACATCTGGCCTCGAGCGTCCGCGACCCACCAGCTTGGCCTTGCTCCAATGCAAGCACGGTGCTAGGAGCACCGGGCGTTGTTGACCTTGCACCTCCCAGGAAGGTGCGGTGTCTGCCGGATCGCCCGATGCTTGCGGGGCCTTGTTCTTGGATCTGGTGACGGCGTCGTCCCACCGTCGGCGCCCGTTCCTCTGCGGCGTCCACTCCACCGCCCGCTTGCTCGGCGGGGTGGTAGAATCGATGTAGACGGGCGGCCACCTCGAAGGCTTCTTCTTTGGTGGCATGTTGATGAAAGGCGTTGATGTAGCGCGCGCGGAGACCGGATCAGATGCTCACGACCTCGACGCGTCCCCTACCTGGCGCGCCAAAGGTGTCGGGGCGGACTCTGAGCGGCCACGAGCACCTATGGGGCATGGGGGCCCCTTCTAGTCCGGCAAGGGAGCGGAGGGCGTCTTGCAGAGCGGATCGAGGTCGAGCGTCAAGGGGAGACAGGCGATTTTACCCAACCGGGGCTCTCCGGAGAGATAAAACCCCTACTACTGCCTTGTGTTTGTATTTGATCTTGCTCGAGAGTGCGAGCGTATGGTGGTGTTGTGGGTGTCGAATGGACCGAACCTCCTCTACGTGCGCATGGGCCTCCCTTTTATAGTCTGAAGGGGCACCAACAGGTGGCATCGTGGGAAGAGGGGTAGAAAGGTAAAACGCAGGTTGGTACAACAAGACCAGCGGTGTCCCTACCTAACTCTGACGGCAGGGGACAAGGGCATTTAATGCCCGTCCGGTCGCCCCAACAGTGTAAAGAAACGACCGTTAGGTGAGCCACCGGTTGCCACGATGGCATCTCTGTCAGCTCCGCTTGCCACCTTGCTCCGCATGGCTGCGCATTGCCTCGCCACGTGCCTCTGGGATGGCCTTGGGGTGACACGTTGCTGGATGCACTGGAGTTCGGGTGGTCGCCTTGCCGCGGCAAGCGCCTTTGCCGAGCCTTCTCTGCCGGGCGGCAAGCTTGCCGGCCGTCGGGCCTTGCCGGGACGCACGGGGCGTCGCGGCGATTTCCTCTGGGGCGCCTTGGTGGCCTTCCGGCAACTCCTCTTGCCGGGGCCTTTGTCCACTCATCTGATACTTTGTTCTTGAATGGCAGTAATAGGAAGTGACGGAGGGTCTTGGCGGGCGCCCGGCAAGCCTTGCCGCGGGCGCTGCGACTGCCCGTGCACAAGTTCAGGGTACTAATGTACCCCCTACTTTAGTACACCGACAGGCGCCTCGTCCCCCCAGCTCGGGCTAAGGAGCGAGCCTTGTTCGCCCTCGCGCGGGTTCCCTTGATCCATCATGTGGGGCACGTACTCTTCCGCGGCTGTCATCCCGAAGGCTGCGCCGTAGGGCTCCGCGTGCCATGCAGCTCTGCTTGACATGCCGGCCTGGTGATGGTAGCGCGGCGGCCCACGGGTGCCGTGGGCCGCAATGAGTCCTTCTTCAGCGGCGGGGGCGGGCCGGTGCATGCCATCGCCCCGTCTTGGCGGCCGCTGGTGTTGGAGTATCTTGGGAGCCCGCGGTTGCACGTGGGGCCCCAGCGAACCGCCCGGGGCCCGAGGCGGGGCGGGTGCAGTGGTGAGCCCGTGGCGAAGCCAGAGCTCCTCCACCGCTCCGGCTGACGCGTCGCGGCCGCCTTCCATCAGTCTGCACTGCAGCAGCTCTCGGGCCACCGTGGGCGTGGCCCTTGAGTTTGCCTGCTCCCGGCGGGTGTACGGCACCGCTGCTGCGGCGTGGTTGGAGGCCCTCACTGCCGACCGCATCTGCCGTGGTGTTAGGGCCGTCGAGGTCTGTCCGCGTCGCCCGTAGCCCGCAGCACCCCACGGACCGTGAGCTGCCTGGGGCATGGAGTCGCCCGCGGCGAGCGGCTCTGCGCGGGGGGGCCAAGCCGCCCAAGGTTCTGGGTTGCCCGCCTGGTCGCCGGACATGGTGATGATGATGCGACGGGGCACGAGGCGGCAGAAGGCGGATCCCGGCACATCCCTACCTGGCGTGCCAAATGTTGGATTTCGGGTTCCGGCAGACCCTTGAGGTTCGAACACTGGGGTGCGCGCGGAGATTCAACCCTCAGCCGTCTCGCTCCTCGCCGAATCACTGAGACCTAAACTACTAAACAAAACAACACAAGAGACACAAGATTTATACTGGTTCAGGCCACCATTGTGGTGTAATACCCTACTCCAGTGTGTGGCGTGGTGGATTGCCTCTTGAGCTGATGATGAACAATACAAGGAAGAACAGCCTCGCGAGGGTCTGTTCTTGGTGGGTGCGATGAACTGCTAGGAGGGGTTCAGTCGCTCTAGCTACTGGTTTCCTGATGAGGATTCAGCTGCCTCTACCCTAGGGGTGGCTAGTCCTATTTATAGGCGAAGGCCCTGGGCCTCTTCCCAAATATTGAGCGGGAAGGGCGCCAACAATCGGCCATTTTGAAGGGGAACAGCGGGTACACTTATCCTGACTAAAGTTGGTCCTCGCCTGGCAAAGACACTGGTGATGACGTCTGCTTGGGCTCCACAATGACTTCCTTCTGGCCGTTGGGCTGGTCTTCGTCCTGTTGCACTGAAATGGACGCCTTTGCTTGATACTCTCGCCTTCGCTTGCTCCCCTAGAACCAAAGAGGAAAGGAGGACACTGCGCGGGCTGGCGCCCGACTGGCGCCCTTGGTCGTCATGGCTTGCGTCATGGGCACCTCGCGAGGTACTCTGCCTTGAACTCTCCGCCTCCTCATGAGCCAGCCCAATGAGGCCGCGCCTGAGGAAGCTCCTTGTTGTCCGCCCCGCGAGGCTTGGCCCCTCATGAGGGTCTTGAGCTTGCGTTGATGAAGATGGGCTGTGCTGGGCCTCCTTTGAGCCACGCTGCAGGCCGCAGGCGGGCAAGTCTGGGGACCCCCATTCCCAGAACGTCGATAGAAGTTGATCTATTTGAATAGCCGTGTCCCTCGGTAAAAGGATGACCCGGAGTTGTACCTTGACCTTATGATAACTAGAAACGGATACTTAATAAAACACACCCTTCCAAGTGCTAGATACAACTCGGTGATCGCTCTCTAATAGGGCGGCGAGGGGAGGATCGCCGGGTAGGATTATGCTATGCGGTGCTACTTTGAGGACTTCACTCTACTCTCTTCTACATGTTGCAAGACGGAGGCTGCCAGACGCGTAGTCTTCGACATGATTAGTTATCCCCCTCTTATTCTGGCATTCTGCAGTTCAGTCCACTGATATGGCCCTTTACACATATACCCATGCATATGTAGTGTAGCTCCTTGCTTGCGAGTACTTTGGATGAGTACTCACGGTTGCTTTCTCCCCCCTTTTCCCCCTTTCCTTTCTTTCTGGTTGTCGCAACTAGATGCTGGAGTCTAGGAGCTAGACGCCACCGTCGACGACGACTCCTACTACGCTGGAGGTGCCTATTACTACGTGCAGCCTGCTGACGACGACCAGGAGTAGTTAGGAGGATCCCAGGCAGGAGGCCTGCACCTCTTTCGATCTGTATCCTAGTTTGTGCTTGCCTTCGTAAGGCAAACTTGTTTAACTTATGTCTGTACTCAGATATTGTTGCTTCCACTGACTCGTCTATGATCGAGCACTTGTATTTGAGCCCTCGAGGCCCCTGGCTTGTATTATGATGCTTGTATGACTTATTTTATTTTTAGAGTTGTGTTGTGATATCTTCCGTGAGTCCCTGATCTTGATCGTACACGTTTGCGTGTATGATTAGTGTACGGTTAAATCGGGGGCGTCACAAGTTGGTATCAGAGCCGACTGCCTATAGGAATCCCCCTTCCACACTCCTTTGCCGAAGTTGAGTCTAGTCGATGAAATCTGTTTTACTAACATGGCTATGCGGCCCATGGGCCCACGTCGCCATTTGGGTGGTATTAGGACCATTTATTCCACGCCTTTACTCTGGGACCCTGATCTCTCTTCTATTCGGGTTAAATGGTTTTGCTAACTCTAACTATAGGTTCTCATAAATACTTTCTCCTGGAGAGCCCCTTCATTCCAGATGATGGCCTGCTTCACCAGAAGATTCCGAAGATACTCTTTGATATTCTCTCGAGACTTTGTGCCCATCACTTTTGCTATTCCCGACCACCGATAAATCCTTATGGATAACTACTTACACTTGCCATTCATACGATCATCCCCCATTGATCTTGTTATTACAAGATACCCTGAAGTTTTCTCTATTGTTCCAAGAATACTTTGTGCCTACTGCCTAGCAGTTCTTTGCCACATGAATACCCCTTCAAATAAATCCTCGCACTTGTCGAGTATCCGCTCATCCTTAGTTGTTCATGTGTTTCACAAAAGTCTTCAAAATACTATTCGATCTTCCGAAAATCCTCTTGAGTCTTTTGCTCTTGAAATTCTTGCTTGCTTGCATTATGGTTAATCCCATAAGTCTCGTAGTCTTATTTACATTCCTTGTCATTATCATTTTGAGTCTATTGACTCAATATGTTGCGAATACACGCAATCATCATTGATCCTTATAAATTACCTTTCCGGCTGAGCTGCCATTCTTTTAACTGGAATTGGTTCTCGACCAATCCAATTGTCGTTGATTGTACCCTAAGGCTATTCAACTTATCCATCCCTTATCAGAGCATTGCTTCTGATCCTTTGTTTTGGAAATCAAAATTCCTTTGTTATCTAAGCATCGAATTATTTCGATGTTCTATAATATGATGCTCGTGCATTCTTTTTTCCTCTGATGGAGTACCGATACTCACACTAGCTCCGTTGTGGATCACCCGATCCATTGTTGGATTGTTATCCGACAGTGTCCTTCATATTCAATCACCTTGTGAGTTCTTCCCCTGATACATAGTGCCTTTGGTAAATTGTATCATCTGCTTGGCCAACCATGCTCTACTTTCAAGCTGGTGGTATTTACCATTGAAGCTTGTGGTATATGTTTCCATGATACCCTGATGGGTTGAATCTATGCCTTCCTTTATATGTGTGAACTTGGAAGTTTTCACGAGTCATACTCATCTGGTATTTCACCAGGTAAAACTATCAACACTAATGTCTTTATCAAAGCGAGAAGTGAATGGAAGGTTATACATTGAAGAAGTGGGAGTCGACCTTGGACCTTGCGTTCATGCCCATGGACACGATGTATAACTTATCATGGAAGCTGCTCGTAAAAGTAATTACCCCCTTGTTATAAGTTCATCTTGTATACGTGGTTCGATCCTTTATGATTGTGGTTTCCGACCATGTTTTCCTTAAATACCATTTCTCGTGCAAGTTTAAGCACTTGTCTTCTGCAGAGTACTACCCCCGTCCAACCTCTACTTTGATTTGTCGTCGAGTATTACCCCCCTGGTATCTCAAGATTATCACGGAACTGTTAACTTCTTATGAGTTCTTCATCAAGTTTTACACTCTCATTGATTCCAATTTTTCATGGGCTCTGAGTTATTAAACACTCAAAGACACCGATAACTGACTCGAGTCCGCATCGCGATTAAGCAACTCTTGGTAACCTTCATTACTTACGAGTTTAAACTCAATCACGTCATTCCTAGCCTGTTTGGTTGTATCCTTGTCGTGCCAATTTTAACTGTGCTACCTGGTGCTTCTTCACAGAGCATATTTTTTTCGACGATGAGCTAAGCTTACGTTAACTTTGCTCATCATATCATTTCGCCTTGAACAACAAGCTTGATTTTGAGTTGCGTCGTACTCGTGGTTCCAATAACCTTTCGCGTCATCATTCCTTTGACTTGATGTCATCGCCGATCTATTACATCTTCGTGGAGCCTATCGACAAAATTTGTCATGATCATCATCAACATCTTGACTCCTTCCTGGATATCAATTGAATTCATGATGAGAAATACCATCCTTGCCCTCGATGATTTGTGTTGTCATCGACCACCTTAATGCCTCCCCTCCAACACAAACTTGTTCATGTTTTGTGTTATACCTTGAGTTCCTTGCTATCCAGCCTTTGTTCTTATTTACCTTGGAGTATTACCATCTGTCTTGTCAAGAATGTCATGAGACTTTCACCACCTCTTATGAATAATTGTTGCAAGTAATACTTCTCACCATAACCTTCCCTTCTTGGTTCCCGTGTTGATTCTAACCGGGATTCCAACAAGTGAACGGTATTGCGTGGATTTTGTACTTCTAACAACCCTATTGCTTTGAAGTTGATGGTCGATAGTTCGTTCTTAGACTATTGGTTGTTGAACCACCATTCTAACGTTGATCATGCTACCTAAGCCCATCTTTCGGGTGCACCTTTCAATCAATGTTCATTTGGTTATGCTTTCCTCGAGCATATGTCATTATATCATTTGATCTGACAAATGTTATCTCCTTGTTCACATAATTGTGGAAACTCATCCTTTCGAAATCTCGATGAATTGTCACCGAGTTCATCAATTACCTCCTTATCCCTTCATTAGTTTAGTGATGAATGCTTGTTTTGGAACTTGCTTCCATAGTTCATATCCCGAGGATCTTACAATGTCATCTCGACAATTTGTGTTGCACCTTTCTTCTCAGGCATCCCGAGTCTGGGGTATCCTACCACCTATCAGAACTGAATCTCGGTCTGATATGATAGTTGGAACATAATTCCAAGAGTTATAACTTTGGTCTTAATATGACCCGGTAAGGTGGTGTCATTCCTAGCCCACCTGGTTGGAGGCCCTATTGTTATAGTTTCCTTTTTAACAAGGTTAACCATTTTTCCATGAGGAAATTGAATGCCTTGTTTAATAAGTTTATCATGATGGATCCTTTGTGTATCCGAAGTCCGACCTTTGCTTGAAGACCATGTCAATGCTATCTCGAAGCATGTCTGTGATACTCCAATTTTCAACAAGAACATTTAAAGCCCAATGCTAAATGTTTCTTTATCAATTATCCAAACACCTTTGTATAGGTAATGTCATGAAATTTTTCTCCCCTTACCTAAAGGGTTTTCTGCATTATATCCTGTCATGCATATCATGCTCTGCTTATCATTGGGAAGGATATACCCCTGAAATATCTGATAATCATATTTTCCTTTCCATTATTTGGTTTAACCTTTCTGGCGATCATTATGGTCTAAGTCGTATTAATTCCCTGCTCATGTAAACACCTCAGTGTACCATCTTGTCTGGTGTAACCCTGTTACTATTGTTGATGACATTCCGGTAGCCACCGATGGACAAGAACCTTGCCTATTGGTCCGCCTCGTTCAACGAGCAGGAAAATGGTTCTCTTCGTCCCTCGCGCTTTGTATCGATGTTGTTGCCGACATAACTGAAAGGCTACCCTCTGACACGCCTTACTATCGTGACCGTGCAAGATGTCGGCCCCCTTCCTACTTTCAACCACATGGTGGGCCCATAACCCACAGTTCCACTGGATCGAAACCTGACTCTTCTTTATAACCCGGATTCTAATGTATCCTTTGCACCCGTCTTCGTATGTGATTCACGAGCTGAATGCTATACCATTGTTCATCCTGGAATCAAACACCATGTTATTCTCGTTGTTCAAGCCCCCATTCCAGCTTCTGTCTAGTCATCGAATGATTGCCTACCCATTTGAAACTTTGGTACCATCGTATATTGCACTCAACGAATTCACTAAAATACAACTCGTGGGGGTACCTTGTGTATTTCCCATTGAGTTCACCGTCATATGCCCATCTTTGTGGAGACGCGTTCTTCCGGAGTTTTTTCCTATGGTCGCGTTCGTAGTATGATGGAGTTTCCGCAGAAAGGATGCCGACTTCGTCATGATGGCATGAAGCAGAGAAATGGAGACATCAACGTAAAGGGTCAGCTACTTCGGGAAGTGCAACAAAGACCGAAAAGAACCGTTAGAATTTCGCAACCTAGTCTTTTCCCCTTACTCCCCTCCTAAATCTCGGGACGAGATTTCTTGTAGTGGAGGAGATTTGTGACGCCCGGATAATCATGCTACAGTAATCTCACGTTAATGGTGCCACGTCACCTTTGTCACTGTAATTAATCTCAGAACCGTTTCAAATTTAAATCCTAAATAAGTCAAACGACAAAAGTTTTCAAATATTAAAACAAAAATGTTCGGGCTATGTCAACTATTGCATCGGTAATTATGGTGAAGTAAACACATTTTTATGAAATGCCTAAATACTTTTAAATGAATTTAAACAGAAAAGAAATAATAAAAGAAAATACAAAAATAGAAAACAAAACAAAACAAAAAAAGAATAAAAAAGGCCCCCTGACCAACTGGGCCAGGCGGCCCAGCTCACCGGCCAGGCCGGCCCACCTGGCCCAGCCGGCCGACCCACCCCTGCCTTATCCCCACGAGGGGGGAAACCCTAACCACCCCGTCACCCACTGGCCCCCACTCGCTCTTCCCCACCCCCTCGCTCTGGATCTGGATCGGGAGGAGCCCGATCCCCTCCTCCCTCGCTCGCGCCCGATGCCGGCGCCGGCGCCGCCCCTCCCGGACTCCTCCGCGCCCCTCCTCTCCCTCGCGTGACGCCCGCCTCGATGCCGCGCCCCTGCCTCGGCATGGACGACCCCGCCGTCGACTAACCGCCGCACTTCGCCCGGCCCCGCCGCCGTCGCACCTCGCCAGGACGCCGCCGCCTCCACCTCGTCGTTCTACCCCGCCGGCCTGCCTCCCGCTCCGCCGCTTCATCCCCGTCGACCACTCCGAGCCTCCCTGAGCACACTGCCTTGTCCCCTACACCCGCAGTGAGCCCCCCTCCTCTTTCCCTCGCGCGTTCCGATGCCCCACTGCCCGCTCTGCCGCCCGAGCTCCCGCTCACGGCCACCACGGCCCCTGTCGCTCCCCTCTCCCTGCGTCGCGAGCTCCCGCCCTTGGCCTGGTCTTCACTCGCTGACGACCGCGCTCGGGTCCTACGCCCGCCCGTGGCTCGCCGCGCATCCCTTGTCCCTGCGCCGTTCGTGCCTTCCCTGCTTCGTCTCCATGCCCTGTTGCGCCCTCCGTCGCTCGGTCTCTCCCCGCGGTGCCACCCCGCGCCGCCTGGGTCCGGCACCCACAGCCGGCGCCCGTCGCCGCGGCCTCAACCTCCTGGGCGGGCTCCCCCGACGCTAGGCGGGTTCGCCCACGCTTAGGCGCCCGTCGCCCGCTGCCCGCTCACACGCCAAGGCTCCCCCAAAGCCACTGACTAGGGGGCCCACGCCCCAGAACGTTTTATAAAAAAATAGACTTAAGAAAAATAACTACTAAAAATAATTAATTATTTATTTAATTAACTTAATTAATTCTGTTTAGATTAATCTAATCATTAGGTAAACTAATTAACTCTGTTTAATTAACCTGCTAATTAAACATTGTATGCCATGCGGGACCCACCATCAGATTGACCCAGTCAACACCTGTTGACTGCTGATGTCAGCATGACATCATGCTGATGTCATAAATCCAAATTTCGACTAAAATAATTAGATAAATGCTAAAAATGATTTAAATCTTTTAAAATCAATATAAAATAAACCGTAGCTCGGATGGAAAAACTTTGTACATGAAAGTTGCTCAGAGCGACGAGACGAATCCGGATACGCAGCTCGTTCGTCCGGCACACACCCCTAACATATCGAACACACAACTTTCCCCCTCCGGTTCATCTGTCCGGAAACGCAAAACACCGAGGATACTTGCCCAGATGTCCCCCCCCCGTATCACCTACCACTACATTAGGTCACCCCTAGCACCGCATATTGTCGCGTCTTGCTTTGTGTTACATTTGATTGCTCTGTTATTTATTGTGTTCCCCCTCCGTTACTTCTTTCCGGTAGACTCCGAGACCGGTACCGATGTCCGTGTGTTCGACTACACCGAAGACGACCCCTCCTACTTGCCAGAGCAACCAGGCAAGCCCCCCCTTGATCACCAGATATCGCCTATTCTTCTCTATAATGCTTGCATTAGAGTAGTGTAGCATGTTACTGTTCGGTTACTCCTATTCTGTTGCATAGCCTGTCGTTGTTGCTACAGTCATTGATACCATACCCGCAATCCTAAATACTTAGTATAGGATGCTAGTTTATCATCATTGGCCTTACATTCTTGTCAGTCTGCCTTGCTATACTATTGGGCCGTGATCACTCGGGAGGTGATCACAGGTATATACTATACATACATACATACATACTATACAGATGGTGACTAAAGTCAGGTCAGCTCGTTGAGTACCCGCAAGTGATTCCGATGTGGGGGCTGGAAGGACAGTGGCTCCATCCCGGTAGAGGTGGGCCTGGGTTCCCGCGGCCCCGATTACTTACTTTAGAAGCGGGCGATAGGCGAGTTGAGACCGCCTAGGAGAGAGGTGGGCCTGGCCCTGTTCGGCGTTCGCGGATACTTAACACGCTTAACGAGATCTTGGTATTTGATCTGAGTCTGGCTACTGGCCTATACACACTAACCAACTACGCGGGAACAATTATGGGCACTCGGCGTCGTTGTATCAGCCGAAGCCTTCGTGACGTCAGCGACTGAGCGGCGCGCGCCAGATTGGACCATGTAACATGACTTCCTTAGTAACGGAGGTTGCTAGGTCTGCTTCCGGCCGCCCACGCAACATCCAGGTGTGCAATGGGCGATGGGCCCAGACCCCTGCGCGCATAGGATTTAGACCGGCGTGCTGACCTCTCTATTGTGCCTAGGTGGGGCTGCGACGTGTTGATCTTCCGAGGCTGGGCATGACCCAGGAAAGTGTGTCCGGCCAAATGCGATCGAGCGTGTTGGGTAATGTGGTGCACCCCTGCCGGGAAGTTGATCTATTTGAATAGCTGTGTGCCTCGGTAAAAGGACGACCCGGAGTTGTACCTTGACCTTATGATAACTAGAACCGGATACTTAATAAAACACACCCTTCCAAGTGCCAGATACAACCCGGTGATCGCTCTCTAACAGGGCGACGAGGGGAGGATCGCCGGGTAGGATTATGCGATGCGAAGCTACTAGGAGGACTTCAGTCTACTCTCTTCTACATGCTGCAAGACGGAGGCTGCGAGAAGCGTAGTCTTCAACATGATTAGTTATCCTGCTCTTATTCTGGCATTCTGCAGTTCAGTCCACTGATATGGCCCTTTACACATATACCCATGCATATGTAGTGTAGCTCCTTGCTTGCGAGTACTTTGGATGAGTACTCACGGTTGCTTTCTCCCCCCTTTTCCCCTTTTCCTTTCTTTCTGGTTGTCGCAACCAGATGCTAGAGCCTAGGAGCCAGACGCCACCGTCGACGACGACTCCTACTACGCTGGAGGGTCCTATTACTACGTGCATCCTGCTGATGACGACCAGGAGTAGTTAGGAGGATCCCAGGAAGGAGGCCTGCGCCTCTTTCGATCTGTATCCCAGTTTGTGCTTGTCTTCTTAAGGCAAACTTGTTTAACTTATGTCTGTACTCAGATATTGTTGCTTCCGCTGACTCGTCTATGATCGAGCACTTGTATTCGAGTCCTCGAGGCCCCTGGCTTGTATTATGATGCTTGAATGAGTTATTTTATTTTTAGAGTTGTGTTGTGATATCTTCCCATGAGTCCCTGATCTTGATCGTACACATTTGCGTGTATGATTAGTGTACAGTTAAATCGGGGCGTCACAACATTCCTAGCCCATCTGACACGGAACATCGTCGTGTTGTGCAGTCCAGAGTAGTCAAGCTCCCAGATCTCCTCGACTCTTCCATAAAATCGTTCAGTTGCGCCGTTGTCGCTGTCGATCATGCATTCCATCGTCACCCTTGAGTTCTGATCATCACTGTCCATATCTTTGGCCTCCGTGTAGAACATGTATCCGTTGATATCATATGCCTGATAGGTTACGAGGTTGGGCGAGGGGCCATGTGCTAAGGTGTATATGAGCAATCCGTCCTTAGAGCCCTCCTCCGGGATTAGCAATAATATGCTCTTTGAACCAATGCAGAAAGTGGAGTTGTGCTCTCTAGTAACCGGCGTCCGTCCCTGCATACCCCAGTCACGATACTTCTTTGTGATAATTTCTTTGTGCAGTGCCACGAAAGGATCTACCTTGTCTAGGTGTTGTAGCACTACCAAGTTTGCTCTGTCAAAGTCGCTGCGTCGATCTGAGTATGCCACGTGCAGTTCCTTGCGACCGTTGTAGTGACCATCTCCTTCGAGCCTCCCATTGTGCTTGTTAACGGGCAAACCAACACTAACACCAGGAGGCTGGTCTGCGCCATATAGAAAATTCTCACAGAAAGAGATGCACTCTTGTGCCAAATAGCCTGGACGATGCTTCCATCCGGACGGGACATGTTCTGAAACGAATCCTTTGATGATCCCATTCATCCTCTCAAACGGCATCATGTTGTGCAGGAATGGCGGCCCCAGTCTATTATGTCATCCACAATATGGACACACAGATGCACCATCACGTCAAAGAACGCGCGCGGAAGTACATCTCAAGCTCATTCAAGATCACAACGATCTCTTCCTGTAGCCTTTGGAGCTGCTTCACACTGATCGACTTTCAAGAGATGACGTCGAAAAAGTTGCAGAGACCAATAAGCGTGTCACGGACGTACTTGTTCATTATCCCTCTAAGGGGAACAGGTAGTATCTGTGTCATCATCACATGACAGTTATGAGACTTCATCCCGCTGAACCTTTTCTTGTCCGTGTCTAGATATCTGCTTATCTTGCCACGATGAATCGAACTAACTTTGACTCGGTAAGGCACTTAAAGAATTGATTGATCTCAGCGACTTAAGGTGAAGCAAGAAGGGGCAATAATCCTCTTTCTTTATTTTCTTGCCTTCTTCTCCCATGCCTCTGTCTCCGTCTCTGTCTCGTCGACATTTTACGGGCGGCATGTGCGAGATCTTCCCTGATTTTCAAATCTTGAAGTCTTTTCTTGCCTTTGGCCCATCCTTGGTCTTATCCGGCATGTTCATCGGTGTTGCGAGCAAGCTCTCAAGGACATTCTTACAGATATGCATTTGATCAAGGCAATGAGGTGTATCGAGTTTGTGCGATACTCCAAGTCCCGAACACGACCTCGTCTTGATACCTTCAAAGAGCGGCTCGGCGCCTTTCTCATCGTCTTTCCTGGCGCGGGGCACTCCTTCCAGTTTTTCAACAGCTCATCGATTTCGGCACCGCTCCGCTTACGTGGAGGTCCTCGATGCTCAGTGTGACCATTGAATAGATCTCCACAGTTTCTCCACGGGTCGTCCTATTCAAGCCATCTTCAATGCCCCATGTACATGATTTTCCCAGACCCACCGTCTTTCCTTGACGTTAGCTGCTGAGACGTCGTATCATCCATGCACCGCGTGCATCCGCAATATCCATGGCACACCTGGCCTGCCACATATCTGTAACCGAGATAGTCCTGCACTGTCATGATCAGCGCGGCTCTCATGTTGAAATACTCACCTTTGCTGGCGTCCCATGTCTTGGCCGGTGTTTTCCATAATGTGTCTAACTCCTCTTGAAGTAGCCCCAGATACAAATTAATATTATTTCCTGGTTGTTTCGGCCCTTGAATAAGCATGCTCATGTGAATGTACTTCGATTTCATGCACGACCAGGGGGAGGTTGTACATCCATACAAACACGGCCCATGTGCTATGGTTGGTGTTCTGGTTGCCAAACAGATTCATGCCATCGATACACGCGCCGAGCACGATGTTCCTTGCATCACATTCAAAATACCGATAGAAGCTGTTCAACGCTCTCCACTAGCTTTCATCCTTCACGTGTCTCAGCTTCGGATCATCTCCATCGTCGGGCTTCTTCCTCTCCGCGTGCCAGTGCATTAGCTTAGATTCCTTGGGATCTACAAAATACCTCTGGAGACGGGGAGTGATCGGTAAGTACCATACAACTTTCTGGGGATATTTCTTCCCGGCCTTCTTGTATCGAGAAGCATTGCACACCAGACAGCTTGTTTTTTCCGCGTGCTCCTTCCGATAAATTATGCAATCGTTGATGCATGCATGGTATTAACGTGTGGCAGACCAAGAGGGCACACGATCTTCTTGGCCTCATCAACACTAGTAGGACATAGATTACGCGCGGGAAGAACATCCTTTAGGTACTTGAGAGGCTCATCGAGGCTAGTGTCGGTCCATTTGTTTTGAGCCTTCGTCTTCAGGAGTTGGAGCGTGAAACTCAAGCGGGTCACCTCAGGATTGCAACCATCATACAATGGAGTGTTCGAGTCTACCACCAGTTGCTCTAGCATAGCCTCCTCTCTAGAAGCAGTTCTCTCAGTACTCGTCTCCTTGCGAAGCAATGCTTGAACATGAGGGTCCTGCACAATTGAACTTAGTACCGATGAACTCTGCCGCGTGGAGTCCATGTCGTTCTCTCCGCCGCCATGTCCGGCCCCTTCTCCTCCGCCATGTCTGGCCCCTTCTCCGCCGCCATGTTCGGCCTCTTCCCCGCCGCCATTATCGATCATCTCTTCGTCTTGCCCCATGTCATCATTGCCTGCCCCGTCGGCATACTCAACATCGTCATCCTCATCTTCAATTATCCACTGAGTATAGCCATCCATCAAACCAGTCATGAGCAGGTGCGCTTCGACACGACCATCGTCATGGGGTTCGAGCCAAACTATTCCTTTGCATTTTCGACACGGACATAAAACCTCTGTCTGGTTATTTTCTT
Organism: Aegilops speltoides; assembly: GCA_021437245.1. Lineage (NCBI taxonomy): Eukaryota > Viridiplantae > Streptophyta > Magnoliopsida > Poales > Poaceae > Aegilops > Aegilops speltoides. The sequence goes on along the minus strand of CM038145.1, from coordinate 92,427,844 downwards.
TCATGTCCTACACCACCGACCGCAACCACCTGTCCACCATCGTTCCACTGACCATCGTCAACACAGTAATAATAAACAAATTGATTATAAAAATGCATGCATGCATCAAAGTCATAAAAAAAATTGGCATGACCTTCCCTAAAAATAGGACATATATGGATCTAGAGTTTGCCTGGAATTCACCGAAACGGAAATAAATCGACATTTCGGCAAAACATAGGGAACTCAAAAGCACAATTTGGCGTCAACTCATGCCACACACACAATTTCCACAAACATATCACACACACATAAACATATTTCCATTTTGCAAAAGCATGAAATTGTCATCACCTCTATCTCGATCGAGATCGAGCACACGGTGGAGATGATGTTGTAGAGAGATCAAAAGTGCACAAAGCTCTTCTTGACAAAGATAGATCTAGTTAGGGGGCAAATAGGTCACTTAACTAAATCCTACATCTACCTAGCTACCTAATTTGGGAGGAGACAACTTCAACTAGTGGAGGGGGAAGGAAAAAGAGAAAGGAGATGCATTAATGGAGGTGGTGTAGTTAGGTAGGAGTAATGAAGAGAGAGAAAGGTGGATAGAAGAGAGAGAGTAATGGGGGAGAAGTATTGATGAAGAAGAGTGAGAATGGGAGCATGTGGGGAGGTAGGGGAAGGGAAGAGAGGAGGGGAGGGGAGGTAGGGGAAGGGAAAGAGAGGAGGGGAGGGAGGGACAGGTGGGGAAAAGGTGGTGGGTTGGTGCGGGTTAGCAGTAGCGTGGGAGCTAAAACGCGCTGCTGCTAAGGAATTAGCAGCAGCGCGCTTTGGGCTTCTGGCGCTCGCTAACAGGACAAAAAGTGTGGCAGTTTGAAATTTAGCAGCAGCGATCTCAGAAAAAGCGCGCTACTACTACATCCGTAGCAGTAGCGCGGTTCGCGCCACCGCGCTACTACTAAATGGAGTTAGGTGAACACCGTCGGTCGATATTTGTAGCAGCACGGTTTACGCCGAGCGCGCTACTGCTAAAAACTTATCAGCAGCGGGTTTCCCGCACACGCACTACTACTAATTAGCAGCAGCGCTCCTTTTTGAGCCGCGCTGCTGCTAAGATTCTGTGTATAGGCTTTTCCCTAGTAGTGATCTACTCCAGAGCCTGAGCCGGAACCTCCACTGGACCCTTATCGTCCATCATCTTATCAGTGGGATCCGGAGGAGATCGCTAGCCAGTGGTATCCAGATGACACTTCTCAGTACACCGGGGAGAGTAGCCGCAGTCCTTGGCATTAGACCAACTTAGGCCAAAATCCTAAGCTTGGGGGAGTACGTATTTCTCACCGACTTTACATTCATGTTCACACATTTATTCTAGTTGTCCGTGCTCATCTCTTTCATTGTTTTATCCATGCTAGTTTAATTTCCTTTTCTAGTTTTCTTCTTGTGTGTTTGATAAACCTTAAGAAATCCAAAAAAAATAGTTAGTTTACTTTCCATGCTTGTAGTAGTAATTAAAAAAGAAAACCCAAAAAGATTTCTTGTTCTTCTTTTGCTTGTTGGGAGCTTTCTCGTCTAAATAGTTTTATTTCCTTTTCTTTCCTTTGGGGGTCAAGAGTAGAAGACCATAATGAAAATGTTTAGTGGCTCTCATATGCATGATTGTTGATTTAACTTAGAGCCCATATTACTTTGTCTTCTCTCTTGAATTGAATGCTTGCAGATTCCAGCTTAGTCCAATGCACGTGCACTATTATTATTATACACACCATTCGGTCGTGCAAGTGAAAGGCAATAATGACGATATATGATGGACTGATTGAGATGAGAAAAGCTGGTATGAGCTCGACCTCTCTTGTTTTTGTAAATATGATGAGTTCATCGTTCTTGATTCAGCCTATTATGAATAAACATGTTTGCAATGACATTTAGAGATCATAGTTACTTATGCCATGCTTGATTAGCTATGAGTTTATAATGGCTTACCTTGCGTGCCAACATGCTATTAAAATGGTTATGATGTGGTATGATGGGATGGTATCCTCGTTTGAATGAATTGAGTGACTCGACTTGGCACATGTTCACGCATGTAGTTCAAAAAAATCAACATAGCCTTTACGATATTTATGTTCATGGTGGATTATATCCTACTCATGCTTGCACCTGGTGTAGATTAATTTTAATGCATGTTCATGACTGTTTTCACTCTCTCAGTTGGTCGATTCCCAGTCTTTTGCTAGCCTTCACCTGTACTAAGAGGGAATACTACTTGTGCATCCAAAATCCAAAGTTATTCCATATGAGTCCACCATACCTTCCTATATGCGGTATTTACCTGCCATTCCAAGTAAATTTGTATGTGCCAAACTCCAAACCTACAAATGAAATTTTGTTTTGTATGCTTGAGCAGCCCATGTTTCAACTAGGGTTGTCTGTATCTTCCATGCTAGGTGGGTTATTCTCAAGGGCAGTGGACTCCGCTCCTCATTCACGAGAAAATGGCTGGTAACCAGGATGCCCAGTCCTATGATCAAAAAGATCAAAGCAAATCAAAATAATTAAAACAAACTACCCCAGGAATGTTGTTTGTATGGACGGTACCCCGTTGTTTCGGATGGCCATGGAGTGTGCTTGTTGGTGGTTGGGGGAGTATAAACTTTTACCATTCTGTTTGGGAACCGCCTATAATGTATGTAGCATGGAAGATATCGCCATCTCACAGTTGTTGCGTTGACACTGAAAGTATACCGCTCAAAATGTTATTCATCTCTATTTTAAAATCAAGCTCTGGCACCTCTACAAATCCCTGCTTCCCTCTACGAAGGGCCTATCCATTTACTTTTATGTTGAGTCATCACCCTCTTATTAAAAAGCACCCGCTGGAGAGCACAGCTGTCATTTGCATGCATTACTATTAGTTTCTATTGGGTATGACTTGACTGGATCTCTTTTACCATGAATTACAATATTTAGTTAGTCCTTGATATTTAAAGGTGCTCTGCATTTATGTTTTGCAGTCTCAGAAAGGGCTAGTGAGATGCCATTTTGTCATATCATATCATGATTGTTTTGAGAAAGTGTTGTCATCCGAGTTTTATTATTATTGCTCGCTAGCTGATTATGCTATTGACCTGAGTAAATATGAGACCAAAGTGTTATTGTGAATATGGTTAGTTCATAATCTTTGCTGAAAACTTGAATGCTGGCTTTACATATTTACACCAACAAGAGCAAACCGAGTTTGTAAAAGTTTTTCTTTATCACTTTCAGTTTATCAACTGAATTGCTTGAGGACAAGCAAAGGTTAAAGCTTGGGGGAGTTGATTCGTCTCCAACATATCTACTTTTCTGAACACTTTTGCCCTTGTTTTGGACACTAACTTGCATGATTTGAATGAAACTAACCCAGACTGACGCTGTTTTCAGCAGAACTACCATGCTGTTGTTTATTGTGCGGAAAACAAAAGTTCTTGGAATGACCTGAAAATCCATGGAGATAACTTTTGGAAAATATAAAAAATACTGGCGAAAGAATCAAGGCCAGGGGGCCCACACCCTGTCCACGAGGGTGGGGGGGCGCCCCCTCCCCCTAGGCGTGCCCCCCTGTCTCGTGGGCCCCCTGATGCTCCACTGACCTCAACTCCAACTTTATATATTCCGTTTCGCAGAGAGAGAAAATCAGAGAGAAAGTTTCATCGCGTTCTACGATACGGATCCGCCGCCAAGCCCTAATCTCTCTCAGGAGGGCTGATCTGGAGTCCGTTCGGGACTCCGGAGAGGGGGATTCGTCGTCGTCATCATCATCAACCATCCTCCATCACCAATTTCATGATGCTTACCGCCATGCGTGAGTAATTCCATCGTAGGCTTGCTAGACGGTGATGGGTTGGATGAGATTTACCATGTAATCAAGTTAGTTTTGTTAGAGTTTGATCCCTAGTATCCACTATGTTCTGAGATTGATGTTGCTATGACTTTGCTATGCTTAATGCTTGTCACTAGGGCCCGAGTGCCATGATTTCAGATCTGAACCTATTATGTTTTCATGAATATATGTGAGTTCTTGATCCTACCTTGCAAGTCTATAGTCACCTATTATGTGTTATGATCCGATAACCCCGAAGTGACAATAATCGGGATACTTCTCGGTGATGACCGTCTTTTGAGGAGTTCATTTATTAACTATGTGTTAATTCTTTGGTCTGGTACTCTATTAAAAGGAGGCCTTAATATCCCTTAGTTCCACTAGGACCCCGCTGCCACGGGAGGGTAGGACAAAAGATGTCATGCAAGTTCTTTTCCATAAGCACGTATGACTATATTCGGAATAAATGCCTACATTACATTGATGAATTGGAGCTAGTTCTGTGTCACCCTATGTTATAGCTATTACATGAGGAATCACATCCGACATAATTATCCATCACTGATCTAATGCCTACGAGCTTTTCACATATTGTGCTTTGCTTATTTACTTTTCTATTGCTATTGTTACAACAACTACAAAACTACTATCATTACTTTTGCCACTGGTACCATTACTATCATACTACTTTGCTACTAAATACTTTGCTGCAGATACTATGTTATCCAAGTGTGGTTGAATTGACAACTCAACTGCTAAAACTTGAGAATATTCTTTGGCTCCCCTTTTGTCGAATCAATAAATTTGGGTTGAACACTCTACCCTCGAAAGCTGTTGCGATCCCCTATACTTGTTGGTTATCACACCATAAGTAGGAAATAATTTCATTGCATAATTATTGACTTTCGTGCTTGCATAGGGAATCAAAAACCTTAACACCAATATTCTTACTAAAGCATAATTACTCATCAACATAACTCACATGTCACATCATCATATCTCAAAACTATTACTAAGAATCAAGTTTATTTTATCCAGTGATCTTCATGAAAGTTTTTATTATATCCTTCTTGGATATCCATTGATGTCTACTACGCAACCTTCTTCTTGTAGACGTTGTTGGGCCTCCAAGTGCAAATGTTTGTAGGACAGTAGCAAATTTCCCTCAAGTGGATGACCTAAGGTTTATCAATCCGTGGGAGGCGTAGGATGAAGATGGTTTCTCTCAAACAACCCTGCAACCAAATAACAAAGAGTCTCTTGTGTCCCCAACACACCCAATACAATGGTAAATTGTATAGGTGCACTAGTTCGGCGAAGAGATGGTGATACAAGTGCAATATGGATGGTAGATATAATTTTTTGTAATCTGAAATTATAAAAACAGCAAGGTAACTAATGATAAAACTGAGCGTAAACGGTATTGCAATGCTAGGAAACAAGGCCTAGGGTTCATACTTTCACTAGTGCAAGTTCTCTCAACAATAATAACATAATTGGATCATATAACTATCCCTCAACATGCAACAAAGAGTCACTCCAAAGTCGCTAATAGCGGAGAACAAACGAAGAGATTATGGTAGGGTACGAAACCACCTCAAAGTTATCCTTTTTGATCGATCTATTCAAGAGTCTGTAGTAAAATAACACGAAGCTATTCTTTCCGTTTGATCTATCATAGAGTTCGTACTAGAATAACACCTTAAGACACGAATCAACCAAAACCCTAATGTCACCTAGATACTCCAATGTCACCTCAAGTATCCGTGGGCATAGTTATACGATATGCATCACACAATCTCAGATTCATCTATTCAACCAACACAAAGTACTTCATAGAGTGCTCCAAAGTTTCTACCAGAGAGTCAAGACGAAAACATGTGCCAACCCCTATGCATAAGTTCATTGAACCTGCAAGTTGATCACCAAAACATACATCAAGTAGATCACGTGAATATCCCATTGTCACCACAGATAAGCACGACAAGACATACATCAAGTGTTCTCAAATCCTTAAAGACTCAATCCGACAGGACAACTTCAAGGGGAAAAATCAATTCATCACAAGAGAGTAGAGGGGGATAAACATCATAAGATCCAACTATAATAGCAAAGCTCGTGATACATCAAGATCGTGCCATATCAAGAACACGAGAGAGAGAGAGAGAGAGACAGAGAGACAGAGAGATCAAACACATAGCTACTGGTACATACCCTCAGCCCCGAGGGTGAACTACTCCCACCTCGTCATGTAGAGCGCCGGGATGATGAAGATGGCCACCGGTGAGGGATCCCCCCTCCGGCAGGGTGCCAGAATAGGGTCCCGATTGGTTTTTGGTGGCTACAGAGGCTTGCGGCGGTGGAACTCCCGATCTAATGTGCTCCTCGATGTTTTTAGGGTACATGGACATATATATATATGCGAAAGAAGTCGGCCAGGGGATCCACGAGGGGCCCACGAGGGTGGGGGACATGCCTCCCTACCTTGTGGCCACCTCGAAGCTTCCCTGGCGTCTACTCCAAGTCTCCTGGATTGCTTCCGTTCCAAAAATAACTCTCCCGAAGGTTTCATTTCGTTTGGACTCCGTTTGATATTCCTTTTCTTGGAAACACTAAAATAGGCAAGAAAACAACAGTTTGGGCTAGGCCTCCGGTTAATAGGTTAGTCCCAAAATAATATAAAAGTGTATAATAAAGCCCATAAACATCCAAAAGCGATAATATAATAGCATGAATACTTCATAAATTATAGATACGTTGGAGACGTATCATCCATCACTTTGGGACTAATTTTCATAGGTTGCTTTTCGTAAGCTCAAACAAATATAAGTGAAGATCATGAGCATAATATTTCTCTCTCTCAAATTAATTTAAGTGAAGCAAGAGAGAATTTCTTGAAAATTTTACTAACTCTCAAATAAATCTATGTGAAGCAAGAGAGCAATTCTTCAAAAATACTAGAGCACATCATGCTCAAAAAGATATAAGTGAAGCACTAGAGCAAGTCCATAGCTGATAAAAAAATTAAGTGAAGCATAGAGAGCAATTCTAACAAGTCATGACACAATTTTGGCTCTCTCAAATAGGTGTGTCCAGCAAGGGATCAAGACTAAAAATACAAAATAAAACAAGCAAATACTCATATCGTACAAGAAGATCCAAGGAAAACTCATAGTATGTGACGAATAAAAATATAGCTTCGAGTAAAGTACCGATGGTCGTTAGAAGAAAGAGGGGATGCTACTTGGGGCATCCCCAAGCTTCGTTGCTTGCTTCTTTTGGATAATAGCTTGGGATGCCGGGGCATCCCAAGCTTAGGCTCTTCTTACTCCTTATTCCTTCATCCATCGTAAGATAACCCAAAACTTGAAAACTTCAATCACACAAAACTCAACAAAACCTTCGTGAGATCCGTTAGTATAAGAAAATAAATCACTACTATAAGTATTGTTGCAAACCAATTCATATTTTTCTTTTGCATTATATCTACTGTATTCCAACTTTTCTATGGCAAAAACTCATCAAACAATACCATAGAGCCATCAAAACAAGCACACAACGCAAAGAAAACAGAATCTGTCAGAACAGAATAGTCTATAGCAATCTGGATATTTCGATTACTTCTAAAACTCCAAAAATTCTGAAAAGTTAGTACGACCTGTGCTATTTGTATATTAATCTTCTGAAAAGGTAACCAGTGAAAATCACGTTTCTTTGATTTATGAAAGTTATTTTCGTGAGTGCATAAGTTTCTGTTTTTCAGCAAGATCAAACAACTATTACCCAAGAAGATCCTAAATGCTTTACTTGGCACAAATACTAATTAAAAAACAATCATTACAGTAGCATAATTGTGCAAACGCTCAAGAACAGAAAGCAAAAAGCAAAAATAAATTTTATTTATTAGGTTGCCTCCCAACAAGCGCTATAGTTTTACGCCCTTAGCTAGGCATAAAGCAAGGGTCTAATTATTGTCGTCTTTGTTTTGACATCCATAAGATGCCCTCATGATTGATTCATACGGTGGCCTAATTCTTTTTCTAGGGAAGTGTTCCATACCTTTCCTCAAAGGAAATTGGAACTTAATATTGCCTTCTTTCATATCAATCATGGCACCAATAGTGCGTAAAAACGGTCTACCAAGAATAATTGGACAAGACGAATTGCAATCAATATCAAGAACAATGAAATCTATGGGCACATAATTCCTATGTGCAAGAATAAGAACATCATTAATTCTTCCCATAGGCTTTTTAATAGTAGTAACCGCCAAGTGCAAATTTAAAGAGCATTCTTCAAGATCGGTAAGACCAAGCACATCACATAAAGATTTCGGAATTGTGGAAACACTAGCACCCAAGTCACACAAAGAAAAACACTCATAATTTTTAATCTTGACTTTGATGGTAGGTTCCCATTCATCATGTAATTTTCTAGAAATTGATACTTCTAATTCTAAATTTTCTTCTAAAGCTTTCATCATAGCATTAAAAATGTGTTTAGTAAAAGCTTTATTTTGCTCATAAGCATGGGGTGAACTTATCATGGATTGCAACAATGAAATACAATCAATCAAAGAGCAACTATCATAATTAAAGTCTTTGTAATCCAAAAGAGTGGGCACATCACTAGTTAAAGTCTTGACCTCTTCAAACCCACTTTTATCAATTTTCTCAACAAGATTTTCATCCACGGAATTATCGGGATGCCTTCTAGCTAAAGTTGACTCTTCTCCAGTCTCTTTTTCATCAATCTTAACTTTAATAAACAAGGAATCAATAGAAGAAACACCAATCATTTTAATATCTTCATAACTTTTGCGAACGTAATCACTAGAAAACACTTTTTTATAAAAATTCTCTTTTAGCTCTAAGCATAGCGGTTCTTTTCTTGCTTTCATCCATAGAAACATAAAAATATTTAATTGATTCATCAACCTTAGGCACAAAAATTTTCATCTTGAGATTTTCCACATCATGACAAATTATATCAACACTTCTAGACAAATCATCAATCTTATTCAACTTTTCTTCTATGGTAGTGTTGAATTTTTTTTGTGTATTGATAAATTCTGCAATATTATTCTCAAGATCAGAGATGTTCCTATTATTGTCAGATTGATTTCCATAGGAATCACCATAATTATTAGAGGAATTACTAGGAAAAGGCCTATGATTAAAATTACCTTTATAAGCATTGTTATTGAAATTATTTCGAGAGATAAAACTCACATCTACGGCATCACTATTTTGCTCAATCAAAGTAGAAAAAAGGCATATCATTAAAATCAATAGGAGCACTTTTATTAGCAACCAATTTCATAAGAGCATCAACTTTTTCACTCAAAGAAGAAATTTCTTCAACCGAATTAACCTTTTTACTACTAGGAGCTCTTTCGGTATGCCATTGCGAATAATTTGCCATAATATTATCAAGCAATTTAGCGGCTTCACCCAAAGTAATTTCCATAAAAGTACCACCCGCGGTGGAATATAAAAGATTACGAGAAACAAAATCCAATCCCGCATAAAAAATTTGTATGATCATCCAAAGATTTAACCCATGAGTTGGGCAATTCCTTAGCATCATTTTCATCCTTTCCCAAGATTGTGCAACATGCTCATGTTCAAGTTGCTTGAAATTCATGATCTAGGTTCTAAGGGAAATAATTTTTGCAGGCGGAAAATACTTAGTGATAAAAGCATCTTTGCACTCATTCAAAGAATCGATACTATTGCGAGGCAAAGAAGAGAACCAAATGTTTGCAAAATCACGCAAAGAAAACGAAAATAATTTCATCTTCACAGCATCATTATCCACATCTTTTTTCTTTTTCATATCACATAATTACACGAAGGTATTAAGATGGGACATGGCATCCTCATTAGGAGTACCAAAAAATTGATCTTTCATAACAAGATTCAGCAAAGTAGTATTAATAACACAAGACTCCGCACTAGTGGCGGGAGGAGCAATCGGAGTGCCAATAAAATCATTGTTGTTGGTATTTGAGAAATCACATAACTTGGTGTTCTCTTGAGTCATGATGACTACACAACAAGATTGCACTCAAAAACAGATCCGGCAAGAAAACGACGAACGAAAAAGAGGGGCGAATAAAACGGCAATTTATTGTGAAGTAAGGGTGAGGAAAATGAGAGGCAAATGGAAAATAATGTAAATTGCGAGGAGATGAGATTTGTGATTAGGAACCTGGTATATGTTGAAGGTCCTCCCCGGCAACGGCGCTAGAAAGTTCCTTTTGATGTCTGCTAGAACTACGTCGGTATTTCCCCAAAGAGGAAGGGATGATGCAGCATAACCAGTGGTAGGTAGTTCCCTCAGTATGAAACCAAGGTTATCGAACCAGTAGGAGAAACAAGCAACAGAACGTAAATAGCACCTACACACAAATAACAAATATCGCAATCCGACGTGTAAATGGGGTTGTCAATCCCTTTCGGGTAGCGGCGCCAGAAATTGGTAAACGGACGTGAGAGAGTTGTAAATATTGGTTGATCGAACGCCAAATAAAATAAATTGCAGCAAGGTATTTTTGTGATTTTGGTTTAATAGATCTGAAAATAAAAGGCAAATAAAATAGATCGCAAAAACAAATAATATGAGAAAGAGACCCCGGGGGGTGTAGGTTTCAAGTGGCTTCTCTCGAGAAAATAGCAAATTGTGGGTAAAAAAATTACTGTTGGGCAATTCATAGAACTTCAAATAATCATGACGATATCCAGGCAATGATCATTATATAGGCATCACGTCCAAGATTAGTAGACCGACTCCTACCTGCATCTACTACTATTACTCCACACATCGACCGCTATCCAGCATGCATATAGTGTATTAAGTGCATGAAGAAACGGGGTAATGCAATAAGAACGATGACATGATGTAGACAAGATCTATCTATGTAGATATAGACCCCATCATTTAATCCTTAGTAGCAACGATACATACGTGTCGGTTCCCCTTCTATCACTAGGATCAAGCACGGTAAGATCGAACCCACTACAAAGCACCTCTTCCTATTGCAAGATAAATAGATCAAGTTGGCCAAACAAAACCCAAAAATCGGAGAAGAAATACAAGTCTATAAGCAATCATGCATATCAGATATCAAATAAACTCAAATAACTTTCATGGGTATAAAAAGATAGATCTGATCATAAACTCAAAGTTCATCGGATCACAAACACACGGCGAAAAGAGTTACATCATATGGATCTCCAAGAGACCATTGTATTGAGAATCTAGCGAGAGAGAGGAAGCCATCTAGCTACTAACTACGTAGCTGAAGGTCTACAAAGAACTACTCATGCATCATCGGAGAGGCACCAATGGAAGTGGTGAACCCCTCCGTGATGGTGTCTAGATTGGATCTGGTGGTTCTGGATTCTGCGGCGGCTGGAATTGATTTTCGTTGACTCCCCTAGGGTTTCTGGAATATTGGGGTATTTATAGAGCAAAGAGGCGGTCCGGGGGGCACCCGAGGTGGGCACAACCCACCAGGGCACGTCTGGGCCTCCTGGCGCACCCTGGTGGGTTGTGCTCCCCTCGAAGCACCCCCATTGCGCAACCTTGGCCCATTAGGTGTCTTCTGGTCCAAAAAAATTCTCCGTGAAGTTTCGTTGCATTTGGACTCCATTTGGTATTGATTTCCTGCGATGTAAAAAACATGCAGAAAACAGCAACTGGCACTTGGCACTATGTCAATAGGTTAGTACCAAAAGATGATATAAAATGACTATAAAATGATTATAAAACATCCAAGATTGATAATATAACAACATGTCACAATCGAAAATTATAGATATGTTAGAGACGTATTGTCGAGGAAACCGATCACCTATGGGGTCACAAGGATCCCTTCTACGTTCAGCGGGAGCCTAGTTGCGCGAAAAGCAGGTTGAGCCGTTAGGACATAGAGGATTTTTATCCAGGTTCGGGCAGCGAAGATGCGTAATACCCTAGTCCTGCTTTATCTGGTTATATGAGTGTTCTTGAGCTTTTGAACTAGCTATGATGCAAGTTTTGTCCAAAAGTCAGAATCCTCTCTCTTTGTGCCTCGGGCCTCCTTTTATACACAAAGGGATTGCCACAATGGCACACAGGAGGTGGCAAGCTATAGTGATACAAGCTTATCACTTGATCAACGTAGGACAAGCGCATTTAATGCGATGCCCACATGTCCTCTTGCTTTATTGGGGAGGACAACAGAGGCCATCCCATCCTTCGCCGCTTCCCCTCGCCTTGCCATGCGTCCGGGCCGATGAGGTATGCAGCGCTATGCTGTCCAACCAGTTGTTGTGTTGGCGAAGTGATAGGCTTCCACGAGGATCTGCAAGCTGCCACGCAGGCGCCTGCTTTGCTGGCATGCTTATCGTCGCGTCGGAGTGGTGGTGAGGTGGCGAAACCCCACCGAGCGTGGGCCTGGGTGTGGCCCAGCGATCATCCCCGGCAAGGCTTGCCGGGGGCCTTGGAGCTGTCCCCGGTAAGGGTCTTGCTGGGGGTATTCATCATTTGATCCCACGTGGACTCGTGGGCCGTTGATCTTCATGAGGAGCCGCATGCTACCTGTCGTGCACTGTGGGGGCACGAGCACCTATGGGGCAGGGGGCCCCTTCTTGTCCGGCAAGGGAGCGGAGGGATAAAACTCCTACTGCTGCTTTGTGTTTTATTTGTTCTTGCTCGAGAGCGTGAGCGTGTAGTGGTGTTGAATGCGTCGAACGAACCGAACCCCTTCTACGTGCGCACGGGCCTCCCTTTTATAGTCTAAAGGGGTCACTGACAGGTGGCAGCGTAGAAAGAGGGGTAAAAGAGTAAAAATGCAGGTTGGTACAACTACTACCAACAGTGCCCCCCTACCTAACTCTGACGGCAGGGGACAAGGGCATTTAATGCCCGTCTGGTCGCCCCAACAGTGTAAGGAAATGACCGTTAGGGGCGCCACCGATCGCCACGATGGCCTCCTTGTCAGCTTCGCTTGCCACCTCGCACCGCATGGCTGCACAAATGGCGCCTCGCCCCTCTGGGATAGTCACGGGTGACACGTCATTGGATGCGCTGGAGCTCGGGTGCAGAGGGGCAGCCTTGCCGCGGCAAGCGCCTTGCCGCGGCCGTCGTCTTGTCGCACCCGCAAGCTTGCCGCTCGCCGAGCCTTGCCGGGACGCGCGGAGCGTCGCGGCAAGTTTTCTGAAGTGCCTTGGTTGGCCTTCCCGGCAAGCTCCTTTTGCCGGGGTCTTTGTCCTTCCCGGCACGCTCCGCTTGCCGGGGTCTTGTCCTTCCCGACAAGCTCCTCTTGCCGGGGCCTTGTCTTCTTAGTTAACACTTTGTTGTTGAATGGCAGTAAATGGAAATGGCGGAGGATCTTGGCGGGCACCCGGCAAGCCTGGCCGCGGGGCGCTGCGACTGCCCGTGCACAAGTTCGGGGTACTAAGGAACCCCTACTTTAGTACACCGATAGGAGCCCCCGGGCCTGGGCCATACACGGTGCCGAGCGCTGTTGGGCCAGGCCCAAAACAGTGCACGGGCACGCGCGGCCTGGGTCAAAACCGAACCCACTCCGTATCCACCGCGTCCCCTCGTAACGGCACGCGTCGATCGCGGCGTCGTGGAAGACGTGGGGGGCGTGCGTGATTTTCGAGGCGTCCACCCCCCCGTGATCACGGGGCGGGGCGAGGTCACCTCATCTGTCGCCTCGGTTCCGCATCTCCGCCACGCGGCTCCCATGCACTCGGGGTTGCGGACGGCGGAGGTGGGAAACCGAGCCGTCACGGGCGGAGGCAATGGGTCAGCCCCGACTCCCTGCTCTTCCCGTGCTCTGATTCGCCGAGCGGGGCGGCCGAGCCCCCCACCTCGCTCCTTTAAGAAGGGCGAGAGGGGAGCGCAGAAAACCGCACTTTCTCATCTTCTCCTTTCTTCAGCTTCTGTTCCCCCTTTCTCTCATCCGCCATGGAGAAAGGGAACCCTGGTCCTTCATCGGTGGCGGCAAGGGTCGCCGCCAGACAGCGCATCCCTCCCTACCCCGCGCCCGTGGTGGCGAGCCAGCCACAAGGGAAGAGGGAGGGGCGAGGTCGTGGCGAGGTCGAGCGAGGTCGGCGCGGGAAGAGGCGGACGGGCGGCGCGTCAGCCGCCTCCGCCGGTGGTTCCTCTCCTCCGGCGGTCCATACGGGGGCGACCCTTGCGAGTTCTTGACAGGCTGCGCTGGCGCCTTGTCGTCGCCTCGGCTTCCAGCTCCGTTCTGCGCGCGATGGAGCCGAGCCGCCCGAGACGCTGAGATTGCACATGAGGGCTGTGGAATCAGCGGCACGCGAGTCAGCGTTGTATCCCAGCCCCTAATGTGATGTATCTTGATCGAGGTGGAAGGCGTTACCAGCATCCACAGCCTGACGGCGGGGTTTACCCTCCAATTTAAGTTAATGGAGGGCGACCTTCTCTCCGTCAAGGTCTTCGGAGACTCCGGTACTCGGGAAAGATGCTGCGTGGACAGCTCCTCCGATAGCGAAGACTCCCCCTCGAGCGAGAGTGACGAGGAGGAGAGCGACAGCGACGATGAGAGTGGCGGGCCCGACAAGGCATCGGGCGTCGCCTTGTGCCTCACCGGCGACCCCATCATCCGGGTCGCCGGCCCCTTGAACTCCCCGGGGTCGTCTCCTTGGGCGGCTGGCGTAGGGAGGCTGCAGAAGGGGAAGAGGGCCGGCGGCAAGGCCGTCAAGTCGGAGTGCGAGGGCGTGGTGCCCTCGAGAGCGTGCTGACGTCCTGCCGCCCCGTCTTCGAGCTCTGCTTCCGGCGCCGCCATCACCATCCAGCCTTTGGACGGCTCCCGGGATGTTCTCTTGATGTCTTCTGACACACGTAGTTCGCCTAGGCGCCCCTTTTGCCCTTCTCGCCTCCTTGACCTACCTCCTGAAAAGGGGGATAGGAAAGGGATTACGGGCATCTTATCCTTTTAATTTGTAAGCCTTTGGGCCTTAGCTGCATTTAAAACTTGTAATCCTCTCTTTCATGTTTTTCATCCTCTATGGACTGTACCCGAATGGGATGTTTTTTAATGAAAAGGGGAAGCTTGCTATGTTATATCCTTTACTTGATTCTGTGCCTTGTATGTTTTTACCCTACGCTCTGAGGGAACTTGCCGGGACAAGCACACTTGCTGAGTGCGGAACATCAGCAGCCTGCTGGCGGTGCTGCCTCCGGCAAGAAACCTTGTCGGGGCTAGTTGCAACGCACTTGTATTGTTGAGCGGACTCGAAAACAAATCAAGGGTGCAACTTAGCCACGAGTTGATTCCTCCGCGCACAGGTTTTCCATACAAGGCACGGACGTTCAAGGAATATAACTTCGCGCTCCCCAGTCCATAAGAGGATGCATGATGAGGGATGAAAAACTTATCTGATATCGCAGCCCCTGGCAACTCTGGCTTGCCGGGGATGAATCTTGGTACTCGCAGCCCCCAGCAACTCTGGCTTGCCGGGACCCAGGTGCTGGTGCACCTTTCTTCTCTTTCCTTGTCGCTGTTATTTTAGTTATGAGAATAACTTAGTCAATGCCGTAACAAGTTATTTTCGTAATATAACTTTGTCCTGGGCAATGCTGGCTACGTTATATCCTTTACTCTGTTACATCCCTTGTATGTTTTTACCCTACGCTTTGAGGGAACTTGCCGGCGCAAGCACACTTGCTGAGTCGCGGAACATCGACAACCTCTTTGGCGGTGTTGCCTCCGGCAAGAAACCTTGTCGGGGCTAGTTGCAGCGCGCTTGTATTGTTGAGCGGACTCGGAAACAAATCAAGGGCGCAACTTAGCCACGAGTCGATTCCTCCGCGCACAGGTTTTCCATACAAGGCACGGACGTTTCAAGGAGTATAAGTTAAAAATTTAAAACTTGATCATGCTCAAACTTTGGCAACTTAGCTTTTACATCGCTTTGTGTTAAGCAAGGCCATGCTTCTTTGAACGGCGCCGGTCCTTTGCATCCTCTCCCTCTCGGAGCTTCTGGCGTTAACTTTGCGGCAATGGTAGCGGCGCAAAGCTAGCTGGTAGCGAGCAGCTCGTACCGCAGCCTGAAGACGATCTACCTCGAGGAGCAGCGCGTCGTCTTGCCGCAGCTGCTCTTGCTTTAGATCATCATAAGCCAGCACTCGAGGCGATCCGAATACGAGGGGAGGGGGGCCGAGAATGTCGAGCCCCCAGACCGAAAATGGCCAGGATAAAGGGATTGTTTGGAGAGCTTGAGCTGGTTGATGTATCTGTTTGGAGTGGAACTGGCATGCTTCATACTTGGTTACTTGTGCGATTGCATCACGGAGGGCTGTCGGCGAAGAAACCTTGCCGAAGGCTTTGCCGGCAAGCGCTCTTGCGCCAATGTGGTGACCACATATGCCTCCGTGTATCTCCGCCAATAGCTTCTGTCCTTCTTCCCGGGAGATGCACTTCAATTTCACTCCGTTGAATCTTCTTCTGTACAGTATGTCATCGACAAACTGGTACATACTTGATTGCCGGGCTACTTTCTCCGCTGCTTCTTGCTCCTCGGGAAGTTCTCCTGTTTGAAGGAATTGGACGATCTGCTGTGCCCATGCCGGAGCTTGTGGCTCGACGACAAGGACTAAAGGCGCAAATGCTACTGCGGGAACATCCGCCTCTACGGCAAGGATCTGGGATCCTGCCGGAGCGTGATGCTCCCCGGCAAGCGTGTCGGGACACAGCTTGTCGGGAGCGTCTGCTTCAACGAAACAAACCCTGGGGCTTTTCGGAGCAGACTGCCCCTCAGCGCTCTCTGTGTTGATCCTAGGGACCTTCTTGGCGGCGGCTCCAGGGAGCTCTGCCGGAAAGTAGTCGCCAGTGACCAACTTTCTCTTTTTGCTCTGTCCGGTGATGGTGTGACAGATGGTTGAGTCAGCTTGAGCACAAAATTCCTGGTTCCACAGTAACTTGAGTCACGGCACACTTTGACAGCCATCTGCAATGTCATTACGAGCTCTTGGAACGTGTTCCATCTGCAGGCCGTCAAAATGTTCTTCTAGTTTCCTCACTTCATCAATGTATGCTTCCATCAACGGACTCTGATAATCTTTGTTTACTTGACAGACGACAAGCTGTGAGTCACCCCTGACAATAAGCTTCTTGATCCCAAGCTCTGCTGCTATTCTGAGTCCGGCAAGCAAGCCTTCATACTCTGCAGTATTGTTTGTTGCTTGCTCCTTGGGAAAGTGCATTCGAATCATGTACTTGAGGTGCTCTCCGGTGGGTGCGACAAGTAGTACGCCCGCACCGGCGCCTTGCAGCGAGAAGGCGCCATCAAAGTACATGATCCATTCTTTGCTAGCTTCCTTGACGGGGATGCTCCTCTCCGGAGTTTCTTCGTCTGGTGTCGGTGTCCATTCTGCTATGAATTCTGCCAATGCTCGGCTCTGGATAGTTGAAGTACTTTCAAACTTGAGGCCAAAGCTTGACAATTCCAGTGCCCACTCGACAATCCTGCCTGTTGCTTCCGGATTCTGCAATATCCTCTTCAGCGGAAAGCGAGTGACAACTGTGATTTCATGTGCTTGAAAATAATGGCGCAGCTTCCTCGAGGCCATGAGAAGGCCGAAAAGCAACTTCTGCACACGAGAGTACCTTGATCTAGCCCCCTACAGAAGGGAACTGACAAAGTAAATTGGGCGCTGCACCATCTTCTTCTGTTTTTCTTCCGGCAACTGTACAGATCCATCCTTGCGGAGTCGAACTTTCGGGAAGCCCCACTCGTCATTGGGCTCGCTTGCATGATCGCTGGCTCATCATCGCCTCCCTCTCCGCAACTAACGCAGCACTAACCACTTGATTGGTTGCCGCTAGATATAGCAGCAACTTCTCTTGTGGCTTTGGTGCGACAAGTGTTGGAGTAGAGGATAGGTATCTCTTCAGGTCCTGCAGCGCAGCCTCCGCTTCCGGAGTCCATTTCATTGGACCTGCCTTTTTAAAAATCTTGAAAAACGGCAGTGCGCTCTCAGCAGACTTAGAGATGAACCTACTAAGAGCAGCAACACAGCCGGCAAGTCTTCTTACATCTTTGACGCGCTTCGGTGCTTCGATCTGTTCAATGGCTTTGATCTTGTCGGGATTGGCTTCAATCCCCCTCTGGGACACAAAGAATCCGAGAAGCTTTCCGGAAGGAACTCCAAACACGCACTTCTCGGGATTCAACTTGAGATTGATCATGCGCAGATTCGTGAAGGTCTCGTCCAAATCCTGGATCAAAGTTTCTCTATCTCTGCTCTTGACCACTATGTCATCCATGTAAGCTTCTACATTTCTGTGCAGCTGTGGCTCAAAAGCATGACTGACTACTCTTGCAAATGTCGAACCAGCATTCTTTAGTCCGAAAGGCATCCGTACAAAGCAGTACGTGCCACATGGAGTAATGAATGTGGTTTTCTCTTCATCCTCTTCTGCCATGAAGATCTGGTGATATCCTGAGTATGCATCAAGGAATGAAAGCAGATCACATCCTGCCGTGGAGTCGACAATCTGGTCAATGCGCGGCAAGGGAAATGGATCTTTGGGACAAGCTTTATTAACATCAATGAAGTCAATACAAAGCCTCCACTTCCCGTTTGCTTTGCGCACGACTACTGGATTGGCTAACCACGTTGGATGGAGTACTCCTCGGACCAAGCCTGCTGCTTCCAATTTCTTGATTTCTTCTGCAATGAACTCTTGACGCTCCACGGCTTGTTTCCTGACTCTTTGCTTGACGGGCCGCGCGTGAGGACAGACGGCAAGGTGGTGCTCAATTACTTTCCTGGGAACGCCGGGGATGTCAGATGGTTGCCATGCAAACACATCGACATTCGCCCGCAAGAAAGCAACGAGCGCGCTTTCCTATTTAGGATCAAGCGTGGCACTGATGGTGAAGGTACCACTAGTGCCGTCCTCCTTGGTGGCCACTTTCTTGGTCTCTGGTGAAGCTGTCTTTGCCTTCTTGCACTTGCCGGTGGAGCTCGATGGTGCGTCCTCGACGGTAGCGCAGCACTCCGAAGAGGTGCGCTTGCCGGAGTAGGCATCGGAGCTACTCTTGCCGGACTTGGTCTTCTTCTTCTTCCCTCCGGGAGCTTCAGCGGCAAGTGGTTTGCGCTCTGCTGCGGCTGCTGCTTCCCGGTAGATCTTGTCGGTACAGATAAGTGCATCCTTCTTGTCGCCATGGACAGAAATGACACTTATCGGACCAGGCATCTTGAGCACGTTGTAAGCATAGTGAGAGGCTGCCATGAACTTGGCAAGCGCTGGACGGCCGAGTATCCCATTGTAGGGCAATGGGAAATCAGCGACGTCAAACGTGACTCTCTCTGTCCTGAAATTCAGCTCGCTGCCAAACGTCACTGGCAGTGTGATCTTCCCCTTTGGCTGGCTCCTTCCTGGATTGATTCCTTGGAATGTACCAGTATCTTTGAGCTCGCTGTCGGGGATCTGGAGCTTCTTGAGCACTGCGGAGGAGATCAGATTCAGGCAGGCCCCAGCGTCAACCAACATCTTCGTGACCTTGAGGTTGCGGATTGTTGGCGAGACCAACATTGGCAAGCACCCGACCGCAGTGATGCGATCGGGGTGATCCTCAACGTCGAAGATGATGGGCGTGCTGGACCACTTCAGGGGCTTGCGCGATTCAACGGACAGTTTTGCTGCGCTCACTTCTCGCACCCATTGTTTGAGTTGGCGGTGCGAGGTGTGCAGAGAAGCACCGCCGTCGATGCACAACACCTCTGTTGCCTTCTGGAACTCCTGCTCATCAGTTTCATCTTCCTCCATCTCGTCATCTTCATCTTCGTCTTCGTCCTTGTCACGGCCACGGGGGGTCTGTCTCCTTGCCGCGTCTTGGCCTTGCCGCGGCGCCCTCCCCGGGCGGGAAGCTTCTTGCCGGATCCTCTTTCACCTTCCTGGGCCTTCTCCTTGTCGCGGCGCTCGTATTCAGCTTTCTGTAGCTCCGCCATCTGCTCAACTTTCTTGCAGGCTTGGAGGTCATGGCCCTAGGTGCGGTGAATCTTGAAGTACTGCTTGCCGGAGCCGTCCTGCTTGTCGGCGGCCACCACAGCCTCGCCGGAGTCATCAGCTTTGGCCTTGCCGGCGCCGCTTCCGTTGCCGGACTGCTCGACGACTAGCACATCCTTAGCCTTTCTCTTTCTGTTGTTCCGCCTCCGGTTCTTCTTTGCCGGGGCGGTATCCTCACTGTCAGATCCTTCTGCTCCTGCTGTCTCTCCGGGGATTCTCCTCCCCTCCTCAGCATGTGCACACTTGTCGGCCAGAGCATAGAGCTCGCTGACATCTCTGATCTTGCACATCGCCATCTCCTCCCTCATACTGCGGTTACGCACGTTCTAATGGAACGCGCTGATAACCGCGGCAAGGTGGACGTCTGGGATGTTGTGCTGCACCTGGCTGAATCTCTGTATGTACTTGCGCAGGGGTTCTCCTTCCTACGGCGGCGGTGAAGGTCGCTCTCCGGCAATGGGGCTTGTGGCCGCTGTGAAGGCGCCGACAAACTGATAGCACAGTCTGCCCACGAAGAGATGGAGTTGTCCGGCAAGTGCATGAGCCAAGATCGGCGTTGGGCTTGAGCACCGGAGGAAGTAGTTGGCGAGGATCTTCTCGTTCGCCCTCGGCAGCTTTGCACCGTGATGGTGTAGATCTTTGAGAACTCCGACGGATGTATCCTGCCATCGTACTTCTCGGGCACGTCTGGCTTGAAGTTCTTGGTGCTGGGCCACTGGACTTGCCGCAGCTCACGGGTGAACGCAGGGCAGCCTGCCGCATACGGCAAGTTGCCAGGTTCCCCTGGCGCATGCATATCGACAGTGGGCCCAGCGCGTTGGTCAGATTGACGCCGCGCTTCTCTTCTGCGCTTGATGCAAATGCGAGCGTCTTCATATCGTCGTTCTTGAAGAACTTGGCGCTGATCGCGGCGAGCTCGCGGGTCTGACGACGCGGTGGAGTCGTCGTCGAGGTTGGCCCGGTGAGCTGGCGATCTTGGCCTTCGGGGCCAGGAGTGCACAGTGGTGGCACCCCCAGCGGTCTTGTCGGCGTCGGCTTGCGCCTGGGCGTCTTGCGGGGGCTTCGATGTGCTCGGTTGCCGGGGCTTGTCGCCGTTGGCGAAGCCAATGAGGCTATAAATAGCGGCCCTCCAGTCGTCGATCTTGTCCGGCGCTGGAGGGTAATCTAGAAGCAGCTGGGCTCGGGCCAGCGCTTCCTCTGGAGTCTTGGGTGGCGGTGGTGAGCGACGCGTGGTGCGAGACATGCTCAAGCTCCTAACAGTGTTAGAAGGAGCAACATCTCGTCCAGGCGACCGCACTGCGCTCGTGCCAGCTTGTTGACGAGTGTGTTGGCCTTGAGCGTCCCGCGACCCACCAGCTTGGCCTTGTTCCAATGCGAGTACAGTGCTAGGGGCACCGTGGCGTTGTCGATCCTGCACCTCCTGGGAGGGGTGCGGTGGATGTGCAGACGCTGAACCTTGCGGGGCCTTGTCCTTGGACCGGGTGACGATGTGAGTCCCTCCGGCGGCGCCCGCTCCTCCGCCGGCGTCCACCCCACCGCCCGTTTGCTCCGGTGGCGGTAAGATATCCACAGACGGATCGGCCACCTTCGAAGTCTTCTTCTTCGGCGGCATGTCGATGAAGATGTTGATGTAGCGCGCAGACGCCGGATCAGATACGCACGACCTCGAGGCCCCCCTACCTGGCGCGCCAAAGATGTCGTGCACTGTGGGGGCATGAGCACCTATGGGGCAGGGGCCCCTTCTTGTTCGGCAAGGGAGCAGAGGGCGCACGTAGAGCAGATCGAGGCGGGAGCACGCGGGGGGGGGGGGTAATTTTTACCCAGCTTCAGAGCTCTCCGGAGAGATAAAACTCCAACTGCTGCTTTGTGTTTGTATTTGTTCTTGCTCGAGAGCATGAGCATGTAGTGGTGTTGAATGCGTCGAATGAACCGAACCCCTTCTACGTGCGCACGGGCCTCCCTTTTATAGTCTAAAGGGGTCACCGACAGGTGGCAGCGTAGAAAGAGGGGTAAAAGAGTAAAAACGCAGGTTGGTACAACTACTACCAACAGTGCCCCCCTACCTAACTCTGACGGCAGGGGACAAGGGCATTTAATGCCCGTCTGGTCGCCCCAACAGTGTAAGGAAACGACCGTTAGGGGCGCCACCGATCGCCACGATGGCCTCCTTGTCGACAAACTACCACCTCGCACCGCATGGCTGCACGCCTCGCCACGTGCTCTGGGATAGTCTGGGGTGACACAACGTTGGATGCGCTGGAGCTCGGGTGCAGAGTGGCAGCCTTGCCGCGGCAAGCGCCTTGCCGCGGCTGTCGTCTTGTCGCACCCGCAAGCTTGCTGCTCGCCGGGCCTTGCTTAGGAGCCTTGCAGCGTCGCGCAAGTTTTCTGAAGTGCCTTGGTTGGCCTTCCCGGCAAGCTCCTTTTGCCGGGGTCTTTGTCCTTCCCGGCACGCTCCTCTTGCCGGGGTCTTGTCCTTCCTGACAAGCTCCTCTTGCCGGGGCCTTGTCTTCTTAGTTAACACTTTGTTCTTGAATGGCAGTAAATGGAAATGGCGGAGGATCTTGGCGGGCACCCGGCAAGCCTGGCCGCGAGGCGCTGCGACTGCCCGTGCACAAGTTCGGGGTACTAAGGTAACCCTACTTTAGTACACCGACACTACCAGGCATGTGCTCTTCAAGCATTGATCTTGAACATTGTCGATGGTGTCAGAGCTCTCAACCTCAAGTGTGGTGGCCCTGCTGGTCCCTTCGCAAGCTGCCCCGGCAAGGGGCTTGCCAGGGGCCTCGCAGGTTGCCTCGGCAAGATTCATTGCCGAGCGTGGCCCTGCTTGCCTCTTGCTGCTTGCTACTCTGAGTACTTGGCTTCATGTTCTTTGTTCTTGTCTCCTGCTATCTTCCTCTGCCTCGCCAAGCCTAGCTGTAGGGGTGGCTGCGACCGTCCGTGCATAGGTAAGGGGTACAGGAGTACCCATACTTTTGTACACCGACAGGAGCCCCCGGGCCTGGGCCACACTTAAGCGCAAGGCATAGTTGGGCCAGGCCCAGAGCAGTGCGCGGGCGGGCATGGCAGAGGTGAACCACCACGATCTTTCTGGCAGTTGTGCTTCCCCCCAACTCGCAGTAAACGGTAAAGAGCTGGCTCGCGCCTTCCCCATAAAAAGGAAAAACCGCAGGGGCACTGCTCATTTACCTTCTCTGTTTCTCCCAATCTCAGAACCGTTGTTCCCCTATTCTCCCCCAAATCTGAACCATAGGTTTGCGCCCCTGCTCGCGGCCGCAGCGCCTTCATCGCCTTTCAATCTTTTGCCCATCCATAGACGCCATGGCGCCCAAGGTTAGCAAGGGCAAGAAAAGCGGCCAAGGCAGCCGCGGGGAAGGAGTTGCCGGAGAGTGAGCTAGTGAAGATGCGGAAGGAGCACACCCTCTTCCCTCCGATGATTGATGTGCTCACGCTCAAGGACCAGTTCCTGCGCTTGTGGGGGAAGGAGACGACTAGGCATCCCGCCACCAAGGTCATTCCTGCTTCCTTCGCTAAGGCCGGCCCGAATGTTTACCCCTTTTACATCGACTATTTCTCCTGCGGCCTCTGCCCCCCTTTCTCAGATTTTACAATGACATCATGCACACCTACGGCTTCCACCTCTTGCATTTCATGCCGAATGTGGTGGCGTGCATGGCCCCTTTTGCCCATCTCTGTGAGGGCTTCGTCGGGTTCTACCCCAGCACGGCGCTCTTTCCCCATTACTTCTTCACCCGGGTTCACCAAGGGGACGCCATCTCTGGCTCCATCGCTTGGATCCCGAGGCCTCTATGCAAGGGTGCATATCTGGAGGGCTTCCAGAAGGAGCGGTGGGACGAATGGCGGGGCCGGTGGTGCTGGATTGTGGAGAAAGAGCCACGGCACTTCTGCGAGGTTCATTAGAGCCCGCCGGTCCGCGACGACGACTGGAGCGACTCCGACCCCAATGACGCGAAGCTCTCGGTCGCCACCACCAAGATCCTCCAGCTCATCTCCGCCGGCCTCACGCTAGAGATGGTTGGGGCTGATTTCATCCGCCGCCGCATCGCTCCCTTGCATTAGAAGGGGAGGCCGACCTGGGATTTTAGGAACGCGGCAGACATCATCAGGCTCCGCCCCGGTTTAAAGCACATTTCACCATGATGCAGCACACTTCCGTCTGCCAGAGACTCTTTCAGCTCAAGACGAATGAGGACGGATACGGTGAGTGGGTTAGCAAGGCCGCAAAGGCCGGCAAGACCGGACACCCATTCAGGTTGCAGGCAGGGTGCACTGATGACCCACAAGTGTAGGGGATCTATCGTAGTCCTTTCGATAAGTAAGAGTGTCGAACCCAACGAGGAGCAGAAGGAAATGATAAGCGGTTTTCAGTAAGGTTTTCCCTGCAAGCACTGAAATTGTAGGTAAAAGATAGTTTTGTGATAAGATAAATTGTAACGAGTAACAAGCAATGAAAGTAAATAAAGTGCAGCAAGGTGGCCCAATCCTTTTTGTAGCAAAGGATAAGCCTGGACAATTTCTTATAATGAGAAAGGATCTCCCGAGGACACATGGGAATTATCGGAAAGCTGGTTTTCATCACGCTCATATGATTTGCGTTTGGTACTTTGATAATTTGATATGTGGGTGGACCGGTGCTTGGGTACTGCCCTTACTTGTACAAGAATCCCACTTATGATTAACCCCTATTGCAAGCATCCGCAACTACAAAACAAGTATTAAGGTAAACCTAACCACAACATTAAACATATGGATCCAAATCAGACCCTAACGGAGCAACGCACAAACTAGGGTTTAAGCTTCTGTCACTCTAGAAACCCATCATCTACTTATTACTTCCCAATGCCTTCCTCTAGGCCGAAAAAAATGGTGAAGTGTCATGTAGTCTACATTCACATAACACCACTAGAGGAAAGACAACATACATCTCATCAAAATATCGAACGAATACCAAATTCACATGACTACTAATAGCAAGACTTCACCCATGTCCTCAGGAACAAACGTAACTACTCACAAAGCATATTCATGTTCATAATCAGAGGAATAATAATATGCATTAAGGATCTAAACATATGATCTTCCACCAAGTAAACCAATTAGCATCAACTACAAGGAGTAATCAACACTACTAGCAACCCCTAGGTACCAATTTGTGGTTTTGATAAAAGATTGGATACAAGAGATGAATTAGGGTTTTGAGAGGAGATGGTGTTGGTGAAGATGTTGATGGAGATTGACCCCCTCCCGATGTGAGGATCGTTGGTGATGTCGATGGTGATGATTTCCCCCTCCCAGAGGGAAGTGTCCTTGGCAGAATAGCTATGCCGGAGCTCTAGATTGGTTCCGCCAAGGTTCTGCCTCGTGGCGGCGGAGTTTCGTCCCGTAAGCTTGCCCACGATTTTTCGAGGTAAAAGCCTTCATATAGCGAAAGATGGACACCGAGGGCCACCGAGGGCCCCAGGAGACGGGGACGCGCCCGGTGGGGTGGGCGCGCCCCCACCCTCTGGCAGGTGTGGCCCCCGAGGTATTTCTTCCGCTCAATAATTCTTATTAATTCCAAAAATAAGTTACATGGAGTTTGGGATTTTTGGAGCGGTCTGAGAATAGGTTTCAATGTTTGCTCTTTTCGGCCGAATTCCAGCTTCAGGATTCCCCTCTTCATGGTAAACCTTGTAAAATAAGAGAGAATAGCCATAAGTATTGAGATATAATGTGTAATAATAGCCCATAATGCAATAAATATTGATATAAAAGCATGATGCAAAATGGACGTATCAACTCCCCCAAGCTTAGACCTCGCTTGTCCTCAAGCGGAAGTCGAAATCGAAAAATATGTCCACATGTTTAGATATAGAGGTGTCGATAAAAATAAAACATGGACATGACGGCATCATGATCATTCTTATATACAAGAGCAACATAAATAGATTTTATCATATGATTTCTTATGCTCAAGTAACGATCAATTTACTATGTCAAGCATGGTTCAGAAACTTCATTGGAATCTAACAAACTATAATCTCAGTCATTGAAGCAATTGCAATTTATCTAACATCAGAAAGAGTCAAGAATAGAGCTTTTCAGCAAGTCCACACACTCAACTATCATGTAGTCTTCGACAATTGCTAACACTCACACAATACTTGTGGTTATGGAGTTTTAGCCGGAAAGTGAGAAAGATAGGGGCTTATTGTGTTGCCTCCCACGTATTCACCTTTAGATGATGTCAACAATAATAACCCATGCTAACTTACATCCAATTGGATATATATATCATGATCTTTCAAACACGAGGAGCTTGCCAAGGATAAAATGAAAAAGGGAAAGGTGAAGATCACCTTAACTCAAGCGTAAGTAAAAACATGAAGTAAAATATAGGCCCTTTGCAATGGGAAGCAGAGGTTGTCATGTGCGTTTAGGGTTGGATGCACAAAATCTTAATGCAAAAGAACGTCACTTTATATTGCCCCTTGTATGTGCACCTTTATTATGCAGTCCGTCGCTTTTATTACTCCCACAATAAGATTGTATAAAGCTTATTTTCTCTGCACTAATAAGTCATACATATTTAGATAGAAATTTTTATTGCCTGCAACATGACAACTTACTTGAAGGATCTTACTCAATCCATTGGTAGGTATGATGGACTCTCATGGCAAAACTGGGTTTAAGGATATTTGGAAGCACAAGTAGTATCTCTACTTGGTGCAAGGAATTTGGCTAGCATGAGGGGGAAAGGCAAGCTCAACATGTTTGGAAGGTCAATGACAATATACTTTAACTGATATGTGGCAAAACATAAAACATTACGTTGTCTTACTTGTCCAACATCAACTCTTTTAGCATGTCATACTTAATGAGTGCTTCACCATCATAAAAGATGTCCAAGATAATATATTTTTATGTGAACCTCTCTTTCCTTATTACTTCCTATTAATTGCAACTATGACCAAAACTACGTTTATCAACTCTCAACAACTTTTATGCCTCATACTTTCTATGTGTGAAGTCATTACTATCCATAAGATCAATATGAACTCTTTTATTCTTTCTACTATCTCAAGATCATAGCCAGATAGCAAAGCCCTTGACTCAACGCTAATCTTTATTATAGATAGCTCACGGACTCGATTACATAAAGAGATCACAAAGCAAAACTCAAAACTACTTGATATCAAAACTTCAATCTACTAGATCAAGATACTACTAAAAGGATCGAACTAAATAAAACGGTAAAGATAGAAGTGTGATGGTAATACGATACCGGGGCACCTCCCCCAAGCTTGGCAGTTGCCAAGGGGAGTGCCCATACCCATGTGATTATGTCTCCTTCTTCATGGTTAGTGTTATGATCTTCTTGGTGATGATGCCCCTCAGGATACGGTTCTCCTCCTTGAGCTTATTGACTTATTGTTTGAGGTCCATAATTTCTTTACGGAGCTTGCCCGTAATGGTTAAAGCTCCCTTTACCCAAGGATGCTGCATAGCTTCTGGAGAAAAAGTGACGCTCTTTTTCATATTTTCATAAGAAAGAAATCTAAAGTTGGAAGGGATGACCGAATTTGGAATAGCCAAGCTATGTAGTTCCCCCATCATGAATTCTGCCTGGAGACGAGAAGTAACTTCTTGATCTTCCTCCATGGCATCTATCCTTTTCAGGTCGGCCTCCATCTCATCCTCCGTTGATGGTCCAAAGTGATAAGCATTGCTATTTACTCCTGGTCCTGGTGTTGGATGAGACACCCGGCTCTCCCCGACTGACTCTTGGGAAGACATCTTGCTCTTAATCTGTAACAGGAATAGCTCGAAACGAAAACAGAGGATATTTGCGTGATGCGGTGGTCAAAACCTTCGGGAGTTTATATAATGAATTTTTATCGACCAAAATACGTAATGTGCCAGAAAACGGAGTCCGGGAGGCATGGGAGGTGGCCACGAGACAGGGGGCGCGCCCAGTAAGGGTGGACGCGCCCTCCACCCTCGTGGAGGCCTCGTGTCCTTCCCGGACTACTTCTTTCTTCCTAAAATTCTTAAATATTCCAAAAATGATAAAGATTGCCATTAGAATTGTTTTGGAGTTGGTTTACTTACCGTACCACATACATATTCCTTTTCGGAGTCTGGAACATTCTAGAAAGTGTCCCGTATGTATTCCTCCGGGGTTACGGTCTCAATAATATTAGTTTCAACATTGATAGGATTATCTGAGATATAATGTTTAATTCTTTGACCGTTCACCACCCTCGGACTTGTGCCTTCGAAGGTGTTGATTTTTATGGCACCAGAACGATAGACCTCCTCGATAACGTCAGGACCTTCCCATTTAGAAAGAAGTTTTCCTACAAAAAATCTTAAACAAGAGTTGAATAATAACACATAATCACCTACGTTAAACTCACGCTTTTGTATCCTTTTGTCATGCCAGCGTTTGACTTTTTCTTTGAATAGCTTGGCATTCTCATAGGCTTGGGTTCTCCATTCATCAAGTGAGCTAATATCAAACAACCTCTTCTCGCCGGCAAGTTTGAAGTCATAGTTGAGCTCTTTAATAGCCCAATATGCTTTATGTTCAAGTTCTAGAGGTAAATGACAAGCCTTTCCATAAACCATCTTATATGGAGACATACCCATAGGATTTTTGTATGCAGTTTTATAGGCCCATAATGCATCATCAAGTTTTTTGGACCAATTCTTTCTAGATCTATTGAAAGTCTTTTCAAAATTAATTTGAGCTATCTATTGCTCAACTCTACTTGACCACTAGACTGCGGATGATAAGGAGATGCGATTCTATGACCAACATCATACTTAGCAAGCATCTTACGGAAAGCACCATGAATAAAATGTGAACCACCCTCAGTCATAAGATATCTAGGGACTCCAAACCTTGAAAAAATAATGTCTTTAAGCATTTTAATAGAAGTGTTATGATCAGCACTACTAGTTGGAATAGCTTCTACCCACTTAGTAACGTAATCAACAGCAACTAAAATATGTGTCTAACCAATAGAGGCAGGAAAAGGTCCCATATAATCAAAGCCCCAAACATCAAATGGTTCAATAACAAGAGAATAATTCATAGGCATTTCTTGACGTCTACTAATATTACCAATTCTTTGACATTCATCACAAGATAAGACAAACTTACGAGCATCTTTGAAGAGAGTAGGCCAAAAAAACCGGATTGCAGTACCTTATGTGCAGTTCTATCTCCAGCGTGGTGTCCTCCATATGATTCAGAGTGACACTTGCGTAGGATCTGTTCCTGTTCATACTCAGGTACACAACGTCTAATAACACCATCTACTGCTTCTTTACAAAGGTGTGGGTCATCCCACAAGTAATGTCTTAACTCATAAAAGAACTTTTTCTTTTGCTGGTATGTGAAACTAGGTGGTATAAATTTAGCAACAATGTAATTAGCATAATCAGCATACCAAGGAGCAGTATGAGAAGCATTAACGACCGCTAATTGTTCATCAGGAAAGCTATCATCAATAGGTAGTGGGTCATCAAGAACATTCTCTAACCTAGACATGTTGTCTGCAATGGGGTTCTCAGCTCCCTTCCTATCAATAATATGCAAATCAAATTCTTGGAGCAGGAGAACCCATCTAATGAGTCTAGGCTTAGCATCTTTCTTTTCCATAAGATATTTAATAGCAGCATGATCAGTGTGAATAGTAACTTTGGAATCAACAATATAAGGTCTAAACTTATCACATGCAAACACAATTGCTAAGAATTCTTTTTCAGTAGTAGCATAATTTCTGCAGGCGTTATCAAGAGTCTTACTAGCATCTTGGATAGCATTCAATTTCTTATCGACTCTTTGCCCTAGAACAGCACCTACAGCATAATCACTAGCATCACACATAATTTCAAAAGGTAAATTCCAATCAGGTGGCTGAATAATAGGTGCAGTGATCAAAGCTTTCTTAAGTATTTCAAATGCTTCTACACAATCATCATGAAAGACAAAAGGAATATCTTTTTGCAATAAATTAGTCAGAGGCCTAGAGATTTTAGAAAAGTCCTTAATGAACCTCCTATAAAAACCGACATGACCAAGGAAACTTCTTATACCTTTTATGTCCTTGGGACATGGCATCTTTTCAATAGCATCAATTTTAGCTTTGTCAACTTCAATACCTCTCTCGGAGATCTCATGCCCCAAAACAATGCCTTCATTAACCATAAAGTGGCACTTTTCCCAATTCAAGACGAGACTAGTGTCTTCGCATCTCTGCAAAACTCGATCAAGGTTGCTCAAGCAATCATCAAAACAGGATCCATAAACAGATATACCTCACAAATCTTTTCACAAAAGTCAGAGAATATAGCCATCATACATCTTTGAAAGGTAGAAAGTGCATTACATAAACCAAATGGTATACGTCTATAAGCAAAAGTACCGAAAGGGCAAGTAAAAGTAGTTTTTGATTGATCCCCCGCTGACACAGGTATTTGAGAGAAACCAGAATAACCATCTAGAAAGCAGAAATGTGTGTGTGTGGATAGCCTTTCTAGCATTTGATCAATAAAAGGTAAGCGCTAATGATCTTTCTTAGTAGCTTTATTTAATTTACGGAAATCAATTACCATCCTATAACCTGTAATAATTCTTTGCGGGATCAATTCATCATTATCATTATGAACGACAGTAATACCTCCCTTTTTAGGAACACAATGGACAGGGCTTACCCAATCACTATCAGCAACGGGATAAATTATACCTGCCTCAAGGAGCTTTAGTATCTCCTTTCTTACCACTTCTTTCATCTTGGGATTCAATCGCCGTTGAGGCTCTCTAACTGGTTTAGCATCGGCCTCCAAATTAATTTTGTGTTGGCATAACATGGGACTAATGCCCTTAAGATCATCCAGAGTATATCCAATAGCAGCGCGGTGCTTCTTCAGAGTTTTCAATAATCTTTCTTCTTCTTGCTCTGAAAGGTTAGCACTAATAATAACAGGATATATTTTCTTTTCATCAAGGTAGGCATACTTAAGATTATCAGGTAATGGTTTGAGTTCAAACACAGGATCACCCTTGGGTGGAGGGGGATCCCCAAGAATTTCAATGGGAAGGTTGTGTTTCAGCATAGGTTCCTGTTTAAGGAACACTTCATCTATTTCACTTCTTTCTTTCATAAACATATCATTTTCATGGTCAAGCAAATATTGTTCTAACGGATCAGTGGAGGTACAGCAATGGAAGCAAGAAATATAATCTCATCCTTACTAGGTGATTCTCTATCACGAGGTTGTCTACGAAACTTAGCAAAATTAAACTCATGAGACATACCCTCTAAGCCAATTGTAACAGTATCCTTTTCACAATCAATCCTAGCATTAACTGTATTCAAGAAGGGTCTACCAAAAATAATGGGACAAAAGTCATCTTGCGGGAACCAAGAAAAGAAAATCAGCAGGGTATTTAACCTTCCCACAAATGACTTCAACATGTCTAACTATCCCAACTGGGTTAATGGTATCCCTATTAGCAAGCTTAATAGTAACATCAATACCTTCCAATTCAACTGGTGCAATGTCGTGCATAATTTCTTTATATAAGTCATATGGTATTGCACTAGCACTAGCACCCATATTACATAGGTCATGATAACAATGATCTCCTATTTTAACAGAAATAACAGGCATGCCTACAACAGGTCTATGTATCTTAGTATCTGGTCTAGCAATATTAGCAGCCTCACCAAAGAAATAAATAACATGCCCATCTAAATCATCATCCAAGAGATCTTTAACCATAGCAATACTAGGTTCATCTTTGATTTGCTTAGGAGGTGTATAAGTCCTAGTATTACTCTTACGAACAATAGCCGAAGTTTTAGCATGATCCTTTATCCTAACAGGAAAAGGAGGTTTCTCAACATAAGTAGTAGGAACAATAGGATCACTATAAGTGACAGTCTTTTCTTCAACTGTAATAGGTGCAACTACTTTTACTTCAATGGGAGGATTATATTTAAACCACTTCTCCTTAGGGAGATCAATGTGAGTAGCAAAAGATTCACAGAAATAAGCTACTATCTCAGAGTCAAGTCCATATTTAGTGCTAAATCCACGAAAAGCATCAGTATTCATAAAAGATTCAACACAATCAAACTTAGGTGTCATACCTGACTCCTTACCATCGTCGGAACCCCAATCTTCAGAGTTGCATTTAATTCTTTCCAATAAGTCCCATTTGAAGTCAATAATCTTCAGCATATAAGAACCAGCACAGGAAGTATCGAGCAGGTTGCGATCATTGAGAGAAAGCCGACCATAAAAATTTTGAATAATCATTTCTCTGGAGAGCTCATGATTGGGGCATGAATATAACATTGACTTAAGCCTCCCCCAAGCTTGAGCGATGCTTTATCCTTCGCAAGGCCAGAAATTATATATGTAATCACGATCACGATGAACAAGATGCATAGGATAGAACTTCTCGTGAAATTCCGACTTCAATCGTTTATAATTCCAAGATCTCGTATCATCACATAGCCTATACCATGTCAATGCATATCCCTTCAAAGATAAAGGGAAGACCTTCCTTTTGACAACATCATCGGGAATACCTGCAAGCTTAAATAATCCACAAACTTCATCCACAAAGATAAGGTGTAAATCGGGATGCAATGTTCCATCTCCTGCAAATGGATTAGCTAGCAGTTTCTCTATCATACCCGAAGGAATCTCAAAGTAAATATTTTCAAAAAGTTCAGTAGGTTGAGGAGCAACTCTTTGCTCTTCTGGTCAGGGTGAAGATACCCCGAACAAGCCCATCAAAGGATTAGTTTCCATAGTGACAAGTAACAGAAAATTTCGGCATACTATATAAATGTTTCCTTACCAAGTTCCACTCACCAAAAGTGCTACACTCCCAGGCAACGGCGCCAGAAAAGAGTCTTGATGACCCACAAGTGTAGGGGATCTATCGTAGTCCTTTTGATAAGTAAGAGTGTCGGATCCAACGAGGAGCAGAAGGAAATGATAAGCAGTTTTCAGTAAGGTTTTCTCTGCAAGCACTGAGATTGTAGGTAACAGATAGTTTTGTGATAAGATAAATTGAAACGAGTAACAAGCAATGAAAGTAAATAAAGTGCAGCAAGGTGGCCCAATCCTTTTTGTAGCAAAGGATAAGCCTGGACAATTTCTTATAATGAGAAAGGAGCTCCCGCGGACACATGGGAATTATCGTCAAGCTAGTTTGCATCACGCTCATATGATTTGCATTCGGTACTTTGATAATTTGATATGTGGGTGGACCGGTGCTTGGGTACTGCCCTTACTTGGACAAGCATACCACTTATGATTAACCCCTATTGCAAGCATCCTCAACTACAAAAGAAGTATTAAGGTAAACCTAACCACATCATTAAACATATGGATCCAAATTAGACCCTAACGAAGCAATGCATTAACTAGGGTTTAAGCTTCTGTCACTCTAGCAACCCATCATCTACTTATTACTTCCCAATGCCTTCCACTAGGCCCAAAATAATGTTGAAGTGTCATGTAGTCGATGTTCACATAACACCACTAGAAGAACGACAACATACATCTCATCAAAATATCGAACGAATAGCAAATTCAGATGACTACTAATAGCAAGACTTCACCCATGTCCTCAGGAACAATCATAACTACTCACAAGGCATATTCATGTTCATAATCAGAGGAGTAATATTATGCTTTAAGGATCTGGACATATGATCTTCCACCAAGTAAACCAATTAGCATCAACTACAAGGAGTAATAAACACTACTAGCAACGCACATGTACCAATTTGTGGTTTTGATACAAGATTGGATACGAGAGATGAACTAGGGATTTGAGAGGAGATGGTACTGGTGAAGATGTTGATGGAGATTGACCCCCTCCTGATGAGAGGATCGTTGGTGATGACGATGGTGATGATTTCCCCCTCCCGGAGGGAAGTGTCCCTGGCAGAACAACTCTGCCAGAGCTCTAGATTGGTTCCGCCAAGGTTCCGCCTCGTGGCGGCGGAGTTTCGTCCCGTAAGCTTGCCCATGATTTTTTCCAGGGTAAAAGCTGTCATATAGCAGAAGATGGACACCGGAGGGCCACCAGGGGGCCTAGGAGTCAGGGGGTGCGCCCAGTAGGGGTGGGGGCGCCCCCCACCCTCCTGGCCAGGATGTGGGCCCCCCCTGAGGTGTTTCTTCCACTCAATAATTCTTATTAATTCCAAAAATAAGTTTCATGGAGTTTTGGGATTTTTGGAGCAGTGCAGAATAGGTTTCCAATGTTAGTTCCTTTTCCAGCCAGAATTCCGGCTGCCGGCATTCCCCCTCTTCATGGTAAACCTTTTAAAATAAGAGAGAATAGCCATAGGTATTCAGATATAATGTGTAATAACAGCCCATAATGCAATAAATATTGATATAAAAGCATGATGCAAAATGGACGTATCATGCACCTGATGATCAATAACTCTCGCCAGACCGATATTATTGCCACGATGCTTGCCTTTAACGCTGATGGCCTGGATCCAACCTGGGATGAGCCAAAGGCGGAGGAGGCGCAACAGTTCTTCGACAACTTGTCGGAGGGCCGCGTCCGCAACGAGCTAGAACTCATCCACCCCACCACCAACTGAGAGCTGGCGTATATTGCCGCCAGTGCGAAGGAGGCGGACCTTGCAGCGGAGGCTGGCAGCTGCAGCGCAGTGGAGGACGAGGCCGAGGAGGCCGAAGAGGAACAAATATTCCTCAAGTGGGTGGAGCCTGCTAGAGAGAAAAGTGGTGCTGGTGCCGGGGCTCCCCCGACCGCGGAGGCAGCCGAAGAGCCGGCTGGGGAGGCGTACGACGCAGACGAGCCCCTGGCCCCGAAGAAGAGGCACGTCTTGCGACGGACCGGCTCCAACAAGCCATTTCGCCCCGGCAAGACCACACAGCGGCAACGTGCTCAGACAGGGCCCATGGGCCAGACGAGGTGCGCAGCCGTGGAGGCATTGGAGGCGGACGCAGCGCAAAGAGGGCCACAACGTTGAAGAAGGCCGCAGCTGCTGCCTCCTCTTCGACCAGGCGTGGCGCTGCTTCCTCCTCCTCGAGCAAACGCGCCGCCGCTTCTCCTGCGGCGGGGCGCGTAAGGACTCCATCTCCTTCCCCGGCAGGCTCCATCCCAGCGGCCAAATATGACCTTGGGTTATTTAGCTCGAGGAAGAAGAGGAGGTCAGAAGAATAGGAGGACGAGTATGCACTGTGCTCCATCCATCTATTCCCCGATTCCTTAGTTGAATTACTTGACCTTGATCTGATTTCATTGCTTGTAGTGACACGGAGACGCTGGCCCAGAGGGTGAAAAGGGCCAGGGCCTCAACGAGTACTGAGCCCCCGGCAAGCACCCCTTGTGCTTTGGGGGTGATCTTCACCAGTCCGGAGTCCAGCCCCTGGTGCAGCCCCCAACGTGAGTCTGTCACTTATCTCTTGATGGCGGGTGTTGGAGCATGTCTCCTTACTGGTGATCTTGCCGGAACTGCAGGAAGGGAATAGGAGTAGGAGGAGACCCTAAGGGCCGCCCCTGACAAACCGACCCCATCACCCACGCCAACCAGAGGGGCATCCCCGGCAAGGGCACCCACTGACGAGCCCTTGCGCTCGGAGGAGGCGGAGGTGGGCACAGGCGCCGGTGACCCCGTCCCGGCAACAGACGTTGCCGGGAAGGGGGATGCACCCTCCCTACCTGCCGTAGGTAAGTAGACACCTTCTGCTCCTTGCTATCCACCATTTTGACTTCTTACATTCTCTCTGTTTTGAACTTTTCTAATTCTGATTTTGCCTTATTCATTCCCTTGGCCTCAGATTCTCCCTTGGCAGATCGGGCGGACGTTGATGAGGTGATCATGGAGACCGCCAGGGACGCCGAGGCCGAGGTCTCCACCATTGATGCTGAGGAGGCTTCCAAGAGACCCACTGAAGAGGCCTCCATGGGGCTTGCTAGGGAGGCCGATAAGGATCCTACCAGGGAGAAGGTGGCTGAGGAGCCCGTCAGAGAGGCCGACAAGGCTGCTTCCGTGGAGGCCACCGCTGGGCCTGCTGGGGAGACCGGCAGGGCCACCACTAGCGAGGCCGCCAAGGATCCTGCTAGGGAGGAGGTGGTCAATGACCAACCCTCCTCCTCCTTAGCCTCTGCCCCGAGCAGGTACTTGAAGAATGGCGAAGACCTCTTCGTCAATATTCCAGGGGAGGCAGGCGCCAGGTCGCCAGTCAAGGGGGAGGTCTTTGACAAGGAAATACTCACCGCCGCCGGGCTCTAGGTTGTTGACGAACCGAGCGTCAGCGGCATCTCCAAGGAGGACCAACTCCTTCAAGCCATGGGCGCCAACTTACACCAGCTCCAGGCTCTCCACCGTGCTTGCAAGGTGAAGGCAGACCCCAGATTGGCGGTGTCGGATTTAGGGATCCGGCAACCCTTGAGAGGTTCAAACTCTGGGGTGCGTGCGGAGATCTCAACCTGCCTAGCCTGCCTACTCGCGATCCTCCTAGCCTAGCGCGTCGAGCTCAAAGAGACACAAAGACACATAGATTTATAATGGTTCGGGCCACCGTTGTGGTGTAATACCCTAATACAGTGTGGTGTGGTGGATTTCCTCGGGGGCCTATTGATGAACTAGTACAAAGGATGAACAAGCCTCAGGAGGTGAGGTGTTCTTGAGCTGGTGTGGTGTTCTACTTGTTCTGATCTCCCCCCTATAGTGGCCTTGGTCCTCTTCCCAAATATGAGCGGGAAGGGATTCCACAACGGCGGGATTTGAAAGGGGACAAGTACTACAGTCTATCCTGACAAAAGTAGTCTTCGCCTGCGAAAAGCCTCTGGTCGTGACGTTGCGGTGGGCTCGGTGATGACCTCGTCCTGCCGTCATGGCGGTCTTGGTCTTGTTGCACCAGAATGGAAACTTTTGGTAGATTCCTCGGGATTTTGTGTCTGTGGCTTGCCTCCCTTGCACCAAAGAGGAAACCGGTGCTCTGCACCCGCCTGGCGCCCGCCTGGCCTTGGTCGTCATGGCTCACGTTAGCTGAGCCTCATGAGGTAGCTGCATAGAACTCTCCGCCCCTCAGGAGCCCTCCTGAGGAGGCCAACTCCTTTGGGGGTCTTGGCACCATCCGCCTCGCGAGGCTTGGCCCCTCGCGAGGGTCTTGCTGTGTTGGTGTTGAAGCTAGGCCGTACCAGGCCGTCG
This sequence comes from Aegilops speltoides, assembly GCA_021437245.1. Lineage (NCBI taxonomy): Eukaryota > Viridiplantae > Streptophyta > Magnoliopsida > Poales > Poaceae > Aegilops > Aegilops speltoides. Next base: position 92,390,724 of record CM038145.1, on the reverse strand, counting down.
GTGAAGCCACGTGGTGGGCTGCAGGTAGGTAGGACTGGATACCCCCAAGTCCAGGACGCCGACAGTAACCCCCAGGCCCAAGGCGCACTCGGACTTGACTTCCAGGCGAAGCCAAAGGGCAAGTGTAGAGCATCGCAGGCCCTAACCGCCTGCGGCCTTAATGACGGATGGAGATTGGTTGGATGTGGGCGACTCCGTCTCCCCATGCTGCCTCGACAACTGCTCCTATCTGTCAAAAAGGGGTGTTGCCTGCCGCCAGGCTTTCATTGCTCCTTCTTCGTCTTGCTCCAGATCCCCTTCTCCCCATAGCAGAAGAGCTCACCAGATCTGTCGATTTTCCGCCAAATCTTTTGCTCGATGGCAGCCCAGAAGACCACGGCTTCTTCCTCGGCTGCCGGCTCCACTTGGTACGAGCCACGGCTGCTGGCACCCTGCGTGACCGGGGAGAAGCTCCACAGCACGCTCCTCCTGACGGAGAGCGACGACAATGGGTGGAAGAAGACCACGCTCCGGGTCACCACCGCTGCACCAGAGCCCGCGGGTAGCAACTTCTTCCCCTTCTTCATGCACAGCGTCTTCTCGGGGCTGATACCTCCATTCTCCCCCTTCTTCTTCGCCATCCTTCACCACCATGGTCTCCACGCGCTCCACATCCATGCCAACTCCATCCTCCTTCTGTCCCTTGTTGCCTTCTATTGTGAGGCGTTCATGGGGGTGATGCCCTCCGTCGCCTTGTTCCGCCATTTCTTCTACCTTCGCCAGACCGGCAACAATCTGGTTGGGTGCATCGGCTTTGTCGCGGCGCGGGGTGGTAACGCAATCTCCCATGCCGGGAAGAAGGTGGAGGATGTCGTGAAGAGGTGGGTCTTGATGGATACCAAGAGCTCCTAGAGCTCGCTGAAGCTGCCGACCGCATTCACCGTCTCCAAGAAGTGGTGGCGCTCTAAGAAGATCACCGACCCTTCCTTGACGTCATTCGTGAGGAAGATGGATAAGGATCTGAAGAGCGCGAAGCTGACGGGGGCCATGCTCATCAGGGGGTTCCTGAAGCACTTCAAGACTGCCCCCACCCCTTGTGGAAGCTTGGTGGTGATGATGACAAGATCAACCTGCACCGAGATCCCTTTCCCGAGGAGGAGCTGAACAAGGTGCTGCTCTACCTGACGGGGAAGGACCCGAGCGACCCTACTGAGGACTGGCTTCCGCTGTGATGTCGTGATGATGCCGAGGAGGTTGTCGCGGCCATGCCTGTCTTTGACGAGCTCGGGTCCGTGCGGCTGGGGTCTTCCTTGCCGACTACTACCTTGGTGCACCTGTCCTCCGATCCAAGGCCACCGAGGATGAGGTTGTCGAAGAATCCTCTGCCCCTTAGCGGAGGGAGCTCCTGCGCGACCTTCCTGATGATGATGATGACGATGAGCCGCCGGTGGTGGAGGTGTCGTGCCCTCTAGGAGTCACCATGAGGTCTGGGCTGGCCTCTTCGAAGCCGCCCAAGCGAGCGGTCATGAAGAAAAGTAGGTCCGCGCTAATCCCTTTGGGCAGTAGCCCACCTTTGCTAACGCCGTCCCAGGCGGCGCCAACCGCAAGCTCTCCTGCTCCCAAGAGCTCGGCGCGCGCTGCTGAGCATGAAGAGGAGCTATGCCTTTGTTGACTAGTAAGTTTCTCCCTTAACCTTGCTTGTTTGTTCTTGAAGTGGTACTAAGCGCCTTCTCCTATTGTTAGGTAGCAGCCGTCGAAGAAGCAGAAGGAGGGTACGGAGGTCGCCGCTGCCGCAAGCGATGGAGCGGCCTCCGCGGCCCTGGTGAAGAAGAATGCCGCAGCCCCCGCAGCCCCAGGGATGACGCCAGCTCCGGAGGACGTGGACGTCCATCCTCAAGAGGTGCCGGTGCCCTCGGCAGGCCTGACTCCTCCAACACCTAGCCTTGCCGCGGCTGCTGAGGACATCCAGCCTCCGGAGCCCCTTGTCCTTCCTGAGGCTGAGGTTTCTTCTGCCTTGGCGTCGAGGGCGTCTCCTCCCTTGCCCAGCGCGTGGTCGAGTCATGATGCTCCTGCTCCCTCCGGGACCCTGGAAGCGGCAAGGGCGGTGCTGGACCTCCTCTAGGGTGAACTTCAGGGCCTGGATCGTTGTTCGGTGCAAGGACGCCTGGGGCTGATCTCTGGTTGGCTCAAGGCTGATGCGCATGTTCGCGCGGCCTGGGGTTCTGCGGAGGAAGCCTAGAAGGCGCTCAGGGTGGCCGCCACGGCACGCGACCTGGCGCGTCAGGAGGCCACAGAAGCTGAGAACCGGAGCCGCGTGGCGGAGGCTGATCTGAAGGCTCTCCAGGACAAGCCGGCCGCCTAGGCTAGCCAACTCCAGGAGTGTGAGGAGAAGCTGAAGGCCCAGGAAGCTGCCGTCGCCAACCAAGACGCCAAGGTGAAGAAGACAGCCTTAGAGCAGGCTGAAGAGCGCGACCGCCTGACGAAGCTGAAGGAGGAGGCGGAAGCAGCCCAAACGGCCCTGGCCGAGGCCAAGAAGGTGGCAGCCATGGAGCGCGACACCCTTTCCTCCCTCGAGGCACGCTTCCACAAGGCCCGGAAGGCGCTCTTTGGGGATGATCCCTCGAGGAAGGCGGTGGTGACGACCCCGAGGGAGATCCCTGCTGCTCTGCTTCCTGAAGTTGTGGCGGTGCTCAAAGATGCTGTCGACGGATTTGCATCCTTGGTGGAAAGCGAGTCGCGCTCGCTTTCTTCCTCGGCTCTGATGTGCGTCTTCAGCCATCTTTATCTCCAGGAAGCCAGCTTCAACCTCTCCTCCTTCCTTACTCCGGTGCACGCCGACTCCCAGGATCCTGCTGCTGCCGCCATGAAGAGCTTTGTGGAAGCCATGCTGAGCAAGTACCTGGTCGTTGGTCCTCCGATTGAAGCCGGTGGGACGAGCGACGCGCCTGGCGATGAGGCTCTGCTGGCGGGCAGTGGTGACGCCTAAGCCTGAAGAGGTGGACTGGCGATTATGCTTTTGCTCGTTTGTCCTGCATCATGTGACATGCCTCGGGGAGGTGTTTTAAAACTATCTATTTGGAACAGTATGTCTTGTAATAACTAGATTATGCTGCTTCAGCTTTTCCATTTGCTTTATTGTTCTGCGTCGGCAGAGCCCAGCCCCGCGCATATCTCAGCCGTCGTTGCGTCATCCGGATCGCCAGGGCGAGCCCAAGAGGTGGGGGATACATGACTAGTTAGGCTCCTAAGTCGCGATGCTCGGGAGTCCTCCTTGACGTGCGAACAGCTTAGGAAAAGATGCAGGGGCAAGCCTTGGTGTTCTGCGTCGGCAGGGCCCGGCCCCGCGCATGCCTCAGCCGTCATTGAGTTGTCTGGATCACCAGGACGAGCCCAAGAGGTGAGGGGCTACATGACCAGTTAGGATCTTGAGACGCGATGCTCAAGAGTCCCCCCTGACGTGCGAACGGCTTGAAAAAGAAGGGTGATAGCTAGGTCTTGGCGTTCTGCATCGGTAGAGCCCGGCCCCGCGCATGCCTCAACCGTCGTTGAGTCGTCTAGATCACCAGGACGAGCCCAAGAGGTGAGGGGCTACGTGACCAGTTAGGCTCCTGAGACGCGATGCTCAGGAGTCCCCCTTGACGTACAAACAGACCATCATACCTTTCCCTCGCCGAGCTCTCACTTGGGAGGGTTGCGTGAAGACCATGCCCGTGAGGCCTGGCGAGGTGGGGTATGCCAGGAATGAACTGAGCGTAGGCCCCGTGTCCAGCCCCCTCGCACTACCTTCCCGAGGGAGAGCAGCGCCGTGAGGCTAGTCACTGAGCCCGGAGGCTCCCTGAGGTTAATACGACTACGAGGCTGATACGTCTCCAACGTATCTATAATTTTGATTGTTCCATGCTATTATATTACTCGTTTTGGATGTTTATGGGCTTTAGTTTACACTTTTATATCGTTTTTGGGACTAACCTACTAACCGGAGGCCCAGCCCGAATTGCTGTTTTTTTGCCTATTTCAGTGTTTCGAAGAAAAGGAATATCAAACGGAGTCCAAACGGGATGGAACCTTCGGGAGTGATCTTTTTGGAACAAATGCAAAGTAGGAGACTTGGACTGGACGTCAAGTAGCAAACGAGGCAGCCACGAGGGTGCCCGGCGCGCCCTAAGGGGGTGGGTGCGCCCCCACCCTCGTGGGCCCCTCGTGGCTCAACCGACCTACTTCTTCCTCCTATATATATATATATCCACGTACCCCAAGAACATCCAGCAGCACCACGAAAACCTAATTCTGCCACCGTAACCTTCTATATCCACGAGATCCCATCTTGGAGCCTTGACCGGCGCTCCGCCGGAGGGGGAATCGACCATGGAGGGCCTCTACATCATCTCCAAGGCCTCTGTGATGAGTTGTGAGTAGTTTACCACAGACCTTCGGGTCCATATTTATTAGCTAGATGGCTTCTTCTCTCTCTTTGATTCTCAATACATAGTTCTCCTCGATCTTCTGGGAGATCTATTCGATGTAACTCTTTTTGCAATGTGTTTGTCGAAATCCGATGAATTGTGGGTTTATGATCAAGTTTATCTATGAGAAATATTTGAATCTCCTCTGAATTCTATTATGTGTGATTGGTTATCTTTGCAAGTCTCTTTGAATTATCACTTTGGTTTGCCCTACTAGATTGATATTTCTTGCAATGGGAGAAGTGCTTAGCTTTGGGTTCAATCTTGCGGTGTCCTTTCCTAGTGACAACAGGGGTAGCAAGGCACGTATTGTAGTGTTGCCATCGAGGATAAAAGATGGGGTTTACATCATATTGCATGAGTTTATCCCTCTACATCATGTCATCTTTCTTAATGCGTTACTCTGTTCTTCATGAACTTAATACTCTAGATGCAGGCAGGAGTTGGTCGATGTGTGGAGTAATAGTAGTAGATGTAGAATCGTTTTGATCTACTTGTTGCGGATGTGATGCCTATATACATGATCATGCCTAGATATTCTCATAACTATGCACTTTTCTATCAATTGCTCGACAGTAATTTGTTCACCCACCATAATACTTATGCTATCTTGATAGAAGCCACTAGTGAAACCTATGGCCCCCGGGTCTATCTTTTATCATATATGTTTCCCATCTAATTTTATTTGCATCTTTACTTTCCAATCTATATCATAAAAATACCAAAAATATTTATCTTATCTTATTATCTCTATCAGATCTCACTTCCGCAGGTTACCATCAAGGGATTGACAACCCCTTTATCGCGTTGGTTGCGAGGTTCTTGTTTGTTTGTGTAGGTACGAGGGACTTTTGAGGGGCCTCCTACTGGATTGATACCTTGGTTCTCAAAAACTGAGGGAAATACTTACGCTACTTTGCTGCATCACCCTTTCCTCTTTAAGGGAAAACCAACGCAGTGCCCAAGAGGTAGCAAGAAGGATTTCTGGCGCCGTTGCCGGGGAGGTGTTCGCTCAAGTCAAGACATACCAAGTACCCATCACAAACTCATCTCCCTCGCATTACATTATTTTCCATTTGCCTCTCGTATTCCTCTCCCCCACTTCACCCCTGCCGTTTTATTCGCCCTCTCTTTACCGTTCGCCTCTTTTTCGCTTGCCTCTTGTGTGCTTGTGTGTTGGATTGCTTGTCACGATGGCTCAAGATATTACCAAATTGTGTGACTTTTCCAATACCAATAATAATGATTTCCTTAGCACTCCGATTGCTCCTCTTAATGATGCTGAATCTTGTGAAATCAATGCTGCTTTGTTGAATCTTGTTATGAAAGATCAATCATCCGGCCTTCCTAGTGAAGATGCCGCTACTCATCTAAAAAACTTTGTTGATTTATGTGATATGCAAAAGAAGAAAGATACGGATAATGATATTGTTAAATTGAATTCATTTCCGTTTTCATTTAGAGATCGTGCTAAAACCTGGTTTTCATCTTTGCCTAAAAATAGTACTGATTCATGGAATAAGTGCAAAGATGCTTTTATCTCTAAGTATTTTCCTCCCGCTAAGATCATCTCTCTTAGAAATGATATTATGAAGTTTAAACAACTTGATCATGAGCATTTTTCCCAATCTTGGGAAAGAATGAAATTAATGATTCGCAATTGCCCTACACATGGTTTGAATTTATGGATAATCATACAAATTTTTTATGCCGGATTGAATTTTGATTCTAGAAATCTTTTAGATTCGGCCGCGGGAGATACTTTTATGGAAATCACTTTAGGAGAAGCTACTAAATTCCAAGATAATATTATGGTTAATTATTCTCAATGGCACACCGAAAGATCTACTAGTAAAAAAGTTCATGCGATAGAAGAAATCAATGTTTTGAGTGGAAAGATGGATGAACTTATGAAATTATTTGCTACTAAGAGTGCTCCTATTGATCCCAATGATATGCCTTTGTCTACCTTGATTGAGAATAATAATGAATATATGGATGTAAATTTTGTTGGTAGGAATAATTTTGGTAACAACGCATATAGAGGAAACTTCAATCCTAGGTCGTTTCCTAGTAATTCCACTAATAATTATGGTAATTTCTACAACAATTCTTATGGAAATTTTAATAAGATCCCTCTGATTTTGAGAATAGTGTTAAAGAATTTATGATCTCTCAAAAGAATTTCAATGCCATGCTTGAAGAAAAATTGCTTAAGGTTGATGTATTGGCTAGAAACGTTGATAGACTTTCTCTTGATGTTGATTCTTTGAAACTTAGATTTGTTCCACCTAAGCATGATATCAATGAGTCTCTCAAGGCCACGAGAGTTTCCATTGATGAGTGCAAAGAAAGAACCGCTAGGATGCGTGCTAAGAAATATTGCTTTGTAAAAGTGTGTTCATCTAGTTTCCATGAAAATAATGATGAAGATCTAAAAGTTATTGATGTGTCCCCTATTAAATCTTTGTTTTGCAATTTTAATCTTGATAATGATGGGACTGGATATGAGTCAACTTTAGCTAAAAGGTGTCCCAATGATTTGGAGTTTTCAGATCTTGATGCTAAATTTGGTAATAGTGGGATTGGAGAGGTCAAAACTTTACATAGCATGAACCCACTATTATGCATTTCAAGGAATTTAATTATGATAATTGTTCTTTAATAGATTGTATTTCCTTGTTGCAATCCGTGTTGAATTCTCCTCATGCTTATAGTCAAAATAAAGCTTTTACCAAACATATCGTTGATGCCTTGATGCAATCTTATGAGGAAAATCTTGAATTGGAAGTTTCTATAACTAGAAAACTTTATGATGAGTGGGAACCTACTATTAAAATTAAAATTAAAGATCATGAATACTATGCTTTGTGTGATTTGGGTGCTAGTGTTTCCACGATTCCAAAAACTTTATGTGATGTGCTAGGTTTCCGGGAATTTGATGATTGCTCTTTAAACTTGCACCTTGCGGATTCCACTATTAAGAAACCTATGGGAAGGAATAATGATGTTCTTATTGTTGCAAATAGGAATTATGTGACCGTAGATTTTATCGTTCTTGATATATATTGCAATCTTTCATGTCCTATTATTCTTGGTAGACCTTTCCTTAGAACGATTGGTGCAATTATTGATATGAAGGAAGGGAATGTTTGATTCCAAATTCCATTAAGGAAAGGCATGGAACACTTCCCAAGAAAGAAAGTCAAATTACCTTATGAATCTATCATGCGAGCCACTTATGAATTGAATGCCAAAGATGGCAATACTTAGATCTATTCTTGCTTTTATGCCTAGCTAGGGGCGTTAAACGATAGCGTTGTTGGGAGGCAACCCAATTTTATTTTGTTTCTTCCTTTTTTTTCTTCTGTTTAGTAATAAATAATTCATCTATCTTCTGTTTAGATGTGGTTTTATGTTTTAATTTGTGTTTGTGCCAAGTAGAACCTATAGGATAACCTAAGATGATAGTTAATTTGATTCTGCTGAAAAACAGAAACTTTTGCACGCACCAGAATAATTTTAGTAAATCACAGAAACGTGATTTTGCTTTGATTCTTTTTGCAATAGATCCTATACAAATTTCCCGGGACTTCCTATTTTGGTAGGATTTTTAAAGTTCCAAAAGTATTCGAAAGTTACAGATTTCTACAGACTGTTTTGTTTTTGACAGATTCTGTTTTTCGTGTGTTGTTTGCTTATTTTGATGCATCTATGGCTAGTATCGGGGGTATGAACCATAGAGAAGTTGTAATACTGTAGGTTTAACACTAATATAAATAAATAATGAGTTCATTACAGTACCTTATGTGGTGGTTTTTCTTTCTTGCACTAACGGAGCTTATGAGAATTCCTGTTGAGTTTTGTGTTGTGAAGTTTTCAAGTTTTGGGTAAAGATTTGATGGAATATAGAATAAGGAGTGATAAGAGCCTAAGCTTGGGGATGCCCATGGCACCCCAAGATATTCAAGGACAACCAAAAGCCTAAGCTTGGGGATGCCCCGGAAGGCATCCCCTCTTTCGTCTTCGTTTATCAGTAACTTTACTTGGAGCTATATTTTTATTCGCCACATGATATGTGTTTTGCTTGGAGCATCTTGTATGATATGAGTCTTTGCTTTTTAGTTTACCACAATCATCCTTGCTGTACACACCTTTTGGGAGAGACACACGTGATCCGGAATTTATTAGAATACTCTATGTGCTTCACTTATATCTTTTGAGCTAGATAATTTTTGCTCTAGTGCTTCACTTATAGCTTTTAGAGCACGGCGGTGGTTTTATTTTGTAGAAATTGTTGATCTCTCATGCTTCACTTATATTATTTTGAGAGTCTTATAGAACAGCATGGTATTTTCTATGGTTATAAAATTGGTCCTAGAATGATGGGCATCCAAGTTGGGTATAATAAAAACTATCATAGAAAGTGAAGTGGATGCTATGATCAATGTGATGCTTGATAATTGTTTTGAGATATGAGGATGGTGATATTAGAGTCATGCTAGTGGAGTAATTATGAATTTAAAGAATACTTGTGTTGAAGTTTGTGATTCCCGTAGCATGCACGTATGGTGAACCGCTTTGTGATGAAGTTGGAGCATAATTTATTTATTGATTGTCTTCCTTATGAGTGGCGGTCGGGGACGAGCAATGGTCTTTTCCTACCAATCTATCCCCCTAGGAGCATGAGCGTAGTACTTTTTTTTCAATGACTTGTAGATTTTTGCAATAAGTATATGAGTTCTTTATGACTAATGTCGAGTCCATGGATTATACGCACTCTCACCCATCCACCATTGCTAGCCTCTCTTGTGCCGCGCAACTTTCGCCGGTACCATACACCCACCATATACCTTCCTCAAAACAGCCACCATACCTACCTATTATGGCATTTCCATAGCCATTCCGAGATATATTGCCATGCAACTTTCCATCCGTTTATTATGACACACATCATGATTGTCATATTGCTCTTTGCATGATCATGTAGTTGGCATCGTATTTGTGGCAAGGCCACCTTCATAATTTCCATACATGTCACTCTTGATTCATTGCATATCCCGGTACACCGCCGGAGGCATTCATATAGATTAATATTTTGTTCTAAGTATCGAGTTGTAATCTTGAGTTGTAAGTAAATAAAAGTGTGATGATCTTCATTATTAGAGCATTGTCCCAAGTGAGGAAAGGATGATGGAGACTATGATTCCCCCACAAGTCGGGATAAAACTTCGGACTTTATAAAAAAATAGAAAGGCCAAATAAAAAAAGAGAAAGGCCAAATAAATAAATAAAATAAAAAAAGAAAAAAATGAGAAAAAAAGAGAGAAGGGACAATGTTACTATCCTTTTACCACACTTGTGCTTCAAAGTAGCACCATGATCTTCATGATAGAGAGTCTCCTATGTTGTCACATTCATATACTAGTGGGAATTTTTCATTATAGAACTTGGCTTGTATATTCCAATGATGGGCTTCCTCAAAACGCCCTAGGTCTTCATGAGCAAGCAAGTTGGATGCACACCCACTTAGTTTCTTTGTTGAGCTTTCATACATTTATAGCTCTAGTGCATCCATTGCATGGAAATCCCTACTCACCCACATTGATATCTATTAATGGGCATCTCCATAGCCCATTGATACGCCTAGTTAATGTGAGACTATCTTCTCCTTTTTTGTCTTCTCCACAGCCACCATTCTATTCCACATATAGTGCTATGTCCATGGCTCACGCTCATGTATTGTGTCAAAGTTGAAATTTTTTGAGAATACTAAAGTATGAAACAATTGCTTGGCTTGTCATCAGGGTTGTGCATGATTAAATACTTTGTGTGATGAAGATAGGGCATAGCCAGACTATATGATTTTGTAGGGATAGCTTTCTTTAGCCATGTTATTTATAGAAGACATGATTGCTTTGTTAGTATGCTTGAAGTATTATTACTCTTATGTCAATATGAACTTTTATTTTGAATCAATTGGATCTGAACATTCATGCCACAATAAATAAAATTACATTTAGAATTAGGCTAGGTAGCATTCCACATCAAAAATTCTATTTTTATCTTTTACCTACTCGAGGACGAGCAGGTATTAAGCTTGGTGATGCTTGATACGTCCCCAACGTATCTATAATTTTTGATTGTTCCATGCTATTATATTACCCTTTTTGGATGTTTATGGGCTTTACTTTATAGTTTTATATCATTTTTTGGACTAACCTACTAACTGGAGGCCCAGCCTGAATTGCTGTTTTTTTTGCCTATTTTAGTGTTTCGACGAAAAGGAATATCGAACGCAATCCAAATGGGATGAAACCTTCGAAGAGATCTTTTTGGAACAAAATGCAAACCAGGAGACTTGGAGTGGACATCAAGTAGCAAATGAGGCGGCCACGAGGGTGCCTGGCGCGCCCCCACCCTTGTGGGCCCCTCGTGGCTCAACCACCTACTTCTTCCTCCTATATATATCCACGTACCCCGAGAACATCCAGGAGCACCACGAAAACCTAATTCCACCGCCGCAACCATATGTATCCGCGAGATCCCATCTCGGAGCCTTCGCCGATGCTCCACCAGTGGGGAATCGACCTTGGAGGGCCTCTACATCATCTCCAAGGCATCTCTGATGAGTTGTGAGTAGTTTACCAGAGACCTTCGGGTCCATATTTATTAGCTAGATGGCTTCTTCTCTCTCTTTGATTCTCAATACAAAGTTCTCCTCGATCTTCTTGGAGATCTATTCGATGTAACTCATATTGTGGTGTGTTTGTCGAGATCCGATGAATTGTGGGTTTATGATCAAGTATATCTATGAGAAATATTTGAATCTCCTCTGAATTCTTTTATGTATTATTGGTTATCTTTGCAAGTCTCTTTGAATTATCAGTTTGGTTTGGCCTACTAGATTGATCTTTCTTGCAATGGGAGAAGCGCTTAGCTTTGGGTTCAATCTTGCGGTGTCCTTTCCCAGTGACAGCAGGGGCAGCAAGGCACGTATTGTATTGTTGCCATCGAGGATAAAAAGATGGGGTTTATATCATATTGCATGAGTTTATCCCTCTACATCATGTCATCTTTCCAAATGAGTTACTATGTTCTTCATGAACTTAATACTCTAGATGCAGGCAGGAGTCGGTCGATGTGTGGAGTAATAGTAGTTGATGCAGAATCGTTTCGATCTACTTGTTGCGGATGTGATGCCTATATACATGATCATGCCTAGATATTCTCATAACTATGCACTTTTCTATCAATTGCTCGACAGTAATTTGTTCACCCACCGTAATACTTATGCTATCTTGAGAGAAGCCTCTAGTGAAACCTATGGCCCCCGGGTCTATCTTTTATCATATAAGTTTCCCATCTACTTTTATTTGCATCTTGACTTTCCAATCTATATCATAAAAATACCAAAAATATTTATCTTATCTTATTATCTCTATCAGAACTCACTTTTGCAAGTTACCGTGAAGGGATTGACAACCCCTTTATCGCGTTGGTTGTGAGGTTGTTGTTTGTTTGTGTAGGTACGAGGGACTTTTGAGGAGCCTCCTACTGAATTGATACCTTGGTTCTCAAAAACTGAGGGAAATACTTACGCTACTTTGCTGCATCACCCTTTCCTCTTTAAGGGAAAACCAATGCAGTGCTCAAGAGGTAGCAGAGGCCACCCCAGTTGTTTATCACCAGCGTGGAGCACAGTGCTTCCGCTCTTGCATGGGCATAGCCGCTCCTCGGTAGTGTCGATGGCCAGCATGGAGCATGGTGCTTTCACTAGTGTGTGGGAGGGGGCTCCCTCTGAGGAGAGCCCCCGGGGTGTGTACAGCCCCGCCCTGACACGTGGCTTGCACGGCAGGGCTGGAGGAGGTGTATATGGGCACTCGTGAGCCAGCACAGGACTCACGAGACCCTACCTCAAGGAGGGTTGCGCCTGGTCTTGATTAGAGATGCTTGGGTTGGTCCTGCGAGATGGTTAGGCAGCCTGCGTCGAATGAGTTTCCTGAGGTTATTGCATGATAAGTCCATACACCAACGGCCCGAGGAGGTGATGTGAACGGGACCGGCCCGCCAGAAAGAGCTCAGCCGCTGGATTTATCAATGCTGAAGGGACGGACCCGAGCACAGACGCTGTGCCCAGTCTTCTCATGCAAAGATCCTGAAGAAAACAACCGGCTCACGGTTCCCGTGGCCACGAGGGCACTAGTTCGCGCGCCCTCACTCATCCACCCTCGATTAGCTCATGCGAGAACAAGGCACCAAGAGCCACGAGAGGTGACGTACACGGGGCCAGCCTGTGAGCCAGAGCTCAACTACTAGGGTTTAGCGACGCTGCAGGGACGGAACGAGCACAGACGTCGTGCCGGTCCTTAATCATGAGGTAGTCGTGGGAGGGCACACAAGGCGCGAGACGTTCTTAGCGACGAAGCATCAGTCAGGCAGTCAATAATTCAAAAGTAGCTTGCAAAGGATTGTAACTGGCTCTGATAAATGCGGAAGGGACGGACCCACACGGCCTGGGGATGATGCAGCCCGAGGGGCGCCCCCAAACTGAACGAACTAGGGAGATGTCACCTGGTACCTTTGCTGAAGATTTCTTGAAGTTGCCAAAAACACGCGCCGCTAAAGCCGTTCCTCATGAGCAACTCTGGTGCCGAGCCTCGGGAGGCACAGAGGGACCGGAAGGCTCCTGAGGGTGCTCCTCCATCTCCTCCAGGAGCACATGGTGCCTGGCTTTGCAGGCGTCTGAGCGTCCCCCATGCAGCGCTAGAACACTTCTGCCACGCCCGCCAGGCCAAAAGGCATGCGGACGTAGATGTGAGGCGGACCCTCGCATCGACTAACTCGAGACGGCCACATGAGCTGCCGAGACATGGCTCTATTGAGCCCGGGGATGTCGATGTAGACGCGGAACTCCTTACCCTCTCCAGTGCAGTGAGCTGCGCCATGTGGCAGGAGACGATCGCCTTGCAGAACCCTTTTGTCGGTGTCAAAACCGACGGGTCTCGGGTAGGGGGTCCCAAACTGTGCGTCTAGGCGGATGGTAACAGGAGACAAGGGACACGATGTTTTTACCCAGGTTCGGGCCCTCTCGGTGGAGGTAAAACCTTACTCCTGCTTGATTAATATTGATGATATGGGTAGTACAAGAGTAGATCTACCACGAGATCAATGAGGCTAAACCCTAGAAGCTAGCCTATGGTATGATTGTTGTTCGTCCTACGGACTAAAACCCTCCGGTTTATATAGACACCGGAGAGGGCTAGGGTTACACAGAGTTGATTACAATGGTAGGAGATCTACATATCCGTATTGCCAAGCTTGCCTTCCACGCCAAGGAAAGTCCCATCCGGACACGGGACGGAGTCTTCAATCTTGTATCTTCATAGTCTAGGAGTCCGGCCAACGGTGATAGTCCGGCCATCCGGACACCCCCTAATCTAGGACTCCCTCAGTAGCCCCTGAACCAGGCTTCAATGACGACGAGTCCGGCGCGCATATTGTCTTCTGTATTGCAAGGCGGGTTCCTCATCCGAATACTTCATAGAAGATTTTGAACACAAGGATAGTGTCCGGCTCTGCAAAATAAGTTCCACATACCACCGTAGAGAAAATAACATTTACACAAGTTCAATCTGCTGACGTATTCCGTGGCGTGACATCACACCACGGCCAAGCCTTTATTCGAATCGTTTTTACTGTTCCACCTCAGCGCGTTTGGGGAGGCAGTTTCCTTGGCACGTCTTATCAAAGCAGAGATCGTGTCCCCTTATTCTGGGATTCTCATCAATATGGGCGTGGGTAACCCAACAGTGCCCGTTGGCACGCCCCCTCTATTGAAGGCGAGTCCCAAACGGCCACGGGGAGGGCTCTTGGTATTCAACCTCTTTATAACGAGACCAAGGCCTACTCCTTTCTTTCAATCTCCATCGAATCCGCCCCTCGCCTTGAGTTCCAACACCCAAAGCTCCAGATTCAGGCGCTTCGGACCTTTGACGATGTCCGGCTCTGACTTGCAAGGCCGGTGGATTCCTTCTTCCATCACGGAAGAAGACGTGCTAAAGCTGAGAGACGCCAGGTATCTAACCGGCGAAATTTCGCATAGGCTGGCTGCCCAAGGGAAGGTTATTCCTACTCCTGAGCCTGGTGAGAGCATGGTGTTCGTGTCTCACTTCCTTCGGGGTTTAGGCTTCCCGACGGACCCCTTCATGAGGGGGCTCATGTTTTATTATGGGCTGGAATTCCACGACTTGGATCCGAAGTCCATCCTCCACATCTCATCGTTCATTGTCGTATGTGAAGCCTTCCTCCGCATTACCCCTCACTTCGGATTGTGGCTCAAGACCTTCAAAGTGGAGCTGAAGATGATCAAGGGGTAGCAAACAGAGTGCAGAGGGGCTGTTATAAGCAAAAATGCTGACGCTCCATGGCCCGAGGGCTCTTTTCAAGAGGTGCTCGGCTTATGGCAACAGGAGTGGTTTTACATCACCGCTCCTAGGGGCACCAAATGGGTGGCACCACCTGCCTTCCGCCCGGGTCCTCCACAGCGGCTGGCGTCATGGGTCAACAAAGGGCTCGACTGGGGGCCGTCCAAGGACGTGCCTCTGCTGCAGGGTCGTATTCGAGACATCCAAGAGAGGGAGATCAATTTGGTCGTAGTGGCGCAGGTCATGCTGATTCGGCGCCTTCTGCCCTGCAAACGTCGCCCCCTCCGCCTGTGGGAATTTAATCCGGAGGGACCACGAGCTCTCCAACACTTCATGGGCGCGACGCCCGTGGAGATGTATAAACTGTTCTTCCGATCACAAGAGATGTGTCCGGACTTGACCAAGGACGCAGGTCTGAGCTGCAATCGCCCGGATACTCAAGTAAGTAGTCCCGTTCCCGGACACGCTATCCGTACATTTATCATAAACTTGCCCTTTAAAGAGCTGTCCCTTGAACAGGAGTGGATAGCGAAGGCAAAACTAATAAGGTGTCCGGCACCCCTCCCAGAGACCACACCGGATTCTGTGTTAACCAAGATGCTAGAGGCTGCGCCTTTGGAAGAGGGCAAAGGGGGGAACTGGGAAACTACTGCCTCCGTGAAGGAGGCTTTCAAGAAAGGGGGGATCGAGAATCCCTCCCTCCAAGGGGAGAAGAGGACCGCTTCTGAAGATCCAGAGTCCAAGGCCTCAAAGCGGGGGAAGAAATCTCCACCAAAGGGTCCTGCGCCAGGAGAAGCCCCGGCCGTACTATTTCCCCAAGGGGATCAACCCTCCAGCGAGCCATAAGTAGAAAGGGGAGTTTTGTAATAAGGGACATCCCTGTTTTTATTTCTGAAGATAACCGAAGTTTTACCTTGTAGTTCGGATCTCAACCCTTCTCAGCAGAGCTCATCTTCGGGGGATCTTCGTCCGGAGATGATGGAGAGCGAAACGCCTCCATCTGCCGCACCGTCATGCGGGGTGGGCGACCATGAGGTGTCGTCGCGGAGGATTTCCCCGAGTCCGGCGGGGCCGGGAGGTCCAGCACCTACTGGTGTACGGTCGGAGGAGCTGAAGGATCTGCTCGGGCGAGCGTCTATCTCAGAAGATCACCGTGCGTTAATGGGTATGGTGATTGAAAGGATTTTATCCGCGAGGCGGATTACATGAAGCCGTCGAAGTTCTTGGCGGGGTTTGAGGTATCTGAAAATGATATACCTTGAGACAGTTTTGCATATAGAATGCGCCTGTATAGATAGTAGCCCCTCGGACTCGATGCGTTGTCGAAAGTGACAGCGCGTCGAGGATCATAATCTCGGTTGTAGATGTCGCTTTGTCCTATATAGGTGGCGGAGCATCCGTGGCCAGCCGGACTGATCAATTTGCGAACTGAAGCGGCAACTTGGCGTGGCGGATGTGGACATCGCGCTTGTCAATAAGCGGCTTGCGAGTCACTAGGTATGCAACTTCTCCGGACACCGGTAAGGGAGCTTGGCGCCCATGCCTTACAACATGTATGCTTTGTGCGGTTGGTGCGCTGCTATGGAGAACCTTGGCGAGCTAGCCCGAGTCAAGGAGCAAGCTAGAAAAAGTGATCGGCTGCCTTGAGGCGGCGAAGAGCTAAAAGCGAACAGCTGCTCCTTTGCCGGCGGGGAGGAAATGGCCGAGATGGCCAAGAAGTTGAAGAATGCTACCGACCGCTGCGAGTTTCTTGAAAAAGAACGTCGAGCGGAGCAAGAGGACCTGAAGAAGGCCACCGCCAAAGCCAAGGATGCCCGCTCCGCGATGAGAGCCATAAAGGAGGAGCTACGTCAAGCCGGGGATATCGCGGCTGGAAATCCCTTTCTGCTACGGAGGAAGTTCACGGATCTGAAGTGTGCTCGGTTGGACCGGCTGTGGGGTGCAGAGGATGCTTATCTGGATTTGCCTGCGAGTGCCGCAGACGCGGTCGCACACTTCTGAGGTCAAAAGGATCACGGAATGGACGAGCTTTTTTGGTCGCGGTTCCATAGTCCAGAGCGTCCACTTCCCTTAACTGATCGGTTAGCCGAATGGGCTGAGCTGAATAGGTTGTCCAGACTTGCCATGAAGGATGTCGTGACTCATTTGTGGCCGAAAAGGCCCGAGCCGAAGAGTTATTTTGGCTTGGTGCAGCAGTTCATTGGTGCGGTGCCGCATATCGATGCAATGAAGCGGTCGGCATGCATAGAGGGTGCGCGGATGGCTCTTGCCCATGTCAAAACATACTGGTCAGAGATGAAGGTCACCGACGTTGCATCACTGGATTCGGACGGAAGCCTTGTACCTGCCGAGCACTATTTTGAGGAAGTCCTGCAGGGCGCTCGTTTAATAGAGACGCAGTGCTTGAAGGATATTATGTTCTAATGACATGTATGATTTGTGAAATGATGTTTCAATATAATATAAGTGCTTTTTATACTTGTGCGTTCAAGTATTCAAATACCTCCTGTGCGGCCGTTAATGTATATGTGTATATTACCTGAAAGATGGCAGTCTTCGGCTTCAGCCCCCACGCACATAGTGCGGGGGTGTTTAAAAAAAAGCGCATTTTCACACTTAATCCAACGTCTTGATCCTGTGAAGGAGGTGATAGCGTAGCAAACTAGGCAACCGGACTATAATGCTTTATCACTTTCACTTAGCCATAGGAGTTCGATGGTGGGGCTACTATATAGCCCCTAGGGGCGCGCTCTCTGAATTCGAGGCGCGTATGTGCCTGACCGGGAAATGGTCCTTCGTTAATGCGGAGGAATTCTAAACATTCGGTGGGTCATCGAGTGGTTGACTAGCCTCGCGCTATATCATGACAGTCAGTTTTCGGCTTTCTCTACTGAGGTGCTCACCAGGCCGAACCGGGGTGTAATGCCCCAAGACCGGAGCTTCAGTTGCCTTCCATATATTCCGGGTTTCGCCGTGTGTTTCATTTGTGCCTGCCTTTTATTTTTGCATTGCATCATGTCATCATGCCATCATCTCATAAACCTTTTGCAACTCAACTAAATAAATGGCATGGATCTTTGATCCATTTAAATCGAAGGAATTCACATGGTGATTCTCTTTAAAACATATCCTCTCGATATTTAGAGAGCTATAGTAAATATTCCATTTATTTGGAATTAACCATAACACACTTGCAAATATCCCATGCCTTTTTCCTTCTCAACTATTGGTCTCTAACTTTGTCATATTTTGCTTCTTGCATCATGTTCATCATTTGATTATATTGCACTACCTTGCCCATCTTTGTCATGTTGCATCTGTGCCTCTTGTCATTTATTGCATCATAATCATCATGTGGGTTGCATTCTTCATATTGGTGTATTGTTGTGTGTGCATCAGTCCTTGTTGTCTCTTCTCTCAAGCCATGCACCATCTCCTTCTCCTTCCTCTTCTTTTACTCCTTTATGCAAGTGCCATTTCTCCCTTCTCCATTAATGTTCAATCTTTGCCAATAAATCATGCACCATGCCTTATACCTCTTTGTCAAGTATCATCCATTTTGGAGTTGTTTTGGTTGGGTTCAAAAATACCTCAAGTTCGAATTATATTCAAACTTGTTTTATTTTTCTACCTCTAAAAAAAATACCCAAACCAATTATTTCGAATGCTGCAAAACTCCAGGAGATTGAGGATATTTTTATATCTGAAAAACTCTTCTCCTAGCCCCCCTATACATTTTTCTTTTCTTTTGCTATTTATTTAAATAAACAGAAACTTAAAGGAAATGGAAAAGGCCGCAGCAGCAGTCAGCTGGGCCTTACCTCCAGGCCGGCCCAGTTTTTCCCTCGCCCCCGCTCCACCTCGCCCCCGCCGGCCCCGCGCCCGGCCTCCGCAACACCACCTAGAGACCAATTCCGGCAAGGCCTCCGCCATCACTTTGGTCACCGACGAGGTTGCTCTACTCCTCTGTTTCTTTCGCATGCACGCCCACACACCAGCTTTTCACCTGCAACTCGTGCTCAGCGCGCACACGGAAGAGCAGCGCCCCGCAGCCCGATGCTTGCCTGCTTCTCACCCATAGCGCCAAGCTGCTGTTAAATGCGCCCGCCAATGCCATGCCCGAAGTCGGCCTTGAGCTCGAGGTCGAGCCATGGTATGCAGCGCATCTGTAGCTGAACCCTCGTCGGTTTCCGCGCACCCCGATCTCTGTGACCACCGCAGATTGTTCTTTGTTGGCTCCGTCGTTGACGAGTCCCGTCGCATGCTTGATTTTGTTCTGGTCGCGATCTTGCAGATGGTTTAAGTTCTGTAGACTTCACATTGATCACAAACACACACTGGCCCGATGGCGGTCGGCCACTATTCGTTCGAGGGTTTGGGGTTCGTCGGCCGCCCTATTGTTTTGCTATGTTTTTTCTCATTATTTTGCACACTCTCACAGCCACATGGGCCGAATTCTCATCTGGGCTGCTGCATTGTGATGCTTTGGGCCCGTGCGTATTTTTTTCCCACTCTGTGTACTTTAGCATTTTTCAGTGCATGCATATTTACCGAAATGCCATCATTTTAAAATGCTCATAACTAAATATCCATCTATCCAAATGAAACATGTCATATATGCATCTTGCTCAGTTTCTCATGTTCTTTAACAATATGCAACTCGTTGCAGGGTATAAACTTTCGAGAGCCGTGCCCGCGGTTATGTGGCAGATGGGAATTTGTTAATGTCCGGTTGTAGATAACTTGACACCATATCCGAATTAAAACGCATCAACCGCGTGTGTAGCCGTGATGGTCTCTTCTCGTGGTCCGGAAGTGAACACGGTTTACGGGTTATGTTTGGCGTAAGTATGTGTTCGGGATCACCTCTTGATCATTGCTAGCTTCACGACCGTTCTGCTTGTTTCTCTTCTCGCTCTCATTTGCGTATGTTAGCCACCATACTTGCTTAGTCGCTGCTGCAACCTCACCACTTTACCCCTTCCTTTCCCATTAAGCTTTGCTAGTCTTGATACCCATGGTAATGGGATTCTTTGAGTCCTCGTGGCTCCTGATTACTACAACAATTCTTGCAGTACAGTTATGCGATGATAATGGCGCGAGAGCGATGTTTGCTTGCATTGAGTTCTTCTTCTGCTTCTTCTTGATCGGGGATAGGTTCGGTCGGCAGACTGGGCTAGCGAGGTGGATATTGTTTGAGTTTCTGTTTATGATTCATCCGTAGTTGAGTGTTGTTCTTGTATGTTGTATTGTTGTATTCATGTGACATTGTATGTATCGGATGTATCCCCACTATTATGTAATGTTGATGTAATGATATCCACCTTGCAAAAGCATTTCAATATGCGGGTCTATCCTTAGTGGGACCTTGAGTCCCTTTTGGATAGGGTCGCATATTAGGCGTGTTCAAGTTAGTGTCGAGCCATCCCGACCTTAGGAGCCCCACTGCTTGATCATTTTTAGCGGCCGAGTTGTGTCTAGAAAAATGTTTTGAGTCATTTAGGATTATATATATCGGAGAGTTAGGAATTCTTTTTACTCCTCAGTCCCTTCCTCGCTCTGGTGAGGTCTCCTGACGTAGAAGTTTTGACTTTCCTCTCCTCAAATTTCACTAAAAAAAATTTAGGATCACGAGGGTATCTTGGAATCGTTCCGATGGTTTTATGATGAGAACATTGTCTTGGTGCCTCCCTGTCAGGGGTTTAGTGGAAGTGTCCCGGGGAGTTGAGCTTTGAGGTGTTGTCGTCATAATTTTATCGTTGCGATTCGGAATACCCGAGTTTAATACGCCGACATCGAAAATCTCTTTTATGCGGTTGTTGGTGAGATAACCCGATAACCCGATCTTGAGGTGAGTGCGGAGTATTGCCATAACTTCGTATAACGGATGCTTTTGAAGGTTGAGGTACCACGATTTCGAAGGTTTCTTGGTTATGTGTTGACGGATGGATCTGCTTGGATGTAGGTATTGTTAGTTTGGGTGAGATATATTGCTTCCCCTGTATCCCCAACACCAGATTGCATAACCAGAAAGTTTCGGGAGTTTTATAGGTGGGAATTCAACTAGCTCCTAGAATATCTTTCCGACAGATGTATGATATGAGATTGGGGTTCGACGTCTAGTGGTCCGCCTATCCACGGTCGTTTTTTACAGTGTTCTCGTTGTGTCTTAAAGAACTCTTGGCTATGCTGGTTCGGGGACACTTCGTATGTCATGTGCACTGCCTTGTACATGATGGTGTTGTACGATCGAGCCCGTGTGGGCCCCACCACGAAAACTTCGGACGAAATCTCTTTCATATGTTTGTTCCGGCTTATTCTGCTAGCCAAATCCTTTGTTTTGTTTTATTTGTGGTATTCGAGTTGTTTCGAAGTCAAATGTTGAATCCATACCTTTCCTAAACGGTGTTCTCATATTGCTATGTGAATACTAATCCTTTTTGATCACTGAGGTTGTCATGTCAACTCTTTTTCTCACCCGGTGTGTTTCTCTTCAAGTGGATCCGATCATTTTCAACATCCGCAAGATCAATTCTAAGTTTTCTCAATGGTGTTTGTTTCGTTCATCCCAAGTTGTCTTTGTTTTTCCCCACCCTCCCACCTTTTCTTCAAGGACTCATTTATTTTAATCAAGTATCCATTTATTCATGTGAAGTCTCTTCATTCTTTTCAATCAATGTTCTTATCCGGGGATTTCCCGTGAAGATGCTCAACGGTTTCAAGTTCATCATCCTTCATTGTTGTTTCTTCTCCGGTGGATCCAATTCAAGATTTCAGTGTTGATCATATTCCTTTCCTCGTGTCAAATGCTTTCTCATGCCGGTGCACCTCTCATTCACTCACCTCTTGCTATTCATTTGTTCCAGAGTGTTGAAGATATCTCAGAAGATTTGTGTTTCCATTCTCAATCCGTTCAAGCTATTTGGAGATTGTTATCTCATTCAAGCCATTTAATTCAACCGGTGCAATCTCTCTTTAAAATCTTTTCCAACGGTGTTTTTCTCTTTAGTGGGCCCTAACCCACAGGTTTTTTTCCAGGATCTTACCTGACTCTTCTAATTATTCCGGAGCCATTGGAAATTCTTTTCAAAGTTTGACGTAAGAATGGGTTATCATCAGTCATATGTCTTTCTCCAAGATCTTTCAAATTCTTTTCATCGTTGGTTCAACCTTTCCAATTTTCATTCCAGAGTGTCTCAACAATTCATGGTGGTTCCCATCATCATTCTCAACATTTGAAGACCGAAGAAGAGTTCCTCTTAAATCCTTACCAGTTCTTCCAAAGATTCATGGTTTTAGCTTCATGCCATCCTCATAATTGTTTTTGATTGTGACAATTCTTTTCACCCATCCGGAGCATTTCATGAGTTGTTTCCATTTCTTTCCTCCGAAGGCCATCATGTCATAATTCTTCATTCTCAGCGTGTAGCTATCATTCTGTAAATCTTACCGGTGCATCATTCAAATATCCTCTCATCAGTTCATGATCTCTTCGTTCTCATGTATCTAAATCCCCTCAAGTATCTTCATTCGTTTTCTAATTCTTCCCGGTGAATTATGCCTTTGCTACTTTCATTTTCAATTCTTACGGTGGTTCGTTCAAGATTTCTCTTCCTTCGTCATCGTATCAATTCATTCATTCGTTGTTTCCAAATCACACCGGTGGTTCCATCAATACCTTCTCAAGTTTTGATCTATATCTCTCTTAATCCTTTCTACGAGAATAAGTAGTATGCCAAATCCATTGCTTGTCATCAACTTAATTTGATGAAGGATAAGCATACAATAAATCTTATTCTTATATCCTCAAGGTGATTCAATTCTTTTCTTCCAGAGATTGTTCATGATGAAGTAATTCTCGATTCTAGTGTTTCATCTTTTCTTTTTCCAGAGTTCCAAGTTTTCTTGGTTATATCGTCGCGAAGCTCCATCTAAATCATTGCAAGGCTTCACCTTGTGTTTTCAACTTCTCTTTCTTTTTATCATCTTTTTATTACCGGAGTTCTTCATGGAGGCTCTACATGGTGGTTCGTCAAGGATTCTTTTCATTCTTCAATTGTTCTTCATGATTTCTCTTGAAGTTAAGACCAGCCAAGCTTTACTCTAAACCAACACATGTTTTGTTTTGAGGAGTTCAAGTATTCTTCTTCTTGCATTCCGAAGTGCAATTCTTTCTATCTTATCTTTTGAGGTGGTTGTCGGTGTCAAAACCGGCGGATCTCGGGTAGGGGGTCCCGAACTGTGCGTCTAGGTGGATGGTAACAGGAGACGAGGGACACGATGTTTTTACCAGTTGGGCCCTCTCGATGGAGGTAAAACCCTACGTCCTGCTTGATTAATATTGATGATATGGGTAGTACAAGAGTAGATCTACCACGAGATCAAGGAGGCTAAACCCTAGAAGCTAGCCTATGGTATGATTGCTGTAATGTATGTTGTCCTACGGACTAAAGCCCTCCGGTTTATATAGACACCGGAGGAGGCTAGGGTTACACAAAGTCGGTTACAATGGTAGGAGATCTACATATCCGTATCGCCAAGCTTGCCTTCCACGCCAAGGAAAGTACCATCCGGACACGAGCCGGAGTCTTCAATCTTCTGTCTTCGTAGTCTGGGAGTCCGGCGGATAATGATAGTCCAGCCGTCCGGACACCCCCTAGTCCAGGACTCCCTCAGTGGTGTTATGTCACTCTTGACAATTTCCCTTCGTGATTCAAGTTGTCAAGAATGAGATAGTTTAAATCCATCATTTTCTCTTCGTTCAGGAGATCGTTTCAACTATCAATCCCTCCATTGGAGTTATCTTGGTATAGATTTCACCTAAAGCCTTCCCTAAGGAATGTTGCTAGTGTGGTGCTTATTAATGCTCCAAGTTTTCTCCTATCCTCTTGGTGAAACAAGTTTCCATCTCTTCGTTGATCTCAAGCAAGCAATTGTTTTCGTTAGTGGCAGAATTTCACCTCAAGTTTTGAGATGTCTCCATAAGCCCACGAGGATCATATCCTTTCGTTGTTGGTTTTCCAACAATTCCGCTCTAACCTTCTTGCAAGGATGCTTTCCAAATTCAATTGTGGGAGAAGTTGCCATTTTCTCCTTCATTCTCTTATTCCAATGATACATCTTCTATTTTTCTTCCGGAGGCTTTGTGATGTTATTCTTTTCACTCATCATCTCGATTTGTGAAGATCATGTTCTTTTCGTGCTTATCCATTTAACCGGAGTGTTGTGCCCTTTTGCTCAAGTTTTTTTTCCACCTTATCAAGCCTTGCATCTCTTTTCAACCGGAGTGCTGTGTGCGATCTTTCGTACCGCTTGTTCCATTCATTCAATAGTTCCGGAGGTAGTATGTTGTTGATCTCATCAAGTATCCTCTCATCCTGTCAAGCTCATGTTCTTTTCCTTCCATTTTCAGTCGGAGTGCTGCCCAAATTATATCATTCTGATTCCTTCTCTATTTCGTTTTGACCGGAGTGGCTTTAATGTTTTAAGCTCGTCTTTTCGCCGTATTTCTGGTTCCTTGTCTAACGGAGTGTTTTCCACTTCGTTCATCTTCATTGTTTTCTTTTTCTCTCAATTTGTTCAACCTCGCAAGGTTCATTGGTTTCACTCGTTTGTCAAAGAAGCAACTTAGTTTTACCTCTTCTCTTTCCTTTTCCTTTTCCCTCCGGTGCCATTCAAGATCTCGGGACGAGATCCTCTCGTAGTGGTGGAGTGTTGCAACGCCCCAAGACCGGAGCTTCAGTTGCCTTCCATATATTCCGGGTTTCGCCGTGTGTTTCATTTGTGCCTGCCTTTTATTTTTGCATTGCATCATGTCATCATGCCATCATCTCATAAATCTTTTGCAACTCAACTAAATAAATGGCATGGATCTTTGATCCATTTAAACCGAGGGAATTCACATGGTGATTCTCTTTAAAACATATCCTCTCGATATTTAGAGAGCTATAGTAAATATTCCATTTATTTGGAAGTAACCATAACACACTTGCAAATATCCCATGCCTTTTTCCTTCTCAACTATTGGTGTCTAACTTTGTCATATTTTGCTTCTTGCATCATGTTCATCATTTGATTATATTGCACTGCCATGCCCATCTTTGTCATGTTGCATCTGTGCCTCTTGTCATTTATTGCATCATAATCATCATGTGGGTTGCATTCTTCATATTGGTGTATTGTTGTGTGTGCATCAGTCCTTGTTGTCTCTTCTCTCAAGCCATGCACCATCACCTTCTCCTTCCTCTTCTTTTACTCCTTTATGCAAGTGCCATTTCTCCCTTCTCCATTAATGTTCAATCTTTGCCAATAAATCATGCACCATGCCTTATACCTCTCTGTCAAGTATCATCCATTTTGGAGTTGTTTTGGTTGGGTTCAAAAATACCTCAAGTTCGAATTATATTCAAACCTGTTTTATTTTTCTACCTCTAAAAAAATACCCAAACCAATTATTTCGAATGCTACAAAACTCCAGGAGATTGAGGATATTTTTATATCTAAAAAACTCTTCTCCTAGCCCCCCGTACATTTTTCTTTTCTTTTGCTGTTTATTTAAATAAACAGAAACTTAAAGGAAATGGAAAAGGCCACAAAGAAGATCGGTGGGCCTCACCTCGAGCCGCCCAGTTTTCCCTCGCCCCTGCTCCACCTCGCCCCTGCCGGCCCCGCGCCCGGCCTCCGCAACACCACCTAGAGACCAATTCTGGCAAGGCCTATGCCATCACTTTGGTCACCGACGAGGTTGCTCTTCTCCTCTGTTTATTTCGCATGCACGCCCACACACCAGCTTTTCACCTGCAACTCGTGCTCAGCACGCACACGGAAGAGCAGCGCCCCGCAGCCCGATGCTTGCCCTGCTTCTCATCCATGGCCGCCAAGCTGCTGTTCGTCGCCCGCCAATGCCATGCCCGAGTCGAGCGCGAGCTCGAGGTCGAGCCACGGTACGCGCGCATCCTGTAGCTGAACCCTCGTCAGTTTCCGCGCACCCCGCCGGTCTCTGTGACCACCGCAGTTGTTGCTGTTGGCTCCCGTCGCTGACGAGTCCCCGTGCGCATGCTTCAGTTTTGTTCCTGGTCGCGATGCGCAGATGGTTTAAGTTCCTGTAGACTTCACACTGATCACAAACACACGGTGGCCCGATGGCGGTCGGCCACTATTCGTCCGAAGTGCAGGGTTGAGTCGGCCGCCCTATTGTTTTGCTATGTTTTTTTACATTATTTTGCACACTCTCACAGCCACATGGGCGAATTCTCATCTGGGCGCTGCATTGTGATGCTTCGGCCCGTGCATATTTTTTTTTTCCAACTCGTGTATTTTAGCATTTTTCGGCATGCATATTTACGAAATGCCATCATTTTAAAATGCTCATAACTAAATATCCATCATCCAAATGAAACATGTCATATATGCATCTTGCTCAATTTTTCATGTTCTTTAACAATATGCAACTCGTTGCAGGGTATAAACTTTCGAGAGCCGTGCCTGCGGTTATGTGGCAGATGGGAATTTGTTAATGTCCGGTTGTAGATAACATGACACGGATCTGAATTAAAACGCATCAACGCGTGTGTAGCGAGATGGTCTCTTCTCGGAGTCCGGAAAGTGAACACGGTTTACGGGTTATGTTTGGCGTAAGTAGGTGTTCGTGATCACCTCTTGATCATTGCTAGCTTCACGACCGTTCCGCTTGTTTCTCTTCTCGCTCTCATTTGCGTTTCTTAGCCACCATACTTGCTTAGTCGCTGCTGCAACCTCACCACTTTACCCCTTCCTTTCCCATTAAGCTTTGCTAGTCTTGATACCCATGGTAATGGGATTCTTTGAGTCCTCGTGGCTCCTGATTACTACAACAAGAGTTGCGGTACGAGGTTATGCGATGATAATGGCGCGAGAGCGATGTTTGCTTGCATTGAGTTCTTCTTACGCTTCTTCTTGATCGGGGATAGGTTCGGTCGGCAGCCCTGGGCTAGCGAGGTGGATATTGTTTGAGTTTACATTTATGATTCATCCGTAGTTGGATGTTGTTCTTGTATGTTGTATTGTTGTATTCATGTGACATTGTATGTATCAAATGTATCCCCACTATTATGTAATGTTGATGTAATGATATCCACCTTGCAAAAGCGTTTCAATATCTTGGTCTATCCTTAGTGGGACCTTGAGTCCCTTTTGGATAGGGTCGCATATTAAGCGTGTTTCTGAGAACTGTCGCGATAGTTCTCCGGTGTCGCGTTAGCCGATAGAGCGGAACGTAAGACAAACAAAACACACGGGCCGGGCAAACCCAACATTTGACCAAAGACATGATTGGAGCTGATGCATATAAGGACTAACTCGAGGCGCGAACACTCCCTAAGGTATTCGGTCTTTATGAAAGCAGGCGAACAATGCCCTAAGCCCTAGTGTCTGATGCAGCGCAAAAATTTACGGCGGCCGATGCCAAAACGCTAGCCTCCTCCTCGGTTATAGCAAGAAACCGGGGATGTGTATCAACAAGAGACAATAAAAAAGGTTTACGTAGGGTCTTAATCTTAAAAGAATCCTTGCAACGGGTCCCTACTGCACATCTGCGCCTGTGTCTCCGTTGTGCCGTACCCTGGACGGATGTAGCACGGTGTTCATCTGTAAAAGAGAAGAACTTAGTTGAAGAAAGGTTGTGCAAAAAATGTAATTTATATTAAATAAACAGAGTACGATCCGAAAGGCGAATAAAATTGAGCTTTATTGTCTCTTGTTGTACATGCATGCAGCCCCTTGTAAGGGGGTACGCGGTTAGTAAGCCCCTTGTTTATTTATACCGGACTCGCCTAACCGTGTCCGGGGTCTGAATGACCTGTTTAGGTGCTTTGATCAGCAAAGCCGGATTAGTGTGTGGCTGTTAAGGCAGTCTCACGTTCTTCCGTATTCGAGGAACACTCGAAGTTTCCCTTTAATGAGATGATGCCGCGTGGACCGGGCATTTTAAGTGTAAGAGATGCATAATGCGGTATTGCGTTAAAGCGGGCGAAAGCGTCGCGTCCCAATAGCTCTTGATAGCTACTTTAAAATGGGGCGATGTGGAAGACTAACTTTTCGCGATGGAAGTTGTCGGATGAGCCGAACACAACTTCTAGTGGTAGAGAGCCCGTACAATGGGCATATGGGCCTGGCATCACTCCTTTAAAGGAAGTGTTGCTATGGCAAATTTTGGTTGGGTCTATCCCCATTTTGCGGATTGTGTCCTGATATAGCAGGTTTAGATCACTACCGCCGCCCATTAGGACTTCTCTGAATTGGAGTCCGTCGATTATAGGATCTAATATCAGGGCAGTCCATCCTACGTTCCGGATACTTCCAGAGTAATCCTGATGATCAAAGGTGATTGGTTTTGACAACCAATGTCGGGACTTCACCGGGATAGACCGTGCAGCGCGTATTTCAATGGGCGCCGCTCTGTTTTTCCCTGTTGTCACTTGAAGTGAGTTTACTGTTTTGACCTCTTGTGGGAAATTCTTTTGTTTTCCGGTGCTCTGCTTGTGGGGTTCGTTGTCGTCCTCACTTGGTGTGTCAAGCCCCTTGTGTTCGGCGTTAAGTTGGCCGGACTGCTTGAAGACCCAACAATCTCTGTGAGTATGGTTTACAGGCTTCCCGTGAGTACTGTGGATTTGGTATATCTTGTCCAAGATTTTGTTTAGGTTGGATAGCTCGTCGCTGTTGTCCTTAAGAGGCAGTTTTTTATTGTTCTGCCGAGAGCTTTTGAATCCGGCGTTGACTGCCGTGCTCTTCGGACTGTTTCCCTTGGTCCGGCGCTGGTCCTTGCTGCGTCGTGGTTTCCCATTTCCTTCCCTGACCACGGATGTACTTGGGTCGCTGGTACTACACCTTGCTAGCCAGCTATCCTCTCCCGCGCAAAAGCGGGTCATGAGGCTTGTTAAGGCGGCCATTGTTCTTGGCTTTTCCTGGCCGAGGTGTCTGGCGAGCCATTCATCTCGGACGTTATGTTTGAAAGCTGCTAAGGCTTCGGTGTCCGGACAGTCGACTATTTGGTTCTTTTTGGTGAGAAACCTATTCCATAATTTTCGGGCTGACTCTCCGGGCTGTTGGGTGATGTGACTTAAATCGTCTGCCTCCGGAGGTCGGACATAGGTCCCTTGAAAATTGGCCCGAAAAGCGTCCTCGAGCTCTTCCCAACTTCCAATAGTGTTTTCGGGGAGGCTTTTAAGCCAATGCCGGGCTGGCCCTTTGAGCTTGAGGGGTAAATGTTTTATGGCGTGGAGGTCATCTCCTCTAGCCATGTGTATGTGCAAGATGTAATCCTCGATCCAGACTCCAGGGTCTGTTGTTCCGTCGTATGCCTCTATGTTTACGGGCTTGAATCTCGCTGGAAATTCATGATCCAGCACCTCATCGGTGAAACATAGGGGGTGTGCGGCGCCCCTGTATTTGGGTGTGCCGTGATGTTCGAATACTCGATGTGTTGCATTGCTTTCTAGAGCTTGCTTTCTTGGCCCATAGATAGACCTGACCGGGCCATCCTTTTGGTGCGGATCCTTATGCGGATCGCTTGCCGGCTTGTGTGCGGGGCCGCTTGCCGCTCTATGTTTGTGATGTGGTCATCTATCCTACCGGGCGACCTCTTTGTTCTTTGATTGTGGGGGCTTTACAGCCTCCTCGTCAAATTCGGGCAGTAGTTTGCGCTTCGGGTAGCTCTTTGTTTGGCGACTATCGCTGTATTTGTCTACGATGTTGAGTACCTTGCTCCATCTCATTCTGAGTGCGTCTTCCGCTGTTTTGAGCTTCTGCTTCTGCTTCTTCAAACTACGTGCAGTGGCGACGAGTCTTTTGTGGAGGTTCTTCTGCTCCAACGATGTGTCCGGCGTGAGATCGTCCAGACTGTTATCTTCGCCGGGGACGGATTGTTTATCCAAGTTATCCTGTTCGGATGGTTGCTCGAGGCATGTTAAGTGCGTCCACGGTTCGCCTGCTCTATGGCTGGGTCTGTATGGGTGCTGTCTTTGTCGAGGTGCGATTTTGAGTGGCGCTTACGTTGCCGTTTTGACTGCTTTTCGAGGGAATTATCCTTCGCAGCGTCCCGTTGTTCCTCGTTATCGCTTCCTTTAGGTGTATCCACCATATATACATCGTGAGTTGAGGTGGCCTTCCAGTGCCCTGTAGGCGCTGGTTCTTGGTCATCTCCGGCATCGTCGTCCATACCGTCGATGTCTTCAGAGTCAAAGTTGAGCATGTCGGTTAAATCATCGACAATGGCTACAAAGTGGGTGGTGGGTGGGTGTTGAATTTCTTCGTCGTCCATGTCCCAACCTTCCTGACCATAGTCCGGCCAGGGCTCTCCTGATAAAGAGAGACTTTAGCAAGTTCGAGGATGTCACCGAAGGCGAGTCTTGAAAGATGTCATGGCGATGAACTCCATAACAGCGCCCAACCGGATTCGATTGGCGGTAGCGGAAGGTTGGTCTCGAAGAGTCCGACACCTTGGATTCACGAGCTTCACAAAGGACAGGGATGGTGTTCGGCTCGATCACCATAGAGATCGTAGCCCCCGAGGCGGTGTCCAGCCACCCGTCCTCGATCGGCGCAGTCGGCTCCGAGCTAAGGGTCGGAGCGGATAGTTATCTTGACCTCTAGGGCCTTGTCCGACATCGAGCTAGATCATGCCCATCGTGGCGGTCTGGTAGGCGCTTGGCTGTGGCTCGAACCCGTCGAAGATCAAATCTCTGCGGACGTCATCCGTATAGTTCAAACTTCCAAATCTGACCTAATGGCCAGGGGCGTAGCTTTCAATCTGCTCCAGATGGCCAAGCGAGTTGGCCCGTAGTGCAAAACCGCCAAATACGAAGATCTGCCCGGGGAGAAAAGTCTCACTCTGGACCGCGTCGTTGTTGATGATCGAAGGAGCCATCGGGCCTAAAGGTGACGACAAAGAGGAACTCTCAATGAAAGCACCAATGTCGGTGTCAAAACCGGCGGATCTCGGGTAGGGGGTCCCGAACTGTGCGTCTAGGTGGATGGTAAAAGGAGACAAGGGACAAGATGTTTTTACCCAGGTTCGGGCCCTCTCGGTGGAGGTAAAACAGTACTCCTGCTTGATTAATATTGATAATATGGGTAGTACAAGAGTAGATCTACCACGAGATCAATGAGGCTAAACCCTAGAAGCTAGCCTATGTTATGATTGTTGTTCGTCCTACGGACTAAAACCCTCCGGTTTATATAGACACCGAAGAGGGCTAGGGTTACACAGAGTCGGTTACAATGGTAGGAGACCTACATATTCGTATTGCCAAGCTTGCCTTCCATGCCAGGGAAAGTCCCGTCCGGACACGGGATGGAGACTTCAATCTTTTATCTTCATAGTCTAGGAGTCCGGCCAACGGTGATAGTCCAGCCATCCGGACACCCCCTAATCTAGGACTCCCTCACCTTCCTTCCTGAATCTCCTCGATTGCCTTGCTGATGAACTCCTGAATACTTGGTGCCACTCGCTTGCTGCCTTCTCTTGGGAAGCGTGCTCTGAAGAGTGCATTCACATGGTGCCCGAGCGCCACTCTCGCGACATTGGCTAGGTCTGAGGCCCTCCAAAGGAGAGCCCCCGAGCCCAGCATGAGAGGGACGCCGGGTGCCGATGGGTGAAGGTGCCGCGTCCAGAGACACGAGACTCAACGCTGCGTCCTCGAGTGATGCTCCCTCATGAGACCCCTGCCTGAGCTGCAGCTTCTTCGTCTTGGGGGCGACCTCGGGAGGGAGGGTTCCGTCTTCATCTTCTGGGTTCTCAACTGCTGCAGTCTGGAAGGCGCGCTCGAGGGAGCACACTGCATCCTTTTCTTGGCAGGTGACCGTGATGATGCCGCTGCTCCCTGGCATCTTGAGGACGTTGTAGCCGTGGTGTGTGACCGCCATGAACTTGGCCAGTGTTGGGTACCCTAGGATGGCGTTGTAGGGCAGGCGAATGTCGGCGATGTCGAAGTTGATGAGCTCGGTGCGGTAGTTGCTGTGCTCGCCGAAGGTGACAGGGAGGCGAACTTGCCCAATTGGATGTGTCGATCCATTGGTCACTCCTGAGAATGGCTTGGTGGGGCGTAGCTGGTAGTATGGCACCTGAAGCCTGTCGAACGTCTGAATGTAGAGAGCATTGAGCCCTGCTCTGCCATCGATGAGGGTCTTGGTGACGGTCACGTTGCTGATGACAGGGGAGTAGAGCATGGAGAGTGCGCCTACGGTGGCTGCACACTTGAGCCGGTCCGAGGAGTCGAAGGTGATGGCACACTTGGACCACTTGAGAGGGTGAATCGCTTCGGGCTTCTGGAGCGCTGCATTCACCTCGCGCGCAAACTACTTGAAGACACGGTGGGAAGCTAGGGCCTGCGAGCCACCCAAGATGCAGGCAATGGACCCAGGCTCCTGGAAGCCCCCAACCCCCTCATCCTGATGGTGATCTTCGTTCCTTCTTGGCGGTGGAGGTAGAGGAGGCAAAGCTGTGTTGCCTTGAGGGCGGTCCTCATGAGGCTTCTTCCTCCAGTTGCCCTCGCGAGGCTGGTCGTGCCAGCGGTCCTCATGAGGCTGGTCGCGCCACTCCTCACGATGGTCGCATCCATCCCGGCGTCCCCCACCTTCACCACCTCCGTGACCATAGCCTCGATCGTTGCGCTCGAGGCGTCGACCGAGGCGCCCATCACGAAGAGCCTTGAGCTCCTGGCAATCGCTGGTGTTGTGGCTGTAGACATTGTGGAAGGCGCAGAACGGCCGCTTGCCCTTGGATGACTCGGGGTGGTCGCAGCAACGTTGGTCTCTAGCTCGGCCGCGAGCACGGCTGGCCCCTTGTGCTTCGTGTCCTTGGTCATGGTCTTCTTGTCTTCTGGATCAGCATTAGGGAGCTCAAGGAGGGAGAGGCGTCCCTCCTCGGCCCTTGCACACTTGTTCGCCATGTTGAACATCTCCAGAGCGGTGCAGAGATCCTCGTGGATGGCTAGCTCCTACTTCATCTTGACATCACAGATGCCATCGGGGAACGCGGAGAAGATGGCCTCGTAAGACACCTTGGGAATCTTGAGGTGGATGTTGTTGAAGTGCTGGATATACTTATGCAAGGTCTCTCCAGGCTGCTGCTTGATGCGGCGCAGGTCGCCCGCGGCCGGCGGACGGTCACGAGTGCCCTGGAAATTGGCGATGAAGCAGTTGCGCATCTCCTCCTAGGAAGAAACCGACCCCTCGATCAGGTTCAGGAGCCCAGAACGAGCGCCATCCTTGAGGGCCATCGGGAACCAGTTTGCCATGATCTTTTCGTCGCCGGTTGCCGCCATGATGCTCAGCTCGTAGAGCTGTAGGAACTCGGCAGGGTCTGTGGTGCCATCGTAGCGTGGAGGCAAGTCAGGCTTGAACCAGACGATGTTGCGGAGCTCCAGTGAACGTGCGGCATCCTGCCGTGGCCACCGGAGGTCGTCGAGGCGGTAGAACGTAGTCCTGGTGCACGCACACCACCACCTCCTGTGGCGGCACACGAGCCTGGTGCTGGGGCATTGGAAGTACGCGCGCTTCTCCTTGGGGACTTTGCACCACCTGGCAGCTCACGTCATCTCGAGCCGGCGCCGGGCGCTGCCGGTCACGTCGTGGAGCCATACACCTTGGCTCGATGATGGTGCCCCGGGCCAGAGGAGGAGGAGGGGCTCTATGCGCGACGTCGCCCACTGCGGGTGGTTGCTGAGGCAGCGAGCGAGTCAGCCCGCTGGAGCCCCCATGCGCGACGCTGATGAGCTCAGCGATCTGCTCGAGCCACTCGTCATAGAGATCACCCACCGGACGGTAGCGAAGAAGCTCCCGTGCCGTGAGCAGAGCGGCCTGCACGTCCACCTGGCCTTGGCGTGCATGGGATGACGAAGCTACTGGGGTCAGTGACGGAGTGGCGGTGCGGCCGTCACGGTGCACCGAGGGGTGCGGCGATGAAGCTAGCTCCTCGTGGTCGGCAGGGCCCGTGGCAGCGTTGGCCACCGGAGATGGAGCGCGGCGGGCATAGCCATCACACGATGGAGCCATCTGAGCGACGCGGTTGACGACTGCAGCCCGACGCTCGGCGCGAGCCCAACGCGCGTCGGCCATGGAGGTGTCGGAACAGTGGTGGATCAAACGACGGAAGAGAGGATCCGACGCACCCCTACCTAGCGTGCCAAATGTCGGATTTAGGGATCCGGCAACCCTTGAGAGGTTCGAACACTAAGGTAAGTGCGGAGATCTCAACCTGCCGAGCCTACCTACTCGCGATCCTCCTAGCCTAGCGCGTCGATCTCAAAGAGACACAAAGGCACAGAGATTTATACTGGTTTGGGCCACCATTGTGGTGTAATACCCTAATCCAGTATCGTGTGGTGGATTGCTTCGGGGGGGCTATTGATTAACTAGTACAAAGGATGAACAAGCTTTAGGAGGTGAGGTGTTCTTGAGCTGGTGTGGTGTTCTAGTTGTTCTGATCTCCCCCCTCTATGGTGGTGGCTAAGTCGTATATATAGTGGCCTTGGTTCTCTTCCAAAATATGAGCGGGAAGGGATTTCACAACGGCGGGATTTGAAAGGGGACAAGTAATACAGTCTATCCTAACAAAAGTAGTCTTCTCCTGCGAAAAGCCTCTTGTCGTGACGCTGCGGTGGGCTCGGTGATGACCTCCGTCTTTTTGTCCTGGCGGTCCTGGTCTTGTTGCACCAGAATGGAAACCTTTGGCTGATTCCTCAGGACTCCGCGCCTGTGGCTTGCCTCCCTTGCACCAAATAGGAAACCTGTGCTCTGCACCCGCCTGGCGCCCACCCGGCGCCCACCTGGCCTTGTTCGTCATGGCTCACGTCAGCTAAGCCTCATGAGGTAGCTGCATAGAACTCTCCGCCCCTCAGGAGCCCTCCTGAGGAGGCCAACTCCTTCGGGGGTCTTGGCGTCGTCCGCCTCGCGAGGGTCTTGCGGTGTTGGTGTTGAAGCTGGGCCATACCAGGCCGTTGGTGAAGCCACGTCGTGGGCCGCAGGCAGGCAGGACTGGATACCCCCAAGTCTAGGACGCTGACAGGCAGCCGTGGACAAGGCCGAGGCGGACTTCCAGGAGCGTGTCGCCCAGATGAAAACCTGGTTCGGCGAGGCTTGGGAGGATCGGAGAGCCTCCCAAGTCTAGCTGAATAAGCGCCAGTGGGGCCTCCTCTTCGAGCAGGCTGATTTTGAGAAAGCACAGGATGTGGCAAAGGACAAGGCTGCCCAGGACGAGTCCGACCAGATGCAGCACCGCATCTCACTCGATGTCTAGGTGGGACTTAGTCGCCCGCGAAGCGGCGCTTGCCGCCACTCTTCGCACCAAGGACGAGGAGATCGAGCAGCTCGTTGCGCAGGGGACTCAAGACCTATCGCAGAAGCACCAGGAGGCGCTCGATGCACTGGCCCTCGACCACACCGGCAAGCTGAAAGAGGCCATCGACCATGCTGAAGTAGCCGAGGCCACCAGGGCTGAGCCGGCCGGCAAGGTAGAGAAGCTGGAGGCGAGCCTGACCGAGCTGACCAAGGAGATCTCCACGCTTAAGGACGACAGAGAGAAAACTCTCTATGACCTAGCGGAGATGCAGACCACCATATCTGACAAAACGCAAGCTGCTCCCCACGGCCAATGAGGCCATTGATGATCTGAAGCTGAAGTTGGACAGCCAGGAGAAGATGATCTCAAAATCCCAAGCTCGCGAGTAGACCCTGGCCAAGGACCTCGCAGGCGAGCAGCTGCCGGTGCGGACTACTGCCACTTCCCACAACAAACTCGTGGAGAGCACACAACTCTGGACCAGCCACCTCATGGATGTCACGGAGCAGATTACCAC
This sequence comes from Aegilops speltoides, assembly GCA_021437245.1. Taxonomy (NCBI): domain Eukaryota; kingdom Viridiplantae; phylum Streptophyta; class Magnoliopsida; order Poales; family Poaceae; genus Aegilops; species Aegilops speltoides. The sequence goes on along the minus strand of CM038145.1, from coordinate 92,355,024 downwards.
GCAGCTGACCACCATGGGCATGCTGAACTTCAGGTTCTCCCACGAGGCAAGAGTGGCTGAGAGCGCCAGGTTGTTCACTACTAGGAAAAGGCATGCTAGTGGCGCACTGGTTTTGACTTCTAATGGCGCATGGCTGGTGCGCCACTCGCATCACGCCATTAGAATTTTTTTCTAATGGCGCACCACAAGTGCACCATTAGAATCTGGTATTCTAATGGCGCCTGAGAAGTCGCCATTAATCTTTGCTCACGATGCGCCACTATAATCTGCTATTCTTCTGTATGACACATTGTAGTCTTGCCATTAGTAACAACTTTTTAATTCTTTTCTTAATCTCAGGTCACTATTTCACATATGAGATATTCAACACATATATATATACAACAAGCATCCATATAGCAATCATATCCAACACACAAGTTTCATCATATATACATACATAGCCAACACATAGTTCCGTCGTTACAAAAGTTTCACATTGTTCATCCAACACCGTTATCCATCAATTCACAAAAGTTTCACATTGATACAAAATAAAAACACAAATGGAAAAGAAGCACCCCATCCACGCAAGCTTCCGTCAATTAAATCAAATCTGCAAAATGATAAACAAGAAGTTAGAAGAAGAAAAGAAGAAGACTAGAAGAATACTAGAAGAGGAAGAACACTAGAAGAAGAATAAGAAGAGTTTTGGAAAAGAAAAGAATAAGAAGAAGACTATAAGCTTATTATGTAAACTTGATCATTTTGTGCTAACATAAGTTATTTTGGAGCTAACCTATAGGAAACTAAGCATATAAGGTCTAAGTTAGTATATTAAAGCCAACTTAGGTAAAATGAAGCTAACCTATGTCATTTTGGAAAAGAAGAAGATTAAGAAAAAGACTATAAGCTTATTATGTAAACTTGATCATTTTGTGCTAACATAAGTTATTTTGGAGCTAACCTATAGGAAACTAAGCATATAAGCTCTAAGTTAGTATATTAGAGCCAACTTAGGTAAAATGAAGCTAACCTATAGGAAACTAAGCATATTAGAGATAACATATGTAACTAAGTATATATATATCATTTTGGATAGCTAACCTATAGGAGATCGACATACACGACAAAGTAGGCAGTTCTTCTCCTTCTTCTCCTTCATCTCCTGATCGCCTAGGCGGCGGTGGAGGCGATGGAGGTAGTGGGATGTAGTCTTCTACCACAATTAGGCGTGGTCATGTTGCCCGGTGTGGGATCGCCGGCGCCACCACCGGTGCGTGGTCATTGTCGAGCACCACCACCATCGCGAGGCCACCTTGAGCCACGACCATCACTAGGTCATCCTCAGCCACCTCCATCTCTTGCCCATGGTCAGCCACCACCATCTCTTGCCCTTGGTCAGCCACCACCAGCTAGGTCATCCTCGGCTGATGCCCATCGTCATGATGTAGCTCCTCATCCTCACTCTGCTCCTCTTCTCCCGCACTCCAGTCCGGATCATCCTTCTTGTTGTCTATCTTTGGTGCCAAAATCGCTGCTTTGCTTCGCTTCTGACCAGAATTCTTCTTGCTTCGCTACAACCATAATCATTCTTGCTTTAGCAGTAGCTTGATGTCATTCTTCTGCTCCTACTGTCCAAAATGCAACAATGACCGTTAACAATCGATGTGAGACAAAGCCAAATGTAGAGGAATAAGAAGAGGCGAGCGTCTGGCATCATCATCGGCGTATCGCATGCGACACATAGTCTTGTTGTACACCTTCACGATGAGCATGTTGGCGTCGTCGTCGTACTGAAGACAAGGAAGTACCCCAGCTGCAGGTCGTGAAGCGCGATGAAGTTCTCCCACCCACGAGACAAGTACATGTGGCCCTTCTTGATGCATGTTGCACATCCCATCGCACTGCGAAACCCAGCTGCCGGCTGTCGCAGCTTCACATTATTGGCGATCTTCACCCATCAAGATGTTCATAAACACATCGGGCAGCCTCTGCGGTTTGGGAAAATGAGTGATGTAGAAAACAACAGATATCATAATGAGATGGGTGAAGGGAGATCTCTCGTTTTATATACCAGCGTCATGGATCAACTGAAGCCTCAAGTATGATAGTGAAGAACTCGGAAGCATCCAACTCGTCTGCGGTGTATCGCAGGATCGGCGGTGGCTGCTTCCGCCATCTCGATAAGCAGCGAAGACACCAATTAGTACCCTTACAACAGATCATAAAACATGCATTAGTCGCAAGTACCCCATATGTCCTATTTTTAGCAAAGTCATGCTAAAATTCACGGAAAATTTCAGCATGACCTTTGCTAAAAATAGGACATATGGAGTACCAATTTGCTTAGGAGCGGAAGTTAATCGACATTCCGGCAAACTCAAGAACCTCTCGGGTGGACAAGGCAAAAAAAGGCCTCCATCATAGCATGGAAAATACATTGGCATGTTTTTGCTTATAAAAAAGCTAACAAGTGTAAGTCAAAACAATATACCACCAAGTGAACCACCACAACATCTAAAAGCTAACAATTGTTTTTGCTTATAAAAAAGACCAATGGCACATAATGCATCCAGAAGCACAATTCCTAGTGATTTCCTGCTTGAGGCAATCTGCTTTCAACCGGGGTGCACAATCTTTAACATGAGTCGGACCATGATAACCGTTATTTTGCTTATTTCTCAAGCGAAGTTGAGATCGAACATCACATGAAGTCAGATTCCTTGAAATGGTAATGATAAATATAGTTCCAAAATATGCAACACATAAGCGAATTGTATTATGTTTCAATACTTAGCAAGAGTTATAATGCAATATTTCTTTCGGTTTATCGATTGCACTTCATACTTACAAAAATCGAGAAGAAAATAGGTCGCTGAACTTGGGTTTGTCGTGCTCGGTATTTACCATATCACATCCATCTATCCGTCTACATAAATTTATTTATTTTTGGAAAAGTATTAATAAACTTCAAAAGCGTGATGCTATTTGTTTTTTGGCAAAGTATTAATAAACTTGAAAGCGTGACGCGAGGACAAGCATGGCGATGCTCATGTGTAGAATGCATATATACCGTCTATCTGATTCGCTCGACCACCTGCCATTGTCAATCAGATTGAAAATGGCTGCAAATATAACGAGATACTCCTATATGATGATAAAAGACAGCAAGGCTTGTGTGCCATGCCAAGTGAAAGCAACCCAAGTAAGTAGCTAGCCAACCACATAAATTGATTGTAAAGAATTATGGATTGCGTGACATGCATGCACCAGTCAATAAATCAATGTAATGGTCAAGTGAGGTCATAAAAAGGAAGAACAATCGGTTCCAAAAAGTTAGTTCAAGAAAAGAAAAAACATACATACATACATCTGTTTTGCTGAAAATTTACACCTCGACAAGAAATTGTATGAAAATATGATTAGTTCAAGCTTGTCAATCATCACCCTCATGTCACCTTTACGATATAATCTTGTGTTGTTAATTAGCAAGAGCTTGTCTTTTGGCGCTTTTTGAACCTTGAAAGTCGTGATGTAGTAATTCTTACAATGGACATCGGGCGGAAAACATTCAACTTAGATATAAACCAATGAACTTGATATGTCATATGGTAACTAAATATATGTGAGTTCGAGTCTAACAAGCGAATATCTATTTGTGAACATCTTGAATCAGAATTTGTTGTATCTGAGCTTGTGTTACTACCTTATAATGTTCAATATGCTTATCACGGTGAGAACTTGTTATGCAATCTCACTAGTTCTTTATGTATTAGGCGCATTTGATGGATCTTTACGCAACAAGAAATTGTACATATGAAAAATATGCTTAAACCAAGCCTGTCATTTGTCATTAACGATATATCTGGATTTTAACATAATCGATCATTGAACTTGATTCTAAGGATTTGAGTTCAATTGAAGGTCGCATGGACAATTCACGAGAGGAGAGGGGGGGCGGAGGAGCGAGACGGGTACCTAATCGATCTGATCGCTTCGCCAGCGTCGAGGCGTCAGCGGGCGGCGCGAGGCGGTGGGGCAGCGCTGGGCGGCGGGCAAGCAGCGTCGAGGCGAACAGCGGCGGCGGGCAGCGGCGAGGCAGCGTCAGCGGCGCTGCGCGGCGTCGAGGCGGCGGGCAGCGACGCTCAGCGGCGCGAGGCGGCGGGCAGCAGCGTCGGCGGCGCCAATGGCGGGCAGCGCGTCGAAGCGCGCGAGGCGTCAGCGGCGCAGCAGCGTCGGGCGGCGTCGGAGGCGGCGGGCAGCATCGAAGGGCGGCGGGCAGCGAGCGTCGGGCGGCGCCGAGGCGGCGGCGCGTCGGGGAAGGGATCGAGGCGAGGGAGGGAGAGAGGGATCGAGGCGAGGAGAGGTGGGCGCGGGGAGGACTATGGATGGATGGAGGCACAATACTAATGGCGCACCAACCAGCGGTCGCCATAAGTGCATCCACACTAATGGCGCACCTCACACCGTGCGCCATTAGTATTTTTTTTTTTCGAGCCAACAGGTTATATTCCACCGAACTAATCCACATCAAGTCCCTCTACTAGCTCGATTGGTCGGCAGCCAGTTCTCACACTAGGAGGTCTGGGTTCGACTCCTGGATCCCCAATATTTTTATGCATTTTAAATGGTGTTTTTATATTTAGTTGTGTTTAAATATGTTCAAACTTGTTTAAATCATACAGATAATATTTTTATGCATTTTAAATGCTGTTTTTATATTTATTTGTGTTTATCAAACTTGTTTAAATTATAACAGTGTAATATTTTTTATAAAAATAGTAAAAAATAAAAATATGTTCAAAATGTCTTGGTCTTGTGAGGCGGGCAGTGCTCGGCGGTGGAGCGGGGAGGTTGCGATGGGTGGAGCTAAGCGGGGAGGTGCTTGGTGCGATCGAGATGGAGGATCGAGATCGAGATGGAGGGATCGAGATCGAGATGGAAGGGATCTGATAATGGCGCACATCCTATCCGGTGCGCCATTAGAAGTTATATATAGTAATGGCGCATTGTTTGCCTCATGCACCATTAGTATGTATGGGAAAATGGAAAAAAAAAAAATTCATACTAATGGCGCTCTGTCCGCGTGCGCCATTAGTGTCTTCCACTCTAATGGCGTATCAGGAACAGGTGCGCCATTAGTATATAGTAGTGGCGCACTGCATCCACGGTGCGCCATTAGAATCAATCCTATCTATAGCCCTTTTCCTAGTAGTGGTTTGAGTTCTTCGAGCATGTTCTTGCCGCCTTGAAGCTGCTCCAGTCCACCAGGGCGGCCTACCTGGCCGAGGAGTCCCGACAACTTTGTCGGGACACCTTGATGAAGGCACTCACGAAGGTGGCGCACTGGAACCCTAGCGTTGACTTTGCTCAGGCGCTCGACAGCTTGTCGGAGGACGTCGATCGTCAAGCGCTTGAGGAGCGCATCGAGCCCATCATCAGTTGCGTCAGCAGAGTCGCGAGGCTGGAGGGCCAGCGTCGGGATTAACTGCTTCATTCCTTGTAGTTGTTGCGAGTTCGTACCCAAGACAGATTATCTTAAGTTAGAATCGTGGCAACTTTTGATGTAATATAACTTTTGTTGTACTCTGAACTAGCTGCATATTATCTTCCGGTTCTAGCCCATCCGTGTATTTTTAGCACCCTACGCTTAGTTGGACAGGCCGGCCGGCACGTGCGCCCCTTGCCGTAGGCGCTAGAAGGATGGATCCTTAGCAACCTGCAGAGGGCGTCGATGCCTGCAGGCTACCCTGCCGCTCTTGGCGTAGCGCCTGGACTATCGAGCGGACTCAAGGCAGAACAGGGGCGCTGTCAATTACGGCAAGGCACCCCACCGTTCTTAGCAAAGCGTAGCACCCAAACTATTGAGCGAACTCGAAACAAAACAGGGGCGTTGCCAATCGCGGCAGGGTTCCTTCCGAGTGCAGGTTCTCCAGACAAGGACCAAAACCATTGAGGGGGATAACGTCATAAAAAAGGAAGAATTACTTCAAAGTTGAGATAACTTAGCTTTTTGGTCGCTAAGAGGATCGTCGTTGCAGCCATGGGAGCTGCCGCTCGCCTTCTTCTTCGGAGCCATGGCGACGAAGGCACTGCTATCTTGACCCACGGACCAGATTCTCACAACTAATGCCCCCTACCTGGCGCACCAAAGATTTCGGGGAAACTGATCACCTATGGGGTCGAAAAGGATCCCTTCTTTGTTTGGTGGGGGATTAGTTGCACGAAGAGCAGGTCGAGCCATTAGGACACAGAGGATTTTTATCCAGGTTTGGGCCACGAAGATGCGTAATACCCTAGTCCTGCTTTATCTGGTTATATGAGTGTTCTTGAGCTTTTGAACTAGCTATGATGCAAGTTTTGTCCAAAAGTCCGAATCCTCTCTCTGTGTGCCTCGGGCCTCCTTTTATACACAAAGGGGTTGCCAAAGTGGCACACAGGAGGTGGCAAGCTACAGTGATACAAGGTTATCGCTTGATCAATGTAGGACAAGCGCATTTAATGTGATGCCCATGTGTCCTCTTGCTTTATTTGGGAAGGCAACAGAGGCCATCCCGTCTTCGTCGCTTCCCCTTGACTTGCCATGCATCCGGGCCGACGAGGTATGCAGCGCCATGCTGGCCAACCAGCTGCTGTGTTGGCGAAGTGGTAGGCTTCCATGAAGATCTGCATGCCGCCACGCAGGCACCTGCTTTGCTGGCATGCTTATCATCGCGTTGGAGTGGTGGTGAGGTGGCGGAACCCCGTTGAGCGTGGGCATGGATGTGGCCCAGCGATCATCCCCGACAAGGCTTGCCGGGGGCCTTGGAGCCGTCCCCGCCAAGGGTCTTGCCAGTGGTCTTCATCATTTGATCCCACATGGACTCGTGGGCTGTTGATCTTATGAGGAGCCGCATGCTACCAGGCATGTGCTCTTCAAGCCTTTATCTTGAACATTGTTGATGGTGTCAGAGCTCTCAACCTCAAGGGTGGTGGCCCTGCTGGTCCCTTCGCAAGCTGCGCCGACAAGGGGCTTGCCGGGGGCCTCGCGGGTCGCCTCGGCAAGATTAGTTGCCGAGCGTGGCCCTGCTTGCCTCTTGCTGCTCATTGCTCTGAGTACTTGCCTTGATGTTCTTTGTTCTTGTCTCCTGCTATCTTCCTCTGCGTCGCCAAGCCTTGTTTTAGGGGTGGCTGTGGCCGTCCGTGCACAGGTAAGGGGTATAGGAGTACCAATACTTTTGTACACCGACACGTATCACATCCCATGATGACAATGTTCATTGAAAATTGGGATGGATAAGAATCTTCCATGATCACTGTCTCATCTAGAACATTGATTCCTCTCTTCCTGTCATGAATGAGTGAGTCCCTGCAGATGAGGGCAAAAGAACAATCTCAGAAAAGATCAAGAGTTGTTTCCTCAGAAGAGCTTCTGCAGAGTTCACACTTATAGCTGGGTAGAAAGAAAATTTTCATTTGAAGAAGATTCCTGGCATTCACTCTTTCATGAAGCATAAACCATGTGAAAAGTTTGTATCTCGGCATTGTAGCACTTCTCCAAATCGTTCTAAAAGCTGAAGGGGCATTGTCTTGTTTTTTTAAATGGTGGCACATCCTTATTGAGGAATAATTTGGATTCTACAAGGGATAGCACCATCTGTCTGAATAACGGTGATCAACTGCTAATATTGCTCGTAAATTTCAACAGACATTGGAGTGTGAAAGTGCTCAATTAGGTCATTAGTCATAGCGAGATCTTTGACAGATATAAGTTCATTCATACTGAAAGAATATAGTTGAGTACCATTAAACCAGTTATCTTGCCAAAACATGACTATATCACCAGAGCCAACTTTAGGCATAGCAACTTAATTATTTGAACTCAGGTATCAACTTAATAATACTTCTCCACCAGAAAGAGCCCTATGGTGTGGTATTAATAAATTTATTTGGAATAAGGTTCCCAAATGAGCTTCACACAAGGAACATCATATTGATTGAGAAACTTGTGAAGATGTTTCATGAGTAGGCATTTGTTATGAGTTGCAATATCAAGTGCACCTAAGCCTCCTCTGTCTTTGGGTTGACAGACTTTATCCCAGGCTGTAAGGGCAGTTCCCTTGTCTTTCATACGTTCATTTTGTATCATGTTTTTTTACTATTATTAATAATGTTTTTAACCAATATAACACTTTGTGGAGCAATTCTGATGCCTTTTCTCTCTTAATTTGCAAGACTTACATGAAGAGGGAGATTGCCGGCAGCTGGAATTCTGGAGCTGAAAAAGCTATGTCGGAGATACCTATTCTGCACATCTTCAAATGAGCTGATCACGAAGATTTATTTTGGAATAAATAAAAATACTAGAAGAAAGAAATACCAGAGGGAGCCACCCAGGTGCCCACGAGGCACGAGGGTGTGCCCAGGGGTGGCTCATGGGACCCCTGGCCAGCCTCCGGTGCCCATCTTCTGGTATATAAGCCGATTTTCCCTAGAAAAAATAAATAGAGGACTTTCAGGACAAAGCGCTGCCATCTCGTGGCGGAACTTGGGTAGGAACACTTTTTCTCTCTGACAGAGCGATACCGCCATGGACACTTTCCTCCGGGAGGGGGAAATCAAAGCCATCGTCATCACCAACAACCCTCTCATCATGGGAGGATCAATCTTCATCAACATCTTCACCATCACCATCTCATCTCAAACCCTAGTTCATCTCTTGTATTCAATCTTTGTACGAAAACCTCATATTGGTACCTATGGGTTGCTAGTGGTGTTGATTACATCACATAGTTGATGCTAGTTGGTTTATTTGGTGGAAGATTATATGTTCAGATCCATTATGCTATTCAATACCCCTCTGATCTTGAACATGAATATGATTTGTGAGTAGTTGCTTTTGTTCTTAAGGACATGGGAGAAGTCTTGTCATAAGTAATCGTGTAATTTGGTATTCGTTTGATATTTTAATGATATGTATGTTGTTGTTTACCTTAGTGGTGTTATGTGACTGTCGACTACATGACACTTCACCATCTTTGGGCCTAAGGGAATGCATTGTGTAGTTATTAGATGATGGGTTGCTAGAGTGACAGAACACTACTAGGGAAAAGCCTAGCAGTAGCGCGGGTATTTAGTGTATCAATAGCGCGGGTACCCGCGCTACTGATATGGCGCTACAGCTAATGTTTAACAGTAGTGCATTTTGACACGCGCTACTGCTATACCTACTTAGCAATAGCGCTTTCAATACCAGCCCTACTGCTAAGTGCTTTAGCAGTAGCGTTTTCGTGTCCAGAAAGAGCGCTACTACTATATTTTCTCATATCTTTTTTGCTGCGTATTTGCGATGTTCTTGTATAGGTTTTATAGTATTCTAATCATATTATAAACATGCAATATGCTCATCATATCATACACATAATAGTTTCATTATATCATCAAACACAAATCATGTCGTCACATCATAATCACGATATAGCTATACAAGTTACATGACATGTCTCATCATACATAATGTAGTACTTCTTGAGGCATCGGTTCGTATCCCTCTCTCGCACTTGCGTGAACCTAAACTAACTATTGTCTGTCGCTCGAAAACCAGAAACCGGTACACCTGGGGCTGACATTCCGTCCACTAATCGTACACTCGTGGCGTCGCACTTCTTCGTCATCGATGATCTATGCACCTGCATCGTCACATGAGTCGATGATATGCAACATATATAGTTGAGCAACAGAAAGAGATAGACTTGGCAAAAATAGAAGCAACATATCATAACCATAAATAACAATGTTCATCGTACCCAAAATGCCCTAAGTAGAGTGATCTTCGCTAGTTGAGGAGGACGGTTTAATTACATCACAAATAAAGTTTTGTCGTCCATAACTCAAAGTTTCTTCATACATAAAGTATGGACTAAACAGACACATTTTCATATATCGACAATCACTCCAACATGTCCTGCCATCCATCCAAGTCAGGGAGATAGTCCCCGAGCTTAGTAAAAGGCTTCAGGTCGAGACGCTGAGCGGCCACACGTGTTCGGACGTCTTCCCGCGACATTTGCCCTTCCTCGTAGAACATCCCTATTTTTTGAGGTCCTCCATCATGATGGTTTAGGCAAGTACACTGGATGTGATAGAACTCAGCTCGAAGTTGATGATCCGGGATATCTCCTACGTTTTTGCCCATTGCAGAATATGGGCATCACCTGATGTAGGTGACATGCGAAGGTTCTCCTGATCCTGTCTGTACTCCAGCATGTGGTGTAGGACATGGAATCCATCACTAAGAGTGTCACTCGGTTGCTGGATGTAGCAGAAGTCAGTCTTATGGCCAAAGGCGGGCCTACTGTTCATTGTCTTCCTAGTCTTGATCTCTCCACCCCGTACGCCATGCAAAAAGATAGCAGTGTCGAGAATAGACTTGAAGTGAGTGTAATCCTTTTTGTTCATGTTCTTCGACGAGTCCAAGTAAAGAGCGTGGGAGAATCGGGGGTAAAGGATGATGAGGACGGTACGCCCGTGGCTGCGCAAAATAAGTACATCTCAAATTAATTAGCCTCCACCATGCAAATCAATGATTGAAATCGAAGTAAGGATATCCACGCGGATGATTTACATGGGATGATAAGGCACAAGAATCATCTCCTTGTCCTTACTGGCGACCATGAAATTGACGATATAGTCCCCCGCGTATTCATGGTGCTCTGGGAAGACTACCAAGAAGCCCTCATGCATGAAGTACGGGTTAGCGACATAGATATAAGGTATCTGCTCAATCCCGATGATGTAGTTCATGTACAAGGCAGAAAGGCAGACAAACGTAAAATCCAGCTTTTTCAAGTGAAACATGTCGAAGATGTAATCGAATCAAAGGAAGAACTTCTCCACAGGGAATGCGTTGACATACAGCGACCTTTGCCGCAGCACGTTAACCACATAGAGTGGGTATCCTGGATTTTCCAAGGCAGTTAGGCTTTTCTCTCTCGACAGCACATCGTCATGAAGTATCCTTAGATCACCGTATATGGCATGTACCACTGCCTTAGGTAAGATTGGTTCACTAGGAATATGGTGAAGGAAATATTCCCTAGAGGCAATAATAAAGTTGTTATTTATATTTTGTTATATCATGATAAATGTTTATTATTCATGCTAGAATTGTATTAACCGGAAACTTAGTACATGTGTGAATACATAGACAAAATAGAGTGTCCCTAGTATGCCTCTGTTTGACTAGCTCGTTGATCAAAGATGGTTATGTTTCCTGACCATAGACATGTGTTGTCATTTGATGAACGGGATCACATCATTAGAGAATGATGCGATGGACAAGAACCATCCGTTAGCTTAGCATAATGATCGTTTAGTTTTATTGCTATTGCTTTCTTCATGACTTATACATGTTCCTCTGACTATGAGATTATGCAACTCCCAAATACCGGAGGAACACCTTCTGTGCTATCAAACGAAACAACGTAACTGGGTGATTATAAAGATGATCTACAAGTGTCTCTGAAGGTGTTTGTTGGGTTGGCATAGATCAAGATTAGGATTTGTCACTCCGTGTATCAGAGAGGTATCTATGGGCCCTCTCAGTAATGCACATCACTATAAGCCATGCAAGCAATGTGACTAATGAGTTAGTTGCGGGATGATGCATTATGGAACGAGTAAAGAGACTTGCCGGTAACGAGATTGAACTAGGTATGATGATACCGATGATCAAATCTCGGGCAAGTAACATACCGATGACAAAGGGAACAACGTATGTTGTTATGCGGTTTGACCGATAAAGATCTTCGTAGAATATGTAGGATCCAATATGAGCATCCAGGTTCCTCTATTGGTTATTGACCGGAGATGTGTCTCGGTCATGTCTACATAGTTCTCGAACCCATAGGGTCCACCCGATTAACGTTCGATGACAAATTATGAGTTATGTGTTTTGGTGATCGAAGTTTGTTTGGAGTCTCGGATGAGATCACGGACATGATGAGGAGTGTCGAAATGGTCAAGAGGTAAAGATTCATATATTGTAAGGTTGTATTCGGACATTGGAATGGTTCCGAGTGATTCGGATATTTTTCCGGAGTACGGGAGGTTGCCAGAACCCCCCGGGGAAGTGTTGGCCAACACGGGCCTAAAGGGAGAGAGAGAGGGAAGCCCGCGGGGGTGGCCATGCGCCCCCTCCTAGGGAGTCCAAATAGGACAAGGAGGAGGGGGCTGCGCCCCCCTTCCCTTTCCCTCTCCCTCTCATTCCTATTCCCTCCGGTGGAGAATGGGAAGGGGGCGACTCCTACTTGGACTAGGAGTCCAAGTAGGACTCTCCCATTGGCGCGCCCCTCTTGGACGCCGGCCTCCTCCCCCTTCCTTTATATACGGGGGCAGGGGCACCCCAATGGCACACCAAGATTTCACTTAGCCATGTGCGGTGCCCCCCTCCATAGTTTATGCCTCCGGTCATAGCGTCGTAGTGCTTAGGCGAAGCCCTGCGCGGATCACATCACCAACACCATCGCCACGCCGTCGTGCTAACAGAACTCTCCCTCGACCCTCTACTAGATCAAGAGTTCAAGGGACGTCATCGAGTTGAACGTGTGCTAAACACGGAGGTGTTGTACGCTCGATACTTTGATCGGTCGGATCGTGAAAACGTTCGACTACATCAACCGCATTAACATAACGCTTCCGCTTTCGGTCTATGAGGGTACGCGGAAATACTCTCTCCCTCTCGTTGCTATGCATCTCATACATAGACCTTGCGTGATCGTAGGCAAATTTTTAAAATTTCATGCTATGTTCCCCTTCAGTGGCATCCGAGCCAGGTCTATGCGTAGATGATATGCACGAGTAGAACACAAAGATTTGTGGGTGATGATAGTCATACTGCTTACTGATGACCCACAAGTATAGGGGATCTATCGTAGTCCTTTAGATTAGTAAGAGTGTCGAACCCAACGAGGAGCAAATGGAAATGACAAGCGGTTTTCAGTAAGGTATTCTCTGCCAGCACTGAAATTATCGGTGACACATAGTTTTGTGATAAGGTAATTCGTAATAGGTAACAAGTAACAAAAGTAAACAAGCTGCAGCAAGGTGGCCCAATCCTTTTTGTAGAGAAGTACAAGCCTGGACGAACTCTTATATAAAGGAAAGCGCTCCCGAGGACACATGGGAATTATTGTCAAGCTAGTTTTTCATCATGCTCATATGATTCACGTTCGTTACTTTGATAATTTGATATGTGAGTGGACCGGTGCTTGGGTACTGCCATTCCTTTGACAAGCATCCCACTTATGATTAACCCCTCTCGCAAGCATACACAACTACGGATGAAGAATTAAGGTAAACCTAACCATAGCATGAAACATATGGATCCAAATCAGCCCGTTACGAAGCAACGCATAAACTAGGGTTTAAGCTTCTATCACTCTAGCAACCCATCATCTACTTATTACTTCCCAATGCCTTCCCCTATGCCCAAATAATGATGAAGTGTCATGTTGTCGACGTTCACATGACACCACTAGGGGAAAGACAACATACATCTTATCAAAATATCGAACGAATACCAAATTCACATGACTACTTATAGCAAGACTTCTCCCATGTCCTCAGGAACAAACGTAACTACTCACAAATCATATTCATGTTCATAATTAGAGGGGTATTAATATGCATTAAGGATCTGAACATATAATCTTCCACCGAATAAACCAACTAGCATCAATTACAAGGAGTATTCAACACTACTAGCAACCCACACGTACCAATCTGAGGTTTTGAGACAAAGATTGGATACAAGAGATGAACTAGGGTTTGAGAGGAGATGGTGCTGGTGAAGATGTTGATGGATATTGACCCCCTCCCGATGAGAGGATCGATGGTGATGATTTCCCCCTCCCAGAGGGATGTTTCCCCGGCAGAACAGCTCCGTCGGAGCCCTAGATTGGTTCCGCCACCGCCTCGAGACGGTGGCGCTTCGTCCCGAAAGGTTTCTTCTGATTTCTTCCAGGAGGAAAGACTTTGTATAGCAAAAGATGGGCACCGTAGGCCTGGCAGGGGGCCCACGAGACAGGGGGCACGCCCAGGGGGGTAGGGCGCACCCCCCCACCCTCATGGCCAGGGTGTGGGCCCCCTCTGGTTGATTCTTTCGCCAGTATTTTTTATTAATTCAAAAACGTGCCTCCGTGAAGTTTCAGGACTTTTGGAGTAGTGCAGAATAGGCCTATAATATTTGCTCCTTTTCCAGCCTAGAATTCCAGCTGCCGGCATTCTCCCTCTTCATGTAAACCTTGTAAAATAAGAGAGAAAAGGCATAAGTATTGTGACATAATGTGTAATAACAGCCCATAATGCAATAAATATCAATAGCAAAGCATGATGCAAAATGGACATATCAACTCCCCCAAGCTTAGACCTCGCTTGTCCTCAAGCGGAAGCCAAAATGCAAAAATATGTCCACATGTTTTAGAGATGGAGGTGTCGATAAAATAAAATACGGATATGAGGGCATCATGATCATTCTTGAAACAACAACATATATAAATATATATTGTCATATGACTTCTTATGCTAAAGTAACAATCTATTCATAGTGTCAAGTATGAATCAGAAACTTCATTGAAAACTAACAAACTATAATCTCGGTCATTGAAGCAATTGCAATTTATCATAACTTCGGGAAGAGTCAATATAAGAGCTTTTCAGCAAGTCCACATACTCAACTATCATTTAGTCTTTCACAATTGCCAACACGCATGCAATAATTATGGGATGGAGTTTTAATCGGTCACAGAGAAAGATAGGGGCTTATAGTGTTGCCTCCCAACCTTTTACCTCAAGGGTAATGTCAACAATAATAGTTTATGATAGCTTACATCCAATTGGATATATATATATATATATATATATATATATATATATATATATATATATATATATATATAGGGATCTTTCCAACACAATGTGCTTGCCAAAGGATAAAATGTAAAAAGGAAAGGTGAAGATCACCATGACTCTTGCATAAGGCATAACACAAAAATAAAACATAGGCCCTTCGCAGAGGGAAGCAGAGGTTGTCATGTGCTTTTATGGTTGGATGCACAAAATCTTAATGTGAAAGAACGTCACTCTATATTCCCACTTGTGATATGGACCTTTATTATGCAGTCCGTCGCTTTTATTACTTCCATGTCACAAGATCATATCAAGCTTATTTTCTCCACACTAATAAATCATACATATTTAAAGAGCATTTTTTGCTTGTAACAATGACAAATTACTTGAAGGATCTTACTCAATCCATAGGTAGATATGGTGGACTCTCATGGCAAACTAGGTTTAAGGATATTTGGAAGCACAAGTAGTATCTCTACTTGGTGCAAAGAATTTGGCTAGCATGAGGGGGAAATGCAAGCTCAACATGTTGGATGATCCATGACAATATACTATATTTCGGATATAAGAAAACATAACCCATTATGTTGTCTTCCTTGTCCAACATCAACTTTTTAGCATGTCATATTTTAATGAGTGCTCACAATCATAAAAGATGTCCGAGATAGTATATTTATATGTGAGAACCTCTCTTTCTTTATTACTTCCTATTAATTGCAACGATGACCAAAACTATGTTTGTCAACTCTAAACAACTTTTATTCACCATAGTCTTTATATGTGAATTCATTACTCTCCATAAAATCAATATGATCTCTTTAATTCTTTTTATTCTCTCTTTTTTCTTTAATTCCCTCAAGATCATAACCGGATAATCAAGCCCTTGACTCAACACTAATCTTTATTATATATATAGCTCACGAACTTGATTACATAGAAGGATCATAAAGCAAAACTCAAAACTAAATCATACTAAAACTTTATTCTAACAGATCAAGATATTACCAAAAGGATCGAACTAAGTAAACGATAAATATAGGAGTGTGATGGTGATACGATACCGGGGCACCTCCCCAAGCTTGGCAGTTGCCAAGGGGAGTGCCCATACCATTTGTTTATGTCTCTTTCTTTGGAGGTGGTGATGGTGATAATGATGACAATTATGCCCTCAGCTTCTTCATATTGTAATTGAGGAGAGCAATTTCCTCCTTTAAATCATCGACCTCTGATTCCAGCTTCAAGATCTTGTCACATAAATCTCCTTTGCTTTTCTGCCGAAAACGAGAAGGAATAGATCGGTTGTTTGTCAGGACCCCGACTCAATGCCACATCGATCTAGCATGTAACACCTCATATCACTTTGCGGCCTCACGCACGGTATTCCCACGGGTGTTGCCTTACCTTTGCCCAGGACCGTTTGCGCCTTTTGGCACACGTATATGATGGTGTCGCTAGCATCCATATGATAAGGAGCCCGGGCTGACATGGCTAGTCGTAAACCCAAAGTGGCACAAACTTATAGGGACAGGCATCCATGACCCAGCATCGAACGTGTCGGTCATCAGTGAGTGAATCGGTGTAGCACTGGGCTAGCAGGACTCGGTGAACCGGGCTGTAGCGGCTAACAGACTTGGTATTCATCGCGTGACATTTCCCGAGGGACATACGAGGAGAAGAAGAAGGACACATGCCGGCCAGCCTAAGTGTTCGGAGCAATAGCAAGCTACCATGGCTCGATGGAAGCACTAGGAGACATTTCTGGTAGAGAGGCTACTAAGGATAAACAACTAGATAGTCAGATCCCACACATGCCAAGCATTTCAATAACATACACACAATATGCTCGATATGTGCAAATACAACATGACTCTACGACTCAAGTATTTATTCATTAGGCTCCGAGGAGCGAGATATTACAAACATGGGTCTCACGACCCAACATTGAAACATACAAGTCAAGCACAAGCGGAAGCTTATCATGTCCGATCTACGACATCTATAAATGAAAAAGGCCGAGAAGCGACTATCTACTAGATCTGCCGAGGGCACAAGATCGCAGTGAGGTAACAAGCTAAGCGTCGAAGTCCACGTGGAACTACTAGCGAGGCTGAAGTCTCTCTGCAAAAACATAAAATAGGCAAGCGTGAGTAAAAATGTACCCAACAAGACTTACATCGAACTAACTACATATGCATCATTATCAATAAAGGGGCGGTGGAGTTTAACAAAGACAAGCCAGCTTTGACTCGGTGGCTATCTGAACTACGATTGCAAGTAACTCTTTTGAGGTGGCGCTACGAGTCCACATATTCACCATATCAATACACCACTATGGATCCGCTCCGTCTCCCTACGAGAACGCCATCCATAGCACTCACGCTTATCTTACGTATTTTAGAGTATCCACTTCCACTTGTCTATGAACTGTTATAGGCAACCCGAAGTCCTTTACGCGGACACGGCTATTGAATAGATGATGTTAACCTGCAGGGGTGTACTTCTTCACACATGCTCTCACCACTTACCGCCGTTTACACGACATGTACTCGGCAACCGTCAAGCGGAAGCCCAATGAGGGTGTCGGCCACGACCTACCTAAACACTCAAGTCTCTAGTCCAGGTTTATCGCCTATTCAGGTTCCATCCATGAGGAGATCCGGCCGGAGTTTCGCTCACAGCCCCAAACGATGTGTACAGGGATCCGTGACACCAAACGGGTGCCCGGTGTACCCGGCCACGTGCCTACCGCATCACAGCCCACCCGTCCGATCAGCGCTGCCCACGGCCTCCAGCATACTACAAACACCAGAAACTACTTGCAACTCCTGGACAGAAGACAAGGGTGATTAAGAAGCCGAGAGGGTCCATTGGTTTTGGGCCCAATGTGTGGTAGTATCTGTTTCATGGATCACAAACACAAAACTCAGTTCCTGAGGACGGCTGCAATGAGACAACCCACCATGTACTCCTACATGGCCTCTCACCGCTACCTTTACCAAATCGTGTTCACCCACTTAGCTCACACACAGTGGGACATGTTCACACACCTCGATTCATCCTCGATGAATCGACCCGACTCAACTCTAAGCGATGGCAGGCATGACAAACAAGCATGAATGAGTAGGCACAACAGGGCTCAAACAACTCCTACTCATGCTAGTGGGTTTTATCTAATTCTTGTGGAATGACAGGTCATGCAAAGGATAAAGGGTTCAGCTACATGACAAGTAATGAGATGAATCGTTGTTGTCCTAATGCAAGAAAAGAGAGCCGAGCGAGAGAGTAGGATTATATCGGAATGAACAAGGGGTTTTGCTTGCCTGGCACTTCGAAGATAATATAGCTCTTCATCAGTGTCATCGATCTCATCGTCGAAACCACGTCTATCGAGAGGGGACAAATACCGGTAACAGAGAAGAAACACAATCAATGCAATGCACAATATGATGCATGATCATGACATGGTAAAATGAGTGTGTTGGGCTAATGCAACTACAACCAGATGGGTTTGAGCTATTTTGAACCAAAGATTCAAAGTTCAAACACATTTGTGATCTTAAATAGTGGTTTATCATGTTTTGCGCCAAACAGCAAGTTAACTTGTTTAAACATGCATGAAACTGGTACAGATGGATAGATTGGATTTTTCTGATCATTTTTCATATATAAATCATTTCATTTGGAGTTACGGTTGAATTACTATGAATTTTAGAAGTTAGCACTATTTTTTGGAATTTCCTATATAAGAATAAATCCAGAAAATAAGTTACTGTGTCAGCATGACATAGGTGTGACGTCAGCAGGTCAACTGGGTCGGCCAGGTCAAACCTGACTGTGGGACCCATCGTCGATGTCTCGAGGCTGATGCAGGTGTATGGCCAGTGGGACCGGTCGGCGTTGACTGACCAAGGTCAAAAGCGACACGTGGGGTCCACCAGTTAGTAATAATCTTAACAGAAAATTAGACTAACCTAATTATCCGTGGGGACCCACATGTCATTGGCACAGGTAATAACTAAACATAATTAGCACCTAAACTAATGGTGCCACGTCAACCACCGGCGTTTTGCCGGCGACGACCATGGCCGACGGCGGAGATGCACCGTGTGCTCGCTATGGAGCACCATTCGACGCGTGGTTTGCTCCTACGGGTTCCTGGGAGTGAGGCGCATCCAAAGCAACAATCGGCAGTAGCTGGGGTGGCCGGAGCTGATGGCGGCGAGCTCTTTTGCGGCCGCCGGAGTTCGGCCAACGGCGGGTTAGGCGATGCGGGGTGCTAGGGAAGGCGTTGGTGTGTGCTACGTGATCCTGGTGAGGTTTGGAGCACGGTGGTGTGCCCGGCTTTGAGCCACGGTGGCTCACACGACGGCAGCGAGGAACGCGGCGGCGAGCTCTCGGGTCTGGCGGAAACAACGGCTAGAGAGGCCAAACGGCATGGGAAGAAGAGGGGAACGGGTCAGCGGCTCACCACGAGTCCAACGAGCGGGAGGGCGAGGCCGGGGACGCTCTGTGGGCGGCGAATCGAGCAACGGCGGCCGTCGCTGCAGAGGACAAAGATGGCGTCGACGATGGCGTTGCAGGGCTTCCGGCAGGGCATGGCTCGGTGGGGAGGAAGAGGGGGTCGAGGCGGAGCCTCTGGGCTGGTCAGAGAAGCGAGGGGGAGGCGGTGGCTGCAGCTACGGCGAACGGCGTTGGTAGCGACGGCAGTGCTCGGCTATGGGGAGGAGAGCGAGTCAGAGGAGGGGGAAAACACGGGGGAGAGTGAGAGAGGTCCAGGGGGTGCGTGGCGTCTCCAGCCAGCCCAGCGTTAGCGAAGCGAGGAGGTGGCAGGCGCGTTCAGTAGGCAGCGGCCCGCGCCTCTCGTCCTTGGCGAGAGGTTGGTGGTGGCCGGCGGCGGTGGTGGGCTGGGGCAGCTCTGGGCGGCCAGCTGCGATCTTTGAGCCACCGCAGGTAAGCCAGGTCAGTTTGCTCTCTCTCTCCCTTTTATTGTTTCTGTTTTTTTAATATTCTGTAGGTTTGTTGCATTTCTAAAAATACCTATGCAACTCCAAAAATCACCAAACTGCACCTGGTCCTTAGATGGAATATTTCTAGCATGGAACATTTTAGTTTGGGATTATTTGAGCATTTGAAATATTTTATATAATTTAAATGCCCAAATTTAAATAGTTAGAGATTTAATCCAGTGACCTTAGAGTGACCTAGAAATCTGTGCATCACTTCTGACAGTGGTTTAGGACCAAGGCGAAGGTGATGAACATTTTAGAAGGGCATTTCAGGTTTATTGAAAATATTTTTAGTAAACCCTAGTTGGAATCAGAGGGTTCGGGGGGTTCTGTCTTCCCCATTTCAAATTTCTGATGAAAGGTAAACATGATGCAACACTCTAATGCATGGACTAGTTAGGATGTGACAACTCACCCCCACTAAACAAGAATCTTGACCCGAGATTCAAGCGTAGGGTAAGATGAAAGGGAAGCGCAAACTAATATAACCTTCACGATCCAAGTTGCACTTCAAATGAACGTTGATTCGATCACCATCAGTGTCTCGAAGTCTTGCTCTGAGAACTCCATTCCACATGACAACAAGTAGAAAGGAAGAATTTTAGAAGAATCGATCTTCCTGAGATTCGAGCAACTTAGGATCATATTAATGATCACAAGATCAATTCACGTAATGAGACATAGAAACATCTCTAGAGCTAAGAGGCAAAACATGCATCAGGAGGGACGGAGGAAGCAATTTGATGAGGGTTCCAAGTAGCGAGGATAAACTGCCATGATTCCATAACTGGGCACCTTAGGGAAGGTGGCTCATAGATCATCCCTTAAGTGGCAAAAGAATTACCTTTGATTCAAAGATCACTGAGGCTCTTTATACCAGCTTAAGGCAAATCACAATCGATCATTTAAAGGAGTCCGAAAGAAAGACATTCTCGGGCCTGAATGGATGATGTGGACTACCTTGTTGAAGACAACACAAGGGATGATTTTGCTTATCATCGGAAATGGATGGGACACAAGATAGGATGGCACAATGACAGTGCAAGTTGGGAACAAAATACAAGTGCTGGGAATGATTCTAGTAACTGGGGAGAAACTTAATAGCAGAGAGTGATTCCACTATTGGAATGGTTATAGCATAACCGGGGAAACTGAGAGCAATTCCAGTTAGTGCCGATGATAACATCTAGCGCTTGTGTGTGCTCTCAAGAACTTGAGCACTTCCATAACCATCAAGGTTTTATCAACATCCATGTCAAGGGTGCTGACAACACAACATACTACCATGATGAGTAGCGATGGACGATGCAGATGCAAAGGAAGATAACACTTTCTCAGATTTCACCTTAAGCGAGACCAAGGGACAAAATCGGATGATCGACCGAGAGACATTTAGCACTCCGCTTCTAATGTTCTCCATGATGTACCAGCGTATCCCATTCATAGATATGGTTTGATATCTAGAACATCATGTAACAGGTCGGACTTCGGGAGCACAAAAATCATAAGGCACACAAATAGGGAATAATTCCTACGAAGTCCTTATGGAGAGGTGGCCAACTTCTTCAATCAAGATATTACAATAACAGGTCTTCCGGCTGGGTGTGTTGGCCACGACATCCATTTTACCGGGTTACCGAGAGACCAATAATATAATTCTTGGGAAACGTTCCAACCATCATATCTGCCTGAGATTCATATCTGGTTGGTGTCAGAATAATCTAGACTCATCGAGTCTAGAAAGTAAAATGAAAGTTTGCAACACAAATCGACGAGATAATGTTGCAAGATTCTCGGGGAATGAACTATGGTAGTAAGCTCCAAAACATGGGCTGGTTCTGCTACAAACATGTGAACACGTTGTCCCAGACAAACATGATCCCATGGTAGTCTTACAATAAAACACTACCGAGTTCCGGTGGGGAACCATCATCGAGGATATCGAAGTCCTTGCATAGGGTATACTCTTAAGAAGGAGCTTCTTCTCCTTGAACAAATCAATCAGTGGCTTGGTGTGCTACAGAATACATATGGAGTGGAGGTAATTAATCTACCAAACCATAGTATACTTTGCACATGTGTGACTAACTTGGGATGATTCCAAGGAAGCACCATTGACTTTATCAAATTCACGGCGGCAACTTGCATCAAATGCACATGAATTAGAGGAAGTCACTTCTTTCATCCGAACATATACCTCATGAACGGAACACGAAGATAATGCTTACACAAGTTTCCAACACTAGCCTGATATTCATCATGAATTATGGAGGAGATAAAATGTTGCTGATGGGCTCAACAACAACTCATCAGAATTTCCATATCACTGGAATTCCGCCATTATGTGAATAAGGTGATAGTATTGGTCAGACCAAAATATGGAATGGTGTATGCTCGAGGGATCAACCACGAGTAAGACAACATTACGAACATCGTTGGTTCTGATTTGACTTGACGATAGCCCATACTCAAATCAAAGTTTTGACAAGGCAATGGATCCAACAACTGATCACGAGGATCAATTGATGAAGATATCATCTTTCTTCAACACACACACACGAGAAGATATCCCTTAACATGAACTAAGTCAGACAAGCTTTTATCTTCCAACTCTCCAGGTTGTTGGCTAGCTCAACCAACTAGCTCAGGGATGTCCAACACAGATTCTTGGAGAAGGAGTGATTTATAAGAAAACCAACTTGATCACGAACTCAACATAGCGGCCAGGTGACAACCCGGTAATACTTCCGAGAAGATATTCGGAACATCATGAACCACCAATATGTTACTAAGCTCGAGAACAATCTTGCTTCCCAGAGCAAGACGATATTATCAAATAAGCAAGGGATTGAATAATCCTAAATCATTGATCGAAGAGTGCACTAGATATAAGGACTAGGTAGCAAAATCAACCTTAGGGTGATGATTCAATAATCAACACGCTAAGATTGAGGTTATCGTCCATTTAACTACCAAGCAACGGAGTTGCTAGCAGTATTGATTTCACACACCACGATTCACTTGTCGGCATTCCGGTTACAATAACACAGAAACCGAGGAATGAACAATGATGGCAAGAAGTATCACTATATCAAGAGTTCATAGGATGGTGTGCAATTCCCATGACATTCTTGATATAAAGATGGTAATACTCCAAGGTAGAACAGGACAAAAGTTGGACTAGTATATATTTGATCTGCGAATTACAACTGCTTTGACCCAATCCTGGATATGGACGAGGTACTGGAGTTTGTTTCTCCTAGTCATTCCAGAATAGAATGGCTTGACGGACCACAAGAGTAATAGGCATCGATAAATGAATGCACGCATTCTCTTAACTATCAATTGATAGATGAAGGTCAGAAGACATCTAAGGAGGAACAACTAATGGAACATATAACTTTCTGAGTTGTGGATGCATAGATTAGTATGTCAAACCAAGTTCAACATGTTTCTTCCAGATAACCCATGCAGAAAGGTAGAACTGGCAGAATCATAATTATGAATGGAGAACTCATCGAGGGCACTCCTGTTGTGATCTTTTGATCCAACAAACTTCTGCCATAAGTGGTTCATAGTATTTGGAAGAAGGAAATACCACGGACCTCAAGGACTATCGCAAAGGTTACTAATATCCTAAGGAACTAGCAAACACTAGTGAATCTCGGGTTCAGAAACCCAGAAGTAGAATACCTACTACTAAGTGGCATCACGGGATGCTTTCGGGAATAAAGGCCAGAATCATCACACCGGGAACACAAAACATTGCTAGATTACTAGGTGACTCCCTAAAACACCTAGGGTCATACTAATAGCTCCAACATATATGTCGAGGCAATAAATTACCTCAACGCACCGATTAGTGTGCTTATTCTGACCATAAAGGACACCGGGAACAGAAAGAAAGGATTTGCAAATGCATCAGACTATTTAGAGACCTGGGATGACTCGGACAGCATAACAGTTGTAAATGCTCAGAAAAAGATTTGAGACATTCACAAGGATTTGCATAGTCACTTAACAACATCATATTAAGGTTCTAGTTGAACTAAGAACATATTAAAAGTAGTAGAAACTGAATTGAGGCTTGAAACTATCAATCCTATAAGTCTATGGATTAGTAACATGTCATCCTGATAGATAGATGAGAAGGCCTAGTTCTTAATCTCCGTAGAAGAGAAGAGGATGACTCAGATCAGAAGGCCATGAGGTATATGGAGTAAAAAGAGCCTTACGTTCCCTTCCCCAATCAATTCCCTTACATAACTAAAGCATTTCTAGACACAATTTCGACCAGTTTGGCTTGGTAATCCTACAGGCAGTCAGGCTCTGATACCAATGCTGTCAGGACCCCGACTCAATGCCACATTGATCTAGCATGTAACACCACATATCACTTTGCGGCCTCACGCACGGTATTCCCACGGGTGTCGCCTTACCTTTGCCCGGGACCGTTTGCGCCTTTTGGCACATGTATATGATGGTGTCGCTAGCATCCATATGATAAGGAGCCCGGGCTGACATGGCTAGTCGTAAACCCAAAGTGGCACAAACTTACAGGGACAGGCATCCATGACCCAGCATCAAGCGTGTCGGTCATCGGTGAGTGAATCGAGTTGTAGCACTGGCTAGCAGGACTCCGGTGAACCGGGCAGTAGCGGGCTAACAGGACTCCAGTATTCATCGCGTGACATTTCCCCGAGGGGACAGACACATGAACGAAGAAGGACACATGCCGGCCAGCCTAAGTGTTCCGGAGCAGTAGCAAGCTACCATGGCTCAGTGGACACACTAGGAGACATTTCCCAGTCAGAGAGGCTACTAAGGATAAACACTTAGATAGTCAGATCCCACACATACCAAGCATTTCAATAACATACACACAATATGCTCGATATGTGCAAATACAACATGGCATCACAACATGACTCTATGACTCAAGTATATATTCATTAGGCTCCGAGGAGCGAGATATTACAAAAATGGGTCTCATGACCCAACATTCAGAGCATACAAGTCAAGCACAAGTGGAAGCTTATCATGTTTGAGTACAGACATCTATAAATGAAAAAGGCTGAGAAGCCTGACTATCTACTAGATCCTGCCGAGGGCACAAGATCGCAGCTGAGGTAACAAGCTAAACGTCGAAGTCCACGTGGAACTACTAGCGAGACTGAAGTCTCTCTGCAAAAACATAAAATAGGCAAACGTGAGTACAAATGTACCCAGCAAGACTTACATCGTAACTAACTACATATGCATCATTATCAATAAAGGGGTGGTGGAGTTTAACAAAGACAAGCCAGCTTTGACTCGGTGGCTATCTGAACTACATTGCAAGTAACTCTTTTGAGGTGGCGCACGAGTCCACATATTCACCATATCAATACACCACTATGGATCCACTCCGTCTCCCTACGAGAGCGCCATCCATAGCACTCACGCTTATCTTGCGTATTTTAGAGTATCCACTTCCACTTGTCTATGAACTGTTATAGGCAACCCGAAGTCCTTTACATGACACGGCTATTGAATAGCTGATGTTAACCTGCAGGGTGTACTTCTTCACACATGCTCTCACCACTTACCGCCGTTTACGACGACATGTACTCGGCAACCTTCAAGCGGAAGCCCAGCGAGGGTGTCGGCCACGACCTACCTAAACACTAAAGTCTCTAGTCGGGTTTATCGCCTATTCGGGTTCCATCCATGAGGAGATCCGGCGGAGTTTCGCTCACAGCCCCAAGCGATGTGTCAGGTTCCGTGACACCAAGCAGGTGCCAGTATACCCGCCACGTGCCTACCGCATCACAGCCCACCGTCCGGTCAAGTCTTGCCACGGCCTCCAACATACTACAAACACGAAACTACTTGCAACTCTGGGACGAAGACAAGGGTGATTAAGAAGCCGAGAGGGTCCATTGGTTTGAGCGCAATGCGTGGTAGTATCTGTTTCATGGATCACAAACACGAACTCAGTTCTGAGGGCGGCTACAATGAGACAACCCACCATGTACTCCTACATGGCCTCTCACCGCTACCTTTACCAAATCGTGTTCACCCACTTAGCCCACACACAGTGAGGACATGTTCACACACCTCGATTCATCCTCGATGAATCGGACCCGACTCAACTCTAAGCGATGGCAGGCATGACAAACAAGCATGAATGAGTACGCACAACAGGCTCAAGCGACTCCTACTCATGCTAGTGGGTTTTATCTAATTCTTGTGGAATGACAGTCATGCGAAGGATAAGCGGGTTCAGCTACGCAGCAAGTAACAGATGAATCGTTGTTGTCCTAATCTGATAAAGAGCAGGAGCAAGAGAGTAGGATTGTATCGGAATGAACAAGGGGTTTTGCTTGCACAGCACTTCCG
Organism: Aegilops speltoides; assembly: GCA_021437245.1. Lineage (NCBI taxonomy): Eukaryota > Viridiplantae > Streptophyta > Magnoliopsida > Poales > Poaceae > Aegilops > Aegilops speltoides. The sequence continues at coordinate 92,328,769 of CM038145.1, read as the reverse complement.
AAGATAATATAGCTCTTCATCGGTGTCATCGATCTCATCGTGAAACCACGTCTATCGAGAGGGACAAATACCGCAACGAGAGAAGAAACACAATCAATGCAATGCACAATATGATGCATGATCATGACATGGTAAAATGAGTGTGTTGGGCTAATGCAACTACAACCAGATGGGTTTGAGCTATTTTGAACCAAAGATTCAAAGTTCAAACACATTTGTGATCTTAAATAGTGATTTATCATGTTTTGCACTAAACAGCAAGTTAACCTGTTTAAACATGCATGAAAGTGGTACAGATGGATAGATTGGATTTTTCTGATCATTTTCATATATAAAGCATTTCATTTGGAGTTACGGTTGAATTACTATGAATTTAAGAAGTTAGCACTATTTTCTGGAATTTCCTATTTAAGAATAAATCCAGAAAATAAGTTCTTTATCGACATGACATAGGTGTGACGTCGGCAGGTCAACTGGTCGGCCAGTCAAACCTGACACATGGGACCCATCGTCGATGTCTCGAGGCTGATGCAGGTGTATGGCCAGTGGGACGGTCGACATTGACTGACCAAGGTCAAAGTCGACACGTGGGGTCCACCCAGATTAGTAATAATCTTAACAGAAAATTAGAATAACCTAATTATCCGTGGGGACCCACATGTCATTGACACAGGTAATATCTAAACATAATTAGCACCTAAACTAATGGTGCCACGTCAGCCACCGGCGTTTTGCCGGCGACGACCATGGCCGACGGCGGAGATGCACCGTGTGCTCTCTACGGAGCACCATTCGACGCGTGGTTTGCTCCTACGGGTTCCTGGGAGTGAGGCGCATCCAAAGCAACAAGCGGAAGTAGCTGGGGTGCCCGGAGCTGACGGCGGCGAGCTCTTTTGCGGCCACCGGAGTTCGGCCAACGGCGGGTTAGGCGATACGGGGCGCTAGGGAAGGCATTGGTGTGTGCTACGTGCTCCTGGTGAGTTTGGGAGCACGGTGGTGTGCCCGGCTTTGAGCCACGGTGGCTCTGGCCACGACGGCGATGAGGCACGGCGGCGGCGAGCTCTCGGGTCCGGCGGAAACAACGGCTAGAGAGGCCAAACGGCATGGGAAGAAGAGGGGAATGGGTCAGCGGCTCACCGCGAGTCCAACGAGCGCGAGGGCGAGGCCGGGGATGCTTTGTGGGCGGCGAATCGAGCAACGGCGGCCGTCGGTCTGAAGGGCGAATATGGCGTCGGCAGCGGCGTTGCGAGGCTTCCGGCGGCGTGGCTCCGTGGGGAGGAAGAGGGGTCGGCGGAGCCTTTGGGAATGATCGAGAAGCGAGGGGAGGCGGTGGCTGCAGCTCGGCGAACAGCGTCGATGGCGGCAGGCCTTCGGTGTGGGGAGGAGAGCGAGTCAGAGGAGGGGGAAAACACGGGGGAGAGTGAGAGAGGTCCAGGGGGGTGCGTGGCGTCTCCAGCCAGCCCCCAGCGTCGGTGGAAGCATTAGGTGCACAGCGCGTGCCGGTATGGCAGGCGACCACGCGCCTCTCGTCCTTCTGGCGAGAGGTTGGTGGTGGTGGCAGCGGTGGTGGGCTGGGCGAGATCTGGGCGGCCAGGCTGTAGTCTTGGGCCGCCTGTAAGCAGTGAGTTGCTCTCTCTCCCTTTTATTGTTTCTGTTTTTTTAATATTCTGTAGATTTGTTGCATTTCTAAAAATACCTAGGCAACTCCAAAAATCACCAAACTACACCTGGTCCTTAGATGGAATATTTCTAGCATGGAACATTTTAGTTTGGGATTATTTGAGCATTTTAAATATTTTATATAATTTAAATGCCCAAATTCAAATAGTTAGAGATTTAATCCAGTGACCTTAGAGTGACCTAGAAATTTGTGCATCACTTCTGACATTGGTTTAGGACCAAGGCAAAGGTGATGAACATTTTAGAAGGGCATTTCAGGTTCATTGAAAATATTTTTAGTAAACCCTAGTTGGAATCAGAGGGTTCTAGGGGTTCTGTCTTCCCCATTTCAAATTTCCGATGAAAGGTAAACATGATGCAACACTCTAATGCATGGACTAGTTAGGATGTGACATTGTTAGACAGTTTAGCCCTCATAGGAAGACTAGACTTCTTGAACTTCACGTGCATATCCCTAGGTTGAGGTAGAGGGACATCCTCCCCCCTGACTTGAATCATTGATCCTCATCAAATGAGCATCCTCCTCATCATCCGTAGTTCGACCATAAGGAGATAGATCCCGTCTTTGGTTCAGCAATGAGATGTGAGACATAGCTCTTTCCATTGGAATCCTAAGATGACATCTTGCTCCAAATCTGCTACAGAAACAACTCAAAACAAACACAGAGGATATTTGTGTGGTATGGTGGTCAAAACCTTTGGGAGATTATATAATGAATTTTTACCGACCAAAAGAAGTATCCTGCAAGAAAACGGAGTCCGGAGAGCACACGCGGTGCCCACGAGGCAGGGGCGCGCTCAGGGGGGTAGGGCGCGCCGTCCACCCTCGTGGATTCCTCGTGTCCTTCCCGGACTACTTCTTATTTTCCTATTTTCTTAAATATTCCAAAACGGAGAAAAATGTCATTAGAACTGTTTTGGAGTCGATTTACTTACCGTACCACATACCTATTCCTTTTCGGAGTTTGAAACGTTCTGGAAAGTGTCCCTTATGTATTCCTCCGGGGTTACGGTTTCAATAACATTGGTTTCAACATTTATGGGATTACCTGAGATATAATGTTTGATACTTTGACCGTTCACCACCTTCGGATTTGTGCCTTCGAAGTTGTTGATTTTTATGGCACCGGAACGATATACCTCCTCAATAACGTAAGGGCCTTCCAATTTAGAGAGAAGTTTTCCTGCAAAAAAACTTAAACGAGAGTTGTATAGCAAAACATAATCACCTACATTAAACTCACGCTTTTGTATCCTTTTGTCATGCCATCTTTTAACCTTTTTATTAAACAGTTTGGCATTCTCATACGCCTGGGTTCTCCACTCATCAAGTGAGCTAATGTCAAATAGACTCTTCTCACTGGAAAGTTTGAAATCATAATTGAGCTCTTCAATGGCCCAATATGCCTTATGTTCTTGTTCGAGGGGTAAGTGACATGCTTTTCCATAAACCATTTTATACAAAGACATACCCATAGGATTTTTATATGCATTTCTATAGACCAATAATTCATCATCAAGTTTCTTGGACCAATTATTTCTAGATCTATTAACAGTCTTTTGCAAAATTAATTTGAGCTCTCTATTACTCAGTTCTACTTGGCCACTAGACTGTGGGTGATATGAGATGCAATTGTATGATTAACATCATATTTAGCAAGCATTTTACGGAAAGCACCATGAATAAAATGTTAACCACCATCTGTCATTAAGTATCTAGGGACTCCAAACCTCGAAAAAACAACTTCTTTGAGCATCTTAATAGAGGTGTTATGATCAGCACTACTAGTTGGAATAGCTTCTACCCACTTAGTAACGTAATCAACAGCAACTAAAATATGTATATACCCATTAGAGGAAGGAAATGGTCCCATATAATCAAAGCCCCAAACATCAAATGGTTCAATAAAAATTGAATAATTCATAGGAATTTCTTGACGTCTACTAATATTACCAATTCTTGGACATTCATCACAAGACAAGACAAACTTACGGGCATCTTTGAAGAGAGTAGGCCAATAAAAACCGGATTGCAATACCTTATGTGCAGTTCTATCTCCAGCATGGTGTCCTCCGTATGCCTCGGAGTGACACTTGCATAGGATCTGTTCCTGTTCATGCTCAGGTACACAACGTCTAATAACACCATCTGCTCCTTCTTTATAAAGGTGTGGGTCATCCCAGAAGTAATGTCTTAAATCATAGAAAAACTTTTTCTTTTGCTGGTATGTGAAACTAGGTGGTATAAATTTGGCAACAATGTAATTAGCATAATCAGCATACCATGGAGCAGTACGAGAAGCATTTATGCCAACTAATTATTCATCAGTAAAGCTATCATCAATAGGTAGTGGGTCATCAAGAACATTTTCTAACCTAGACAAGTTGTCTGCAACGGGGTTCTCAGCTCCCTTTCTATCAATAATATGCAAATCAAATTCTTGTAGTAAGACAACCCATCTAATAAGTCTAGGTTTAGCATCTTTCCTTTCCATAAGATATTTAATAGCAGCATGATCAGTGTGTACGGTTACTTTAGAGTCAACAATGTAAGGTCTGAACTTATCACAAGCAAATAAAACTGCTAAAAATTATTTTTCAGTAGTAGCATAATTTCTTTGGGCACTATCTAGAGTTTTACTAGCATATTGGATAAAATTTAGTTTCTTATCAACTCTTTGTCCTAGAACAGCACCTACATCATAATCACTAGCATCACACATACTTTCAAAGGTTAAATTGCAATCAGGTGGCTGAACAATAGGTGCAGAAATCAAAGATTTCTTAAGTATTTCAAATGCTTCTACACAATCATCATCAAAGACAAAAGGAATATCTATTTGTAAGAGGTTAGTCAGAGGCCTAGAAATTTTAGATAAGTCTTTAATGAACCTCCTATAAAAACTGGCATGACCAAGGAAACTTCTTATACCTTTGATGTCCTTAGGACACAACATCTTTTCAATAGCATCGACTTTAGCTTTATCAACTTCAATGCCTCTTTTAGAAATGTTATTACCCAAGACAATACCTTCATTAACCATAAAGTGGCACTTCTCCCAATTCAAGACAAGATGAATTTCTTCGTATCTCTGAAAACTCGATCAAGGTTGCTCAAGCAATCATCAAAAGAAGTTCCATATACGGAAAAATCATCCATGAAAACCTCAACAATCTTTTCACAAAAATTAGAGAATATAGCCATCATGCATATTTGAAAGGTAGCAGGTGCATTACATAAACCAAAAGGCATTGTCGGAGTAATGGGCCATGGGTAGGCTGACCCAGGACCCAGGATCTTTCAAGACATCGGGGCAGGCCGCGCCCCTCAGCCGAGTCCCAGCCGGCGACCTTCGAGAAGGCCGAGACCCAGCTGGTGACCTTCGAGAAGGCGAGTCGGTGGCGACCTTGAAAGGCCGAGTCGGTGACGACCTTCGAGAAGGCCGAGTCGGTGGCGACCTTGAGAAGGCGAGTCGGTGATGACCTTGAAGCGAGTCCTCGAGCGGCGACTCTGACAAGCCGACTCGGCTGCGACCTCTCAAAGGGCGGACTGTGAGAGTCGGCCCGCGACCTTCACGAAGACCAATGCAGGTACAGCCCCATCGTGGCTGTCCCCTCGGACCCACGGAAGAAGGCATGGCTCTGATGAGCAGCGTTACGGAGATCTCCGGTGGCGCGCATTGCTGCCATGCCACCTCTTCTCGACCACGATTACGCGAGACCTTGTGCCCATGATGGCGCGCGTCGGCCCGAAGATCGATGGGCCCCGTTAGTGAGATAGAAGAAGGCGGCGGAGAGTCGAAGACGGCCTGCGAGTCGGCCTCCCAGTCGGCCGCTTCGGCGAGGCCCCACCACCGTAAACCAGATTGGGCGGGGAGCGGCGGCGATGATCGCTGACGAGCGGCGGCCTTTGTTCCCACGACCCATGACCGGCTGCGTCATCAAGAGCGCTGCAAGATGTTACTTTGTCCATGAGGCCCGCCGATCAGCGGGCCCAAGCTTCGCAGGAGGGCGGCCAAGAGAGGCCGACGATCGGGGCCACGCCCGATCGGATTACCATTGTACCCGAGTAGGCCTATCTAAACCCCCGGGCACCCATGCAAAGGGTTCGCCCGATAGGTTTTAGACACATAGCGAGGGGAAAGAGCTAGCCTTGCTCCTCCTCGCCCCAAACAGCTCGAGGAGCACCGTTGTACTATCACCCCATAGTGATCATGCGGAGACCCAGAGCGGCGATGAGGGTGTTATCTCCTCGGAGAGCCCAGGCCGGGTAAGATTCGCGGCGTGCATGTCTTCGCCTCATCCGTTTCGAGCACCGGCGGACGTTCTACTCGCCCCCACCATGATAAGCCACCCGTTGGCATATGTCGCATCAACCCTCGACATTTGGCGCCAGTAGCCCCAAGCCTCCGGGCGACTTGGCAAAGTTAGGCGGAGGTTTTTGGCAGTGTTCATGGAAATGGTCATGAAAAAGACAAAGTTAGTCTATCGCAGATATATCAAAAGTTTGCTTTTAGCATTGCAAATTTCATGCGGAGGTGCCGACTTCGGTTTCGTCCGAGCCCCTTCAATCTTTTTTTTCATGTTCCTCCGTTTTTGGCTTGTGCTCGCTCGCCCAGACGGCCGCTCTGCGATCTGTGGGTGAAGATGGGCCGTGAAACGGAGTGTCTGATACTCGAGTCAGGGAGCAGATTTAACCGAGCGAGATACTTGTAAAGAAGCGGTCGGTCGCCTAAAGCGTTTTTCTTCGGGACGTTTTTAGCGTGGGTGGCCTCCAGCGTTCACTCTTGCGGTCGGACGGCCGCTCTGCGGTCATGGATGAAGTGGGCCTTTGGTACCGCAAGCGCTACTAAGCCGTCTGCGAGAACTAACGTCTCGAATTGGCGACCGGCCCGGGCCAACTCTGGTGGCCAGGCGTAAGTGACGATGCTGGCGTAATAAAATGCGGAGATAGCCCCGAGCATCGCTCGAGTTATCCATCTTCTTGCGGTGCAAAAATATGCGGGTGAGGAGCTCACATTGATTTTCGTGTAGTCGTGGTCGTCGAAGGCAGCCGGTAGCGACTAAGCGCTTCATGAGTCTTGGCCGCACCAGCCAGGTGTAGCCTTCGAGCCCCAGTGCTCGGCGGGGCCCCACGGTCGAGCTCGGCCGGCCAGGGCGGCGTCATGCGCGCCCTTTTCTTCTTTTCTCTTCTGCGGTGCTGGCGTGACAAAAACTCTTTCTTATGCGCAATCTTGGCGAGCAAGTATCATTGGTGTAACCCCGAGATTGGTCGGCTGGCGGCGGTCGGGCGGATCTCCGGCAACTTCTTTGTCTTCTTCCTCGCGAGAGACGCGTCGGTAGCATCCATGGATGTAACCCGAGATTGGTCGAGTCTTTGGCGATCGGGCGGATCTCCAAGAACTCTTGTCTTTTTGTTGAAGTTGATGCATTTTTCTTCTTCTCTTTGTCCGGCTGTTGGTAGCCGGACGCATCTTTTTCTTGTGAGCCGGCTATGGGCAGCCGGACGCACGTCCCCCTTTTTTTTGGCAGCGGGCGGTCGGCTCTTTGACTTTTCAGTCGAACTCCTTCTCTCTTTTTCTTTCTTTTGCTGGCAGTCGGCCCGACTCTTCTCTTTCTCCGTCTCCGGGGGGCAGCCGGACCTTGACTTTTCTTCGCCGGCTCCACACGAGCAGCCGACGCCCACTTCTCTTTCGACGAGCAGTCGGCCACAAGAGGGGGTTGTAGTGGAGGGAAGCGGAGCCGGCAGGCGGCTGGAGCGATGTGGCCGGCTAGCGGCGAGCCGGCTGGCGCGCCCATCGGGCGGATGGGACGCGGCAGCAGCCAGCGCGGAGTCTGGGGGCAGCCGACCAGCCAGCGCAGGCCAGAGGGCGGAGGCGGCACAGCAACAGCCGGGGGCGCGGAGGCCGGCAACGGAGGTGGCCGGGAGCCGGCCAGCGGCGCCGGATGCGGCCAGGGCGAAGCTAGTGGAGCCGGGCGACGCGGGAGGGGGCCGAACTCGGCGCGGGAGGCCGGCGCGGCGTGGGGCGCGCGGACTTGGTGGAAGCCGGCCGGGAGGTGCGGCGCGTGGAGCCGCGAAGCGCGGACGAGGCGCCACGGATGCAGGTGAGGCCGGCGTGGCCGACTGCGGGCGCGCGTGAGGCGGAGCTGGACCCACGCGGCCAGACGGCGCGGGACGAGGCAAATGGCGTGGCGGAGGCTGGAGGAGTCAGTCGCGCGTGCATGCGCGGAGCGGAGGCGTGGATTGGAGCCGCAGCCGGCCCAGGCCTAGCGAGTGCACGGGCGACGCGGAGACGGCCGATGCGGGGCCGCGCGCGTGATGGCGGAGTAGCATGACGACGCGAGGGCCGGGCGCAGGCGGAGGGGAGCAGCCGGCCAGTGGCTCCGGAGCCCGGCAGAGCAGCGCGGGAGGCAGAGGACCAGGGCCGGCGCTGGTGCGGAGACGGGCGAAGCAGCAGGCAGGCGCGGCGGCAGCGGCTGCTGCTGGGACGCGGTCCGGCACCGGCGCGAGCGCGGGGGCGAGGAGCAGCGCCAGCGCAGTGAGCCGACGACGGCCGCGAGCGGTTGGAGCGCTGCCGCAGGCAGCAGCGCGGGGCTGGGCGTGGGGCCGAGCCGGCTGGGCGTCGGGCCGAGCCAGGCCATTGTCTGGCCATTGTTTGACTGATGCATGGCCACTGTCTGACCAATATACAGGAGTCATCCAACTTGCATCTGGCTAGCGAACGGATAGTGTATGGCTAGCATATGAGAGTACGACCATAGTCTGGGATGTGTATGGGGAATGGTTTGGCTATGGCGTGGCTAATGGTTTGACCATTGTTGACTAGCATCTAGCTAGCTTGGGCATGAGTGCGTATCTGGCTTGCTGGCTAGCGTATGGAGGAGCAACCGCGCACTAGGGCCGAAGCTAGACGAGCATGGTGGGGAGCGGACGCGAGCAGCTCGCGGATTGATGCGGCCGACCGAAGTGAGGCACCGCGCGCGGCGTGCGTGCGGACGAACGGCCGGCGTCGTGTCGATGGCGAAGAAGGCGAGGCCGACGGCGAGGGCGCGCCGTCCCGCACGGCCGCTCAGCGGCGGGTCAATCGAGCCCGGCGCTACGGAGAGACGCGCGCCGCCTTGCGGAGATGATGAAGATGGTCCCGCCGGATGCGAAACCAGCGACAGCGCTGTAGCATAATACCGCCCGGTGGGCGCCAAATGTCGTGGTATTCTCACGGGGTGTTGCAAGGCGACATATGCCACGAGGTGGCCGTGTGGGGCAAGGCTGCTGGCGATAGGCCGGGAGCGGGTATCACGAGTAGCACGCGTGGTTTACCCGGCCGGAGCTCTCCGGAGAGATAATACTCTACTTTTGCATGTCTGAATGTATCGGTATATCTGATGCGAGTTGCTCTGGAGTATGTCGAGCTCGATGCCATATGCATCTGGCTTTGTATATGCAGGTGGCCGGATGACCATGCACGCTCTTGTGGCCGAATGGTTGTGGCCGTGGGTGTCCATGCGTGAGTGCATGTGTGTGTGTCTCCATCCTGGTGGATGGATGGATGGCTAGCTTATATAGTGTGGGGGTAGCTTAGTATGTAAGCTAGGTAGTGGGCATGGGCAAGGCATGGTGGGTGTCACACTTGTCCCCTGGGTCACTTCATAAATAGTGCCCAGGGACAAGTGTCACTGTACATGATGGCTGGGGCGTCACGTGAGCAGTCTGCACGGCCATCACGTCGAGTCGCGTCGGTGCGGTCGGCGATCGGCGATCGGCTGAGTGGTAGTCGTGATCGGCTGGTGGTAGTCGTGATCGGCTGGTGGGAGTCGGCATCGGCTGGTGGTAGTCGTGATCGGCTGATGGTAGTCGGCGGTCGGCGATCGGCTGGTGGTAGTCGGCGGCATCGGCGATCGGCCTCTGAAGGTCCTAAGCCAGTCGGCTTGCTTCAGTCGCCGTCTGGGACTCGGCTGCTCGAAGGTCGCCACCGACTCGGCCTTCCCGGGTCGCCAGTAGGGACTCGGCCTCCCGAAGGTCGCCAGTAGGGACTCGGCTGCCGAAGGTCGCCAGTAGGGACTCGGCCTCCCGAGTCGCCAGTAGGGACTCGGCCTCCCAGAAGTCGCCAGTAGGGACTCGGCCTTCCAAGGTCGCCAGTAGGAAGTCGGATGAGGGCTTTATAGCCCGATGTCTTGAATTATTGTCTCGCCGTCTTGGGGTATCCGTGCCCAATTACTCCGACAGGTCATACGTCTATAAGCAAAGGTACCGAAAGGGCAAGTAAAAGTGGTCTTATCCTGATGCTCTTTTGACACAGGTATTTGAGAGAAACCAGAATAACCATCTAGAAAGCAAAAATGGGTATGTTTAGATAATCTTTCTAGATTTTGGTCAATAAAAGGTAAAGGGTAATGATCATTTCTAGAAGCTTTATTTAATTTGCAGAAATCAATTACCATCCTATAACCTGTAATAATTCTTTGTGGGATCAATTCATCTTTATCATTAGGAACAACAGTAATACCTCCCTTCTTAGGGACAATGGACAGGACTTACCCACTAACTATCAGCAACGGGATAAATTATACCTGCCTCCAAAAGCTTTAGTATTTCTTTTCTTACCACTTCTTTCATCTTAGGATTTAACCGTCGTTGGTGATCAACAACCGGCTTAGCGTCTTTCTCCAGTTTTATCTTGTGTTGGCATAGAGTGGGACTAATGCCCTTAAGGTCATCAAGAGTATATCTAATAGCTGCACGATGCTTCTTCAGAGTTTTCAATAATTTCTCCTTTTCCTACTCTGAAAGGTTAGCACTAATAATAACAGGATATATCTTCTTTTCATCAAGATAAGCATATTTAAGAGTATCAGGTAATGGTTTAAGCTCAAACACGGGATCACCCTTGGGTGGTGGAGGATCCCCTAGGATTTCAACAGGCAAGTTGTGTTTCAAAATGGGTCCCTATCTAAAGAATACTTCATCTATTTCCCTTCTTTCATTCGTAAACATATCATTTTTATGGTCTAGCAAATATTGTTCTAAATGATCATTAGGAGGCACGACAATAGAAGCAAGACCAATAATTTCATCCTTACTAGGCAATTCTTTATCATGGGGTTGTCTTTGAAATTTAGCAAAGTTAAAGTCATGAGACATATCCCCTAACCCAATCATAACAATATCCTTTTTACAATCTATCCGAGCATTAATAGTATTCAAGAAGGGTCTACCAAATATAATGGGACAAAAGTCATCTTGTGGGGAACCAAGAACAAGAAAATCAGCAGGATATTTAACTTTCCCACACAAGACTTCAACATCTCTAACAATCCCAACAGGTGAAATTGTGTCTCTATTGGCAAGCTTAATTGTAATATCCATACCTTCTAACTCAGTAGGTGCAATATCATGCATAATTTCTTCGTATAAAGAATGAGGTATTGCACTAGCACCCATATCACATAAGCCATGATAGCAATGATCTCCTATTTTAACAGAAATAATAGGCATGCCTACAACAGGTCTATGTTTATTTTAAGTATAGGGTCTAGCAATTCTAGCAGCTTTATCACAGAAGTAAATAACATGCCCATCGACATTATCGGCCAAGAGATCTTTAACCATAGCAATACTAGGTTCAACTCCAATTTGCTCAGGGCTTACGAACCAGAGTTGAAGCTTTAGCACGGTCCTTTATTCTAATAGGGAAAGCTGGTTTTCAATATAAGCCGTAGGAACAATAGGATGAACATTATAAGTGATAGTCTTTTCTTCAACTTTAATAGGTTCAACTACTTTTACTTCAATGGGAGGATGATATTTAAACCAGTTCTCCATAGCAGATCTAAATTAGTAGCAAATGATTCACAGAAAGAAGCTACTATCTCAGAGTCAAGTCCATATTTAGTGCTAAATTCACGAAAAACATCGGTATCCATAAAAGATTTAACACAATCAAACTTATGTGTCATACCTGAATCCTTACCTTCATCGAGATCCCAATCTTCAGAGTTGCGTTTAATTCTATCCAATAAATCCCATTTGAATTCAATAGTCTTCATCATAAAAGAATCAGTACAAGAAGTATCCAGCATGGAGCGATTGTTGAGAGAAAGTCGAGCATAAAAAATTTGAGTAATAATTTCTCATGAGAGCGCATGATTGGGGCATGAATATAACATTGACTTAAGCCTCCCCCAAGGTTGAATGATGCTTTCTCCTTCGCGAGGCCAAAAATTATATATATAATTACGATCATGATGAACCTGATGCATAGGATAAAACTTCTGATAAAATTCCAATTTCAATCGGTTGTAGTTCCATGATCCCACATCATCACATCGCGTAAGCCATGTCAATGCCTCTCCCTTCAAAGATAAAGGGAAGACCTTCTTCTTGATAATATCCTCGGCTATACCTGCAAGCATAAATAATTCACAAACTTCATCCACATAGATTAGGTGCAAATCAGGATGCAATGTTCCATCTCCTGTAAAGGGATTAGCTAGCAGTTTCTCTATCATACCTGAAGGAATTTCAAAGGAAACATTTTCAGTAGATTAAGTAGGTTGAGGAGAAACTCTTTGCTCTACTAGTCGGGGTTTAGATACCCCGAACAAGCCCCTCAAAGGATTACTTTCCATAGTTACAAGTGACAGTAAATTTCAGCACACTATACAAATTTTTCCTTACCAATTTCCAATTACCAAAGGCGCTTCACTCCCCGGCAACGGCGCTAGAAAAGAGTCTTGATGACCCACAAGTATAGGGGATCTATCATAGTCCTTTTGATAAGTAATAGTGTCGAACCCAATGAGGAGCAGAAGGAAATAACAAGCGGTTTTCAGTAAGGTATTCTCTGCAAGCACTGAAATTATTGGTGACAGATAGTTTTGTGATAAGGTAATGGGTAACAGGTAACAAGTAACAAAAGTAAACAACATGCAGCAAGGTGGCCCAATCCTTTTTATAGCAAAGGACAAGCCTGGACAAACTCTTATATAAAGGAAAGCTCTCCCGAGGACACATGGGAATTATTGTCAAGCTAATTTTCATCATGCTCACATGATTCGCGTTCGTTACTTTGATAATTTGATATGTGGGTGGACCGGTGCTTGGGTATTGCCCTTCCTTGGACAAGCATCCCACTTATGATTAAACCCTCTCACAAGCATCCGCAACTACGAAAGAAGAATTAAGGTAAACCTAACAATAGCATGAAACATATGGATCCAAATCAGCCCCTTACGAATAAACGCATAAACTAGGGTTTAAGATTCTATCACTCTAGCAACCCATCATCTACTTATTACTTCCCAATGCCTTCCCCTAGGCCCAAATAATGGTGAAGTGTCATGTAGTTGATGTTCACATGACACCACTAGAGGAAAGACAACATACATCTTATCAAAATATCGAACGAATACCAAATTCACATGACTAGTTATAGCAAGACTTCTCCCATGTCCTCAGGAACAAACGTAACTACTCACAAATCATATTCATGTTCATAATCAGAGGGGTATTAATATGCATTAAGGATCTGAACATATAATCTTCCACCGAATAAACGAACTAGCATCAACTGCAAGGAGTAATCAACACTACTAGCAACCCACATGTACCAATCTAAGGTTTTGAGACAAAGATCGAATACAAGAGATGAACTAGGTTTGAAACGAGATGGTGCTGGTGAAGATGTTGATGGAGATTGACCCCCTCCCGATGAGAGGATCGATGGTGATGACGATGGTGACAATTTCCCCCTCCCAGAGGGGTGTTTCCCCGGCAAAACAGCTTCGCTGGACCCCTAGATTGGTTCCACCAAGGATCCGCCTCGAGATGGCGATGCTTGGTCCCGAAAGCTTACTTCTGATTTTTTCCAGGGCGAAAGACTTTATATAGCAAAAGATGAGCACCGGAGGCCTACCAGGGGGCCCACGAGACAGATTGCGTGCCCAGGGGTAGGGCGCGCCCCCACCTTCGTGGCCAGGGTGTGGGCCCCCTCTGGTAGATTCTTTCGCCAGTATTTTTATTAATCCCAAAACGTGCCTCCGTGAAGTTTCAGGACTTTTGGAGTTGTGCAGAATAGGTCTCCAATATTTGCTCCTTTTCGAGCCCAGAATTCCAGCTGTCGGCATTCTCCCTCTTCATGTAAACCTTGTAAAATAAGAGAGAAAAGGCATAAGTATTGTGACATAATGTGTAATAACAGCCCATAATGCAATAAATATCAATATCAAAGCATGATGCAAAATGGACGTATCACTTACCACCAACGTATTACTTTGATTCGGCGGTATTGTTGGATGAAGCGGCCTGGACCGACATTACATGACCGGGTGCATGACACTGGTTCTATCGACGTGCTTTGTACACAGGTGGCTGGCGGGTGTCTATTTCTCCAACTTTAGTTGAATCGAGTTTGACTACGGCCGGTCCTTGTTGAAGGTTAAAACAGCAGACTTGACGAAAAATCGTTGTGGTTTTGATGCGTAGGTAAGAACGGTTCTTGCTAGAAGCCCGTAGCAGCCATGTAAAATTTGCAACAACAAAGTAGAGGACGTCTAACTTGTGGTTGTGATGTGATATGGTCAAGACGTGACGAGATATAAATTGTTGTATGAGATGATCATGTTTTGTAAAAGTTATCGACAACTAGCAGAAGCCTTATGGTTGTCGCTTTATTGTATGAAATACAATCGCCATGTAATTGCTTTACTTTATCACTAAGCGGTAGCGATAGTCGTAGAAGCAATAGTTGGCGAGATGACAACGATGCTACGATGGAGAACAAGGTGTCAAGCCGGTGAAGATGGAGATCATGACGGTGCTTACGAGATGGAGATCAAAGGCACAAGATGATGATGGCCATATCATGTCACATATTTTGATTGCATGTGACGTTTATCTTTTATGCATATTATTTTTCTTAGTACAACAGTAGCATTATAAGATGATCCATCACTAAATTTCAAGGTATAAGTGTTCTCCCTGAGTATGCACCATTGCTATGGTTCGTCGTGCCGAGACACCACATGATGATCGAGTGTGATAAGCTCTACGTTCACAGACAACAGGTGCAAGCAGTTTTGCACATGCAGAATACTCGGGTTAAACTTGACGAGACTAGCATATGCAAATATGGCCTCGGAACACTGAGACCGAAAGGTCGAACGTCAATCATATAGTAGATATGATCAACATAGAGATGTTCACCATTGAAAACTACTCCATCTTGATACGTCTCCAACGTATCTATACTTTTTTATTGTTCCATGCTATTATATTATCTGTTTTGGATGTTTAATGGGCTTTAATATGCACTTTTATATAATTTTTGGGACTAACCAGTTAACCAGAGGCCCAGTGCCAGTTTCTGTTTTTTTGCCTATTTTAGAGTTTTGCATAAAAGGAATACCAAACGGAGTCCAAACGGAATGAAACCTTCGCGGTGATCTTTCTTGGACTGAAAGAAAACCAGAAGACTTGGAGCGGAAGTCAGAAACGCCACGAGGCATCTGAGGGAGTCCTATATTAGGGGGTGTCCGGATGGCCGGACAATCACCGTTGGCCGGACTCCTAGACTATGAAGATACAAGATTGAAGACTCCGTCCCGTGTCCGGATGGGACTTTCCTTGGCGTGGAAGGCAAGCTTGGCAATATGAATATGTAGATCTCCTACCATTGTAACCGACTCTGTGTAACCCTAGCTATCGGTGTCAAAACTGGCGGATCTCGGGTAGGGGGTCCCGAACTGTGCGTCTAGGCAGATGGTAACAGGAGATAAGGGACACGATGTTTTTACCTAGGTTCGGGCCCTCTGAACGGAGGTAAAACCCTACTCCTTCTTGATTGATATTGATGATATGGGTAGTACAAGAGTGGATCTACCACGAGATCAAGGAGGCTAAACCCTAGAAGCTAGCCTATGGTATGATTGTTGTAATGGTTGTGTGTCCTACGGACTAAAACCCTCCGGTTTATATAGACACGGAAAGGGCTAGGGTTACAGTGTCGGTTACAATGGTAGGAGATCTACATATCCGTATCGCCAAGCTTGCCTTCCACGCCAAGGAAAGTCCCATCCGGACACGGACGAAGTCTTCAATCTTGTATCTTCCTAGTCTTGGAGTCCTGGACGATGATGATAGTCCGTCTATCCGGACACCCCTAGTCGAGACTCCTCGAGCCCTGAACCAGGCTTCAATGACGATGAGTCCGTAGCATATTCTTTGGCATTGCAAGCGGGTTCCTCCTCCGAATAATTCATAGAAGATTGTGAACACCAGGATAGTGTCCGGCTCTGAAAAATAAATTCCACATTCCACTATAGAGAGAATAGTATGTACACAAGCTCAATCTGCTGACGTGTTTCGTGGCGTGACGTCACGCCACTACCAAGCCTTTACTTGAATCATTTTTATTATACCACCTCAGCGCGTTTAGCGAAGCGGTTTCCTTGGCACGTCTTGTCGAAGCAGAGATCGTGTTCCCCTTATGCCGGGATTCCCATCAATACGGACGTGGGTAACCCAATCATGCCCGTTGCCACGCCCCCTCTATCGGAGGCGAGCCCCGAACGGTCACGGGGATGGCTCTTGGTATTCTCCCCCCTTTATAATGGGACCAAGGCTCGTTTCTTTTCTTTAACCCTCAATCGAATCTACTCCTCGCCCCGAGTTCCAACACCCGGAGCGCCAAATTCGAGCGCTTCGGACCTTCAACAATGTCCGGCTCGGACCTATAGGGCAGGTGGATGCCCTCGTCCATCACGGAAGAGGACGTGCTAAAGCTGCGAGAGGCCAAGTACCTAACTTACGAGATTTCGCATAGGTTGCCCGCCAAAGGGCAAGTCGTTCCCACCCCCGAGCCCAGCGAGTCTGTCGTGTTTGTGTCCCACCTCCGTTGGGGCATAGGCTTCCCGACGGATCCTTTTGTGAGAGGGCTCATGTTTTACTATGGGTTGGAATTCCACGACTTGGCTCCGGAGTCCATCCTCCATATCTCTTCATTCATTGTCGTCTGCGAAGCCTTCCTCCGCATTACCCCTCACTTCGGCTTATGGCTCAAGACCTTCAACGTGGAGCCGAAGATGATCGAGGGGCGTCAAGCAGAGAGCGGCGGGGCGGTTTTAAGCAGAAGGGCCAACCCTCCATGGCCCGAGGGCTCTTTCCATGAGGAGCTCGACTTGTGGCAGCAGGAGTGGTTCTATATAACTACTCCCAGGGGTAGCAGGCAGAAGCCACCGCCCATCTTCCGCTTGGGCCCTCCACCGCGGCTGATGTCATGGGTCAGCCAAGGGCTCAACTTGGGGCCGTCAAAGGACGTACCCCTATTGCAGGGCCGGATTCGAGACCTCCAGGAGAGGGATATCAATCTGGTCATGGTGATGCACGAGTTATCTTGATTAGGCGCCTCACGCCCTGCAAGCGTCGCCCCCTCCATCTGTGGGAGTTCAATCCCGAGGGGCCGCGAGCTCTCCAACACTTCATGGGTACGACACCCGTGGAGATGTATAAATTGTTCTTCGGGTCACAAGAGATGTGTCCAGAATTGACCGAGGATTCCGGCCTAAGCTGAAATCGCCAGGATACTCAGGTAAGTGGCCCCACGTCTGAACACACCGTTTGTTTACGCCTTCTTGAATTTTCCTTTTAACCCATCGTCTGTTGAATAGGAGTGGATAAGCATAATGGCCCAATCTGATGTTGGCCCCCCTCCGGAGACCGTGCGGATCCCGTGTTGGTCAGGATCTGAAGGTTGCGCCTTGAGGAAGGCGAAGAAGGCGACAGGACACCACCGCCTCTACCAAGGAGGCTTTGGAGGAAGGGGGAATCGAGAATCCCTCCTTCCAAGGGGAGAAGAGGACCGCCTCCGAAAACCTGGAGGCCAAGGCCTCGAAGTGGGGGAAGAGATCTTCACCAGAGGGTCCTGCGTCCGGGGAGGCCCCAGCCGCACTATCTCCCCCAAGGAATCAGCCCTCCAGCGAGCCGTAAGTAAAAAAAGGGGGGTTCTATAATAAGAGACATCCCTATGTTTGCTTCCGAGGATAACCGAAGTTTTTACCTTGTAGTTCGGATCTCCGTCCTTCTCAGATGAGCTCGTCTTCGGGGGACCTTCGTCCGGAGATGGTGGAGAGCGAGATGCCTCCATCCGCCGCACCATCAGGTGGGGCGGACGAACCTGAGGTGTCATTGCGGAGGGTATCCCCGAGTCCGGCGGGGCCGAAGAGCTCGACACCGGATGGTGTGCGGCCGGGGGAGCTAAAGGATCTGTTTGAGAGGGCGTCTATCTCAAAAGATCACTGTACATTGATGAGTATGGTGATTGGAAGAATTTCGTCCGCCGAAGGCGGGTTGCATGATGCCATCAGAAGCTTGCTGGCGGGGTTTGAGGTACGTAAAAATGGCGTACTTTTTGACAGTTTTGCACATAAAGTGCCCCCTGTATAGATAGTAGCCCCTTGGACTCGGTAGGTTGTCGAGAACGACAGCGTGCCGAGGATCAAAATCGCAGGTATTGATTTTCGGCTTTCCCATGCAGGTGGCGGATAGTCCGGAGGCCAGCCGGACTGATGGAGTTGCCGAACTAAAGCGGCAACTTGACGTTGCGGATGCGGACATCCCGCTGGTCAATAAGCGACTTGACGAGTCACAAGATAGGTTTTTCTCCGTGGTCACCTAGTAAGGGGGCCGAAGCCTACTCTTTACAATATGTGTGCTTAATGCAGATGGTGCCTCTCTTGTGGAGAGCCTTGAGCGAGAACTTGCTCGAACCAAGGAGCGAGCGGAAGGAGTAATGCGGCTGCCTCGAGGGCGGCGAAGAGTTAAAGCGAAAAGGCTGCTCACTTTGCCGAAATAGGGAGGAGATGGCGAAATGGCCGTGAAGTTGAAAGATATTACCGACCGCTATGAGGTTCTTGAAAAAAACGCCGAGCGAACAGAAGGTCGAAGAAGGCCACCGCCGAAGCCAAGGATGCCGTTACGCAATGAGGCCTATAAAGGAGGAGCTGCGCCAGGGCGGGATATTGTGGTGGCAAGCCCTTTACGCTGCTTGAGAGGTTTCTTGATCAATCACGCTCAGCTTGGCCAGCTGTGGGGCCCGGAGGATCCTTATATGGACTTAGCGGCGACTGTGGCATATGCTGTTGTGCACTTCCGAATTCAAAAGGATCACGAGACGGAAGAGCTTTTTTGGTCTCAATTCCATAGTCCGGAGCGTTCGCTTCCGTTGACCGATCGGTTGGCTGAATGGGCTGAGCTGAATAGATTGTCTGGACTTGCCATGACGGACATTGTCGGTGTCAAAACCGGCGGATCTCGGGTAGGGGGTCCCGAACTGTGCGTCTAGGCGTATGGTAACAGGAGACGAGGGACACGATGTTTTTACCCAGGTTCGGGCCCTCTCGATGGAGGTAAAACCCTACGTCCTACTTGATTAATATTGATGATATGGGTAGTACAAGAGTAGATCTACCACGAGATCAAGGAGGCTAAACCCTAGCAGCTAGCCTATGGTATGATTGTTGTAATGTATGTTGTCCTACGGACTAAAGCCCTCCGGTTTATATAGACACCGGAGGAGGCTAGGGTTACATAGAGTCGGTTACAATGGTAGGAGATCTACATGTCCGTATTGCCAAGCTTGCCTTCCACGCCAAGGAAAGTACCATCCGGACACGAGCCGGAGTCTTCAATCTTCTATCTTCGTAGTCTTGGAGTCCGGCGGATAATGATAGTCTGGCTGTCCGGACACCCCCTAGTCCAGGACTCCCTCAGTAGCCCCTGAACCAGTCTTCAATGACGATAAGTCCGGCGTGCATAATGTTCGGCATTGCAAGGCGGGTTCCTCCCTTGAATAATCCAGAGAAGATAATGAACACCAGGATAGTGTCCGGCTCTGCAAAAATAATTTCCACATTCCACCGTAGAGAGAATAAAATATACACTAGCTCAATCTGCTGACGTATTATGCGGCGTGACATCACACCGTAACCAAGCCTTTGTTTGAATCTATACCACCTCAGCACATTTAGCGAAGCGGTTTCCTTGGCACGTCTTGTCGAAGCAGAGATCATGTTCCCCTTATTCCGAGAGCCTCATCAATACGGACGTGGGTAACCCAACCGCGCCATTGATGGTGGCGCTTGGGAGATAAGCGAGTTTTACCAGGACGGTGGGGGACGCATAGTTTTCGTCCGCCTATATATAAGGGATAAGGATTCACCTTCTCACCTACGCCTTCTTCCTCCTTTGCTTATCCATCTCCGCTCACTCAAGCTCCAACGCCCGAGCTTGCGTACCTCGCCTCGACCTCCTTCGAATATGTCCGGAGCGGGAGGTAAATGGTTAGCCTCCACCGCCAAGGAGGAGGACATCACCAAGCTGCGCGACGCCGGATACCTTTCCAGCGATATTGCGCATCGGCTGCCCGACGAGGGGCAGCTCATCCCTACCCCTGAGCCTCATGAGAGGGTCGTCTTCCTTCCCCACTTCCTCCACGGACTGGGCTTTCCGCTCCATCCATTTGTCCGGGGCTCATGTTTTACTACGGCCTGGATTTCCACGATCTGGCGTCGAACTTCATCCTCAACATCTCGGTGTTTATCGTCGTGTGTGAGGCCTTCCTCTGCATCCGGCCCCACTTCGGCCTGTGGCTCAAGACCTTCAACGTCAAGCGAAGGTTGTGAAGAACACGTAAGCGGAATGCGGGGCGCCATGTTGGGCAAATTGCCCAGCGTCCCTTGGCTAGAAGGGACCTTCGTGGACTCCGTCAAGGGGTGGCAATCGGGGTGGTTCTACATCACCGAGCTGCGCAAGCCCACATGGGCGGTGGGCCCCGAGTTTAGATCTGGAATCCCCACGCAGCTCACCTTCTGGAAAGAGAAGGGCTTGCAGTGGGGCAATCCGGTGGAGGTGGCGGGACTCGAGCCTGCATCAATAAGATGGTGAGCAATAGGCTCCGACTTCGTCGGCGTGGTCCAAGTCATGCTCCTCCGTGGATTCTCCCATGCCAAGAACGGGCATTCAATTTGTGGGAGTTCAATCGAGAACAGCACCGAGGCACTAAGCGGGCTCTTGATACAACATCTGAAGGCGCTGGAGGGTGCTGTTCAAAGGCGCCAAGCCCCGCATCCGCGACGGAAGATCGCGGATTCAGCTCGCAATGTCCAAGCCCGACAAGGTAAGTGATTCAACCCGTTCACGGGACACTTGTGATAATTAGATTGACTCTAGTGAGGTTTCATTCGCCTCTTCCTTTGACAGAATGGATGGAGAAGGCCAAGCTGCTCATCAGCCCGGCTCCCATGCCGAAGACCCAGTGAGCGCCAGCCATCAGGAGCTCTTGGTTCCGGCACCGCCGCGTGGTGCCGAGAAGAAACCAAGAAGGTGGCCAGGGGACTCGAAAGAGTTCCCATAATCAAGCGTCGACGACGACGAGGACTCCTCCTCAAGGCGACGAGGAGGTATTCTCTCCGGAGGAGGAGAGAAGAAGAAGAAGGCTTCCCCAATCGGGAGGCCGAAGGGTCAAGAGGGGATAACTATCCCCGGACAGTTCGCCAACATCAACGTTGGTGAGGATGAGTGGCCCCCAAGGGCCAGGCGTTCGGCAAGATCGTAAGTATCCGAATCATTCATACGCCGTATCTTTTATGTCATGCAGTATCCTTCTAACACCGCATTCTGCCTGTAGTCCGGTTGATGACGATCTCCCCGACTCTATGAGCGGGTCGTTGGCCTCATCGGACGTAAATTCCGTCCTGACCGCCTCTACACCACGCGCCGACGAGGACGCCGAGGTGGGATCCCAGAGGGACCCATCGGAGGAGGCTCGAGGCGCCGTCGGTGACATCCGGACTTTGCGCGGACTCTACATCGGAACCCGCGGTGGTTCGAGCCAACAAGCGGCCCCTTGAAAGAAGGGCAGGACCGTGATGCCGGCGGCCTCCGTCCAACCGGAGGTGTCGGATAACCTGTTGGAGGCGCTTAAAGGCGCTTCCATCGAGGAAGAACACCGCACTATCATGAGTGCAGTGATTGAGAAAGTCCACTCGCTAAGGCGGGCTGACCAAAGCCTCGCAGCAGCCTTCTAACAGGCTTTGAGGTAAGAAGTTAAAATTATGTAATGTAATACCGCATAGGCAGAGTAGCCCTCGATGCTTAATTCGGTGTTCGGAAAGAAAAGCGGATGAGGATCTAACAAGATATCTGTGAGGTTGCCTAAAATATGTCAATATGGGTTTGCGAGGCTCTTTGCTTGACCTCTGCCGCGTGCTTGGCGGAGGTCGAGTCTTGAAGAAGGATCTCGGCGGTCCGAGCAAGAGCTCGGCCATGCCAAGAGGCAGCTCGAGGAAAAAGAAGGTGAGTAACACCACTTTAAATAAGTACCTTACAAAAAGGGTTTTGGTTGCAAATAAAATTAACAAGGATAACATGTGTATGCGGGGCCACTAACGAGGTGGCAGCCACGAAGGATCTTTGTGTCATGACGAAAGGCGATCTTGACATGAGCAACTGAGCGAGAAAAGCAAGAGGCACGGGTGGCGGAAGTTCGGCAAGAGCTCCAAGCTCTCATGGAAAAGCATGAGAGTTTGGGCGTGACTCAAGACTTCGAGTCGAGCTTGCCTCGGCCTCGAAAGTGCCAATCCGCCAAGGCCGAGGCCCATAAGGCCCTTGAGAGGTTGAGGACATGAAGAAGATAGCGGCGAGTAAGGCATTTTTCATGCAAAGCAGGCATGTTAATGTGAATTACCCGATACTTACCCGCATTCGAGCTCTCGAGGCGTTTGCGGATCTGCCACGTAGTGCATCGATGCCGCCGCATTCTATCGTGGCGAGGAGGGCTCGACGGAGAAGGTCTTTTGGTCTCGATACTCGAGGCGGCCATCTAGTGCCCCAAGAGACCAGGTGAAGCGGTGGTCGAACTCCTAAGGTAGCCGAGGAGGCCATGAAGGGTCTCATAGTCCCATTTGTGGCTCGGACAGGCCATGCACAGGAGCTACTTTGGCCTCTTCGCGGCTGGTGGATGCATGCCCAGTGGGATGTAGTCAAGCGCTCCGCTTTGTGTCGAAGGCGCTTCGCCGGCCCTTGCCCGTATAAAGGTGCAATGGGGCAACCGGATGCGGAGAAGCTTCTCACGGACCCACCGCCGCGGGCAAGGAGCATCGCCTGCCGGAGAGGTATTATAAAGTTGTCTGGAGGGAGCTTGCGATATGCGTATGAGTGCTCGAGATGTAATCTTTGAGTGAACTCCTGTGTATTTATCCTGTGCGCTTTGTTCATATGCGCCATGAGCAACAACATTTAATTTAAAATATTACCTTCATGCGGCCGTTTGTGAAATCGAGAGATGGCAAGTCGTTTGCTTCAGCCCCAAAGCCACAAGTCTTTGGGGTGTTAGGGATAAACTTGAGCACTCTTGTTCCCATTTTGGGTCCATCTAGGAGGCGCTCAACACGACGAACAAGGCAACCGGACTTATAATGCTTGAACACTCTCCTTAGCCATAGAATTCTATAATTTTAAATTTGGTAAAGCCCCGGTATTCGAAGACCGAATCCGGGCGCTATCCACGCCTTCATCGGACATTATCCGGAACTTCGCTCGGCGGCGTGAGTCTTTAAGGACCGAAAGAACCTCTCAAACAGCGACCATTCTCTTGCCTTATCATGACGGTCGTTTTAGCTTTCTCCGAGGCGTTAACCGGCTCAATCGGGCGCATCGCAGTGGTTCTCCCAGTCGACCTTAGCCGACGAGCGGGCGTAAGGCACCAAAACGTGGGAGCCGGCAAACCCAACTATTGACCCAAGACATGATTCGAGCCGATTCATATAATGCTATAAGTTCGGGTGCCGCACTTGTGAAAGTGTTCGGACTTTATCACGCCATAATTTGGGGAACGAAGCCCTGGCATATTCGGCCGTACCAAAATATCGTGTGCAAGATGTCATATAATGAACATATATATAAAAGATAACATAATTGCAATAAAAAGGTGCTGCATTATTTTTGAAAGAAAGTCGCTAGTAGAGCGGATGATACAAATAGTCGATAAGCAAGGATTTGGACTCAATAAACAGGTCCCCCTCGGGGATGAGCTGCGAGACTTGGTGTATATAATCGAATTTAATGCTCGTAATTGAGACCACAGAATGTTCGTCATGCGGCTTCGTTAGTCCCCGACTATTGCATCTTGAGTTCGGCAGTTAAGCCACGGATAGGGCTTACAGTTAGAGTCATGTGTACATAAAAGAAGAAGGAAAATAAAAAAGAAGGGGCACACTTGGAGCCCTGGTGTGGTCAAGCCGCACTCTGGGTCCATTGTGATCGTGCCCCTTTCCTGCGCCCATGATATCTCCAAAGCGTAATGATGTACGCGGAGTGTTATTCTTGCGATCATCTTGCGGCGAGGTTGGGGCCGCATTGCTATCGTGCTCTGATCGCGCCCGAGTGGTCTTGGTTGGCATTGCTCGGGCGCGCTTTCTTGTGTCCGCCTTTTAACTTGCGGACTTGAGAATTGCCTTAGAAGGCTGCTCGTACTTGACCCGCGAGCATTGTATGTTCCTCCGTTCGGAGGGCGTTCCATATTCCCATTGACCGTGATGACTCGGCGAGGGCTGGCATCTTGAGCTTTAGGTATGCATAATGCGGCACCGCGTTGAATTTTGCAAGCGCGTTCGTCCGAAAGCAGAGCGTGATAGCCGCTGAAAGCGGGACTATGTCGAAGATTAATTCTTCGCTCGGAAGTTATCCGGGATCCAAGACCACTTCGGTGTGGTGAGCACTGTCAGTTGGCCTCCACTCACAGGATGACACCTTTAAAGGTTGTCTTTGTAGGTTTATCCT
This sequence comes from Aegilops speltoides, assembly GCA_021437245.1. Lineage (NCBI taxonomy): Eukaryota > Viridiplantae > Streptophyta > Magnoliopsida > Poales > Poaceae > Aegilops > Aegilops speltoides. The sequence continues at coordinate 92,304,258 of CM038145.1, read as the reverse complement.
TGATGGGTCTATGCCCATTTTGCACCTTGTATCTGGTAAAGCGAGTTCGAGGCTACTACCGCCGTCCATCGGGACTCTTGTGAGGTGAAATCAATCGGCGATTGGGTCTAAAACCAATGCGGCCCGAATCTGCCATAGCGTATGCTGGTCGGATGGTCTCTTGATCGAAATTGATCGGACAAGAGGACCATGGATTGAACTTTGGGGCGATGGCTCCATCGCATAGATGTCCCCGAGTGCGCGTTTCCTCTCCCTCTTGGGTATGTGGGTCGCAGATATCATATTCAACATCCGCACTTGTGGGGAAACCCTTCATCCTCTGTTGTTCGTGCGGTCGGGTCTCCTCCTCGTCGTCGTTGTTTAGCCCTTGTCATTGTTTTGCAATTAACTTGCGGCCTGCTTGAACACCCAGCAATCTCTATTGGTGTGGTTAGCTGGCTTTTCAGAGGTGCCATGTATCCGCATAAGCGGTCGAGTATTCGGTCCAGTTGGACGGACCGGAGTGGTTCTTTTGAATGGCTTCTTCCGCTGATCGGGTTTAGAGCCTCGGAATCCGGCATTGATATCGTATCCTCCTTATCGCCGCCATTTATGCGGCGCTTGTTTTTGTTTCGGCGTGACTGCCGTTGTTGTCCTTTGTATCCGGACCGCCAAAATTTTTATGGAGGTTGTTGCTACGGGCTGGCCGTTGTCCTCTCCAGCATAAGCGGGTCATTAGCGATGTTAGGGCTGCCATAGATTTCAGCTTTTCCTGCCCCTGTGCCGGGCTAGCCATTACGTCCCGGATGTTATGTTTGAAGGCTGCAAGGGCCTCGCATCCGGACGGTCGGCGATTAGGTTTTTATTTGTCAAGAACCGTGTCGAAATTATGCGGCCGATTAAATCTGCTGCTGAATAATGTGGCTTAGGTCATCGGTGTCTGGTGGTCGCACATATGTGCCCTGGAAGTTGTCAAGGAATGCGGCTTCCAGGTCCTCCCAGCACTCAATTGACTCTGCGGGCAAGCTGTTTAGCCAATGCCAAGCTGGTCCTTTAAGCTTGAGTGGGAGATACTTGATGGCATATAGATCGTCGCCGCGGGCCATGTGAATGTGGAGAAGATAGTCTTCAATCCAAACCGCGGGGTCTGTTGTGCCATCGTAAGATTCAATGTTTACGGGTTTAAACCCTTCGGGGATCTGATGATCCATTACTTCGTCAGTGAAGCATAGAGGGTGTGCGGCGCCCCTCTATTGAGCAATATCGCGACGCAGCTCGAGAGAGCGCTGTCTGCTGTGTTCGGCCCGGCCGGTGTTATTATGTCGGCGATGGTATTAAATGGAAATGGGTCGTGGGCGCCCACGTGATCCGTAGATGGATCTGGATTGCCTTGCCTTGTCCTCAATATGTCTCGCAAGTCCGGCGTTCCCTCTTGGCCCGTACTTTTGGAGCGATGCTGCGAGTGCGGTCTTGGCTGGGGCCTGGATGCCTCTGTCACGACCACGGGGTGGTCGGGTCAGCCATGTCGTCTTGTTGGTGATGAAGGTATGTATGCTTCCTCCTCTAATCGGGAGCAGCTTGCGTCTTAGGTAACTTTTGGAGGGGCGTTCGAGTTTATACTCTTGACGCGAGGACCTCGGTCCATCGATCGGCCAGCAGGTCTTGATCAGCTTGGAGCTGTTGCTGCTTTTCTTTAGGCTGTTTGCCATGCGATAAGCTGCGCTTGAAGCGCTCTTGTTCGACGGGATCCTCAGTGCAGCGAATTCATCATCGTTGAGCTTGCCGTCTTCGGAGGGAGGCATATAGTTATCATCCTCAACCCCTTAAATGCGCCGCCTCTTGTGAGGGCTTGCTACATCCTCCTCGCTGAGTCTTCTTTGGAGGGATTGTCTTGGCACTCTCCGGAGTATTATTATCTCCGTGCGGAATCTCCATTCTTGCTGTGGCGGGATTTAGAGCGGCTCCGCTGACGTCGGCGTTTGGGCTGCTTCTTTAGAGAATCTGCCTCCGCTGCTTCTTCGCCATCCCCGTCTTTCGGGGTGTCCACCATTTATCTGTCGTATGACGAGGTGGTCTTCCAGTGCCCTATAGGCGCTGGCTCCTATTCGTCTCCTGCATCGTCGTCCATGGCGTCGATGTCGTCGGAGTCGAAGTCTAGCATGTCGGTTAAATCATCGACAGTGGCTACAAAGTGGGTGGTGGGTGGGCTCTGAATTTCTTCGCCGTCCGTGCCCCAACCATCCCGCCATAGTCCGGCCGAGACTCTCCGATAGCGAGAGATGCTTTAGTGAATTCGTGGATATCGCCAAAAGGCGAGTGTTGGAAAATGTCCGCGGAGGTGAATTCCATAACGGCGCCAATCTGGATCGATTGGTAGGCGCGGGAGGTTGGAGTCCCGCGAGAGTCGGCGCCTCGAGTCACGAGTTTGCGAGGGGAGAGATTAGTGTTCGGCTCCATCGCCGTGGATGTTGAAGCCCCGGTAGGCGTCTATCCACCGCCCTCGATCTAAGCGATCGGCTCCGGGCTAATGGCGAAGCGGATCGAGTCGCTACCACCAGGCCTTTATTCGGTGGCGAGCTAGATCGTGCACATCGTCCAAATCTGCGGCGCTGCTTGGCGTGGCTCGAGTCCGTCGAAGATCAAGTATCCGCGACATCGGCCGTGAAGTTGAAGCTTCGAATCTGACTGACGGCGGGGCGTAGCTTCGATCTGCTCGGATGGCCAAGTGAATTGGCCCGATGCAAAACCGCCGAATCTGAAGATCTGTCCGGGAGAAAAGTCTCGCCACTGGACATCGTTGTTGGTTGAAGATGTCAACAAGCCTATCGGTGGCGACACGAGGAACTCTCAATGAAAGCACCAATGTCGGTGTCAAAACCGGCGGATCTCGGGTAGGGGTCCCGAACTATGCGTCTAGGCGGATGGTAACAGAGGCGAGGGACACGATGTTTTTACCGGTTGGACCCTCTCGATGGAGTAAAACCCTCGTCTGCTTGATTAATATTGATGATATGGGTAGTACAAGAGTAGATCTACCACGAGATCAAGGAGGCTAAACCCTAGCAGCTAGCCTATGGTATGATTGTTGTAATGTATGTTGTCCTACGGACTAAAGCCCTCCGGTTTATATAGACACCGGAGGAGGCTAGGGTTACACAGAGTCGGTTACAATGGTAGGAGATCTACATGTCCGTATTGCCAAGCTTGCCTTCCACGCCAAGGAAAGTACCATCCGGACACGAGCCGGAGTCTTCAATCTTCTATCTTCGTAGTCTTGGAGTCTGGCGGATAATGATAGTCCGGCTATCCGGACACCCCCTAGTCCAGGACTCCCTCAGACATCATGACTCATGTCTGGCCGGATAAGCCCAAGCCAAAGAGTTATTTTGGCTTATTGCAGCAATTCCTTGGGGCGGTGCCACATATCAAGGCGATGAAGCGGTCGGCCTACATAGAGGGTGCACGGATGGCCCTCGCCCGTGTGAAGACATCTTGACGGAGATGGATGCCACATTGTTGCGACCCGAGGTTGAGACGAGCGGTTACTCGCCGAGCACTATTTTGGGGAAGTTCTTCGTGGTGCTCGTGTAATAGAGTCGCAGTGCTCAAAAAATGTCACCTTCAAATGATTTTATGGTTTATAAAACGATGTTTGTAAAATAAGCGCTTTTTGTACTTGTGCGTTCAAGTATTGAAATATCTCTTGTGCGGCCGTTAATGTATAATTGTGTATAACCTGAAAGATGGCAGGTCTTGACTTTTACGCACATAGTGCAGGGGTGTTTCTTGAAATAAGCGCATTTTCATACTTAATCAACGTATTGGTCCTGTTGGGGCGTGGTAGCGTAACAAGCGAGGCAACAGACTATAATGCTTTATCACTTTCACTTAGCCATAGGAGTTGAAGGTGGAACTCTGATATAGCCCCTAGGGGCACCGTGCTCTCCGTATTTGGGGCGTGTGTACCTGACGGGAAGCGGTCCTTCGTCAAGCAGGAATTCTAAACATTCAGAGGTCGATCAGTGGTTGACGATCTCTTGCTACATCATGATAGTCGGTTTTGGCTTTCTCTCTTGAGGTGCTCACTGGCGAACAGGGGCACAATCGCAGTAGTTCTCCGGTGCCGCGTTAGCCGATGGTACGGAATGTAAGGCAGCAAAACACGAGCCGGGCAAACCCAACATTTGACCAAAGACATGATTGGAGCTCGTGCATATAAGGCCTAACTCGAGGCGCGAACACTCCCTAAGGTGTTCGGTCTTTATGATGAGGCGAGATCAATGCCCTAAGCCCCTAGTGTCCAGTGCAGCATAAGTTCTTCCGACGCTGCCGATGCCAAAACGGCAGCCTCCTCTCTGGTTATGGTGAGAAACCAGGGATGTATAGCAACAAGAGACAATAAAAAGGTTTACGCGGGTCTTAATCGAAAAGAATCCTTGCAGCGGGTCCCTCTTGCGCGTCTGCGCTGTGTCTCCATTGTCTTTGTATCACGGGCGGGTGTAACACGCTGTTCATCTATAAAAGAGAGGAACTTAGTTTGAAAAGTAATCGTGTCAAAAAATGTATTTAAAACAAAACATGAATAAATGAATAAGGTTGAGCTTTTATTGGCTCCTTATTGCTCATACGCAAAGCCCCTTGTAAAGGGGTGTGCGGCTAGGGAGCCCCTAGCTTATTTATGCCGGTCTCGTCTAGCCGCGTCCGGGGTCTTTAACGACCTTTTAGTGAGATAATGCCGCGTGGACCAGGCATTTTAAGCGTAAGAGACGCGTAGTGTGGTATTGCGTTAAAGTGGACAAAAGCTTCGCACCCCAATAGTGCTTGATGGCTACTTTTGAATGGGGCAACATGAAAGATTAGCTTTTTGCGTCGGAAGTTGTCGGGTGACCCGAACACAACTTCTAGTAGTACGGAGCCCGTGCACTTGGCGTAAGGGCCTGACATCACTCCTTTGAAGGAAGTGCGGCTACGGCGAATTTTAGTAGTGTCTATCCCCAACTTGCGGATTGTGTCCGGATATAGCAGGTTTAAATCGCTGCTGCCATCCATTAGGACTTGTGTAAACTGTAGTCCGTCGATTATAGGATCCAATATCAAAGCAGTTCATCCTGCATTTCGAATACTTCTGGAATAGTACAGGTGGTCGAAAGTAATTGGTTTTGACATCCAATCTTGAGGTTCCGCTGGGGTGGACCGTGCGACACCTACTTTGGCGGGTGCCACACGGTTTTTCCGTATTATCACGTGAAGTGAGTTTACTGTTTTGACTTCTTGTGGGAAATTCTTTTGTTTTCCGGCGCTCTGCTGGTGGGGTTCGTCGTCATCCTCGCTTGGCTCGTCGAGCCCTTGTGTTGGCGTTGAGTCGGCGGACTATTTGAAGACCCAACAATCTCGGTGGGTGTGGTTTGCAGGCCTTCCGGAGGTACTGTGGATTTGACATATCCGATCCAAGATTTTGTTTAAGTTGGATAGCTCGTCACTATTGTTCTTAAGAGGCAGTGTTTTGTTGTTCGGCCGCGAGCTTTTGAATCAGGCGTTGACCGCCGTGTTCTTTGGGCTTTTTTCTTTATTACGGCGTGGTCCTTTCGCGCCGTGATTTTCCATTCCATCTCGATCTCGGATATACTCGGGTCGCTGGTGCTGCATCTTGCTAGCTATTGTCTTCCCCGTGCAAAGCGGGTCATGAGGCTTGTTAGCGTGGCCATTGTTCTCGGCTTCTCTTGGCGAGGTGTCTCAAGAACCATTCATCTCGGACATTATGCTTAAAAGCAGCTAAGGCTTGGCGTCCGGACGATCGACTATTTGGTTCTTTTGGTAAGGAACTGTTCGAATTTGTCTGTGCCGACTCTCGGGCTGTTGAGTTATATGACTTAAATCGTGCGCATCCGGAGGCGGACATAATTCCCTTGAAAATTGCTCTAAACGTCCTCGAGCTCTTCCCAACTTCAATAGTATTTTACGGGAGGCTTTTGAGCCAATGCCGAGCTGGCCCTTTGAGCTTGAGGGTAGATATTTTATGGCGTGGAGACCATCTCCTCTAGCCATGTGTATGTCGCAGATGTAATCCTCAATCCAGACTCGGGTGCATTGTTCCGTCGTATGCCTCTATGTTTACGGGCTTGAATCCCGCTGAAATTCATGATCCGGCACCTCGTCAGTGAAACATAGTGGGTGTCGGCACCCTATATTCGTGTGCCGTTATCTTGAACATGCGGCGTGTTGTGTTGCTTCCTTGGGCCCTCTTTTTGGCCCATAGATGGACTGACCGGACCATCCGTTTTGCGAGATATTTATATGTGTCATGTGCTGGCTTATGTGCGGCGCCGCTTGCCGCTCCTGGCCTGTCATCTAGTCGTCTATCCGGCTAGGCGGCCTCTTTGCTTTTTGCCTGTGGGGGCTCTATGGCTTCCTCGTCGGTCTCGGCAGCGGCTTGTGCTTGGTAGCTCTTTGTTTGGTGGCTGTTGCCATATTTGTCCGCGGTCTTGAGTACTTTGCTCCACCTCATTACGAGTATGTCTTCGCTGTTTGAGCTTCCGTTTTCCTTCTTCAAACTTCTTGCGGTGGTGACAAGCCTTTTTTGGAGGTTCTTGCGCTCCGGTGGTGTGTCCGGCGTGAGATCGTCCGGACTGTTGTTTTCTCCGAGGATGAGCTGGTCATCCGGTTCATCCTGTTCTGATGGCTGCTTGGTTGCATGCTCGTCGTCAATTGGTTTGCCCTGCTCTATGGCTGGGTCATTATGGGTGCTGTTGTTATCGAGGCGGGACCTAGGGCGGCGCTTGCGTCGTCGTTTTGGTTGTTTTTCGGATGAATTATTCTTCGCCGTGTCCCGTTGTTCCTCGTTTTCGCTCCCCTTTGGAGTGTTCACCATATATACATCATAAGTTGAGGTGGCCTTCCAGTGCCCCGTAGGCGCTGGTTCTTGATCGTCTCCGGCGTCGTTGTCCATACCGTCGATGTCTTCGGAGTCGTAGTCTAGCATGTCGGTTAGATCGTCGACAGTGGCTATAAAGTGGGTGGTGGGTGGGCTTTGAATTTGTTCGTCGTCCGCAACCCAACCATCCTGACCACAGTCTGGCTAGGGCTCTCCTGATAACAAGAGATGCTTTAGCGAATTCAGGATGTCGCCAAAGGGTGAGTGCTGAAAGATGTCCGTGGTGGTGAACTCCATGATCGGCGCCCCATCGGATTCGATTGGTAGGGGCGCCGGAGGTTCGGAGTCCGGCAAGGAGTCCGGCACCTCGGAGTCACAAGCTTTGTAAGGGACAAGGTCGGTATTCGGCTCTACCGCCGTAGAAGTTGCAGCCCCCGAGGCGGTGTCCAACCACCTGTCCTCGATCTGCGTGGCCGGCTCCGAACTATGGGTCAGAATGGACTTGTGTGCGGCCTCCAGGGTACTGTCCGGCGGCAGAGTTAAGTCATGCCCATCATGACAGTGCGGCACGCTCGGCTGCGGCTCGAATCCATCGAAGATCAAGTCTCCGCGGATGTCAACCGTGAAGTTTAGGCTTCCAAATCTGACCTGATGGCCAGGGGCGTAGCTTTCGATCTACTCCAGATGGCCAAGTGAATTGGCCCACAGTGCAAACCGCCGAACACGAAGATCTGTCTGGGGAGAAAAGTCTCGCCCTGGATGGCGTTGTTGTTGATTGAAGAAGCCATCAAGCCTATCGGTGACGACACAGAGGAACTCTCAATGAAAGCACCAATGTCGGTGTCTAGAGGATGGTAACAGGAGACAAGGGACATGATGTTTTTACCCAGGTTCGGGCCCTCTCGACGGAGGTAAAACCCTACTCCTGCTTGATTGATATTGATGATATGGGTAGTACAAGAGTGGATCTACCACGAGATCAAGGAGGCTAAACCCTAGAAGCTAGCCTATGGTAACAGGAGACAAGGGACACGATGTTTTTACCCAGGTTCGGGCCCTCTCGACGGAGGTAAAACCCTACTCCTGCTTGATAGATATTGATGATATGGGTAGTACAAGAGTGGATCTACCACGAGATCAAGGAGGCTAAACCCTAGAAGCTAGCCTATGGTATGATTGTTGTAATGGTTGTGTGTCCTACGGACTAAAACCCTCCGGTTTATATAGACACCGGAAAGGGCTAGGGTTACACAGAGTCGGTTACAATGGTAGGAGATCTACATATCCGTATCGCCAAGCTTGCCTTCCATGCCAAGGAAAGTCCCATCCGGACACGGGACGAAGTCTTCAATCTTGTATCTTCATAGTCTTGGAGTCCGGCCGATGATGATAGTCCGGCTATCCGGACACCCCCTAGTCCAGGACTCCCTAACTAGCCCTCTCCAGTGTCTATATAAACCGGAGGGTTTTAGTCCGTAGGACAAAAAACAATCATACCATAGGCTAGCTTCTAGGGTTTAGCCTCTCTGATCTCGTGGTAGATCTACTCTTGTACTACCCATATCATCAAAATTAATCAAGCAGGACTAGGGTTTTACCTTCATTGAGAGGGCCCAACAACTGGTAAAACATCGTGTCCCTTGTCTCCTCGTTACCATCCGCCAGAGACGCGATTCGGGACCCCCTACCCGAGATCGCGGTTTGACACCGACATTGGTGCTTTCATTGAGAGTTCCTGCTATCGTGACCTTTAGGCTCGATGGCTCCTTCGATCATCAACAACGACGCGATCCAGGTGAGACTTTTCTCCCGCATGATCTTCGTGATTCGCGCCTTTGCACCAGGCCAATTCGCTAGGCCATCTGGAGCAGATCGAAAGCTACGCCCCTAGCTATCAGGTCAGATTCGGGGGTTTGAATTACACGGCCAATGTTCGCGGAGACTTGATCTTTGACATATTCGAGCCACAGCCAAGCGCGCCGCACTGTCTCGACAGGCACGATCTAGCTCTGCCGCCGAACAGTACGCTGGAGGCCACACCAAAGCCCGCTCCGACCCTTAGCTCGGAGCCGATATCACCGATCAAGGATGAGTGGCTGGACACCGCCTTGGGGGCTACGATCTCTACGGAGATCGAGCCAAACACCATCCCTGTCCTTCGCAAAGCCCGTTACTCCGAGGTGCCGGACTCCTCTCCGGACTCCGGATCTCCCGCGCCCCTACCAATCAAATCCGATTGGGCGCCGGTTATGGAGTTCACTGCCATGACATCTTTCAAAGACTCGCCCTTTGCGACATCCTGAATTCACTAAAGTCTCTCTCTTTATCGAGAGCCCCGATCGGACTATGGTCGAAGGTTGGGATGCTGGACGACGAAGAAATTCAATGCCCACCCACCACCCACTTTGTAGCCACTGCCGATGATTTAACCGACATTCTCGACTTGACTCAAGACATCGGCGGTATGGACGACGATGCAGGAGACAACAAGAACCAGCGCCATGAGGCACTGGAAGGCCACCTAGTCATACGACATATACATGGTGGACACCCCAAAAGATGGGAATGGCAATGGAACAAAATAAGGATAACCCTCTCAAGAAACAGCCCAAGCGCCGGCGTCAACGGCGCCATTTAAATCCCGCCACAGCAAAAACGGTGATTCCGCACGGAGATAATAACACCCGCATAAAGGTCGAAGACAACCCCTCCAGCGGGATTCAAAGACAGAGGAGGAGGAGAAGCCAGCCTCATGATGAGAGGAAGATAGAGAGGTAGAGGACGATAATTATATGCCTCCCTCCAAAGATGAAGCAAGCCTCGACGACGACGAATTTGTCGTGCCCGAGGATCCCATCGAACAAGATCGTTTCAAGCGCAGGCTTATGGCCACGGCAAGCACCCTCAAGAAAAAGTAGCAGCAGCTTAGAGCTGACCAAGACTTGCTAGCTGACAGATGGACCAAAGTCCTTGCAGCCGAAGAGTACAAACTCGACCGCCCCTCCAAGAGCTACCCAAAACGTAGGATACTACCCCAATTAGAGGAGGAAGCACCGAAACCTACATCACCAGCGCATGACGCGGCCGACCGGCCACCTCGTGGCCGCGACAGAGAGGCCTCTAGGCCCTCTGCTAAAGCCGCACCCCGGCGTCACTCGAAAAGTACAAAGCCACGGGGGAATGCGCCAGACTTGCGAGACATATTGGAGGACAAGTCAAGACTAATAAGATCGATCTACGGATCGCGTGGGCGCCCCACGATACGTGATGACGACCGTCACGTCAGATACAGAAATTCCGGCCAGGCCGAACACAGTAGACAAAGCTCATTTGAGCTGCGTCGTGATATAGCCCAATACAGAGGCGCCGCACACCCACTATGCTTCACAGACGAAGTAATGGATCATCAAATCGCCGAGGGTTTCAAACCTGTAAACATTGAATCATACGACGGCACAACAGATCCTGCAGTTTGGATCGAGGACTATCTTCTTCACATCCACATGGCCCGCAGTGATGATCTACACGCCATCAAATACCTCCCACTCAAGCTTAAAGGACCAGCTCGGCATTGGCTCAACAGCTTGCCAGCAGAATCAATTGGTTGTTGGGAAGACCTGGAAGCCGCATTCCTTGATAACTTCCAGGGCACATATGTGCGACCACCAGACGTTGATGACCTAAGCCACATAATTCAGCAGCCAGATGAATCGGCCAGACAATTTTGGACACGGTTCTTAACCAAGAAAAATCAAATCGTCGACTGTCCGGATGCAGAGGTCCTTGCAGCCTTCAAACATAACATCCGCGACGAGTGGCTTGCCCGGCACCTAGGACAGGAAAAGCCGAAATCCATGGCAGCCCTCACATCACTCATGACCTGCTTCTGCACGGGAGAGGGCAGCTGGCTAGCTCGCAGTAACAACCTGACCAAAAACCCTGGTAGTTCAGATACCAAGGGCAGCAACAGCAGGTTGCGTCGCAATAAGCACAAGCACCGCACTAACGGCGATAATACTGAAGATACGGCAGTCAATGCCGGATTCAGAGGCTCTAAACCCGGTCAGCGGAAAAAGCCATTCAAAAGAAATATCAGGCCCGCCCAATTTGGACAGAATACTTTCGATCGCTGTGCGGATATATGGCACTTCAAAACCGCCAACCACACCTATAGGGACTGTTGGGTGTTCAAGCAGGCAGGCAAGATAAATGCCAAAAACAATGACAAGGGGCTGCATAGCGATGATGAGGAGGAGCCCCGGCCGCCGAACAATAGAGGACAGAAGGGCTTTCCCCCATAAGTGCGGATGGTGAACATGATATACGCAACCCACATACCCAAAAGGGAACGGAAGCGTGCACTGAGGGACGTATACGCGATGGAGCCAGTCGCCCCAAAGTTCAACCCATGGTCCTCCTGCCCGATCACTTTCGATCGAAGGGACCACCCCACTAGCATCCGCCACGGCGGATTCGCCGCATTAGTTCTTGACCCAATCATTGACGAATTTCAGCTCACTAGAGTTCTGATGGACGGCGGCAGCAGCCTGAACCTGCTTTACCAGCATACAGTGCGCAAAATGGGCATAGACCCCTCAAGGATCAAACCTACAAAGACGACCTTTAAAGGCGTCATACCAGGTGTGGAGGCCAACTGCACAAGCTCAGTTACACTCAAAGTGGTCTTCGGATCCCCGGATAACTTCCGAAGCGAGGAATTAATCTTCCACAACGGCTATCACGCACTGCTCGGACGAACCGCATTTGCAAAGTTCAATGCGGTGCTGCACTACGCATACCTCAAGCTCAAAATGCCAGGCCCCCGAGGAGTAATCACGGTCAATGGAAACACCGAACGCTCTCTCCGAACGGAGGAGCATACGGCGGCGCTCGCGGTAGAAGTACAAAGCAGCCTCTCAAGGCAATTCTCGAGTCCGACTACTAAACATCCGGACACCGCTATGCGCTACCGAGTAACCTACAACAAGACCGCTTGGCACATTCCGAGCACATCGAGTAATGCGGCTCTAACCCCAGCCGCCAAATCGCGAGACGAAGTACCACATACATAACTACGCTCTGGAGATACCATGGGCATAGGGGTAGGGGCACGACCACGGCATGCCCAGAGAGCGGCTCAACCGCACCAGGGGCTCCCAATTGTGTCATTCTTTTTGTTTTCTTATTTGCAGGACTCCGTTTTCCAGAAGCCCTCTCCGGCAGTAGAATTGCCGAACTCACGATGCAACAGCCAGGGAAGCTGAAAAGCTACGTCGAGTGTCCAGGTGGTCTCTATTATGAGCAGTATACCTGTTTTACATACCATCCCGCAGCCTACCCCTGGAGGGGGACATGTTAACTAGTCCCATCCCTTGCTTATCGCACTATTTGTATCGTTCTGCTTTCATTGCAGTATTTTTTGAATAAGCAATGCATCGCTTTTTGCCTATTATTGCATTCCTTTTTCTATCTATATATGTTCACTTATGACATGTTGCATCCGTACGCTTTGGTACAGCTAAATACACCAGGGGCTTAAGTATCCCAAAATATGGTGTGATAAGTCCGAACACTTTAACAAGTGCGTCACCCCGAACTTATAGCATTATATGCATAGGCTCCAAATCAGTTCTTGGGTCAATAGCTGGGTCTGCCCGGCACCCATGTTTTGGTACCTTACATTCCGTTATATCGGTTAAGGTAGCGCTGGGAGAACCACTGCGATTGTGCCCCGGTTGAGCTGGGTTGAGCACCTC